>OX578218.1:1172500-3672500 GCA_951216915.1 Tetheella fluctuosa | reverse complement strand
AAACTGTGGACAGAATTGTATGTGTACTCACAAAGTCGATATACCCATGAATGCTATTGTGGAAATCGTATTAGTAGACGAAGGTAAGAACAATTTAAGATTTTAATGAGCATCAAAACATTTATAAACCCACGTAGCACTGATTATGTTATTCAAATACTTATAGTACATCTTGTTATGTTTCAGTTCAAATCGCAAATTTGTCTCATCCATTCCATCTTCACGGTTTCTCTTACAATGTCATCGGTATTGGACGATCGCCCGACCTGAACGTCAAGAAAATTAACCTGAAGCACGCTCTCGACCTCGACAGAAGAGGTTTGCTCGAGCGTCACCTTAAACAGGGTGATTTACCACCACAGAAGGACACCATAGCTGTGCCCAACAACGGCTATGTCATTGTCCGTTTCAGAGCCAACAACCCCGGATTCTGGCTCCTCCATTGCCACTTCCTCTTCCATATCGTCATCGGAATGAGTCTTGTCCTCCAAGTTGGTACTCAGGCTGACCTCCCGCCCATACCTCCTAACTTCCCCACCTGCGGGGACCATCTCCCTCCCATCACACTCAACTAATTCAGTTCCTAGAACACCTAGAACATTTCCCAGTTCACGCCTGTGAAAAATTAAGTACATCGCAGTTGAATTATGTTAACTAAGTGTAAATTTATGTTTGTCTTGTGTGATGTGTTCGGTGGATTCGAAGTGCTCGATTCCGCCGTTGTGTTTATTTTTGTATTAGAATGATTCAACGGGAGTTAATGATGATTTTGTGGTTTTTTTTATTTAACGATGTAACTCTGTCTTTGAGTTGACTTCTGTTTTTATGCCATATTCGGTGATATTTTCGTAATTAATAATTTTATCGCCCGTAATATGTTCTTGGAGGCTCTTAAACCATTTTCCTCATTAATAAAGGTATCGTTTCCTGTTTCACGTGAATCATTACGCTGTTTGTTCTTCAACTAACAACTTGCCATTATCATTTTCACCAAGGATAGTTATTTATTTCGTGTATATATTTAAAATTTACTTATTAGACATGCCTGCTAGAATATTAAGATTTTCGTACCAGTTACATAACTTGTGTTGCATGGAATACAACTGATTTATGGTAAATGTAAATACTTAATACCAATTGCAATATCTGTAAATAATCATAAATATTTTGTACCAAACACTTCATTTCACATTCCTTAAACAAATAAAGACTGTATATAAATACATATTACATTATGTAGAAAATAGATGAATGAATATACAAAAACGCATTACCATAATTATAAAGTTACCATTTTAAGAAAATTGTATTGTATACTGATTATGATTTAATATGTAAATTGTGCCAACGAAAATCGAAAAAAAAAACTATTGTAGTTCCATATATCGGCGTACCCTAGTCTACGAAAATATTTAAACAAGTTACAGATAACTTACAGCGATCATTAAAATCATACAACGAAGTAAGGTATGTATCGCGAATTCTAGAGGAATTAGCAAAATTAACAATTTATCATAATTATTTTAAGAATTGTGTATTTTTTTTTATACCATTCAATAAAACTATTATAAATATTTGTATTTTTATTTACCCCGATATAACACTAGCCAACCCTAACATATGTAGTAGTTATAAATAATTGTTTTTGTAGAATATTGCACTATAAACCATTGTAGATAAAATGTATATAAATATATAACTATATTTCTTGAAAGCACGACGGTAATAACTTTAAATTTTACTTAAAAACTGTATTTTAGTTGTGCATAGAATGCAGCACAATAATATTCAGGTTGTACATTTTTATTAAAATTTTATTTGCTTGTATATAAAAATTCTGCTGTTATATTTATTTAAATTATGCACATGTTTTTAAATAATATTTTGAATTACAGATAATGAACCCTTTAGACGCAATATGTAACGTAGAACGCAATGACGCAGTGTGTGTGAGTAATCTGAAGTCATCAAGGGCAGTAGATAAGGCTATATTACAAGAGAGACCCGATGTTAAGATTTTCCTGCCCTTCAGGTTCCATTTCTATAAGCCAAAAGATTTATTCCAGGAGAACACTTACAGGAATTTCTTAGGTGAGTACTTTAGAATATTTAGCTTCAATATACCTAAAGGTATTTTCGTCACAAATCAAATGAGATAAATGTTAAAATTATCATCGTAAAAATATAGTGTAGGTACATACAGTTATACATAAATATTTAATTCACAACAGTTAACCTAAATTAAAGTGTTTATTACTTAATCCTTGGCTTTAATTTATTCTATTACTCGTATATTATATTCAAATTAATTATGTAATAGTGAAGCATGTAAGTCATGAATCAATTAAAGGTGTTTGCTCTTTTTCTTCATATGGACTAGAAGTGTACCTATGTAGGTACTATTCTGATTTGAATATAAACTTATCCTTTTTATTTACCAATTCTTTTCTCACACCAAAATATTTTTTCATACGATTTTGGACCTTAAGTTGTCTAGGTTATTGCACATAATAGATAACACAAAAACCTATTTGTCTATTTCTAGTGGCGCCCGGTGGTGATCACGTGTTAAGTTTAGTGGACGAGATATCGTACAGCGCGCCGCCTTCACCGCCCCTGTCTCAAATGCACGAACTAAATCCGGATTTGTTCTGCAACGGAGACAACAGGCCACCAAACTGTCCAGTCGACTGTCGTTGCACGCACATGATTGATGTCCCGCTTAACTCGATCGTTGAAATCGTCCTTGTCGATGAAGGTAAGACTGGCAATTGTTGTGGATGAAAGTGGAAAGGCATAACCTATCTAGGGATACCAGTCATAACATCTATTTCACTTTGTATGTATGAGAAATTTGTATATTAATTTTAGACTGTCAAAACTAATATTTTCCAATTACTAATTACAGTGCAATCGCCAAATCTCTCGCATCCTTTCCACCTCCACGGCACTTCGTACAGTGTGATCGGTATGGGTCGATCTCCAGACAAGAACATAAAAAAGATTAATCTGAAACACGCCCTAGATTTAGATAGGAAGGGACTGTTGAACAGGCAGTATAACTCCCCTCCGTTAAAGGACACACTCGCTGTACCAAACAACGGATACGTTGTATTAAGACTAAAGGCAGATAATCCAGGTGACTTATAATAATCCATTTTTTCACTCTTTTGTTTTTCTTTTTTTCATTTGATCTTGAACTATTGGCCTTTTGAGCAACCTTTAACGAACCTGTTTTTATTTTCAGGATACTGGCTATTCCACTGTCATTTCATCTACCACATTGTAATCGGAATGAACTTGATACTACATATCGGAACGCAGGGCGACCTGCCTCCCGTGCCCCCTAACTTCCCTCGGTGCGGTCACCACCTGCCCACCATCACGCCACCGTTTTTCCCGATACATCACTAGTATCGAGATGTAAACTCGCTAATCGATAAAACTCGATCTATAATCGAATTTACGAGTGAATATTGTACACAAGAGATGCGTACTGCCATATTTTATTCAGCTGTTGAAATATGAACAACGTGCGAATGAATAAAGATACTTTTTGTTGATGTTTTTCTTGTAAATAATTGTTTAATAAGGTGATATAATGTCGTGTAACTGAACAAGTTGTAATTAATTTAGACCAAAGTTTTTTTATGAAACTCATTTTTTATTTCAAATAATTTATAGGATGTTTAAATGAATTTGTTCGTGAGACAGGTATTAAAGTGGCATTAATATGTCATTGATAAGGTTATAATAATTATTTTGTAAGAACTATTTGAGTAAGGTTTAGATATATATTTTTGTTACTCGTTTTTTACTTTTGTACATAAAATTTGTTAAGTAAGACTATGTTAACCTAAAATACAATATAACTAAATAATATACGATAGAGCTAAAATGGGTAATGTGCAAAATATACCGGCTTTAATAATTAGCCAGCTAATCCATATATATGTTACCGGCCAAACTAGATTTCAGGCCAAACTGTTTATGAATTGAGTAAAGAGATTTTAGAAGTTACATTTACAATGTTTTCACATATGTAGGTATGTAATCGTAACTTGGTGATCAATTTCTCTTCCTATTGAAAATCGACCCGGATACTTTAGGTTAGAAGTGTATGGCGATCGTTGTTTCTTTTTTACTTGCAAAGTAATTCAAAATCAGTTCGGCCCAGGACAAACTAGTTTAGCCTGAAATCGAGTTTGGCCGGTAACATATATATAAGATTCTGTTTTTAAAACTATATCCTTTTCTATTCCTACCAAATTATTTGCTATAAAAGTTTCGTAGAATGCCGAAAAAAGTTCTTCTTGCAAGTATTTATCTTTTTTTTCATATGAACTGACACAATGTCTTCAATTTTTTAGATAATAGTTAAGATAAAAGTTTAGTATAACTTCTATATATCTTTACTATAAATAAACCTAAACATTAGGTAGATAATTAGATAAATAAATTTCACTCCATTGAATTAATTATCATAAATTCTTTTAGAATTATATCTTTCATACGTAAATTAAATTACTTATTATATACGTTGATCAGAATTCATATTTAAATAAGTGCCTAAACATCATTCCAAACTCAAGTTTTACCTTGAGACCGTAACGAGAGTTACGGAGAACCATCGAATTTGCAATTACAATCGGATTATATTATCCTAATGAAAAGAATTTACATAAAAAATGTATTTAAAATATCTAATTCATACACACTCTTTTTGTTGAGAACAATGATTCTTCGCCCGGACTTTCAAATAAGACTTTACTTTAGATTTTAAATCGTACAGTCAGTAACAAGTAGATGAACAGATCCAAACAATAAAACAGTTTAACATTATTATAACTATCAGTAATATCCTTAATGCGAATGTGACTTTGTTTGTTTGTTACCTTTTCACGCCTAAACCGCTGAACCCATCACGATGAAATTTGGTACGCAGATAGCGAGAGGGACATAGGCTCCTTTTTTTCTCGAGAACGCGGGTGAATCCGCGGGGTACAGTTAGTTGAAAAATAAACTAATCTTATATAAGTGTGTCTACAAAAGTTTACATCCTACTATACATTTCTACATTATGGATAGTTTTAGACTACAAGTGTCTTCTAAATTTAAATCATCTGTTCTGGTACTGATGCAGCTGACCGTACCTAAAACGGGACTGGCTTACATTTTACAGAGGTTCAAGAGTCGATTAAATATTAGATACAATAATCTAGAGTACTTAAATAAGTCGATTATTCACAAACTAAAGATTATCTTAATCGTAATAAAAATACATAGAAAATTAAACTTGCCCCTGTGAAAATTAACTAGCAACATATCTCTTGATTGAAAGTCTGTCTTTAAGAATACAGTTTGTATGACACAGGGTAATTTTTTTAATAAAATCTACACCTGTGATGGAGATGCAACATGGTATGTTTGCTTCAATTTCCATTCATGGGTATAATTCATTACTTGCATTGTTATTAGTATACGTATTTTGCACTATGTCTTATATATTCAGTATTGTGACTTTTCTTCAGGAAACATAGTCATGGAATAAATTGTTATAAAAAAATGAATTGTTTAATTTTAATATTGACTAATAATACCCTACCTACCTGTAATATTTCCACTCTAACTATGACTAAAGAATAATACTAACTCCATACAAGCTTTGTTACAAAAGCTGTAGTAAGTAGGTACATACCTACATAGTCCTAACTTTATTGCGAATGTGAGTTTGTTTGTTACCTTTTCTTGCCTAAACCGCTGAACCAATCGCGGTGAAATTTGGTACGCAGATAGCCTATGGCATGGAGAAGGACATGGGCTCTTTTTTTTCTTGGAAACGCGGATGAAACCGCGGGGGGGACACAGCTAGTATCATTATTAAAGGTCGATTGGTTTTCTTTGATATTTTTTCCATGGAATTTAATATCTGACGAGCCGGTTGGTGCGGTCGATATAATGGGGTATCACGCCACAGGTCGTGGGTTTGATTCCCACCCAGGACGACATTTATGTGGATAAGATACTTATCTATGATAAAAAAGTAGTATTTATAACATTGATTGTGTAACAAACAAACATACAAACATATGCATCCCTTTCCTATCCCTTCTCTTCCTAAAGGAAGGGCAGGTAGTAAGCTACCTTTTGTTGTAAACGCGAAAGCGCGTTGTTGATTTGTCCGTCTTTGACGAAGCAACAGAGCAACTAATTGACCAAATTTTTTACATAGAGATAGTTTATGGATTGGAGAGTGACATAAGGCTACTTTGTATCCCGAGAACGCGCGCAAAGCTGCGGTGCAAAGCTAGTTCATAATATTAGTAAGATATTCTAAGTTTGAACATGGACCTAATCCTACCCTTTTTAAAAAATGATAAAAATCAGTTCAATCTACGGTTTTCAACATCGTTCTGGATTCATACCATAACTTCGATAAAAATAACAAGCATTAGGTTGACAAGTACAGTCAGCGCCAAAATTATCTTGGCACTTTAGTACCGTGTCACATTACACAATTCATAATTTTCATACAAACTGTCAAGAAAATGTTAATAGATTATTATGAAAGGGTACTAAAATGCCAAGCTACTTTTGCCGCTGACTGTACCTACTTGTCAAGCTAATGTTTATATAGTATGCAGTATTTTTAATGATAAATATTTGTCCTGATCCCATTTGTAATCACCCGTATGATATTTTAGGCATTCGTGTAGTTCCATCTTTATGCCAGAGTTTCTAAACCTTTATTTCACAATAATTATCTAACAAATGATTACAGAAAGCATCCAGATTTACTTATTGACATGTAAATCTAAAACACGTAAATTAAAATTAACGTCAAAAAACACTGCCATGAAGTTACCATTAATGCAAAAACTTCACAATTTAACATGCCTTGATTTTAACTTCGACAGGCATTCTAGTTTCCTTTGCCCTATCTATAGCAATTGGACATTTAGTACCTACATAAGTTTACACTAAGACTACCTGTAAAATTAATTGATTAAAAAAATGAACACCAATATTGCGCATTTCTGCAAGTATGCATAGAATAGCGAGGTGACACTTATATTAGATACTACTGACTCAAATAACTGATCGACACTCGAACGAAGTAAATAACATAATAGTGCCGATATAGTTTAGTAATGAATATACAAGTGACCATTATTCTGATAAACTGTTTATTAATATTAACAGGTAATATTTTTTAACACGCTTTTATTAGCTTCATTATATCTATACTAGGTAATATAATAAAGCTGAAGAGTTTTTTTTGTTAAAAGTGCTAATCTCTGGAACTATCAGTCTGATTTGAAAAAATATTTTTGCATTTGATAGCCCAATTCTTGAGGAAACTAGGCTATAACCAGTTTTATCCCGGGAATACGGGTAAAACCGTGGGGGATAGCTGATCGTGATCAATTTCATATGACAAGTTTAGATAACAACATTAGTACTGTAGATCATATCATAATTATATAGAAACCCGTAATCATCGAAAATGCTGGCATTAAAGTTGTTTAGGATTATATCTACTGTAGGCTATCCACACAGCTGGGTAGAGACAGTTTCATAAAGGAAGCCGACACGAAAATGCGTTCAACGGACAATGGATATGGGAATAGTTCTGAAGATAAGCTAGAGTAGTAGTGCGCAGGTCATATCTTTCGCAGAACCGATAATCGATGAAGTAGATCGTCCTCGTCTGTCTACCTCATCGACTATTTTCTTAACAAGAAACCATCCAAAAGCAAGCGGAGTGTAGAATGACCTGCAATAGGTTCTTGGCAGGTGGCGGGTAGATATGGAAAGTTAAGGACTATAAGCTGATGATGGATACTAAGATTAATTAATTAAAGGTATGTGTCCCATTCATATTTCTTTGTAATAACGTAAAATTTTGCTTTTGTATCTAGCATTTGCAAAAGATGCTAAAACACCTGATGGTAAAATCGTAGGAGGACATGAAGCGGCTCCTCACAGCCACCCTTATCTAGTTTCTATACAACTGAGGTTCTGGTGGATGCGAGTACCAATATGTTCAGGAACAATTCTGAATGAACGATGGGTGAGTGCAATTTGATAATACTTGTATTGACTATACGTAGTTGTAGGTTACAAATAGGATTTCAGTAGGAAGTACCTAATGTTCTTATCTCTATTATAATAAGTATATAGGTAATTGAATACGAAAGAAAAAATTAAATAATTAATTATATTCTGAGGTCATAATATAGCTTGCATTGAAATAACATATTCGTTAATAAGTGTGCTGGTTGTTATATATTTCCGCCATTTTGTAATATTGGTCTAGAAAACCTAAAAAATCAAATACTTACATATTAATCATACTGTGCAAAAACGATTACTTTCATGAAACTGAAACTTAGTAAAATACACATATTTTGTTAGGTTCTGACCGCTGCCCACTGCATAAGTGAATCCTGGGTAACCAGGTGGTTACATATGGACGCCGTAGCTGGAGCACATAACATTTACAGTTTTGGGCCTTCTACACAAATATCCCAAATTGAAAAACGAATTCCGCATCCAAAATATATTGGGTACATTTTTTTAATATTTTTTAAATATCATTCCTACTTACACACACAGCTCGTAACTTTTTTTTATATTCCAGTGGTATAGCACCATACGATATTGCAGTTCTTCAAGTGAGGACACCATTTAAAATAACAAAAGAGATCAAACCCATCCAGTTGCCATATGACGATGCATATTCCAGACGTAGGAACTTGATGCTGCCTGGTTGGGGTGTTCTTAAGACTACAGTATTTATACCAGATCTTCCGACAAGATTGCACGAAGTACAAGTTACATATGTTCCTTTTGATGGTATAATATCGTTCCAAAATTATAAATAATCTTCCAATCAGTAGAGTCCATTTTACAAAATTGAGGACCACTTTCTAAATACTAAATTTTCAACCTCTTTTTGATACAAGTGATGTTTTACCTAATGTATTTTTTTTCTTTGATATAGATTGTCACAAAGCTATTGATGATTTGAGTGAACCTGGTGAAATCAACGAATTAGATAAGGAGGCAAACTTATGCACAGGACCTTTAGATGGCGGAATTGCTGCCTGCAATGGTGATTCGGGTGGACCTTTAGTTGAATTTGTCTCCGACGATGACATTGATTCAGTTGAAGAAACTACAATAAGTTATGATGATGAAAATGATGATTATAATGAAAATAAAACTGAAGTAATAAAAGGCGAAGTATCAACGCAAGACCCAGAAGACAAAATGCCTATTATTATTGGAATTGTGTCATGGGGTATTTCACCTTGTGGGAAAAAAGGAGCACCAACAGTTTATACTAACGTTTCACAATACATGGATTTCATTACTGAACATATTTATTGATAAGAAAAACAACTCAATCAATTATGTTTCATTTAATTAACTATAAATAAATTAAAAATAATTATAACTCTTTATTTACATTCAATGAATAAGTCAATGACGATTTAATAATAACGATCAAAAAAACTGAAGAGGCTTAATGAAAGCAATTTTCAAAATTTTTGATCACGATACCGATGACATCGATATTTTTCCACCAGATGTTTGTTGTGCATTACGAAACTTAAAGTACGAGTATTATTTACCACTATACAATTAAAATTAGCTTGGCAAACTATCGATTTTAAGTGATATTTTTCACAACTGGAACTGAATTCACCCCCCATATAATCTCTGACTAATTCTATATGAGTATCATTTCATGTGCAGACTTAACAAATACCTGAATCTCTTTACTCCATGTCTCGTCCTGTGTTATAAAATTAATTTAATAGTACATCTGGAGGTCTGTAGTTGCCACATTTAGGTAATGAATCGAGCACAGACTTTGGTAATGATTGAGGAACATCGATGAGGACTGCTGCTGGTAATGATGAGACGCCACATGATCTGCACTCGAGCATCCAGGCACCACCGCGGTCTAGCTTGATGCGAACTATAGTGTAACCTTTGTTTGGTACTGTCACTGTGTCTTTAACTGGTGGATTCTGTAAGTTCCTGAAAATTTAAAAATAGCAAATCATATAATGAGCTATCTTGACAATTTTCGTTCTTTTCGCAATTTTTGTGTCCTGGGTGGGAATCAAACCCACGACCCGTGGATTGGTAGGGTGTCTTACCAACCACGCCATCCGGCCAGTATGATAATAGTTTTAGTATTGTTTTATGACTTTTCTTACCTTTTTATATTTCCATCACTATAAAGTCTTCCAAATTGGTGTTTTGAAATAGGTGTATTATCGGGGGTTTGCCACGTTGCAACAACTTGCATATTGTAGCCATGCATATGGAAAGTATAGGAGTCTTTGCTACCAAATCCTGGAAATCATACAAGGTAAGTACAATGTTTCAATAACACGATAAATAATTTACAGACTAGTTATAGACTTATTGGAAAAATCCTTATTATGGGCTACACCAAAACAGACGCTTAAACTCAAACACTGTCGAACCACGATGGGACGAGTGGCTCTGCAGGTATACTCGAAATCCCACGAAACAGCATTGCCAGTTAACTTAACAATACCGTCAATCTTATCAAGTTAATAATTGATAGTTGTTTAACATATTAAGTAGTTAAAAAAATAAATACAATTGCGTATAGAGGCTATTAGCAGTGTAGACAAAATTATACCTTCATTTAACAAAGCCAATTCCAACACCTGTCCTTCCTCAATATTAAGTGTCTGTATACATTGTGGTTCAGGGTTCTTAGTCTCTTCACCCACATTGCAGATCATATCCTGGCGCACGTCACGCGGCTTCAAAAGTAAAGGTGCATTGGGATAGAGAAAATTCTTGCCGTTAATTTGCACTATTCCTTTATCTTGTAGAGCTGAAATTTAAATAACTTCTATCAACATCAATGAGTAATAATAATTTCTTTGTAATCTCGAACTTCCCTCAGTGCTAAGTTTAAACAAATTAAACAATTTTCCGTCTTAAAAGTCTCAATGGTCTCAATGAGAGTTCTCGTGACAAGAGGGTTGGTCCATTGCTTTTGTTTGTTCGTCACTGAATGTTCGTGTTCTGCTTATTTTTTTGTGCTTATTTTTAATTAAATACTCATGTTTAATGTAATGTTGTATGTTGTCATGAATTAATGTATATTTTTCTTTGTTTCAAAGAATTGCTATTGCCTTTCAGCGTGCCAATCTTCTTGGCACACTTCCGCGGGTCTGTGGCACAATTATTTTATGTATAGTTAGTTTTAAGTTTATTTTATTTTCTGGATTTTAATATTAATAAGTAAATAAATTATTTTACTAATGCACACAAAAAAGAAAAACCTAAAAAAGAATCATTTACTTTACAGAATCAAATTATTTATATACAATTGATTTAACTTGATAAAAATATAGGCTAAGTAAATAAAAGTAATTTCCCAATTGATGGCTAAATATAATAAGGAAACTGCTATTTCCAAAAAAAATATAATTTCAAGGTTTTTATAGTTCTCACCTATCATTAGTCTCTTTAGCTGGAAAAATACTCACATAACGAAGCTGGGAAGAATGGCTTCTTAGGTATAGCATCACTAATGTATCGAAAATCAATGTCACCATCCTTGAACTTGACTACGTTCTTGTCAATCGAGAGGTATACTGATTTAACTTCGGAGCTAGGAGTAGCATCCTGAAGGGATTCCAATATCTGACCGTAAATAGGCTCGGAGTCCAGCTCAGAAATTGTATTTGATTCGTTCTGGAATTTGAAAAAATATCGCTCTTTTAACAATGAGAGCGTAATAAGAGCTTCTGCATTTAATACTTCTAGGCTAGGCTTTGTGTGCTTACCACCTTTGGTCACATCATCACTCGTGAGACTGTGGTAGCACACAATCCTATACAAAATAAGAAAATAAATTGAGTTACACAGTAAATGTGTTTCACAACCTCAGGATAACTTTTATACTTTTGTCTGGAAATAGCGTAAGATCATCTTCCTACTATAATATTATAAATGTGAAAAACTACTGAACGGATTTTGATGAAATTTGGTATGGAGGTAGCTGATACCCTGGATTACCACTTTTTTATTACGTTTAAAGTTAGTTTTTTTCATGACTTGAGAAATGGTCCCAAAGTAAAAGTTATTCAGCACGACTAACCCAACTAGGGTTGCGAGGCGTCCAGATAAAGCCGGACACAGTCAGGCTTTTTAGTTGCGTGTCCGGCCAAATTAGATGGTGTCCAGCCTGTCCGTTTTTTTTTAGGCATTTTTTATTTGACCTTTTTGCAATAGTAGTTACTGCTAACCACTATTGCAAATATTGCAATTATTGAAATTAATATTTTAATATTGAATGATAATAATAAAGAAGACTAATTTATTCAATTTTATTGTTGTTTCATGAGAATTTAAGATTGTATGGTACTTGATTTACTTTGAAATAAAATTGTCGTGTAAGACTTAAAAATTAAGGGTTTCCAGCCTTTTTACCCAAATGTCCGGCAAACTGGCTGGTCTGTCCGTTTTTCGATTTTAAGACCTGGTAACCCTAAACCCAACTAATATTTTGAAATGAAATTACCTGCCCTTCTAGCATCGATGTATAATTAAAACCAGAGTAGAGCAGCATGGAGTTTGCTACTAAATCTGCGCAGGCGCACGTACCACGTATTCTTATCCAGTAACCACCACCATCTTGTGCGGCTCGGACTACTACATCCATTCGCTCACCTGTAATTCAGATAATTTAAAAGTTGTTATTAGTTGCAAAAAGGTTCACGTTAGGACGTAATACCTACCAATACATAAATTATATATAAATTGTTAACAGACTAATGTAAGTGACCTGCTGTGAGAGAAATAAAAATAAATTTATTATTTATTATTATTATACCTATACCGCACCTATAAATATGTTTAATTTTAGTGAGATTCTCTATAAGAATATGATCAGGGTTCAAATTGGTCAGCTATAGGTACATCTATATATACGTAATAAAGCTTACGTCTAAGCACACAAAGCAGTTATATTATTATGTCCATCACATAGCTATAAATCAAATTTCGAACATCACGGTGAATGTTTAGAAAGTCTACCCACATTGAACTTTCTAAGCAATTAAACCTTTAATGTATGAAATGGTCATCACAATTTACTTTTGCCATGGTTTTTTTTTACAGCTCTCAAACGTAATACAAAATTAATTCTTTGACACTTCTGCGATTAGGTATATTAACCCATCAAACATGTTTAAAATATTTTTATTTTAATCACGATATATTTGACGTATCCCGTGAATGGGACGCGTGTCCCAAAATTACATATAAAAAATTTAATTTCAGGAATCGCAGGTCAAGTTATTAATTGAATATTTTATAAAGTCTTTCTAGGTTAGCCGAAAAGAAGACTTTGATAAGCGCTGGGTGATCTAAACATGCCAGTAGGTAAGATAATGAAGAAGATGAGAAATTAAAATAGAAGATATTCTGTAACCATCTTATTTAAGGCGACGTTGTAGTAATTCTTAACTTTTTTGAACCAGTGTTAATTCACTTTTATTAAATATTGCACAAAAAGTCAAGTGGTGTGTGGTCTTCAAATTTAAATCATAATAATCAAAATTCAAAATTCAAAAATCATTTATTCAGTTTAGGCCCTAATATGGCACTTATGAACGTTACAATTGATTCTACCACCGGTTCGGAATACACTTGGACTGAGAAGACTCCGGCAAGAAACTCAGCAAGGGACATTTTTTTATAGATCTTTGTTCTTTTTTATCGATTTTTAATCGACTCGATAACAAAATCATGAAGATAACATTAAATCTGTATATATTTTCATCTGTATATATAAAAGGAAAAGGTGACTGACTGACTGATCTATCAACGCACAGCTCAAACAAATGGACGGATTGGGCTAAAATTTCGCCTACAGATACCTATTAGCGGATGCCTATCCGCTAAGAAAGGATTTTTGAAAATTCCACCTCTAAGGGGTAAAATAGGGGTTCGCGGGTGAAACCGCGAGGCTAGTCGCTCTATAAAACTTGTTCCTTGCTTAGAGATTCCATCATCAAACCTCGTAAATGTTACATCATACAATATTGCTTATAATTTTTTTGGTTCTCAACATGACATCACACTTTTTATAAAATGAGTTTTTTTTTTTATAAATTTGCAAAGTAAAACTTTTCTATAACGCCGCTCAGAGCGAGGTAACGTTTTAATACCTGCACACTACACTGCACTACAATCAAGAGGATTTTAGCGCAATAACGATATAATTCCGCAATAATAATTATTAGGAACTCATCTGAGATAATTGGCATGAAAACCAATTAATGAGATCAACGAAATTTTTATTTCAATAATATTTTATGAGAGGTAGAGCATAGTGATATGACGCTCAAAGAGCAGCTCGACTGGGGAAGTACCTCCACCTTACCGAATAACGTATCCAAATAACTTATAGTTGTGTTCCTGCGCGTGAGAAAGGTCGCCAGAGCTCATCGGGGAGGTGGAAATGGTAGGCAACGCGCGAGTGATACCCCTGTTGTTGCAAGCGTTCATAGGCTACGGTAACCGCTTACCATTAGGCGGGCCGTATGCTTGTTTGCCGACAATGTGGCATAAAAAAAGGTAATAACTTTATACAAACATTAACTTTCAACAGTAACCACGTGTTGACACATATACCTACATAGATAATATTTTTAAGTGAAATAATCTGAATCGCATTCGTGTATGGAGTGCTTACTTTTGAATTTACAAGTAAGTAGGTAGATCTTCTAAAAAAGTTATTGTAGAAAGTGAAACGAAAACAAACGGAGCCGGTTACGAGGGTGACCTTAAACTTTGGAGTGGTTCGCCCGTGAATCAGACGCCTTTCACTGCCTTCACTCACTTCATAGATCTCGGTAAAATGTAATCATACCTGCAACATGTTTCGTTCTTTCCGTTAACATTTTATACCAACAGATATTATATGTATTACTTTTGTGAAAATCTGAATATTAAAGTCTAACAATCAGTCTAACAAAAATGAGTATTAATCAATTCTGACTACCCAATACGAAAATCAATTTGATAAGTTAGGAGTCTCTTGAGTGCTATATCACTCGTGCGATACACTTTAAACATAAAACAGTTTGGCGAGGTGACAAGGTGATGTGGTCAAGGTTTGTAAGAACAAAACTTAGAAGAGAAATACTGCCAGAACACACCGGTATGTGCTTGGCGACATATTTTCAAGTAAAGAGTTCTATGTATTCCTAAAAATCATTATAGTTTTTAATTTTGAACCAAGTCAATGGTGTTTAATAAAGGAATAAATAAAAAGATTCAAGCAAGCGTCTAATTAAATATTTAACTTTAATAATTGAAGTACTAAAAAATTTACCGACGTTGAGCAACGGTATCCCCATAATAATAATTGAAAGTAGCATGACCGTCAAAAACAAAAACAAAAGTTAATGTCCGTGATAGTAGTGTTACCATTCTCAATGTAAGACCTCTAACAGACGACGATTTTTATCGGCCCGACAAGAATTGGTAAAAATAGACCTAAAGACATGTACTACTTACGCAAACGTCTCACCAAAATTCGGCCCTACATAAATAGAAGCAAATATAACCGGCACTGACCAACCCCGTTATGGTAGTGGTAAGTCGGGGAGAATGATAAAACATACTACTTGAACGCAAACGGCAGGTCCAATGCGTTGAATCTGCGTTAAATCGGATACCGACTTTTGCAGAGTGTATGATAAAGATAGACTAATCAAAACTAAAATCGGCTGTAGTCGAGCACATTTCGAAAGTATTTACCTATATTTCTCGACCTATTTCGATGTCAACTGTGTTAAATCCGTAAGCAAAATACTAAAACCAAAACTTTTAGGTGTAAAACAAACTAAAGAAGATGCAGATATTGTAAGCGCATTTGGACTTCCTTCACTCAAAATATTATGTAAATTAGATTGCGTATGATATAACAGAGTGCAAATGTATAAGTAGCTAAATTTTAGACCACTGATAGTAATTGACCAAAAAAATATAATTTGATGAAGTTACGTATCATGGTTTTTGCAGCCTTTCTCGACTATCACAGCATCAAACATAATAGCATCATTGTAGTTTATAGACCTCTCCCGCTTATTTAAGCTAGGCTACGTAGTACTATTATCTAGTAGTGGCTAGGCCAAAAGTTACTAGCTACACTTATGTAAGGTTCAGACAATCCAGATGCGGGTATTAACATGAGATGCAACACGTGATATAGATATAATGGCAATTAACTAAACATTAGGTACTTCTGATGTTTATAATGTAGCCGTGCAATTATTTTAGCATCTAAATTTCTTACGTCATATTAGGTATTGTTAGAAAGTTTATGGAATTATTTATAAAACTCTCTTCTATAAGTACCTACATAAGATAATAATATAAGTATTTGGTCGATTTTGTTTGTAGTGTAAAAAAAATATAACTTAAACATTTATGAAGTTAATAGAATATATACCTGGGAAAAGTCGAACGTTTCTCGCCAGCACGGGGTTGACAGGTTTACCATCGGTCGCAATAACCATAAGTTCATGTTGATCAATGCCCACAATTATTGGACATTCAATTGCTATAGCGTTGATCAACCTCAGTCTGTACGCATAACCTTGCATAACAAATATTCTGCAATAGAGAGATATTTTTTTATTTAGTTACGTACAACATCATTTTTTATCTTCGAAACTTAAATCCAAACTATATGCAACGTAATAAATGCAGGATATAAACTTGCCTTTAAGACAGGTGTGTTTGAGAACCAGTTCCCTTTAGGGCTCTAGGCTCTAGCACACACAAAGGTGTGTGCTTGGTGTGAGCCGAAATAATTGGAAACAGGTAGATAATCTTATTAGCTATAAAAATATTTGCCAGTTATAAAGATACCATATTTTAATCCATTGACAGATTACCATAGACTTACTTTTAAAATACACAAATTTATCATAAAATTCTGACTACTTGCTAATATATGTATAAGTTATATAATACTGAAATTCAATTATTAATTGTTTATTGTAACTTTACTGCTGAGCTCTGAATATCTATCATACATACTTGTAATACTTTTCTTCGCCATTTACCAAAAGTGCGTCTGGTTTCATTAGGCTTATATCCTCGAGATTAGCTGTTAGAAGTTTTGGAAAACTTGCAGCAATTATAAGGGTGTTTTCTTTACTTCTATCGTAATCATAAAGTGAGGAGTGTGGTTCCAATGGCTGAGGTTGGTTGACAATCAATGAACCGTAGACGCCATCAGTTTGGTGAGATACTGAAAAATATCAAATCTTTTTTACAAGCATTACCAATCGGTAATTGTGAACGATGATAATAAGTAATTATCAATAATGATATTGATGAGTATTTCTAGCTTTTACAGCACCCAGATGAATTGCTTATGACTGGTAAAAGGCTATATGATTAATCGATAGGTACGGTTAGTGAATCGTTTCTTTACAGAATAGTCCTATAATGAGCTTTAGTTTTCGGTGAAGGAAAACATCGTGAGGAAACCATAGAACGTCTGGCTGGCTACCACCCTCAAATTGAAAATCTGTCGTCAATCATCTTTTGGCGTAATCCCGCCGGTGCACTAGAGAGCCAGATTCCATCTAGGCTTTGTGTGCTTACCTCTTTTGACCACATTACTTACCATGATATCTATCATCAATCAATATCAATGCATAGAATATCTAGATAGATATTCTAGATGCCATTCTAGATGGATTGCGGACACACACAAGCCTACTACATAGTAAAAGTGTGTGTACAAGTATTTTTGCCCTTGACTCAACAGGGCTAAGTAAATGACTGGTGTAAAACTGGTTTTGGCGCTTTTTGTGTACAATGATATTGTCCTACGATTAACAAAAACTTTAGGTTTAATAAATAAAAATATTCTATGTATAGTTTTTATAAAAGTGTTATGCTTCTCAGTAAAAAAAATGCCGACTTATTACTACATTTTAAGATACTAATTACCTGAATCAGAATGATAGAAGTAGGTTCCAGGAGACGTCGCTTTGAAGGCGTATTTATAAGTTGATCCATAGGTAATCGGACATTGAGTCACCATCGGTACACCGTCCATGTAAGGTGTACCTTTCTGTTCAATACCATGCCAATGTATCGATATATCTTGGTCAGGAATTTTGTTCTGGACCTCTACCACGACAACATCATTCATACAAACATTTATCCCTGGCCCAGGAGTTATTCCATTCACAGTTATCGCCTGTTTACCATTTTCATTAAAAATTGGCTCTATTTTGAAATTATAATAACATCTCCGTGGTTTCACGTTGAATTTGCAAGGTCGGTAACACGATTTGTCTGCGAATATAAAATATGAAGGTCGAAATATGTTACAATATGACTTTAGCATGCATGTAAAGATTCTTTAAGATTGACCATATTATTATTATAAAAATAAATTAATGTGTTTTTTTTTTCAATTTATAGATATATTTAACTTCAACTAGTTTTTTTTTATCAATGTGGAAACCCCAAAATGATATAAGTACAATTAATACCATCGTACCTAAACAAGAGTTAGTAAAAACAAGTAGATAGGTATCTAATTAATTTACACGCATGTCATAACATTTTGATATTTCGAATGAAACTATTTTATTTTATAAAAAATATCCCACCTGAACCCTTCGTAGTGTCCTCAAGAAGAATCTTTGTACTTGTAGGCGCAAAACTTTCGAGCGATGCTTTTCCATTATTGCTAATGTTAACAATGATAAATAAACAACAAACTGTAATTTTCATATTTACAAAGTTTTAGAAATAGAATATTGTAATAAAAACGATAAATTAGAAATAGAACATCAACATGATAACAGCACGGCCGATACGTAAGGAAAGCGCGACCGCCACAGCGTTTCGTACGCAACTGCACAGGAAAGCGAAGGCTCTATAGGCGGTAACATGTGCACAAACAACTTTACCACGATCACTGTTTTTCTCATAACAATCACATTAAACACCACTTCTCTCTCGCGTCTCAAGCGATAAATTGTTCCGCTTAAAATCTCATGGTACAGGATTTCTGGTAGCAAGCAAATTGTTCGGTTTACTGCTTTCATAGTAGAGCCAACATGCACTTCGTTGCTTAATTGAAATTTGACACTATCTATTGGTAGCATGCACTGCAATTCTTAGCCCTTTTCAATGAAGCATATCTACTTCCTTATTAGGTATATCACAGATCATAGAAATAAGTATTTATCAAGTATTTGATTGATGATGGATAATTAGGTATATTATTATTGTATATTTTTTTAAGTCACATTTATTTTAATCCATGAACATGTTTTTTTTTTTACTTTATATAGGCTTGTGTTTGACCACAATCTCACTATGGTAGGTGATGATGTGGCCGAAGGTGGTAAGCACACAAAGCCTAGAAGGATGTGGCTCTCAAGTGCAGCTGCCGGAACACACCAATAGGTGTTTGGCGACAGATTTTATACTTGAGGGTGGTAGCCAGCCTGGCGGATACTACAAAGTACCCTACCACCGTGCTATGGTGTCCTCATGATGTTTTCCTTTAACCCACGACCTTCGCCGTGGCGTCCGACGTCACTACCACTGAGCTATCATTGCCTTACCGTTACCATTAGCAGTGGTTTACAAACTAAATATATATCTACTAATGTATAGGTATTCGATGTAGTAAACAAAAAGACAAGTGGCTCTTACATTAAATATATCAAATTTTGCAATACCGTTCCGCTCTTGCAGTCTTCGAAGGAAATTATTTCAAATGTTACTTGTATGTTAAGGTCGATGTGAAACATTCAATGTTAGGAAATTAATGAAAATTACAGCTTCATCAAAATGCAATCACATCCATACCAGAAGTAGTTGATGAGGAAAACCAGAAAATCTCTTTAAAATTGCGACATCAATATGGTAATGGCAATATAAGTTACCAAAGGTTATTTTATAGACCCAGAAGTTACAAAATTTTGCATAACTAACTCGTAAGAGCAACAGTGCCTATAGAGAGTTCTGATATTGTCTTTTATGTGGAAAGTAAATTAATAAAAGAAAATAAGATGGTGTCCAAATCATAAGTTTCCCACAATTTTCTCTGACTTCACTTCTAGTTTTTGTACGCTTATTGCCTTTGAACACGTCATTATTAACAATTGTGGTCCAACACTAAGTCTATAGATAGTAAAAAAAAACACTGTTAACGCAAATTTTCATATAATCTATTTTCTGAAAAGACCCATGTTATTTTCTAATTTTTTTAAATGTAATAGAATTTGCATGTCAGTGTCACTCTAGTAGCATCTTATAACAATTGCATTGTAAAATGCGTAGTGTGCTACATAATTAACACTAATCCTTATTTTTTATATATTGTAGTTTGTATTTTATACAATTATTGCAAATACTTGTTGTAAATAAATAAATAATTCTAATTTACACTACAACTATGCATAATATGAAATATACGTAGCTATTTGTTGTTTTTAAATAAATAAAATAAGATTTACAATTAAAGTAAAAAATACAAACTATGATATATATAATATATACATATATATATACATACATAATACAATTTTCCATACCAATAATTGTGGAAAGTTAGTGAGACGTTGGGGTATTAGAAAGTTAGAAATTGTAGACATTTACATTAGATGTGCCCGTTAAACTCAAACTAAGTAACATTATAGCATGGTTATCATTTATTATTATTGAATTGTGATAAAGAAATCAATGTCTTAGTTTTTATCAAAACGTAACCTAATTAATTTTTGGCCTAAAGACTTTTTTACAACAAACATACAAAATACAAACTATAATGTATAGAACTTTTTTTGGAAGCTACAAAGGCAACGATACTAACAGGCTGGCAGAGTTTCTTCTTTAATCTAAATAAATATGGTTGGAGAGTATGGAAAGAATTAATTTTAAAGCACAATGAAAATATTTATTCAATTTAAAACAACTACAAATCATGTCGTCTAAATTTCTTATTAGCTTCTGTTTTTTTTATAAATTAAAGAAATCTAAAAGTACCATGTGAAAACTTTTTATAGCGTGTAAATCTTCTAATTAAAACTTAACCACAGTCACAAATTTGAACATCGCTTGCAGTGTCGTAGCAAAAGTGTAAATATTGACTGGTATTATATCAGCTGCTAGCAATTCAACTGGTTTCTGTGACTGACGCAGCATGACATAAATCAACTTCTTCTCATTCAGGTTGAAGTTCTCCCATCCACAGCTGTACACGGCCCATTCAAATACTTCGGAAGCATTTATCAATCCCTGACACAAAAAACAGTAAAGGAAAAACACCAAAAAACAATAAACTAAGATGGGAATAAAATTCAACCATTCCTGCAGTGGCAAGTAGAAGTATAGGGAAATGCATACGGCGTTAGATCCAAAGTTTACACCTATAGGCACACTGTAAAGAGATTTCAAATTATTTATGACGTCTAAAGTCAGTGAATGACGCTCAATGAGAGTGGGAAGTCTTTCTTTAACATGAGCAGTATATTCAACTAAATCATCAAGCGTATTAAAAGACATCATCTCCTTTGCTAACATCTGGTACATGACAGTAGTGTGGGCTATAAAGAATAGAAGTAGAGCTTGGTAATTGAGCACGACAGTCATGATGGTTAATTCTTGTACGCAGAGGATTGCCAGACAGACTTCGCGGTTAGGAGATGATGTTAGAGGTTCCAATCCTGTAAACAAATTTGCAATTATGATCAATTTTGATAAAGTTAATTTGAGGCAAAGAAAACGTTTTAGAGCTCGGTTATCTTAGGCCTGTTATGTTAAACAACTTGATGCTGATATTAATCATCTTGTACATCTTTTGTTGGACAAACCTCCACATTTCATTCCATAACAGCTGACGCGTTATTATTCAATGCAGCTGACTTATTTCATTTATTCAGTTATACTTTTCTCTAAATAAAAGATATTCTCATTTATTCAGTTATACTTTTCTCTAAATAAAAGATATTCTATACATATTTTATACTCTTACCAACACAAGGCGTCATGGAGTAGTAGTCATTAAGAACATCGACTCGATGAGGCAGGTATATGAATAAAGCGTCGATCAGGTTGAAACCATAGAATATCAACAGTATGTACTTGATCTTCGTAATTAGCTTCTTGTGTTTCTCCTGAAGGGCTACTGTACCTTGCGCCAACTTGTCATTTGTGTAAATTTTCTTTAAAAGTGGTTTCAATACAGTTCTGCAAGGGTTTTTTTGTTACATCATCATTCTACACAAATAATTATGGAAGTGACAAATAAATCAATGCAATATTATTATAGTATCTACTTTTTTGTTGTTGAGGAATTGAAATCTTCATTCAGATTAATTCCCTATCTACATTATTTAAAGTAGGTACTTTCCCTGCGTGTGGCATAGCCATGGGACACCTTGTATATGTATATAAATGTAACTAATTAAACATTAATATCTGCATAATAATACCTTTTCGCCAGGAACCAATAACTATTATTCGCCGTGAGGATCAGTATTGAAACACTGACGTAGCTCTTAATGAAGTCCTCGGCACCTTGGGCAAATTTCACTTGGTACACTATACTGCCCAAAGCGTACACGTACAATAGTAGCGATATATGAAGAATCCAGAATGGAGCTACAAGCAACATTGAACGAAATTTCATTTTCATTTCTCAAAAGGGAAAAAACAAAATATAAATTAAGGGGAATATGGTTTATTGAGCATGTAAATTGGACAATGCAGTTTTATCCAATTTCTTTGATTTGATCATATACGAACCAGATATTTTATCATCGCGTATAGAAAATCCAGCTGCACTCGGTACAATATTCACCAGCCAAAGTAAATTATCAAAACTGCTTTCTAATATACGATATTTAATGCGTAACAGAACATCCCGTAATGTTTTTAATAAATTCATTTTCGTATGATTTATACTATATTCACGGGTGTGCTGTCCTGTAAAGTGAAGAAATATGGAAAAAAGTAAACGCATAGACGAGAAAAAATAATAATTACATGGTAAAATTTAAAATAATTATATGCTCTTAGAAAACAATACTAAGTTCGATGGTTTTGCTTGTAACTTAACATTTTGTTTACTTTGGCAAGTGATCATGTTTCAGTAGTGTACCTACCATAGGTGAAGAGCACTCACCTACTAATGCAATTTTGGGGTGCCTATTGATTGTATCATTTTACTTATAGTTAACTTTAATTATAAGAACAAAATCATTATTGTTAAAAAAAATTACAATTCAAAAGGAAGATTCATCCTCTCCAACCAAACCGGTCGAAGGACGTCTTAGATAATTATCTTAAGACGTACTTTAATCGTCCAAGGTAGTCGTATTCAGTTTTCGTTGTTATTACATATAAAGTTTCAATGCCTAAATAACGTACAGAAGACCAGCAAAACGTGTCTGGCAACGGGAAGATAGTGAAAGTAAAAGACCGGAAGATTGGGAAGAGCTTATGTCATCCTACTGATCATTATGATTGTAATAATGAAGTTAGTAAACAGATAAAATATAAAACATGACAAATTGAATAGCAATCCGGTGAAGATTCAAATAAAATATTACAAACAAAAATAAAAATGTAAAACTACAACATTTAATGAAAAAGCGTTGAAATAAGTGTGAAAAAAAGATTATGGTGTGGAGTTATTAATTATTTCGCATCACCTTTCATTACAGTCACACCTGTACTTAACATTGTAGTATTAAATTAAAAGAAAGAACATGAAGATTACTTGAAATTATATAAATTAGCTGTTTCACTGTAGCCTATTATTTTCTCATGGAAAAATTGAAGCGACAGACATTTATCATCGTAGGTAGGTCGTATAGGAAATAGTCTACACCCCTTACCTACCATCCAGACATTAAATCTAGGCTGAGTAACCTAGTAGCTACTTATTTAGATACAGTACACCTGTAAATGATGATGAATAAAGATGGCTTAGGCAAATCCTAGGGCTTCCACTTTACTTCTATTACACATTTTCGAATTCTTTGAGTTGAACAACAATAAATACATCTACTCGAAATATCAAGAATATCGTAGTTGACTCGATCTATTTAATTACTAAACGTATTCGTAGATGGCGCTACTCCTGCACCAGAACTGGTTGACTCACCACAACCACTAGATGTCACTCCACCTTCCAGTTTTAACTAGAAACGAGGTTAAAATACAGATGGCGTAACATTCTATAATAAAGAAAATTGATCACATGACTATGGAGCTCAGATAAATATAATGTATAAGTATGTATATTATACCTACTAAGTAAGGTCATCACGTTGTAATGTCCTACCAAAATGTAAATTCCAAATGATTCAATCAATTTTTTACATTCTAGGTAGGTTTTATATTTACTCGGTATTCATTTTGTTGACGTTCTCAATTCGGTTGTATACAGGTTGATTTTTTAGTCACCAGCAATACTTGTAACGGTGGAAGTACTCATCAATATGAACAACTTTTACTATAGGACCAACTCTGATGTCGCGTAAAATAAAATGGTTGCTTCATACATTTTGGTTGAGTGTTTTCGTGTTTTTTTAGTTAGTCCCATAATAAAAGTTGTTCATATTGATGAGTACTTCCAAGATCATCCAGTATAATATGTTTTTATAGGAACTAAGTATCATTCATAACGGTTATTCTGATAATGTTTGCAAACTATACCTACGTTACCTACCTACTTAGCTGTACGTATTATTAATTGATATTGCTCACTGGAAATAATTTGTTTAGTTCTTACTCAAAGGTACAAAGGTACAAAGGATCTTACGTATCTTTTGTAATCAATTAAAATACCTACCACAAACCACGAGAACCTTCTGTTTACGAAGTAAAAAATTATCTAATGTCTGAAATCTCTGAAATAGATAAATAGATAGGTAGGTAATTAGTAGGTTTATAAGATAAATAATAAGTAGAGACCTAAATCATTTATTTCAGACAAAAAACTATAAATACAAATAAACGATTGACGTTAAGCCTTTCACTTTCACTTCAGTATGAGATAAGCTACGTACCTACGTAGGAGAAGGTTATTTCCCAAGTTCAACGTTCTTGTCCAATGGGAAATAACCTTCTATCGAAACCTTACGCGTCAGGATCAGCTCAATGGCATTTTAAGGAATAACTGGAATATTATTTCCTATTCCACGATAGAGAACAAATTTTAAATCTGGATATACCTAATACCGTTACGCTGGTGCAACTATCTTGGTGATTATTTCTCACGCACATAAAAAATGTGGCGAAACCAGAAGCAAAGAAAAGAAACTTCATTGAACTGTATTCTCGCATAATTTATATTTTGTAAGCAACAACAAATCGATCGACTCCTCATACTTACATAAGCAACAATGGATGTACAGCACGATTATCTTTTCAACTAACATTATTAATCTCATTTATAATATATTTTTATATTCTAAAAATATATTAATTTAGGAATGAACCATGAATAAACGATTTTTTACAAGCATGGTTGTTTTGTACCTACTTAAATGGTGTCATTGATATCTAACGATGACCGGTACTTATAATTCACGACTTTTTAATGGAGTTTAGATGATAATAAAATTGGAGATTCTTAATAATCTTTTGTCTGACAGAAATGTAGCAACGGGAACAAACAAACAAAAATTACACTTGAGAACAGTTGCCTTCTAAGCTTGGGAACACTTGGCAATCCTCCCAGTACTTCTAATATACATAGGCGACGGTAGCCACTTACCATCACCCCTGGATCCCCTGCATGTTTCTCACCCTTCTGACAAAAAAAAAACTGTATGTAGCACGTGACATACTGTGAGTGACCCTGCAACACGTTGATGCAATATTGTTGTTAAACAAAAGTTTACCACGACTATGTGGTACTTTATATTTGCTTATATCGCTACTTAGCGATAGTAAAATTATACATTAAATTAATATTAAGTATTGTTTGTTTTGTACAATAAATATTTATCTATCTAACAATATTTTCTTTCGTTTTATATTATTTAACGGAAAATGTACCGACATCCTTTGCTCACTCGCGTAGGAATGTTAAAGCATTTAAAGCTCTCTTCAGGTAACACTGTAGGCCGGGTAACCCCGACATGACTCATGTCAGCTGTGATCTCCACTGACACTTCTCACCCTCCGTATCAACTCCTCTACTTTTTTATATGGGCTTTGACATCTCTCTTGACTATTTTCTATGAGGTAGGGACCAGCTTCGATATCACGACCTTCTGGTGTATGATAGTCACTAGAACCGTCTGCCCCGACCTTATTTAAAAATGGTTCCATGTCGGGCATGACAGGAGGCGATGTTGCAACTGCGTTATCTTCGGCAGTACTTATTTCCGCTGCCCTCTGACGCAACCAAATTGGAGAGTTAACATAAACCTTGGGTCTTTCCCGTAACGCATTACATCTTTCTAGGATTGGTCTTCTAACAGGCACTGGAGGCCTGTACGCGGCTGGTATTGGAACTCCTCTTCCGATAACGGAACAAATGAGACCTTTCAATGCCGCTCGGAAGTCTTTTAAGTGGTAGGCATATAATAAAGGATTGATAGCTGAGTTTAAGTGGGAGACAATGATACAAACGTAAGTAAGAGGGTTGGGAATGTCAAGATCAGGCATGAAAGCCTTTATGGCGTTGATGGTGTAGAGTGGTATCCAGCAGATGATAAAGAAGAAGACGATGATAGCGAGGTTCTGCGTAGCCTTGACCTCACGCTTCTGGGCGGCTCCCAGGACCCGAAGCATGGTGCCGCCGCCAGCGCGACGTCCGGGACAGCCTTCTACGGTCATCACTTCGCTCATCTGTGAATAGTAGAGCAATTAGTCACTTTATCATCTGCCATACATAAGGAAATAAATATCTTCTGCATGTACAGACCTTATATTGGTTTTCATATATATAATAGGATTTAAAGGAAAGTACAGCAATGATTTATTATTTATGTGGTTGGTATTGTATTAATTGAACAATAGATCTTTTAGTTTATCATGAATATCCAAAGGAGAAAATAAATATACATATATATTATAGGTAGCTGTTCCCCGCGGTTTCACCCGCTTTTCCGGTACTAAAAAAAATCCGATGCTGTAATAGTTATTCTGCTATTGGGGGCGGAGACAAATCCAACGAATAAAGATAAAAAACGGTCCAGCCGTTCTCGAGTAAGTAGAAATGGTATAATTAACCCAACTTTATTTTTATAAATCTTACTAGCGTTTCCGCGCGGTTTCACCCGCGTTTCCGGGATAAAATATAGCCTATGTTACTCGGTGAAGATGTAGCGGTCCAGTACTTTTTGAGCCAATTCGTTACAAACATACAAACCTTTTAGGGAACGCTGCCAGGAACCTTGCCTATCGACAGCAGCGAGGGCTTTGAGGATGTTTTCTATATATCATAGTTTGTATTTTTTACTTTAATATTATGACTTAAGATTTTTATTTACATATTTACTTTAATTATAAAAAATTATATGTTTTAAATATTATATATATTATAATACTATAAACCTTTTCTCTTTATAATATTATTATCTTCTAATATATAAAATTCTTGTGTCACGGGGTACGTAATCGAACTCCTCCGAAACGGCTCGACCGATTCTCATGAAATTTTGTGTGCATATCAGATAGGTTTGAGAATCGGACAACATCTATTTTTCATCCCCCAAAATGTTAAGGGTAGTCCACCCCAATATTTTTAAATTTATTTTATATTTATATTGATACAGCATCAAAAAATACATACAACCCTAAATTTTCAACCCTCTACGATCAACCCCTATTTTTTATTTGTTAAATATAAACTTAATTTTTTTTGGCAAGATTTTTATTTTTATTTTGTCATGACTTAGAATAAAAAATATTATATTAAAACCTCTAAGATCAACCCCTATTTTTCAATCGCGTTTTTTTTTATAGCCGGTCTCCTGTCTAACTTACCTACTCACTATACAGTTTTCGGCCATTTTTTTTGTTTTATTTGTGTATCGATCGTAGCAGTAACTGATATACGTATTTTTTTTTTGTGTTTGATGAAGTCTAAGGTTTTTATGGAGAGAAAAAAAGTAAATAATAAGAGTAAAATAGTAAAAACAACAATTTTCTTTACCAATACAAAGCACTCTGTCCCCAGCTGTCAAACATTAGACGTCAATCAAAACAAAACAAAGGCGCGTTAGACAGAACGAAATCTGTCGGAGCAGCTATTAACATAAAAAAATCAATGTTAGTTTGTTTTAGAGAAATAGGGCAGAACAAGGTCTGCCGGGACAGCTAGTAGATATATAAAATTCTTGTGTCACAATGCTAGTTACCATACTCCTCCGAAACGGCTCAACCAATTTTTATGAAATTTTGTGTGCATATCGGGTAGGTCTGAGTATCGGTCAACATTTATTTTTTAAACCGCTACGCGAGTGAAACCGCGGGGGACAGCTAGTATTAGATAAATAGATAGATTGAGCTACGTCACAGTCTCAGTATGCCCTTTGATTATGACGTCAATGAAAGTAACGTTTTCACAAGTTACAAGGAAATTACTGTAAAACTCATGGTACCTATTTGAGATCTAAGGGAAATATGCGGGGTGTAAGATTTATTCAGTCCATTATTCAGTTTTTCCCAAAAAATATCTTACATAATTCCTTTATTATTATGACTGATATATTTAGTTGTTTGCCAGTGCTTATTATAGTTCAAATAACTACCTAAATGAAAAACTATATGGTATGCCTAGCTAATCTATCTATCTATCTATCTATCTATCTATATAAATAAAAATGAATCACCGAAATGTTTGTACGCGCATAACTTCCATTCGACTGCACCAACTTGGATAAATCTTTCTTTTATGTGTTTGTTATTTATTGTCAGGAAAAAATATGTGTACCGGGAACGCGGGTGAAACCGCGGGGAACACCTAGTTAGGTATATTAATAATTGATATCGCTCACTGCGAATTGTTTGTTTAGTTCATCTCTCTCTCCTGACTGACTGTGTGGCTCCTTCTGACTTTCTCAACCAGCTCATAGGTAAGACTTATACATATATTTAGGTTTAGTTCATAGGTAATTATATATATTTTTTAATTAATTATGTGTCGACGTCTGTTACCCAATAGAAATACCGGGTAATATATAAACAATTTTTGTTTAAACTTATGTATTAACATACTGTTAGAACTGTATAAACCAACCGATTTGAATATGCTGTTATTTGTTTTGTTTTGTTTTTTCAGGCTGTTAAATGTAAATGGATTTTTAAGAAGAAACTTGGATTAGAAGGTCAGTTACTTCGTTATAAAACTCGTCTTATGGCGAAAGGGTTTACGCAAGAATATGGGACTGACTACAAGGAAACGTATTCACCTGTTGTACGATACTCAACCATACGTACATTAATTGCCCTGGCAGTCAACTTGGACTTGCACATTGACCATATGGATGTCAAGACGGCTTTCTTAAATGGAGAATTGCAGGGGACTGTGTTCATGGAACAGCCTGAAGGATATAAAACTGAATAAAGCAATATATGGACTTAAACAGGCATCTAAGGCCTGGTATGATAAGATTGATTGTGCTTTAACAGACCTCCAGTTCAGAAAAACACTCAGTGAGCCATGTGTTTACATAAAGTCTGACATCAATGGAAATCTCACAATATTGGCCCCGTATGTCGATGATATTCTTATCTTTAGCAAGGGTATACCGCAGAAGAAATAGCTGAAGGAGTGAAGTGTGTATGATCCTTAAGATATTATTAATATATACACTCCTTTATAATAGTGCTTACGTTGTACTTTACTAGAATGCGCATTATGTTAACGTACCTACTAATTATTATTGAATAAACGTAGCTCATACAAGATGGTTGTATAATTTATTAACACCTACTGAACCCCAACATTACATGGCGACCCTGCCTAGGGATCTGCCAAGGGGCTAGTTTAAAGTAATATAACGTATTCTTGAAAAAAAAAAAAAAAAAGCAATAATGTGTCGATCTACGGTAGAAAAAGAGGAAGTCTTCCTTAATCAAAATGCGGCCGGAGGAACAAATGACGCAACTCAGAAGGACATCAGTGGACACCTAGAGCGGCTGAACATTGTAACTTTCATCGTACTGGCGGTGATATTACTATTGGCAACTTATTTCCTGCTGAGATTCTACAGGAATTGCCACCGACGTTGGATGCAAGAGGAAATCGGTCTGAGTACGATGCAGCGCATAAGAGCTTCCCTGCGAGGACGAGAACGAGAGAACACGTCAGGTTAGCCGATCCAGCATCAATGTATCAATAAAAATCATGGTTTGAAAGTGAAAGTGTTAGATTTTGTGTTAGTGGTTATCATTATTTTGTAACGCAATTACCTAAATTGTCTAGAATCGTGCACGGACACTCATTGAACTTGATACCTCATGGCGGAAATGCAAACGCAGACATTCCTTTGATCGTGTCGTCAGAACTTGACAATTTTTATAGTACTTACTTAGATTTATGAATAATGGAATGGTAATTTTATATAAACCTATTTTTAAAATATGATTAATAGTTTAAATGAAAATTATAATGTTTTGTTAGATATTCGGAAATATCTTATTAAGAAAGGACAGACTAGGTACATAGTTAAAGTAATTGAGACTAAATTAAACGAAACGAAAAATATTTTTGAAAAGTGTAGCCAAATTTTCTCTATTTTAGAAAAAGGCAAGGATATAAAAGAAGTAACATTAGCAGTCAATATTTTTCAGAATATTAGGAAAGTATATGAAGAGATAAATAATTTGTGTATATTACCAAACGCAGAGTTAATCAAAATGGAGTTTGATCTTAAAGTAGCTTGTAGCTTAATTCCAGTAATAGACGGGGTTGAAGAGACGACTAAGCGCCTGATAGATTCAGTCGAGATGTACGCAGCTATGTTAGATGAAAAAGGTAAGACTACGTTGATTATATTTGTACTTAAAAGTAGATTATCCGAAAATGCCAAGTTACGCATTTCAGGTTCTTATAAAACAGTTGACGAATTGATTAAAGATTTCAAACAACATCTTTTACCCTCTAAATCTTTTATGGCCATACAATCACAGTTACAAAATATACAACAGGGTACAAAATCTATTGAAGAATACGGTACAGAAATTGAAAACTTGTTTTCTGATTTAACAATAGCTCAGGCAGATGGTAATATTGACTCGGTCAAGGTTTTGAAGCCGTTAAATGAAAAGTTTGCTATAAAACGTTTTTCAGATGGTTTACGCAACTCAAAATTAAGCACAATCATCTCCGCGCGAAACTACGGCAGCTTGAAAGATACTATCCAAGCAGCAAAAGATGAAGAGAATACTTCTCAACGACCATCAGGTAACATCATGCATGTGTCTAGAAATACACGAGGTCATTATAACGTAAGACAGGGTTTTCGCAACTTCAATAATAATAATCGTGGTCAATATAATAACAATTACTATCGGGGTCACTATAATAATTATTATAATCGCGGACAAGTATGGCGAGGTAATCATAGGGGTCGTTCATCATCGAATTATAAAGGAAGGAACGACCAACGAGGAAGAGGTAATAGAGGTACCGGAGGTGCCAGGTATTATAGGAATCGTTGGGGAAGAAATATGTTAGCAGTAGACATTGATGATACACAAAATAATAATGGAGAAAGCAAGGATGACGGAGAAACTACTCCTTACCAGTTTTTTCGATCTTAAACATTTTATTTTATCTTGCCATGGCAATGCAAAATACGTTATTTTTTACATCAACAACATTAAATATTATTGGCTTATTGACACAGGAGCTACATTGTCAATTATTAAAAGTGAAGCGTTGCCAAAAAATACAATTGTACGTAGAAATGAAACTTTAATAAATGGAATAGGTGGTCAGAAACGTTCACAAGGGTGTGCAAGTCTAATACTTAAATTGAACAAAGAAACATTTCACCATAACTTTCTGGTCTTCGATTCATTACCAATAAAGGCTGATGGTATCATAGGTCTAGATTTCTTGAATAAGTTTGGGGCAAACATTGATTTAAATACAAACATTTTAAAATTAATCAACAAGGGGCAAGAATTTTACTTAAATCTAATTGATGAACAGGATAGAATAAAAAATGTTTTAACTATTCCAGCACGTTCAGAGTCTTTACATTTTATTTATTTAGATAAAAATATGAATGAAGATGTAGTTGTGTGCGGGAGAGAATTAGAGAAGGATGTGTTCCTGGCAAATACAATAGCGAAAGTAAAGAATAACAGGATTCCTATTAAGATACTTAATGTTAGTGAGAAGGAATTAATCTTACCATTAGTCATTCCTGATTTACAACCTTTAACTGATTACAACATTTGTAAATTTAATGAAAGTAATATCGACGTTGTCAGAGTTCAAACACTTTTATCACAGTTAAATTTAAATTATTTGAACGATAAAGAGAAACAGTCAATCGAAGCTATATGTGCAAAATATTCGGATGTTTTTACATAAATGGAGATAAATTGACAACGACAAATATTTATGAACAGTCTATTATAGTAAAACAAAATTCCCCTCCTATCTATGTTAAGCCATATAGATTACCACAAGCATTAAAACCAGAAATAGAAAATCAAATTAGTAAAATGATAGAAGATGATATTATAGAAGAATCAAATAGTGAATGGTCCAGTCCAATTTTGTTAGTACCTAAGAAAAGCAAAGAAGGAAATCAAAAGAAATGGCGGTTAGTGGTAGATTACAGAAAATTAAATGAGATAGTTTGCAATGATAAATTTCCTTTACCAAATATCATGGAAATCTTAGACTCTCTTTCTGGTGCTATTTATTTCACTCACCTTGACCTTCATCAAGGTTATTATCAAGTGACCTTGGAGCCTAGCAGTCGAAAACTAACAGCTTTTACTACCAATACAGGACAATATCAAATGAAACGCTTACCGATGGGACTTAAGACTAGTCCAAGTGCATTTAGCCGTATGATGTCTGTAGCCATGTCTGGTTTAACTTTCGATAAATGCCTGATATACCAAGATGATCTTATAGTTTTTGGACGAAATCTAAATTTTCATAATAAAAATTTAATTAGTGTAATGGAAAGATTGAGAAAAGTTAATTTAAAATTAAACCCTCAAAAATGCGAATTTTTAAGAAAAGAAATTTTGTACTTAGGTCATGTAGTTTCAGAAAAAGGAGTTTTGCCTGATCCAGAAAAAACCAATGTATTAAGAAACTACCCTACTCCTAAAAATACGGAAGAAGTTAAGCGCTTTGTAGCCTTTTGTAATTATTACCGTAAGTTTATAAAATCATTTGCAGACATAACGATACCTTTAAATAAATTGTGCAGAAAAAACGAACCATTTATTTGGACTGATGAATGTAACCATGCTTTTAAATTTTTAACAAGTGCTTTAATTTCTTCACCAATTCTCCAATATCCAGATTTTTCTAAAGATAACGAATTTGTGATTCAGACAGACGCTTCAGGTATAGCGATTGGTTCAGTGTTATGCAATAAGGATCTCAGTCCAGTAGCTTATGCTAGTAGGCCTTTAAATAAAGCAGAAAAAAATTATCCTACGATACAAAAAGAACTTCTGGCAATAGTTTGGTCAGTAAAATATTTTAGACCATATCTATATGGTAGAAAATTTACTATCATGACAGATCATAAACCTTTGGTTTATCTTTTTGGAATAAAAGATCCGTCAAGTAGGCTACTTAAATTTCGTTTAGTATTGGAAGAATACGATTTTAACATTGTGTACATAAAAGGAAAGGATAACATAGTCGCAGATGCTTTGTCCAGAGTATGTATGACATCAGATGAACTTAAGAGTATGCATGGACAGGTTGTGGCTGTGTTGACTAGGGCACAAAAAAGAAAGATGGACGATTTGATTAATAGCAAAAATAAGACCGAGGATATGGATCTTAATAAATCCAATAACAAATGGTCTGATCAACCAAAAGTTGTGGACATATTAAGAAAACCATGCGACTCAGTAGAATTAGTGTTTATTAAAGGAAATGAATTAAAAAGATTTCGAAATGACAATATGATAACTAACGAGTTTGAATGTTTTGCGTTTATATCGAGTAAAAATATACTGTACATCAATCTTGATTTCCAGGCACACTTATCGCGAGACGAATTTGTGCAGAAATTAAGTTTATTTTGTAATAAGATACGTATCGATGAAGTTTGTATAATAAAAGATATAAAAAATAATGATTTTATAAAAAATGTTTGCGATGAAATAAAGTCACTTAGTAACTGGTCCGGACCACGCATATGTGTATTACGAGGAATAAAAAGAATAACTGATGATAATGAAAAAACTATTATTTTAAATGACTTTCACCTACTGCCCTCTAGCGGTCATATTGGAGTCCGCAGAATGGTAAATACTATTAAAAAAAGATACTTTTGGCCAAGTATCGAGAAAGACGTTTTAGAATTTGTGAAGAAATGTACGGAATGTCAGAAGGCAAAATATTTTCGTTATATCAAAGAGCCGATGGAAATTACCACAACGGCTTCATCGGCCTTCGAAAAAGTATATTTAGATGTGGTAGGTCCTTTAGATAGAGATTCAGATGGTAATTGTTATATATTAACTCTACAGTGCGAACTAACTAAATTCGTACAAGCAGTTCCACTTAAAAATAAAGAGACAGTATCCATTGCTGATGCATTTGTACGAGAGTTTATTTTAAGGTTTGGTGTTCCGGAAACAATAGCAACTGATCGAGGGACAGAATTCACGTCTGAAACTATGAAACAGGTATGTACAATTCTTAATATTGAAAAATTAACTTCAACAGCTTATCATCATCAGTCTATCGGAGCTCTTGAAAATGCGCACAAGAACTTGGGTGCATTTTTAAGAATCCAATGTAAAAATCACTCTGATACATGGAGCTATTGGTTACCCTTTTGGTGTTTTATTTTTAACAATACGGTTCATTCCGTAACAAATTATACACCATATGAACTCGTATTTGGTAAACTCTGTCGAATTCCAAGTAAACTTTGTGATACGGTAGAACCTTTATACAATAGTGATAATTATCCTTTACAATTGAAATACCGATTACAATTAGCTAATACAGATGCGAAGAAAAAATTGTTATTAAATAAACATAAACAAAAACAATTCTATGATAAATCTGTAAATTCGATTAGATATCAAAAAGATGACTTAATTTTGTTAAAAAATGAAACGGGTCGTAAATTAGATGCACTGTTTGAAGGACCTTATACAGTAATAGAAGATTTAGGTTGTAATGTTAAAATAAATAAAAACCGTAAAATAGAATTAGTACATAAGAATAGGACTAGGCCTTATTATCAATAAATAAATTGTGTAAGCTTTTAGTTAATTTAAGTTTAATTGTAGACGTGGTGTACTTTATAATAATTGTATAAGAAAAAAAAAATATTTGTATTTTTTTTCTCTTTTTCACCCCCGGGAGGTGAAGTGTGTATGATCCTTAAGATATTATTAATATATACACTCCTTTATAATAGTGCTTACGTTGTACTTTACTAGAATGCGCATTATGTTAACGTACCTACTAATTATTATTGAATAAACGTAGCTCATACAAGATGGTTGTATAATTTATTAACACCTACTGAACCCCAACATTACAGGAGGAACTGATGAGAAAATTTGAAATGTAAGACCTTGGCCGAGCTACACATGTATTGGGAATGAGATTAAGTCAAGAACCAAATAAAATTGCTCTTGATCAGAAAAATTATGTGCAGAAAGTATTAGAGCAATTTAATATGACTGACTTTAAACCTGTAAATACACCCTTAGAATGTGGCATTAAACTTGAAAGGGGAGACCGAAATGAAGCGGATTTAAAGTATAGAAGTCTTGTTGGATGCATTATGTATATAGCCGTTTGTACTAGGCCTGACATTGCACATGCAGCGAGCTTATTGAGCCAGTTTAATAATTGACACTCGGATGTACATTGGAAAGCAGCTAACCGAGTCTTAAGATATTTAAAGGGAACCATAGATTATAATATTGTATATAAAAAGGTAACTACATTAAATGTTACAGGATATGTAGATGCAGACTGGGCATCTAACCAGCTAGATCGACGTTCTTACACTGGTTACGTGTTTACAATTGGTGTTTCTGCAGTGTCATGGGAAAGCCGTAAACAAAGAACAGTGGCTCGGCTCGAGCAAGGAAGCGGAATACATGGCATTGTGTGAAGGAGCAAAGCTGTCTCTAATTAAATATATTATTATAAATTCAATCCTCTGTTATTTTATCCATAATCCATCACATACCATGTAGATAGATAAACCTTGATTGGAATAAAAATACATTATATCCCAAAAACCACGAAACATAGTTAATTTATAAGTGATGTGTGTATATATACCTGTTTAACGACGACACGGTAAATATGAGCGTAGAAAGCAGCCAGTAGCACGCTAGGTGTTACAATGGTTGCGAAGTATAAGAACAGGAGGTAGTTGTAGTCCATGACGTCGACGAAGTAGCAGCCGGGAAGTCGCTGACCCGCGTGCCACCCGAACAGTGGGAGCAGACCCACGCAGGCACCCGATACCCAGCATACTGATATTATCACTGGAAATAGAAAGGTTATTTAGTATCCTATGAGTAATAGCAAGTAATAGGTAAAGGGTTCTTGAATACCTAAAAATATCCTATCAGGACGGACTTGACTATATTATGAGTCCCGTTGAATGCGGGGTCACTATATTTTTAATAGAATACATTTGATGGTTAATGATAATGATTATGTCAATAAAATTATAATCTTTTAAATCAAAAAATAAGTACTAGGGTATGAAAAAATCTAAAAATGTACAAATTAGATAGCTTAGGCAATAAGCTAGGTGGCTAGCTTGATGGCAACTTTAGACCGGAGTCGATGGAGGCAGTTTGTCCGTTTAAAAGGGGTCCAGTGACCACGATCCTCAGTAATGAGGGACCGATTAAAAGAAGAAGGCAATAAGCAATCGGAAAATGTTAGTTTAGTTCATAAAATAACTTAGGTAATTAATTTTAAAATTCATTTCAAAGTTTTCAGTTTTTTTCATGTTCTATAATGACGTCATACAGTGCTGTATGTAAACTAAAAAGTGTCAACTGAAGTATTATTATTATTATTTTTACACTAGTATTCATGCATTCAGGAACAGCACACTAATAAAAAGGATAATTAGTTCGTAGCAACTTAATGTACCCACCCAATCCGATGATACCCGGAATAAAGCGACACGAAACGTTAGTCATAATAACTGCGTGCTATAAACACATCCACTAGTGTCAGTACAATAGATTGTTCCTACTGTTTTGTGATCTGAAGCCACTGTTATGAAGTGCTCGGTTATGTCCAATTGCTTATTACTAAAACATCATCATACGATGACGGAACTAAGACCAAACAAATTAAAGTCTTACCCTTTGTGCCGTATTGATTCTCTAGTATATAGTGTATTATCTATGGTATTGATACATATCGAGCGTATAAGTGTATTGAATCTGTTCAATCATATCGGTTCTTGAGAAATATTGAACAGAGACACAATTCGTAATGGTACAAGATTAAATTTGCTGTTAAAGTATTTTACTATTTATTTAAAGTATTTGAACATGTATATTCGTTCAGTGTCTGAGTTTAATTTATATAATAATAATAATATAATATAAATGCATTACATATAATGTTATAGTATCTGATGTCTAGTATCCGTAATAGACACTGGGGTTTAGTTCTGTTATTACAATTGACAACATTTAATATTTTGAACGTGCATTATCCCAAATGAAACTAATAATAAAAACTAAACTAAATTTTATTTCCTGACGTCATGTCACTAATAATAATAATCTTTTATTGCCAGAAAAATAAATGTTTACATACAAAAAATAAAAACTGAACACAGGATATCTTTGCAGCGAAAACAGTCAAGCTAAGCAAAGCTTGTGTGTTTGGGATTCAAGGAATGCGATTTACCATCAAGTGTTATACTATAATTTACAGGTTGGGATTTATCATCTAGTTAGTTACATGTTAGGCATAAAGTGTGAACACGAAGGATTATTATTGGTGGCAAGACAAACTACAGTTACTTTTGTGGTATACAAAAGAAAAGCGAATACAACTGATAACATTGTAATGACTGTTATGACACTGAGATGCCTAACCGTCCCGTATCTATCTATCTAATACCTATAAACGAGCAATTCTTGTATATATGTATATATAATCTGAATCTCGGAAACGGCTCCAACGACTTTCATGAAATTTAGTATGCAGAGGGTTTCGGGGGTGATAAATCGATCTAGCTAGGTTTCATTTTTGGACAACGTCGATTAGAAAAAAAAACCGGTCATCATTATGAGGTCAAGATTATGAGACACGCACGACGACACGACGCGATACGCGACGCCCGCTACCCGCCGCGCGCTCTCTCCGTGGTTAGTGACTTCATTTTACGTTTTACGCTTATGTGAAATTAAATTAAATCGAACTGGACAGAAACAAAAAAGAAAGGATTTTTTTATATTAAGAAATGTTATAAATTGCGAAAAAATGGTCTAACAAGAATGCTGCCTAGGTAGCTTATATTATATAAAAGAATTAATGTCTAATTAGGTACTACTTACCATTAGAATATTCATCTCAATATTCTCAATCTATGACAACTCAGTTTCGTGAGCGTAAAATAGACGCATTATAAATGCAAGTACGAAATACGAGGTCAGCGTTTGAATATAGATAACAATTCTAGCTAAACATTATACTAATACTTGTCTGCCCAGCGGCTTCACAAATAAATAAAGTAAATAAATAAAATATGTTGGGGTTGGCCCCATAGTAATCTTATATCTATTACCTATGTGATTGAAAAACAAACATCAGCGTCTGACTATTCTCTAATTTTATACTCTATAAATGACAGAGTATAGAATTATAGAATATAATCATAATATTTTCACAATATTATACATGCGTTAATAAACATTCTTCACGGCTAGTTATCACGTGTGACTCAAGTTCTTTTAACTTAGGTACCATGTTTATAAAACACTGCATTAATACAATTTTAATACGTTAATCTTATCAAGATAGGTATAGTAAAAAAAATAAGTAGTGCATGAAAAAACAACTATAATGATGAAAACTGCCTATGTCCATGGAATGGTGATTCAACGAAAAACACATATTATGTACATAGTGTACTTATTAGAAACCGTAACTATCTTAATATGAGACTGTAACAAACAAATTAAAGACATGTTTAGAAATCACTGACTGAGCAAGCAGTCGCTCATCGGCGTTTTGAGATATAATATAATATATTAATGACAATTATTTTAGATGTTTTTAGTTTTTCAATACTTGGAAAATACAATAACTTATAATAAAACGGTAAGTGGCTGACGGCTGTTAATTAGTTTGTCAAACTAGCAACTTATCTGCAACTACCACAGTCAAAATCAAACATGAAGCCATTTATTCCATTTAGACCCAAGCAGGTTGACGAACAGGCAGCCGAGACGGTCCACGGTAGGTATATATAGTGTATGATGACCAGGGGGATTCCCGATGTATTGCTGACCTTGATTAAACCTTTTTGCGCCCTTTTAAACCGTAGCACAATAGTACTACGTAACCGTAGCGCTGAAGGAAACCCGTAATGGATACCTCATTCGACCTATACCCTATTTGTCTGCAGTACCACCTTTCTCACGGCATTCGACGTCACTACCACTGAGCTATCGTAGCTTTATAGTATTTTTATATTAATTTGTAAAATAACTAAATATTCAATTAAATTGTTTCCAAAACGTGTTTTGTTTGAGTAAAAGTTTTTCGTAAAATTGATAAATCCTACAAATGTGAAAGTTTGGATGAATGGATGTTTGTTACTCTTTCACGCAAAAACTACTGAACGGATTTGGATGAAATTTGGCAGAGAGATATATTATAGTCTGAAATAGCACATAGGCTACTTTTTATCCCGGGAAAACATAAGATCCCACGGGAACGCGGGTGAAACCGCGGGGCGGAAGCTAGTACTTAATAAATATGTTTGCGAAATGATAATATTTACTGAATTAGGATTTGCCAAATGATAGATTTACGTATCGATATTTGTGATATGTTGTATGAACAAACGGCAGAGAACCGATTCAATTATTATCACCATCATCATCATCATCCCAGCCTCAAGACGTCCACTGTTGGACATAGGCCTCCAAGTACCTCCAATAGGACCGGTCTTGGGCGGCCTGCATCAATAATTATATCTGAGTCCAAATAGAGATTTCGTCATATTATTGCAGAAACAAAGCCAATCCGACAGGAACAAGTTGAAGAATAAAAGTCTGACGATAAAACATGTTTTATGCTGTGACGATAGCCGTGCGGCTGTAGGACCGTGCTGTGGGTAAACTACAAGTGTCTGTGTACCTTAGGTAGGCAGGTAGGCTTTCAAGTGCAGAATTACTATATGACACTAGTAGGTGATCTAGGTTTTTTTAATGAAAATGAAATATTTCAGTACACACAAGTCACAGTGGCTGATAAATTAGGTAAACAAGAATTCATCTGATAGTGCAATAAAAGCAACTAGTGATAACGTGATTACAAGCCACACTACTTATCAAATCAACATTTTTGTTCACGATCAACTTTAAAACGTAAAAATAAAAACATAAAGGTGAGTAGTTCTTAAGGAAAATATATATATTTATTTTCCTTGACCGACTGCAGGCTTTTCTGTTTACTGCCGTATGGAAGGAATTGAGGAATGATGTCTTGGGCCACATTTCATTTTCGCGATGCTGCTAAGAGTCCACTAATCCGAACAACGTTATCAATTAAATAATGCTTTATACTAGTAGTTACTGTATCGTTTTATATTATTTGTCCGTTAATTTTATCGCTGCCTCTAATATTTAGGCTACAATTACATAATATGAGCACCATCAAATCTATTGATAATGTTAGAAATTGTGGAAATAAAAAGGAGCATTTGTTACTTTATTTTTTCAATCTATTGGTATCGTATCAAATGGTACAAGATAGCCGAGCTTCACGTTCAATTAATGCCTCTTAGAGCTATTGTCGATTAGGTACTTGGATTAGAAGATGTATCGTTTTATCTTTTGAAAGCTTAACCGGCGGGCGTCAGACAAATAGATTAATTGTTCTTGTTGTATGAATCAACCAGGAAAAGATGATTCAGTTTCATACACAATGTACCTACTTACACACTATAAAGTTTCTTCTTTATATAGTTATATATAATATCGTCAAAATTCTTTAAAAGTGCATAAAGATTTATTAATTTTCTTCTTCTTGCTTGAATTCCTAATAACATCAGTTATCGAGAACAAAACATTAGTATGTTTTGTTCTAGTAGTTTGTTTGTAGTATCAACAGTTTTTATGAACATCTGAGTAAAGTGGGCTGCAACAAATATGTACTGAACAAACTTATGTAGGTACCATTAATTCACCCACCTGCGCCATAAACTTTGTCTCTTTCTTATTTCATTTGAGTGATAAAGACGTAGACTCATTTGCAAATATGTACTTACAAAAAATGTGTTCATTCAATTGTTCATTGTGTACGTGACGAACATACCTTTCCACTTAAATGTTTTAGTTTTCAAACAAAAAGGTGTTTTGTTCTGTATAGAATGAGCCGATGCCGCGATGAAATGAAATATTATGAGAAGTATTGTATTTCGTTTTCCAATGACGATGATGCTGCGAATCAACCAACATGTGTGAATATTTAACGACTTCCTTTTTCAGTAATTGTCTGTTTGCAGTACTTATTTACTCAACAACGCAGAAAAACTGATTAGGGCCCAATTTTTCAATGCAGGAAAATTACAGTTTGACAGATCCTTTATACAAATTCTGTCACACGATCATATTTTTTCTATCTATCTATCTATACATACAAAATAATAACTGACTGACTGACATATCAACATTATCAACGCACAGCCGAAACAGGAAAATGCCCCCAGGAGGGAGCCGTGAAAATTAACATGTGGTTTTCTTTGAAACTGTAGGTGAATACTAAGGATTTTCGAAAATTCAATGGCTCGCGGGTGAAACCGCGATTGTTATCCGATGTTGGTAAAATTGGATATGTCATTAGTGCTCATTTACAAATAATACTTAAAGCTATACGGAGATAATTTGTCATTCAGTCTATACCCGCTCTGCCGCTTATTGTAACCAATCAATTCCAGTCACCGCAGGTCATCTTATGTTACAAAAAAATGGAACACATCCCATTGGCAAAAACCTGATTGTCGCGCGCGGGGGACGCTCCAAACAGTTGAGGTCACGGAGTGCAATTTATTCTCGTGACATATCAATTTGATTAATATAAATTATATAATAAATTTCTAAATTTTCATCGTCATCTAGAAAGGATGACTGCCTCCTGTAGGAAATTAATTTATAGTTTTTTAAGCATCCCAGTTTAACTATTCGTTACCATACCGCATACCGTTTTGATTTCTTTGATATCTTATCAACATTAAACCAGATTGATATAGGTATAATAAAGAAATTCGTGACACAGTTTAATGTAAAAAAGTGTTGTAAAGATTTCGATTTTTACATGATTTAACACTTAGTTTTAATTAAGCACAGATAATAATAATAATATCGTAGTACATACCTCTCACACCATCTAATTCCAAACTAAGCTAAGCTTTTATAATTGATATCCTACACATACTTATTATTTTTGTATATACATACTATAGATAATTACATTCAAAATCACAATTAATTATAAAGAGTTAACTGTACAAAAATACTAACTTCTTCTCATGTTTACGTAGGTATCTAGGGAAAACGTTCGATTTTCCTGTACTTTCTAACGCGTGAACAGTAATGGAACTAGAATGATTCGGTCGGTAGGCTTTCCACATCAATTACAAGCCGGAAATGTACATGTGTATGTTGCAGGCTCCATAATTCCTTTTTGTTATTTTCATAAAGCAATAACGGGACTCTTGTGACTGAGTATTTTGAAATGAATCCATGGTAAATTAACGCTAGCAGAGGTACCTAATAGCTCAACAGAATATTTAGTGTAATTTTTCAAATAAACTTTTCAATGTTTGCCAACAGTAGATATGTGATCGACAGTATTTCTGACATTGTGACAAATATAACCTTCGATAAAATACATAATGTATTCAAACAACCAGGTTTATTTTTAAGTAGGTTTATTTAATTAAACCAAAACCGCTCATATTTGTAAAATTGGTCGCCTTTTACCGGTTATTTATTTTTTTAGAATACCATGGCAAATTAATTATAGTAACAATGGTTGATTTAGCACTTTAATCAATAATATCACAAAAATATGACATGACATTAATATCCATGTACTTATACAGATCATTTTTGGGTATTTAAAACTAGTAATGTGTTAATAATAATATAATACATAAATAACAAATAAGTATATCTACTATAACAGCAAAAATAATAATCAACCTCCATCTTTTATACTCGTAACTCAACTATTTTTGAAAATGTTTTCCGAAAGTGACATTTTCTTTTGAAGAAACTGACGAATACAAAGAACCTAGATATTTTATCATATTACTTATAATGAAATCTTCGAAAGGTTCTACAAGTAGGCCTACGTAAAATCATCTTGAAATCTAATGTATCACCGATTGACATCGAAATAACGATCTCAGGCAGGTAGGTACCGAACAAAACTTGCCGGTTGTTTAACAATATATATTATTCATAAATTAATAATTTAGTTTAATAATAAAGGAGATGTGATGCATAACGAGAAATTGATAAAAATAGGCAACATCACTTGATTACATCAGCAAAAATCTCAACTGTGCTACTGCACACAAATATAAATACATACCTACATAACCAAATAGACATAAAACTATACATACATTATACACTCAACACATTGTGATAAAAACAAATACAAGGCAGTCGAGAAAATTCACATTCCACGTGATTATAATAATGTAGACAATTAGGTACCAATTATACAATTTTCAATATTGAGCTCAATGTGACGTTTACATTTTTGAATTGGCTTGGAAACTAGACGAATAAACAAAATACATACTAATACAATACAAAGGCTACTATAGCCGCTAATATCGTAAATGCTGGCGCGTGATGCGCTGCTGAGTTCGGACGAATTGACTTTTCTGCATAGGTCTGCAATAAGCCACAGTCCACCGTTTTCTTCATATTCGACACTGGAGTTTGCCTTATCACATAACACTTCATGCCTGGCGTCACTGGGATAGGTCTGCCTTTCACGTCTTGTGCATTCGTCACTGTTGTATTAGTAGTTGTGGTGGTTACTGTCATCGATGACGTCATTGTATTGTTCGGCGAGGGTTCACCGCTGGTGGCATTACTTGTTGCATTAGCAGTGGTCATATTCAGAGGTACGAGCGTACCGTTAGGCAACATTGTGTATACGGTCCCAGCGGCAGGTGCGGGTGTGTCGGCCGCAGCGGCAGGCGCCGGCACTGACGCTCCATTCGTTGTATTTACCACGGTTACATTCGTCACAGTAGTTGTTAAAACAGTTGCATTATTTCCAGCGCCATTTTGCGATCTCGCTTGGTCTTTTAATATGAAGCTCGATATTAACTGACAGTCGATTTTTGTTTCTTCGTAGTCGCCGTTATCTTTTCTGATGGCAAATTTACATACTTCACCGACTTGAGGTTTGTAACCACCTGAACTGGATCCGCTACCGTGCCCACTGTGACTGACCGCATACGCAGTACCAGCAGCGAGGGTTCCAAGATTGAGGAGCGCTAGACCAGTCAAAAGAGTACCGTATTTACTTCCAGAGTCTTTGTACTGGTACACGTACGTGGGCGGAGTGCCATGATACACTGGATAGCTGACCGGTGACCCTCCGTGAACGGGGGTGTATCTTATCTGTTGAGGAGGGCTGTAATGATAGTTGTTGTGTATAACCGTTGTATGTCCAGCGCCAGTTTGACTATTACCTGATAGTCCTTTGCCAGTCGGGTACCCATGAGTATTAGAGTGATGTGTATTTGACGGATATCCCGCGCCACCCGTATTTGCAGGATAGCCATGACTACCGCCAGGAGAGGGGTATCCATGACTTCCGCCAGACATACCTCCAGAAGATGGGTATCCGTGTCCACCCCCGGACATTCCACCGGAATTCGGGTATCCGTGTCCACCCCCGGACATTCCACCGGAATTCGGGTATCCATGACCACTGCCGGAAAGTCCGCCAGAACTCGGGTAGCCGTGGCTACCGCCACCGGAAAGGCCACCAGACTTTGGGTAGCTGTGACTTCTCCCCCCTCCTCCAAAATTTTTTCTGGCTAATATCGGTTCGAGAGTAGAAAGCACTGCCAGCGCGCATATTAGCGCCCGTACGTTGAAAATCATAATTATAGAGTACAAATTGCACAACAATACAACATTAACCAAACTCACAACCGTCTCTGACACTCTGGCGCACTAAACTGAAGTGAGCTACATGCCATTCATTTATGTTTACCAACCGAGACGTCAGTCAGAAAGTGTGTTTACTGCGAGGTTTACTGTTTATGTTTGCACCTAGTGTTGCCCATTTATTAAATATGTTTCCTCAAAATATGAAGAAATCGTTATCGTATGTTTTTATTTCATAAAAAAAAATTACTTTGATAATTCAGGAATGAAAATGAAATGTGTTCAAGCTATGAGAAATGAAAATGAAATGAAAATGAAATGAAATGAAAATGAAATGAAAATGAAATGAAAATGAAATGAAAATGAAATGAAAATGAAATGAAAATGAAATGAAAATGAAATGAAAATGAAATGAAAATGAAATGAAAATGAAATGAAAATGAAAATGAAATGAAAATGAAATGAAAATGAAATGAAAATGAAATGAAAATGAAATGAAAATGAAAATGAAAATGAAATGAAATGAAATGCTTTTAACTTCATTATATATTACTACCATGATTTTTTTCACAAATCCAAAAACAACCATTTAGCTGGCAGGGGGGTGACACTTGACTCTTATAAAATTTGGACTTTAAAGCTTAATATTTTACAAACGGATCCCTCAATCGATTTTTTTTCCACAAACCCGCAATATTTTTGAAAGCATGGTGTGGCATGGGGTAGACGTGAAAAAAAAAACATCCCCAAAAAATTTTTTTTCAATAATTTATTTTATACTATTATATCTATGCCAAATTACAGCTTTCTAGTACTAAGAGTCTTTGGGCTAAGCTACGGACAGACAGACAGACAGACAGACTGACATGGCGAAACTATAAGGGTTCCTTGTTGACTACGGAACCCTAAAAAGAGCAGTGATGACACAGTGATGAATGCACTGATCTGCGTCCTACGATCGTGAGGATTCAAATAACCACTTACGTCTGATTTTTAAACTTATAGGTACCTACTATGTTTCATCACCTGCATGCCTGGAGGGTCGTGCCATGCAAGATTGTGCCCCGGCAGTGGTATGCACAGTGTTTTTTTTGGCCAAAAATCGGACATGTAGTTTTTATAATGCTTTAGTATAGAGTATTCCAATACAAATGCATGACGAAAACTCCCGTGCGTCCATTTTGTATAGTTTTTATTTAATCGCTGTTCGAAAGTTGAAATCCCGGAATTCCCAAATATATGAAAAAAATTCTAACGCGAAAGTTTTATAGATAAAATAAAATTTTCTTTATTACATTAAAAGGCCCCAAGACAAGGCATATTTCAAGCAATTCCCGGCTGCCATACAACTTACCGATGTCAAATAAATCACGATAATATGATTTTTGATTTTATTTTTTTTTGGCCTTGTTTTTCGTTTTGGGAAGTTGCAACTTGCATTAATCAGAAGCTTATATGTATGTCCAAATAACAAAAAAAGAATTACGTCCCTAAGCCGCGGCCACAGCGAGAAAAGTGACATTGAAAAAAATCCCGGGATCCGGGATTTACTAGCTTTGATTTTGAAAAATACTTTTTAGTGTGTAACGCAATTATTTTTAATGTAATAGAGTTCTATAGCCTAATTTTAAAATTGACTTCATTGTATAAGGAATATTTTTAAGTGTGACCAAAAGTTGCACAGACTTAAGGTACCATTTATAGATTTTCGTTGACAACGATAGCTGTGAGCTCATTTTCATTATATGAATCATAAAGACTCTCGTTGTCATCGTCGTTATCGTCGTCAACTTGTGGAGGGTCGAATGGTTTTAGTAACTTTAATACGTCGGTTGTAAAGGGCATTCTTTTTTTATTTTTCATTCGCCACTGAAAGCCAGAGTACGATACAATGGGATCTGAAGACTCTAATGCCCTGTGAAACAAATCCGTCATTGTATGTTGTCGGGCATCTTTACGTGTGTGATGCTCACGGTCATATCTCCAAAATTTATTTCTGGATTCACCAGCCTGTTCCGAGAGCAATCCTATTGGTAAACTCGACACCTCAACAACTTCCTGGCCGTGGATTAATATTTTATGTATCGTGATTGTCATGGGAAGCCAATCGTATTCCGCAACATATTTGTAAGCTAAGTTTCTACAAAAGTTGCCAAATTTTTGGGAATCGATAGGCAACCCACTGTTAATGGCAACTAATATTGTACTTAGATCATCTACAAGCCATTTTTTTATGCCGAGTATGTCAGCAAACATTGAGCGATTTTTATCAGTTGAAAACACTCGCCTAGCTGTGTTTCCGTCATTCGTCGTACCCGAATGTGGTCGTACAATATCAACCAGTAGCCCCATCTGATCCCTAATTTCTGCCTGTATACGTTTTTTGCGATCCTCAAATATTTTATTTTCTTGACTAGATTTAGATATACGCCATTTTCTTAAGTTTGGGTCGTTTTTATAGCCAAGATGTAGAATAAACTCTAGGCACCTAATGTAGGCGTGAAGAGGACTTAGGCCATGTCTACGAGCTTCTTCATTTACGGGCGTATTAAAAACGATTTCCAAGTTATTGAACTGACTGGCTGTAATATTACACATTGGGCATCTCAATTGAGATAGTGTATCCATGATAATATTATAAACTTTACCATCAATTATACTCAAAACAAGCTCACAAATCGTTGAAACCTTAAACCCTTTTGAAGTTTCGAAGGTAATAGACCGAAGCTCGTGTATTTGCTTTTCTACGTACGCTTTTTCAGACAAAATAAGATCTTTTGTCTCCTTCCTATATTGTATGTGGAGAGGCCTACAAAATCATAATGACTGTGGAGATGGATTTACCCATAATACGCGATTTCCGCCTCCGTTTTCTTTTATTCGAAGGGGAATAAATGTCGTGGTGAATATGGTATTTTCATCGTACAAAGGGTCATCGGGCACCTTATGTTTATATAGAGATTGACCAGTGCTACCGTCAAATCCCCACGAACCCTCAAACACACATGATAATTCTGTCAATCCCTTCTCCTCACAGTGCGTATTTATGTCATCATCATACAGAGCCATAGTTCTTTTAAAGGTATGTTCAAGTAAACCCTGCAAAGAAACCCATGCTTCTACCTCATTAACCGTTAAATTTTCTGTGGGGTAACAAGCGGCTCGTGCCTTTGACACCTTGTTATATGGTGGAAACATAGGTGAACCCCTATTTTTAAGATCTTGTTGCAAAAATTTATAGGTTTCCACACTCAACTTTCGGTCTATCATAATACCAAGAGCCTCTTCAGCAGTATATGGCTTTATTTTCTGATTAAGCATAGCCTATACCTCAGAAACTCTGTCAGAAGACGTGATGCAATCAGTAATTACAACTTCTAAATCTTTTCCACATTTTCTACCCAATTCTTTACTAACTGATATAGTATCAGCAAAAACTTTAATTAACTTTTGAGGTGGCTCGTCTTGTAGTAAGCTTTGAAGCTTTTTTCGCGATCTCACTTGTTGCCGAGAACTAAGATGCTCGTACTTCCTTACTTGGTCACCAGAACTAGATGAACTCATAATATCATCCGGCATAACTAATCTATCTGGTTCTGGTGCTAATAATACTCTGTCTCGTTCATTAATATCGCCTAATAATAAGTTTGAAGGTGTTTCAACTTCACACTTGATCAATTCTTCAGGAATATCATTAAGAAACATTTTGTTTAACCAAACCTTATGTTTTTTTATGAAGCTTGGCATATAACTTCGACAATCCCTGAATTTTTTCTCCGCCTTAGAAATAAAGTGGCTTAGGGCATTGTCCAAATCTGCCTGCTGTGTTGCTGAAAGTGGAGAGTGTAACTGATGTCCTATAGTCAATGATATGAGACACACTCTTTCAGCTTTGCTAAGCTGGATAGGTCTTGCCAGCTGGCCATATATTTTTTTGCTCTCAGCCATTAAAAGCTGGAACGCGTCTAGCCGGGTAAATGCAACGGGTCCTCCGCCGACTTCATTGTAGAGTTCTGCTCCTAATATATTTTCAGTCACTTCCGAAGCTGAAGAAGTACCGGCTGTGGCGCGATCCACAGCATCACCATTGTTTGCCACTCGTTGACCAACATGAGGGTTGGCGCCCTCATGCCCTCCTAGCAGTAAGTCACCCGATCGGAGCTCGGGTAGACATCCCTCAGCAGGACGGGTCAGTTCCTGCTGAGGCAAAGTGGCACTATGGGTCTTTGACGGCTCCATAGCGCCTCACCCCCGTTTTCTCAGAGTAACATATAAATGCGGGGTTTTGACATAAGCCTAACGAGGGTGGACCCCTTCCCGCATCAAATGTTACTCTTCACTGAAAAAAAAAACACCAAAAACTATGGTAAGCTATAAAGTAAAAACGCAAGATAAATATTATTTTTCATAATTGGAACTTTTGGACACTCTTATAAAAACAACCTGTATACAATGAAGTTTATTTTAAAATTAGGCTTTAAAACTCTATAACACCAAAAATAATTGCGTTACACACTAAAAAGTATTTTTCAAAATCAACGCTAGTAAATCCCGGATCCCGGGATTTTTTCAATGTCACTTTTCTCGCTGTGGCCGCGGCTTAGGGACGTAATTCTTTTTTTGTTATTTGGACATACATATAAGCTTCTGATTAATGCAAGTTGCAACTTCCCAAAACGAAAAACAAGGCCAAAAAAAAATAAAATCAAAAATCATATTATTGTGATTTATTTGACATTGGTAAGTTGTATGGCAGCCGGGGATTGCTTGAAATATGTCTTGTCTTGGGGCCTTTTAATGTAATAAAGAAAATTTTATTTTATCTATAAAACTTTCGCGTTAGAATTTTTTTCATATATTTTGGAATTTGGGATTTGGGAATTCCGGGATTTCAACTTTCGAACAGCGATTAAATAAAAACTATACAAAATGGACGCACGGGAGTTTTCGTCATGCATTTGTATTGGAATACTCTATACTAAAGCATTATAAAAACTACATGTCCGATTTTTGGCCAAAAAAAACACTGTGGTATGGGATGATGAGACAAGAAAATTACCATGAATACCCTAAAAATACAATTTTACCCGAAGTTGCGGAACGTAAAAAATATGTATACTGACACCACTAACAACGGCCAGCCCCTTGGCAGCCCGCATTCATTTAACTGGCGGCCATATTGTATTGCATTCGTTGGTTCTTAGCGCAGGTAATTTCTGTAACACTCACGTACAGACGCAAATAGAGGGGAAATTATGTGTCATTCATGTGGGAAATACGTTTGTGCGCATACCATATGACGTATGACGTGTGTACAAGCACTTCATATTTCATTCTGGATACGTTAATTATATCTATTTAGTGTAGTAGGTAGGTATGTACTACGTACGTCGCATTTAAATCAATACCTACTTATTATAAGTCTTTACTTAAGATTTTGTCCCCAATTTATAGGGATCGTGTAACTCTCTTATTTTGTAAGTTTTAGTCCGTAACTAAATAGCATTTAGTAAAAAAATACTAAAAAATTATAACGTGTAGTGTATAGTACGTGTTTATGTGACATCTTGTTATTTTTGCTGGAACTACAACCAAGTCCTAATCCTAACGTAAAGAGGACGATATCGCGTTTTTACGGCGGGCTATACTTATGAACATATGTTGATTTTCTGCGAATAGAAATAAATAAATGTCGCCAGCGCCACCTAGTGAATTAATGGGTACTACTAGCGAGTTTGCTAGGAGCACTTGTACTAAACAATCTAGTGTAAAGCGACATCTAGTTATTTTTTCTTGAACTATAATCAAGTAAATCCTTCCATCTTAATCGTAAAGAGAAAGATATTATTTTTTCACTTCTGGGGCTATAAGAATGATTGTTTGTTGATATCCAGCTGATAGAAAAGCCTGACCAGAAAAATAAAAAACCTGCGTGAGAGCGCCATTTGAATTTTTTTTAACATCTCGTAGTAAAATCAGTACACGCTGTGCACGTATTAGTTCCGTGAAATTCCGCAATATAGCAAGAAGTAGCAAGGTATCAGGGGGCACGGGAGTGCCCCCGCCAGGTCAAGCAGCACAGCCAGTGCCCAGTTGTAACTTCGTTGTGGATAAAGCAAGTAGTTTTTTTTCTTTTTTCTGGTCGGGAAACCTGGAAAACTATAGATTGGTTCGTTAACTTTGAAAAAGCGTAGTATCATATATATACCTACTTAAGTTTCAGTTTGTTTACTGGAAACGAACGACCATTATTTTTTTTTTAACAAAAACGATAAATGGAACAAAAATTGGTTTGATTGAAAAGTGGTTTTAACAATTGACAAAAAGTTTAAAAGCACACGTTTTTTTTCTTTTAATAAGGTGTGTTACCTGTACATGCCTTTATTACTGATTCTAATCGGTTCCGCATAGACCTGATTAGAGTTATTAAACGGTCTTGCGGAATATTGTCCCATTCTTGTGAAATTGCTATTCTTAGGGCTGCCACTGTTGTGGGCACAGGATTTCTCGCATATACAGCTCTTTTTAAATTGTTCAAAACGTGCTCAATCGGAGGTCCGGGCTGCGTGCTAGACAATTCATGGTACGTATCCCAACCTCTTCGCAATATTGTCGAACTTGTGCAGCGGCGTACGGTCGGGCATTATCTTGCATAACCTATAAATCCCTAGTAAGGTACCGCGTGAGCTTCTAAAATCTCTGTTATATAGCGAAGTACCGTCACACCCCCTCTCTTACCGTTTTGATGAACCATGTCAATGAACACAAGTTCCGTTCGCCCGTTCATCGATATGCCACCCCAGACCATGCACAAACCGCCTCCAAAAGGAACACGCTCCTCAATGCAATTTTTGAGAATATCTCTCCCCACGTCAACGATAGACTCTTCTGCGACCATCTGCACCATATAAACATGTCCTACACTCATCGGTGAATAATACGGAGGCCCATTGCTCTTCAGACCAATTTAGGTGTTCACGCGGAAATCTTAAGCGAACTTATTTGTAAGCTGCAGACAACTTTAGACCATTTGCTGGTCTAAAAGGGGTGTTAGTCCCTTTCCTTAGCCTCTTTCTTGTTGTTCGTGCACTCACGTTTACTCCACGCATTCCATTCAGCTCTGTACCCTGAGTGTAAACAATTGACGTTAGAAAACGCTTACTATCACGTTTGCGTTTACTAATAATTTGTATGAAAGAAATTAGTTCTATGAGTGTTCCGCGAGAGGCGCTGTGCCGATTCCTATAGAAAAATGTCGTAAACGCTAACGTGATAGTAAGCGTTTTCTAACGTCAATTGTTTACACTCGGGGTACTGTTATGATGTTAACTGACGTGAGGAAACGATTTTGCAAGGAAGTTGACAAAATAAATCGGTCATCACGACGGGTGATAACTCGAGTTTTGCCAGTACTTTAATTAAATTAATTATACTACTAGGTTGCAAACAAGCTTACGGCCCACCTGATGGTAAGTGGTTACCGTGGCCTATAGACGCTCATAAAACCACCGGCAAAGAAAATACAATATTATATTTTCCCTGTCAGGGGTATCACTCACGCGTTGCCAACCTTGAGACATGAAGTTGTTAAGTCTCCTGTGCCTGTAATTTCACCGGCTCCCATACTCTCCTAACCGAAACACAGTAATATAAGTATAGTAGTAAGTACAGTAATATAAGTGCACTACTATTTCACGGCGGAATTAGATATGGTGGTAGTACTTCCCCGGAAAAACGTACTACTACTACGTCTCCTTTTGTAAGAACTTGTCTCTAAATTGGTTTAAATTTAAATTTCTAGCAATCGTTCGTTGATCCAAACTTTGCCGCACCAATGCCACAATTTGTGCGGCTTGTTCGGACGAAGTATCCATATTATTGTACCGAAACTCTTGTTGAGTTAAAAAGACTACCTAATAATTCTATTGCTAACAATAATTCAATTAGCAAATGAAAAAAAAAACAATAATAATCAATTTAAAACTTTACCCTAATAACACGCAAATCTGAGAATACGCGTACCTTAATTTACTTTACCCAGCATTATTCATTTGTTTTGTTGCAGTTCCATTTTATTTTTTTATTTTTTTTATGATTAATAGCCAATCTTCACTTTTACATATTATGTAAATCTAAAAAGTTTGCATACTTTTTAAAAATATTCATTGGAAAGTAATCCTGAACTTTGATGCAGTTTATGTGTCCGTCAGTTTTTCCAACTATGATTACTTACCTACTACCTAAAGTCAAACTATTAAAAAAAACTCATTTTATTTCATTATACAAAAGAAAAACTACTCAATACAATATATAATAATAATAATAATATAATACTTGCGTTAATTAAAATATGATAGCTATAAAAAAAAATGTAAGTATAAAAGTTTTTATTCCTGTTGTAAAATTAGGGCTTGACCTTTCATAATTATTATTAACCGATTCACACTAGTAGCAGGGAGTCTTGCTCGTTCCTTACCGCACAATTAATTATATCTGATTTTCATTCGTTATTCGCATATTGCTGTGGAATGGTAATTCTTGCTTTTTCCTATTAAGATAATATTAATTTTTAACATACCATTGCAGAAAAAAAAATAACCACTATAATTTACTAGTTTTTGCCCCGCGGTTTCACCCGCGTTCCCCAGGGATCTTATGTTTTCCCGGGATAAAAAGTAGGCTATGTTCTTCTATATACCATAGGCTATCGGCATACCAAATTTCATCGCGATCGGTTTAACGGTTGAAGCGTAAAAAGGTAACAAACAAACAAACAAACTCACTTTCGCATTTATAATATTAGTTAGGAGTTATGATATTTTTTTTTAATTCTTTATAATTTTGTTAACGGTAAATACAAACCTATGTTAGGTCATGCTGAACAACTTCTACTATGGGATTAACTGTGAATAGTTATGACCTATATTCATCCCTCAAAAGCATCATACATAATTTAGTAGGGCCTTATACAAGAACTATCTATACAAGGTGGAGAAAACGGTCGATCATTAAATGAAACCAGAACATTATAAAGTTGTTTAAAAAATCATTACAATTTTTTTTTGTTCTAAAATCTTTTTCGACTGTGTTATAGCACGGTAATGTTATCTATACACTATTCTATCTTCATACAAACGGTCGGAACGAGAGACATACCAAAGATATATATACAGTATTGTGACTCGGCCTTGTCTATTTTAATGCCTTTTATATTTTAATGTCATCTACTACTTGAGTTTTCTAGTTTTGTGATTGTAAATATTATATTTTTTGTTTAAAAAAATAGAATTCCAGGAAACACAGGCCGAGTGTGGCCTGAACTTGAGGCGCGTAGGTATGTCTCGCATCTCTCTCACTCGGCCCGCGACAAGTCGCGAATGCGCCGCAGTGACGAGTGAACGGTGTGATAGTTTTATATACAATTATAAAGTATATTCAATAAAAAATCTCGACATGTCTTTTATTGAGCACTTCCTATTTCATTCACAGCGAATTTCATTTTTTTTAAAATAAATAATATAATATTTACAATCACAAAACTAGAAAGAAACTCAAGTAGGTAGATGAAATTAAAATACTGTAGGCGGGCTTTTTTGTGTTTTGCTTTATTTTAGGCGGACAGTAGGTACACTTGTAAGCAGACAAATCTATTATCTAAACCAATATTATAAAGCTGAAGAGTTTGTTTGTTTGAACGCGCTAATCTCAGGAACTACTGGTTCGATTTGAAAAATTCTTTCATTGTTGGATAGCCCATTTATCGAGGAAGGCTAGATAGGAAGGCTTTTTATCCCGGGAAAATACAAGATCCCTCGGGAACGCGGGTGAAACCTCAGGGCGGAAGCTAGTTATGGAATAACGATTGTAGGTGTATTAAAAATAGGGATAATTTTATTTATTATTTAACTTTCCTTGTAACATTCCATTTTAATAATGAATAAGGTACATTAATATATTTGATATTTGAAGTTATAAATATTATAACAATCATTAAGTATACTATACATACATTTTTACTATCTGATACTTTTGTATTATTCCATCGGTAGTTTTGTTTTGCAAGAATTCGAGAACATTTTGTCAAGTTTTAATAGCAATGATGATAACCTATTGAAAACCTTTGAATAACGTTTTGTGAGATAATGTTTAATTGCATCAATGTTATTGAGCTTTATTTTATTAATACCAATCAGTGACTTTGTTAAGGCTGAGAGAGGCAACATTAATTAATATGAGAATGAAAGAAATATAATTCATTATTCTTGTAAAAAAAATAAACAGATAGACAATTAACAATTATTAGGTATGTTAGTCTCTATTTGACTAGGTAAGAGTATATGGGTTGGACATATTATATTTTTTATGATATAATACAAGTCAAACAGAAATCTTTGGCAGTTATTCCTAAATTAACATACATAATTCTAATCACACAGCAATAAACATTGATAACCACCACGGTGGATTAGACAACCACTTTTTCAATTTATTTTTAGCTGGTAAAATACCAGTATCTCTTGCTGGCTCTGGCATTTTAGCATAATTAATTAGTGTATCGCAGCTAACTTTATTTGAGAAGTATGTCTGTTTAGTTTTTATCTCCACGAAGCATTGCATATTGGATGTATTTACTGGCGGACCCTTCAAGCTTAGAGGATCCGTTGCATTCGTTACTGTTGTGTTACATACTGTAATATTTACCATTGTCATATTAGAAGACACTTTAGATTTCACCGCAGTTCCATTTAATCTATCACTACCATCTATTGTCGTATGAGTTGACAATGTAGAGTTTAATGACAAGCCTTCTTTTGGCGTAGTCGTTGAGGCATTTTCTATTGTGCCATTAGATAATATCGTACCAATTTTTTGTGGTAATACTCGTAAATCTTCCATTGAAGTACTTGTTACATTAGGTGGCAATGTGGTGTTAACCAATGAAGGCACATTTGAAGTATTTAATAAAGTTTCATTATTTGGTACAGTGTTATTAATCAGAACAGTTTTCGTTGTACATACCGTAGTATTAACTTGACTCACAGTTTGGCTTACTTTACTGCTTTCTTCAGTAAAAGTAGAAACAATCTCGCATGGTATTTTCAATGTTTCAACTTTATTATTTTCGGTTATCTTAAGAGTGCATAAAGCCTCGTCATCGGGTCTGCTATTGGACTTGTATTCGCTGGTGGGTGAATTGTATCTCCTCCTGTAGTAATCGTCGTAATAATAGTGTTCGTGATAATGACCGCTCGAACGACCCATGTTATAGAGGGCTAAACCGGTGAGAAGATCTCCGTAACGGCTATCAGAATGTCTGTATTCATTCACATATACATATTGAGGTGATGTGTAGTAGCTCGGAATTGTATTATGTACTACATGCGTTCCGTATCCGACATTATGTGGCGTATAACCACTGTTTGTGTTATAAGAATTGCTGGAATAATAGTGAGTATTACGCGGTGGCGTGTAACTGCTTCCTGATGATGAGGAAGGGTATGAAGGTTTACTGTAGGAGCCAGATCCAGATAATCCTGAAGAAGAAGATGGATACGAGGGTTTACTGTAGGAGCCTGATCCAGATAATCCTGAAGACGATGATGGATACGAGGGCTTACTGTAGGAGCCAAATCCAGATAATCCTGAAGATGATGATGGATACGAGGGCTTACTGTAGGAGCCAAATCCAGATAATCCTGAAGATGATGATGGATACGAGGGCTTACTGTAGGAGCCAAATCCAGATAATCCTGAAGATGATGATGGATACGAGGGCTTACTGTAGGAGCCAAATCCAGATAATCCTGAAGATGATGATGGATACGAGTGCTTACTGTATGACGATGATGAATAGTGGCTTGAACTGGATCCCCTCGAGGATGATGAGCTGCGGCCACTGGATCTACCGGAACTACCTCCTCTCCTGCATTCCCCGATATTCACGAGAAAATAAACAAATAAGAGACACAACAGAACTTTTCTGTTGGCCATCGTGACTGATGTGAGAGCGCTGTGGTAGCGCATACGCGTTTGATACTTGGCGGCTTGATTGCTTTTATTTAAGCCATTTATTCACTTATCAGTGTTGTGTGTGTGTGTGTATGACGTCAGCCGGCAGCCGCTTTGTGCGCATACGTTCCAGGAATATACATATTTGCATCTCGCTCTGTTCTTCTGACCTCTGATAAATTTGTATTCACACATGATGAGTAAACAGGTTTAAAATAGTTAATTAAAACGTTTATTAGTATAGCGATATAAACTCGTATTAAGAATAACTACCAATCAAACGTCATCTGTTTGTTTGGTTTTCCCGGTTTGTAAATTTAGAAGCCGTTCGTAGTTGTATGCAAGATGGATGTTGCATCTAGTTTTACTTTTATTTAAGCGATAAACCTGTTACCTACTAGTGTAATCTACTTGTGTAATTTTCTAATAAGCTTATCCCTAAGTAATCTCAAATTTATTTAGCTGCTTCTAATACACTAAATAAAATCAATCTCCAAAAATACTACTTGGTAAAGATCTCACCTTATATTAGAATATTTGACATGTGTACTTCCCTGCCTGAGTCATAGCGTGGTCATAGTCTCTAGAGTAAAAGAAGGCCCTATACCACGTCACACACAATCCATTTGCTTTTGTTTTTCTCACAAACTCATGAAGCCGCTTGTTTTTAAAAGCTTCATTATTCCAAGCTTTTAATTAAGTTTACCTGTATAGAATCTTACAACTGAATTTTAAACCGTTACCCTAGCTCTACCAATCCGTAGTGGCATGCGTGGTGGAGTATTTGCTCATTCCCTTTCACCCATATTCGTGAAAGGAAGCTCAGAAATGGTCATCTTTTGACTCAAATGCTTGGAATACGTTTAATTTTGCAACCGGTTATGGTTTATGGTTTCCTCACGATGTTTTCTTACACCGAAAGCTCAAGCTCATTATAGGATTCAAAACTACGACCTTCACCACGGCATCTGATGTCACTACCACTGAGCTATCATCATCGCCTTACGCAATTCCATTAAAGACTTAAAAGGAGAAAATTTATATAAAAAAAAAACTTTTTCGTTAGATAGCCCATTTATTGAGGAACTAAACATAGTTCTATGATCAGTTGTTTAGGCTCTGCGTTGATCTCTCATCATCAATAAGTCAGCCCTTGTACCGTTATAAAGATAAACTATATTTATTTGTTATTGTTCAACCAATTAATATCATTCCATAACTGTGTCAGTTACATTCCTTGTATATACCGGAATGGCAGCAAAGAAAACCTTCGTTATCACGCGCTCTCTCCGGAAACCAACATCAACGATATACATATTAATAAATAACCGAACATAAGTATTTATCAAACTATTCTATAGCTCTGTCACGTGGTGAATTAGTAACCATAACAATGAGTAGTAAATTGCAATCTAATAATCTTTTTCAACCTGTAATCACCTCTTGTGAAGGCAACTCGGCGCTATTCTGCAACGCTTTTTGTCGGAGCGACACAAAGCCGTCACGACAATCGGTTAGTTTCAATCATGACGTCGCTACGGCAGCACATTTAAAATGTTACTCAGTATTATATTAACGAATGTATTTCTTTCAACCGTGCTGTGCAGTGAAGGGACCCAGAAGAAGGTGAAACCGTACATGTTTCCTGTGCCTTTCGAGCTACCCTTCCGCAACGAGCGCGCCGAGCAGTGCTGGCTCAGAATCGAAGATATCGAATTGACGGAGACCATCGCCATCTACTGCTATATCGCTCATGGATTCCTTCGAAACCACATTCACGACTACAACTCTAGGAAGATGACAGAAGACGGCGTCGATGTCAGTTTGTGGATAGAGAAGCCCAGGAGTCAAGAAGAATTGGAGTACAACAGGCTTCCAGAAATGAAACAGAACTCGATAAAAAATTGGAAGGTGACGACGGTGATGGACCCCATAACTCGCATGAGATTGTATGTGTCTAAAGACGCAGACTGCAGACTGATAATGTATAGCAGGGATGGGACTACCAACTATAAGGTGGAATGTGAAAGGATTCTATTTTTCGTGAATGATCGTCTCAGTGGAAGTGCAGTGTTTCCGTTTGTACAAAACCTCATCATAGCTGCGTGTCTTTTCCTCGTGTATTTAAATAGCTGTAAATAACCACAAGACGTCATATAAACGTGCAGCATCTTTTAGTTTTTATTAGCTTATCGAACGTTTATTTATATTCATAGTTAATAGTAACATGTTTACAATATTAGTAAGTAAAATATCTACAATTTGAATAATTTGTTGTTTAATTACGAAGTGAAAAACTGTGCTATCTGGCACGTGAAGGTCATACTGACGACAATTAGTTACGATTCATGCACTCTTTACAATTTAAAGAAGCATACAAATTTGTTAAATATCTTTCAAAACGTTGAGAGACTTGAGGGTTCATTTACTTCGAAATAATTTAGTTCTGCTTATTATTTTCTAATACCGCACAGTCACACAGTGTTATTGTTTGTCATCTATAGGTAGTTGCTTTAAAAATAATTACCATTAGAAAGAATATGCGAGTAAATCAACACTTGTGTCATAAGATAACCAATTTCAATACTGTCTAAAACAGATAAAAAGTATACTAACACCTCATAATAAGTCTGTAACTGATTGATATATAGTCATTAAAATGTCAGTAGGTAATTACTATAATCACCGGTTTTCTGTACTCTAGTGTAAAATAAATAGGTACATTTATATATAAGATACTCATAATATAATAAAAGTTGTTTTGCAATCAAAGATAAATGCGAACTACCAACATAAATAACTTAAATATTATCCATAGTATACAAAGATATGTGTTTTCCTTATTGGTCAAATAATCATTTATAACGAATAATCTGATCCAACTTTTTATAAATATTTATTTTAATCACCTTTGCACTTTGGAGAGGTAGACAGACATGTGATTAATATTAACAAAGTGGTGTTATTAATTATAGTTTACTAGGTGTTCCCCGCGGTTTCACCCACGTTCCCGTTATAATCGTTAATTCTGGAAATAATCGGGACAAAACTATCCTATCTTTTAAGTTGGAACAAATAACACATTTTGAAAAAAAAACGTTACGGTCGGATAATTACTTAGTTGCGGACCAACATCGTGACACGGGAATTTTATATACTTATTAGCTGTCCCCCGCGGTTTCATCCGCGTAGTGTTATGAAATATACTTTACGACCTATGCTCAGACCTACCGAATGTACACAAAAAAAAATCATAAAAATCGGTCGAGCCGTTTCGGAGGAGTTTGCAGACAAACACTGTGACACGAGAATTTTATATATTAGACTAGCTGTCCCTCGCAGTTTCACCCGCGTAGCGTTATTAAAAATAGTTTACGACCGACTCTCAGACCTACCAAATATGCACAAAAATTTTCATAAGAATCGGTCAAGCCGTTTCGGAAGAGTTTGCAGACAAACACTGTGACACGAGAATTTTATATATTAGATTAAGATTGACAATAATTTCAAGTTACAGTTATATTATGTTGAATGTTAAGTTAAACGGCCTTAGTAATGATATTTCTCTAACCTTATTTACTGCTATATTCAGTGCTATCGTGTCTACGTTTGTTTTACAACAGTTGTTCCAAGAATTATTAATGAAACAAAGTAATTGGTATATGATGTCATCATTTATGTACAATCATTTTGTGTTAATGTTTTCTACTTAATATTTTTTATAATAATTTCCTCACCCGCTCATTTACTTTATAAAAGGCTAGTCAATTTTAGACTGACTTACAGACAACGCATACCCTAAACCGGTGGGTCTAGAAATATTAAATTATGCACAGGAGTGATGAGCATTTAGAAAGATTTTTTTTACTTATATAGTATATTATAGTATAGACCTGGGTTTGACTTTGAGGAACTAGTTCTCAAGTGTACCTGCCGAAACACGTATTGCTTGACGACAATTTTTTAACATGAGGATGGTAGCCAGACAGGCTAGCACTACAAAGTAACCTACCATTGCTATATGTATAATTCCACGATTTTTTACATCACCGAAAGGTTCTGGTTTATTTTAGGATTGGTTTATTAAATAGAAAGAAAGAAAAATAAATTTATTTTTTTCCAAATACACACAAAACTAAAACTAGATATAAAAGAGCACATTTTACAGATCGTATGGACAGAAAGTTTACAAAATACTTAAATAGATAATATCTAATCTGTGTGTCTCGAGAAAAAAATAGGCTTACGACTCAGCTTAAATGTTGAGGTGGGTAGGTCTGTCGTCGCCTTTTAGGAGTGTGCGTCACGAATATCAGTGCAAAACAGTATCAACATGCATTATAACATATGATACTAATTAATTTATTTACATATTTACAATTAAAGTAAAAAATACAAACTATGATATATAGAAAACATCCTCAAAGCCCTCGCTGCTGTCGATAGGCAAGGTTCCCAACAGGCTGGCAGCGTTCCCTTTTACTAATTATAATGAGTATGTAAGACTATCTGTTTCTCCGGTATGAAAAAATCTGATGTTTTAATAGTTATTCTGAAACTATTCAAATTGAGAAATGTTTCACCATTGTCTAATTATCCGTGTTTTCGCAATAGCCCTAGGATTTTGGCGAAAATTCGAAGTATAAAATCATCCTGCGACATATGTGTATATAGATGTTTAGTCCAATTAGGGTTAATAATGGCACACTTATCATATTTGGTTGGATTTATTTGGTAACTCAAGCATATATATTATGTTTGTCTATGGATTATTTTTAGAAGCCTTCTTGATATGAACATAGAAGCAATACTTTGTGGTAAAAGGGAACATGTATAATCCGATCAATCACACGATAGACACGTTCCGACAACCTTACCAGAAATACCCAATATATATATACAGTAATTAATAAGTTTCTGGTTTTATTGATATGTGGTTAATTAGCGGAATTTCAAAGTAGCGAAAAAAAATCATGTTGTCAATGTACTGAATACTATAATTCTTCGAATAATTACAATTAGTCATTAAAATTAAACTTTAACTTTACCGAAGTCTATCCTTTTCTTGGGGTAAAAAGTATTGTTATTGTTTCTCTATCTATCTGTGCCAAATTTAATTAAAATCCATTCACACAAACATACATAAAAAAAAACACAATCATGCAAGTAGGACTAGGTTTTAAACAAAAACTGACTGAAATATTCAAACAATAAAACATTGATCCGACAGATAAGTAGCATTTAACAATTCAGGCAAGATCCCAATCGTGTGATATTCTGTAATTAATGTGCCATTGTTTACATTTACATTTATTATGTATATTGTATGCCTACTAAAATAATATCTACGTCAATACAGCTTGTCTACCGTAATATCCGGAAGAATGTGTTAAAATATTGAACCTTTTCTACTATTATTCATACTGTCATAATTATTCTGTGCTACTATGCACTTGGGTGGGTTTAATGTGCTATTTTGTCACGAAATCAAATCAAATCAAAACTCATTTATTCAGTTTAGGCCCTAATAAGGCACTTATGAACGTTACAATACAATGAAAATGATTCTACCACCGGTTCGGAATACACTTGGACTGAGAAGACTCCGGCAAGAAACTCAACGAACGATGTAATGAAAAATAACCATCGTTAGTTAAATAATGAATTATTAAATATCAAACTATTTTATTTTTTCAGTATATTATAATATTGACTTAGTTAGCAAATCTGCAGTACCTTGACAACATCTAGTGTAGAAAATGACCTTGCGTACTATCAATGTGCGGTCAACTGTGTTTATCGTAGCGTAACGTCTCATTGACCAACCGATCTCCTTGCGTCTCGAAACGTTACTTATTAGCAATGCTGTAACCAATACATTTGCTATTACCAACCAATAGGTGAATCTTTCGATAAGAAGTGAGGAGGCATTTTTATAATCTAATCCGATATGGGACCAAAATCTTACATTGCAACAACAATTGCTGTCAAACTATAGGTTCTGAAACTCTAGCATAAGCCTGTATGAAACACTCTAATCTTCTCATTAAATGTAACCTGACATTGTTTTAATAATGTACTAGGTACAAAGACTAGGTATCTAAATCAATTCCGATCAGAAAAAATAAACCTATAAAGTAATCTTTTGATCTATTACTTGCCTGAATCGGATGCTGCATAGTACTATGAAAGGACTGCTACGAACACACAAAGTGATTTCTAGAGTACCTATTTATCTGAAGAAATGGAAAGAAGCTATATATTAAGTAGGTATACCTAATAGGTACCTAATGAGTCTGCATTAAAGATTTTAGAGCCGGAAAACACAATTTACATGACTTGCCTGTCTTTATTCCAGTATACAAAACGTTCTAAGACTCTTTGACTGCAACGCAATGTGACAACACGTTAAGTCAATAAATCTAAATATATTCTAAAGAATTGCTTATCACAAAAGATGAACACAATGCGTATGGTCATTAAATATAATGATAAATTTCATGTAGATTTGTATCGCTTATGGGTTTTATAACTGCCGTTATTCTGACATCATTATACCTATTTTCATTCTGTTTAAAATTAAAAATTAAACGCGATACTTTTTAATGACTCATAGCACATACACTTAACCTTCTATTCAAACCAGATTAAAATTTATTCAACTGTTTTACTTTAAGTGGGTAGACGATAAGGATTACCCAACTTAAAAATGAACTTGTAAATAATATATAAGCAAAAACTGAAATTAAATCACTGTCTTTAAGTAGGGTACTCAAAAGGCTGGCTACATTACCTCGTTATAGGTATAGTATATATATAAATACATAAAAAAAGTTTAAAGCCTTTGTATTTGCGTTAATTCCTGTATGTACCGAATTCTCATTGACTGCAAATGCAATTTGTAACATGACTGTCTATAGAAGCATACAGGGAATTTAGATACCGTGTCATTGTGTACAGTTGTAAATCACTCAGAAGTCAGCCTTGTCACTGGACAACTGGCTACAAGGTGATTGCAACTTTATTATCTACTACATTGGATGATAATCCCTTTGCTTCTTCCGGGTCTACTCTTATAAAGGAATTTAATTTATTTTCCTTTTTAACCGACTTCAAAAAAGGAGGAGGTTCTATGTTCCACTGTATATTTGTTTTTTTTGTATGTTCACCGATTTCTCCATCAACTGTTGACGGATTTCAAAAATTATTCTTCTGGTCGATAGGGTATACTTCCAATTTAGTCCCATTGTCACTAAGTCAGGATCTGACGATGGGATCCCAGGGAAATCGAGAGCAACCCTCAAATTTTATAGGGACGCATAATGTGTTTTATATATTTTCTAAAATTATTCAAGTATTTGCGTCTGGTACTCATCATCTCATGCTGCCGAGCTGTTGATGGAAAATATAACTCCTTAACTATTAGGAGTTAGTGAATAATTCTTTAAATATTATAGGTTCGTATAGACCGCTACTTATGTCCCTTTGAGTAAGTTAGGTGAGCTGATGATGGAAGGTACAACTCCTTATTAGTCAGGAGTTAGGGGATAATTCTTAAAGTACGGTATAGTCCGCTAGTTTTTATTAATCCTAATTATTTGGGTGATTGCGTCGGGAGTGTTAATTTTATGCTACTGAACACTTATGAACATAAAAAGATAATAAATAAATATTATTCAATATTGACACGTGAAAAATCTTGATAAGTAGGTATTCAATACACAAGAAACTAAAAATGGAATCCTATCTGAGAGATAGATAAATCCACACATTTTTAGGGTTCCGTAGCATATGGCAAAAAATGGAACCCTTATGGATTCGTCATGTCTGTCTGTCTGTCCGTCCGTATGTCACGGCCACTTTTTTCCAAAACTATTAGAACTATACTGTTGAAACTTGATAAGTAGATGTGTTCTGTGAACCGCATTAAGATTTTCACATAAAAATAGAAAAAAAAACAATAAATTTTGGGGGTTCCCCATACTTAGATAGAACTGAAACTCAATTTTTTTTTTCATCATACCCATACGTGTGGGGTATCTATGGATAGGTCTTCAAAAATGATATTGAGGTTTCTAATATCATTTTTTTTCTAAACTGAATAATTTGCGCAAGAGACACTTCCAAAGTGGTAAAATGTGTCCCCCCCCTGTAACTTCTAAAATAAGATAATGATAAAACTAAAAAAAAATATGATGTACTTTTCAATGCAAACTTCCACCGAAAATTGGTTTGAATGAGATCTAGTAAGTAGTTTTTTTTAATACGTCATAAATCGTAAACCGCAATTTACCTTTCATTCAATCAACTCAAATATAAAAAAACATTTAATTTCATAAACATAAACCTTATGCATAAACCGTGAACCATTATGATAGATAATGGTACGGAACCCTTCGTGCGCGAGTCCGACTCGCACTTGGCCGGTTTTATGGTCCTCGATCAATCTTCGTCAACACTTCTATAGTGACGTGAAACTGAAAATTAGCCGGAATTCTGATAATCTGGAAATTGCGCAGCGATTCAAGATCCACTAGTAATGCCATTGTTTATCTACAACTTAGTTTACATTCATCATCATCACCCCAGCCGCAAGACGTCCACACTGCATTACATTACTTACTAGTTTACATTTGCAACTAATAATCGTAAACAATCGTCAGATAACACTAATTGTCGCTTTTAATCTCCTAAAACATATGTAGCACAACAAGTAATGAATTAGTAGAAAAGGTCAGGGTCATGTTCGCAATGATATTAATTAACTTTTCCGGGCTTCCATATGGTGCGTTATACGATATAGATAATAAAAAAGTGCGAGTCGGACTCGCGCACCGAGGGTTCCGTACAAACTTCGTCCATTGTTCGTCCATCAAGGGAAATGCACAATTTTATTTATTTACCTTATTTGAGGTGCCAATTAAGCTGGACCTCTAAATTGTATGAGCGCCGATACAACTCAGAGGTCTTTATTAATTGGCGTAACTATCTATGTATGGGGACACCCTTTAATTTTCAACATTTTTAATTTTTTAGAATTTTTCCTTTATTTGTGCTGTACGACCTTGCTTTTTGCCATTTTTTTTGTTTTTATATTTGAGTTGATTGAATGAAAGGTAAATTACGGTTTACGATCTATGACGTATTAAAAAAAACTACTGATTAGATCTCGTTCAAACCAATTTTCCGTGGAAGTTTGCATGGTAATGTACATTATATATTTTTTTTTAGTTTTATCATTCTCTTATTTTAGAAGTTACAGGGAAGACACACATTTTACCACTTTGGATGTGTCTCTCGCGCAAACTATTCAGTTTAGAAAAAAATGATGTTAGAAATCTCAATATCATTTTTAAAGACCTATCCATAGATATGGGTTGGATGAAAAAAAAAAATTGAGTTTCAGTTCAAAGTATGGGGAACCCCCTAAATTTATTGTTTTTTTTTCTATTTTTGTGTGAAAATCTTAATGTGGTTCACAGAATACATCTACTTACCAAGTTTCAACAGTATAGCTCTTATAGTTTCGGAAAAAAGTGGCTGTGACATACGGACGTACAGACAGACAGACAGACAGACAGACATGACGAATCTATAAGGGTTCCGTTTTTTGCCATTTGCCTACGGAACCCTAAAAACAAGGTTTTAGTAAATATAATAATGAATCTAGATAGCATTTGAATAATTATCTGTTCATTGAGTAACCAAACAGACATGGCTACCAAGTCACAAATAATTTTTTTTTTTATTTTATTTCTTATTTTCACATATATCGCTTATCTATTTTTTATATATCTTATAATTCGTAGGTATAAGTTGTCCCAACTTGAATAATATTATTAAACTTGGAAATTGTGTATCGATTGTAATAAGAATAATAAAAAAAAATAAAGAAACAAAACCAACGTAGTGTACGCAAGTAAGGATTTGATTCGTGTCCTCTTTGACCGTGAAATGCTCGCAAAGTCAAACAGGAAAACAAGACAAATTTCGGCCATGTTACCCCACCCATCCTGACATTGAGTAGGTTTAGGTGTCGGCTCGACTTACCAATTAAATTTAATTGGTCATTACACAATAATTAGGTCATTGAGTTAATTAAACAAATAGAGGCGTACAAATATGTTTTTAAATTATTTTTAAGAATTTCTTCATTTGTTTAAAAGTGAGTGAGTATCTAATTATATTTCAGAAAGCATTCGTTTGTGGCCCATGATGGTCCACTATTAAACAAGGGAGGCGCATTTTGTGGATGCTAAGAAAAGCATCGTAAATAGTTGATCTAATAAAGCTAAAGGATACATATTTTTTCCACGAATACACAAAAAAGTCGTAAGACTTTTCAAAGAGCTGATCTAATCTTGTGAAAATAAAATAAACAAGGAGATAAAGTCTGACTCACTTCGCGTGTCTAAATTGCTAGTTGACTAGAAACCTAGAAAAAATAAACCCAATCTAACTTTGTTATCTCACTGTTTTATTTGGTGCCAAGAAACCACAGACTATTTTTTTTTCTTTTTTATATTTATTCGCTCAATCGTTTGAATGCCAGTTCGCTTATATAGACTTTTGGTGCCCAAGGTGGATGGGCTAAATCATAACATATATATTGTGGTATACCATGATGAGATTGTGGTCAAACACATATTACATGGGAAAAACACCTTAGTTTTGTATTACACCTCACACTACATAGAATGGAAAAAATCTGTATTTAATATTATACTAAAATAACATTAAAGAAATTTTAAATGTATGGGTAATCTTTTTAATTTTGGTTGTGTAAAAAATTAAATCGAAATCTAGCAATGCTTCGTTCACATCTTCAATATGTTGTTATAACTTATAGGCATTAGACGGATACATTTTTTCTACTTACATTTATACTTGTAATAATGTGGAGAAATAAGTTTCTGCATTTTATTAATGTAACCCTTTCAAGTTAAGAGATTCGCCCTTGGAGAGCAGGATAACGGGTGACAGTAAAGGGCAAATTCTACTCCCACGTAATATACTAATTCACACCCTACTCGTGGAACATGCGACGTGGTAGGTACCAAATAGCATCCCTTTAACATCCATAATGTTTGAGTCCAAACTCATGAATATGTATTTACTAAACTATTTCCCTACATACATGTACCTGTAAACTTACACTTAAGTACGATATTTCCTAGTACCTATGTGATAAGTTAGTGTTACGGAAATATTAAGTTTAAAAATCATTTTTTGTGTCCAACGCCTTGTTATTACAAAAAACTCAGTACGAGAAACTACTATTACAATAAGTCAGGCGTTTATTATGTCTTTATAATACAAATTGATAGAAACAGATATAATCAAAATACTTTACTTTAAAATACACAACATTTGACATTTATAAGTAACCATGAGTAAATTGCACCCTCTCGTTCCCTAAGTATACGATATGCGTTTACCCTCATCCCTGGTGACCCCGTAGTCTTAGATCATGAAATAAGGACCATTACAGCCTACGTGCTGTATAGATTGTTTCTGGGGCTAGGTTTCTATTGAATATAATAAAGATTTAACTTTACAGTAGTAGGTTTCCTTACGGAATTTTAGGTAACGTATCTAACAATTAATTTGATATGTGGTACCCAAGGTAGTACCCATCTAGGTACCACAAAATGGTAAGGTATGATTGGAATCTTGTTAATTTACTTCGAATGTAGAATCATTTACTTAATTGCCGCTTAACCAAGGCTTCGACGGTCACAGGAATGTTTCACTAATCAAACTGAAATGGAATCCTTTCTGATGAGAACCACCTTATTTATATGACTCAGTAATTTACTTATACATTTTGGAAGAACTTTTAATTACACTTAATTTCAAATTCATTGTGTAATTTCATTCAAACCTTTGACGAGTATTATATCTATGAACATAAGCAGTACATTATCTAAGTAAACCAATTGCTTATCAATTTTAAAAACTTTACTCACTTATCTCTCTTTAAATGTAAAGCGGGTGATTCCGCAGGGTATAGCTATACTTCATAAAACATTCAAACGTAAAGTTTGATAACTCAGCGTGTTACCCTTTGATCATATTTCTATTATATTAAAAGCAACATGAAACATTGCAATGACCTCGATTACACTTAGGAATAATTAGCATTACACATTTATAATTCTTGGAGGAAGATCTTTCATCTGGCGGTCAGTAATACTCGTAAAATATACGTTACATGTCAAATCTGGGCTTTATAATATAAATAAACAAGTCGTTGACATGATGTACCTACTCTCAAAACAAGCTTGTTATTTTTGTCAGGGAATTCTTTTGACATCGTTCCATATTTATATCCAATATATAAAGGAAATTCCGATATTTCTAAATCGGTTTCGTATCAAATAACAATAAAGTTTTATTGTGATAATAATTTAAAATAAAGATAGATGTTAAAGAGAGGACTAGAAGTGGAAATGAAAAACCGTTCATTCTTCTGATCGATCATACTGCATTTGACAAACAAGTGTAAGAAATATACCAAAAATATTTCAAGGATATTCTACTCGGAAATAAATCCATGTCACATTTACATACTTCTTTAGTTTGACTTTATTGACACCACAAATAAGCATTTTGAACTAGTTTTAATATGATATTTCATACATGAAACATATGAAACTCATAATAATGTAACAGACTTTTGCTGCTCTGTTGTTATAAATGAAATTCTCACAGATTGTTGTTTGCTGTTCTGCCAACTAATAAAACGAACAGCCTGTGCACTGTACAGGCTGCGGTTTTTTTGCGAGTAGATTCTTAAATAGTTTTCACTAGGGGGTGCACTATGCATTGCTATATAATTCGTAATAATGTATACCCAAAGTAAATTTTATTTACATATTTACAATTAAAGTAAAAAATACAAACTATGATATATAGAAAACATCCTCAAAGCCCTCGCTGCTGTCGATAGGCAAGGTTCCCAACAGGCTGGCAGCGTTCCCTTTTTGTATGGCCAAGCTTATGCGTTGGCGGAAAAAGCTCCCAGCCCGTCGGTCTCCCGAAGCCTCGATGAGCTTGGATGATAAAATCCGAGCAAATCGGCGAGCCTCGAGTTGACATTTTTTTCGGAAAATAAACCTGTATGAAGGAAACCTAATCATGAAATTTATATTCGATTGACTCGTCTTGATGAGTAAGTATTTTGCTACAACTACTATCTTTTTCAATTTTTTTTTCTTTATCTTAAGGAACTTATAGAATAATATTTTTAAAACAACAATTAACAATGAACGCCTTCACGTGTATTTTGTACGGTTATAAACGTCGAAAAAAAATATATTGAGTAGTAAAGTTTTTATTGGAAGAAAACAAATGAATTTGTGGGCTAACCTACATAAACCAAAAACTCTATGTGTCTAATAATAATTTAGATAAAACATTTTTTATAAACTTAAGATTTCCCGTCTGCCTCATAAATGTAGGTATTTAGGTGAGATTAGATTTATACTCTCGAATTGTTATATTTTAAAAGTAAATTTTATTCCGTAACCAAACGAAACTCATCTAATGGAATACATAGAGTCAAAACAAAACAAAGCACACCTCTGTCGAAAATTATTATAATTAAAGAATAATTTGTAAAGAAAATAATAAGGTTAGATAAATTGTAGGTAATAACGATACTTTATAATGTTACATAAATGTTATGTACCTACATTTGCTGAGTGCAAACTCAATCGCCTTACAATTCCGACCATGCATTGCTACTGGCCACTGAGACCTGAAACGAAAAACTTGTTACAATCTACTATTACGACCGTCTCTATTATACCTACTCAGTAAGTGTGTAGTCGGTAGGTACTCAGTCAGTGTGTAGTCGATATACTCTCTACATTTTCAAATAACAACATGTTATTGCTTTCATTGCACATATGTTATTAAATGCTAAACACCTTGAGTGAGTCCTAGGTGAAGATAAGAAAGGTTTCTGAGTGCACATTGTTGTTATTGATCATAAAAAGAGAGCAAGTATATCTTCTCTTCTGTGTATATATAAAAGGAAACAGTGACTGACTGACTCATCTATCAACACATAACTGAAACCATTGAACGGATCGAACTAGAATTTGGCATACATATAGCTATTAGGACGTAGGCATCTGCTATGAAAGGAGTTTTGAAATTTCCACCCCTAAGGGGGTAAAATAGGGGATCGCAGGTAAAACCGCGGGGCGGAAGACTTGTTCAAGGATTAAAAAAGGCGTTGTGACACTCAAGTACGATGTCAGGATAATACTATTAAGCTAACACAACAAGCTAGCTAACAAAACTATTAGTGAAGGGGGTGAGCTTCTACTCTTATACTGCGCTCACGTTTCGTATCCTCACTATAAAATAAATATATAAAGCTTTGTAAATAAATATATAAATTAAAATAAATATGTACATACCTTTTCTATTTTATTAATACGCATTTGTCAAATATTCTATTATAATTATTTCCTGTACATTTTCCCTGAACTCTAAAAATAAGAATCTTTTGTTAAGAAGAAATATTGTATGTTTCTTTGATGTTATTGTATAGGTCCAATTCAATAACTACGCCGTAACTGGGATGTTTTTATTTCTCGAACATTCATAAATAAGGATATTAGAAATTAATAAAATGGTCATTTTAAGGTATACAAAACCCTTAATACTTCCTATCCTTCACAAAAGGACTAATATTGGTATACATATTATATAATAATTATGTATAATAGTAATGATACGTAAATGTGTGTTACTGGGATAATTCTCCAATCGAATAGTGGTTAGATTAAACTGATAGTTTTAGCTAGATTAATGATGGTGTAATTCGATACTATTCCAAACAAATTTAACCCTTCCTGACCTTCCAATAATGGGCTATCACAGACAACCATAAATCTTAGCGTTGGGTACAGCCAGAGCACGTCAAGCTAAAAGTTTGCAATTTATAATTATTCCGTTAACGGTAGCATACTAAAATGATTAAATACCCTACTTTCAAATGTGAAAGTTTGTGAGTATGGATGTCTGGATGTTTGTTACTCTTTCACGCAAAAACTACTGAACGGATTTGGATGAAATTTCGCACAGAGTTAGATTATAGTCTTGAATAGCACATAGGCTACTTTTTATCCCAGGAAAGCATGACAAACAAAAAGGCTTTGCCCACCCGTCTTTATTGTTGATTGACTACCACGTATGTATGTCGACGCCATCTAGCGAGAATTGCTCGATGAGATATCGACATAAATGACAAAGCAACAATTTCACAGATTGCGCAATACGATGTTCTCTGTTAGAGGTACCCGACCTAAGCCGCACGCAAGAGGTCCACTGCTGGACATAGGCCTCCGCTATCAATCTCCTATAGGACCGGTCTTGGGCGGCCTGCATCTTTTGTTGAATTATATTTACAACCTAAATGCAATCTATACCTAATATATTTCAAAAATGTCCTCGAAACTTTCGCCGCTGCCGATGAGCAAAGTTCTCAGCAGGCTGGCAGCGTTTTCCTCTTTGGGTGGCCAAGCTAATCCGTTGGCGGAAAAAGCTCCCCGCCCGCTGGTCTCCCGAAGCCTCGTTCAGTTTTGATGATAAAATCCAAGCGTATCGGTATGTTTCGGACCACCACTGACCCATGGTCTCCAACGCAAAAGACATAAACATATATTTTTTAACTAGCTTCCGCCCCGCGGTTTCACCTGCGTTCCCGAGGGATCTTAAGTTAATAAATCCGGGATAAAAGTAGCCGATAGCTTTCCTCGATAAATAGTCTATCCAACACTAAAATATTTTTTCAATTCGAACACACAGTAGTTCCTGAGATTAGCACGTTCAACCAAACAAATAAACAAACTGTATAAGTATAGATTTAGATTTTTTCCGCACCAGTCGCAGCCTCCTCTGCGACTTTACAAAGAATCATAACAAAATAGTTCCCGATAAATATAAATAACTCACAAAAGTTACAAAGTTTCGCGCAAAGAGCAATGCAACTTGAAGCCAGTTTCATTATGAGGTTAATCAAGTAACATGGAAGTGATAATTAATATTTTGTCCACGATTTAGGGGAAGTTTGTTCCAATTTATGGTCAGATCACGTTTAGTATTGTTACTGCCTAATAATAGATGGTGTTTTGGTTTAAAATTAAGTGGTTTTTGCATTTGAATATGATGGGCTTCCTCTACGGATTGTCGTAACAGATGAACGTGTTTACGAACTTATTTGTTAGGTATTGTGCTACAAAGTGAATTACGATGTACGATTTAGGTCGGCCACTTTATTGCATAATAAAGGTATTATACAGATATATATATAATACAGACTATTTTTCATATAAAGTCCACAAATATAAAATTCATGTATAACTATTTGATCAGTTAACAACAAAACTCATCAAGTAAGTGAACAATAAAAAGTTTTGTATAACTGGGCAACGAAGCGTGTCATAACATGGTGCACAACTAACATCAGTAATTTTTCATTATTATCAATTCAAAATTTCACTACGCTAAATGCTGTAGATAGTATATAGGGCTCAAGGTCTGTAGCAAGGACTCGTAGCAGTGCTACGAGTGAATAAAAACTAGTATTGTAGCGCGTAGCAAACATATTATTATGCTCTACGCAAGCATGCACGCAGATTTATCGTCACTTGTTTTCTTATACATAATGAAACATTTTGTGCTTTAAGGCTCCAGTCTCCCTAAAATCAGTGTTCTTGCGGAATTTATCAGAAAAGAAATATTGTTTTTTAGTCATCATAAAAGCAATAAATGAAATATATTTTACGTTATTTTAAAGTGTGAGATTTGAAGTTTCCAATACATATTTTATTTTTTAATTTGACGCCACTTTTATTAGCTTTGTGAGGCTTTAAACATACCTCTATTTACGTTCCACGCGTAGAGGGTCTCATTCGTGGCGTGTGCATGCCACGAAAAAAATATAACAAAAACAAGAAATGTATTCAAATTACATTTGTCGGCAAATCCTCTACAATAATCTAATCTAGTTATTTTTTTTCAAAATCGTCTTAATTTCTTATTTAAACTGCTTTAAAAAGTTATAAATTTCTGAAATTGACCCTTGCAACATATATTTTTTTCTATTACAAAGTAATGGTTTAGAGAAATTACACTTTAACCACTCCGAAAGCAACTACTTATCTGTCGAATAAAAAATATATACATTCAAAAAATCATTTGACATAAATTTACTGAAACTAAACATATAACACAACGAACGGCTGTCAATTCCCAGCGGAATTGAATGAAATTTTGACGCGATTTATATACCTATAACATTTTCTGATAAATTCCGCAAGAACACTGATTTTAGGGAGACTGGAGCCTTAAGGAGGTATTTGATATTATTGTTGCTATCTCAATCGCTTGCGAGCTGAGCACGGGCGCATAGGTGTGACAGGAATAATTTAAAAGCATTTATTTTTATGTTTAATAATATGATAGAAAAAGAAGATAAAACTGTTTAATATAAGAAAATCAGCATTATTTCTCAGCCCTGGCAAGTATAAATTCACAGATATTATATAAGTATCTATAGATTTAAAAAAGTGTGTGTGTGTGCAAGTCACACATGGTAGAAGTGAAACTTCTGAAAAGTCCCTGATTAAAATTCTGACGTAAGTAACGCTTACTAAAAAACCTAGCTTCGCTAGCTAACTTCATACCTTTATATTTTAAGATGTCAGACATTAATTCAAAACTAAGAAGATAAATAAGGTAAATGGCTAGGCTGTATGAGCTAGAACCCTTTGCCTTCCAAAATACGGGAAAACATAATAAAAGCAACATGGCGCGTAACCAAAAAACGTGACGATGGCAACCAATGTTTTTCGCTAGCTAACTTCATACCTTTATATTTTAAGATGTCAGACATTAATTCAAAACTAAGAAGATAAATAAGATAAACGGCTAGGCTGTATGAGCTAGAACCCTTTGCCTTCCAAAATACGGGAAAACATAATAAAAGCAACATGGCGTGTAACCGAAAAACGTGACGATTTGCTACAAAAAATTCTCCCATACGTCGATAAAGAAGTTTCACTTCAAAAACACCGTATATAATAGGTACATTGAGTATAGTAAATTATAGGTGTTCCTTTTTTATGAAAATAAATTAAATAAATCATAAATGGGAAATAAACAATTGCAACATATTAACTGGTATTAATGGAATCCCTTAATATGGTAGATAAAACTACAATCTACTCTTCCATAGAATACTAATTCCTACATATTTACCTCGACTTTGCTATAACTATTAAGCCATTTTACTGTGAAAAAGCCAAGGCAATTTATATAGACACAATAAGAGTTGCCGACCTGTATTACATTTGCCCACGTACGTTGTTACGTGCTACCATTGAAATAAATATCTACTAAACGTAGGCATCTTTGGGAATACTTTCAGACACTTACCTATGTACCTATATGAAATAATTAATAAATAAACTTGAATACCCTATATATGAAAAAAAAACTGTTTTATGGTTTTGGTGAACTGATGGTTAAAATTAAAAAAACATACTCGGGTGATATACAACAATCTATTTGTAACTAATTCATACCAATGACTTCACATTACAAGATGCTTTTAATTTTTGGCAAAAATAAAAAAAAATTGTCAGCAAGTTCTCTTCAGTGTCTTTATGATAATTAAAAAAATTAATTTCATTGACTACTTACTCTTCTTTCCTAGTACCTTTTCCTCTAACTAAGCAGGATCACAATTTATTTAGTAGTTCAATTCACAGATTTTATAGGCATATAAAATAACAATCAACGCAACATATTATTGTTATTTATTCACATTAAAGCGATACAATATCCTTATATAACAACGGCAGTTGCCGTATAGACGGCGCCGTTTGAAAGCTGTAAAATTTACAGTCACTTCACTGACCATATAGTCGTCTTGATAGACCTCCCATTAAGAGCGAGAGCATGATCTCGAATGATTATGATGACATATTCAATGTGAATGTCCGTCTACCACATTTCTTACCACAGTGCGATATGGCCAAACAGAAGCAATATGTAAAAAACGTAATTATTATGTCAATTAGAGTCGACTCTACATGCAGGTATGAGTTGACTGATTGAACGTGGAGCAGCCAGTTAATTTGAAGTAGGTTGTTTACTTTGTGAGCATTACTTTACGTAAGAATCTTTTGAAGTTATATAAACTTATTATACAAAATTTCAGTTCAATTAAACTTTTAACAAGCTACACTTTAATTAACATTAACGTAATTTTTTGTAAAAAAAAAAGAAATTATTTGACACTGAAGCTCATAAACATACTTACCAATTTTTGATATTGAGGCAGATAATATTTTGAGAGAAAATTCAACATAAAATATAACCATGTGCTCCATTTTATACTTATCTCGTTCTTTTACGATTACTTTCGTAACGCATATTCGATGAGGGCGTTTCTTTCGTAAATCAACGTATTATGAACCTGAATACAAATTGGTTGCAATATTTTGAATAGACAGTTGAAAGCTGCAAAAAATGCTTGAAATATTTTCATTATGCAAATAGGTACTTTACATCTAACATAACATTTTTTGGTTTATTGGGTGATGCCGTTGAGAATAGTGTTTATTATTCCGAGGTCAAGGAATTAAATTAATTTGTCAACTTTTATTGTTAAAACATGTGACTTATATATTCATTTATTAATTTTAAACAAACATAAAAAGGGAACGCTGCCAGCCTGTTGGGAACCTTGCCTATCGACAGCAGCGAGGGCTTTGAGGATGTTTTCTATATATCATAGTTTGTATTTTTTACTTTAATTCTAAATATGTAAATAAATAAACATAAAATGTATTTATGAATATAAGTCCTGATAGTTCATCGTAGGTATATTGCACCACAGATTGCACCCTGTGCCAGTATACAAGATCTTTATTTGGTGTTCTAAAGTATCTCATAAAGAAAGGTTTCTGTGACTGTGACCTTTTGAGTAAGTATATTGTTTGTAGGTTGCTGACTGTGTCTCTACATCTCTTTTAATTTATTTATTTTTAGGTGCAGTGGCACTGACCCCAATATAATACAGAGCTTTCTTTATATTATTCGTTTATAGGTTAGGTACCATTTATAAAAAAAAACTGTTACTGTCATGATGTGAGTTCATGTTTTTATAATAATTTATAAAAGTACTCTATATATTATTCCAGAGTATGCCTATCTATATGCAAAGTTTCATCCAAATCCATTCAGTCGTTTATGTGTACTTGAGTCACAAACATCCAAACTTTCACAATTATATTATTAGTAGGATAATCAATTTCTACGTATATATATAGTAAGGCTATCTCATATTCGATTATTGGAAAAGTTTGTAGGTAGTAAATTACTAACAAAAAATGTAAGGCCTGAAAATAAATCCTATTACAATATTTTTTGCAGTTACAAGTTACAAGGTAGGTACAAGAACAACGTATTTTTTTTTACTATGAATCCCACTCAGAGCTATAAAACAATACAATAAAAACAAACTGGCAGGCAATATATCGTTTCGTATAAACAAACCCAATCAATTAGGCCAGTACCAGTTTCTACGAAAAGTTTATTGTATCCCAATTTATCGAGATTGGCTATCTACATTACAGGTACTAATTTATGCTGCAGTGTAGAAGATATCTAGTTTCATATTTATTTTATGCATTTTCAACAAGTGCCGAATAATTTTATTCCACATTAATATTATTAGTTTGTATTGATTTGCAGCATACATATATTTTATCATAATCGGGAGGCATATAATATTGTTTTATTTATTTTCCTATTTTTGCTGAATTAAAAATGAAATCACAAAATAGTCAATCAAGATTTAGAGTCACAAAAAAAGTATTTAATCCTTAAAGATTCCAATAAAAGTTTTTTTTAACATAAAATTTACCGTAAATTGAGAAAATTAAAAGATTATAAATGCCATAGCAACCAACGTACAATCACCTATTTACCACGAACGGTTCACTCCTTAGAGTACCTAATGCTAATAAGAAGAGACTAATTAAGAAATACGAAGGACACTCGTGCTATAACTGTCTCGTTTTTACTCTTCTTACAATTTTATGTGGACAAAATTCCAACTTTTATTTATAATAAAATATAATTAAAAGTTGGACTCGTTGTCGCAATTTTTTTTAATCTGATTTTATATTGCCGTTGTAAAGTTTCACACCTACTGTTATTTTTAAATCATAGAATATTTATTTACAATCAAAGTATAAAATACAAACTATGTTATATAGAAAACATCCTCTAATATGTTTACAAAAATAATATTGTTTTATGGAACAAACAAAGTAGGAGATCATAATGTTACGGTACTTCCACCATATTCTAAACTAACTATCACAAGTAAATAAACGATAACGATAAATAAACGAATACATAAAATTATAATTTGGAATTTAATTACATCTCCTACTAATATATAATAAAATAATAATAATGTCAACAAATTTTCGAATTAGAACAGGATATTTTTAGAAATATTTAATTGATACTTGATTTAATTGAATTGAATTACTTATATAAAATTTAAAAAAAATATATATTTTGTTGTACCCAAACAGGGTATCATGTTGTACTTTCAAATGTTTTGTAGCACCTTGTAATTACCATGAATGCAATAAAGCTTGAATTTTGAAGATGACTGTAGTGTTCCTACATCCTACGAGTACACCCCTCATTTTTGTGTATCGTGTATCACCAAAATTCGTCAAGCCGTTCGGCGTAATTGAGCCTCCTTTTGATTTATAGCTCTCTGGTTACTGATATCAATGTTAAAAAATCTGATATGGGAAAATGGAGACTTAATGGGCCTTATAAACATGGTTATATTTTATAATTACTAGTTATGTAATAGAGTTGATTGAATAGTTAAAGTTTTTAGTATTTATGTAGTAGATACTACGTCCAACGTAAATATAATGACATCACTTCAAAATAACTTTATTCGTACCTACCTATCCCTAGTTTCAGTACAACCAAAAACCGTTGTTATGGGCGTTAAGGATGATTTTGATGTTTCGTAATATTGTAGTAATACAGATAATATTGTCAAAAGAAAAGTAATTGTTATGTACTTGAATATGATAGGAAAAAGCTAGTGGAACAGACAGTGAAAAAATACAGATAAATTAATTTTATGTTTACTAGCATTGAACACAATTGTTATCAGATTGTCTGGACTGTATTTATAGTGGCTCAGTTGTTTGATAGATAATTGGCACTTTTCTATCAAACAGCCCATCGATTCGTCTATATTACAGCGATAATGACGCAACAGCTCGATCTCGACTGTTATCTGGTATTAATCACAGTATGACGCTGTCGGTTTTATACAATACTATCGCATAGGTACATGTGTTAAATATGTGAACCTTGGTTACAGTTTTCTCGAAAATATGATAAATACATCTTGTAACAAATATAAATTATTAGCCTGATTCTGAGGGCAGTACCTATATGGCAATAACAATTTAATTCCCTTTAATATGTAATATTTTTTTGTTTTTATGCTTATTATATATTGCTTTGGAAATTGTTAAACATTTAATGGAAAAAAGACTCCAAAAATAATGATAATAATAACCTGAACAAGTTCAAATTTTAACAAATAATTATGAGTAGAGATAATAAGTACTGGCTTTCGTAAAGTATGATCTAGATACGGTTTTTCTCAGTTGAAGGCGACATCCGAATCGGTGGTAACAGTAGCTTCGAAGTTCATAAGTGCCCTTCTAGGGCCTAAACTTTGACTTAGGGCTTTGACTCTGATCTAAAACTATTCAGAAATACAAGATATCACTCACTTTAACCCTCCACAAACTCTACGACACTCTCCGTTGACTCTATTCTACACGAAATAATGCTAAATACCTAAACCATATAGCGAAAACGAAAAACGCGACTATTCCCCGAATGCGAGCCGCGAGATAGATGTAAGTATGGCCGCACGTGGACGCGCGGTTCGCGTAATCTGCGTTTGTTTCTGCCATAAATGCATTACCTTCGATTATTTTTAAAATAAAGGCTATTTATATGCAGTAAGCGAGCTATAATTACTAAATACCTACAATATCTGAAAAAATTATCTGAATAACGAACTAAATGATGTAAGTGATTGTATGCCAAAAATCTCATCCCACTAAAATGTCGTAACCTCTATGGTTTTTAATTTTACTGACCGCAAGAATGGCGTAAGCCACAAGGGTAAACAAACAGCCAACTCACATTTGCTGTAAGCAAAAAAACATCAAAAACACTGGTTTTTTACGTGTTAACTTTGCTGTAAGCCTTTACAGCAAAGTTAACACGGGTTTTGTTCAAAACACTGACATCGTAAGTGATTTTTTTTCGTCCTAAAAATATGAGACCCAGACCAGTCGACGCAGTATTTTTTTCAGGTTAAAATGGTGTAAAATACGTATTTTCACTTTTTTGAGGGTTACAGCAAATATGTTTTCCGTCGTCGATATAATGATATAGATAAGGACTATGAATGCTTACAACCTTCAGTCATTACATTACTTTCAACGAGACATATATAAAAATACGTGTGGCACTCGAGGACTGCCGCGGTAAAGTTATTGCATTGCATTTTTTATCAATTTATGCAATTATAATTATTATTTTTATTTTATTTAGGCAGTTTTTTTTTCTTTGATATAGATACCTATACACCTATATACATTTCTCACAAACAGCATACACACACATACATACACGTTAAGCTTTTTTTTCTTTTTCTATTTTTCCTTTGATATTAATAGATACCTATACACCTATATACCTTCTCACAAACAGCCTACACACACATACATACACGCTAACGTGTATGTATGTGTGTGTGGGAGGTGTTAGGTTTTTTCGTTACGGTTTTTTTTTACGAAATTTCTTGATTCGGTCGCCGCGCTCAAACCCCGAAGCCCGCGATAAAAGCTATACAATAGCTTAAAAAAGTTTATTGGTGCAAAATAGATACTAACAATAAATACAATTTATATTATTTCTCAACGTCACGTCAAAAATACGTTACTTACGCATTGCAACATCTGCAATTGCAGACGTTTAATTACACGCGCCATTTATTTTATATTGCTTCTGTTCAAACTCTACCTACTATTTACTTAGGACTACTATTTACTTTTTTTTACTTTATTACAATTCGCTTCAATAGTTCGCGAAAGCTTACATTTTAATGCATCACAACATTTACTTTTTGTTAATCTTTTAGGACCTATAACTTTCATGTGGTTGAAAAAAGCAAGGAGGAAATTATCTGAAAGATTATTTTTTATAAAACTTAACTTTGGAGTTACAGGAAAACGTACCTACTTAGAACACTGTCCATGTTATAAAAAATATATATAAATCTATATATATATTTTTTTATGTTTTTATTATTCAAAGTCAAAGCCATTTATTCGGAAGTCGCCTTCAACTGAGAAGAACCGGCAAGAAACTGAGCAAGGTTACATTTTTTATATTATTTTTTTACAGTCTGTCAATGTTGGATTTTTCCATTAAATGTTTAAAAATTTTGCACTAAAGCAATATATAATAAGCATATACAACAAATTAAAAAAAAACAACATGAAAAATATGATTACCTACTACAGTTACTACTTTTAGCTAGATATAGGTATTGGAAACAAAAGTATTGCTTTAAAAGGGCAGTTTTCAATTTCCATTTTCAATACCAAGAAGCTATATCAAAACAACAAATAAATTTCGGCACTCAGTTAAAAACATCTAGTGTGAGTTGTTGAGTATTGGTATGAATTTACGGTGTAACTTGCTGTAAGCCGCAGTGCTGTTATTTTTTTTTGCAATTTTCAGTTTTTTTTTATAATATAATATAATATTTTTTTTAATGAAATTGAGCTTGAAAAGTTCTAATGAAAGTTCTAATGTTCTAAGACTGCAGTATTTTAATATGATGACGTTGGCTAAGCGTAGAGATTTTCAGGACTTAATGTTTGCTTTCGAACTCATGAGAAATTACACTGACTGTCCCCAAATACTAAGTAACTTCAAGCTTAAAGTGCCACATAAATATCCTAGAAACCGGATCAAACTTTTTGCTCCTCCATTTCGAAGAACTGTTCTGGGCGCAAACTCGCCTATCCCGCGAATATGTAAATTGTATAACCGGTGTTGCAGTGGGTCTATAGATATTGGTATATTTTAATATTTTTCGGAAAAATATTAACCAAACTTTGTAATTTTAATTTTGTACATTTCATTTTTGTATTTATTATATTATTTTTTATATTAGGTATTAGTAAGTAAAACATGTCATGTTGTGTTTGCTTTAATATAGCTGTGCATTTAGCTTTAATTTAGTGTAAGAAATATTATCTTGTTTTAATGTATAGTTGCTAGCAAACCATAATAAATAAATAAAAATAAATAAAAAAAATTGGATGTGGAATAAGTTCCCCATATTTTCCCGCAGCGCTACAATATACCTAGTGTTCTTATAGAAAGGTGTGAAAAGGACCGCACAATGTCGGCAACATATGGGCCATCCCCCTGGTTTTGTAAATGTCCAGGTGGTGACCACTTTACTATCAGATGAACCGTCTGTCTGCTAGTCAAAACAGTGACATAAAAAAACTTACAATGAACTTGAGCTTCCGGTGAAGGAAATCAACGCGAAGAAACCATAGCACGGTGGTAGGACACTTTGTAGTAGTAGTAGGTACTACAACTTGTGGGTGGTAATAATTTGTTTCCAACCAAGCATCTATCGATGTGTCCCATCAGCTACAATCGAGAGATAGTTTCCTTCTAATCTCTAGCCAAATCATCAAATAATATGGTGAGGTTTTGGTCGACGAACACAAGGCATTGTAAAAATGACAACTTCAAACCAAGAGATGAAAATCTATTACCTAACAGCTAGTTGGTGTTCCGGCAGATGCCTTGCAGATACCTCCTTCGCCCACATCACCACATCACTTAACAATATTGAGTTTGTAGTCAAAAATACCCCGTTTTGTTACAAAATACCCCGTAAAAAATATAATTAATTATCAAAGCCAAAAATTTTGTCAACCCTAGTAAGCTGTCATGTCAGGGAACTACTTTGCGGGTAGTTTTGTAACATACTGTATATATCCAACGTACGAAATTAAAATTCCTTTAACAATTAATTTTTATTATGAAAAAACTTTATTAAGATTGTGCGTTACGACAAATTATCATAAGAAGGTAAATAAGTGACGTTACTGATCCCACATTAATCATACATTCATAATTCATACATAATAATTATTACTCACTTTCAGTTCCCTTTCTCATTTTTTACACATTCAAAATACTTATTCTAAGTATCAGTCGACAATGCGTAATTAATTTTTGTGATACAGGCCATAACTATGACGGTGAATATGACAATGATTATTATATCTATCCATAAACATTTCGCATTTAATGGCAATTTAGAAGTTCACCTAAAATAAGACACAATATAGGTTGGTACACAATAGTCTAACTCTAACTACCGTTTACCTAAGTAGGCTTAAAAAAATTGCGTCAAATTCAAGTTCAAGGCAATTATAATCTAAATTATATATAGTTATAGTTAAGTACGCCAAGTATTTACGTACATTCGTAGAAAATAAATGAAACATTAATAATTGGAACAGTAACCTACAACAGGCATCTCATTCAGCGGGGCGTCTTCCTTTTGAATGCTCTTTTTCTTCCAACAACACTGGCAGAACAAAGAAATGATAATCACTACACATATTAAAACTGGTAGCCAAATATAAACAGGTACTCCGGAGGGCTTCATGGTTTCAGCATACTCCTTCAAGAGCGCGCAAGGCACGTGGTTCCTCTCGCTATACAACGTCACATTATGCCACAACACGCACTCTTGGTCATTGTTGACCTTTAATGGTGATCCAGTATCGTTCAAGAATGGTTTAACGTCAATTTGAGATGATATTATGTCCAATAAAAAGGCATTCGGATCCGTTTTTAGTTCGCGTGGCGGTGACGGTGGCGGTTCCATAAATGAAGACATCATGAAACATGGGAATCGAGTTTCTTCAAAGCGTGAGTGATCGATGACTTGTAAAGAACATTTTTCATCTTTATGTGTCGTGTAATAGTGGGTAGAATGCCACTGTTCACTCGTTACTCTTCCTAGATTTAATAAGGCCAGTCCCGTCATGAGATCCCCGAATCTAATTCCAGATTCTCTGTATTTATACACATAGGTCGGTGGTAAACCGTGGTACACGGGGTAAGAGGCTGTTGTTGAACAATAGCGACACATGAAGTTTATGTGAGTCGGTGGGTGATACGAATAATGCGCATGATGAGCGCTGACGTGGTGGCTGTTGGCAGATCGGCGATGTATCACTTTGTCGAAGCGTCCTCGCGGTCCTCCACTAATTTTCGCACTCACAAATAGAACATTTATCACAAAGGCATAAAGAAATACAGCGAAAATAGACTTCATATTGCCGTGTAGAGGGCGGGTCCCGGCACGCGACTGCCGTAGTTCAGGAGATGAGGTCGCATGGCGCCGATGTAGACTTAGAGGCGCCAGCCTGTCGCCCCCTCTGGCCAATGGCATCGGAAAATTTAATGAATGGAATCCTTTTAATGGACTATGTGGTTAGACTAATTGATGATCAAATAACTATATGTAACAATACGTTAGTGTTGTAGAAAGGCCTAGTATCTAGAACAAAGCACCCACATACTTGTAGATGTATGTATAAACGATGTTGTTGTCAAATTATAATGGAGTAAGTATGTATAAGGTATGTAAGATTTGCGTAGTATTTATTAGTAAACTCTGCTTATTCTCGGTCGGTCATAGCTCCATAGACGCCTCGTGCGGTCGGGCCACGCCTCCACGCAAGCGCGCGTTTCCTGTTAGATATCGAGATGGATAATTTCCTGAGCATTGTCGCCGAGACATTGCGACCATCTCGGTGATCCTTGAACGATGTTGAATCACTTATATTGTTAGTTTGATCAAATGCTCCGAATTAGATTATAGAGTTTTTTGAAATTCGTTTACCTCACCAATTCATTTCAATCTTTGATGTCTGTTCGGTATCATACGATCTCCGTCGTTTGTTTCAAATCATGACTTCCTTTCTCGATTACGATCGTTTGTCGGTTTTGCAATCACCTCACCTCTACACTGCAACTTCAGTATGTTGTATGTACGTAGTCCTATGTCGGTATTTGTGTATTTGTAGTTCTCTACCGAAATCTCATCAAAGATTATAAACAGCCAAGTGCGAGTCAGACCGGTGCACTATGGGTTCCATACAATGATAATAAAAGCAATTTAATTTGGTGGGACTGTAACTCACCTTTACTACTTACACCATTGTTATGAAGTTGATATAAACAATAAAATATATATATATATACTAGCTGTCCCCATCGGACAAGCCGTTTCGGTGGAGTTTGCAGACAAACATTGTGACACGAGAATTTTATATATTACATTATAAACCTTTTAACTTTTATTTGTAAAAGTTTTCACCTTTTAAAGTTTTATTTAATATGGCGTACACATATGACGGGCCGGTTGGCGTGGTTGGTAAGATACCCTATCTATCACGCCGCAGGTCGTGGGTTCGATTCCCACTCAGGACAAACATTTGTGTGCATGAACATGTCTGTTTGTCCTGAGTCTGGGTGTCATTATCTATTTATGTATGTATTTACAAAAGAAAAGTAGTATATGTAGTATGTCAGTTATCTGGCTTCCATAGTACAAGCTCTGCTTAGTTTGGGGTCAGATGGCCGTGTGTGAGGAATAATGTCCCAGAATATTTTATATTTTTTTCTAAGATAGGTACCTCATAAACTTTGAAAAATGATATTCCAGGATATATATCTATCGGTATGTTTTTCATTCAAATCCATTCAAATATTAAGTCGAGTTTCAATAAGGTTGGTTTGCATGAGTGTTTGATACTCAATAGTATAACGATAGTAGTATTAGTAAATATTCATTTCCCGGAAGAAAAATCTCATAGCCTATAAACTTTACCAAACGTTTTAACCAAGTTTTATACGAGTACCATACCACACAACATAGAATTCATACATTATTTATTCCTATAGAGTAATGTAAATATTTTCGATGGTGCCAGCCCCTAGTCGAGATGGAAATTGAATTTAACTTTTGCCTATTTATATCCGCATATTAGACATTTCTACTTGAAATAGAATGTGATAAATCACGGGACCCAGATATTTTCATATTGTTCCCACACTAAATAACCAATTATATAATGTGGTTTCTATTTAAATAAATTGTTTTATATAAAACGACTCCTGAGTTATAATAACTTTTGACAACGATAAATCGACATAATTGTGCCCCACTAAGTACATATACTTAAGTATATAGGTTGTAAATTGTGTATTCTTGTCAGTATATTTTTTTAATTTATTCTCAAAAATCACAAGTAGATCGCGAAATCAGGTTTTTACATTTTAAATGAAGACCAATTGTGCGACTTAAACCTTACTCTTGAATCTTGATTACTGAACATATTCCTCGGCGTTGGAAATTACAAACTATTTGTGAATCATAAGCAAACAATAACGACAGGTGTAAAATTTATAGCTTTGTTCAAATATCAATCGTCGGCTCGGGAACGATTAAAGAAACAGCAGACTGCGGTATTGTGGATACCTACTACGCCTACATACTACTTACTACATAGGTATACCTATAGTGAACAGTCATATGAGTGCATTCATGATTTCTTCACACATTTTTCTAAATACAATCATTTAATTAAGTATATCAGTTTGTTAAGAATAAGCACGAAGTTATTTCTATTAATTTAATTATTGAAACAAATATAATGAATAATGTTAAAAAGGACGATACTTTCAGTTAGTTATAAAAAATGAAATTACAGGCCAGTTACTTTCTTCATAGTAGCCACTCTCTTACTGGCTTATGGACAGACAGATAGATAGGCGGACATGATGAAACTATAAGGGTTCCTTGTTTGGCTTTGGGACCCTAATAAAAAGCTTTTGTGTAAACGTATGTACTTACCTATTAATAAAAAATATTAATCCCTTCAAAATTAAAACTTAATGAGACCAATTGGCCTTTATAAAGGCTTTTGTATAAACGTAAGTAGGTATGTACTTAAGTTAGAATTTAATATCCCTATAAAATATATGAAAAACGTTTTTTGGTCTTTCTGAGATTTGTAGTTGGTAGGTACGTACCTACTTAAACTCAAGGCCCATTTGAGTTTTTGATCTTTAGGTATAAGCAAAAAGATTGATTGGCGTAAAAAGAAAACTTGAGTAGCCCACTTTCTGGGCGACTGTGCTGTTTTTTTTCAAAAATATAAATAGGTACTTAAGTATAGTTAGTTAAGCTAGTTAGTTTTTTGGGAACTCAATATTATGTTATGTATGTACCATAATTAATGAGATGGTTAAAATAGTTTATTAGGCAGTTTAAACAATATTCTCTTATACTAATATAATATTGTTTATTTGACAACTATATTTTATTCTACAATCAGATCGAACAGTATATTTTTATCATATAATCTTACAATTCTATTATTATAAGGTATATATTGAATAATGTCGGTAACAAACGTCGTTTGTAGCATATATTTTTCACTTGTGTAAACCTACTAAGTATCTATGTATACTAAATATGTTGTATAGGTACGTGTGTAAGTGGAGAATACATAATGACGTCAAATAACCAAGCAGGTGGTCATCTAGTGTAACCGCAGATGAAATATAAATAGAAAATAGTTTGTAGTAGGATAAAACAACATGCTGCCGTGTGTAGATACCAGGATCCTTTCAATCAATGCTAATTTTTCCATCGACTATTGCTCGTAAACAAGTAAAGCCCAGTATACAGTACTGGTTATTTTTTTTTCTTTTTAAATTCATCATATTATTATATGCTACTAATGTGGATACTTTATGATTTTTAGAAGTATATAGCTGTTAAGCGTGAAGGTAACACGCAACTCTTACAAATTGACTCATTTAAATCTTGATATTTCGTAAACTAATAATTTTATGAAATAAGCTAGATTAAAATTTAAGCAAGTGTAGATTTTATTCTAAAGCTGTGTTCTCAAAAAAAACCAGCAAATAAAAACAACAGTGGAGCAATATTGATACTTTTGTATGGAACATCGAGCCTCCGAGGGCCGCTTTTAAGTTACCTTTTTTACCCGACTGCTTTTTATGAAAAAGTTGATGAAGGTCAAAGTTGATTGATGACACACTGTCATGAAACACCGATAGCTATAGGTATCGGTAAATCGAAGGCTTGACTTTCCTCCACGATGCTGAGCTTTTATGAAATAAAAAGCACACACTAGGTTTAAATCTTAAATTTTTCATAGGCACCTAATTCATAGAGATTGTGAATATAATAATACTATCTGTCCCCCGCGGTTTCACCCGCGTTCCCGAGAAAAAAAGTAGCCCACGTCCTTCTCCATACCATAAATTTCATGGCGATCGGTTCAGCGGCTTGGAAAGAGTAACTAATAAACAAACAAAGTCACATTCGCATTTATAATATTAGTTAGGATAGTTAGGATGTGGATTGTAAATGACCTACAAAATTAGGTAGGCTTGACACATTTATATGGCTTCAGTAATCAAGTAGGCTTCAGCATTTAAGATAACTTATTTTGATCAACTGATTATTTTGCTATCGACTACCTATTGGGTGCGTACATCAACATTTACTAAGGAAATTTAAGTTCTTTGAAATGTTAGATCATAGACATCCCCTCCTAACCGCGACACTGGTCAAGGTAGTGGTATTACTGGGCGACTTTTTAGTCACTGGCAATACTTGCAGGGGTGGTAGTACTCATCAATATGAACAACTTTTATTATGGGTCTAACTGTGAAATCACAAAAAAATTATCAGCTGTTCCATACAAAAGTACCTACTCGACCAAAATGTATGAAGGAACCGTTTTATTATACGCGATATCAGAGTTGGTCCCATAGTAAAAGTTGTTCTTATTGATGAGTACTTCCACCCCTACAAGTATTGCCGGTGACTAAAAAGTCACCCTGTATATGTATACAGTCATATTGCACCTACTTTTTTTTGGAATAAGTGTGTAAGTAGACAATTTAGACAAAAGTAATATAGAATAAAGTGTCATTGATTTACCAATACCAATAATGAAGCTAAACTGCATAAATATCAGTAAGTATCGGTTATAATTATTGACTCGGTAGGCATTATAGAATAAAGCGAATCAATATAATGCTCTATTATTTTATATCGCAATTTGATTAACAAAAGTATTCGCTTGCCGATAACTGAATGCAAGTAACTGATTATAATCAATTTTAACCTACGTAATTTACATGAATAATTTATCAATCTAAACTACGTATAATACATAGGTAGTTTAGTAGCTTAGCTAGAAAAAGTAGCCCCCATAGGTTGCTAAAAGCTGTAAACCCTACCTACTTTAAATTATGTTAAGGTAGGTTTTGTAATAATAATACCTATAAATTATATTCTTAGACATTCCTCAGACACAGCAGAGGATCAGATCCTAGACTATGCCGAACTTGTACAATTGAAACCAGATGACTAATATACCTAGATACTACGTTTATCTGTCGCCAACCACCTACTAGTGTGTTCCGGCAGTTGTACTTGAGAGCCAGTTCCTTCTAGGCTTTGTGTGCTTACCACCTTCGGCCACATCATCACTTACTACTTATAGTGAGATCGTGGTCAAACACTAGCCTATAAATAAAAAAAAACGTGCCTATTATTTTTTATTTATAGGTACTTATTTTAAGTATAACAAACAGACATGTTAATGCACACATATGTTTGTCGATGCGAGAACCAAATCTTGCTATTTCCCCATATATTTTCCCTTTACCCAGAATAGTCTCTTGGATTACGGAAAACCTGAGTCATATTTTTATAATGGATAGTATTATTTTTTATCACAATCTCACCATGGTGTGCGATGATGTGACAGAAGGTGATAAGCAAAAGCCTAAAAGGGACCTGGCTCTCAAGTGCAGCTGCCAGAACACACCGGTAGATGCGTGGCGACATTGGCGACAGATCTTCAAATTGAGAGCGGAAGCAGACGGGTACTTACTAAGTACCTTATCACCGAAAGTTCAAGCACATTGTAGGATTCGAACCCACGACCTTCATATGGAATTCGACATCACTAGATAAGTACAAAGATATCATTGCCTTCAAGTCGGAAAATTTGGCTACCTACATAGCACACAGTAACTACATATTTAGTCATCTGTGATAGCACTGAGGACCTAATCATTTCTGAGATTTAGGCGTGTGCTTCACGTTCGATGTCTGTCCCCTACAGACATTGCTATGACGTCATTTCTGGACCAAAAATGCCGATTCGTTTATGACATCATATCAGTTGCCATGAGCTATTGAAAGCGACAATCTCGTAGCTATCTCAGCCCAAGTAACGCAGAACTTCTTAATCAGGATGTAAGATACAGTCACAGACGGTAGCTACCTACTCACATCCTTGATACGGTATCAGTCACAGGTACGAGTAGGTATTTTATTGTGTTACCGCAAAGAGATGGATACGGCATTGTCTTGCTATATTTATTGAGTCGTTAAACCTCATTATAATATATGTCCCCACAACGTGCCATTTGCAACTAACTACCTATGGAGTATCATTATTTGATTACTTTTTTGTGCACGCAAACCTAGTTACCTATATGCTCACTCCAATTCTACAGTCAGGTAATTCCCGTATGATTGTTTGCCACATATTATGGTTCTATTTGAGGTATTATTTTAATTTATTTATTTAAACAATTGATGTCTGCCAAAGTGCAATACAGCTTGTCGGTAGTTAGTTCTCTGTTCTACAAGTTCTACAATCAGTTAGGTTACTGATAGAGTCCCATATTTTTATTATAAGATTTATACAATTACGTAGGTACCTACCGACGTTATTATGTAGGTATTTATATTGTAGGAGATACTACACAACGCCATTCCTAGAAAGACTACGGATTAAGCCTGAATATAGCTCCCCATTTATATTTTATGTAGATATTTGCCATAAATGACGCTGCATATAATCATCTTATAACATATAATTAAACTTATATTTATCATTCCGCTTATATCGATTATAATTATTATGTCTATATAATTGTCTGTAAGTATGTAAGTCAGCGTAAGTTCTGGAAAGTTGTTTGACGACGTAGCTAAACAAATTGATCGTTAATCTAACATAGGCATTGAACTATTAACTTCCTGCGTGCAAGAGTTTGATGATAGGGTTTGATGTCTATTGTATTCAGTTATGGATGGTCAAGTATCAATAAAAACTTATTCACCACTGCCACCCAAACACCAGTTCATAAACAAACATAGCTAGAGAAATTGCTTAGTGGTGAGTTGTTTTCTTTCTCTACAGGGTCCTACTACCTACCTAGTAGGTACTCACTTTTATTGCAATACCTAACTCATGTTTAGAAATCAACACTAAATTTCTGGTGTTATAGGTATAATAATGAGCGTTAGATACTCACCGATCGCAGTTCTGGTTCGCACATTCCTCGAGTAACACATAGGATAGAGGATGGCCCAGTACCTGTCTACGGACACGGCCACCAGGCAAAATATGCTTATTGTGCACAGCATCACCAATAACGACACAGTGAATAGACAAGCGTGCAGATTCCTCGGTAATCCCACAGACGCTAGTATCGCAAACGGGATCCCGAGAAGACCAACCAGGAAGTCTGCCGTAGCTAAAGAAACTATATAGTAGTTCGTGCGTCGCCGCAGTCTACGATCACGTCGGAACACATGTATCACCATAGCGTTGCCCACCACCGCCACCAGAGCCACTAGGATTTCAAGACTCGTGTACGTCGCGTGCAACTCCGGAGTAGGCGAGCGGTGAGGAGCCGGCGCGGTTGACGTCTCCTCCGTCACCATTTCCTCAGCCATATGCACGATTTCTCATAAACAATTTCGAACCGAACATATTCCACGGTATTGTTATAATTAATTATCCAGATAAAACTGCACAGCCATTATTTTTATTTCACACCATACCACCTACTGGATATTTTTCGGAAATAATGATGCGACATCGTTACTGACCTCTGAATAGTAAATAGTCATTATGAAAGTTTGAGCGTTTATTTTTTGAATGGCATTCTTTAACTTTCGAGTTTACACTTTTATCGGCTGCATTCAAATCACGAGCGGGCGCGGATAAGGCGAGCCGCGAACGTGTCCCGTCTCGCCCGCGTGGCGTGCTTCCCATCACTGCGGGTGCAAAAGCGAATTGGCGCGAAAACGCGGTGTTGTCGTCGTCTGGTGTCCGCGATCCGCGGCGGCGGCGTCCCGACGCACGCCCTACGACCACGCGCGGCGCTAACACTTCTTGCACTTATTGAATGCCGTTTCTATAATATAGGTACCCTTGAAAAAAGAGTTTAGTCGATATTCGCTTATCAGTCGGATATTAAAAAGGGGCTGCTTAACCGTAAGACCACCAACCAAGGGCAAATAGAGGTCATTGAGTTGGTGACGTTTTAGCGTTTCAATCTATTTGGATGACAATTTCGGTCTATACGGTCGGTCACCGACTCAACGCCCTCTATTTGCCCTTAGTGGCCGACTGAAAACCGTGAAACATCCGCATCCCCTTAGTATTTGAGGATAATTTCTACCTACAGACCTATAAGTCATTATTTAAATACAATCACAAGTTTGTTAAAGTCATATGAACATTTGGTACAAAAATCATAGCTGCTTCATAAACGATGATAATGAAGCCTCACCTCACCTGCATAGATAACCATATTATATCATTCAGTAAGTAGGTACATGTTAAAGTATTTCATCTTTTAACAATTATTAGGTATATATAAAGTTCAAAGTTGATTCCTATATTATTTAGGACTATTTAAGATTGACCAAATAGACAGACAGAAACAGATTAAGCTTAGAGGTACAAGAAGCATTAAATAAAAAATCATATCTGACATTTCTTAGGAAACATTCAAGTTTTATTAATGTACATGTCATTAGCAGTCTATTAGGTAGGTACACCAAAGTCACATCTTCAAAATGACAAATACATAATGTATTAATATTGTTCAACAAAACATCACTGAAATACATATTTATTATTTTACATTTATAAATATACCAATCATCAAATACATAAATAAGAACACATCAATAATTAAAAGCAGCTTCATTGAGAATGCACTCTGTTTACAAAATGCTTTGGTATCCCAATATTTAATAGAGTTCCTCTATCTACTCCCTCTATGGCTGGATGGTAATGAAGCATAGCTTCCCAGCTTATCTCACTAAGCTTGGGTATACATAACCACACTTTATATAAAATGTTGTTTCTACTTGTTGCATCATCTTTAGGCTCTATGCCTCCAAACACATACATACAACCAAATGATGTGACAGTTGAAGAGTGAAAGTAAAGTGGATGTGGTAACACAGTCTTTTGCATGATATTCCATTGCAAGTCACTCATGTTCAGTCTCCATATATCTTCAAACACTGCCTGTCCATCTGAGCCTCCAGCGACAAACACCTGCACACCTAATGGAGTGTCTATCTGCACTGCACTGTGACATTTTCTGGGCAATGGAGCAAGTGTGTCCTTCAGAGTGTCATCAGCTTTTGGTGTAAGTGTAGTCCATGTTTTTGTTTCTAGATCATACATAGGAACTTCCATGAGTTCAAATGCTAATTCTCCGGTCCCTCCACCAATGATGTACAGCCTGTTGTCAACTCGTACAACTTCATGTCTATATCTACCAATTGGGTCACCTTCTTGACCGGTTCCCACAAACACTGGCTCCCAAACCAATGTTTGAAGATTCAACCTTAAATAAATTCACAATATAAGTACAATCCTCAATTTAAATTTGAAAAATATTAATCAGCATAAGCCGAATTGAACATATTTAAATTAGATTGATTGAATAATAGCATTTAAAAAGTATCTTACTTTGCATATCAAAAAAAAATTAGAATGAATCATTAAAATTTATAGAGGAAGATTCCCGAAGGATCTTATTTTTTCTTGGGATAAAAAGTACCCTAATGTAATCTATCTACTTATGTGCCAAGTTTCATCCAAATCCATTCAGACATTTATGTATGTGTGATTAAATCATAAACATCCAAACATATAAACATTCACATTTATGATATTAGTAGGATAGTAGGATGATTGATTCACTTAAGATGTCTTATCCTAGATTTTTTTCTGTCCTGCAAGATATAACATGTTTTAATTTTCTTTCATAGCAATTAAACAGAATAATTAAAAACATACAAACCTATAAATATCACAATTATAAGCAAAACCATTTGTACCACCAATGGTGTAAAAATAGCCATTGTGACACAGTATAGATTGTCCATACTGGCCTGGAGGTCTTGTTCCAGTTGCATCCAAAATTTCTAATTTTGTTTCTTCAGTTCCTGTGCGCCAAATGATCACATCATTGCTACATCTGTTGCCAAAAGGAGCGCCTGTGCCTCCATAAATCTAAAAAAAATTACTTGTGAGTAATAAACATAGGTTAACTTAACATTAACTACATGCAACTTGCATACCATTAAATATCTGCCATGCATACACATAGCATTAGATGCTAATTCCTCCGGCATGTTTTCTAACACCCTATATTGTTTCCATCTCCGACAGGCTATAGAAAAACTCCATAGTTCTTTAAACAAAGGCCGCGCCGGACTCCATGTAGGATTTTCTCTTGGAACGTTAGTCAGCGGCAAGGACGGGTTATACCCGCCGAAGCAATAAATATCTACATCATCACAAGCAATTCTGTGGCCGCTACGAGGCCTGGGTCTCTCGACTCCTCGACATTTAACTTCTGTAACTTTAAAGGGCTCAAAAACAAATTCTTTTGTATAAGCCGTCATAGCAACTGCCTTCTACGTCTTCGCGTAATGCCTGGGTTCATACACTTTTAACCACTCGATTCAGTATATCAGAAAATTCCCTTTATAATTCAGTTTACAACCTGTGCTCCCATAGTGTACTGTGATGTGATCTTAAATAATGTTAAATCGAGCTCGTGCTTGCTTACTGTATGTATTACTGTGGGTGGTGGTATCAATAATGTGTATTATTTATTGACGATCGATCAAATCCTTCCAGTGCATAATTTACGATTTGTTATGAGATGAGATAGATATATGACATTCCTTAAAGTTAAAAGGAAAGAAAATAAAAAAGATGTTAAATATAATTATTTTTGCGGCGTGAACAATCCGTTTCCCTTTTTGGAAATTGACACTTCTTTCTTACTACTGATCAGTGGACAGTGTGACCATCTCATTAATGGCGAATCTGCCACACATTGGGCAAAAAATCTGCCAAAATCTGCCACACTTGACGCCAAAAATATGCCATCATGGAAACGGAAAAATAATACACTAGAATATTTTGCTTAGAATACCGACTTTCTAACATTTCCTATCTAAAAAGATACTTCTTACCAATAATCACTTTATGATGGAAAACTAGATCAAATCATTTTTGTCAACACAACGTAACGCCTAACAACTGGTTTTGATTTCAAGTAAATTCACTTTTACACATTATATTTCACTGAGATAATAGCTGAATTGTATTTATTACAAAGTATAAATAGAATAAGTGGGAAATCCCCGTACAATATGGTCATGAAACAGAAGTTGCCAGTTTGATAAAATCATTTGTAATCTAACTAAATATCATACCCCATGTAATTCCTTTAAAAAAGGTGACTTCATTGAAATTTCAAAATTCAATGGGAAATCTCTTGGGAATAATCTTTAATATCTGCCAAAATCTGCCACTTTTGTAAATCGTCAGCATGATCTGCCACAAACAAAATTTAGGAGCGAAATCTGCCACAAATGGTCACACTGCTACTGATCGCGCGATCGCCGATCGGTTGAGTCGACTGACAGTGACAGCTGTGAGTGCTGTGACCTGAGATTAAAAAACTATCGCTGTGACTGGCTCTACAATTTTGTTTTTTTTCCCTTCGTTCCTTTTCGAACAGACTAGGGTCAAGGACCATGCTGCCTAGTCATCAGTTAGTTGGTATTTTTTAATATTTAAGGTAAATCCAGTTAAATTCATTAGTTTGGTATTTATCCATAAGTAAGTAAATCCAAGTTAATTCATCAGTTTCTTATTTTTTTCATAAGTTAAGTAAATCCGTGTTAAGTGATCATTTGAGAATCGTTGAATGTAGTAATTATTGTTTGTTGCACAAATGTTGTTTGGAGAGGGAGAGGTTTTTATTATACACACTTAAAGTAAGAAGCTTATATAAAATAATCTAAATTAAAAAGTCGCTATCAAAAGGCAGCGTACCCAGAATCAGGGTTACTAGCACATGCTAATATTGCACTAAAACCTACATAAAAGTAATGTTTAGATTACGTACGTTATATTAGTCTTTATTTCACGTAATTCTCTGCAGAATTACGGAAGTTATGACCATGAGAAGTTTTGTTGAGCACTTTAAAAATTTCCAAGATAGTGCGCGCTTGTTGCGGGACGTCAGCAGTCCTCTAGCTCCGTAATATTAAAGAATTCCGTGCGAAAATGCGCCCTTTAAGGCGCTGACAACAGCTAAATGGCCTTGAGAAATTGAAATTTTAGCCACGCCCCTCTACATCCCCAATATATATAGCACGTATAGCACAGCATAGCGCCACACACGAAGACGCGGTAAAACGGTGCACTTTTTCGGCCATCATCCAAACAATAAACAAGTACAAATATATCTATGAAACTAACACAACTAGATGGCGCTATTATTGATAGTATAAATATGTAATTACAACTAGCTATTAAAAATAGTAATAACCGAGTTCTCAATATATTTTAACCTAGTTTTGTAACTTTTCTATTTTATTTCCATCTTTCACACCATTATTTACAATAGTATGTACCTACTAATTTTAATGAAACCGCTTCTCTTATTATTTTATATTCGCGTCGCCCGTGTGGATGTATAAATGTTTTTTAATAAAAAATATGAATGAAGAAAATAATGTACAAAATTCTAAATATATAGCTAGGTTTCATTTTTAGAAAACGTCGTTTTACCGTGTTTTCAATCAATGAGAAACTGCTACAATTTCATTAGAATACGAAAGTAAATTTCGCCACTATCAATAAGTAATTAATAGCTCAGGTGGGAGATCGTGCGATCCTTGAACTAGATGTCCACGGATCGAGTCCTGTTGGCGACTTATGTTTGATTACTTTGTTCGATATGATTCATCCTACTTTTGTAACTTTTTCATCTTTCACACCATTATTTACAATAGTACCACAGCGTAACAAGTCATACAGTGGTTTATCGCGTTAGAAGTCACGCGAAATGCCGCTTTTGTGTAGACATTCGTCATTATTCGTAGTATGTGTATGTAGAACTAATACCTAACATATTTTTTATTGTTTATGACCTTTTAATAATATAATAGGATACCAAAATAAAAAAAATGAGAGAGAGAAATACTGAGATACTTATTCTTTTAAATACTACAAATGCGAAACTGAAAGGTATTTTCAACATTTGGATTTACTAATTTTCAGATTGCGATTGTTGAATTTGACGATGTAGTCAATTCTCATACGTAGAAATAATTTTAATAAAAATTCAGACGGGAAGCAGGACCATGGTCTTGTATTAAAATTAATGTTCTTTAGCTGTTGATATAATTGACTTCTAATATTATTTCCAACAAACGTTGTAAAAGTTGTCTGTAAAGTGTCTTCTAATTTTTGGCAGTACGTTAAAATACTAATACATAATAGTTTGCTAGTAGTTAAATTAGGTCGCGCAGAGATATCACTACTCCATATTCGTAATCGGCACCCCTGAAAACCATGAAAACGATATCCATATTGATTTTATTTAAAAATTCACATCCGCCATCTTGAATCTCGAAATATGTTATATATTCGTAATTGGCACCCCTGAAAACCATGGAAACGATACCCATATACATAGATGTTATTTAATAATTCGCGTCCGCCATCTTGAATCACGAAATATGTTATATATTCGTAATCAACACCCCCGAAAACCATGGAAACGATACCCATGTACATAGATGTTATTTAATAATTCGCGTCCACCATCTTGAATCACGAAATATGTTATATATTCGTAATCAGCACCCCCGAAAACCATGGAAACGATACCCTTATACATAGATGTTATTTAATAATTCGCGTCCGCCATCTTGAATCACGAAATATGTTATATATTCGTAATCGGCACCCCCGAAAACCATAGAAACGATTCCCATATAGATTTTATTTAATGATTCGCGTCCGCCATCTTGAATCTCGAAATATGTTATATATTCGTAATTGGCACCCCTGAAAACCATGGAAACGATACCCATATACATAGATGTTATTTAATAATTCGCGTCCGCCATCTTGAATCACGAAATATGTTATATATTCGTAATAAGCACCCCCGAAAACCATGGAAACGATACCCATATAGATTTTACTTAATAATTCGCCTCATAATTGTACAAAATTCAAAATATATAGCTAGGTTTCATTTTGTCGTTTTACCGTGTAATCAATGAGAAACTGCTACATTTTCATTAGAATACGAAAGTAAATTTCGCCACTATCTAGAAGTAATTAATAGCTCAGGCGGGAGATCGTGCGATCCTAACACCAGATGTCCGGGGTTCGAATCCAGATGATGTCATCAATTTTTTTATTAATTTCCTCTTTTTCAAGTTCCTTCTTTTGTTTACCAAAATAAAAAGTATTACATACCAGCACAACTCAATCATCCAGGTACTTTACATTCATTATTAAACATGGTGTCATCACATGGATTTGAACACACACATCCAAGTAGTTATAAATTCTTGACCTATAACCAGGACCGCTGAGCTAACAATGACATGACTTATGTTATGAAAATAAGAATCTTTCTCGGTCAGTGATGCGGCACGACAAATTTATTCCCAATGCATGAAAGATTATAAAATTAATCAGTTATTATGCCCTTTTTGTGGTAAGTAAATCTTTAGTTTGAATACTTTTTTTATGCGAAATAATACGACGAGATCATATTGTAAAAGTTATGTAATGCAATTCATTTTCCCTCCAAATATTGTCATTTAATTTGATAAAAAGTTATAATGTGAATAGGCTGAATACATTCATAAATTACACTGCAATCTAGCGGCAGTGATATGACGCTTTGACAAACACAAGTATTTGTTTACTTTTATCATTGTCAATCACTGTGAAATAAATTGCTTACTACCTTACTTTATTCATCAGGCATTGCACATTTTTTTAAAAAGATATTTTACCCATTTATGGATGATAATGTTGAAACCGCGCGCTCGGAAAAAAACTGGTATAGGTCCGTCTAGCAACGCGGATCGCCGCGGAATGCGAGTGAGGGCAAAGCAAAATACGCAAGTAACGTGACAGAAGAGTGTGGCATGATGTTGACTCCTCCCCCTAACTGCTCCGAATTAATAACGTAAGCGACATTTATAAAAATAATTAATTATGTACAAATAAATTCCTTATTCCAAAAACTAACGAAATAAATCATTTTCTAATTATTCGAACAATATTAATGTAAAATATCACATCGAAAAATACATTCGTGTATAGGATAAATTTGGGAATTCCTTGATTTTCAGAGTTGTGTTTGGCAATTTTTTTTATCGAGGCAATGAAATGAAATCGTGTTTTGAGATTAATAAATTTGTCATTTATATCCTTGAGTATCGTGTATTTAAATTTCAATACCGTACATTTAGTAGGATTAATATAGGTTGGGTTGCAATAGAGAGACTTTAGCTGTTGTCAGCGCCTTAATTGCTTATTATCTCGGCTATCTTTGCGAATATACACAAGCTTACTTATTCGCTGATGATCTAAAAATTGTAATGCCTGTAAACTCTTTGGATGACTGTAAATTGATTCAGGATGATCTGAATAGGCTCAGCGACTGGTGTAAATTTAATAATATGATTTTAAATGCGGATAAGTGTCACCACATATCTTTTACTCGAAGTAAAAGCCCCGTAGAATCAAGTTACACAATCTACAATAAGCAGCTTAAAAGAGTTGATTGCATACGTGACCTAGGAGTATTTATAGATTGCAAACTATCTTTTAATAAACATCTGGATAGCATTTTAAATAGAGCTTCTAAAATGAGTGGTTTCATCTCAAGAAATTCAAAAACATTTAATCACGCAAAAACTAGACTTCTTCTTTACAGCTCCCTAGTTCGTAGTATTCTTGAATATGGTTCCCAGGTTTGGTCTCCTTTTTACGAAGTCCATAAAAACAGGATTGAAAGAGTACAGAAACGATTCCTAAGTATTCTTGCGTATGATTTGAAGCTTTATCATTCATTGAAATCTTATTCGGACCGACTTAGGTTTTTCAAGATTCTTTCACTCAGTGATAGACGTAAGCTTCTGGATCTATCATTTCTTCACAAGCTTTATAACAACAAAATCGACTGTCCGGAACTTCTATCGAGTATAAACATATCGGTTCCAAATAGATTGCCACGTTTCAGTGTCAACAAACTGTTCAACGTCCGGCCATATAAAACTAATATAGGTCTTAATTCCCCGCTGACTAGAATGGTCAGATTATATAACGACCTTTCTCGGCCTTTAGACTATGATATTTTTTGTGATAGTTTACATATCTTACAAAGAAATGTCCATAATCATTTCCTTTCTAGGAAATGTTAGGCTATGTTTATATATATATATTTTTTTATTTTTTTTCTATCTTATTTTTCACTTTCAATTTTTATTTTACTTGCCATAATATTGTTATAGTATGTTTATATTATAAGTACTCATTCTGTTAAGAACGCATGCTGTGATCTCCTGTAACTGAAAATGCACAGAGTCTGTAAACTATTTGTAATATTTTTAATAGTGTAATGTGTATTTTTGTTGGAGTTCCTAAATAAATAAATAAAATATAAAAAAGTAAAAATGCATATGTTCCTGTATTTTCTTCTAAATTACTTTGGCATTATCTAGAATAAAGCTTGAGTCTGCTTAAGTTTGCAATCCATTTGTTTACTAAGTTATTCATAACTTTGATATATTTTTTTCTTACTGTCATATAACACACACATATTGTCAGTGAGACTAGATAAATAATTTGATGTAATGAATCTGAGTGGGTTTTGAAAAGAGTAATTGCTGAGTTTCTTGCCGGCTCTTCTAAGTAAAAGCAACCTTCCGAACCGTGCGTTAGAGTCAGACTATTCATAAGTGCTTGTGAAGGCCTACTTGAATAAAAAATATTTTCATTTTCATAAAACATTGGTCAGGTTGATTCTGGCGGCATTGCCACGTTGGATGGCAACGCTTTTTTTTTTTTTTTTGGCAGGAACAGAAGGTGGTGGGTGCAGGGGACCTTCTTCCACCCTTACGCGGACTTTGCGGCGAGCGCTGAGGGCTCTCAACCGCTACTTAAAACTAAGATAAATTTAGGGCAACGGTAGCCTGAGGGTGCCCCCTGTGGGGCTCGACCTCGGCTCAGGACGTTGCCTGGGGAATATGTGGGAGGACTTAGCATACAAATATATTATTATTTGGGGTGATGGCAACGCTGATTCTCTGACCAAGATATAAGCCAGCATTCTGGCCACAAGATGCTATTTCGCGATAAAGGCGGTGAGCTCTCGACCCCCACGGACCCAGAGATTCAACCCCAAACGGCTCAAATATATAACTGTATCTATGTTACTATATTTGCGCCGCTTGAGGCTTTCTGCTGATAACGCAGCGCCGCCAGCCTTATTTATTATTTCTGGAAGATGAGACGGTGCCAAAGTATCGACACACGTGGCATCCCATACCAAAGGCCGTCCCAACTTCCAAGGCTGGAAATATACGTCAGATTTTTTCATCCGATAGTCGATCCGATAGCACAGTTAATAAATAGTTACTACGTAACCGATAGTCTGATCCGACTTACGGATCAGACTATAGTTACAATGTAGGTATATATTATTGGAAAGCTTATTTATTAAGGACGTCACACACGGTGAAGATAAATTCTGGGACATCATTCCTCACACACGGCCATCTGATCCCCAAACTAAGCAGAGCTTGTACTATGGAAGCCAGGTAACTGATATACTACATAAACTACTTTTCTTTTGTAAATACATACATATATAGATAATTACAACCAGACACAGGACAAACAGACATGTTCATGCACACAAATGTTTGTCCTGAGTGGGAATCGAACCCACGACCTATGGCGTGATAGTATCTTACCAACCACGCCAACCAGCCCGTCAATGAAGATGCTATAATATTTTATCTTAAGATACATGAGACAGTGCTATACCAGTGAAAGAGAAGGAAACTGAAGGTAGGTTAGGTAGGTCGTTGCTTCTCTTTTAATATTATAGTATCTTCGCCGTGTGTGACGCCCTTTATGGTTTTTAAAAATATATTTGTTTTTGTACCGCCATTTTTATTTTAAAATTGTTGAAATAATTTATAAATAGTTTGAAGTTTGCCACACTCATTTATAGTAAATATTTTATTTATTATAGCTCCCGATTTATCACACTAGTATACGTAGTATCCCTTAGTCGTCTGTGACACTAGTGCTCGTATTGTTCCGAGTGAGGTTCCGAGCACCAGTGACCTGATTTTTTTGCTTTTATTTCCTGGATTTTGAAAATTTGGTTTGGCAACACTGAATTGAATCCAACCCAATCCAACCGACCGATCCGACTGACGGACGTTGAAATGAACGGAACGTTGAAATAATTTATTTCAATGGAGAAGGTATTTATTTCACGTCCCAACGCGCGACGACAAGGCAACTTTGTGAAGGCAAGCGAGCAGCTGCATAAGCAAGTAACCGCTAGGAAATTGTAACCATTAGATACCTAGAAATAATTATTATTTGTATGTGAAGTATGGACGCTTTGAGGTAAGCTATTTTGTTTGCTAACTTGTTCGTAGTTATAATAATACCGCAACGTAGGTATGTTTATGATTGTATCAATTTATTTACAGAGTAGACTCGGAGCTTCCTAGTAAAATGGCAGATTTAGACATAATGGAAGTGGATGAAACTGAAATCGTTAACGCATCGCAAGGATCACAAGAAGACGTACATGTCCCTGAGATAACTTCTCGAGTATTAAGAAAAAGAAAATCATTGGCTCCAGAAACTATTAAATCGTCTAATCGAAGGGTCAATATGAAACCTCGTAAACATGTGAATGTGGAAAATTCAAATCCCAAACAGATTGAAGCTTTATATCTGAATAAAAAAGTGAAAACAGTGTCCCAAACCTTAGAGACTATTTATGAAGAGCCCAAGCCTCAAAACAGTAACTCGGAGACACACATTGGTGTCAGAAAAGTAAAAAGATTGCTTACATTTCAGTTAGGTAACCAATATACTAAAGAGAAAATTAAAAAACGCAGAGCAAAAATTAAAAAATTACTGGGTAACAAAACATTCTTAAATAGGAAAAAAATTCCTATGCAAGTATTTCTCAAAACTATTGAATGTCTAGAGTTAGATGAAGTTCAAACTGAATCCCCACCTCAAAATAATGACAAGACTGAATGATTATGTGCTATGCTTGTACCTCGTGAGGTACCTGTGGCGATGCAGTACCTCCCAATTGTAATATTAATAAAATCACAAATTTTGTACCAAAACAATATTTTGTATTTTAGTACTTTAATTAAACTTCTCATGTTGAACTAAAGCCCCTTAGGATTACGAGGAGGTGCGCAATTTTTATGATAGTGACAAGAAACTTTTAAGATACAATATGAAACTTCATTTACTTCACAAAAAGTATGTGCAAAAACAGCCACTAAGCATTTTTGCATCTCAGTGTGAGTTGACACCAATTTTAAGATAACTTCAAACTTTTAGAACTGCCTGTTGAAGATTGTCTTCTACTTCTTGTATCTTAGCAAAACTTTTGAATTATACCTAGTCTTAATTGTATCATCATATTTTTTCATAAAATGTTTTATGAAGCACAACTAATTTTATTGATTTTATTTTGCCGCGATACAGTCACGATGCTTTCGCTGGTCCATGTATTTTCCCCAAGCAAGCACAATTCTGCACATACTATAGCATTACTGTAAGAGGTATGGTTTTATTGATGTAGTAGTGATACTGCGAGATTTTGTTATCACTGGCAATACTTGCAAGGGTGGAAGTACTCATCAAAATGAACAACTTTTATAATGGGACTAACTGTGAAATCATGAAAAAATTATCAGCTGTTCCATACAAAAGTTCAATACCTACTCGACCAAAATGTATGAAGCAACCATATTATTTTATGCGATATCAGAGTTAGCCCTATAATAAAAGTTATTCACATTGATGAGTACTTCCACCCCTGCAAGTATTGCCAGTGATAACAAAATCACCCTGTATAGTGCAACTACATCTATGCAATCGCGCATTTCCATTGATGCAGAATCTATACAATATTACACATTCAAGAAACGAGCAACTGTATCACTACTAAAAGTCGTCTTAGGCAAAGGCCCTATATTTGAATACTTTAATTATAATATTATCATAATACCTACTCTAGAAAGATACTCCAATGTAAAGTGAGTGATGATAGTTATCACTCGGCCTGCTGGAGCTTAAAATACCTCAGGATTGAAATCAAAATATTCATTTTAATCTCCTTTTTAATTTTCTTTGCTTATGCTAGAAGAATTGAATGACTGATTTCAACTTATTTGTACATTACAGGCAGTAGAAGTATTAGGACAGTTGTCATATTCTTTCAATAATGCTGAACTTATATCTTGTTCTAACTTGACACAAACACAACGAGGTTTCGCTTGGCCAGGAGTGAAGAGCTGACGCGGCACTCCAATCCAGTTCCTTGATATACCTCCACTGAAATAAATAAAATATAGGTTTTAGTTTAAGAAATAAAATAAAATCATTATCAACACTACCAAAGTTATCATGATTTGAAGATGAATTTTTACTCATATAATTTTACATACATTCATGAAATTAATAAATGAAAAACTGGAGGTAGGTGTTTTAATGTTTACATTCCTTACTAACTAGGGTGCCTCCCTATTGCTTAGCTTGATTTCCCAATTGATTGTTAAAAATAAAATATCTCTTATGCATTTTCATTAGTTTATTTTACTTTGTGTATATTTTTCCCTGCAATCAGTATTGTGATATAGAATACATTTTCTTACCATACAATCCACAGATACATAATATAAGTACATCAGTAGCTTTGTTAATATACCAATCCGAAATGCATTTATTTGATCGCTAGTTTTTTTTTATTTTGAGAACAGCTTGTACCTACATGATAAAAACTAACATATTTATATTGCATAAATTGCCATAAATCTTGGATCAATAATTAGCCACACAAATATAGCACATAAAATAAAAAATATAGATCAATGAAGTCCTTTAAAAACTACTAAACTTATAATAACTTATTTTAATAACTACCTTGTTTTGGTACACCATACTTTGGTTCCCTCATCTACACTCCAGGCTATATTACATGGGGGAAATTTATGTTCCTCTTTTCTCGCTAACTCCTTATCATGTTCACATGACTTAATTTTTATATTAAGCTCATTGAAGTAACTTGTTTCTTTACCATTATAATCATAATATCTTCCTTTTAGTACTCCTATAAAGATTTATAAATTAATCAGTTATAGTGTAAGTATACCATCAAGACATAGTAATTGTGGTTCATATGTTTTCATTTTGTTAATGTAATTATGTGACTGTATAACCCGAGTTTTATGAGTAACACTGTATTTATGCTAAATTTGATGTAATACAGAGCAAGGAGTATCCTTACCTATTTCAATATACTTTTGTTTAAAAGTGTTTCTCCAATTTAGTAATGTGAATAATTCACCACAAGACAAATCTAAAACATGGTCCTTGTCTTTGCTCTCATCTTTAAAGTTCCCTGTTATTAAAGCTCTGGAACCATCCTTGCCTGAAACATATTTTTTTTTATTCTGCCATATAATTTAATGCTGAATCTTCATAACTTAAAATAATATAATAGTAGTAATGTAATTGTCTATATTGAAAATATCATAAACATAGAAGATAATACATATTAATATTATAAATGCAAAAGTAACTCTGTCTGTTACCTTTTCATGCCTAAACCGCTGAACCAATCACAATGAATTTAGGTATGGAGGGACATAGGCCACTTTTTATTCTCAGGAATGGGTTGAAACTGGGGGACAGCTAGTAATAATATAAATAAAGAACAGGCAGCATAATTGAAATGCAGTAAAGGTAGACTATGGGAGTGTATCTTTAGTCCCATAGGTTTTGCAACCATCTATGTGATATTAGCAGGGCCCAAGACAAGGTTTGGTCAATCAAAATTGTTGGGCTGATAGAAACTAAAAAATCTATAAATTGGTAAAGCTAAACTACATAACCGGTATTAGTCAGACAATTCTATGCCTGTGAAGACCTCTTACAAAGTAGTGCATATAATTTACCTATAAAATAATTATAGGATCCACCCTTGCCGTAGTGTTTGCTTGCCTTTGTGACGTCAAAAATAGAACCCAAAACACTTAAATAGAGTTTAGGTTTCACAATTCCATCATATTGTGAAAGTTCAGACTCTACATATACATTTGTAGTGTTACTATCCAGTTCATTATATTCACTAAAAATATTGTTCAAGTTATAATAAACCTTATTGACATTAGTTTTGTATATAATACTCCCAATAACCACTAACACTGACACAATTGCAGTATTTCTATTTAAAAGTTCCCGGAAAACCATTTTTATAGGTTGACAAGTGAGTGAGATTTTATATTTGTGGCGAATCGAATAACAACAACAGTCAACAACCTCCTTGATTCTTTTCTTGTGTCAAACTGTCAAAAATGTAGAGTTCTTTCACCAAAGAACTTAGGCCCACCTGTATTTCAAAAGGAATAAGATCGATTTTCATTAATTCTACGGGACTTCTTTGGTGAAACAAATCAAACTCCAGGGATGTGAAAAAAAAATCGATTATTTTTTCCATATAATCGATTTTTGCAACGAATGAAAAATAATAATAATAACGTTTATTGAACAGATAAGATACAATAGGGTATTTTACTCTATATGAGAAAAAATCAAAAAATGTACTATTTACATAGCTTAGGCAATAAGCAGTCGGAAAATGTTAGTTTTAGTTCATAAAATAACTTAATTCATTTCAAAGTTTTCAGTTTTTTTAATCTGTTTCTAAACAAGCGAAACAGTAGCCGCCATTATAATGACGTCATACGGTGACACTTTTTAGTTTACACACAGCAGTGTGTAAACTAAAAAGTATCAACTGAAGTACTATTATTATTATTTTTACACTAGTATTCGTGCATTCAGGAACAGCACACTAATAAAAAGGATAATAGTTCATTTTTAATTTATTAAATTTTATCATTCTAATTGAGACCAATATCAGCGTATTTATTTACTTACAAGAGACCAAATAACGTCATGACCGTAGAGTTACATAGCGTTTTCATCAAACTACTCGCGGAATTTGAAAATATAAAATTTAAATGCATTTTCATGGCACTTATCGATAGAATAAAATTTTTGTGATTTTTTTTGTGGCTAATTAGCACTTTAGGAATGAATTCAGACACTTTTCAAAAATGGGTGTAAAACCCTATTCCAGTATGATATCGTTGGTCCCCAAACTAGGTATAACCTGTATCTTGGGAACCTCCTTCCTTATTGCTACAGATATTTTACAAATATGATACATATTATTTCTTTAAGTTAGATAAAATCAATATTTAAAAAAAAGAAAGTTGCATAATTTAGATAATGAAAAAATACGAAGTAAGTTAACTAAAATAAACAAGTCAATCAAAAGATGGCGCCATTTGTGCTGTGCATATAGTTTCGCATCTTTTTAAGGGTTTTCTTCTAGCGATATCTTACACTGGATCAAGTGACAAGATGATTTTTGAGGTGGCAACCCTGCACGGATGTGACATTGAGTGGAAAAACGATTAATAAAAAATCAATTATTTTTTTCTTCTTCAATCGTTTTTTTTTCACTCAATGTCACGTCCCTATCAAACTCTGAAAAGACAGGGATGTGAAAAAATAATCGATTATTCATATGAATCGATTACCTTTTCTTCTAAAATCGATGTTTCACTAATCGATTTATATAGGGAAAAAACGATTATTGAGTAATCGATATTTTCATATCACACACATTTCTTAGGGACTCAATGTCACATCCCTATAAAAAAGTCGGTCGAATCATTAGAGTCCGCGCCACTACTGAAGTCCGATGGAATTAATGAAAATGGATCTTATTTCTTGTGCAATAGAGGTGGACGTGGATCTATCGAACGTCAGTGGTGGCGTGGACTCCAAAAAGTATATAACCACTACGTGTGGACTCTATTAGTAATGAGTAACTGCTGTCAGTTACTGTGCTGCCAGCTACTTTTCGCAAAAACGCGCTATCGGCACGTCAAAAACGCGCTAGAATAGAACATTCAAATCAGAAACTTTTTATGAAATGTCAAAAGGGTAGGTTTATATGGAGTTTTGTATTAACTACAAGAAAGAATACAAGCATGTGACGTCGTAATTACAGGGTGTGGTTTTGCATTTCCGCCATATTTATAGAACCAATAGTAGATGATTAATTTAGTATTTTAAAAATATGTAATTAATTATATGGTAGATTAGTCAACGATTATTGATGATTTGTGATTAGCGTCAAATCAGAATAAGCACGAGTGCCCAGAATAGGTCTGCGATCCGGGGGCGAGGCGCGGCGAGGAGACGACCGGGTCACCGACCGCGGCGCCTGTGTGGCGGCCGCGCCACACAGGCGCCGCGGTCGGTGACCCGGTACGTAGGTATGTTTTGCTGTTGCGTATCGTAGGTATCTGTTCTACATTTGCGCGGTGCAACCTTCTTTATTTTATTGTTAGAGTTGAATACTAACTAGGTACGAAAAATTATTGGAATAAAATAATTCCAAATTGACCTTCTTACTTTACCGGACTGTGAAACGTCAAAAATACCTACCTAGGCATGATAACTACCAAATAAAAACTATTTGGTAGTTATCATAAAATTTATTTTAAAAAAAAGTTTATTTACGCACCTATGTTACTCGAAGATACTGCTCAAAGTGTCCTCCCTCATTCTCGATGCACAGTTGAGCACGGCGTCGCAAGTTTCTTTTTAATTTGCGCAAAACATTTGTATTATTTTTAACGGATTCAAATGCCAACACAATGTTTTGTCTTAACTGCACCACACTAGATATTTCTTCAACATAAACAAGTCTTTTAAGTTCTCCCCACAAGTAAAAGTCACAAGGTGTTAAGTCCGGAGAGCGCGGTGGCCAGGGCACTGGGCCACCACGACCGATCCACTGGCTTCCAAACACTTCACTTAAATACTGACGCACTTGGAGACCATAATGAGGAGGAGCTCCGTCTTGTTGGTAAAACAAATGTCTGTGCAGAGCCAACGGGATGTCTTCCAGCATCTCATTGACAACGTGACGAAGCAGCTGTAGGTAGGTGGTGCTGGTCAGGTGGCCTTCAATGAAATATGGTCCTAGGATGTGATCGCCAATAATCCCCGCTAAATTCGACGTTTGAATAACGTTCCGTCATTGTCACTGTACTGTACGTTGGAGGTCGCGCGGTGTGAAGATTGCGCGTGTCACGCACAGTGCGTGCGCGCTCGCAGTCGGAGGACAACTGACTGACTGCGGACTGACCGTACATACATGACTACATACATCGGCGCGTGCGGAGTGCGCGATGAACGAGTGCGCAGTGGCGCCATGGCGCGGTGCTTAGTACACACGAGGTCATTTTATAAAACAACTTAATGTGGTTTTATTGGACTGGGGGATTTTTATTTTTACAAAAGTTTAAAAATAATATGTAATTTTAAGAGTACGATTTTATGATTGAATCGTGTTCTATACAAGGTAAATATCGACCTCCGTAAATATGGCGTAAATGCAAAACCACACCCTGTATATAGCATCAAAAGCTTTACTCTTTATGGTTAGATTGGCCATTAAAAATCATAAACAGGATAAATTTAATAAAATAAACGTGATTTCCCCCTTTTTTTAGATGTTTTATACATTGGTTAGTGTTGGGTAATTTATTTTTAATACAGGCAAATACGCTAGAGGAAGACTATGAATCGGATCTTCAAACATTATTTTCACGATTAACAATAGCTCAATCATTATGTTACGAAACAAAACTGAAAAACATAATATGTACATTTAAACTGTGGCTCTAATGTAAACAAACAATTGAGTGACACCTTATACACATTAAAACTATACTGCCTCATAAGATGGATAATACTTACAGATTTACCTTTATGATACGGGAAAAATCGTACCCATCTTGTTTTGATCAATCACATTCATAATTTTAGAGTTTTTTTAGTAATTATTTTGCCATTTACTAAGAAAACTCTGAACAGTAGACGTCTCGACAAATACGGTGAATCTGCTGTAATTAAAGTTTATTTGGCAACACCCATTGTCAATTAAAATAATTTGTGCAAAGAAGAAAGAGTATATATTACACAGCTGATTTTAAATGAAAAGTTCAAAACTATTTTTATTTTATGTGTTTCACAATTTATTTCATACTTCGTTTCATCACTATGAGTGCTAAAATTCATGAATACATTGCAGCAGAAGAATAAATAGTGATTTAGATTAATTTCGAAGTGTAGCTGAACTTAAAATACTAGTGTAATTTCATAAGGATTTCATACTGGATCAGCCCGAACCTTTTTTAATTGTAAAGAATGAAACGATCAATCAGTATAATGAATACCTGCTTCTATCGCACATTAAAAACTATTGCAAATGGCTCGGAACGAAGAAGGGTAGTAGTGACAGGATTAGGGGTAGTAAGTCCTCTCGGGACAGGAACTGAACTAGCATGGCACAATCTCCTTAAAGGATATTGCGGCATTGTTCATCTTGAAGGTGAAGAATATTCAAGGTTACCATGCAGAATAGCTGGAGTCATACCTTCACGACATGATGGTGTGATTTCCATGGCCTGGTCCAAGTCTAATTTAAGGTCAATGGCCCCTGCCACATGTTTGGCTCTAGTTGCAACTGCAGAAGCAATATCAGATGCTAACTGGCACTCTCAGATAGACACAGATAATGAGGCAACAGGTGTAGCACTTGGAATGGGAATGATAGACCTAAAAGATGTTTGTGACACTAATGAATTACTAAAACTAGGTTATAATAAAGTAAGTCCATTTTTTGTGCCTAGGATATTACCTAATATGGCCGCTGGACATATAAGCATTAAGTATGGCTTTCGTGGACCAAATCACTCTGTTTCAACAGCTTGTGCTACTGGAGCACATTCCATCGGTGACGCTTTAAGATTTATTAGAAATGGTGATGCAGATGTGATGGTTTGTGGTGGTGCTGAAGCTTGCATCAGTCCACTCGCTATTGCAGGATTCTGTAGACTGAGAGCTTTGAGTACATCATACAATGAAGAGCCTTCAAAAGCTTCAAGACCCTTTGATAGAAAACGTGATGGATTTGTTATGGGAGAAGGAGCAGCAGTTCTTATATTAGAAGAATACAAGCATGCACTAAACAGAGGAGCAAAAATGTATGCTGAAATATTGGGATATGGTTTATCAGGAGATGCTTCACATATAACTACCCCTAAAGAGGATGGCAGTGGAGCAGTATTGTCAATGACTCGAGCCTTAAGAGACAGTTGTATTGAGAAAGAAGATATTACTTATATCAATGCACATGCAACCTCTACTCCCATTGGGGATGGCATAGAATCAAAAGCTATACAATCATTGTTTGATCACCACACACCCAATATTTCAATATCATCAACAAAAGGTGCCCATGGTCATTTATTAGGAGCTGCAGGTAATCTAGAAGCAGTATTTACTGTTCTATCATGTCACCATGGTATTCTGCCACCAACTTTGAATTTAGATGACCCAGTTGACAAATTAAATTATGTTGCCAATAAATCCAAGAAATGGGAAACTAACAAAAGAATTGCATTAAAAAATTCATTTGGTTTTGGTGGTACAAATGCAACATTATGTATTGCACAGTTATGATGAAAACCAAGTCAAACCTCCATACAGTTCAATTTAGTCAAATGTGCCAATTAATTTATTTTTATGATCACTCAAACAACTTTTAGAGGTATGCCTATGACTGTGCATGATGCTGTCTCTCTTTATATCCTTCCTCTGCATCCTCCTACTTTGAGAAAATAATTATTAAATTAAATTATAAATAATTAAAATAATTATTCATAAAGCACATCCTCATCATAGGCACATCCTGTTGCTTGATTACGCTACTTCTTTTCAGCGATATGTGCACTTTCTGTTTTCTACTGATATGAAAATATTGATGTATTTTCAGTTTGTTTTTATTAGGGTTAAGCTTACCCTTGTACATATATTTTTCATAATGTGTTTTATCATACATGTTATTAATTATGTGGAACAATAAAGAATTAAAATATTTTTCTAATGTAAGTCCTATCTGAATATTTTTTTTTTATAAAATACTAGCTTTTCCGCGCGGTTCCACCCGCGTTCCCGAGGGATCTTGTGTTTTCCCGGGATAAAAAGTAGCATATAGCCTTGCTTGATAAATGGGCTATCCAACACTGAAAGATTTTTCAAATCGAACCAGGAGTTCCTGAGATTAGCGCGTTCAAACAAACAACTCTTCAGCTTTATAATATTAGTATAGATGGTTATAGTTATTTTTTCCTGATAGTTTAAAATCTTATGATAGCCATTTTTTATTTAAACATGTAGAAATTCCATAAATTATGTCAAAATTGTATAAATAAAACATAACTTCACTGTATTATAGTATATTTAAAACTGAGTTACAAATGTTTTCGACTTTAATAACAATGGCAAAATAGCCAAGGTAACTTCCAACTTCATGCTTCTTTAAGCTTTTTGATAACAAGCGATAATTTTATCATGTAGTTACCAATTGAGTCACATATAAGCATTGAAAATAAAATAATTTGATCAAAAAATGCTACTTTAAATATTTCATCACTAAGCTTTCTAACATTTTATTTTAATAGTAAATATTTGTAAATGCTGGCATTTATCCAGTCCAATCAAATTTATCATAATAGGTATGTATAGCTGAAATCATTCACTTGCACTTGGTATTTCACATGGGTTTACTAAGACCATCTGTATTAGATTTAATTCATCAAAGATCATTTGCTAAAAAGCTAATTCCGATATGAATTCAAAACCATACATTTGAAATCTATATTTCATTTAAACATGATTATATATAACCATTATATAATAAATATTTTTTCATTTATTATTGGGAACACGATTGTCATTATACAAATACAAAGATAACATAAAAATATCAAAAGTCTTTTAACTGAAAAACAAAACAGATATCTACATTGCAATTAAACAAATGGTCAGATATCATTGTAAAAGCAAAGGAAACATAATTTTTTATTATAATGAGCGATGTTGAAATCTCAATTGTCTTGCGTAGTTTTGAGTATTGCTCATGAATGATCTGTTCTTTACTCAGCAAATCTAGTTGAAAATAAAATTTATTCATGCGCCCTAATATCGCTTATACCAAATAATCTATTGAGAGAAAGACTATTGCAAACAAAGTTAATTTTACCAACTGGAGAACGAGACTGAATAGCTGAAGAGTGACATTACATGTATAAGACAGTAATTTTATTGTTGTTCAACTACGGACCATTGAAGCAGATATAGTTTGTGCCATTAATTTGGCAATGATTTTACGTAGTAGTGCAGCTGAATGAGTCGGCAGGTTGATTGTGAGCTAAGCAACTTGCTTATCTTTTTTCTGTGGTATTGTTTGCGGGCTGTTCACGCATAACTGGGCGAACTTCTGACGGAGATTTTGTCGCAACTCCTGTCTTTTTTCAGTTATGTTCCTACGCGATTTAAATTCCAAAACCTCTTCTATAGGAATATAACTGGTATCCTGTTCTTCGTCTGACGAACAAGTATCCTAGAATATAAAAAAATATAACTCATACATTGTAATTCAAATAATAGGTTATAAAAAGTCGAAAGTCGTTGGAAAAGTCGTTGAAAGTCTTCAAAACTCACCATTAACATTTCTTGTAGAGAAAGTGTAAAACCGGTGCACAAAGTCTTATCATTCTTAGTCATGTCTAAACAGTCCCCTCTCTCGTGGTTGCAGAATCCCTCTGAGCATGCCACCTCTGATCCTTCAGGAGAGCTCATGAGTGAAGATGAGCCAGATATAGTTTCACAGCAACCTCCATTGTTACCAGAAGAGTATCCACAGTCTAGGGAGTGTTCGTTGGGCGAAAGATTATCGCTCTTTGTCCGTTTCTTGCCAGATTTTTTCGGTGAGCGACGTTTGCTTGTCGAATCATCTTGACACGAATGATAACCGTCTCCACTAACCGCTTCAAAGCACATATTGTAATGACTTGGTGTAAGTAACTCGGTTGGTGTATCTCGTTCCTCTAGTAAGCACTCTTCACATGGGCATTTTTCATCTGGTTCCTCTGAGTCAGCCTCCTGTGAATTATGATAATATTACGTTAACACATGAATAAATATCCAGTATAAACAATTCAATCCTACTTCATATTAATATTAATGTTACGACCCTAACTGGAACGCGGGTACAACTGAGGGTATACAACTGCAATATACCTTGCATTTGCTTTCGACAGCCTGCCGCTCCTTCTTCTTGCGTCGTTTAAGTTTTTTCTGTTCCTTTCTCTGTTGTCTGGTTAGTTCTTCCTGAGTGATTTCATCATAGAGCAGCTGCAATTTGGATACTCCACTCTTGTGCTCAACGGCAGTTTCGAACTTTCGGTATAGGGCCTCGACGGTAACCGCCGCGAGCGTCTGACACGTGCCTTCTTCTTCTCTGAGTCTCAGTGAGATACGTTGCAGACGTTCGTAAATACATATTCCCAAGCAAATCAAAACCTAAAAGAAAAAATAAACTGAAATAATATTAAACTTTAGATACCTCATGTCTCATGTGCATGTGTATGTTGCTACCAAGTGAGTATTTATAATACATTCAATATAAATTGGCTCGCTGTCGAAAAGACGAACGACAAGATGCAATTCTAAGAACGGCTGTACCGAAGAAAATCAACATAGAAACGATAATTTTCGGGCTAGATCAAATGCTACCTCACATATGGGAAAAACCGGCAGCTCATAAGAAAAATATTCAGACCGCACCATTAACCTGAGAAAAAAATACCCATTTAAGAAATGCGTTCACTGCTTAAATGGAAGTGGGCAGGCCATTTTCTAGACACCAGAACAAAAGATGACCCTACAAACTATAAAAAGAAAAGATAGTCTGAAGCTATAAAAATAATGAGAAGGAACTGGACCCAATCTAGGACCATACAAAAAACATGAATACTAATACTTGTTTTATAAGTATATAAACTAAAACACATTTGAAATGTAAAATCATTTATAACTAAAGTGTAACACTCACCTCTTCTTGTGCAATTTCTAGTGTTTTTGCGTGCCTCTCTCTGTGATTCCCAAGTAATTCTGGCTCTGCTCTAGCAATAAGATGTGCAATGTAGTCAGTCTTGGCCTGCAGGTGCAGATGTTTCTCTAAAAGGCATCTCTTTATACCTCCATACAAGGCTCCCACATATCCCTTCTCTTTTTGTGGCTCTTTCTCTTCAACTAACAGCTGATAGGCTCTTAACACCTGCAATTTATATTTAGTATCTTAGATTATTTGTATATCTTTATACAAATAAATCTATACAAACAAATTAAATAGAAGTGTCTGTTTTTACTAAATGATACACATAATGAGATTTTTACTAAATGCATATGAAAGCATCTATACAGTACATGTAACAAAAGATAATTTTTTAAATTTTTTGTTTGTCTATTTGTTCTCTCTCTGAAACGGCTGGACCAATTTTGACGGGACGTTCTCTGGCAGATAGCTGATTACAGGCTAATTTTTATACAGGGAACGCGGGTGAAACCGCGGGAAACAGCTAGTTTAAAATAAAAAAATGTACATAATAAAAAATCCAAGTCAATCAGAATCAAATGGGTTGTGGATTGTGTGAATAACTATCATTTTAGATATTGTATTTAATAGTACTATATAGTAGGAGTAGCTTTGTTGCTTTATGGTGTCAAACCATGAAAAAATAATGTATTCACATTTATTTTCAGACAGTTCTATGCATGCAACAGGCACATAGCGCTCACATGATTGTTCACATCACACTGTTTGGATATCTATAGTTAACAATAATCAATGATAGATATAACAAAAGAACTAACCTTAGTTTTACAATCGGCACAGAAACGATGTTTCCTCAAATAGTTGTGTAGCGTGTCGTGTAGCGTATTAAAGTGCACGAGCGTGACGTGGTCGCGGGCGGAGGCGCGCATGGCGTCCCAGGCGGTGCGCCACGCCGCGCGCCCGCCCCAGCCCCACGCGCCCCAGCCCCAGCCGCAGGGCGCGCCCGCCGCCGCCGCGCCCGCCCCGCCACCGCCGCCCGCCCCGCTGGGGCCCGCGCCAGTGGCTCCCCACCCGCGAGCCGTGCCCGCCTCCAGTGAGTGTAGAGTGCATCTCTGCGACTTCTTCCAACGTGGCTGGTTGATAATCAGGCATTCGATGCCCGAACTGAAATAATTATCCTATCTGTTAACCTTTTATTGGACCCTTTTGATCGGTTGAATTTTATCCACATCAGGATGGACTATTTGGCAACTTCTAAATTGTTGCCAAATAGTCCAAAATAGGGAAAAATTAAACAGGTTAGTTAAAAACCCTTAAAGGTAATGTAATATAATATGGTTGCATCAGGTTCGAGACCTTTGCCTAAGCTAATAGTTTTAATAATGCCCTTTTTGACACACAAAAGTGTTGGTAGCACTAACTGTGGCTGTCACTTATTTGATGTCTTTATTTCGAAGAAATCTAAAATATGGGTATCTTAGATCTAACTAAATCTATACAAATAAATAAAATTGAAGTGTCTGTTAGTAAAGACAAAATAACAGCTTTTTACTATAAATGCATATGAAAGGATACAAAAATACAATTTGTAAAAGTTATGTCTCTATGTCTGTTTGTTCCGGCTAATCTCCGAAACGGCTGGACCGATTTTGACTGGAATTTCATGTGCAGATGTTATAAAGAGTAACTTAGGCTTTTATTGGTTATAGGCTAATTTTTATACCCAGAACACTGGTGAAGCTGCGGGGAACAGCTAGTTATACATTTTTATATCCATAATGAAAAAAATTGACAATTGAGGGCATTGATTGTAAAAGTATGGCATTATATAATTTCTCAACAAGTTTAGAGACTTACCTGTGTCCATTAAGCAGAGTGCAAAGCGATTGTGGATGCACTATTTTATCATCTCTAATGGACATTATTTGACTTGATACAAGAATCAATGGATCCAATGTAGGGTGTCCTGATTTACACAACTGATAAAAAAGGCGTTCCACACTAGAAAAGAAAACATGTTGATAAATGAGTTTCAGAAATAATATGTACCTACCTACCTATCATTTCTTCAATATCCAGGCAGGCAGAGATAGTAACCACTAGGTGTATTTAGCTCATTATATATCTTTAAATGGCCTCTACATGTTGCATCTGTGTCCCCACACACACTTATAACAGGCGGAGATACCACAAACACTTCCACAAGGTCTACTTGTCAGTGAAATGAATAAATAACCAAAAGACATGAAAATCCTCACACACTATCTGGATGTCTTAAAAGGCCACTCAAGATGTTAAAGGCATAAATATAATCCATGATAAGAGTTACCTATTTATATTTGAATCTAGGGGCTCATTTTAATAACTTAAATTGTGATACCTAGAATTATATCTTATTAAAAGTGGTAAGCATTGACAGACTCTTAAATAACCAATAGTAGGCCACAGGTAACCAGTTCAAAACTCAACCCAGGATCACAAGAGATTACAAGAGTAGCATTTCAATTTTCATTTATTTAACCACTGCAATAGAGTATATTACCCCTTAGGGATTGAATTTAAAAACTCATCCATAAGGGATGCCTAAGAGGGACATGTGGGCAATTTTTTTTTTTTTTAAGTTTGTAGAGGCTTGTTTGACCATAATCTCATTATGGTAAGTAATGATGTAGCCGAAGGTGGTATGCACACAACTAGAAGGGCTCACAAGTGCAGCTGATGGAATACACCAAAGGTGTTTGGTGACAGATTTTCAAAATGAGGGTGAAAGATCTAGCAGTTTGATCTGTCAGTAATTCAGTCAGTCAGTTTTTCTTTAAATATATATAAAGATTGTCTGAAAGCAAAACATACCTTCTTCGACAGCCAACACATGGAATGCTTTGATTTAATACATTAAAAATATCAGTTGCATCTACTCTAAGTGCTATTTTCAGTTCGTCTACTGTGAGGATTCTGTATTTGCGCATGAATTCTTCATATTCACGGCCTTTCACTTGCGGATTATCACAAACCAGACCCATTGAATTTAAATCCATGATCATCTGTAAACAAAAACAAAATACATAGCGATTCAACAAAGAAATTTTGTCACAAAATAAGGTCAACTGTAAGACGTCACTAATATAGTGGAAATCAATGAACTCAGACAACGAAAATTCCATATATATGACAAACAGTACATTCAAAGAACATGTTTTAGTATCTAGAATAGAATATTTCTGATAATTAATTAATGATTTTTATTAATCGTCCATAATCGTGACTATTCTACGTTTGTGGTAATGTCAAAGTGCAGAGCTACTTACAGTAAGATTTTCATAAATTGTTAACGGTAATTGTCGTCTTTTTATTACAGGATCTTTATCGCTGTTATATATATCAACCAATTTCGCCATCTTTAATGATTAATCACATAAAATCGCTGACAAAATACACAAATATAACAAAATGACGGCCAATATCTCAAGAAACACGTCGCGTTGCGTCTGTCACAGCACGTAGATTCAATGATGCCAACTGCTATCCAGTGCTGCCAACAATAATTTTGAAACTTCGCCGATTCTATTACGATATTCCGTTAGAAATCCGATAAATCTTGCATTTTTCTCGTCAGTAAAATCCGTTGAAAGACCAAATTAAGAAAATTGAGGTAATTAAAAAGCGAAATAAAAATATAGTTCAAGTTTAATAAAATAATAAGTTAAAGTTTAATAATTTAAGGCGATGATAGCTGAGTGGTAGTGACGTCGGACGCCGCGGCGAAGGTCGTGGGTTCGAATCCTACAATGAGTTTGAGCTTTCGGTAAAGGAAAACATCGTGAGGAAACCATAGCACGGTGGTAGGGTACTTTGTAATACCCGCCTGGCTGGCTACCACCCTCAAGTTGAAAATCTGTCGCCAAACACCTATTAGTGTGTTCCGGCAGCTGCACTTGAGAGCCAGTTCCTTCTAGGCTTTGTGTGCTTACCACCTTCGGCCACATCATCATTTACCATAGTGAGATTGTAGTCAAAACACAAGCTTAAACAAAGTAAAAAAATAAAAAAAAAAAATGCAACAGTCCGCTACCTTGTCTATGACGTAGTACATCCCCGTACACTTTGAAAATCTAGAACGGGAGTTAACAAGTGACACTATTAGTACCAAAAACTTTCTGCCCTTTCGAGGGAGGCGAGTTAAACACGTACAACACACATTTACATTCTCACACGCATCATACGAAAAGTTGAGATGTTTCTATAAGCGCAAACAAACACAAAATATGCACAAAAATAAATAATGGCTGTTGTTACACCATTGCTTAGTTGCACACTAGCGCAAAAACTAGTGATGAGGTATGGAGACCGATTAAAATGAATGATATAGGAATTAATGAAACCAGAGTTGTTCATTTTATTATTAGTTCATCTAGGAATTGCGGGACCATGATCGATCGTCGTAGTTCCAAATATCACGTCGAGATCACCAATGTGGGTGTTGAAAGAAAAGTCACAAATTCTTTATTTAAAGTTCAACAAGGAATATTGTATTGTATTACGAAAGTCCTCTTCATGCCTAAACGGCTGAACGGATTTTACCGCCTCTTTTGGGGTATAACTCGGAAAATATCGATTCTAGGAAAAAAATTATAAGAACCAAAATTGTAGGTTTAATGTTTAACAACTTTTGCTATTAAATTTTTCGTGTAAAATTAAAAATAAACGAGATATTGTAGGGGGTGAGAGTAACGGAAAGAAAGTCTATATACTTGAAAGTTATATCGAAAGAAATATCGACTTTAGTGGCTGGTGGATTTTTCTAGTGGTTTAGTAGAACTCAGTTTCTTTACTGAAAATGCGATACTAAGCCATTCACACGTATCGAAATATAATATTTTTATTTCATTTAATTTTCAGGAGTATTTACTTTTACTATGCAATAGGCAACAACAATCCGTCAGGGGTGCGTTCAGTTTTGAAGAATTACCTTTGAGTAATTACACACCGGGTGTGAAAGTTAACGTGTGACTTTCGTTCCATCATCACCCGACGTTATTGAACGGCAATAAAATTGTCAATTTGATCACATGGGCATACACTCCGAATTACTGAACGCTAAAGATAATCGCCGGGCGATCACAGACAGACCGTTCATCATAACTTGTCACCTCGTTTAATTAAAAGTTGGTAGCCCTGTTATTCCATTATATTGTTGTCACATTATATTGTCAATCAATAGTGCCAACATAAAAGCTAGGGAACAAGTTATGATGAACGGACTGTAGTTAGTGAAAAATACGCAACCCGCATATTTTTCCCTCAGCTTAGTTGTCAAAGTGACATTGGTGCGATTTTCACCCACCTATTTCACGGTGTGACCGGTGCGATCGTTGGACGACGTCAGACGATATTACTGAACGGTCCGGTGCGATCACTCGGGCGAACACACCGAGTTACAGAACGCTATGATAATCGTCGAACGATCACATGGCGTAGTTACTGAACGCACCCCAGAATAACGTCACATCAAACGAACGAACCCGTCTATACACTATACGCGGGGATCCCCCGTGAAATAGTTTTTAGTAATAGTTCATAATTACGAAGAATTTAATTTGGAATAGCAGTTGTTATTGAATAATTTTAAAGTTCCAGGTGTTTTACTAATTGTTTATATACTAATTGTATGTTGTTTTACTTTAATATTTTATTACGTAGTAATAAAGGAATTAACTAATTGTTTTCTTTCATAAAATCTAACAATTTGTTTTGTGGAAAACTTTGCGATTTTGATAGTTTTTTATTAGTGGTTTTCTGGTGGTTTTAGAAGTTGAATCTGGTGGAGACTAGTGAAGAGCTAGTTTAACTGTTGGCAACACAAGACAGAACAGACAGACAGCAGCAGTGTTGCTACTTTAGGTCTTTTCGGGCTAGATCTAGCACTTTTAGTGTAGTTGAACTCGTTTTTTGTTGATTTAGCCTGCAAGGAGCAATCTAGCCCTTTTCGCTATGCGAAATGAAACTCCGCACAGCATGTACCAAGTTATAAAACAATGTGCGCCATGTAGGATAGATTTCGTCAGTCACACTTACATTCACTCATCCAGTATGTTTTTAGTTTTATTATGGAAACCCAAGCTACTCCTACAGCTTTTATAATGGCGAATCCCCCAAGTGCTTTGCGATATATGCAACTGCGAGCTCATAATACTGAGTATCCACCGTAATAAAGTATCTATTTATTTTTTAGCCATTTCTAGCACTTCTTTTGATGGCAAAAACTGTATCTAGCCCTTTCTAGCTTGTTCATCTGCTCCTTTTGTAAAACCAAGGTGGCAACACTGGACAGAAGTGACAGAACAGAAGTGATAGAATGAAATAGAGTTGTGCCAACTCGGAATAAACACGACTCGAGGAAACTCGAGTTGAACTTCAGGTAACTCGAATTGAACTCGAGTTACACAACTCGAGTTAGCAGGAAGAAACTGAGTGTATGATTTGTTACAAATAACTTTTTTACAATTTGTTCTTCCATCCAACTCTCTGTTAGGACAATTATCATTGCTAAACTTTGTAGGTAGGATTGAAATAAAAAGGTTTTTATAGTTTACATATAAAGGGTGGCGACGACCTAATCACAATAAATCATTCTGTGTATTTTATACCGTATTCTAATAACATATGCAAAAAAAATCAATCAAAAGATCAATATTTTAGACTGCAGACAGCTTTTTAGGATTCTTACTTTTCAATCAATCTGTATCTGCGTTAAGTACTAGACGGTTAATGACCTTTGTTGGGCGGCGCACTGCGCAGTGACCGCTTTGATTTTGCTGCGGCGTCCTTTGACAAAGTGTGGCACGTGCCGTGCGCCGCCCAACAAAGGTCATTAATGTGTGTAAAGGTTGTTTTATTTGAGGTAAATTTTTACGCTATTTATTTTGTTCTAAAAATGTTTTTTTTTTATATCGGAATTTCTTTCTTTACTATTTTAATTCTATTATAGCAACAAGTGGATGCTACTGTGTGAGTTATTGTGATTAGGTCGACGCCATCCTGTATAATTTACAGATTTACGGATAACTTAACTTTTAAGGATAACGTAACATAACCTCAAACGTCAAATCTGCAATATTGTGACGTTTGTGACCATTGAATATAGTTTGATATGATCGGAAAACTTCGTGTCATCGTCGGTGTCATTCGGGGGAGCGTGGACCCAACGAACGAATCGATAGCGGTTGAGAGCCCTCAGCGCTCGCCGCAAAGTCCGCGTAAGGGTGGAAGAAGGTCCCTTGGACCCACCACCTACTGTTCCTGCCAAAAAAAAAAAAGAACGAATCGCGCTCTCGCTCTTTCGATTGATTCGTTCAAACTCGAGTTAGGGAGAAATCAACTCGAGTCAACTCGTACTAAGCACAACTCGAGTTACTAACTCGAGTTGACACACACATCTCTAGGATGAAAGTTTATAAAATAGAAGTATCATAGAAAGAGTATATAATCACTACGTGCTTATATCTGTGTGACTTGACTGAAATTGATATAAACCTATATATATTTCCTCTATTTGTTGGTTTCACAGATTAATTTGATAAATATAAATACATCAGTAATAGGTCTTGGGCGGGTAAGTATCACCAACATGTCCAAAATATTCACTCCAACAAATCAAATACGGCTTACGAATGTCGCAATAGTACGGTTAAAGAAAGGTGGCAAAAGGTTTGAAATAGCTTGCTACAGAAATAAAGTTTTATCTTGGAGGAACAAAGTGTAAGTAGAAGCCTAATAATTTGCTAATTCAATCATCAACATATTCCTTGCCTACTTTTTAGATACTATACTAAGTTGGTTCTTTACTTTTGCTATTGTTGTTGTTTATTTGACTTTGAAAATAAGTAACAACTATATAACAATATTTTCAGTGAAAAAGATATTGATGAAGTACTACAGACACACACAGTATTCACAAATGTTTCCAAAGGGCAAGTAGCTAAAAAAGAAGATTTAGTCAAAATATTTGGCAAAGATGATCAGACTGAAATATGTAAGGAAATATTGGAAAAAGGAGAACTTCAGGTATCAGACAAAGAGAGACATTCACAAATAGATGCATTGTTTAAAGATATTGCAACTACTGTATCAGACAAATGTGTAAACCCAGAAACAAAGAGGCCATACCCTGTTTCAATAATAGAAAAAGCTATGAAAGATATTCATTTTTCTGTCAATGTAAACAGAAATGCTAAGCAGCAAGCACTTGATGTGATACAATTGCTAAAAAAAGAAATACCACTGGAGAGAGCCCAAATGCAAGTAAGAATCTTGTTGACGGGTAAAGATGCACGTAAAACAAAAGATAAAGTTGTCAAACTGGCTACAAGTGTTGAAGAAGAAAATTGGGACTCAGGAACAGCAAATATCATCTGTTTAATTGATCCTGGAAATTTTAGAAATCTGGATGAATTGATAAGAACTGAGACAAAAGGAATGGGTCAGTTTGAATTATTGAACTTGAAAGAGATGGTTGAAGGAGAACAAGCTTTGTAAACTGTATGAATCCGGTTACTAATAAGAAATCTCCCTTTTTGGTTTTTGTTTGATACAATACTACTAATACATTTAAAATAAATTGTGATTTTAATTATGTAGTGTAGATTTTTAATTTATTTGTGTTCAACCCAGTAAATATGGTGAAAATGCAAAACCACAGCTTGTATATGTGACAGTGGGTGAGACGGGATGCAATATGAATATAAGTTAATTGTGTAACTATGGGTAAATTGGCTCAAAATAATCATTTCTATTTTAGTACTATAAATTGAAGCATATTTAATTTTGGTCTGAGCATATCATATACCAAATACTTAAAATATGTTGCATCCCAAAAAGTATTTGCTTAGAAATACTGGAAATACTTATGTTTCATAGGTGGGATCTTTGAGTATCTAGAACACGGTGGGATGTAGATACGAAATTGAAAATATGCAATATAACTAGGGTTACAAAGTTACGTAATTTTACCAAAAACGCTCGTAAAATACGGTAAGTTTACGGACATTTATATAGATTACCGTAAACTTACCGTCGAGATATGACAGTTTAAATTTTGATTTCTTTTAGATCCCGCGCGCGTTTTGTTGCAAAATAATCACGCGACGTTGCCGATTAGTGTAGGTAGTCATCGAACGAAGTTATTGTCGATGCGTTTCGTTTAGGCTGGGAATACACGTCAGATTTTTTCATCCGATGTGACATCTTACCGTAACTTACGGTAAGATATCGTTGTTTACCGTAAGTTACCGGCGTAATTTTACGGCTTTGCATCGCTAAATATAATATAATCATACAATGGGCAACATAAACAAACCTGTAAGTTTTAAATTGGTAGTTCTTATTTTTCAGTATGGCAAATAAATCCATGTACCAACCATGAACCAATACTCATGACCAAGAAAACAAGGTCTCGCAGGGAGGTACATTTGGCTACGTCACAATCCAGTTGCCATTTTATTACAACAAAAAAAGTGAATATTTTTTTTCGTCAAAATAATCTGTTAAAAAAATATAATACAATTTTTTACTGTCATTTTGTTTGTCATAAAACGAAACAAGTCATGAATTAACGTAATTTTGATGAAAAAGTCTCATGGACTAACAGGATTTGCACAGGTCAGACTGGAAGTTGGGAGTTATGATTTTAAACTACTGGCGACACAGAAAAGGGAAGCTTCAACGGGCTGCCGTCATCGATAAAATACCTAGCTAGCTGTCATTGATTCCGCCATTACGTCATGTATAGCTGTCTTTGTCGAACGTATTTACATTGTATATTTCGCTCTTGCTCAGGTTCCAGTGTACACAGTGATTCCCAAACTTTTATGAATATAGCAAAGACTAGGTACTTATTAAAATTATGCACGACGTAAAACTTTCCAGAAACTTCTGGAATACTGTTCTGGAACATTGTGGAACGTTCAAGTATAATTTCGAATATTCCAGAAAATCTTAGTAGGTATACCCATCGAAGGTTCTCCAACATAATGTATGAAGTTAGATTATACTTCAGGAATATTCCAGAACATATTGGAACATTATAGGTATATTATGTAAGAACAGAATAGCAATATCAAAACAGGGTATAAAAGCTGGATAGATGCCTGAGCGCTACGATACGATTCATTCCGTTTCTAGAGTTCATACAATACACAACTAAAATATTGCATAAGAAAATGAATAAAGGGAAACCTTCTACCTGCTTTAAGGATACAAAAGCGTGTTTTAATCAAAATCTTCGGTATCAACGGTCCACTCAAAGTAGAAATACTTAGTAAACAGTTATCGTCTGGATCAAAAATGGTTGGTTGTTCCATTCGGAACTGTAAGAGTAGAAGTGACAGTAGTTTCTGTGAGTGGATACATTTTATATCAAGAGGAAATCTGTTTTATCTTAGTCAAGAGATCATAAGCGTTCCTCAAATAATGGAAACTGAATTTGAGAAATGTCATGGCGAATCGTTGAGCTCAGATAAATTTATTTTCAAAAGACTGGCCAGTATTATTCATAATAAAGTTAAAGATCGATATCATCAAATAGATTACTCGGTTATACTTTGCTTAGTAAGAACAAGGACCTATATAAGATTAAAAGAGTTAAATAGAAAAACCACATATAATCTACAGCAAAAAGTGTAAAAGAAAATTATATAGAAACATATCCTATTGAACTGGAAATCAATAAAAATTATAAAAGTATTATGTAAGTTAATCTTTTTTCACATCTCCTTAAACAATAGTTTGAGGATCGTTGATAGCGGAGATGACGTAGTCTACTGTCACCCACGTGACCATCGTATCTCGGAATGCCATACCTGTAGCGCCATAATTTTCTCGTGGCGCGCATGTTAGCCCTGCAGGCGCAGTATATTATTGTACCATGCCTATACTAAACGTATATAATTATATAACATACTACGTTTAGTATAGATTCATGGTACATACCAACGTACTTATTTTTTGCCAGTGTGGAGTTTAAATAATAATATGTTATAAGGCGATGATAATTCAGTGGTAGTGACATAGAATGCTGTGACGAAGGTCGTGGGTTCAAATCATCATAAAAAAATCTAATTAAATATCTTGGATGTTTTATTATTTATTGCATTCAAATTCAAAATCTTCTAATGGTATTACAGCCCACGCTTACCTACTCGTTTTATGTCAATATAACAAACATCAATATTGAATCGTTTTCGGTAAATGCTCGAAGCCTAAACTAAACTAAATTTACTTTTTTGGCCACTTTGATCTTAAGCGACTCACATCATCGTCACATGCATCTGTCTGTTATGTTATGGACTATGGAGGGTAGAGGTAAAACTCTAAATTGTAAACAATTTAGGAAGTAGTGCGACACCTTCCGTTTTCCTGATTAGAGTTTTTACAAATAGGATAGTGTAATAACCGCTTTAGGAAGGGGCTATCGTTTTTCTGCTCACCCAGTTGGGGCCACAGTCGAGTCAGGTCCTATAAAAGTTTGTTATTACGAACATGAAAACCATGTTTACATTTAAATCATATTTAATACCTTAAACCGTACCGTAAAAATATCGAGCATGCCTCAGTTTTACGAAGTTCGTACGTTTTGTTCGAAAAAAAAAAGTAGGTAAAAGTACATCATGTGCAGCGCGCATCAACTGGACCAAGGTGTCTGGGTCGTTTCAACCATTCACCCTTAAGGGGCCCATTCACGGCAGTCCGCTTTGCCGTCCGCGCCTCTATAATGCAGGATTGTGAATGTTGTCGCAGCCTGCATGTCATTCAGCAACACCGAGCTGGATGCGTCTTGCTTGAGTCCTGCATACACAAAGCGTGCAACCTCTAAGCAGTATATAGTGTGTGAGCTATATCCTGCTTCGCAATCCTGCATGGCGCGCGGCCACAGATTATTAAATAGTTATGGTGCGGCGGACTGCTAAGCAGGATAGTGAATGGGCCCCATTAGTGTAGTTATTTAGCACATACCTTATTCATCTGTGCACCGTACCTACGAAGAAGATTAACGAATTGAAATATAAAATCAGTTGTTTTTATTCCGCATGTGTGTAAGGATTTTAATTTCGTGTTTAGAAATTTTGGAATAAAATGTTTAACTAAATTAGCTTTGTAACTATATATTTTTTCAATAGAATTAAACCGGAAACCAAACGAAGCGTAAAGCCGTGAAATGGAATGTTGAAGTGAATGTACCATCCAAATGACAAATTAAAAAGTTTTATTTTTCTTATATTGGTAGGAGATTTTATTGATTGTTTTCTTTCATAAGATTTTCGGCCAGACGGCGACTGAAATTGCAAGTTACTGTGATATATTTATTTTCAATAATTAACTATTCTTATCAACCAATTAAATGAGCAGGGATATCGAGTTATGTCTATAAGTAATGGAAGGTACAGAACTGGGTGGCGACCAGCAATTTTGTTTGAGATGGAACAATTTTCAAGCGAATATAACTTCTCAATTCGAGGCACTGCGCGATGATGAGGACTTCGTGGATGTCACCCTGGCATGCGAGGGACACAGGTTGGAAGCACATAAAGTGGTTCTCTCCGCGTGTAGTCCTTATTTCAAGGAATTATTTAAAGTAAGTCCATCTTTCACTCCCCACACATTGATGTGTCACCATTACAATGACTCTAGTGAAAGTTGTTATGTATAAAACACTTGATCTACTTACAAATGCCATGTCTCGCGTTCCGGTTAAGTACTCGTGATTTCATTTATTTGTACCTACTTTAAAATTCTGTTTCACAATTTCTAATTAACTCATTACCATTGGGGCTATACATTACCTACATGTGTGTCATAAAGCAATATATTGAATTCCTACCATTTGACCATTACAATTCATGCTAATATCCATGTCTGCTTTATTTCCTAATTTAAAAAAAAATAGTTTTGTAATATTTATGGATCTGTCTGGGGCACTTGCTTTCATAATGTAAACTTGTTAAATTTGCTCTTCAACAAAAATAATATGTGTGAATATTCATGAAATGCATATGTTTTACAACATTTTTGATGATTTATTAATGAAAGAATTTTATGCATCCAATAGAGAGTGCATGTCTCGGTCATATTTATAGTTTGGGTGAAAAGAATGTTCTTTAGCATAAAATTTACCATTCTATTTATATATTCTTGATACTTTCAATGCTAAATACAATTTTCTTATATACTTTACTATTTTTCACAGACTAAAATAGTGTCATTCAGCAGTGATTGCCTTTAATAGTATGATTAAATATATAGTTTTCGTTGAATACTTAAAAACATTGAATCAATATAAAATGTCCTTTCTTTTCTTTTCATTTAGTTTGTTTTTAATAAAAGCTGGTCTTCGAAAGTGTTAAACTCTAACATCCTTTTAACTGTTAAAAATTGCCCCTTTTATAAACACTTGCTTTTTAGTTAAAGACACCCTTAAAGAAGTTGGTTAATAAAAGAATTCTTGTAGTTTTTATTCTTATGAGGTAATTAGCTTAATTGCCATGACTAAGCAATTGTAACAAAAGACTACTAACAAAGACATGTTTCCTTAATTTTATTAATATATTATATTTGTTTCGTTTTGTTTCGTTTATTTGTGGATTAACAATAAAATATTGGGAGTTTACACAATATAACTGAAATACAAAATATTACATGACAAAAATCTAATTGAATTTACAAAAAAAGAAACACACAAATGTCTGTCCTGAGTGGGAATCAAACCCACAACCTGCAGTGTGATAGATGGGGTATCTTACCAACCACGCCAACCGGCCCATCAAAACACTTGAAACATTATCAAAAATATTGTTAACAACCGTTTTAACTGTAGCTGGAGGATTAAACTTAATTAAATTAAATTAAAATTAGTATTCCTAAGCCTACACCACTCAACCATTCATCTATCTATTGTAGGGCTGTAACTTTTAACTATAGAAGGTAGCCAGTTGAAATTTCACAGAATAGATTTCTATGACCAAATAATAAAATTATAAACAAGTAACCCAAGGTAGATAAATCATAGAAAAGTAAGGCTTTTCTCCCTATTGATTTTGGTTTAACATTATCCATGTCAGGACATACTTGAACAACAAATATAATATTAGGTATACACATAGATGTTACATGTTATTATACATCATATTTAATCACAAGATAAGTAATCTCATTTAGTAATGTGTGTTAATCTCACACCAATTTTTTATTAACTAAAAAAAATAAAGGATCATGTATTTTAAGATGACAATTTAATATATTTTACTAGTTTATACCAAGATCACAAAAATGTTGACTTTAAAAGTTCACTTTCAAGTTATAATCAGCTATCACTATTTGTTCAGATGGTCATCTAAATTTGTAATAGGTAAATGGGATACAATTGTGACTTTTAAATCTACTATTTAACAATTTAAATGGGTATATATTAAAAATGTATGATATGGTAATGAGAGCACGTGCCCTTTAGGAAGTTCTTCAAGAACAATGTTATTTATGGTTTGAAAGAAAACAATTTCAACTTGATTCTTTATAAATTGGAACTTAATTGTATATTCAGTTCAGCAGTGTACTTGACTTTGAGTTTAATATTTTATTCAGTTATTGTTCACATTTTAAATAACAATTCAAAACAGAAACATGCATATGTATAATTTTTGTAAGGAAAAACTTCTAATCAATTATAATGAAGATGAAAAAGACCATAGGACTAAATAATCAGTATTCTAAACACAATTATGAACATGAAAGCTTTGAGAATTTTAATTGATGAGAGTAAGATAAGTATGTAGTTCAAATTGTATATATCATATGTTTATAACATTAAATAATTTGCATGATTATAAAATAGGTACAGCTAGAGCTGGCTTTAAACACATTTTTTTATAATAATCAAAACGTGTTGTTTATTCTCATTGATTAAATGACTATGTAAAACATTATTATGACAAGTGCATGTCTGACGCGCGCGTCTAGAAGGGTCCCGTTAATTATATTAGTTCTCAAATATGTAGCGCTCGTGGCGTAGCTTGATTAGCCGTTCTTAACTGATCGGCATAGTTAAGCAACGTTCAGTCTGGCCGGTACCTGGATGGGTGACCGTCTAGTGGTATTTCACCTTGAGCGATTGCGTGCATCAGAAGGCACGTAAAGCCGTTGTTCCCGGTTATCACTTAATTGTGATAGTCGTTAAGCTAGTTAGAGGCCTCCTTGGTGGCTTGACAACCCCAACAGTAGGTTGACCACTAGTCTACCGCCACCAATCCGCAGTGGGCACACGCGGTGGAGTATTTGCCCATTCTCCTTTCACCCTTATTCGTGAAAGGAGGCCTGTGCTCAGCAGTGGGCAGATATGGGCTGTAATTATTATAAATACATATTTATACTAATAATACTTTGACTCCTATTATTATTAACTATATTATTGATTACTAGCTTCCGCCCCGCGGTTTCACCCCCATTCTCAAGGGATTTTATGTTTTCCCGGTATACAAAGTAGCCTATATATAGCCTTCATCGATAAAGAACCAGTAGTTCCTGAGATTTGCATGTTCAAACACAAACAACCTCTTCAGCTTTATAATATTAGTATAGATTAACTTAAATAGTTTCGGAATATTCCTATTCTTATTTGTAATCAAGTCCTTCGTTTTTGTGAACCAAGATTATATGTCAATGGGAAGTATCCAAATAGATTGATGATCAGTTAGTTATCTTTTAACATAGCTATTATGAGGCTGTAAAATTCAATTTAATTAGTTAGCCCTTCCTGAGAAAAAGGGTCTCTTCATAGTCAGACGAACATCAATATGATCATTTAATCCCAATCTTAAAAATATTCAATACTCAATGAAAGTCAAATAATCTTCGATCACCATGTCATGTGATGCCACAAAGTGAATAAAATAAATTTAAAAGTAAACAAGAGAAATTACTTTCAGAACAACCCATGTCCTCATCCTATAATATTCATGCGCGACTGCGAGGTGTCGCACGTGCGGGCGCTCCTACAGTTCATGTACGTGGGGCAAGTGAACATCGCGCAGGCGCAGCTCAGCGCTTTCCTGCGCACAGCCGACGCGCTGCAGATCCGCGGACTCACAGACTGTTCACAACACAATGACAAAGTAAGCGACCACTCCACATTCTTTATTTTTATAATCGCACATGTAGTCTTTAAAAAAAATATTAATACATTTGTCTTTTACAGAAAGTGAATCGAAAATCGCCTCCTTCCCAACTACGTAATTTGCTCAGCGCCAAGCCGTCACATTCTACCTCCTCCTCCAAAGCCGCAAGCCAAACCGTCGAGACGACCTCTGCCGATGATCAAGAACAGAGCGCGAATCGTCGCTCCACGAGAAATTCTCCCGATGTTGCCAGAAACAATCTCAATGAAGAAGCTCCCTTCCAAACTTCTAGTCAAATGAGGCCTAATAATGATGACTATAGCGAAATGTGCAACTACCCTTCTTTAAGGGTTAAAACTGATCTCGAAGCGCCGGAGGTGAAAAATGAAGAGAGTGAAATACTCATGGACCCCGGGGACACTGAAAGGCCAGATAAGTGTCAGGATTTCAATGCGTCAGATTTGTTAGAACCAAAAATGGAAATGATGGAACAGGAGGCCAGCGACGAAGAGCGTTCCAATTTTCCGCAGATTTACTATAACGAGAATAACGCATTAGCTAATCCCTTCGCTACGATGCAAGGTCAGTGGACGCTTCGATATTTACTTGCGTCTTTATTGAGCTGTTGTAGATAATAACTTATAAATATTCCCAATTCAGGTAATATGGATCTCATGACCGGGATGAATACGGAGCTGCGAGACGAGAACGCCGAAGGTAAATATACATTTTGTTCCCTCACTATCACGTCATTGTCACACGCACACGTCGACTCGGACAGCCGCGCCCCCGGCGAACCTAATTTTTAGCACTAACGAACGATTCGGTCGTAGAGAAGAGAGCGCGCGCGATCTCGTAACAGTCTGGTGGCTAGGCGCGCGGGTGTCGTGGCGACGCGCGGCCGCCGCGGCGCGACCGCTCTCCCGCCCTGCCGCCGCCCGGTACCATCGTATCGCGTCGTTATCTCCTTCAAATGCTAATAAATTCTATACAATTGCTTCGGGAGCTCGTCGACTTTCGAGGACGTCGCATTTTCAAAATTCCATTTAAATGCCGTCTGTAATGATAAAACTGCGGCATACCTACTATTGGATCCATCAGTCTTCCGACCGTTCAAGAGTCATAATATCAAACATAAAACACGCCGATTTCGGCATTACACAGAGGCATGGCAGCTCACGGCGCGCGTTTCTATTAGCATTTGAACGCGGCGATATCCCTGCGAACGATGGGAAGGGCGCGTTCGAGAGGTGCGGGAGACGCGGTCCCTGTCGGGGGGCGCAGTGCGAACGTGGTGTTGTTGGCAGCGGGCGGCCTGGGCGCGGGAGCGGGCGCGGGAGTCGGGCGCGGGCGCGGGCGTCGGGGTGCAATGCGCGCTGTGCGGGAGGCGGTACAGCAACGCGTCCAACCTGCGCCAGCACGTGCGGCTCATCCACGAGGCGCAGCCGGTGGCGTGCGCCACTTGCGGCCGCTGCTTCAAGACTCCGCTCTACCTGCGCCGGCACACGCTGGCGCAGCACGCGCCCCCGAGACTGCAATCCAAGCAGCCGCCGCCGTCGATGCCGCTGCCGCCGCTGCCCGCGCTGCGGCCCGCTCAGCACTTCCAACAGTAGCCGCCGCGCCGGCTCGCACGCGCGCTCTCTCCTACTGTTTCTCGAGGACCGACGCCGATCAAGAGATGCAATACTGTTCTCGATCTGAACCTCGACTGTGATCGACAAGCCGGCCGCGACCGATAACTTGGTGATCTAAACGATCTCGTTTATTAAACGAAATCGTTTAATAAACGAGACTAACGTTCTCTTTCATCTATCGAAAGACTACATCACACTGGTAAATTTGACGATAGTCACGACGGTATTGCGTCTTTTGTACGGTGACATCGTGAAGATGTGGCTTATGAAGTCGTAACGAAGACTGTCAATAGATATATCTAGTCTGTGATCGGAGTGTCGCCGGGGGCCTATTTGCCGTCACACCTCTCCGCTTATTGTGTGCCTTTCTATAATATACCGAGTGCCAGGTGTGTGCCGCTTGAGCGAGTTCCCTTTGGTCATATATTAAATATAAATACTTTATTCTTTATACATAATGGAATTCAATAAAATGATGACGTAAATACAGCATTGAAATGAAACATTAATAAAGATACTTACTCGGCATCTTTACGTGGGTACGGGGATTTGGCATGGAAATACCGCCAGCTAGCCCGTCTTCAATGAGTAATAGTAAAAACAACATGAGAATAGTTGAATCACGGATTGGATAAAGGTTTCAGCTACATGACTACAAGAACATGACTAATGGGAGCTCGGTGAAGGGAAACACACTGAGTACCTTCCTTTCTGACAATAGACTGATCGTTGTTAAAGCATTTGTTGCGACCGGTGCTGATTTTACATAACATAACATAGGTTATTTACTGGTTACATGATTGTTATACATACATTATACACGTTATCCACATTCGATCGACGCTTGTCATCGCGTACTTAGAAGTAAATAATGAGGTGTATTTTCATAATAAAGTATAATTATTTTGTACCGCAGCAGATGCGTTGCGTTGCGATGGTAAGCGTCGATTGCATCCATTTTATTTGTCGAACGCGCGAGCTTGCGCGGCTCCCGGCCGGCGGCATGCGGCAGACGCACAGGGCCGCCGTGAACAATAGTGATATTTTTATACACAATAGTTTTATCTTTACACAATGTTATTGTTGAGTGATTGGACGGCTCCCGGTAAATAGATTGTACAAAATCTCAGATTTAAGTGAAGAATTATATCTTCAAATTCGTACATGCGTTGGTTAATGAAGCGTAATATTACTTATTATTTTAATATTAGTTATCGAGTTATAAACAAATCGAACCACTTGCCATGGATCCCACGACCCGGTGTCGACACCACATGCGACACAACGTTAATTTACAAATTAGCATTAAGGGGAGGTGTATTTTTTCCTTATTGATTATATTTTTATATGAATTTAAATTTTGATCGGTTATTTCTTGAATGTTTTCGTTTGTAGATTTATCAAAACGATTGCCATGAAAAAGCACATCTAGTCATTTTGTAACAAAAGCATTTAGAAAGGATACCATCAAAGGTATGAATAGGGTTGTGAATTACAATATTAGTTTATCGTTTGGAAATTAATTGTAAAATGTATCGGAGTAATGTGTGATCTCAAGTGACTCTGTTTCAATGATCTCTAAATTTAACTATGCATTTATTTTGAACAATGTTTAATCTTAAAATTATAATTATCAATTTATAAATGAAAGTTAATTGCAATAATAATTATTCTTAAAAGTAATCGCTTATACGTATTAGTAATTGTAATTAAAAACAGCACTTTCCTTACTATAATTTTAATCCCAATTAATATGTTAAGGCGCAGCTTTCAATATTGACATAAAAATAAAAATGTTAATGTATAGTAAACAAGAATCTCTTGACACTTGCTGAATTTGATTAGGACTTTATAATATTAGAAATTTTTATCATTATGATAAATAATGTTTATGCATGTAATTAAAACAAAAAAATAATGCGGTATGTATTACATAATGATTTCAATTATCGGTTTAAGATTTAAACTGCGTATACTCTTCTTGTCTAATAATGTTATATGTTTATTGGATGCCAGACTTGGTTCATATTTGCAGTATAGTCACATGTATTTTACAGGATGGTTGTTCTATTCGTTCACTACAAACGTTTGTGTCAACTTGACGAGAGATTTATTTATTGCCATATAGTAATGCTGTTTAAAACTTACTAAAGTATATAATAAGTTAATGAAATATTCAAATTTTTAAATGACAATAGTAATTATGAATTTATAAGCTTTCCAAAGCATATTTTGTTAACTCAATAAAATTGTGCATTAAGACAACAATCAAAAACTTTGATTTTTGTTACATAACATTATTATGTTTATCTGCGCAATAATGCTTTGTGCAGAATATCGACCTGTATATAAATACGTCAATGTAATTTTTTACTAAATATTAAAAAAAAACAATAAACTATTGCGAATAAGCTGGGGTTTTAGTTCTGAAATGTTGTATTACATTTTTTTATAAATAACTTAAGGCAAAGGCCATACTGCGGGTGTCACAATGGAGACAAGAGGTTCGCTAGGCGCTTAAATCACATGACTATCGAGTGCTAAGCCAGCGTATAATTGGCATGATTTATTGGTACGTTATGGCATTTAACCGTCTAGCGATATGTAGTGTCGCCTCGCCTTTAGCCTTAACTTCACTGGAATACATGGTGCCATGAGAGATAAATTTATGTAGGTATCAGATGATGATTATAGCTTTTTTTGCATGCTCCTAACTGAGCATACTTTCTATATTTATATGTGTATGTATAATGATGTCGGGCATGTGTGCGGTGTGGCAGTGGGGCGGTGGGACGGGCGACGCAACCGGCCGGTGCCGGACGCCGTGTGGCTCGAGCAGCACCGGCGCGCGCTGCCCTTCGTGCTCAAGCGGGAGAACGAGAGGGGCGCCGCCGCACCAAGACTCGTGAGTATTTGCGCATCACCGGTTTCTCTTCTACTTATCCTACACTCCACTGTTTTTTTAGGCCGTCGTACTGACATGGGCAGTATTAAATACGCTCGCAGCTACTTAAATAAATCCAAAAATCATGAATACTAACGCATGTTAAAGCATGCGCCTATATTTTGATCTGTTAGAATTGGTCCTCTCCGACAACTTCTTGTATGACAGGCTTAAATTCTTGTTCGGAAAACGTATCAAATATCATCCGAGCATTGAAATACTTTAACTGAATTTCTAGTAGAAGCGAGACTTATCGGATCACCTAGTCGATATTAATTAATCTTTTATCTGATACCCCAAATCGACTCCGACTGTCGCTAGGCTAGTACCTAATATTCGACCGTCCACGTGGGCATTATCGAGCTCGCGTTATCTATCGCATAGGTTATCGCAACAATACAGCGAGGAAACAAAAGTGCGGTGTGTCAACAGATAAAACTGGGCGAGGGCGTGGAGATCCGCGAGGAGTTGCTCCGCGGGGTGAAATGGGGCGACTACAGGAAGGTGACGCGCGGGCTGGCGGCGGCGCTGTTCTCGCCCATCGAGCTGGCGACGTGCTCGGTGACGGGGCAGCGCTGGTCGCGCGCCGGCCAGGAGTCGCGCCCCACCAAGCCGCCGCTGGACCGGCGCCGCGTGCACGCGCTCATCTCCTACGTCAGCCGGCACTTCCCCGACGTGGAGGTCAGCCGCATCAAGCAGGTGCTCGCCTACAAGTGCAAGGAGAACTGCGCCGCGCTCAGGATGAGGACCGCCAGGTGACATTTACACGCTTGCACTCGTCTCCGTCGTCTGGTCTCCGTCGGTGGTCGTTGCTATCGTGAACATGCCCTTCGAGCATTTCGCCAATTACCTGTTCGGCATGATTGTTTTAAGTTACATTAAATTTATACCTATGCCAGTTTCGCTACTAACAAAAGAATGGATTCTAGAGACAGTTTTTGCGCGAACGTAATAATAAGTAGATTAGATACATACGTCCCTCCATATACCTTAGTGAGCAGTCATTGAGCTTTCATGCGATTTCAATTTGGTGACGGAGAGACTGCGCTAGCGCCTCAGATACATTGGAAGCTTCATAAGCGATACCGCCTCCGGTGGCGTGATAAGATCGAAGATTATTTTTAGACTTGATTACGATTTCATTAGATGCCAATATTAGGGAATATTAATGTTTAAAATCCAATGATGCAGTTTTCATCAAAATGGGGCTCGAGACTCCTTTGAGTATTTTTCGCTATTCCTTATAGTTTAGGATTGGGCCATCCACGCCCACTTGAACTATTCACCCTGTATAGTACATCCAGCAACTTGGAACTTTTTACAAATTTCGACATAATATTTTTTATTTTTTTTTACTTTGTATAGGCTTGTGTTTGACCACAATCTCACTATGGTAGGTGATGATGTGGCCGAAGGTGGTAAGCACACAAAGCCTAGAAGGATCTGGCTCTCAAGTGCAGCTGCCGGAACACACCAATAGGTGTTTGGCGACAGATTTTCAACTTGAGGGTGGTAGCCAGCCAGGCGGGTACTAGAAAGTACCCTATCACCGTGCTATGGTTTCCTCACGATGTTTTCCTTCACCGAAAGCTCAAGCTCATTGTAGGATTCGAACCCACGACCTTCGCCGCGGCGTCCGACGTCACTACCACTGAGCTATCATCGCCTCAAAATATGTTGGAATATATTATATTGATACTTTATAATTTAAAATAAAATTGAGATTAAACATATATTTTAGCACACAGGATTATTAGTAATTCAAGTGATCACATTTTACAGTGGTTCAAACAAAAAAAAAAACAAACTTGATCAGGCATGGGTGATCTGTTGACTGAAATTTAACCGAAGAAAACTTACACTTTTCCATAAATATTCACTGCTCATTGTAAACAATATGCTTTATTATTGTAAATGTAAATAATATCACTCCTAAAATAGGGATCATGAGGTTATCAGAACCCCATCTAGCTACACGTCTTATCATTATTACATATAAATGAGGCATTCGTCGTTATACCACGCGCACGACTGTCCCTACTATGATATCTATGGTAAATTATGATATCATTGGACTTTACACCACTATCATCAGTCCAATGTATACAGTCAGCTTTAAAAAGGAGAGACGTGACATAACATGCATTATCAGTTTGGCGATGATACAAATATGTTGGGTATTATGGGTTTCAATTCAGTTAATAAAAATAGAATAATACGGGTATACCACGCAACAGAGAGAAAGTAATTTAAACGCAATTATACTTATTTTATTACCACGTTTTTATTAATTCGCTTTCTTGTCTGTTCAGTATATTTTTTTTAAACTAACTTCCCAATGAACTAGATGAGAGAAACTTTAAACATAGTTCAACTACGTGACAATGCAATAATATGGTACCCTGGATCTGGTCTGAAGATAGAGCTGGAAGGTGGACAAAAGAATTTCTCACAACATGACAACTTCGTTTGTTTATTTGTCTGTCACTCAAGACTAAAATGCACAAAAATATTATTTTAATCAATGCGCATGCAATAGATAATAGAAAGGAATGTATGAGTAGCTGTCGTTGAGAAAACTCACAAAATAGATATCTTTTGTAATGCAATAAAATTGTTACTGTCTTTGACATGCAGTAAAATTTCCTAACTACAATATTTCGCTTTCCGTCAGTGTGGCATAGCCCTGTATACATAATATAAACACGAAATCGAAGTGAGGCAAATTTTAACTAAGCCAGAAATTGCTCACTTTGGTTGTGCATACAAACAGGCATTAAGAATCAGATTGTGACAAAATACTGAATTTCTTACTTCCTTTTTAAAAGTATGTACCGGTCATATAGGATGAATCTAAATAAAATCTATGTGTTGATGTGGCCGAAGGTTGTAAGCACACAAAGCCTAGAAGGAACTGGCCCTTAAGCGCACCTGCCAGAAACAAACCATTAGGTGCTTGGCGACAGATTTTCAACTTGATTGACTATACTAATCATGAAAACAGTCTTCTTGAATTTTAATCTTAGTCTGTTTAATGATTGTTTGGCTTATACGTAATGTTTTACCTATACGTTAAGGTCATCTGTAGCTTTAGCAATCTATGTTTCGTTATTATATTGTATATAGAATGAACTGAATATAGCTTGAAATATAATGATTAAATATTCCCATACATAACAATTTCATAGGTAAAGTCCTAATCCATTTTATAACTCAAGATCGGCTGGACCGATTTTTATGATCTTTGATTTGTTGATTTGTCTCCACCCCGTAAAGCAGAATAACTATTAAAATATCGTTTTATTTTTCAAACCGAGAACGCGGGTGATTCGGCGGGGAACAGTTAGTAAAACATAAAACAGGGATTAATTATTACATTGTGTCCTGTCTGACATGACGTGACATTCCCTAACTATACTCTGTCCATCCGTTTATTTTATTTTTGACGTTTAATAATATCAAAGAATTCTTGACTTTATTACTTTAAAATAAGGTACATCTATGTAGTTATACAATTAAAGATCAGATTCATATTTCTTTGATATTTTAAATGTCAAAAATAAAATAAATGGATGGACAGAGTATAGCTGGTACTATTTACCCTACCCACAAACAATGAGCTGAATCACATTGTGACGAATCTAAATGGGGTTTACTGTCATGTTGGTGCATTACCCTAATAATGGGTATTACCTGATAGCGCATACTATAGCTATCAATATTTATAACATGGAACACACTCTGACACATCAACAGATACGCGTTTAATAAATAAAACAATTGACTGAAAGGCTATTCACAATAGAAACAAGATAAAGTAGATAAGATTAGTTTTGAAACCAGAAGCAATTTCAAAAACAAGACTGCTTTTAATGGAGGAGATGTTTCAAAGTTTAGAATAGGAATGTTTGTTGTTTCCCTTTCCTTATTAAATATATTGCCTCTATTGTTTATAAAATTAAATATAATATGATAACTTGCATGTTGTTTTAAGTGTTTTAATCACCTAGAAGTTCAAATTGGTTCGGGCAAATATACCTACAACTGGAGTTATTACGTTTCATATAATGAACCTAAGTTTAAGCTATCATAAGTTTGTTCCGCGCCACTCGAGGCAGTAATACAATTTGTAGCAGGCTTTCGAACTGTTTCAGTGATTCGACCAACTACTTGCTGAGCGCGGCTTCGCGGCCCCCGCCCTGCGATGACGCGGCCGGCGGGAGCGCTCGCTCCTCATATTCTAATTAGTGAGTACTTTCTATACGATTTAGGCTGATTGACTTTCATCCATAAATTGATCCACTCCCATTCCACGTGTTGTGACTTTAAAAGAAGAATTTGAAGTTTGGTCTCAATAGAAAATAAAACAATGCATTGCAGAACAGAAACAAAACATAAATTGAGTTAATTCAAAGTCAAAGCCATTTATTCAGTTCAGACCCTAGAAGGGCACTTATGAAGCTACTGAAGTTACCACTCATTACCACCAATTAATAACTTGACTCGGGATTCCTGTTTCTTTTTTTTATACGTAGTTTAGGGGCGTCCGTCCCATTCGCTAAAAGTTTTATGTTTAAATTTAAAATTTGCGTTTATGGCTAGACAAACAAATAAATCGACTGTTGACAATCGAGTAGATGATTTTACGACTAATTTCGTATACTCAGGACGCGCCTGATGATGTAACAACTATCGCATTTGCACCAAAACACGGACGGCTCGCGCCACACAATATTATGCACCGCGTTAAACGGTATAAAAAATGTTTCTTTCGTACATGTTCAATGGCGTAATTTTTGTTTTGTTGTCTTTTCAGCAGCGAAGCATCAAAGGGTCCAGGGTCTGCGGGCGGGGGTGGTGGTAGGGGCGGTGGGGGTGGCGGGGGCGGAGGGGCGGCGGGCGCGGGCGAGTACTCGCGGGCCGCGGCGGAGGAGGGCGAGGGCGACGCGCAGTGATGCCGCTGCCTCCGCCGCCCGTGCCACACCTGTGTTGCATATCAATTTCATAATCTTGTTATTTTTTACCAAAAAAAAGAGAAAATCTAATGATACTCGTCGCTCGCCGCTGCTGCCGCCCAGCCCGGCCCGGCCCCGGCCTGAACTCGGCCCGACCTCGGTCGGACCCGGCCCGGCCCCGAGTCGGGCGCTAGCTCGACCGACGCGGACGGCGGCGAAGCGCCCGTCTAACATATTCATATTTATTTAGGTGATATTTTTCTATTGGCTACTGATAAGATTTTATCTCGTTATGGATCCGCCGGCCGCGCCGGGGATGCATTGTCGTTTGTAAGGGGAGGGAGTGGAGTCGCGCCCGAAGCTCTAGCAATAATTTATCAGGTTCCTAAGACATGTTTTGTAGCTAGGTTCTATTGCACGAATTTTCGCGAACACTGCCGCTTTTATTTCTAAATTTTTTCTCGAACGTCGGACGTTCGAACGCTTCCCTTGTTTTACTATTAAAGAAAAAAGTCATTTTCAGCGTTACGTTAAAATTTGTATATGAAGCATTTAAGTGCTGTACGAGGGACCGTTGCAATTGCAAAGTAAATATATCAAAATGGCATAATTTTAGAGCTAACATAGAGATATTATAGTCATTTCGTTTTATAGGTGTAAATGATAAAGAATTTATTTTGGAACGTCAGGTTTGGATAATGTAAAGTCTTCGGAGAGCTGTGATCATGAAGGATATAAAGCAGTCATATTTTTAAAATATACATTTAAGAGTTATAACGTAATTATATCGAGTGTACAGAGTATCTGTAAGGTATCTGTGAAGTGTTAGGTACTCGATGGCCGGCGGGGCTGGCGGGCTGGCTGGCTGGCGCGCCGCCGCCGCCCCTGCCGCCCCCGCCGGCCCCGCCGCCCGTCATTGCTGTACCTGTACAGTGTACAGTATGGGACGACGTCTCTACTCACACATCTGCGCACGGATGTATTTATCATATCAAAAAAAGCAATAACTATTATTTGATAAATAATAAAAAAATCCTTTTTAAAATACTATTTTAACCGAGTTGTTATAAATGTAGTTAGTGAATTGGAAATGTCTTCTGAGAAGTCCACGGTCATATATAGAGTTCTTTTGAACGGTAATGAAATCCTCGTAATAAATTATAGTCTCCCGTTTTAAAACGTCATATCAATTTTATATTACTTAGTTTTTCTCGAGTTATATTTTGTACCTTGTACACTTTATATTATATCGGATCATAAAAACGGTATATTGCGCGTAGAATATGTGTCACGCGACCGAAGTCGTTCACAGAAGTGAGCATATTTGTGAAACAATTATAGAATAGGTACATAAGCCAGCCGTGTGGACAACAAACAGTCACTATGCATCTGACGCTCGGGCAGCTAGAGGCTTTTGGTGTAAATAACGCCTATATTTGTGCCAAAAAAATCGTTTTCCTAAATATGATATAAATGTAGACAATTAATATGTCCGTTTTTATGGTTCGAGTGTACCCAGTACAGTACACGAGTTGCACGTGTCTAGCAGTCAACTGTAAGAGATTGGTGTACCTATGAATAAGTTACAGTTACCAGAGTTAGGATATGTAAGTAGTCACGCAGTGCTACCTAGTAAAATCTTACTAACTTGTAATATTTTACGATGCCAATTGAAAGTCTTAATGCTCAATTTTGCCAAATTTTACTTGCCGAAAACGCGACTTGTCTATTAATTTCGTATTGTAATTTTCGATATAGCAAACATTCCCGTTCCTAAAGTTGCCATTAGGTATTTGAAAGTGAAAAGGGAATGAACAGATTGCTCAATGTATAAAATATGTTTTTTCTTTCGTAGATAACAAATTTCAAATAGAACATAACAAATTGGCCCAATGAAAATTATATCATTAGAAAATTTGAAGTGAAAAATATTAATTGTAATTTAGAATGAATAAATTGAGAGTTAAAATGAATTGCAAGTATAAATACTTTGTGACGAATGCTCGAGATGCAATATGTTAATTTAGTGCCAAATGATAAGTTAACTCGTAGCAATATATTGTATCCTAATGCTCTTGTGTAATTTCTCATGTAGTGTTAATGACCTATGAGGTTTCAAAGGTTTCTTTTACAAGACTATAATATATTTATACAGGGAAAGTGTTAGGTATGTACTGTTGTTTGGAATTAAGAGTGTTGTTGGGGAAAATACTCATTGTGGCAGGGTGTAAAAATAATGGTACATCACGAGCTCGTCCGTCGCGCGTCGTTCGCATCGCGTCGCCGTCTTTGCGCCGTCGTAACGTTAGACGCTGCGCAATACAACTGTACCCTAGCATGGTTTTTGTATGTGTATTCTCACAAAGAATTGTATCGTTTGAAAATGTTCAAATTACCAAAACTTTCACGATACAACCTCCACTTACGATATCAACAGGGTAAAAATCGATATTAATCAAAATGCTTATTTTACTGTGAACTACAATTATTTTTACACTCTGATCTATAAAGCACTGAATGAGCAATGGAACAAGAGAATTTATTTACTCAAATAAGTTTTTATTATTTACGATAATTTTTTACTAAATTTTAATATACATTATTTTGCATTTTATGATTGTAATGGCAGCTGTCCATTTAACGGTGACGATAGAATCGATCGCTGTGTTATAGGGTTTCATAGATAAATTTAAATGATACATCGAACATGACACATTGGGCACAAATATTGATAAAAAAAATGCTTTCTTTGCTTGCTATTGTGTAATAATCAAAAACTAAACATTGTTCCTGAATGAAGTGTCGACTGGAGTAGGCCTCGTGGAACCCTAATATGTTAGTAGTACAAGTATAATCAAATAGAGCCAGGTATTTGCGCGCAGTGGGATGTTCCTCGCAGATAAGATTACATCACGGTTAAATGATTACTACCCGACTCGTAGTTAACTTATACTGACAACATTAAACTCGGTCGACCCCTGTGAGCATCTTCCGTTTCTGTTTGATGTACCTTGTTTCAGAACAAATAATAATTTATAAACTTTGTATATAAAAAGAACAACATCGATGCCACTGTGCTCTGAAAAGACGCAGCGTTGTGCCAAAATTACGTGCTAGTCTTTAAAAACAAATGTTGTTATCATTTTCAGATTTTATTTAGTCCAGAATGTGTTTGTTCCTGTGCTGTGAAAATATTTTCTAACAAATCAACACTTTGTGGTGGTGGTGGTGGTGAGACACAATGTGATCGATTTTTTTGTGAGTCCCATGAGATTTGTAAACTATTGTTTATGAATATTTTGCCAAAATGAAATTGGAGCACTGGTATTTTATAAGGAATATTTTATCTTTAATTCTCATTAGGTGTAGGTATAGCGGGTTACGTCGAGGGCCTTACATTCCACGAGGAGTCACAGGACTTGAGTTAGGAGAGTGGAATATATTAACCCCTGTCTGAAAGACGTGGGGTAGCGAGTGTGACCCGCGGCGTTTGTTCATATGAGAGATAAGGACTTAAGTCAGTGCTCGATTTTCATTAAATGTGCGAAAGAAAAATAGATTACATTGTGTCAAAATGTAGAATTATTTAGCTCGACAACTTTAGGTACAATTTCTGAATATGAGCATTGAAGTAACATATCAACAACAAAAAACGTATATATTCATGTAGATTGTATAATTGCAGTGAGGTAAAATTTTCTGGTAGTTTTCATAATGATTTGAGGATTTTCGAACTTGCTGTAACCAGTTAGTCTGTGCATTTATCAGTTAGAACGCGTTACTTATAGTTGTCGAACTATACGAAAGAGTGTCATTAAAAGTGAGTCATAAAATCTAATTGTCTAGGGTTACGTACGAAGTGTTGTGTTGGTTTGTTGCTATATTTATAATATTTATAAAAAAATGCACATAATGATTTAGCTTTGAGCTTGTGCAATATTATTCCAAATTGTTTATAGGAAAAAAACTGTTATAATTATTTCTAAATTGTTATATAAATATTTTTATAAACGTAAAAGACAAAGGCAACTTAAATTATATTTTTGTTGTGCATTTATTAACAAATTTTATCAATACTGACCCACAAACTCATTGTGGACTGTAATGTCTGCGTCTGTGAAAAACTGTTAATTAGGTACAGTAGATGGTTTTTTTTATATGTATATTGCTGATATATTGTGAGTCAATTCTAGTAATGTTAATGTTCCCTTTTATTTAGAATAATTTACGTTAATAAACAAATTAATCTAAGATTGCTCAACAGAGATGCAATGCTAACTGCAATGTAGACGTAATGGAAATCATTTTATATTTGTCCTTTTATATTATTATTATTTATCTGATATTTCAGTTTTATTCATTATTATGAGTTATGGCAGCGCATGTTAGTCTTACGTTTATTCTTAATTAAGAGAGGCCAAATGTTGACTTGCTTATGTGAGACTGTTTTGCCAAGAATCAGAAAGTATATTATTACCTACATTGTTTTAAAATAAATGCTTTTATATAAAACGTATTGTTGCTTTCTTTTCACAAACGTTAAATTTTGGCCAAGTTATTTTGTTACCTAAATGTAGAATGTCGATGTGTGATAGACAGTAGTGTACAAATATTGTTTTACACAAAAAATAAATAACTCAAAAGTATCAAGTCAGGTTATTCCAGGTACTTCATACTGGAGTTACTAGACTGAGATTTTTTAAATTTGCCACGCTTTTTCAGTCCCTAGGTACATTCGTTTGCCAGACTCTAAAGGGCGTCACACTCGGCGAAGATACAATAATATTTTATCTTAAGATATATGAGTCAGTGCTATACCAGCGAAAGAGAAGGAAAGTAGGTAGGTAAGAGGTAGGTCGTTGCTTCTTTTTTCATAGCATAATGCTGTCTCATGATCTTAGATAAAATATTATAGTATCTTCGCCGTGCGTGACGTCCTTTAAGGGGGTAATATTTTATCTTAAGGTCTTGAGACAGCATTATATTTTAAAAAGAGAAGGAAATTGAAAGTAGGTCGTTGCTTCTCTTTTTATAGTATAATGCTGTCTCGTGATCTTAAGATAAAATATTATAGCATCTTCGCCGTGTGTGACGCCCTTAACTTTTATATCTCTAGCTCGCAAGCTACACAACTATCCTAGTGATGGGACTCGAATCGAAAATGAATATTCGAATAACCCGGCGAAAATACGAACCATGATTCGAATAAACCCTTCAACATCAACGTATAAAATAGTTTAATAGATAAAAATATACTTAGATACGTTTTCGAACACTTTATAGACCTAATTGCTGTGCCCCACGGTTTCACACGCGTAAATCCCATTCCGATGGGAATACCGCAATATGAAGTATCTTATGTGTTAATCCTAGTTATAATCTACCTATGTTCCAAATTACAGCCACATCCATTCAGCAGTTTTTGCGTGAAAGAGTAACAAACGTACATTGCGTACATTCTTACAAACTTTCACGTTCATAATATTAAGTAGGATAGAATAGGAGGATAGGAAGGATAGGGTAGAAATCATGTCTCGAATCGAAATCATGATTCGAATCAACTTGATAATTGAATCTCATTCGAATCAAGCTTTCACCGTCATCATTCGAACCAAATGTGATTCGTTCGAGTCCCATCACTACTCTATCCTCTTTGACAGAACAGAATCGATGACGAGCCGACGACCGAACGATAGGTTCTTTTGTGTACCCAAAGAGAATATAGGGTATGTTCCGTTATACACTGCGAGAACTGTTCAGTACTCTTACTGGGGAGAAATTCGTTCCGTTATAGAAGACAGTATACTGACACAGTATCCTAGGGAAATATATGACGTCATAAATCGTCGCCATTTTTGTACTGTGAGCACTGGCGTTTTCGAGGTAAGGTGCTCACAGCTCTCTTATGATCACGTGATCAACGGCGTCCAGAATGACAGTTTACTTACATATATACGTGGATGACAGACAGTATACTGGACTGCGTTCCGTTTAAATTAAACAGTACACAGATAAAATGTACTCTGTGGTACACAGTATAGCTAACTATAAAGGAACAGCTTCTCAGTATACTAAATGACGTCAAACCTTACAGTGCTCGCCAACGTAGTGTATTATATTCTCTTTGGTGCTCGCAGTCATAGATAATAAAACGTAGTGATTATATACTCTTTGGATAATACACTATATATACGAGACTCGCAGTGTATATCGGAACATCGAACATACCCTATATCTTCTTTGCCCTATATCACTATATCACTCACAGGTTTAATAATAAGTAAAAGTGTTCTTTGATATTTAATTTGTGTAGTTTTTATTAAAAATATTTTAAGACAGGACATTTATTCTAAATGCATATAAAATAATATTTATCACTAAACGATATTAGATGGCGTTTCCTCAGCCTAACGCTCAAAGAGGTTAGTTGAACGTAAACAATTTTTATATTCGAACTTGATAAAACTTCCTAATAAAAATATAGTATGTAGAGAGTAAGGTCATAGAGTAGTTTTAGGGGCCTAACTTCCAGGCATATATTGAATTGCTCAGTTTGGCTTTATATATTGTTCTATAGAATTGACTAACAGGAAGATTTTGGAGGAACTTCAACTGAAGAAACAGATGCTCCTGAAGCAGGGTGCAGTCGCTCCTCTCACCGCCACCTCGATATCCCTCGCACAGCCGAACCCTGTCAGCCAACTGCCTATGTGCTCAATTCCACCAGTATCTGCAACTGCTGTAAGTAATGATATCACATGTAGATATTTATTTGTTCTAACCAGTGGAAACAACAGACGCTAAAATTAACAGTTTTCACCTAAAAAGATTATGTACTTAGTAAAAATTTTACTATAATATATCAGTGCTAGTGATGATGAATTCTATGGCATTGCATGATCCAAGAAAACATATATTATTGTACCATGTGGCAATGGTAGTATGTTTGAATCTTACTATGAGCTTTAGCAGGTGGGGAACTTTGTAGTTCACGCCAGACACTACCATCCTCAAGTTGAAAACCTGTCACCAAGCGCTTACCGTAGCTTCGCTTGAGGTCCAGTTTCCTTTGTGGCTTTACCATCCTTGGCCACATTGTCACTTACTTTTTGGTCAAACCCAAGGCATTCTTTGTTATAATAATTGTAACTGTTTGAGATTTTAGCATTAAAAATAAACATTTCAGGGTTTTCCACAACTACCTGAAGCTAACATAGTTAATACAAGTCACAGAGCAGCCTTGCAGCACGCGAATGCCACATCTTGCGGCTACTTCGTCTCCCAAGACTCATCATTTGGAAATCAGATATTACCAGTGTTACCCCGCTTTGAAAACAAGTAAATATGTCGGCCATGATGAAGTTAAAGACCTTGCAGGGTCACTTGCAAGGTTTGAATGGGTTCAACGATCCTAAAATTGTGTTAGAACAGTATGAGACACCTCCACATATTGCTGCTGTTGCCCTTTTTACTATACAGGTAAATATACTTTTCTCAAGTGCTGTATTTATTATTATTAAACAAAAACAATGCAGAGTAATAAAAATTCTGGAGTATAATATCTTCACACATGGTCATCTGTTGTTATTAATACATGTTCTTTAGAATATAAATAAGGTATGCAGTGGTTGGTTTTACTTAAAAAAAAATCTCAAACTAAAAAATAAATAAATATTCTGGGACATTATTCCTCACACACGGTCATCTGACCCCAAACTAAGCAGAGTTTGTACTATGGAAGCCAGATAACTGATATACTACATATACTACTATTCTTTTCTTTTCTAAATACATACATACATATATAGATAATTACACCCTATAAACTACTAAGCAGGGTGCTTTACAGATTTATTTAATATATCACTAATATCCAACCGAGATGGTCGATTTCTAGCCGAAGCTGATTAATCTGCTATCTCAACAACCTTCCCCCGAAGCCTAACCGAAGGCTTAAAATTAAAAACCTTAGAAAATAGAAATTCAGTTCTAGACCGAAAGACTTAGACTTTGATTTTAAAACTTTTAAATCGACTAATTTCGGCCAATTTTGGCTTTGGTGGTTGTTTTTGGCCGTAGGTGACCGAAGCCGAAGCTTCGGTCGGTCACGACTTCACTAGTGTCAGATTTTCATCATGAAGGTGGTAGCCAGTCGCTATGTTTTCTTTCCTTCACCGAAAGCTCAAGCTCGTTGTAGGATTCGAAACCATGTCCTTCGACGTCACTTCCACTGACGTATCATCGCCTTAAAATGTTGTTGATGATGATGATGAGATATTTGGATATATTCCTGCCTGTATATAGCTTGAATGTACTTCAGACACAATTCGGAAGTTTAGAAGACAGCTTGGTGCTTGACGCTGGGTGTGGACCGGGCGTATTCAGTGTGGGAGCCGCACTCATGGGCGCCGCTGCAGTCACTGCGGTTGATATTGACGCCGACGCCTTAGAAGTCTTCTACGAAAATGTGCACGACATGGATATGTCCAATATTGAAGCTGTTCAATGTGACTTTCTTAAAACAGATTCATATAGGTAAGCTTTTGTTCCCAGCGATATTTTAGACTAGCTGTCACCCGCGTTCGCGAAAAAAAAGTGGCCCATGTCCTTCTCCATACCATAGGCTATCTGCGTACCAAATTTCATCGCAATCGGTTTAGGCGTGAAAAGGTAATAAACAAACTCCTCACATTCGCTTTTATAATATACTAGTCACCCGCGGATTCATCCGCGTTTCCGAGAAAAAAACGTAGTTAAGATTGTTAGGATTTATCTACATTATAGATATTTGTAGGAATTTACTTTGAGCTAGAAGCTGACGCAATAAATGTACAGATGTCAAATGATTTCATGTTAAAATTATAAGCAATGGCAGTCTGTTGATGTGCCATTGATAATCACCATGTTACCCGTTTCTACAATCACTTGTTTTATGTCAAACCAAGTCCATACATAATCTCTTTTTTCCAGATGGGATAACTATTACGATACAGTGCTAATGAATCCACCATTTGGTACCAAGAACAATGCCGGAGTAGACATTGAGTTCCTCAAAAGAGGCGTCCGTGTTAGCTGCAATAGTGTGTACTCCTTACATAAATCTACTACAAGGTATGATTCTCTTACTTATATACTTTTCCTACTAATATTATAAATGCGAAAGTTTGTGTGTCTGTGTGTATGTTTCTTAAATCTACTCCATAACGGATGAACGGCAGATTTGTTCTGGAGAAAATTTGAAGTATCCTGTGTTAAACCTATAATACTTTTATCCCGGAAACGGAATAAGTCTAGCTTTTAAAGTTTGTAGTTGTTAAGATTTTGTGTATATTTTCAAAATAAATGTACATATTTCTTTCTATTTATTTATTTATTCTACTTGCTTTTTTTATAATAATAAACTCTATTTCTTACAGGCAATATATAAAAAAGAAAATCAAAGACTGGGGAGTACAAGGCAGCGTGATAGCAGAGTTAAGGTTCAATTTGCCTCAAACTTACAAATTTCATAGACGCGACACGCTAGACATCGCTGTTGACCTATGGAGATTACACCATCCACATTCATGATCAATTGACCATATATTTTATGGCAGGACTGATTTGGGGTTAGAGCCTACGACCCTTCGATCACTAGCTATTGCGGTAATGAACTAGACTATTATATTGTAGTTATGTAATCTATACTTTTGTATAATAAGATGACACAAATATTTAATTTATTTTACGATAATTGTAAAAAGGACTCGAGGAAATATAAAATTAAATATGAAATCGCATAACATTTTATGGTTTTTATTACAAATCAGTCTTCAACTTTACAAATGATGTAGGTAAAGATAACATTTATAATTATAGATAGATTAACATTTCATCATACAAGAGATATGAAACGTGGCGTTCACCACATAACATAGTTTCAGGTCCATCGGCCGATTGTTTGTCATCATTGATCACCAAACTTGATGTTCTGGGCCAGTTTGATAGTTCCGGAGTAGTTGACGGTGACGGTGGAGCGTCGCATGTAGCTCTTCCAGGAGTCGGAGCCGCACTCGCGGCCGCCGCCGGTCGCCTTCTCTCCGCCGAACGCGCCGCCCACCTCCGCGCCGTTGGTCGGGATGTTCACGTTCACGATGCCGCAGTCTGACCCGTGGGGGCCGATCCACTGGATTATAAAAGCGTTATTCATTTTTGTATGCCCGATAATGCACTCGATCTAATTAAAAATATGGGGTGATTTTTTAGTCGTTGTCGATACTCGCAGAGGTGGAAGACGTGGAAGTACTCATCGATATGAACAAACGATCGTTGCGTGGACGAACGCACTTAATTTACTCAGAATTAAGAATACAACTAACGTAATGCTGATAGCAATGGAAGATTATAAAAAAGGGTTTTAACATTTGTGTTAATACAAACTGACTCACTTGGAACACATCTCCCAAGTTCTCAGTGAAGAGGCTAGAAGACAAGCCTTGTTCTACTTCATTGTTGTATTTGATACCGGTTTCCAAGTCTGGTATCTCTATGCAGTACACGATGGGGGCGAAGCACTCGGACTTGACGAGAGGAGAGTCGTGGGGAAGGCCTGTCACGATCGTTGGTTCCACAAAGTATCCTTCGCGTTCAATCACCTGTTTTAATTAAGTTGGATAATCAACAATTAGGAATATAGGAATCTTTTATTCTTTTTTTATTCGTTTTCAAATACTGTTGAATTAATTTGGAAACTATTTATGTCTACAAGCAGTGATTTTGCAATAATGAACAGTGAAACAGTCAACTGCACGGGTGGTAGCTGCGACGATTTACCAACTTGAATTTGTACGATTGTATTTAAATAGGTACTTACTTTCCCTCCAAATTCAATGGTCCCCCCTTGTTTGACGACTTCAGCGACAGTCTTCTTGTAAGCTTCGACAGCGGCGGGCGTGTGGAGCGGACCGATCAGTGTCTCTGACAGAAGCGGGTCGCCGATCTTGCTGACCACGCCGGAGAATGCTTTCTTCAGACGGGCTACCACTTCGCTGTATACCTGGTTACATTGAAATAAGAAGAGCTGTCATAAAAATCTGCTAAGAGCTTTCATTATAAATCTATACTAATATTATAAAGCTGAAGAGTTTGTTTGAACGCGCTAATCTCAGGAACTACTGGTTCGATTTGAAAAATCTTTCAGTGTTGGATAGCCCATTTATCGAGGAAGGCTATATGCTACTTTTTATCCCGGAAAAACATAAGATCCCTCGGGAATGCGGGTGAAACCGCAGGGCGGAAGCTAGTATATATAATATATATTGGCGTAGTTAGTTCTGTGGTAAGTCATGTCGTAGTAAGGTCATGGGGTCGAATTCCACAATACGCCTTCGACCACGTCATCACGTACCATAGTGAGATTTTGGTCAAAAATAAGCCTATACAAAGTAAAAAAAAATATAGTTATGCTCAATGGCCTTTAAAATGTTGGATCATACCTTCTTATGTACAAGCAGTCTCCTAGTAGTGGTGCATCGTTGTCCAGCGGTGCCGGCGCACGCGAACAGCGCCGCGTTGAGCAACAAGTCTAGATTAGCGTCAGAGTTCACTATGATCGCGTTGTTTCCGCCGAGCTCCAGCAGGTGGCGGCCGAAGCGCCTTTGCACCTCCACACCCACCTATTGACCGATAAGCAATCATTATGGTATCTTTAAGCTTGTATTGATTAATTCATTCATTTACTGTACAATATTGAACATCGTTATAGTCATTATAAGGTTTAATTTTATTTAGATATAATCCAGATTGCGTTGTAATGAGGAGAATCAAATTCGAGCATTATAGATTGTGAGTCAGGCCTGATTTTTCAAAGACCAGATAAACTATATCTGGCTGTTAATTTGAAATTAGAACAGTTTTTGTATGGACTTATCAGAGGAATAGCATAAAATTGAAAAATCGGTATAATATTTGAATATAAAAGCGAGGGGTAACTTTTCTCAATGTGATGAGCAATATCGTTTATTATTGAGAAAAACCTACCAGTATTTACATACATGGCTTAGTTACACTAAAGCGCTTTGCACACGGAGCAACTTAGTTGAGGCGACTATCAACTTTTTGAAAGGTTTCTTTACAAATTGCAGTTGCTACCACCAAATAGACTGCCAAATAGTTGCCAGATGCTGCGAAAATTGTTGATCCATGTGCAAAGCGCCTGAGGTTCTTACGGGTTATATTTTTTTTGCTTTTTAGTGCAGTACCTACCTACCTACTTACTTTTAAAAGCATGTTTGTGCTAGGGATTCGTAGTCTGTCTGTCATGGTAATTTTACTCAGAGACTACCAATATCAAGCTAACTTTTTGCAATAAGTATCTAGTTATGTTGCTCGTCTCTCTCTCATGTAAGCTACCTGTGTGCCAAATTTCATCACGATTGGTTGTACCGTTGAGACATCAAGATTTAAAAGACAACTCACAATATTAGTATATGATACTTAGTGCAAAAATATTTTGCATACAGTTTTGGTTTTTGTTAAAAAAAAAATATTATCTTCGTTTTACACCCCTTTATCCTCGAGGCTCGAGTTAGATAGCCCAGTACCATCTTTATAAAGCTACAAACCCACCTGTTGGCCAACAGCAGTGCTGCCAGTGAAAGAGACCAACTTCATCCTCTCATCCTTCACGAGTTGCTGTCCGATGTCCCGACCGCCGACGCACAGCGACGCGATCGCTCCTGGTATGTTGTTCTTACGTAGAACGCTTTCTACGATCTTTGTTACAGCCACAGCTGTTAGAGGAGTTGTGTCTGACGGTTTCCATATGCTGACGTCACCGCATACCTTAGGGGCAGAGTATGAGCTTTTATAACAAAAAGAATCCCTATCAACACAGGTTAACATTATGTAGATCTTCGTTATACTATTATTTTTTATTTATTAGCTGTCCCCCGCAGTTTAACCCGTGATCCCGAGAAAAAAGTTGCTTGTATTTCCCTCTCCAGCCTATGGCAGGCTATCTACGTACCAAAATTCATCGCGATCGGTTCAGCGGTTTAGGCGTGAAAAGGTAATAAACTCACATTCGCATTTATAAAATTAGTTAGGATAGTATGGATGTCTATAGGTATGCCTATTTATATGAAAAGTAAACGAATTTTATTCATAAACATTCGTGGGAATGTTTTTATAGTGTATGACTTTACCCTGTCTGATGATAGCAAGCAATCTAATTTAATAATTATACCTGTTTAGTAAGTTCTTACAAATAATCTTATCTATTTTGATATTTTTAATCAAATCATTATGTACCGAAACATTATTTAAATATTAGTACTACGTACTGACCGTCTCTTCAAAAAGCGTCGATCGATATAAAAACAAAATAATAAATTAAAAAATAAATATTTTTTTATTTACCATAGCAATAGCACTATTCCAACCGAACACAGCAACGGGGAAGTTAAAAGCTGTGATGATGCCGATTGCGCCCAACGGGTTCCACTTCTCAATGAGCACGTGACCAGGTCGTTCTGATGGGAAGATCGCGCCGGGTAGAGTGCGGGAGAGACCCAGCGCCAGGTCACACACGTGTATGTACTCGATCACCTCGCCTATCGCTTCTGGCAGGATTTTACCTGAAGGAGACAAACGGATATTATGTTTTTGTGTGGTTGAAAAGAAGTTAGAATAGGTGTAAAATTTGTGGTCCTTCCGAGCCAGAATACTATTTCACCTATAGGTTAGTACCTACTTACCCACTATAGATACGTGTGGTAAATTCGATATCCGATTAGATAGGTACTAAGACCTAGAAGACTGATGGAATCATTAATGATTTAGATCAATCATATGAAAGATACCTTAAGACAGTTCCTTCGGTAACTGTACGGTGCGTTAGAGTGGATCGATTGAGTACCTCTCGCTCGCGTCATTTAGCGTTGTGTGTTAGATGAGAAGATACTACTTACACCTACTCGAACATTCTACAACACCCACCCATCTCCAAAGCCACCAACTGTCCCAGAGGCTGCAGCTTCTCCCTGAGCGCGTCTCCTATCTGGCGGACGAGCTCCCCGCGCGCCGGCGCTGGCAGCTCCGCCCACGAGTGCCACGCGTCCTGCGCCGCGACTGCGCAAGCCTCGTAGTCAGACAAGCTCGCTGCTTGGACCTCCGCTATTACTTTACCATTTGCTGGACTGTATGATTGGATTATCTGTTTACAATTAATTGAGTGAACTATGGTTTAAGTTATTAACACAAAATCTATTAGGTAATATAATAAAATGCGTAGGTACTTATAGAGTTGTCATTAGATTATTTGAAGACATAGATAGCTCATTCTTTCTTCAAAAGTAGGCACATGTCATATTTCAGAATCATGAGTTTTGCATCTTTTGAAGCAACAATATTATATGTTCATGTAGTTATGTAGGTAAAGGCGTACCTAAGTATTTGCATTACGATATTACGATCGACCCAAGGAATTCACTATTTACATGCGTATAAACTCTTATCTAGGTACTTAGATGTACATAGACATGTTATTTTCTTTTATTCTATTCTATATGGCACAATTTTCATAAGGTTTAATTATACTAGAGGTACCTACATACCTGACCATTCGCTTCCCATTTTCCATTGAACACGCCAACATTCTTCTCTTGCAGTCCCAACTCCTTCAGAAATGAGTATTTTGAGTCCTCAATGAGGAAACCTGACGCGTTGCGAGCCATTGGCACCTGATTGAATCGTAAAGAAAATATCGCCCGGCACAGAACGCGACTCATTAGTGTTGCTTTTATTGGCGACTGTATATATTACAATACCCGTCTGTGAGCTAGTAAACATATTGCTTTATCATATTTGTGAACAATTAAAGGCACTGCTATGTCTTATCTCGGTGATAAGAGCTCAGTTGCTGGGTCAGGACTATTAGATAACTCTCGCCACATGATTTGTAAACAACGTGAAAAATGATTATTACTTAATTAATTTTGAAGAGTGTAATATATATTTTTTAAATTTATTATTATTAATTTAAAAAAAACAATATATTAGAAACACGTAGCGCAAATCTCAAGGGATTGCTTAGATAACAAATCAGTCAAACTTCTAATTGGCTACTAAAATTGAAGTCAGTTACTTAATTATATCTTGGCTGGCCGGCTACCACCTTCAAATTGAAAATCTATCGCCTAGCATTACCGGTGTATTCCAGGAGCTGCACTTGTGATAGCCAGTTCCTTCTGGGCTTTGTGTGCTTACCACCTTCGGCCACATCATCACTTACCATGGTGAGATGTGATCAAACAGGCCTTTAATTAGTAATAAAAAAAAATACCCACTGATGAATGATAGGATAAAAGACAAAGTCCATAAGTATCTATAACTACAAACCAAATTCTAAGGGACCTGTTTAGACACAAATTGAAATTTTGTAAAAAAATTATAACACTTTAAAACAATTAAATACAAGCTATATATTTAATTTCAACAACTAAATGTAACAATAAATACTTCAAATAAATCACATAATAGAACAAAATCCATTATCATCATCAATTTTTCCTTCTCTAATGTCTTGTGCTTTCTGAGCGAGGTAGGTGTTTTCATCTCTTTTTGCCATCCATTCAGGAAGTGGTTTATCCCAGTCACTTGGGGGTGCATCTCTTTTTTGCCAGATGTCATTCCTGTAATGTGCTCTTAACCTTTCTAACCGCCGTACTTTTTCACTGTTTATTACTGCTTCCTATTACAAGAACAATTAAAAACACATTAATTTAAGCTAAATAACTTCGTTTTTTATTTATTCAGGGTGGATACTGAGATGTTATCTTTTTGAAATCCATAAATTCCGAAAATGAACTTACAACCCCATTAGGTAACTAAAATAATAATCACAGGTCCACTTATTTAATTTTAAAACAACATTTACAAAACTTGCTGACACTCAGGTGGGCTGAACGCCAAGGTAATTCACACTGCAGCTAGGTATAAGAAGGTAGATTGGCAATATAACAGAATATTTTTCTTACATTTTTTTAATTCATACCTATGACCTATATGTTCATCCGTCAAAAGGACCAAACTTTATTAAGTAGTATTGTATAATTTGTTATTGACTAATGTTTTTGGCTAAATATGGTAAATCTGGTTGCTAACAAATATAAATACTGGCTAATACTTACGGCAGCTTTCACATCTTTGTTGCTCTCCCATTTGCAGCAGTTATCATAGTCCTTCTTCCACTGGTTGCAGTCTGACGTCTCGCCAAATATGAAGTACTGTTGGAATCTGCCCCTAAAGCTGGTACACTCTTTGTATTCGTCTTTGTATAAGTCACATTCTCTTATCTGTGAACACAAATTTTATTGTACTTATATTATTTCTTACTAACTTTTAAAACTCTCAGTCTGCATGAATTAATAACAGACATCCAGACATTTCAATACTTAATGTATTTTTTGTTTTAAAAAAATTTTGGAAATCAGGAATGAGAAACCACCAAAGTAAGTTTTTTTGTTTTTGCGTATTGCGCTTTTTCTTAGCTGGGGGTCCATGGTTGAAAAAGATTGGGAAATGCTGCCATAGAGGCTTAGAGCAACGGGAACACATGAAAGTTTTGTTCCTTAAATTATACATATAATTTGTATTGGCCAATGATATAAAAAAAGTACCTACTTATTTTGTGAATAAAACAAATTATTTAATAAAAATAGTTTCGATGGTTTTAAGAGTAGGTACAATACTTTATATGCGATACTATTCATGAGTACAAAATCAATGCATTTGATTCAATACAGTGTCCCTACCCCCAATTCCAATACAGCCCCTAAAGCTACCTACTCTATGACCAGAGGCAAAAGCTACTTATTTTATACCAGTGTTTGCTGATGTAAGTAGTTTCAAACACAGACTACAAGGATTATACAAACTTACCAACCATTTATCTTCTGGTTCAACTTCAGTTTGGTTGAATGCTTCTGTTTCTTCCGCTTTTTCTGTTTTGTTATCCGCTTCATTGGTATTTTCTGTATTATTCGTCATTGCTAATTCTTTTAATTTTATTTTGCGATGATTTAAAAACAAGCATTCATTGCAGTGCCTACCTAACCTGTCTGTCTGAACCCTGAAAGACTTACGACTTACATAACCTCAATAAAACTATTTCAAAATAGGCATTCCATTTTTATCTAAGCATTCCATATTATTCTCAGAAAAAAAATAGGCATAGATGGTAAATACATAGATCTGTTTTCCTGATTAGATTACTTTAATATTACCAATAAATAATATAAGAAAGATCAAAAGCCTTAGCTTTTTTTTAACATGACATCACAAAGTCCAAGAGAACTAACGTTCATGACATTGACTTTGCAGCGTTGCCATATATACGGATTTGTCCGTATTCGTACGGATTTTGGAAGTCCAATACGTGTGAACTATGGTTACGGATTTACGTACAGAATACAGACATGCTCTTATCAGATGCAGTACAGGTGAAACAGGGCTTGTTTCACAATCTCACTATGGTAGGTGATGATGTGGCCAAAGGTAGTAAGCACACAAAGCCTAGAAGGATCTGGTTATAAATGCGGCTGCCGGAACACACCAATAGGTGTTTGGCGACAGGTTTTCAACTTGAGGGTGGTAGCCAGCCAGGCGGGTACTACAAAGTACCCTACCACCGTGCTATGGTTTCCTAACGATGTTTTCCTTCACCGAAAGCTTAAGCTCATTGTAGGATTCAAACCCACGACCATCGCCGCGGGGTCCGACGTCACTTCCACTGAGCTATCATCGCCTTAACCGCATTTACCAGTTTTTAGAGGTTTTCATTTCGCTCTTACCGACGACTAAGTACTACTATATTTGTGTTTGTTACTTCTTCACGCTCAAACTGGTTGGACCAATTTTGATGAAATTTGGTATAGAGGTAGCCGGAAAATACAAGATCCCTTGGGAAAACGGATGAAACCGCGGGGTTGAAGCTAGTGCTATTTTTTTTCCACTTCAGTATTTGAGTTAGGTACAGATAAAGCCGTCAAAACCAAATCACTCAAATCCTGAAATACTGATTTACCGATTGCTTTTTATAATTTTTAACTTGAACCCAAAATTGTACAATATAGAGAGGTATTCCATTTGTACAAGTGTATTGTGCAGGCGGGAATCGTTGCTCGGGAATCGCGATGTTTGTTCAGAAATAGGTACTACAATGTTGTAGATGAGTGAAAAATAATTTACCAATCTTAAATGCTGCCAGACATAGCCAAAAAATGGCTAACTTGGCGACACTGAGCTGACTGTCAACTGTCAAAGAAGACTAGTGACATGACGTGTTCGGTGCTGCAAGTAGGTACGGCGGTAGCGGCGGCCTACCAATTTCCAGGGCTGCGTTCAGTAACTACGCTGTGTGATCGCCCGACAATTATCCCACTAAATGAAAGAGTATTAAAATCACTACTAAAACGCTGTATTTATATACTCTTTGCTGAACGCTATGATAATCGTCGGGCGATCACACGGCGTAGTTACTGAACGCAGCCCTACAAATCATCAAATAATCGTCGGGTGATCACACGGCGTAGTTACTGAACGCAGCCCTTTGCAGTGAAATGGGCGCAGTTTATTATTGTACCATGGATTAGATTAGGGATGAAACAATACCACTCATTCTTCGATACTAGTACTCGAAAGTAGTATCGAATCAAAGTATCGATATCATGTTCGTCACCATATTAAAATATCGATACTAGTGAGTACTCATTAAATTTTTAAAACATTATAAATTAGATAGAAAAGAAAAGATATGCATAATGTAACAGGAGAACAAAATGAAAAAAGTAGTTTATTAATCAATGCTTTATTACATATTGACACAAATTATTAAATTTAACCAAAAATCTCAAAGGTAAACTGTCTAAGTGTCTATAATGTTCTTTATGATGAACGCCAAATGAAATGACAACTAAATTGAAAATGAACCAACCATAATACTCCCTGCCCCGCGTCATGCGTACCCGTGCACCAGCAGCGCAGCTATTGGTCAATCGAGTCAACCGAGTCAACCGACCAGCCCGGGCGGGAGACAACGATACCATTTTTCTTTCGATACCAGACTCAGTATCGAATGTTGATGGTATGTACTTCTAGTAAAGGACGTCGCACACGGTGAAGATACTATAATATTTTATTATAATATATATGAGACAGTGCTATACCAGTGAAAGAGAAGGAAAGTGAAGGAAGGTTAGGTAGGTCGTTGCTTCTCTTTTCATAGTATAATGCTGTCTCATGATCTTAAGATAAAATATTATAGTATCTTCGCCGTGTGTGACCCCCTTAATAGTATCGAATGATAGGTATCGATTGATACCATATGAGTTGAGTAATTACTTGGTAGTATCGATTCATCCCTACTAATCCCTAGATTAGATTAGACTTCATATTTCATAATTTATTTATGCAACTTATCAAATAATCCAATCAAGACAATTTAAGAATCGTGAACAAAGAGAATAAAATCACTACGTTTATCGTGAATGTGAACTGACTCAAATCAAAATGTTAAATTTGCGTTTCGTTCGGTTACTAACCAAATATTGAGAAACTTCGTTCTATGTGAATTCCATGAAATAATAAGATTATCATTGTAATCTATTAAAATATACTTTGTACTTAATAATGTATACATTGTGAGTGAATTTTGAACGATCTTTAATTAGTTTATTTTTGGGGTACTTCGTGTGGTAATTTTGAAACAAAATGTCTTTGAATAAACTAATCGGAGGTGATTGTGGTGGAAATAATTCGCTTGTTCAACTATCTAACATCGTAAGCCGAGATGCCGTCATCCTTCAGCCAACATCTCAAGCAGACCAATTTGTTAATGAGTTTATGGCTCAGAATGTGCAAGCACCTCAAACATTCAACATGAATGCTCTACTCAACACTATACCACAGGTTGAACAAGTCAATATCCAAAAGAATATACACACACCCAGCACATCACAAGTTTCGAATCTCAGATCGCACATGAATATTCCATGGACACCAGGACCTTCTAGCTCTTTTATCCCTCAACAACCAAATTTGCGACAATTATATAGACCTCAGCAACCTTTAATGCAGCCTCAGTCTTCTAACCTACAAATACAATATGTGAAAGAGTCAGATATAGAAACTATTGATAATAGTGATGTCCGGGCTAAAGCTCAAGAATATGTTAATAGTGTCAAGGGTGATGATGAATTGGCATACAATCAGTTCATGTCATTTATGAAAAAAATCAGTGCTGGAGAACTGAATTTAGGTGAAACTTCTGCAGAGAATCAAAGGAAATTAAGTAAAGATGAAATATTAGAAGAAATGGCAGAAAAATATAAAGAAGAGTGGGAAAAGTTGAGTGATGTTACTGACTACTGGAGTAATGAAACTGTCAATGGTATTGCTGAGGAATACAACTTTACAGAAGGTAATGTAATGACAGAAAACAAGAGTGCTCTAGAAATTGGGAAAGAGAAATTGAGAATGGGTGATATTCCTGGTGCTGTTTTGTGTTTTGAAGCAGCTGCACAGCAAGAACCTAATTCAGCAGAGGCTTGGTTCTTTTTGGGAACTACACAAGCTGAAAATGAACAAGATCCTTTAGCTATCACTGCCTTAAAAAAATCCTTGGAAATAGATCCCAGGCAGTTAGAAGCTTATATCACACTTGCAGCAGCATACACAAATGAAAATATGTCCAAGTATGCGTTTATATCATTATTAGACTGGTTAAGAGCCAGTCCTAAGTACAGTGACTTATTTCCTCAAGATGTGAACCCTAAAAAACTAAATTCTAAAGAACTTGAAGCCTATGTAAAGTCTTTGTACCTAAAGGCAGCCCAACTGAACCCAACACAAATTGATGCAGATATTCAAAATGCTCTAGGAGTTGTTTTCAATATTAGTCAAGAATATGACAAAGCTGTTGACTGTTTTAAAACAGCTTTAATAGTTGCAAGTGATAATGCAAAGTTGTGGAATCGACTCGGAGCCACACTTGCCAACAGTGAGAAATCTGAGGAAGCTGTTGATGCTTATCATGAAGCTCTTAATTTAGAACCGGGTTTTATTAGAGCAAGATACAATGTTGGTATTACTTGTATGAATTTAGGTGCTCACAAGCAAGCAGCAGAACATTTTCTTGTTGCACTGAATCAGCAGTATAAAGCTAAAAGTATGTATCCCGGTGCAACATCAGCAGATACAAGTTCATCAACAATTTGGACTACCTTAAGAATGGTCTGTTCATTTTTGGGAAAGCATGATGTTGCTAAGTTAGTAGATGAAAGAAACTTGAATGAGCTAAATAAACACTTTGAGATAGAATAATAATTATAATGGATGTATTTAATTTATCACAATCAAGGTAACCATGGGGCCTCATGGGGGATCATGATAAAGAATTAAATATTGTATGAATAAATATTTTATTTTGTAGATATATTTTTTCCAATGTAGATACCTAATCATGCTTATTGTTAAAAAAACAAGATAATGGAACTTAAATGATTTATGATAATGTTAATATAAAATATTATGTAGTTGTTACAATATGAAAATGTGGGCAAGGGACTGATTATTAATTAAAAAATCTTTATATTTTTTAAATACCTCATTGTTTTAATAAACAACTTAAACATGTAAAAAACTACAATTTACTTCTGATAGAGGACAACCCTGTGGGTGATTTTTATAAAACCAACATGGTCTTTGTTGTATTTTCACATTGTTTGATTTATTTTTAGACTTATTTGTTTTAATGTTCTTATTAACATCTTCAATGGTTTTTGGATATCGTAATTGCACTTTACTATTTTCTACTTTGAAGATATGATGGTTATTTTTTAAAAGAGTTTTAATTCCACCACATTCTGATTTCAATATGTTTAATTGTTCTTGTGGTATTAATTGCACTACTTCATTCAGTTTAACAATCTTGCCACTAGACCAGTTAGAGTCATGTGTATTACACTCAAGTAACAGATAATTTGCAATGCAATTAACTATTGATTCAATAAGGGTCTTGTCTACTTGAGTGCAATTTCTTACTCTTTCAACTGTGTCCCTTGGTTTGAAATCTTTTACCCAGCTTGTATCATTTTCTCTTTCATGTAATGAGTCCCTATTTATAACTTCTTGTATTTTATCACAATATTTATAGTATTCTTCACTAGAGTGTGTTCTGCCTTTGCCAACAAAACATATTCTTTTAGTACTGGGTATCTTCAGTCTATCCATATGGACTGTAAATCCACATTCTTCACATAATCCTTTAATATATTCTAAATAATCAGTATATTGACTCTTGCATGAGTTTTTTCGTTGATATTTAGTACCATCAAAATTGTATGTGCAGCATGGAAGTAGAAAAAAATTACATTTAAAGGAACTTTTAGCTGCTATGACTGGTATCCACGGGGTAAGTTCATCTGAATGATTACCAATAATCCAATCTGTTTCAGGAAACAGACTGAAATCTGATGGTATAATAGTTTTTTCCTGAAAGTATAAACAAATGTAGTTATAACATAATATCAGAAGCTGCAAAGTTAAAAATATAAAAGTATTAATTCTTACTTCTATCCTAATATCATCAGAGTACATATCCCAGATTTGTCTTTTTCGTACATCTATGCCGACACCTTCATGACCTTCCTTGGTTAATATGTATACAAGTAAACCATTACCGCATCCAAGATCAACAAATGACTGCTTCCTCAAGATATTTTCATCTTCCCAAAGAAGCAATAAATATGTAGCAATAGCAACATCTTCATAAACAAACTTCAATGGATCTGTACATTCAGGCCAAATCTGGAAATAGTAATTAGTAAATTTAAATATATAAAAAAAAAATGCTAATAAGAATTATATATATTTTTTATACATGTGGTTGGATCACATTTGGGCACTAACCCACCCATAATAGGGTGATGGCAAAGTCTAAGATAAAGCATGCAAGCCCAGAAGAAATCTATTCACTCTACTTTGTAAGTCCCTAGGTTCTCATTTACTATCAGCATTATAAATGTGGATCCAGACATTGAATATTATTAGTCTACATGTATTTTTAAAATTTAAATGTATTTGATCATTATAATAATAATGTTGACAATAATACCTTGACGAATTGTTTTCCATACTTTAATTTCAAATCATTGTACTTTTCATAGTATTTATTCTTAGAAACTAAAGACAAAGAATCATTACAAAAAAATGATTTATCATTGTTTCCACTTCCTTCTGCCCATTTTCTAACTTGAGGTAAAACAGTTTTCCTTAGCCACTCATAAGATTTTGATTTTACATCTGCAAAATAAGAACCATCAGAAATGTGTCAACTATCAAATTAAAATAAATATTTTCTATGGTTATTCTTGACATACCATAGCTAGTTATTAATACAATTTCTTTGTTTTTAAGTTTTAAGCAATATGTAAAGTCAGGGCATAAATTCTGATCTGATTTTTCAGGAGAAACATCATAGAATGTTACTGTCATCAATTTTTTATCTAAACATATCAGTTGGTATGCGTGACTACTACTGTAGCTTTTTGGAAGCAGTTCGATTAGAATTACTTCTATTGTTGCACAAGATTCAGTAGTATTGTATGAGGCTAGTTTAAACTCCTGATAAATACGTGAAACAGATTGATCTATGTTTCCAACTGTTACGATTTCGTTCAATCTTTTACAACTTTTCGGTGTTTCCCATTGATCAGGGTCCAATGAGAAACATTTATAATGGAACCACACTTTGTTACCCCATAACCTTTTGTTAACCACGTGAGGTTTCGTTATTAAAATATTAACGGATTCCCATAATGAGTCCAATGATATTTTATCCGAGTGCTCGGAATAGTAATTAGTCATATTATTATCTCAATTAAATTATTAATCAAAATCAGTGTAAGTTGAACTACTCAACCTAAAACGTAGTGATTTAATCCTCTTTGACTCAACCAAAACAAACAGGCGCATGACAGTTGATGACAGCTAACTGCTAGCTAGCTGACGTAAGTAAGCTAAACTAGACAAGACGTCATTAGAACTAGGGAGGGGAACACCTAAATTACAAAATACGTATATTATTGTGTAGGCTGTGCGTGAGTGTGTCACTAGGGGAAGCGCGGGGACAGAGAGGCGGGTTTCGGGCGTCCTGTCATGAGTAGTACAGTCCGTTCATCGTAAAATAACTTGTCCCCTTGCCTTTATGGTGGCTCTTTATGAACGATATTTTGTTATGCCTGCCTAGCGCCATCTATTGTATTAATTGTATTATTTGCTCAGCCACACGAGTATAAATATTTTATATTTAGCATCTCACTCAACACTCATCAACGTCAATGGGCATTTTTCGTTGTTTAACAAAATGTCTACAAAACTAAGACGTGTTTTAGTTTAGTAGACAACGAAGTTTGTGAATAACGATAGGTAGCTGAAATAAATAAATTGGAAAACTACAAACTCAAGACCTGTATCTGTGTTTTTGTGTATGTAAGTAATTTTATTTATTACCCTACTATTAGAAAAGTGAAAGTGAATTTAGTAATGTAAACATTTGTAAGTCATAACAGTATATAGTATAGTATTTTGGTCAGAATGTGTTATTAGTTTTTTTTTTAATTTACTAGGTGTTTATTTATTATTTTCAAGTTACCAAGCGTTGATAATTATTGTTTTTTTTTCAAAATTACGATATATCAGTCTAAAACATCGATGTTTTCGACGTTTTTTATGAGCGATATTGCATGCCTAGTTGGCTTGTTTTTTTTTCTTCTTATTTCGGGAAGGCAAAAGGCTTTAGCCTAGCCCATACAGCCTAAAGCAGTTATTACACTATCCAATTTGTAGAAACTCTAATAAGGGAATCGGAAGGTGTAACTTTACACTTTTTACAGAAAAGATATTAGGTTGCTTTTTAGTTAAGTTGTCGAGTTTTTAGTCCACATTTCCATAGACTTTGATTCATAAAATACATTTACTGCTTTGATTATATTCCATCCATAGAATACATAAATCTATCTGTGTCTTGCCTTATAATAGTTATCTGTGTATACAAAAAACGTAAAATTCGCAGAAATATTTTTGTATTTTCCTTTTATATTTTTGTTTTTGTGTTGTTAAAGAGACTTTTTACGAATAAAGTCGTAGATTGATAGCAGTATATTAATTCTTACATGTAGGTAATGTCATACACTGAGCTCGAACATGGATATCAAGGATTGCGGCAAGCCAACCATCCACAGTTTTACGTCGGCGATGATGGAAATCTCGTTCCTATAAGATCAGCTGTGAGTGTATGTTTGTCACTCAGACACCCTATTGTTGTGTAATATTTATGTCTTAAAATCGCACTTAGAGTGTAGAAAAAACACTTCGTAACGTTACCTACGTTATTTACACTTCATCCAAATTGTTAAATTATGTGAATTGCATTAGCCAGACTTAGCAATATCTAGTTCAACAGAACAGAACTAAAACATCGAACACAGACTTACAGGAAGGCTAGGTTTATCAAACTCTAAATAATGGTTATGTAAACAGCTGATAAAACAAACCCAAAGGCTACTCTTTAACCAAACATTGGTTTAGCCCTGCCTTGTTTTTAGATCAAACACTGAATTTAATTACAGCTTGTGGCTACTAAAATTAATTACACAGTGACGTAGTTGTTTATCCTACTGGTTCTGGCTGCTTCACTTTTTTCTATATAATTGTATCATTCTATATGAGTGGATAATATAATTTTATACACAGCCTTTACTGACAATGACAAGTGAGGTAATGTTGTATGCTAATTTATGTCAAGTTTATCATATTTATCAAGTATGAAGTAAGGGCAACCAATCACTGGCAAGGCTATATGTTGGCTATCATTAAATTTGATATAATGGAGATATTAGTGGCAGTTAGATAGTAAGCAGTGATGGAGTGGCAGTGGCTTAAAGACTGGTGGCGACTCAAAAGGTGGAGAAGTAACAAAAAGAAGGAGCAGAGTGACGATGACTTTTGTTATTGTGATGATTGTTTACCAGATGTAAGCTCTTGTGGTGGAGACTGTTGTCTCATAATTAAATATTAATCAATTTTTCATTTATTACAGTTTGATGTCATTAAATTATAAACTTGTCATAGATTGTGGAATAATTTATTTATAATAATATGTAGTTAGAGACCTTATAATGCGATTGTGTTATTTTAATACAGTTAATATGCATTAATTATTCAACATGGAAATTTCATATTCTAGGATTTTAATAAACGGTAGACTAGTGGATAACAGATTCATACTAATTTTTATAAAATAAAAGTACCTTTGATTTATTTCTCCTGATAGTCTTTATCTGAAGATAATTTTGTTATAAATGTTTTAATGGTTATAATTATTTTTGTATTTCATCAATCCATATTTTTATTTTTTATATGGAATGATGAATTACAATGTATAATTGTATTATAACAAGATATTGATAAAACACATTCATTACAATCCTAATAGGTTGGAATGGACATTGAAATAAAGAATAATAAATAAGAAACTTAGGTCTTTATACTGTAATGACTGTTATTAAATTACATGAAATAATGCAATTACTTGTTATATAACATAAGAGGCCTATGATCCGACAGTGGTAATTATCAGATTTAAATGATGGCAAATTGTATATTAAAAATTTTGTTACAATTTATCAGGGCGAGTTGGACCTGTGTGAGAATTTAGACCCACAGTACGATGGCGGAGGCAAGAAAGTGGTGGTCGGCGTCTGCGCCATGGCTAAGAAGTCGCAGTCGAAACCCATGAAAGAAATACTCACGCGGCTTGACGAATTTGAATACATCAAGATGCTAGTCTTCCCTGAGGAGGTTATCCTTAAGGTTCTCTTCACTGTCTAACACAAGCAGTGGAACAAAATACTGTTGCTTTTAGAATGTATTTATTGTAAGAATTTGCATTTTTTAAATGCTAGTAGCAATTGGATGGTTGGCAAACAGTAATACAATTCTAAGTTTTATTCCATGAAAATCATAGTGTGTACACATACACTAATAATCACCATATTGAATGTTCCTTTATTCCTACAATTATTTTTTTATTACTGTTGTGTTATTACTTTACTGGAGTGGACAATCAACTATTTTGTTATATTAAGAGTAGGTACTTAAATATGTACTTACTCATAAATAGATTGCATGTCAATGGTTAGTTTTGCTATGAATGATTAAACTAATATACACAGTGTTGAATAACCCACCAATTCAGTTTGCATTATTATTAGTGTATGTATTACATCTATCGGGCATGTTTAAGAGGAATGATTCCTCCTTGTGGATGTCACATATAAGTTTGACCTATCTCAAATTGCCTACATTAAGAAACATTCTAATTTGTACCTCTAGTTCAACATTGAAAACATTTTTACCAGTTGAAATAGTATTTGAGAAACTGTAGTAAGTAAATATCCGATCATAGTATTTGACAGTATTTATGTTTTTTGTTTCACTATGTGTTCTATTAACTTTTTTCATGATTAACTTGTCTGGTGATTTGCTTTTCTGCACCTCTGTAACAACATGAACTATAGCATGCAGTTTTGAGCAACCGTTTTATCTGTAGTCGTTAATGTTTCCATTGAATGGCTTCAGTAATGTATACTTGCTTTGTCATGCGGGGTATCATGTTGCGAATTAGCTTGTAATGGAGTGTTCACATCACAATTTTACACAAGCACCTACACATATCTATGCATTGATCCAGTATCTTGTTTTATATCGCGCACATGCACCACGAGGGAATTCTCCATTGCTAGCTGAAATCTTGTTTGCATATTACGGTAAAACTGAAATTTCGATTGAAACATAAATTACAGAAACCAGTAGAAGAATGGCCAATCTGTGATTGTTTGATCTCATTTCATTCAAAAGGCTTCCCATTGGATAAAGCTATCCAATATGAGAAACTACAGAAGCCTTATGTTATAAACAACCTTCATATGCAGTATGATATTCAGGTGCGTATTATTATTTACCTTATTTTTTGGATAAAAGTACTTTAATGATGATTTTTTTATTGCTTATAATATTTTTGTTTTATTGTACAGGATCGTAGAAGAGTCTATGCCATTTTAGAAAGTGAGGGTATAGAAATACCTAGGTATGCAGTTTTAGATAGGGATTCCCCAGATCCGAAACGTAAGTAAATCATCACTTTTTTAATCTATACTAATATTATAAAGCTGAAGAGTTTGTTTGTGTGTTTCAACGCGCTAATCTCAGGAACTACTTATTCGATTTGAAAAATTTTTTCAGTGTTGCCCATTTATCGAGGAAGGCTATAAGCTACTTTTTATCCCGGGAAAGCATAAGATCCCTCGGGAACGCGGGTGAAACCGCGGGGCGGAAGCTAGTTACTTATAAAAAGGAGGACTCTATTTTATCATTATTAGGTCGTCCATTTATTGATTACCTTTATATTTTTTACAGACCACGAACTAGTTGAATCAGAAGATCATGTAGAAGTCAACGGCGTAGTTTTCAATAAGCCATTTGTAGAAAAGCCGGTGTCTGCAGAAGATCACAATATTTACATTTATTACCCTACCTCCGCCGGTGGAGGGAGTCAACGCCTTTTTAGAAAAGTAAGATTTCAAAACATCCTTAGTTTTTGAAAAAACTGGGTCTTCACTAGTAACAAATGATTTCTATTTTGTAGATAGGAAGTCGTAGTAGTATTTATTCGCCAGAATCCAGGGTAAGAAAAACTGGATCATTTATTTATGAAGATTTTATGCCCACTGATGGTACTGATGTAAAAGTGTACACTGTGGGACCTGACTACGCACACGCTGAGGCACGTAAAAGTCCAGCGCTTGATGGGAAAGTAGAACGAGATTCTGAAGGCAAAGAGATTAGGTACCCTGTGATTTTGTCTAACCAAGAGAAACTGATATCAAGGAAAGTGTGCCTGGCATTTAAACAAACTGTCTGCGGTTTTGATTTGTTGAGGTAAGGCATAAAACATGTATTAAAAAGCAGTCATTTCATGTCAGTCGTAGAAACTGAGACATGACTCAGTACTCGTAATTGCAAATAAAATCCAACTCATCTTAAAAAAAAATGTTCCACAGAGCCAACGGCAAATCATTCGTCTGCGACGTCAACGGATTCTCTTTCGTGAAAAATTCCAACAAATACTATGATGACTGTGCTAAGATACTTGGGAATATGATCCTTCGGGAGCTCGCTCCAACGTTGCATATCCCTTGGTCCGTGCCCTTTCAGCTAGATGACCCGCCAATTGTACCGACTACATTTGGCAAAATGATGGAGTTGAGATGCGTGGTGGCTGTCATTAGACATGGGGATAGAACCCCTAAGCAGAAGATGAAGGTGGAAGTAAGGCATCCTAGGTAAGTGAACGATATTAGTTATTAAGTGTTACCAGTGATTTTTTAAATTTTATTCATGTTAATATTACGTAAAGATTACAAACTGATATCAGATGATTTGTTTAAGTAGTTTGTTTGTTATACGATGATTAATTAATAGTAATGTTTGGTGTTGCAAAAATAATACTGATAGATAAGATTACGTGAGATTATATTGATAATAAATTAAAAACTATAAAATTACTTACCTCCTAGCACTGATGTATTTTTAAGCTATTGTATAGCTTTTATCGCGGGCTTCGGGGTTTGTTAAGCTATTGTATTGCTTCGGGGTTTGAGCGCGGCGACCGAATCAAGATTTTTTTTTGTAACGATAAAATTCCGTAACGAAAAAAAATCCGTAACGAAAAAACCTAACACCTCCACACACACACATACATGGATGTGTGTGTATGCTGTTTGTGAGAAGGTATATAGGTGTATAGGTATCTATTAATATCAAAGAAAAAAAAAACAGAAAAAAAATTTGCATAAGTTGATAAAAAATGCTATGCAATAGCTTTACCGCGGCAGTCGCCGAGTGCCACACGATTTGTGCCTCCTAGGTCAAATTAATCTCATTTTGTGTGCACTAAACAAATAGGAATACGAACGAATAAAATTAAACAATAGACTTTTGTCCCAAGCTTAAGTTGGTTCTGGTAATTTTAGGATCTTGTTTGCGGCGTTGTGCGGCAGGTCGCTTACTTTCATAAACCCGGCCACGCCTCGCTGTGGCTTTTCCATTTTTTTTTATTGATAATAGGTAGTAAAGACTCGTCAATAGCTACTAAACAAAAATAAAATCGATTCACAAACAAGAGAAAATGGTACTTTGTCTTTGCCTATTTATAATATAATAATAATGTTGTCGGACTACGTATAAAGTGCTTGAATACCTATTAGAATAAAAATATTTTGGTTTAATAGATTGAATTGGAATTAGCTTTAATAAAAGTGACATTGCTGTATTCTCGTCATTCACAGATTCTTCGAAATCTTCGAGAAGTACGATGGGTTCAAACGAGGTCATGTGAAACTCAAAAAGCCTAAGCAATTACAAGAGATCCTCGATATCGCACGAGCATTACTCTCAGATATACACACTCGACACGCCGACCCTGAAATTGAAGAGAAGCAGGGTAAACTGGAACAATTGAAGAGTGTTCTAGAAATGTAAGTTGTTATTTACTAAAGAATAATTTGCATGACTATAAAATAAGCCTTGAAATTGTGACGCATTGTTCTTTATATAGAATGTTTATAAATTGTACCTAACGATAAACAGGCCCTTGTATGTATAAAAGATGTTTGCTCACATGACAGGATAATAAGTAGCGTACCTACCTACAATAAATTTTAAGATAATTGGTAAATAATGACGTTTGTCAGGACGTAAGTGAATTGTAGCGGAATTTCAAAGGGCGATTGGTTAAATTACTGTCAAAACAATAACTTGATGATATTTTTTGAAGTGAAACGTTCTTTGTGCGCGATGAAATTAAAAATTCCAAGGTTGAATTTGAGTGCAACGTTTTATATGTAACGTTTCATTTCTGTCGCGAAATGGATGGAATATAGCTTACTCTGCGAGAGTAAAAGAGAGAACTATAGTTACACTTCTGTGACGTGTCTGTTACACGCGCTCTTTTTTCTCTCATCCTTAGACTTGGTTAATTTCATCACGGTAATGATGCTGTGGGAATCTAAAATAGTAATAATGGTTATCGGTACAGGTACGGGCACTTCTCGGGCATCAACCGCAAGGTGCAGATGAAATACCAGCCGCGCGGGCGGCCGCGGGGCTCCAGCTCCGACGACGGTAACGGGCCCCCACCCGCGCCCCCACACGCACCCGCGCCGCACGGTTTGCCTCACGCCTTATACCCACGCTTATCATTGATTACTGTGCACTCTGATTGTATCTACATACAGCTGGGTTTAGCTTGATCTTGTCGACCAACTTAAAACAGTGTCTGAATCATATTTGTTGTATTTTCTATCATGAGTCTATTGGAAAAATATCGACATTGCTTATTATAGTAGAATTATTAAAGTCATTAAAGTAAGGTTATAATGGAAAATTACTTGGGAAGATAAACATCTATAACAACAACATATCTGGCCTACGTATATCTCGTTTATTATATCAATGTGGCATTCGTCATACTTGCGACACATTTCTAAAGATTCTTTTTATACCACTAAGGTGAGAAACAAGCATACAGCCACCTGATAGTAAGCGGTTACCGTAGCCTATTGACGCTTAATATCGATGTTGAAAACGTGAGAATCTGACCCTGAATTCATATTTTTTAATCGATCTATCACAGTGCATAGTAAATACATGTTTTTAAGTTACTGCAAATTCCAAAGCCTTACATGATTTGTGAGTACCCAAGTATAGTAATTTCTATATATGTACATACATAGTAGCAAGCAACGCTTGGCGTGATTGATATCAGTATTAGCTTAACATTTACAAATGCAGCCATTACATTATATTAGTATCAGTTTGGCGTTGTGACGTGCTCTTGTTCTTAGTAAGTACCACATTGTTGAATTATGTAGGTGTAAGTACGCTTTCTATCACGTCACTATATACCACTGTAAAGACGAGTACAGCTTCATAGTTACTGTTTGAGAGCTTCTGTAGTAAGATAGATATTTGAAGGTAACTAGCATGCGTCGTGTGCGAGTGATTCCCGTACGCGAAAAACAAACTTGAAACTTTATTTACAGAAAATATCACCGTAAAAAATATTTAAGCATTATTTATGTGCTCAAATGGAATCCTTTTACATGAAAATGTATAATGGTAAACAGTAGGTGGCGCTGGCGAGCCGTCGCTAGTGTTGATACTGAAGTGGGGCGGCGAGCTGACGCCGGCGGGACGCATCCAGGCGGAGGAGCTCGGCCGGATGTTCCGCTGCATGTACCCGGGCGGGCAGGGACGACACATACCCGGTTAGTATCCGTATCCGTATCCGTGTGGCGTGTTGGTGATATATATAGGCTCAAACATTCTAATGTGCGCCATATGGCATCTTGTCGAGAGTTGTTATTACTTTGCGCCCACTAATCCGTCAGATAGCGTAATATAACTGCACGGTGCACAATTCTGTCTAACTTCAAACGTCAAGACCATTTTCATGCTTTGATATCGGCTTACTATTTCTGTACTCACTACAACGCTACTAAATCTCTGTTTATATTGTTGAAACGGTACAGGAGAAGGTGGCACTCAAGGCCTAGGTCTCCTCCGGCTGCACTCGACGTTCCGTCACGACCTCAAGATCTACGCGTCGGACGAGGGCCGCGTGCAGATGACGGCCGCCGCCTTCGCCAAGGGGCTGCTGGCTCTGGAGGGAGAACTGACGCCCATACTAGTGCAGATGGTCAAGTCTGCTAATACTAATGGATTGTTGGATAATGACTGCGATTCGTCTAAAATGCAGAATATGTAAGATTTCTTAATTATAATATCGCTAATAAGTATAGAGTTTCATATTTATATATTTTTTGAAGTGAAACTTCTTATGCGACTTCCAACAAGGTTGCGTTAAACGTTTAACGCTACCATGGAGGGGGTATGAAAGCACTGTTTTTCCTATTTTCATTTCCACATTACGTAGTTTCACTTCTTCCGCGCGGAGGGACTCCACGCACTATTTTTATGTTATTAATTTATTTGAAAAACTCTAATTAGTTAAAATAGTTGGTGAAAACCATCAACATGGGCGCTTACAAGGTAAACCCAATAGTGCCCTGAAAGCGATATTGTATTGCACCCTTAGGACGTTGTAGGCTCGTCGCGTATACCGAACCCATAGGCCGCTCGAACATCATGAACTCTTTTAACATCCTTGTTGCATCGAGCAAACCTGCGAGAAAGCATATTGCTCCTAACCGCCAACGCCCTACGTTCCCTTTCTATGTCCAGATCGTCCCTTAGATCATCCGTTATAATGTATATAATTGTATACTCCAGGGCTAAAGCCCGCCTGCACGAGGCGATGCAAGTGGACCGAGAGTTCACGGAGGAGGACCGCGCGCGCATCAACCCGTGCGACTCGGTCTCCATCAGCGCCGCCATGGAGTTCGTCAAGAACCCGGTGCGGTGCTGCGCCCACGTGCACACGCTCATACAACACCTCGTGCACATCGTGCTCGCCAAGAAGGACGACCCCAAGACTAAGGGTACCTACCTACATAACACTACACCTACCTACACTACATACAGTTCGTCAAGAACCCGGTGCGGTGCTGCGCCCACGTGCACACGCTCATACAACACCTCGTGCACATCGTGCTCGCCAAGAAGGACGACCCCAAGACTAAGGGTACCTACCTACATAACACTACACCTACCTACACTACATACAGTTCGTCAAGAACCCGGTGCGGTGCTGCGCCCACGTGCACACGCTCATACAACACCTCGTGCACATCGTGCTCGCCAAGAAGGACGACCCCAAGACTAAGGGTACCTACCTACCTACATAACACTACACCTACCTACACTACATACAGTTCGTCAAGAACCCGGTGCGGTGCTGCGCCCACGTGCACACGCTCATACAACACCTCGTGCACATCGTGCTCGCCAAGAAGGACGACCCCAAGACTAAGGGTACCTACCTACATAACACTACACCTACCTACACTACATACAGTTCGTCAAGAACCCGGTGCGGTGCTGCGCCCACGTGCACACGCTCATACAACACCTCGTGCACATCGTGCTCGCCAAGAAGGACGACCCCAAGACTAAGGGTACCTACCTACATAACACTACACCTACCTACACTACATACAGTTCGTCAAGAACCCGGTGCGGTGCTGCGCCCACGTGCACACGCTCATACAACACCTCGTGCACATCGTGCTCGCCAAGAAGGACGACCCCAAGACTAAGGGTACCTACCTACATAACACTACACCTACCTACACTACATACAGTTCGTCAAGAACCCGGTGCGGTGCTGCGCCCACGTGCACACGCTCATACAACACCTCGTGCACATCGTGCTCGCCAAGAAGGACGACCCCAAGACTAAGGGTACCTACCTACATAACACTACACCTACCTACACTACATACAGTTCGTCAAGAACCCGGTGCGGTGCTGCGCCCACGTGCACACGCTCATACAACACCTCGTGCACATCGTGCTCGCCAAGAAGGACGACCCCAAGACTAAGGGTACCTACCTACATAACACTACACCTACCTACACTACATACAGTTCGTCAAGAACCCGGTGCGGTGCTGCGCCCACGTGCACACGCTCATACAACACCTCGTGCACATCGTGCTCGCCAAGAAGGACGACCCCAAGACTAAGGGTACCTACCTACATAACACTACACCTACCTACACTACATACAGTTCGTCAAGAACCCGGTGCGGTGCTGCGCCCACGTGCACACGCTCATACAACACCTCGTGCACATCGTGCTCGCCAAGAAGGACGACCCCAAGACTAAGGGTACCTACCTACCTACATAACACTACACCTACCTACACTACATACAGTTCGTCAAGAACCCGGTGCGGTGCTGCGCCCACGTGCACACGCTCATACAACACCTCGTGCACATCGTGCTCGCCAAGAAGGACGACCCCAAGACTAAGGGTACCTACCTACATAACACTACACCTACCTACACTACATACAGTTCGTCAAGAACCCGGTGCGGTGCTGCGCCCACGTGCACACGCTCATACAACACCTCGTGCACATCGTGCTCGCCAAGAAGGACGACCCCAAGACTAAGGGTACCTACCTACATAACACTACACCTACCTACACTACATACAGTTCGTCAAGAACCCGGTGCGGTGCTGCGCCCACGTGCACACGCTCATACAACACCTCGTGCACATCGTGCTCGCCAAGAAGGACGACCCCAAGACTAAGGGTACCTACCTACCTACATAACACTACACCTACCTACACTACATACAGTTCGTCAAGAACCCGGTGCGGTGCTGCGCCCACGTGCACACGCTCATACAACACCTCGTGCACATCGTGCTCGCCAAGAAGGACGACCCCAAGACTAAGGGTACCTACCTACATAACACTACACCTACCTACACTACATACAGTTCGTCAAGAACCCGGTGCGGTGCTGCGCCCACGTGCACACGCTCATACAACACCTCGTGCACATCGTGCTCGCCAAGAAGGACGACCCCAAGACTAAGGGTACCTACCTACATAACACTACACCTACCTACACTACATACAGTTCGTCAAGAACCCGGTGCGGTGCTGCGCCCACGTGCACACGCTCATACAACACCTCGTGCACATCGTGCTCGCCAAGAAGGACGACCCCAAGACTAAGGGTACCTACCTACCTACATAACACTACACCTACCTACACTACATACAGTTCGTCAAGAACCCGGTGCGGTGCTGCGCCCACGTGCACACGCTCATACAACACCTCGTGCACATCGTGCTCGCCAAGAAGGACGACCCCAAGACTAAGGGTACCTACCTACATAACACTACACCTACCTACACTACATACAGTTCGTCAAGAACCCGGTGCGGTGCTGCGCCCACGTGCACACGCTCATACAACACCTCGTGCACATCGTGCTCGCCAAGAAGGACGACCCCAAGACTAAGGGTACCTACCTACATAACACTACACCTACCTACACTACATACAGTTCGTCAAGAACCCGGTGCGGTGCTGCGCCCACGTGCACACGCTCATACAACACCTCGTGCACATCGTGCTCGCCAAGAAGGACGACCCCAAGACTAAGGGTACCTACCTACCTACATAACACTACACCTACCTACACTACATACAGTTCGTCAAGAACCCGGTGCGGTGCTGCGCCCACGTGCACACGCTCATACAACACCTCGTGCACATCGTGCTCGCCAAGAAGGACGACCCCAAGACTAAGGGTACCTACCTACATAACACTACACCTACCTACACTACATACAGTTCGTCAAGAACCCGGTGCGGTGCTGCGCCCACGTGCACACGCTCATACAACACCTCGTGCACATCGTGCTCGCCAAGAAGGACGACCCCAAGACTAAGGGTACCTACCTACCTACATAACACTACACCTACCTACACTACATACAGTTCGTCAAGAACCCGGTGCGGTGCTGCGCCCACGTGCACACGCTCATACAACACCTCGTGCACATCGTGCTCGCCAAGAAGGACGACCCCAAGACTAAGGGTACCTACCTACATAACACTACACCTACCTACACTACATACAGTTCGTCAAGAACCCGGTGCGGTGCTGCGCCCACGTGCACACGCTCATACAACACCTCGTGCACATCGTGCTCGCCAAGAAGGACGACCCCAAGACTAAGGGTACCTACCTACATAACACTACACCTACCTACACTACATACAGTTCGTCAAGAACCCGGTGCGGTGCTGCGCCCACGTGCACACGCTCATACAACACCTCGTGCACATCGTGCTCGCCAAGAAGGACGACCCCAAGACTAAGGGTACCTACCTACATAACACTACACCTACCTACACTACATACAGTTCGTCAAGAACCCGGTGCGGTGCTGCGCCCACGTGCACACGCTCATACAACACCTCGTGCACATCGTGCTCGCCAAGAAGGACGACCCCAAGACTAAGGGTACCTACCTACATAACACTACACCTACCTACACTACATACAGTTCGTCAAGAACCCGGTGCGGTGCTGCGCCCACGTGCACACGCTCATACAACACCTCGTGCACATCGTGCTCGCCAAGAAGGACGACCCCAAGACTAAGGGTACCTACCTACATAACACTACACCTACCTACACTACATACAGTTCGTCAAGAACCCGGTGCGGTGCTGCGCCCACGTGCACACGCTCATACAACACCTCGTGCACATCGTGCTCGCCAAGAAGGACGACCCCAAGACTAAGGGTACCTACCTACCTACATAACACTACACCTACCTACACTACATACAGTTCGTCAAGAACCCGGTGCGGTGCTGCGCCCACGTGCACACGCTCATACAACACCTCGTGCACATCGTGCTCGCCAAGAAGGACGACCCCAAGACTAAGGGTACCTACCTACATAACACTACACCTACCTACACTACATACAGTTCGTCAAGAACCCGGTGATGTGCCTGCTTATTCTTTATTTATCACTTAGTGTTGAAATTATTTTATTACTAATTTCATTTCAGATACAATACTTTACCACGGTGAAACCTGGGAGTTAATGGGCAGACGATGGGGTAAGATAGAGAAGGACTTCTGCACGAAAAATAAGAATTACGACATATCTAAAATCCCGGATATTTACGATTGCATCAAGTACGATCTGCAGCACAATCAACACACGTTACAGTTCGACTTGGCCGAGGAATTGTACATGTATGCTAAATACTTGGCTGATATTGTGATACCTCAGGTGGGTTGTTTATGGTAAAGGGATTACTTTTTTTCTTTGCTAATGTTTGTTATATATGTCTTATTTTCCATGTAAGTAGACTGCAACCCATTCATGTGTTTTTTGTGATTTTTACTTTTTTAGGAATATGGTTTGACCATGCAAGAGAAACTGACAATAGGACAAGGAATTTGTACGCCGCTACTAAAGAAAATAAGAGCTGACTTACAGAGGAATATTGAGGAATCGGGAGAAGAGACTGTGAACAGATTGAATCCTAGGTATGCTTACGTTTACTTGACAATAAGTAGATATTTCTATAAGAACCGACGTTATTTTTTCATTCAAACAAAATAGATTTAGTGAATACATATTAGGAACCTTCGGCCAAATTATTTGTCAGGTGCAAACACGAACCTGTCTAAAATATTTTTTTATTTAATGGTTGGTTTGCATTTGACCACAATCTTAACTTGGTATGTAATGATGAGGCCGAAGTTGGGAAGGACGTAAACTATAGAAGAGTACTGGCTCTCAAGTGCAGCTGTCGGTAGGTGCATGACGATAGATTATCAACTTGGGTAGCAAGCTAGGCGGGTATTACATAGTACCCTACCACCGTGCTATGGTTTCTACACTATTTTTATATTTCTCCTTTTTATCTATTGGGAAGATTAGGTACAGGATTACTAACAAAAAGCAAACCAGCGAATAACAATATTTTGTGAGAATATGTCGAGCTCATTATAGGCTTCCAACCCAGGATATTGGCGACGGCATTGGAGGTCACTACCACTGAGCCATCACCGCCTTGTTCCAGGTACAGTCACGGCGTGTCCAGCCCGGGGCGGCACGTGCGCACGCGACTGTACTTCACCAGCGAGAGCCACGTGCACTCGCTACTCACCGTTCTAAGATTCGGTGGATTGCTTGATGTATGACATTTTATATACTTCATTTTAACTTGTATAAAATCATCAATAATAGACACATGTCACTTTTCACCTTCTCAGAAGAGAAGTTCCGTTCAGTTTCAGTTCAGTTGAGAAGAAGAGAGAAATCATGTACACAGAAACTGCTACGTCTTGCTCTTTTGGATGTTCTCTTTCTTTTTTCGGGTTAACCTTAACTTCGCACATATTTTTTTCTATTTTAATATGTGAACAGTTAAGAATAAAGAGAAAAAAAGATTAGGCAGACATTTGTAGGTAGAAAATCGGTACCCGACAATATGATTTTACTGTTATTTTCATTTATATGATGTGTGCGTTAATTTCCTTCATATTCGTTCGTATTTCAATATGAGATGTGAGTAAGTGATGATATGGCCGAAGGTGTTAAGCGCACAATGCCTAGAAGGAACTGCCTCTTAAACACCGGTAGGTTTATTCTCTGTCACGAATACAAAATAGATTACGATTATCTCTTAAAACTAACCGATATTGTATTTAATTGTTTAGGTGCTAAAAGACGAGCAATGGCGGCGCGCCATGGAATATGTGTCTATGGTGTCGGAACTCAACTACATGTCGCAAATAGTTGTTATGCTCTATGAAGATCCTACTAAAGATCCCTGTTCAGAAGAAAGGTCTGCTGAATACTTGTTACTTATAGTTTCATGAGACTACTGACCAAATACTGAAACGATAATACTAATATATGGTAGGGTCTTAAATACTAATGAAGGCCGTAGCCTATACAATCCAACTGTTATTTGTTGCGTTTCAGTATTTTGTCGAAAGAGTGTGTTCATGCTCATTTACTTTTGTAAACTAGCATTCTCTTATTAGGTCACGTGTTTACGGATTATAAACTCAAATAAACCCAAGCTGTATTAGTGAATCATCAGATTATATATAGAATGTAACTTTCAGATTCCATGTGGAGTTACACTTCAGTCCGGGAGTGAACTGCTGCGTGCAGAAGAACTTACCACCTGGACCGGGCTTTAGACCGCATAGCCGTAACCACTCTACCACTAATAACTCGGTAACTATATATTTCAAAAATAATATAAGTTTAAAATAAAATAGCCACTTAAAGCACTACATCACTTACTATAGTGTGATTGAGTCCAAACTCAAACCTCCATAGTAAAAAATAATGCGAATTATATCTTTAATTTCTCCCAACAGCAAAGTTCGTCGGATGAAGTAAAATGTATTGAAGAAGAAGGCGAGGATGATAATATGGCCAGTCAGGAGACTTTACAGCCTGTAAGTTTATATTAGGGTTTCTGTATAGATATAATAATTTTGATAATTATTTATTATAAAAATATTTCAGGACAACGCCGATGATATGGATACATTTTCCCCGAAAAAGATGTCTAAGACTAAAATAAGACCATCGGACCCGATACCAATTTGGTAAGTAATTTTAATGTGAATATTAAAAGAAACACAATTTTGAAGTGTTGATGGGGGCTAGTTGCTAGTTTCCTCGCACCATCGTTTTGAATACAGCAATTTTAAAACTATAGGATTCATTTATGCATAGCGCTGTCGCTACTAATATTATAAAAGCGTGTTAATGAATGCGAGAGTTTGTATGTTTAGATGTTTATGACTCAATCACGCAAAATGAATTTGAACTTTGAACCCTCGGGAATGCGGGTGAAACCGCGGAGTAGAAGCTAGTAATAAATAAAACTCATACCGGGAGACCTTCAAGGTTATAGCTAAGTAGCTTTCTCTGGGAAAACGCGAATCTTCAGTATCATCATAACTCTTTTCCACCGGTCCGAGTCGCTAACCAACCGAGTATAGACCAAATAAAGACGGAATCGTTTTGACAGTACGGAATGAAACACAAAGTAGTATTTATTTGTTGCAGCAACATACACTACACAGTGAGCGGGCACGAGGCGTCGGCGCTGGCGGCGCGGCTCAACGAGGAGCTGCGCGCGCGCAACCACCACCAGCCGCACCAGCCTCAGGTACACTAAGTGTTTTTAAAATTATGACTGTATTATTGGGAGATGCAATTGACTCACAGTAAACATTTTTTTATCTTTTACACTTCCAGGATATTTATTTATTTTTGTTTTACCATCAAACTTCTTCAAACTTCAAATTTTATTGCATTCATTCTTTGACTCTTAGATGAACATGCTTTTTACAGTATCAATTTTTGATGCATAATAATAAATAAATAAATCTCTGAAACTACCGGTCGGATTTGAAGTATTCTCTTTGCACTCGATAGTCCAATTCTTGAGGAAGGTTATAGGCATTTTTTTTTTTATCCCGGGAAGGCTGATGAAACCGCTGGGAACAGCTAGTCAATAATAAAAGATCTAAATGTGACCAGATCGACGAGAAAGAGGGCAAGGAGCAGGAGGAGCCGCAGCCGCGCGCCCGCAGCTACGACCAGCACAAGCAGACCCACGACACCGGTAAGTGCGCACGCGCATCGCACTCTCGCACTGTGGCCATGTTGATAACAGCACGGTGATCCATGCTAAACATTCAAATACGATGTTGTTTTTAATACAGGACCCTGTGTAAATAATTCATTATGATTCACAGATATGACTAGATGAATATTCATTAAAAGTTTCTTAGGTCATAGACTGACTGACTGATTTATTGAGTACATAAATAAGTAATTGTTCCTATTTATGTAAAGCTGCAATCATAAAATATAATTGTTATAAAGCGTGAAAGACAAAAAGTAAAAGATATAATTTTATGAACCGAGTGAAATCGCAGGGCGAAGAGCTAGTAGGTAGATCTGATCACAAAGATGTTTAAGTTAGGTCTTTAAACCAATTACATTACAATTGAAAACCTGATAAAAGTCAGGTTGTTCCCTTAGAATATTATTTAACTATATTATTATTTCTTTATTTTTTTCTATATAAATATCGAATTGAAATAGAGTTCTAAGTATCATTGCATCTTTTATTGCAACTTAACTTTGCACCAAAATAAGTTGCCTGTATTTTTGCTTTATAAATAAATGAATTGCAGTAATATTTATATACATAGAATACAATACCACTTACAATTACTTGAACATTTAAAAAAAAGACTATTGCATTCATATTGATTTGAAATTGTATCGTATGGATAAATCAAATTAAAAAGTCGGTATTTATCCTTTTTATAAATGTCTGCAATGATATTGCCGTATGAGTGGGTGCACTGAGTTGAGTGGTGTGGTATGGTGTGGTGTGATGTGGTACGGCAGAGAGTGCAGCCGGGCGGCTGGACGATGCGCTGCGGTACTGCAGCCTGCAGACCGTCGACGACCAAGGTCAGTCACATGCACACACACATTACAGACAATAGACTAATATTAATACATACAGTACTACCACTTATATAATTTACTAGCATGTAACTGCATATATGTAATTTTTGGTAGGCGCGAAAATATTAAGCCAATAATAATATGCGCGAAACATCTTCGCTATTAATTGCCATACAGTGCACAAATGTTATGAGCGAGATAGCATGAGTCTCTTGTTGTTGTATTTCAAATCTAAATTTAAAGCAACAAGGTCTGTATTTCATTGGTGTTTACAATCGTTTTTGTCGATGTAACTTATGAATGTGGTAGTACTGTACCTTATAATTATTCTATTCAGCCAGGGATGTTCACTACAGAACAAATGATTCCCCCGTAGGTTTCCAAACGAACTTTCTTGAGGTGTTCGTATATTGAGCTCAAGTATTTTTGTAGATTTCCATGATGGAAGCTTTGAGATTCATAGCTTGGATTTTTACTTGAAATTATGAACATGTTATTACACGATCAAAGTCTTACACTTAAAAGGGAATGATATATACGCTTAAGTTCTAAATCATTGTCTAGGTTTCATTTGGAGATAAATATCACAATATTGAGTATTTATAATAGCTTCTGACGGCAGTAACTTGTCAATACATTAAAACCTGCTTCGAGTGAATCACAGCTTTTGTAGACCCCTGGGAAAAAGGTAAGCAGCATGTTTGCATGCGATTACGATCACTGTCAAAAATGAAACTTGCAACACACACAGCCAAATATTACTGAATGTTGCATCTCCCGCACATAAATTATGTTTGAAAATAGTAGCGACTCTATTTGTTCCTCGATTTACTTCTTGTTCAGTCACTCTACGAGTGAACGAGAGGCAGATGAAGGTGCCACCGATTTTGAACTCATTATTTATGAGTGTGGAGAAATGGTATTGGCACACCGACTGTACTTATAACTATTTATGTGTGTACTTGATATGATTACTTTGGAGTTCGTAGCGTTTGCCGCGGAGGCGCGGACGCAGCCGCCTACATCCGCTGATAGCTCAGTCTGGCCGGCGATTTTGTGTGTGTTTGCGTTACATTCTCGCTCCTCGCTCGTGTGTGTGCGTTTGACTATCGTTTGTTATGCATGGTTTGGCGTTAATTAACGGCGATTAACATTCTAGCTCTTAAGTTCAGATAATTGAAGAAACGTAATTTTCCGACCGCGATGTTCTCCATCGATCACGTCACGCGTGCACGATGGAGTAATTTCGTGAAGTCGAAGCTTACGTTTCATGAGCAGAGGAACTGTCGTCAAACCGCCGCACACCCTCGGTGATGGGATAGACAATAGTGGAATACCGATCGCGATACTCTTAAATTTAAAAGGCTGTCGTTATCATCATCACGAGCACGCTTCCGAGCACTTTATCTATATAATTATCATATAAATAGTATGTTTATTATTTTCGCCTATCTATGTATCTATTTACAATATCACTAATTTATTTTTCTCTATCACCACCCTGTCTTCTAACGACAATCGTTCTCATATCACGTAACCGCACCCGTACCCGTACCCGCACCCGGTCGCGTATAACAAACTCCCTACTAACCCTCGCGATCCATAACCGTCTCGCGGCAGCGCCGCCGCTACTAACACTGACGACTCCATGCGGGCGGCCGGGCAGCCCGAGCCCGAGCCCCACGGAGGAGCCGCTCACTCCGTACGTTAACATGGAGGGCGTGGAGTCGTCCACTAACGAGCTGCCGCTGTCCGCGATCACGTTCGGGTGGGGTCGCGGGTCGTCGTGGCCGCGGCTCGAGGTCGGCTGTAGCGTGTGTGGGGGGGACGCAGGGGCGGGGGCGGGGCGGCGCCAGCGGCACAGCATCGCCGGCCAGATGAGCTACCTCAAGATGCTGGGGCTGGGCGCGCGCGGCAAGCTGGCCGGCGGCGGCGCGGGCGCGGGCGCGGGCGCGGGCCTCTTCAGCACCGCCGTCATCTCCGGCTCCAGCTCGGCGCCCAACCTGCGCGTCATGATACCCACCGCGTCCGCCACCAACGGTCAGTACGACTACCTACCGCTTCACATTCTATCTAGGCTTTTGCCTCAAATAGCCATCTTCGAAAATAATATAGGTATTCGTAATTATGAGGACCTTTCTCAATATAACCCATTGTTTCTTGAGTTCTTTACTATGTAGCTAGTAGCTCTCGACCACAATAACCACGTCATCAAATTATAAATGGCTACTTATATTATAGCAAGATTATGATTAAATATTATGTTATGAATGAATACACCATTTGTGGCAGCTGCCCTGGAAGGGTTCGGCGGCGTGCCCGCGATCCGTCCCCTGGAGACGCTGCACAACGCGCTGTCGCTGCGGCAGCTGGACGCGTTCCTGGAGCGCGTGACGCAGGCGCCGGTGGTGCTGGCCGCCGCCGCACACGCACACACACACACACACGCCGCGCGCTCCGCCTCGCACGCACACACACACACACCCGCGCCCGCGCACCCGCCCGCCCTCACGCCCAACAACAAGCAACCGTCGCCTACTAACAGTGAGTTTCATACATTACATAATATCAAACAAATATATCAAATTCATACGAGTGCCTAATGCGCCGGTTACCTGCCGCATCTCTTAGCACTACTAAAGAGGTTTAGGCTGCGTTTCCACCAGAGATGCACCAGAGATTAAGGCGATGATAGCTGGTAGTGACGTCGGACGCCGCGGCGAAGGTCGTGGGTTCGAATCCTACAATGAGCTGAGCTTTCGGTGAAGGAAAACATCGTGAGGAAACCATAGCACGGTGGTAGGGTACTTTGTAGTACCTGCCTAGCTGGCTACCACCCTCATGTTGAAAATCTGTCGCCAAACACCTATTGGTGTGTTCCGGCAGCTGCACTTGAGAGCCAGATCCTTCTAGACTTTGTGTACTTACCACCTTCGGCCATATCATCACCTACCATAGTGACATTGTGGTCAAACACAAGCCTATACAAAGTAAAAAAAAAAAAAATGCGTAGCGTGGAATGTGTTTTTATCCGCCAATAGGATCGCCACATTAGATCTATGACGTGCTAAGCTGTGAAAATAAAGCGATCCTAAAGGAATGCGTTTTTATCCGCCAGATAAAAACGCATTCCTCGCTACGCATCTCTGGTGGAAACGCAGCCTTATACCCGTCGATTAATTTCACTCGCCTTTCCTATCCTTGTGCGGTAGATTCACAAGGCTACTTCTATTGTATTGGGCAAGATGCGCTTTTTATTATCTAATAAAGATTTATTTTACTTTCATATTTAATTTAATAGGCAAACATAAGCGTGACCACAATCTTTTACTATTCTCATAGCTGGTTTTTAAAGAAGATGAAGCGAGAATTTAATTTGAAACCCCGACGGTTTCAAATTAAATTCTACACTATGTTTCGGTAGCTGCACTGACAGACAAATCTTTTCTAGGCTTCTTGTGCCTGCTACATTCGGTCACATCATCATTTACTAGACGAGATATTGCTCAAAGCCTACGCACAGTAAAGTAAAAGCTACATTGCGAATATCTTCGTGTACAGGTATCTGGTATAATGGTTACAAATATACTTAGGTGTCGGCTGGAGCGGTCCGTCCTCTTTGATGTCGTCATCAGGCGAGCTTCCTAGCGGTCTGTCATCTTCGGGCCCTTCTTCACCCAACTCTAACTACGCCTCCAACTCTGAGCAGAAGACCACTTCCACCGAAAGGTATCCATCACATCATAATATAGTGTTTTGTTACTCTGTAACGGTCGTGTTTTACATGTGTGTACTCGACTGTCCAAAAAGGTGATGATGAGTATTGCTTTTGAAGTCCTATTCTTTAGAAATTAAATGGTATGATTATTTTAAAATAATTATGATACTTAATGATTCGTACTACTCATTCGAATATATCGCACTCTCATTATGTTCTGAAAATCATTAATTAGCTACTTTGCTTGGTTTTATTTTTACAATTTCGATTTGTGATTTAGGGCGGATTGTTTGATTTGTAGTTAAGGTGTTTAGATATTAAAATTCAATTGTTAAACTATCAATTTGTATGTTTAGATGAAATGAAAATGTTAGTTTAAAACAATCAATTCGCCCAAAATATTCATTTTGCACCAACTGTCGAATATACAGGATGATTTTTTAGTCATGTAATATAGCTTGCTGCTCTCACACTATTCGGAAGTTACAATATAATAGTTCGGTAAATGAGAACAATATACGATTCCAGCAGCAATTGGAGTAAAAATGTGACAAACAAGCTCCCGCAGTGGGACGGTGAGGCGGCCACTCTGTGCGCGCTCGACGGCAGCCTGCACCCGTACGTGCCGCCCGCCAACCGACCAGGTATACACTACACTAGACACGACACGTGCACTACACACACATGCACTACACTCTATACAGGGTGATTTTGTTATCACTGGCAATACTTGCAGGGGTGGAAGTACTCATCAATGTGAACAACTTTTATTATAAGGCTAACTCTGATATCGCGTAAAATAATACGGTTGCTTCATACATTTTGGTCTAGTAGGTATTGAACTTTTGTATGGAACAGCTGATAATTTTTTCACGATTTCACAGTTAGTCCTATAACAAAAGTTGTTCACATTGATGAGTACTTCCACCCCTGCAAGTATTGCCAGTGATAACAAAATCACCCAGTATACACAACTATAGATAACTTTAAAGATTAATACAATAATCAACCAGCAAAAATGAGTCATAAAATTATTCTGAATCGGAACTTAAATTGAAATCAAAGAGATTCGCCGTGCTGTACTTGGTACCGGTTCGTTACTCTCGGATACTCTGATAACAGTTTCATCGGTAACTTCTTCTCCACTGTCTATGTCTTCATCATTATCTTGCATTGTTAATTTTTTTTTATAAATAAATTCCAGTTAGCCCGCTCTGTCTGTTGTGAGGCGGTTACGATGTTTCGAGTGAATGAAACTGAATCTACTGAGCGGTCGTTCAGTAGCCGTAGACGTCGTTGGAGCAAACAAATGACAATATTCTGACTGCTACTTTGCTGGATGCATTATTTTTCTAGTACCGCATATGTCCTTCCACCAAGATAGCGAGAGCAGGCAACGTCGCTTTTCAAAATGACATGAAATTTTATCAAAATGATATGACTTGAAATCTCTTGTGAGAAAGATACATGGGAAGAAACCCGGGTTTCTTCCCATGTATTTGGGAATAAACCCGAGGTTGGGTTTATTCCCGGGTAGAAACCCAACCGTGGCCAGTACGTATTTTATACCCTTACAAACTTCAATCTCCTATTATAAAGGAATTTTTATTTTATAATTTGGTTTGTATCGAGTAATTTTTCTAAATTATAAGTATACCGGCACCGGCATAATATATTTGCCCTTATGTCCCATATTATATACACTTAGGGGCATTATAAACCTTGAAAGGCGCGTCCTATTAATTGTATTTATCCTTGATTTCAAAAACGACTGATGAAAGTCTTTCCATTGGTTGTTTTTCATACATTCCCTTTTAATGAATTCTGTAAAATGATCAAAGAACAAATCAATCTATAATAAGTAATAAATTTATTAATCAAGAACTTAATACCAGGTAATGTTATACAGTATTATCTTATACTAGGTATTATTAATAAAAGCTTAGCATCTGCTGCCGAGCTAGGCCAAGGCCTGTATTTCAGCATACAGCGCGAAATCCCCAGGGACATGTCTTATGTAACCACCAGTCAAATCCAGGAAAATTCATTAACCTTATTTATACTTTCATGTCAATCGACTCTCAAAAATAAGACGGTTCTTCTTACAATCGTTGGATCCCTAATTTACACCCTTATGGGGTCAATTTCACACGACTATTCCAAAAAAAGAGTGTATGGTTATATTATAAAAAAACTAGCTGTCCCCCGCGGTTTCACTCGCGTAGCGGTTTAAAAAATAGATAAAAACCTATTCTCAGACCTACCCGATATGTACAAAAAATTTCATAAAAATCGGTCGAGCCGTTTTGGAGGAGTATGGTAACTAACCTTGTGACACGAGAATTTTATATATAAGATTACTTCTAATTCGAAATTAAAAACAGGTGCATTTTTAATTAAATTTTATTGCATAGTATTTGTTAAAGGTTTTAAGCTATCGTATTCTAAAACTACGCTAATTACCACATTTTATATTCTTTAAAATACTTATCGTTTCATAACTTAACAAAAAACACAAAATTACTTACTAAAATAAAAATATTCAATGCAAGTAGATAATAGGAATACTAAGATGGTGCTATATAAGCTTATTTAATTGTAGGTTCGTCTATTAGCGGCGATGTAACTCCGGTTTCGATAGCTTCGGAGCTGGAGTTCAACAGCAACGAGGCGACCGCCGGATCCATCACTGACCATGACTTACTGGTATATATACCGATCTAAATAGTTTCATATGGAATGTATGGATATACAACATAAAGTGTTTTTATTCGTCAACAGAGTGCCGAAGGCGAAGACGATGAGGAAACTCTATCAGTAGACCCCTGCGGATCTCCTGTGAAAATGATAAAGAATGATCTCAGCCCACAAACATACACCGGAGTGGCTTCTTTCAGGCTCGAAAACACTCACCCATCAACCAGCAAAGAATTCTTTGGACTCAATATACAACAAACTAAAGAGACCTATTACAAGGAAATGCCTTCTAGTAGTAAAAATTTCAACATAGATAATGATGTTAAATATAAAAGTTCCAAAGGCGAAGCGTCACAGTGCTCGACTAATCTGGATTGTTTAAATCTACAAAACAGAGATAGTAAAGTTAAACATAAAAGAAATGATGTCTTGAACAATGGCAGTAGAAGATATAGCGATAGTAGTGCACAAAAAAGCAATCTCAACTCGCAAGCGTCACTTTCAGGCACTAGATTTACGACAACTCTTGTTGCTGAAGAAATATTGAGGCCGTGCATATCAAATGAGAGTAAGTCCAACAACAACTTGACAAATTTACCTTCGGCCGAAGCTGTAGTACCTTCCATAACTAAAGCAAATAGCTCTTCTGTAAAACCTGGTTTTAAAATTGGTGATTCTTAGATTACTTTTTTTTATGTAGTCAATTGAATTAATAATTGTAACTTTGCATGAAATTCTGCCCAGAAATACAATACTTTGAGCAGTTACACAATGTCAATCTACTGTAACTGTCGGTATGATTTATATTTATTAAGATTTATTTTCTGAAAATGTATAATTATACTTTTTATGATCATGTAATAATCATACATAATTATGATATACAAATATGAAACATTATCAATTACGATATAGGTCCTACCATTTTTATTATTGCTTAGATATTTTCAATAGATTTTGAGTTATTTTGAAGATTTGAAATAAATCAATCAACATATTCAAAAGAACACATTTAATTTGTTCTCATAAACTTTCAGATAGTGAACATCCTGAATCATCAAAAGCAAAAGTTATTTATTGAATTAATGAACAGTGCAATAAGTGTTCCATACTATACCCTCCACTTCATTTTGTCATTATAATAATATGCAACTCATGTGCTTAAAATAAACATACTGACTTAGTGACATAATAATATATTAGTAAGAATTTATGGAAAAATATATTGTTACAATTGAATAATCCTATTATTTTATGTTAAAAACCCTGTCAACAAAAACCTAAAACACGGGTATTTTTAATGTGTATGTACTTATATAATAATAAATAACACATGCATAGAGATCAATATAAGAGGAATAGCTACAGAAAAAGTTTTTCTATGTATTCTTTTATAAGTAAAAGTACTAAATAAAGCCTATGAATTCAAAATCGCCCTTGTCATGCATATGATTTATTAGCTGCCAAGCATAGTTATACAATACAGTGACACTAATTAATTGACAATAATGAAAAGAGAAATTTAAACCTATGCTATGGCTTACTTTATTTTAAACTAAAACTAAATGCCATTTTATATACCTTATAATTCATCACACCTCTCATTGCCAGTTCATATCTCCTTACAAATTCTGCTACAGAACAAGCTTTGCCTGAACAGTAAAAGTATGTAATATTTTAATCAATGTTGCTTTGGCTGTATAATCAATGACGTAATACAATAATTTAAAGCTCACATGAATAAGCTAAGCTTAACCTTACATCTTATGACCAGACCAATCACACAATAAAAACAAAATTACTAATTAAATTGCATAAGGCACTAATCAGATTTGAAAAAAGGTTTCTTTGGTGCCATTTTCAGTAATGACAACATAGTGTTGAAGATGCCTCGTTCCTGAACACCTGGCCAGAGTAGTACTACTGTGGATAGGATGTACAGCAGGAAAATGTTGTTAATTGTAGATGCCAACCACCCCAATGTACACAACATACTGATGGAAATTATGTAATACTGAAAAATAATAAAAAAGCATGTAATGTTTAAATAACAGATAAAAATACATAGTTGTTAATATAAATATATAATTCATTACTAACCATACAAGGGCTGGTATCCCTCAGAGAATAGAATGACCGAATGTTATGCAACATCTTGTTGTAATTTGCAACAATACTTCGACAAATATCCTCAAACATTTTTTCATGTTGCCCAGTCCAAGTATTAGGCCCGTAGATAGAATTACATACTACAGGCACAATAAAATCAGTGAAATTTAAAAATAGGCCAATCACAGCAATTGTAGTTAGGGTATTTAAGTCCATTATCCAGAGGAGAAGGAACAAGAAGGTAATTGAGCCAATAATAGCGCAAGGGTGCCATTGTTGTTCCCATACCATTACAGACTTAAGCGGTAACAATGCCATACGCCATCCCTCTAATAATCTCTTGAGTTTCTTTACTTGCTGTTCCTATGAAAAAATAATTCAATGAAATATTTTGGTGTAATTATTTTACCAACGACAGGTCCTCGAAGATAGAAGGTGCTATTCAACTATACCTGATTCTGAGGGATAATATATTCTGCCATTTCTGTCACTAAAAACTTTTTGACTTAGAGTTAGAGATAAATATTAATCTCTCTGTAGCGACCGATGGTGGTTAAATTTTTAATAAATTACCTGCAATATTTTTATTAGCACTCAAACAAAACATTGATTGATTGCAGTGTTGCCACCCTCTAATTTTAATTTTCCCCGGACAGACACCGCTTAAACACATTCGTAAATTTATTTTGCAACTAAAAGAAGAATAGATACCCTTTCTAAAAATGTATAATACTTACACTCCGTCGATACAAAAACACACACAAAAAAATTTGACGAACTTCAAGTGGCAGCAGGTAGATTTCGTCGCGTACCCTCGCGTCATTGCAAAAAAAAATTAAAAAACATTGGTCTAAAAATTAATGGTAATTTTTACAAAAATAGTAACTAATACGTATTCCTCATAAAAAAAAAACTATTAGAATATGTAAATTCCAATAAATTATCATGAAATTAAAATTTTAAATGAATCACATAAAAAAAATTCTAGACAAAAAAAAAGTTGGTATTTTTATTTCATATTTTTACAAAGTAAACATGCTGAAATTGGTATTATAATAGTATTTATATAAAGATTAATAGATAAAATGAAGATTACATATCCTTTTTCCACATAAATACCACAAAACTAAAAAAAAACACTAATACCACATAACGGGCGAGCATAATGGCGCCAAACGCCGAGAGTGCCGAGACCACAGAACACTTTTACTCTAGCGAGCGAGACGCGTCGCGGTCACTGAACTTCAACTGGTCATATTTTTTAATTTTCTTATGAGAGTGAATGAATGTTGTGCACCAATCAGAAGCTTAGTTCACTCTCTGTCAATTCTAATAAGATACAAGCTAAATTAAACCCAATTTTATAAAGAATTAAGTAAAAACTTGCACGTATGTTGGTGGCGCGATATCGAGCCGGTGGTATATAACGGGTACAAACCTTCCGGCGCGATATCACGTCCGTGGGGCCTGAGAGATGTTTCAATTCCGGCCAGGACAATTGTACAAGTGTACACTTGCTCAAAAAATCTAGAAAAATCCATGAAACTCAGGAAAAATACAAAAAAAAATATTAGACGTGTCCTTTTCTGGTTCAAAATTAATTTGTTATCTATTAATTGCATTGTTAATGGCAACAATATGGCGACTCAAATACATTGTTGAAAAAAACTAGGTATACCATAGACGAAAGTGTCTTTTATCTGTATTTCCCTTATTTCGGGTAGGCAAAGGGTTATAGCCCATACAGCCTAATCATGTAAAGTATTTCTTCTTTGTTTTAAATCAATAATTATGTCTGATATCCAAATATAACATAACATAGATCGAAGCCAAATCTAGTATACATTTAGTCAAGTCAGTTAGGTTTTAGTAAATTGGTGGCTGTTTTACTAAAACTTTTACATCAAAGGATACGTTTAATTCCGTCATGGCGCGTTCCATTCAGAACCATCTTTGAGTGTGATATTCTGGGACATTCTGGGACATTATTCCTCACACACGGCCATCTGACCCCAAACTAAGCAGAGCTTGTACTATGGAAGCCAGACAATTGATATACTACATATACTACTTTTCTTTTGTAAATACATACATATATAGATAATTACAACCAGACACAAGACACACAGACATGTTCATGCACACAAATGTTTGTCCTGAGTGGGAATCAAACCCACGACCTGTGGCGTGATAGATAGGGTATCTTACCAACCACGCCAACCGGCCCGTCGTATGGAGTGAAATACTTTTTAGACTTGATTTACGTTTTAGGTGCGTTCAATTTGGATGCGTTCGTAAACTGTTTGCAATAAAAATATAGTATTACAAATCTCGTTATACTCAAAAGTTACGAAAATTGGCATAAATATAAAAATTACTTACATGTTACGCGAGGGGGTCAAAAGTTACGAAAAATGTAAGAAATGTAATCTTCTAGCAGCACTGACTTCCACCTAAAACGTAGTGATTTACGTCTCGGGTACCAGTGACCCCAATTGGGGTCAGCAAATCGTGCACCGTCAGATACCACTGACCCCAATTGGGGTCACCCTGACTCAAGCGATTTTTTAATTTATTTAGAGAAAAAGACGTTTCAAATTAGCTTGAAACTTATTCAAATGGATTGAGAATGAAGTAACCTTCCAATCTGTGGACAAAACTCATTCAGTTTAATAGAAATTTTAAAAACTATGACCAGTAGAAAGTTCACTTCGCGCCGCAGTACCCAAGTGCCGCGGTTATTAGTGGTTCTTAGTGTTTTTTTTGTTATTTTTAAGTTTTTGTGGTGATTATTGTTGTAAATCGGTATGTACTCGTCAGTTTATCATTTATTCTTGCTAAATATAGTATAATAATGCCAATTTTAGCGTGGCAAGTTAGTAAAAAATAAAAATCGTCATATTCTATTGCGCTATTGAAACTTTCATATGGTGATTTATTCATTAATTTCATGGTTAATTTATTGGAAAAAGTGGGTACTTTGTAACAAAAGTGAATCAGCTGTTAATCAAAATACACCGACCCTCTCACTTACTATTGTTACTATTTCTGGAGGATACCGATCAAAAATTTCACGATCTCTGTCTAAGACTGCGTAGCATATTGTTAACTAAAGGTGGTATGCGCCCAGGTGCGGTGCGTTCGATTCCGTCTACATTCTCACGTGAGAGAAAGTTTTTGATATTGAGACATTATGGATTCCAACAATTATAATATTACTATGCGAAAACATAGAAGGAACACTTCTATAGAATCATTGGACCATTCATTTACTTCCACATACTCAGAAAATTTAGCTAAAAGTCTACCAGATCTCTCAACATTATCTAGCAGCGACGATGAACTAAAAAATGAGATTATATTATTAAAAAGCCAATTAGAGAGTGCTCATAAAGAAATCGAAAACCAAATTCTTGAAAATAACTGCCTACGCAAAGAGATAATAGATCAACAAAATACAATTATACAACTTAAAAAAATTTGCTCGCAATCTCCACTTTCATCAAAGAAAACAATATTAACACCAAAGAAAATTAATCTGAGGCCAAAAAAACTAAAATTAATTAATCCCATAATGGATAAAACATTGTCAAAACTGAACGCGAACGATGAGCAAATATTACCAACAGATTGCGCCACAGCACAGTTGTTACCTGAATCAACGTTAAGTGCAAAAGAAAATAAATCAATTAACAATACAATTAAGAAAGATCAGATTCAACAAATATCAAATTTGAATGGGAATATAGAAAGCAGAGAAATTCGGAAAATATATGTCTTCGGAGGACAGAAATGTATTAATCTTGCCTCAAACTTAGCCAGTTCAAGACAAGTTACTAAACATTGTGAAAAATATGAAATAACATCCATCACAAAACCTTTTGCCAAATCTGAAGAAATTCTGAAATGTTGTAATAATGTCGAAGACTCTTCAAATAACTATATGATTATCTCTGTGGGCGAAGAGGATACTGATCCCACGAAATTAACAATTGAGCTAACATCAGCGTTAAAAAAACTTAGTCAAGTAAATGTCATTATTTTAAGCGTTTTAAATAATCGGTATCTTCATGTCGATAAGCTTAATAATTTGCTGATGCATATTTGTAGATACTTACCAAATTGTACATTCTTACATGATAGAAACTTACCTGAGGTGAAACTAAGCTATTTAAATAAAATTTGTTATAAGTTAAACCTGATCATTGATAGTCAAGATTATGAAAACAAATTTTTACCATTTAAAAAGTCTATACAACAGTCAAAATTATACCATACAAATAAACCTAAAAAGGGTACTATACCATATTATTTTGCATCAGTTAATGTAAAAATACAACAGTGTAACTCTAACAAGAGGGCTTCTCATGTGTATGATGTAACACCCAAAAAGGGAACTATGCCTTTCTATTTTCCAAAGATAAAAAAAAACTCTAAGGGACTTATTTCAAGTGACAATACTCAGTTGTTTCGAGAATAATATTATTGTGAAAATCAACAAAACAATTACACTACTACATCAAAACATAGCCGGCCTATTGAATAAATTGAATAATTTGGAACTATGTATTTGCGAGTTATCTGAGATTTCACCGATTGATATTATTTGCCTCACTGAAACATTTGTTAAACAGGGTGATGAATCAAATATTGTACTCAAAGATTTTCAAGTAGCTTCATGTTTCCTACGAAGAGGTCAAAAACGTGGTGGTGTTTGCATTTTGGTGCGAAAACATTTTGATTTTAAACTCATTCCTATATGTAAGGATTTATCAATAGATAAGATATTTGAGTGTTGTGGTATAGAAATTCCATCCTTAAACTGTGTAATTATTTGTCTTTATAGAATACCAAATCACAACGCAACTCCTTTTCTTTTAAAGTTGGAATTACTGCTAAATAACTTGACAAAACATAGGAATAAAAAAATAATAATAGCAGGAGATATAAATATTGATACCCTGAAAGATAGTAATGCGAAAAGGGACTTGATGGCTCTCATTCAAAATTTTAATTTAATACTACACATTAAGCAGCCGACAAGAAATAAAGCTTGCATTGATCATGTCCTTAGTAATATTATGAATGCAACAGCCAATGTTCATCAGCTGTTCTTATCTGACCATAACACATGTCAAACCCTTAGCTTTCCTACTACTAAACCCATAAGCAGGATGACACATTGGTACATTAAGAAAATGGATTATTGTAAAGAAAACATTTCCAAATTCAGGGAATGTATGTCAAGATTGTCATGGTCTGAAGTTTATAATCAACCGGACTTGAATACTGCTTATAATATTTTTCACGATAGTTTCTTAATGTTTTACGGACTATGCTTCCCTACAAAAAGAACCAAAATTAGTTCAAATATCTCTGACCCAAAGTGGGTTACAAAAGGTATAAGAAAGTCTTCTAGATTCAAAAGAAAATTAAAATACTATTGCCATAAATATAAATCAAATAAAAATGTATATAATTATAAGCGTTACGATAAAATACTAAAATGTTGCATTAATTACTCAAAACGAAACAATAATAATTCACATATAAAAAAGTCGAAAAATAAATGTAAAGCTTCATGGGATGTAATTAACCAGAAAGTTGACTGTGTGAAACACTGTCATGAAATTGATATGGTGAATGCAAATGGTTATATTTTAAAAGACCCAATAGAGATTGCAAATGCATTCAATGATTATTTCATTACAATTTCAAATAAAACTGTAAATAATAAACAAAGTAAATATAATTCTATACACAAGGTTACATCAACAATATTTTTAACACCTTGTACAGAAACGGAAATAGAAAAAATAATAAAATATCTCAATAATACGAAATCAGTGGGTTATGATAAGGTTTCAACTTCTATAATTAAATCTTGTGCTGAATTAATTGCTCCAGTTTTATGTTATTTAATTAATCTATCATTTGTTGAAGGAAAGTTCCCAGAGAGACTCAAAGTTTCTATTGTGAAACCAGTATACAAAAAAGATAGTAAACTAGAACTAAGCAATTATAGGCCTATAACATTAATTCCAATATTTTCTAAAATTTTTGAAAAAGTAATGCATTCTCGTCTTACTGGCTTTTTGACAAAATTTAATGTTTTAAAAAAGGAACAACATGGCTTTCAAAAGAATAAGTCAACAGCTCTAGCTTCTTTTACATTTATTCGGTCAGTTACTGAGCATATTGATGGAAAAACTCCTGTTACGGCTATTTTATTTGACATGTCTAAGGCGTTTGATTTTGTGGATCACCGCATTCTTTTGGATAAGTGTGAAGGATATGGCATTAGAGGAATGGCATTAGACTGGATAAAAGACTATCTTCAAAGCCGAACGCAGACGGTTGAAATTAATCGCCTAGATTCAAACCTAATATTAACATCCTACGAATCAGATTATAAACTAAATCTATCAGGGGTTCCACAGGGAAGTGTGCTAGGACCACTACTCTTTCTTTTATATATAAATGATCTTCCTAACATTACAAACTATCAGTGTGTCTTGTTTGCGGATGATGTGTCTGTCATTGTTCCCGATAGGAATGATAGTAAGGATCATGAAACTGTAGTCAATGAGACGTTAGGTAATATAGTAAACTGGCTGGAATCAAATAATCTCTGTATAAATTTGTCCAAAACCAACTACATTCAGTTTTCGAATTATAAGTTACATCCTAAAAATCTAAATATACAATATAGAGGAAAACATATTCAAAAGACAGACGAAGCAAAATTTTTAGGATTAACGATAGATAGATATTGTAACTGGAAATCTCATGTCAGCCATGTATGCACAAAAATAAATAAATTTGTATTTGCTATTAAACGGTTACGTACGACAGCGAGTATAACTGCTGCTCTTACTGCTTATCATGGGTACGTTAGTTCAGTTTTAAGATATGGCTTGCTTCTTTGGGGCAATTCAACACACATCAACAAAGCCTTTATAGCCCAAAAGAAGTGTGTTAGAGCTATCTGTGGTACAGGCCCACTAGAAACGTGCAGACCTCTTTTTAGAAAAATGAAGATATTAACTCTGACTTCCTTATATATACTGGAGATCGGACTTTTTGTAAGAAAGCAATCGCACCTGTTCCAAAGAGTAGGTGAAAATAGTTTATTTAAGCAGAGGGATCCAACTAAACTTAGAATGCCCACATGTAAAAGTGCATTTCATCATAAAAATTCACTAATTATGTCAGTAAAAATTTACAATAAAATTCCAAGAGCAATAAGAGAGCTACCATTTCAACAGTATATAGTAAAATTACGTAAGTGGCTAAAAGAAAGGTGCTTCTATACAATAAAAGAATTTTTGGATCACTGATTAAATAATTGTAACTTGACATTGATTGATAAATTTTGTATTGTGGTGCTATTATTTTATGTTCAATTTATATTAGAATCTATAATTATTTTGGACGGTTTATCGCTTGTTAATTTTATGAGTTTAAGTAGGCCTAGTAATAACCATTTTATATATTTGCATGCCTGTTAATAATAAGGCGGGATCTACAATCCGACCGATCTTTGTATTGTAAGATGTTATTCCCTGCAAATAAATGTTTTCATTTCATTTCATTTCATTTCATTTCATTTCATTTCATTTCATTTCAAGGCGGTAGTAGATAACTTTTTCAAAGATTTTTGATAATATCGGAAGCACAGATATAGGCCGATAATTATTCGGATCTGATTTTGTCCCCGATTTAAAGATGGGTGTAACCTTGGCTATTTTTAAATGTTCAGGATAAGTGCCCTGCTCTAAACAGTGATTTATACAATGTGTAAGTTCATCGACAATTTGTTTTTTGAGACACTTAATTGTTTTTGAATTTATATTATCGATACCAGAACTAGTGTTAGTGTCTAGACTATTTATAATTTTTAAAATTTCATCAGTTGTTGTTGCGTTTAAAGTTGTTAAGCCGAATAGTAATATATCTTTTTTTTTTCTTTTGCCCGATTTCTATAAATAATAACATTTCCTACAATAAACACAAAAAATAAACCACAAATATGTCATGATTACTTCACAACAAGGTTTGCAAATGTTCGTCGCGAAGCGCGTAAACCGCGTTTTTTTTTGTAATCGGAGAGGTCCTCTTTGCTTCCACCCCTGCAAGTATTGCTAGTGAGTGACTAAAAAGTCGCCCAATATATATTTGAACAATGAATTAAAAAAATAGTTCTTGCTTATTTGCTAATAAATCTTGAACACGGCGGGGAACACTTTGTTTGTTGACGTGACTATATACAGTAATCTGTGACGTGACGTTCACTGATTAATTAATCGAATGAAGGCTTCAAGAAATAAACAAAACAAATCGAGGCAAAACGTGAACTATTACTCACTCATGGCTTGTAGGGTTTTGGGATTACTTGTGGAGACTTGAAAATAATGATCAGAAAAAGCGATACCTTTTTTGTGACCTACTAGTTTGATATGTTATCAGTTTTCAGTGTACGTGATTGATAATAATTACTTACGATAAGATTATTGATTTTATTATCCCTGGGCAGTAATATTCAAAAGATAGTTAAATTATTGATCAGATTTGATTTGATTCAGTAAGTCGAGTCTAAAATGCCATCGATACCTGGCAAATATCAACATTATAAAAATGAAAATATTGACGACTATTTCACTGCTGTGGGTATGTACTAAGTAACCTGAACAAAAATACTGAGTCAGAGAGTAGCCTTAGGGGCGGTTATCTAATAAATTATATCACTATTACAGGTGTACCATTTATGGGTCGAAAAATGATGGCAATGTCATCACCTCTGATGGAAATAACTCTAGATGGCGATAACATGACTATTAAGAATGTATCTTTGTTGAGGACTGTTGAATATAAATTTAAACTAGGGGAAGAATATGAAGAAAGTATGCCAAATTCAACAATCAAAGTAAGGAATGTCTAAAATGATATACAACCCATTCACGCTTTGCCGGTCCGTGGAATGTTTAACTTGGTTAAAGTATTTCATTTACATTGAAAAGATATTAAAATATTAATAAATTTGAAAATTAATATAATATAAAATTTGTGTAAATTTTACTTAATTGCACTTTTTTGTAATAGAATAAAATATCTTAATTTAAATTTAATTTAAAAAAAATCTATGCATCAGCAAACTTAGCGTGAACGAGTTGTACTTGATATTAGTATTCATACATAGATATAAATAATAAAATATATACCTCTGTCTATTTCACATAAAAATTTAAGGATCTATGACTTTATTCAAAAAATATTAGCCTGGTATTCATAAGATTTTTTAAGTTTTAACAATTAGAAAGTCCTATCCACTCTTGATTCATTTAAAAAGCAGATCACATACAGATAATATGTGTTGAACTTTCAGTATGGTTTGCTTTTAAACTTAATCGTCAATATGTGATAAGCTCTCTGCCAATCTTATTTCAAAAATGGTTATTTTGGTAGGGTAACAAAAAAAATGTTGTATACGTACTATTAATATGTTGATTTTTTTAGTAAATGAAATAAATATCAAATTTTCACAATAAAAATATAAGTATGTGGTTGGTTTAATTAAATAGATTATGTAAAAACAATGCCTACTGTAGAAAAATAATAAAAATAATCATGTGATCTGCTGGGAATGTTAATTAACACAATGGTCTGGGACACAAGGACCAGATTTGTTTCATAAAATCTTGTGGGTCTTTTCCAATGTCTTGGGGCCTGAATAGTTGAACTACCTACACATATTACATAACATTGTGGTTTTATTGATCTGTGAACAAATGATCACAAACTATTATTTTTCAGAGTGTTACAACTATTGTTAATGATAGTGAGCTGCAGACTAATTCTGTGATACCAGATAATGGAGCAAAATGTGGACGCCATTATGTGTTCACTGATGACGAGTGTATCATTGTAAGTAATATAGAAAAAATATTATGTAATTTAATTTCCCCAGGTCTCAAACTTGCAAGATTGCTCAATTTATTTTATGTGTAAAATTATCAAAAGTGCAAATTTTTGATACCGGGCTGAGTCAACCCTTAAAATATACATGTTTGCCTATTTATAGTAAGTATTAAAAGATTTTTTTTTTATTTTATTACAGACTCTTACCCACGATAAAGCAAACACTCCAGGTAAAAGATACTTTCGTAGAGTTAAGTAAAAAACATTATATAAATATCCTTTCTAAGAAAGTGCAATTGTCTAAATTTGTAATAAGTATATAGGTACAAGCCTACCATACTACCATTTAACTTGGTTGGTTCTTGAAATAGTTATGCGTTGAGGGGTGAAGAATGTCTTAACACATAGTGATTAAACCAGCTCTTTGCAATGTGTGACCTCACCTTCGTGCACCGCGCCTCAGGAATCAAATTAGTTAAACGGTAGACCCTCAGAAAGGTATGTAGTGTAACCTTCAATTTAACAATGTAATAGAATAGGGCATTTGACTGACATTCAAATAGCAACTTTTTATGAAATGTCAAAACGATAAGTTTATATGGAGTTTTGTATGAAATACAAGCATGTGACGTAATAATTATATAGCATACTCATTATGGTTGGTCATTAAAAATCATAATAAGGATAAATTTAATAAAATAATCGTGGTTTCCCCTTTTTTTAGATGTTTTATACATTGGTTAGTGTTGGATAATTTATTTTGAACACAGGCAAATACCCTATTAGTATAGTACCATTTTGTTTCGTAAGTGAACTGATTTTATATTACTTTTATTTTTGTAATTCTTTATTTTTTTATAAATTGTATAAATAAAATAATTAATAAATTGACTTGCAGCTATTATTTTGCTGATGATTAATGAAAAGCTGTTCATATTGATTCCCTCTAAAATAAAAAAACAATAATTTACAACATCGAAACTGACGTTGATAAACATCTAGAAATGTTAAGTTACTTTTTTTTAAAATTAAAAATATGTTTTAATGCTATAAAAAAGTCTAAAAATATAAATTACTTTAAAAAGTCCCATCCCAATCATTTACTCCCTAAATTTGGGCGGAAAACCCCTAAGTTGGGAACCCTACCTGCTGCGGTGACGGTGACTGACTGGCGGTATAGACGAATATATAATAATGGGGACTACTGGAGATAGACTGGCAACTCACGGTTTCAGTTTTAGTTAACGACCTCTCACTGAACGCCAAGCAATGAACTAAATTTAAATATATCTATTTGTATAGGTAGGCACGTATAACATTTCAATATGTATTACGCGTAGCTATGCGTTTATACTTATGCTATCGCGTATTAGATAATTATACTGTTACGGTTAACATAATGTTTTAGACCATCAAAATATACATGTATAAGTATCTAATATAACGAAAAATTAAACACATCTAATGGGTCTACCCTATCACAGAAGAAATTTAATTATTTATTAATTAATTAATTTAGGATTAATTTAAACTTTTAGAATTAAAAATCTATATTTAAAATGTTTACTTACATATTTACTAAGTACCAAATTGACTAAATATGTATAAAATACTAAAAACTCTCTGACTAGTGACAAAATCGCTAAGGTGGCAACACTGCTTCTACGTGAATATAAATAACTGTAGGCACTATACAGTCCGTTCATCATAACTTGTCCCCTAGCCTTTATGTTGGCACTACTTATTGACAATATAATGTGACAACAGTATAATGGAATAACAGGGCTACCAACTTTTAAACGAGGGGGCAAGTTATGATGAACGGATGTAATTGTATCGTAGTGAGCAAGAAATAAGTACTATTTATTTAATTTATTTTGTGGAGTTAATCTTATGTGTACTTGTACTATTATGTATCTGTGCTGATGGATAGATACCAGTGCTTCCACTTTTAAGCATTCCTCCCTATTTTAGGGGAAAATATTCAATATTATGTACGACTTAGATAGGGATATTTTATTTTAACAGGGATTTAGGGAATTTCGGGGAAAATCGAATATTAGGTGGTAGCTCATTTGTAAACAACAGGTATACCTATTATACCTACTATTAGGTATATAAGGTCCTAATAAATAAGTACGGTCCTTTTGAGGGATGCTAGTATAGGTTATATATAAGTATTCCGAAAATGATAAAATAAAAATATTTGGTCGTAATTTTAATGAAAAAAAATCCTGAAATTGTACTTCATCACTACTAAGCATTAATTAAAACCATTAACAGCATAATCAGGTGTAAAATTTATTATTAAAAAATAAAAAAAGCATTTAAAAATACATTACTTTTATTTTATTTATTTATGAAGTACAATTTCAGGTTTTTTTTTTTGAATATTTTTATTTTATCATTTTCGGAATACTTATGACCTATACTAGTATCAATCAAAAGGACCGTGTACTTAATTTATAAGGACCTTATATATAGGTACCTAGTATTTATAGAAGGTATCACCTAGATAGAACGTAGTCATTATATCCTCTTTGGTACCACCCAATGTGTACTTTATCCTATGGCACCACCGATCCATTAAGAGGATTCCCTAAAACTAGTAATGAAATAGATCCGTCGATTTTTAGTTTACTATATTATTTATTTGCGCTATTAACATTGTGAAGGTTGACATAGGAACTTAGTCGTATTCAGGGTTGTGCATTATTTGAATTACTTGTAATTAAATTAAGTAAACAATTGAAATACGTAAATACATATTTTGTATTTGTAATTCAATTACTTCTTAAAAATGTGATTTGTAATTGGTATTTCAAATACCTGACGCTGAGGTATCTTGTAGTTAGTATTTCAAATACTTATGGCTTTAAAATACATTTGAACATAATTACATTTAGCCACGGCATTTAGCAATCATATTAATGCGTGCGTTCTGCAGAAAATAGCGCTCGTTAGCTTTCGCAAGCAAAATGGCGACTGTCAATCTCACAATATGTCAATCTTTATATTATACTGTATATTATATTACAAATACAATTTTACAAGATTTTGTATTTCGTATTTTAAATACGCAAAAAGCTGTCAAAATAATGTTTCCGTGTTTCGGCTTCCCGATTGTGTAAATTAAAGTATTTTATGTTAATAAATACGTAAAAATATTTTTTTCTTTATTATATGAAAATGATTAAGAATTTTTTTTTTATTCAAATAGGCCTTCACAAGCACTTATGAATAGTCTGACTCTAACGCTCGGTTCAGAAGGTTGCTTTTATAACAAAAAAGAAAAGAAACTAAATGATGAGTGACTTAGTTAATAAATAAATAACAAATTTAAGCAGACCAGCCCCCACAAGCAGCACCTGTTCACAAGTATGATACATGTGCCAGCCACCGCCTTCCTCACACATATTGTAGGGAAGTGAGCGACCCGCCACAAGATGCCGCCGCAAGCAAAGTCCCCAAAGTGAGCATGACTACCTTAAGCTTGCTAAAAAGAAAATCAATTTCACGAAATACGAATAAGAACACACAAATGTAATAGATATATATGTAAAGTATGATCGCTAGGAATGAGGAATTTTGAAGTTTTTTTTAGGGAATTTTAGGGATAATTCTTAAAGAAACTAGGGAAAAAGAAAATCTTAAGTGAAAACACTGATGATAGGATAGCAGCCGATGGGCCCGATAGCGACAGACAGACAGTACAGAATAGATGGCAGTGTTGCCAGAGGGTTACATTTGTTACATTTTTCGTAACTTTTGCCCCCCTCTCGCGTAACTTGTAAGTAAGTTTTATATTTAAGGCAATTTACAGAAGAAGCTTGATACAGAAATTAAACAATGCTGATCGTGATTTGTTTTGTTTCGTTGTGTTATTTTTTACTGTTGTACAACTGGGAGAAAAGTGCTTGAGTGAAATTTCAGTGATTACATTTATTGTTGGGTAAGTAAGTTTAGCGTTAAAGTTTTTCAAATTATCGTGACACAAGTGCCTTAGTTTAGTATTTTAAATTTAACAATAATTAGGTACCAATTGATAATGATACTATAATATGAGCGAGCATTTTTTAGTGTGTGAATAACTTCTCTTTGAACATTCTGAAATCAGTAGTTCCGTAAAAGATTTACGTTCTTATTGTCAAGGCTCGAAGAGCCGTACTATGCCATGTACTACACATTTGTCAACTAAGTAGGTATCTTTTTAGAAACCTCGGGCCGAAAACTTGCAAATGAAAAAGTGCCAGCCCTGTTGCTGACATCTATTTGCCTCCGACCTCCAACCCCAAAAAAACGTAAATTAACAAAAAAAAAATAACTTTTGCTGCAAAAATGTAACATTTCAAGAAACGAAACGTAACTTACGACTCGAGGGCCCTGGCAACCCTGAGATGGATACATATTATACAGATAAATACAAATACATACGTTTTTAGATCGAGCTGTGATTGTGATTTTATGTTTTGATTTTATATAAAATTCTTTATGAAACTTGTTAATCACCTAAATTAAGTTGAATTACTTTAAGATAAAGTGCTAAGCTATAAAATATTTTTATTTTTACTACATAGTGCTCCGGTTCTATACTTGTAAACTTACAAGGGTTTGTTGATCGATTCATTACAAGTTATTCGCTCGGCTTTTGCCCGGGATTGAATATAAAGTGTGAAGATGGGTGAAAAAGAGGACTACTTGACATCATATCGTGTGTTTTTCGAGAACTTTGCTGCTACTGTTAATCCAGAAGACCAGTTGCCAGTGAACATTGCAGGGTACACGATCACGGAATCTGAACTACCGGGGGAAGTCTTGTATTGGATTACCCAGTATTTAACTGAAAAGTAAGTTGGTATCCTAATAGACTATTTTATAGTACTTCCTATCAATATTAGAAATGCATAATGTTTGTTTTTATGTTTGTGTGGATGTTTGATGGCTGAATCCAATTAGATAAAACTTGGTACATTACATAGGTGTATGATCTAAAATACCCAGTCATCAAGGATATAAATACTCATAGAATACTTTTTATCCCAGTAAAACATTAGATTCCTGTAAGGAATATGCTGGCAAAACAGTAGAGTAGACACTTGTAACCATTGTGGTTTATACCTGATTCCGTTCTTGATAGAATCTTATAGTAAAATTATTTGGTTGCTATACCAATTTCAAACTGATTAGAAATACCTAATTGTGGTAGTAGGCATTTGTAGGTTGATATTACCTATACTCTGGCCATTAATTTATTTTCTTTTTGATGTTTATGAATGCCAAATGAAAATATACCTTATTGCTGTAATATAAGGTTCATTAGTCTCATGATACAACTAACCATTGATTTATGAGATAAACCTATCACAAATGAATAAAGTTCATTTTTCTTTGTCATTATAAATGTCAAAAAGAAAATAAACAAACGGACAGAGTATAGGTTGTCTGTTTATTGTTTCGTTTCATTGGGGTTTCTCCCAGATAGGTAACCCTATATAACCATAGAATGAAACTAACTATTTAAAGTTTAAAAAAATTTATACCCATTGAATTCCTGAAGCGGCCATGTCACATATTTTGACTAAGGTGTAGAGTTGTAGTTAGGGTTTATCAAGTTAGAAGCTTGGCTCTACATGAGATCTATTAACTTTTTGACAGTGCGAGCCATATGGTCTCATCTTGGCAACATTTTACATGAGAATGTTTTGGTGGAATTTGTTTTTACTGATGCAGATTACTGAATATTATGTTTTGATTAATGTCTGTGTGATTTTAAAGGAATGCTTAATTAATAGTAGTCAGAACAAAAATTATGATATTTAGCTATTTATGCACCCTATTTAGGTAGGTATTTAGTTTATTTTGTAAAAATGGTGCATTATAAAAATAAAATTTACATCATAATAGTAAATTGTGGTGCTACAACAAGACAAACGCTGCACACAAAATAATTTTTGCCTCCTCTGACTAATGCACCATAATTTTGAAGTTTTAAAAAGACAAAGTAACAATTAACAAAAGCTTACAAACCAAATATTTTTGGTGTGCATGCTTGTTCCAAAACCATGTCATAATGGCTGAACAAAGTGAAAGTAATAAACAATAGATAAAGAAATTCATGCAAGTCTCGAGAGGTTCAGAAACTGCCAATAGAATGTGTGGATGCACACATTTGAATTGATTCCAACCCACAGTTGTGAAGTACTTAAATAAGGGAAACATTATTTATTGCATAGTAATAAGTATAATTTTTTTACATGAGTATAATTTAAAATAGTTTTAGATGTGTAATTTTTTTTACTCTGCCCCTATTTTGTGACCCATGAAAGTTATGATTGTAGGTTTTTAAATTATGAGATAGGTAGATAAGAAAATAGGCTTATTCATAATTATAATAAAATATGATATTGTGTCTGTAGGGAAAACAGCTACACCAGTTGCAGTCAGATTTAACAGTTTTCCTTTTGTCTCCTTTGTACAAACCCTAAAAATATCAACTATAGGTAAACTGTTCAACTGAAATGGTCGCTTTGGTAGGCTGTGGGATGTTTGATTTGTGGTTTGATCATCCCATGCCTCGTTGTGTGCACTCACACATTCATATACAAATGCACATCATAAGATAGAATATCTGTACTAACTTATCTTTAGTCTAATATCTTCCTTGATGTAGCTTATTCTTAAAACCTTATGACCATATCATTGAACTTTCATGGGGACATTAACCTTAAAAGGCTTCCAAGGGCTTGAAACACCTTATGTATGCAATACATTAAGCATTTGAACAGGTGTTTAATTCAAATATGTTGGCTTAGTAGGTACCTATAGAAAATATGTTGAGGCATAGCGAGATTCGGCGCATATGTTCCTGTTATGAAGTGTGTATTTACTTTCATATTGTTGTCAGGTGCACTTAAATAATTTATGTGCATAATATCTGTTTTGAAAAAAACTTGCTTGCGTAACAATTTAATGGTCGACGGGGCAATAAGAGCGCGTTACCATACCTTCGACTGCCTTACTCATCCCGGTTGCGGGGCGCCGCCCGGTCGCGCCCGGCCCGCGGTGTAGGTTAGTCAGCACTCAGCACACAGCGCCTATCCGTTTCGTAATGCGGAAAACTACGTTTACTGATGTGTCATGTTGTGGTCAGACATCACACTTAGGAATATTTTGATAGTGTCATTTGACGCATTTTGCCTTTTTTTGACGGGCCGGTTGGCGTGGTTGGAAAGATACCCTATCTATCACGCCGCAGAAAAGTAGTATATGTAGTATATTATTATCAGTTATCTGGCTTCCATAGTACAAGCTCTGCTTAGTTTGGCGTCAGATGGCCATGTGTGAGGAATAATGTCCCAAAATGTTTATTTATTTTATTTACAACTTTTTCTTATTCCAAATTATCAGTCTGTAAAGACCTATTCCTTCCCTGGCCTTTCTTCCAACTTCTGTCACCAGTTAAACCTAGTCTAGGCTTACTTTCAACAACATACGAGATTCGATAATTGAGATATGCAGGTATTTTTTTACGTCTTTTTATGCTGCTCATAATATAGCTTGCAGGGTAATTAGACTGGAAATATTTTGCAATCACTGATGTAATATGTACGAGTTAATACACTTTTTGAAGTTATTACTTCTTTTATACCTTTGAAAGAAATTAACAGTTTATGTAGTTAGAATATTGTTATATAATTTGGTAGCTTCAGTAAATTCGACCTTCATAAGTGCCCTCCTAGGGCCTAAACTGAATAAATGGCTTTGACTTTGATAATAATCATTTATTTTTGTAATCAGGTAACAAAGATCCACCGGATCCACGGGTTAGTAAAATGCCTTAGTTCTTAGTGTCAGTTGGTGTCAGTTAGTTACTATAGGACTATAGGTAATCACCCCACAAAATACACATGAACCAATTGGTCCCTACGAATGAAATGAGTGTGTGCATAAAGTAGGTACCTATCTCATGTTTGGCGATGTATAGTGACGTTTTGTCTTCAGGATATTGTTCCGGCTACCTGCTGCTCTTCTCAATAGGCAATATAGCTCAGTGGTAGTGGCATCGAACGCCGTGACGAATGTTGTGGGTTCGAATCCTGCAATGAGCTAGAGCTTTCGGTGAAGGAAAACATCGTGAAAAAAATTGTAGTAGAGTACATTGTAGTTCTCGCCTAGCTGGCTACCACCCTCAAGTTGAAAATCTGTCGCCAAGCACTACCTGTACGTTCCGGTAGCTGTACTTGAGAGCCAGTTCCTTCCAGGCTTTGTGTGCTTACCACGGCCACATCACTTACCATGGTGAAATCGTGGTCAAACACAGGCCTATACTCGATAGAAAAAGGGTTGCTGTTTTCTTATGGATTATCGCCCCAAAGTCATCAGTGCGGGCTGGGGAGAACATCCCGATACACTACGAATTGAGGTAGTCGCAACGACATCCTGAAGGCGTAGGACACATAGCGATATTTTCGTATATTCGGCCCATAGACTGCTCATGTAGAAGCTTTGAGAGTACGCCTTGAGAGGGATGTTTTTGACCTGGTCGCTATAACCAGTATATTACTCCTGACGCCCAATGCCCTACGGTCCCCTTCAAAGTCTACATTGTGCCTAAGATAAGTTGTCGATAACTCCGTCTGATGGATATGCTCGAAGTATTTGAACAGCTTTAAACGAAGTAATAAACTGATCTTCGTGTAGTTTGCCATCGCTAGAAGATCCATTATAATTATCATAATAATTATGCTGTAAGAGAGTGTAAATTGTGTGTTACGCCGCTGAATCTCTTTGCCTACGTAAATGCTTTACGTAATATCTCAATACTAGATGATCGGGTTAAAGTCAAAAACAGTGCAATTTGCAATAAAAAAAAACCCATTCAACTAAGTACTTACCTATTTTTAGGTTTTTGTTATTTTATGATAAAAAGTTCTATGCATAAATGCTCTGCTCTTACAAATAATTTATTTCAATATAAATTATACATAGCGCTGATGATTAAAATTAATTATTTAGAAAGAATTCAATAACAATCGTGTTAGATAACAAAACCATGGGAAAGAGATAAGGTGCAAAGTCTGCAAACGCTAGCACTGAGACATTAATCCTTGCTTGACCCGTTAAGAAACAATTCTTAGGAAGGATACTATTGCACCTGAATAATAGAATAAACTATTCATGAGGTTTCATTATATTTAGTACGAAGCAATCTTAAAATAGACGTTTGCGAAACTTGGCAGACTGCGACTATTGAGGTCATCAATTAGAATCATCTATGAATGCATTCTCTATTTAAACTTGAAGCATAGATGCGATTGCCATATTATTGTGAATGGATTAGATTAATGTTTTAAAAAGAAACTTTGATTTCTCTAGGGTTTGTGGGTTGAGGTCGTAGGATGACGGCGTCGATGCATAAATTGGCACGAGAGACCGCGTGGGATGATGCGGATGCTCGTGATAGCATGCGACGTGGACCGGTGTCAACGCTCTACACACTTTATTTACTATTTTAGGCAACTAGTAGTGTGTTTGGGGTGTGACATTTCCTTATCTAAATCGGAAGCACAAAGACTGGCAAGGGTTCATCAGGTAGGGCTAATAATTTAATTCTTGTATTTGGTAGGTACATAATACAGAATTACTTCTCAAATGTTATTTTTCATTGTATTAATCTAGATTTCCACATTATAAGAATAACGATAGTTCGTTATTAACCTACTTAGTAGTTAGGCTAGGTATATCTTCAAATCAGTCATTACGTAAAGTTTCCCTTTACATAGGTAGGTAATTATCGGAACTACGTGTTCCAAACGAATGGTGGACGAACAATCAGCTTAATTGCACCAGCACCTCATGTTGGTTATCTTCGTATTACTTTGAGGCTGATGTAACGTTAACTTTCGTAACAACACATTCATAATTATTTTGTTTACGATACAATAACGATTGTTGATAAACACTTTTACCTGTTTGTGTAGTAGCTGTGATGTAGTACGATGAATTCATTGTATAAATCGCATGTTTCCATTTGTCAGCATCCATGTCATATGTTTCAAATACAATTTCAATCTCAGTATGTTGGTTGGGCATTCGTTTTTAGTGCAGGGGCACTGGCCTCTTTATGTATTGTACAGACAGACAGATAGACGTACACGTCCGGATTTTATTTTATAACTACACAGGCAAAGAATACCGAGGGAAACTTACACATGTTCGGTTTATACTATATAGAATATGTGAACGACCGCACTGTTTGTTTACTCTGCTGTATTTATTGATCTGATATAGAACAGTGTTGTCCTGTACTCGTTTTAGATATAAACTAGATTAGACACAATGTATCTGGCTTTAAAGTACTTTGAATATATTCAATGACTAATTCTGGATTTTACGGTAAAATTGTGACAGTCCTAGTTCTTTATTCTGAAGTAGAAATAAGCAAAGATTGTGATAACGATATCATATTGTCGCACTCACGAGCCGATGTTATTGTTATGTTTTCTTATCTTGCGATTACAGTCCACTAGTCGAATGACCTAACGCAAAGCCTTGTATACAATAAGGTACCTATATCGTTTATTGATATCGAATTGATGTGGAACCAGCGTGTAGTTGTAAAACTGACCCCTTACTGTGTTTATGTAACCCCGTCGATCAGTCACCCAATGTATCGCTTACTGGTTGTTAACATGCACGTTATCGGATTATATTCCGGCTCAATGGCAATTTCGGTTGTTTCATTGCTGCTGCTCTCACTCCAGAGCATTGAGTTAAGGCAATTTTTCTGAGATATGTTTTGAGAACCCATTCTTCAGTTTAGCATGTGATATGCAAGTATGTTGAAATATCTGAATGTATGATAACTTGGGCGGTGGTAATGACATCGGGTGCTGCGATGAATGTCGTGGGTTCGAATCCTACAATGAGCTTTCGGTGAAGGAAAACATTGTGAGGAAATCATAGGATAGTGGTAACTTTGTAGTATCTGCTTGGGTGGCTATGGCAAGTGGCAACTACCCTCAAGATGAAAATGCGTCGAAAAGTAAAGAAAAGAAAGAAAAAAAAACTATTTACTACAATGGTTTGGTTTACATTTTTTTTAAATATAAGTATTTATGTGCGATTGAATCACTGAAGTAAATGTTTTAATCGTTTTCTCTAAATAAAATATCTTGGGACAAAATACTATAGTATATGTTTATGTATTGCTTCTTCACAAGATGCAAAGCCCATATTGAGTGGTCAGATAGACCTAAGGACAATATGTTCAGCCAGTTTTCTGTTTTAACCATGATTATAATAAAACATGTTTAATTCCAGACAATGCCCGCTGACACTGATGACCCCGCTACGGCGGATTATACTTGACGAAGTGCGAATCGCATCCAAGAAACAACCCAATGACTTTGGTTACAAATCTGACGAATCAGGTGTGTAGATACAATAGAAAAGCTATAATTGATATGATAAGTTGTTAAAATATGCACTCTACAAAGAAATATCATTTGTGTGGGTAAGATGGCGTAATGTCGTTGCATATCTGCATACTAAATTAGATTATTTTACATATTTTTCGTTCTGTTTCATAGTTTTAAGCAAAATTTTGATTTTATTTTATAATAGGTTATGTATGTACGGTACGGTACATAAATCTAACTAAAGATCTGATAATGTACACTATTCCTTGTATAGTGCGTAATTTATTGGGTTTGTCCAGGACTGCCATGTAGTGTACATTTAAGCTCGGAATCAGTAGATAAATGATATTTGCTGCAAGAAAATAAAGATTTCAGTATAAATTCCAATATTTATTCGAAGCTAACACAGGTATTCGGATAATTTTTGCTTGTGTTATAGTTTTTTTAAAATTAAAATTAACTATGATCATGAATAATTTCAGTGTACATAGCCCTTCGGCTAATGCAGGCGGTGACAGCGCGCGTGAATGACGTCTGCCTTAGGTACCTGGACAACTCCCGCCTGGACTCGCTGCCGCCCCCGCCGCCGCTCGCGCAGCGCGACCTCAAGACAGTATCTTGCGCAACAAAGAACTCCAGAAGAGTCATGGAGGATAGACACGTTGAGATCGGCAATTTAGAAGCCCTGTTTAGCGTTGAGGTAGGTAAAAAAATCACCTATACTATTAAATGAACAAAATGTAATCACGTTCTCCAAAACGGGTGTAACGATTTCAAAAGTTGCAATATGGGAGTTTACGGGGGCGAAAAATCGATAACTAGGTCTCGTATCTGGGAAATAACTAAGAATACTAATATTATAAAGCTGAAGAGTTTGTTTGTTTGTTTGAACGCGCTAATCTCAGGAACTACTGGTTCAATTTGAAAAATATGTTGGATAGCCCATTTATCGAGGAAGGCCATATGATACTTTTTATCCCAGGAAAACATAAGATCCCTCGAGAACGCGGGTGAAACCGCGGGGCGGAAGCTAGTTTTGAGATAAACAGAAAGAAACAATGTGTTTTTGATTGATTTTACATTATTTTTTTCTATAGAACAAATAATGATTCGTAGAAATCTAGGCTCCTAAAAAATATGAATATACACGTTCAGGACGTCACTTAGGTACATATACATAATGTAGTTGCTATCTTTGTATATTTATTCATTTGTATTTGAACGATTTAACCACTCATTCAACATTATGGTACTGAGTTATCTACGAAGACATTATTTATCAGTCTCAATCCTTTCTTGGTCTCAATCTTCAATTCAACAAGGTGTTGTAGACTTTGACAGATAGGATAGGCTTGTACTGATTGTTGTCTATATTTTATCTAACTATGTGACAAATTTAGTATTAGTAATTTAATAAATAACGCCACAGCAATGACAAAAACTAGCCCATTTGTATAATTAAATTTCCTTATGGAATCTACAGCCTTTACCTATATTATAATGGTAGACGTGGAAGATTCGTACCTTAAATATCTTCAAATTCGTTATAGTCAAAGTGGTAGGCAGATGTCTCTATTTATTAATTAAAAAAACAAAAATATAGGTAATTATTGATCTAAAGTTTTTGAATTAAAAACAAATAATGTTCTACTGTTCCAGAGCACAGAGCCGACGAGTTTCTACGCAGTATATGACGGGCACGCGGGGTCAGCTGCGGCGACGTACTGCGCGGCTCACTTGCATCAATACCTCGTGGAGAGTCCGCATTTCACCACCGACCTTAAGAGAGCGATGCGCGACGCCTTCCTCAGAACTGATGCTGATTTCATCAGGAAAAGTAATCAGGAGGTACATATTTTTCTCCTAACTATGGTTTGTGTTGAACACAAAAGTTGGGAGGTAAAAAACTGGCCCGTCAAATGCAGAAACAAATCAGTATAGATTATAAAACAGTAATAGATTTTCAACTTGAAGGTGCATGGTAGCTAGCCAGTCAGATGTGCACCAAAGAGTATCACCGTGCTATATGTGCATGTATAATATTCGGAAATAGTTTGACAGTTATATCGAAAATTCGCTGGCGCTGCTCGCCAAGCGCATGCGGCTCATGTACATGTAATGAGTGTGTGTGTGTGTATGTATCAGCGCGCGTGCGGCGGCAGCACGGCGGTGTGCGTGTGCGTGCGCGCGCGGCGGCTGGTGGCGGGGTGGGCGGGCGACTCGCTGGCGCTGCTCGCCAAGCGCATGCGGCTCATGTACATGTAATGAGTGTGTGTGTGTGTATGTATCAGCGCGCGTGCGGCGGCAGCACGGCGGTGTGCGTGTGCGTGCGCGCGCGGCGGCTGGTGGCGGGGTGGGCGGGCGACTCGCTGGCGCTGCTCGCCAAGCGCATGCGGCTCATGTACATGTAATGAGTGTGTGTGTGTATGTATCAGCGCGCGTGCGGCGGCAGCACGGCGGTGTGCGTGTGCGTGCGCGCGCGGCGGCTGGTGGCGGGGTGGGCGGGCGACTCGCTGGCGCTGCTCGCCAAGCGCATGCGGCTCATGTACATGTAATGAGTGAGTGTGTGTATGTATCAGCGCGCGTGCGGCGGCAGCACGGCGGTGTGCGTGTGCGTGCGCGCGCGGCGGCTGGTGGCGGGGTGGGCGGGCGACTCGCTGGCGCTGCTCGCCAAGCGCATGCGGCTCATGTACATGTAATGAGTGTGTGTGTGTATGTATCAGCGCGCGTGCGGCGGCAGCACGGCGGTGTGCGTGTGCGTGCGCGCGCGGCGGCTGGTGGCGGGGTGGGCGGGCGACTCGCTGGCGCTGCTCGCCAAGCGCATGCGGCTCATGCAGCTCGTGCGACCACACAAGCCCGGCCGACAGGTACCACATACCATACATTACTTCTATTTTGATGGCACGATTGCTGTGCATGTTAGAATATACCCTAACTGTTAGTTTGGTCAGATGGATGGCCGTGTGTAGAGAATATCCCAGGATATTCAAACAAGGGTAAAAGTTTTGACAAAAATACTAAACTTGCTACTGTATACGGAGCGGCTTACTATCCCTTGTCCCATGCGTCATTAGCTCTATAAATGGTTATCCATTAGCCCACTTCTAATGGGTAAGGTACGCAGTTACTCGATTCACAATGTTCGACACACCATTGAACACATACACTCGTATTATGTAAAAAAATTCTAATGCCACGAAAATGAACGTCAACTCATGGATATTTTTCATTGAGGTTAAAATGGTATCGCATCGCAGCAGTTATCTACCTCGTGGACATACCATTTTCTTATACCCACACAGTTACAGTATATACGATAATGGCGATATGAAGTCGACCTATAACTGTTCATTACCTTTTCTCATATTACTCATATATCATAAACTAAAAATATATAATAAAGGCGTATGCCTGTTTACATATTTAGATTAATGAAATTCCGCCGGGGGAGCAATTGGAACCAGTAGAAACATACAAGAACCCGAATCTCAGACGTTTGATTGAAAAAAAAACATAAATAAATATTAAGTGTTACATAAATATTGGAATTATACTTTTTATGTCGAAAAAAACGTATTTTACCTCTAGATCACAGAATAAATAAACTGCGGGCGAAATATAGTATTAATTAAAATCTGAGTGTGTAATGAAATTAATGGTCGGGGTCATGTTTATCGGTTACTCGTGTCTCAATCTCGCCTTGGAGTTAAAAACTTTTCCTTGATTGTATCTGACATGCCGCTAGTTAAGATACCATCTTATATCATAATATAACTTGATTGCAAGACGGTAGACCTACTTAACTGAGAAAGAACTTATGTTATTAAATCAAGTCCCTGCCAGATTTCCTTTTAAATTAAAGATATTAATTAAAGAGAGATAATGATATGCCTTTAAGAAACGAGAACATAATAAATGTTCACAGGTTCCCTGTCCCCATACACTCAAGATTTTGTAGTTGCAAATGTCCCATATTATGTTTGTCAGTATGTTTTTTAAAAGTATTTGTAAGGTATAATTATGTGATTTAGAGTTGTAACGCGTGGTAGAATTACCATAAAAACATGACCCATATATTATGATACATGAACGCATCATATCATCATTTGAACTAAAAAAAGCTTTTTCTTGTTAGTATTTACATGATAAAGTACTGTTCCTAATAATAACTGATTTGATAAATAAGTATTGTTCCTAACAAAGACTTTCCTTTAAATTTATAAACTTTTTATATCTTGCAAATTACGAAAGACATATAAGCCTTCATCAACATAAATCTTAAATTGTTAATAAATAAATATGTAAAATATAAATATTCTGGGACATTATTCCTCACACGGCCATCTGACCGCAAACTAAGCAGAGCTTGTACTATGGAAGCCAGATAACTGATATACTACATACATATATACTACTTTTCTTTTGTAAATACATACATATATAAGGTCCTAATAAATGAAGTACGGTCCTTTTGAGGGATGATAGTATAGGTCATAAGCATTCCAAAAATTATAAACAAAAATATTTAAAAAAAAACCTGAAATCGTACTTCACAAATAAAAGTAATAAATAAATAAAATAAAAATAATGTACTTTTAAATGATTTTACGCCTTATCATAACTACCTAATGTCCACTTTGGCTCACACATGGATTAATTAATGTTATCAAATGACAAAATAACACATTTCTCGGAACGTAAGCCCAAATGTAGCTTAAATCTTTAATATAAGGCATATAATCTACTGTCCATTCTAATTGATTGTGATATGTGTTGGAGTTATACTATAGTCTATTCAACGATAATATTAAGCTGGATTTGTTTGCAGGATGAAAGAGATCGAATAGAGTCTGCAGGCGGAACTGTAATGTTCTGGGGTACTTGGCGAGTCAATGGACAACTTGCTGTTTCTCGTGCCATTGGTAAGAATAGTTACATTAATAGTATACCTATTCTATGAGGACCTTATCTCATGAGGACTATCTTATTATGACAATTGTAAGATAAGGATGGCTTTCCACCAGAGATGTGAGAGTTTTAACTCGCCAATATCGGATCAAGGATTCATATATGGGCGCTTCATTATGAAAATGAAACGCCCATATCTATACTAATATTATAAAGCTGAAGTGTTTGTTTGTTTGTTTGAACGCGCTAATCTCAGGAACTACTGGTGCGATTTGAGAAATTATTTTAGTGTTAGATAGCCCATTTATCGAGGAAGGCTATAGGCTACTTTTTATCCCGGGAAAACACAAGATCCCACGGGAACGCGGGTGAAACCGCGGGGCGGAACCTAGTTGGGATATAAAATCATCCCTCGCTGCGCATCTCTGGTGTAAAGCCGCCTTTAGAATGTGGAAACTTTCGCGCTCTGTCACTGATAGGCAGATTGTTGTGGATTCCAACCCAGAACAAACATGTGTACTTTTTAACCGACTTTAAAAAAAAATGAGGAGGTTCTCAATTCGGTTGTATTTGTTTTTTTTTTATGGATGTACACTCATTACTCCGTCATTTATGAACCGATTTGAAAAATTATTTTTTTATTTGAAAGGGTATACCTCCAGATTGGTCCCATTTTTATCAAAATTCAGTTCTGACGATGGAATCCTGAGGAATTGAGGGAACTCCTCAAATATTATAGGAATATACATAGTGATTTTGGTATTTTCGGTAACAAATCAAGCATTTGCATTTAGAAAGTATCATTTGGTGATGTGCAACTGATGAAGAAGACCATAGACGACCACCGGAACTTCTCAATGATCCTACCTATTTCTGGGGATAACTTCTTTGTTTATGAACCGATTTTAATAATTTCTTTGCATTGGATTTAGTATAGCGTCAAAATGGTTCCATTTAAATTTCATTGGTATCAGACAGTGGACTCCGAAGATATACCAGATAGGAATTGTGTAGTGATTGAGGTATAGTTAGGTTTATGACAATTCCATTACGACGAGGTACCTAACTATGACCAAGGACGTGTTGGACTGGACTGGACTTGGACTAGGAATGTATACAACGGAACTCCTTAATGACAAACAGCTCGAACGTGTAAATTCAGTACCAATGGATATTATCTCATGGCATAAAGTTGAACATTATAAAGAGTATGATTTCTGGCAATGCTCTTTGACGAAAGAGTCTGTGTGGCCTACTCAATAATTATTTTTTTTCTAAATAAGACAGTGCTATTCCTTCAAAGGTTTTTATATGACTGACAGCTAAATACATACACATTTAGGGTTTAGGCCTTTAGGGTTTTTTTTATTTCCAAGATCTATAACAGCTTCATCAAGTGTAGTGCCTTGTAACTTGTGCACCGTGACGGCCCAACTCTTTCGGACTTTCATATTTTTTTAAATATTTCTGTTTCTGTACGGTTCTGTTTTATTCCGTTTCATCTAGCCGTCGTTTCCACATTCGAAAAGCTACCTTACTAGCTCTACCCATATTCGTAACTTAAAAGTGTTCTATAAAAATAATTTATAAATAAAAAAAAACCGACTTCAAAAACTGAAAAGTTTAAAATAAATATTTCCTTTCTACATCATTTTGAAGTCGGTGCCAAGTAAAACATTAAAATTACTAACGATAACACAAAACACAAAACAACAACGACAAAATATTACAACGAAAAAATATTAAAACCAATCATTCACACTAACTCGAAATATTATCAAAAATAAATTAACCTAAAGACAACAATATTATGACAACTTAACTAAATTTAGTATGTGTTTATAGATACTAGGTACTTAACTATAAAGAAAACTCGCTGAAACAAAACAAATCAAGAAAGTAACCTGAAGACCAAGTAATTTTTATGTTTTACTTGGCACCAACTTCAAAATGATGTAGAAAGGAAATGTTTATTTTATGCTTTTAGTTTTTGAAGTCGGTTTTTTTATTTATAAATTATTTTTGTTTGTTCTGAGCCTTGGTGTAAAAATCTATATAAAAATAAGAATATATTTAAAATGTAGCATAAACTTATGAATAATATCTGTGCTTGGTTTGGGATCAGATGGCCATGTGTGAAGATGTTCCAGGATATTTTATAACTGTAACTAGATTAAAATTTTTGGCTTTCACACTATTGACCCATTTTTTTACAATAACGAAATACATTAATACAAAAGTTCAATACCTACTCGACCAAAATGTATGAAGCAACCGTTTCATTTTACGCGATATCAGAGTTAGCCCTATAATAAAAGTTGATCACATTGATGAGTACTTCCACCCCTGCAAGTATTGCCAGTGATAAAAAAATCACCTGTATTTGTGCGAATCGGTGCTAATATGATGTCGACGATATTTGTATTTTTTTTAATGGTTCCAAATTTTGATATTTTATCGTCATTGAACCCCCTTAAATCTGTTAAAAGTGCTAGTTTCCGAGCGTGAACTGAAACAATACGTGGAAAATGACCGTGTTTTTACAGCGTGAATACGACATGTTGTGACGCTCCAAAACGACATTTTCACGAGAACTCGGCCCGAGATTTAAGTTTTATGGATGCAATAAAGATTTACAGTTCTCTTTTTAAATTCTGTACGATGTGAGAGTTGCACAAAATAGTTTTGAGTGATAAGCATTTGAAAGCGAAATGAAAACTGTAATTTAAATGACAAGGTATTTCTCATTAAATACTTGTCTTTGCAGTTAATATACAAAGTGACTTGACTAACACAACTCCTATTTAAAGCTTTAAACGATAATATAAATATCGCGATTAAACTCAAAGAAATAAAAATACATGAGTTTTAATTTATTTACTGTATTAATTATAGGAAATAGCACATTATTAGCACGACAGCAAAGATATGGTTTTTTTTTTGTGCATTTTTTGGATTATGTAAACAAGGTTCTTAGGACTAGAATAATACTTGTTTAAATACAGGGCCCCTAATGACTTGTGAACCTGTTAGATGATAAAATGACCCTATTATATTTATTTTTAATTGTTATTTCAAAAACTCAATTCAAAGGGGTTGCCTTTTTTTCATCAAAGAACCCTACTGCGTTTGAACGTGCAAGTTAATCGGTCGTTTTATTGTTATTGCGAGTCGCGGGTGCGTACACATTTTTCACGATGAAGCGCGATCATTACCGACGTGTGCCGACCATTAAGTTGTTAACATCCCGCCTTTCTAGGGGATAAATACTCTGTTTGTTGTGTCATGCAGTGCAATGTATTCACAATTTAAGATAATCCGTTGGGACGACTAATTTTGTATTAATTAATTTATTGTTTTAAGTAACTGCTCGGTCGATCCACGCCTTATATTGCCGACTTTCATATATCTCTGAAATTTGATATTTAGCTGTGTAGTAAAAAATCTTTTTGTCGTTAAAAACATTCTTTAACCATTGTCTGTTTTGACTCGTTAAATTGTTCTTGAGTTGTATTTGTATGTATATAAAATCACAAAATAAAAATGCTATTTCTTAAAATAATAGCATGGAATATATATTTTTTAAATATTAGATTATAAATCACAAAATCTCACCTGTTTCCGTTTTGCATACTAGCTAACGGAATACAGTTTTATGGTTCCGTATCCAAAGAATACCAATGGTATCCTATTACTAAGTCTAAATCATCTGTCTGTGTATCTGTTTATCAACGGCCTTTATCTTTTTAAGCGTTATAGGTAGCCTGTTGAAATTGTCACAGTATACGTGTTACTATGGCCTCAATCAATCTTACGATGATTTTGGGCTTTCGGCGAAGAAAAACATCGTGAGGAAACCATAACACGGTGGAAGGTTACTTAGTAGTACCCACATGGCTGGCTACCACACTCATGTTGAAAATCTCTCGCCAAGTACTTACGTCATTCTTTGTATCGTTTACCCTTATTAGCAACAGGGTTAGGTTAGAAGTTTTCACAAAAGTAAAAAATAAGTAATGTGCGGTCGGGGGACTCCCGCCAGGAACGAAGTGCGTGTGAATTGTAATTTACACACACACACACGCATATAACGCTTTTTCGCTCCGTTCCCTTTTCTGCCACTCCTGCCGCAAGCCGCGTAAAGGAACTTCGTTCAAAAATACAAACCTAAAATATCATCTGTTCGCTAAGTTTCCGCGAACTACGGAAGCTGTTTTGATAAAAACCACCACCACCACGACATAGGCATTGTATTAAATTCCACTTTCACCGGGAATAGTTGAAACTGTGGTGAAAAGATAGTCGAAATATATTTTTAAAGACAAAACAATACCCCGTGGAACTTACAGGTTTATTAAAAAAAAAGCCCATTAGAGGTATAGGTGCATCATTTTACAACTCAATTTGTTGGAAGGTGCGCGCGTCGGGCGCCGGCATGTCGTATTCGTCATCACCCTTTGCGTGAACGAACTATCCCTCCTAGGGAGGCCTACGTTTACAACCCCACATTGCACACAAAGCTATATCGATCACTCTCGGACACGCGGTGCATTTTAGTGATGGAAGAAATTGTAAATCGATAAAATATTAAAAGCAACATGTATGTAATTTGCATTATTACAGAGATTGCTCCTTTTTGGATACTCAAAAAATTATCCAAAAAGAATAATTTGTGCGACTCACTTCACTTACACTACACAGCGATTTTTCTGTCCTATGAAAGATCTAAAATGTTGACCAGTAAAAAATCCCACAAGTATTTTTTTATAATATTCAAGAGCAATAAAATGATAAAATAATATTGGTTTCATTATGTACCTGTAATGCTATGTTTTTCTAGATATTTTTTAATGGAAATCTCAAATAAAAATAATATTGAGAAAATATGATTATTGGTATCGATATTGCGTTCTATCCCATCCCTTGAAAAGTGTATCGTATAGGCGACGGCGGGACAGTAACAATATAATGTTGACATTTTCTTCACAGCTCCCCACTTCGGTCCCTTATCCCTCACTTATTGGAACCAAAACTCATCGATTTGGCGTTCCACGCCGGGAGATTAAGTTCCGTAACGTTTACCATGATTCCCCTTGGAAATGTTCCAAGCTATCCCAAGACTCATTTGAAATTAGTTTGGTATGGAACATGCTTATTGGAATATTATAGCGTTTAGTGATCATGGTTTATACCTTATATAACACAGTCATTAATTTGTCTAAACTGGTATTAGAGTCAGACAATTTATAAGTGGTTGTGAAGGCCTATTTAAATAAAAAATATTTTCATTTCCTACGTAATGCTATTTATTTAGATATATTTAGATGTCTTACTGAAATTGCCTTAAATTGTTCTTTTAGTGTATTTAGAGTTAAAGTAAATGTATGTACAGATGTTGGTCCTATAGAAACATTGTGTTCATGGCCACAGTTGTTTGTAGTTACACAACTACCGCATAGTTTTATTTTACCTACTTACAAAACGTACTATGGATTTAAATTACAACCAAAATGTTTTAGGGTTCCGTACCCGAAGGGTCCAAACGGAGCCCTATTGCTGTCACTCACGTGTCCGTCGTCTGTCACACTGGTTTTTTCAGCCAATCGGTTAGAGCTACAGTTTTCAAATTCTTAGAATTTCACAGTATAAGCATCTTACTGACCCAAAGCTATACAAATTGTCAAAAAATGATCTAAAGGGGGGCACGAAAAAATATTTCTGACCTACCCCATCGAGCGGGGTATCGTTGTATAGAGCTTGTTGAGTAGATAAATACTGTATTTTTTGTTTTTAAAAATATTGTAAAACAAAGAAATGAGAAGCCACCAAAGTCAGCTATTTTTACAAAATTTTGTTCCTAAGGATTTTTTAATTTCCCATTGACCTATAAACTTCAAATTTGGTGATAATGTTTAAATTCTTGTGTATATTTTACTAAGAAATACCAAAATATTGATATGTCAGACATTTTCTTTGAAATTTACACACCTAAAAGTTTGTACGGAACCCTCGGTGCGCGAGTCCGACTCGCACTGGCCGGGTTTTTGTTTCTGCAATTCAAGTATGTATATTTTTTGTCCCTAAACTCGGTTAATAGAACATCAGATCTATTGTTCAGGTGACGCGCAATACAAGCCGTACGTGACAGCACGGCCAGATATCGCGGCCGTCGATTTAGATGGAGAGGAAGACTTCGTGGTGGTCGCCTGTGACGGTCTCTGGGACTTTGTGAGCGAAGATGACGTCGCTTTGACAGTCTACAGGCAACTGGCAGCCGATCCAGGTAAGTGTCATGCGATTCTTTGTAAACCGATGCATTTATCTCGATATATCGACCACAGTGTGTTTGTGCGATCCTAATGTTAGGATAGTATAGTGAACTTTAAATATCGGGGCTAAAATGCATGAAATTGTGCATGTATCTACTAAGAATAGAGGAATTGGTTATAATTAACCTTAATCTGACATGACTTAAATGTCAATAAATGTCTGTGTTAGTGTTGTTATAAATCTAACATTCTATATTTATATTTTACGTAGTTTACCGTACTAATCTAAGGGTTATCACTTTGATTGAAATTGCTTATGTCAAAGTTCAGTTAAGTATATTTTGCTGACAGACTGGAGGTAAGTTGTCTGTCTATCAGTAATTGCTTTTACATTCAATAAATTGTATGTAAAACGTTAAACTTTTTCACTGGTGCATTAAGTAACTCGTGGCTATCAATCGGCTCGTATTGGCCTTGGGGCATATACTTACACAATCAACGCATGAGTCACCTGAAGTTGGTAGACAGGATAAATTGCTTTCAAGACATAAAACGAGGTGAGTAAATTACAAGGTTTCAGTGAATGTTTACAAATATGGTCAGTGTTTCTGTACTTAATTAATTTATAAAGTTATATTAAGTCATCATTTTGCTAAATATTTATTGACTGACGTCTATTGACACGTTTCAAGTACATACAGTAGTGTATTGACATACGGGGTCACAGATTATGACGCAGCTATTATTTGGTGTGAAATCTGAGTACCCTTGTTCAACCAATGGAGCGAGACCTCGAACACGTATTAATATCCCCACGTTTCTACCCTTCGGTGGATCGCTGCGATGTACGGGATGGATCCTTGTGTTTTGGTGGAAACAGTAATGTTACCGAAGGTACTCAAATCTTTGTAAAGTGCCTTTAATGGTACAAACCGCTGAGGGTGATAAGAGCTTTCATATTGTACAAAAGGTTTTTTCTTATTTTGTAAATATTTGTTTTTTTTATTGTACTTCATTCTGATAAATTAGGGGTGTGTGGGTTGTTTCGCTCATTTATACTCCAAACATTTTATGTTTTCTAAAATTCGTTTGCTCCTAAATAAATCAACAATGAAGTTATGTAGTGAAGATATTGTAATCCAGCTTGTTGACATAAAGTATAAAGGGATGAGTCCCCCCTTCTGGGTGAACTGTCGGAAAGTTGTCACTATTGCACTTCGACGTATAATTTATAAGCAGCGATGTCCTAAATTATGTTACTGTCTATTAGCACAATTTATGTAATTTAGGCCTGATTTTTCAATCGATAAGGGGCATTTAAAATTAGAACAGTTTTTGTATAGACTTCCAAAATAATAACTTATCCGTGATTTATCCAGGTCCTAAGTGGTATACCGAATACTTTTAAGTTATAATATATAAGTATTTTTAAGTGATGGAACAAATTTTCCAAAAGAAGTTTCACAAGACCTTTATAGAAGCTGTAGAATTATCTCAAATCGTTCATAGTGATTTATCACCATTCAAACGTGAAGAAACGGGCTTATTTATTTACTGTTAAAACCTATGTACCTGTGCTGGTTTCATTGTTTGAAAAGGCCTTGCGAAAAAAATGGCGAACAATAAGAGTGTATTTTATGTTCCGTAACGAGATTGCTGCGGTGCCTAGATTTCAGTCAAGCTGCGGTCAGACGGCCGCCGTTGCTGCCTCCACAGCCCCACAATATTGTGTCGTAATTGCGTCGGAAGTGGGGAAATGGAGAAATTGGATACTTTGTTTTGCCCCCTATTGCGGCTCCGCGCCGGCCGCCAGCTTCGCCCCGCCCGACCGACTCATTGCGAAGCCTTTCTAATTGTTAGCACTCTGAACATCATGTAAATACTAGGCTAATTTACATTTGACTATTTTAAACATTTCGGTTTGGATAAAAAGTTTGTATTATGGAATTTCGCTCTCAACTTTGACAATGTTTAGCCCTAGCTCCAAAGTTAATTTAATATTCACTTAATGTCATTATGACATCCTAAATCCCACTCAACATAACGCACCAACGGACACTAAAGCCGTTTCATTGGATTAAACGATATAAAAGTTTTAAACTGTCGTCGTGACTTCGGTGTTCAAACATTAGGGGTGGTCAGTCGGCTCTAATTCACCCGGGGGCCACTGAATTATGCCCCTATATTTTAAAGACATCTAAATATCAATCTTATTACTGAACGTAAAGGTGCATAATAAAATGATTAATGTGTTGAGTTAAATTCTCTGTATGTCATCATCAGTCCGGTGTAAGTCCTCTCATAAACACTTTCTCTGCTAGTTGCTACTCGTATGGAACATAGTATTTCGCATGTATGTGTATGTTTACGTTATTGTGTTGACACTTAATATTAGCTTTGATACGTGTGAACAAAGAACGATTTGGATTTTAATCTCCTTGATTTGATTTGATTGTAATTAGTCCGTAATTTCTAACTATATGTTGAGTATAAATTGTTTTTAAAAAATTTCGATGGGTGAGAAATCCCGCGCAGTCTGTCGCTCGGCGATCCCACCGCTTGATAACATTGTGCTCGCTGATAGGGTGATAAACGATAACCTAAAAAGCTGCCTAAGTACGCGCGCGCACATGCGTAAATACTCTAAATACGCACCTCTCTTTTTAAACTTGTGACTAATTGGTTTACTAAAATAACACTTATAAAATATATTAAAAAATATGACTAAAATGGTCAGAACCCGGAATAAAACAAGAAACTCAGTCTTTTTCATAGTGCAATAAATGTTATAGTATAAGTAAAAATAACCAATAAAATAGATTTTTACTCTTTAAGTTGCCAACAGATTTGATACTACGATTCCGATATGATAGCTGTCCATTGATTAAAATATTTAGCCAAATCATCATATCTAGGTATGTAGGATAGTCATGTGCTGCAGTATTTTGATACATCGCCGTGTCATCGCGCTGCAGTGACAATAGTTGGCACCGAATTAGTGGGCACATCACAACTCACGCGTCGCGACCTTGACACTGTTGGACGAACACGTTATCTGCCAACAACTTTCATTCATTGCTTATCATATCACTCTATTATACTACTGTTAGCGGTCGGCCAACATATCGTTGTTTGGCAACGAGAATCTTCTAAAAACCTACATTGGTATCAGAATGACATAACATAACCAATGGAAATCTTATTTTAAGCAATTCTTTACTTAAATTCGTTTTTTTTTCTTATGATCGGTCTGTTTATGCTATTAACTTTATGCCAGTTACACAAGACAACATACAAAAAAAAAACAAAAAATATTTACAACAATTGCCGTCCCAAAAACAGTTAATCAAGATAATTGAGCGTTTAGACAATTACCTACTTCAAAAGGCTGGCACAAAATTGCTTTGGATTTTTTAAAGAAATAAATGCTCCGTTTAAAAAGAGAATGTGTATTGATTAATGAGAGTGTAGCCCTAGTTGCCAAACAAGCCGTGGACTATTGCGAGCTCATTAGCATTTGTGGCTCGAGAGATTGTAGACAAATGCGGCCCTTTCCACTATCCGCAATAACGTATTCGAATTGGAATGTTCTCTACAATCTATGCATTATATACGCGACTACGTATACGAGATAATCACCTGGGAAGGAATCTAGATCATTTAAATTCCTATCTGAATGAAGTACTATTGCTAAAAATTCAAATTATAAATGCTACCGAAACCAAGTTTTCAGTAGCATTTATAATCATAATGTATATTTCAACGAATAAAATCAATGAGTAGTCTTGTCGAAAGCGTACAAAATGTTTCATACGAAAGTACAGCTTGAGTCTCGCTCTACATGACATATCGGGCGTCTCGATGTGCGACCGCGCTGTCGCAGGCGCAGGCGTCGCTAGATGAATTTGCATTGTAAACACGCGTCGCGGTGACCGACGCGTCTAGGCATGCTTCGCCTGACTAATGCTCTGCTGTGTCTCATCAATCTTCACACTAGTGTTGTTATTTTTTGTATTATTTGAATGAATCTTTTGCAGGGCGTATAGTAATTCTATAATATTATATAGCTTTTCTTAACTTATTCTATTTTTGTTTCGTTGAAAGTGACAATGAAAAAAAAAGCCTTCGCCTTTTGTGGATCTTCCAGAATTTCATAATATATAGTTGAGTATTTCTATTTGTTGATGTTGTAGGTATGGGTGTTATGAAAACCCTGCCTGCTAAATTTAGAGTACCCCTACTAAGTGATTACCACGTTAACTATATTTATGGTGTCCGTAGTGATTTTATAATAAATATAATTTAACATTCAAGTAGTCTCGCCGCCCGCCCTCACTCGAATAGGGTTGCTGCAATAAAAATGTATAGTTTGCAGGAGGGCTGGCGTCGCACAAAGCCCGGCCTTCGCCCCGTTTTGACATCATTACATTTATTGTAACCACCCCTGTCTGTTGCCCGCAAAGCCCCCGCGATACTAAAATTACAGTCGTATTATCTGTAACAGGCACCAGCTAAGATATTGTATGGAACCAAAACTTTGTGGGAATTCCAATAACATTATTTCAGGCGAAAAAGTTCTCAGTAGCTATACTTCACTGAAAGTTTTTTTTGTGTGATGGTTTGGGAACCAATAACTTTTAATATGTATTGATTAAATTATTATTTATCAGAGCATCGTCGGCAAAGTTTACTGTACCTTCGTATTATTTATGGTTTGAGACATTTTGTAACAAATATATGAGAATAACTAATTTGTTATTATGACTACTGAAGGTAGTACCAATATTGTTATAATGAATTCCATATAAATTAAGACTGGGCTTTATCTGATTTTAAAGTTAATGATTGTTCAGCTCGCTTTCCACAATTTGTGTCTTTTGTGTAAGCGGTCGGTCACTAAAGAACACGGTAATCCTTTCAATCGAATAATAGGGGATTGCAAAATGTATGCGGGTTTCAGAAAATCTTCTTATTATACGGTATCAATGCGCCTGTACTCAATATTTATCAAATAAAATGTGCAAAATCACTTGATGACGCATTTTTTAGAATATTGCAATGTTAATTTTAACTCGCAATAAATTGTCTATTGGAACGCGTCCAGAAACATCGTCTGTATCATCGTGCGATTCCGGGACCACGTGGGAGGTCGGTCGCACCTTCGTTACTCTAACAATAACAATGACAACAAGATTGCATCTATTATGATGATAGACGTTTGTGAAACGCGGATTTTAAAACGCACAGTGACGTTAGACTCAATTTGGCTCTGAATATAATCGATGGCCCGAAAACTATCTCTATTATATTAATATCAGCCGGTTAAGTCAACAACTGACCGATACTACAATTAAGCTACCGAGTCTAATAACGACTGATTCTTAAAATGCCTACAATGCTCGTCGAACGTAGATATTTGATCATGAATTATTTTACGACACGTCTGATATGTGCATTGGCGTATTGTCTGTCAGATATTTATGGATGCCAGGGACAGGTTTCCTTTGGTACAAAATCTTCCTTAAATGGTATCTTTCAGTAGTATATGTACATGGAAACTTGAATTCATTGTGGTTTTCTCCGTCCTCATAAATAAGGTATTGCGTATCTGATAACACCGAAGCTGCGTTCGTGGCCTGTCGACTCCGGTTATGATAGTGATTCATCCGGACGCGTGTCCCTCCGTCTATCCGATGTCAGGTGGTTTGACCCTAATACTCTCCATTCGCATTTAAATCATATGGAAAATAACAATGAAACAACTGAAGCACTGCATTATTATGCTTGCTTTATTTCCCGTAGATTTGACTGTTAGTTGAACCTCAGCTTAAGAAGTTAAAAATATGTAATAGTGAAAGTTTTTTAATGTTTACCGATGCACATACATCTCCATTGTGCAGCACTGTTCAGTATTGATTAGCACTCTGATGTTTTAAATAGATGCAAGTGAGTATCTAATGTAAACTGATTTGTATAAAGGTTAACGACACGTGTTGAAATGTAATGTAAGCTCAGTTTACATGTTGCGAGTTGCGGGAGAAAGTGTGCAGGCGCTACCGGGGCGTCTGGCGTGGCGTCGCTTGGCTCTGTTCACTGCGGCAAAGAACGTCGGCGTCGTCGATGTTATCGTAATGTAACTACGTCAAATCGTCTTTACCAACTAATCTTGCTATCGTACTCGCGCTGTGTACAAATTGCGGACATGCCGATGTCTGTCACGATACTTAGCAAAACTATATCTAATTGAGTTCACACATGAACAGTGTTGCAGAATGCATCGCGTTAACGCTGCGGTCTAACGATCGACTGAGAGCCGTCGTCGTCACCGTTTATAATTACGTCAATTTGTTTCTTTTAATAAGTTATTTCCAATGATAAGCTTGCGCTTATCTTTTAAAAATTGTTACATTTCATAGGAATATTATTGATTGAGACTAGTCTTTTTTGAGCAAATTTAGTTATCAGGATGGCACTTATAAAACTTCAAACATCAACGTAGCGGATGATAATATACCTATATTATTATTTTTGGAACGTAGTAGGTACAGACATGTGTCATCAAGTATCTAGGTATATGGGCATATGTGGACATGAAAGAGGCGAAAGTGGTGTGTCCGCAGAGTCTTGTTCTCTGCCTGATTCAACGAGAAAAAGGCGTAACAAAGAACTACAAGTACAGACTGACTAGATCTTGATACTAAACCTCACATTAATAATTAGATAACCACAGTGAAATAAAGCATCAGAATACCTAATTCTGCGCTTCCTTATTATTGGTTTTCCAGGATGGTGTGCTACTGTTTCAATCTTCTAAAGTTCTTACAAATAAAACTTTCTTTTATTAATCTTGTAATTTGCTGCATTTCATGTTTAAAAATAAATTATTATTTGGTATATTCATTATAATTCGTAACAGCATTATCATTCTTTATCTAAATCTATCTATTTAATGGGCTCGTAATCTTGGTTACACGCAGGTATCTGTTGTTGTACACAAAAATTTTGAATTTTGTGTAATATATTTTGAAAACCCTTAAAAAATACAGTCTGTATAAGTAAGAACTTTGAAGACCCATCAACATTAAAAACAATATAAGGCTCCGTATAATGCGTTTCCATAACAGGAGGCAAAGTTTTTGATTCTGAAATGGAGCCCACAATACTTTTTTGTTGAATATATTTGCATAAGTGATATTGAGGATTGCAAAATGGACCGTGATGTTTGCTGAACAATGTTTGGTCTGGCCCATATTTGTGTTCCGCCATTATGCCGCATCCATAAGCCATCCGGGTTTCGGTATACCTAATCCAATAACTAGTTAGCGTTGAAAAGCTATTTGACATGAAAATATTTTAAACATCTGTTTTAAACTTCCATATTTTTTTTTACAATGCAGTACGTTTTTTATTTCAGGAATCATCTCCCTACATTATTTAATTTGTGCTCAGAACAACATGTAGGTACGTACGTGTAGTGTGCATTCCATTAAATTTCATGAATAATATTGTTAGATGTCAAGTAATATTTTGAATCGTTATTTATTCATTTTGCTGTTTTTTTTAGGAAAATCTCTACATCAGGTTAGCAAGTAGGCACGTGTACGCATGCGACCGCGACGATCCGTGCGAACGCACTTCTACAGTAGACAGTGTTGTTTTTGCGGAAGCTGCGCTGGTTCAACGACCGCGCAATTTTCGCACACCCGGCCTCCAAATTATTGAGATGAAAAAGTCATCGGGTCGGGAGACCGTCTCATCAGATTTCTTTTGTTAGGCGATTTCTAATTACTTTCAGAACAATTTGAATAGGATTTTAGGAAGGTACCTACTACTCAAAATATTGTCTCCTTCATTCATTCCATTCATTCAGTTCTCGTTCTTGTAAATCTCTGGTCACTTTCAGTTCGAAGTGAACCATTTCTAAATTAAGTTGGAGAAGGCTTGTTTTAGTTCGATAATATTCATACTTATGAATAAATATCACACGCATGAGTAATGGCCCGTAATTGGCGACAGAGGGTATCGCCATTAAATAAAGACAACGTGACATCCGCTGGGTAACTGTAAATGTTATCTATATGTATCATGTATTTGTTGAGACTATTATAGGTTACCGAAAATTAATAATCTTGTACTTTGGACACCGTTTCGTCTCTGCAAATTATTCTCTGCAACGGAGTTGTACTGTACAATAAAGTTACCAAGACGTGTTGTGCAAAAACTTTGTATGATGATCTTAACATGAGTCATATGTATTACAATAGCTTCCACTAGACTTTTATGAGGCATGGAGCCGAGTGAACCGCGAACCCGCCGCTCATTGCCATTCAGCACGACGTAACGTGGACCAAACTTCACCTTATCCGGCCACCTCGTAATGTCTCCATTGTTCACCAGATTGGTTAATCCACCAATATTGAACACTGCCGTTTCAATTTCTGATTTCGTGCCACTGATATTTATTATTGTATGTTATAATAGATACGTAACCCGAACACGTAAATAGATAGGTACATAATCAACTAATCATCCGTATCCGAACGATATTTCACGCTTGTGCAAGCAACTATTCCCATTTACGTTTTTAAATTTGGCGAAAGCAAGGCTGTTGTTAGAAAGGCTAATTGCTCCATGAGTGTTGTCTGCATTTTAATTTAATGCAAGTTACACACGACACTCTCTGAAACACTTTGAGAGCTAGATGTAGCCTCAGCTACAATTTACATGTGCAGTTAGTTTTTAAGATATTCCGTACTTACTTCCCAGATAGTTATTACATGTATCACGAAGCTTAAGTGACAGATGGCTGCAGGTTGTTACGTCAGTTTAGCTGTAATTTCACGGCTCGCGCGTCTTTGAACTGTTCCTGGTAGAAAAGTGAAGTGCGAAGTTTCGGCAAGACGGGCGCGGCGCACGGAGCGGTGGACCGTAGCAGTCGCGGGGTCGCTGGAACCATCGCCATTTTCGATGCTTATCAATCACTATGACTTTTAGTTTGTTGCGATAAAATGCTCTATGCTACAGCATCGGATATCCCTTGATGTCTTCCATGGCATATCGATCATCGATGGCATGGCTATTCTTCGGAATCGTTACGGATCTCAGAATAATAACACCTTAGGGATATTGATAAACTAGATGATTTCCGTAAACTGAAAGCTGTTCTTCGTCAAAATCCTTATAAGTGAAGAATAAAAAAGCTATGTATGGTGGAGGTTTCTGTATGCGGCGACAGGCGCTAGTCGGTAACATGTGGAGGGCGCGTTGCGCGGGCGTCGGAGGGGCGTGCGGCTCGCGGGGTGCGCTCGGGCGCTGCACCGGGCACGGCGTGAGGCGCGCACCAGTCGCCAGTCCCCGAGACACCGGCCGTGCGAACGGCCATCGCGATATCTGCACCCGCGCTCTGTTCAGTGAGTGACTCAGCCGCCCGCCCAGGACCAGCGGCGATCGCACCCCTGCGTGCTGTACACATGTGAGTCTACGAAACAGCGATTATACACCTACGCCTACGTACGGCGCTGTCGCCGCTGTAATGCCGGCCGGCGTCCGCAGCGCGCCGACCGGTATCTGCGAGCCGGCCGGCCGGCTTTCTTCTTAACCTTCATTATAGTGTATTTCTGATCTTGGAAAATAAGTGCACGGTGTAATGCGATGAAAGGTAGCTTTATTTATTGTGCTTCAGAGGCTGGATTTATTGATTGAACTATGAACTATATGAACTACTTAACAATCCATTCCAATTTGTAGGTTTTGCCCTTATATAATTTTTTACTTCAACAACTACATATTTAAATTTTACTAAACATATACTAACTACTTACATAAATAACATATCATAATTAGATTAACTTATAATGATGACTTATGGATGCTCAACTTAGGCTTGTCTTGAGATGTTGCAAGAAGTTGGAAGGAATTTTAGCGAGTTGCTAAAAATATTTATGAACTTCAAAGCTAAAGCTAATTGAATTATTTAAATTTAGTATGGTAATTCCAGGGTAAGGTAAATTAAATGAGATGGTTACACAGTAGAGCCATAAACAAAATGGTGGTCACAATGAACTTAGTTTTCAATTAGATTAATTAAGTCAATCCCCGTTGGGTGGCGTCGATGTGTTGAGATCACGCGAGCCCGCCGCGGCTACCGCGCCGCCCGACATGTCGTAGCGTCGGCGTCGGCGATCGGACCGGACCATCGGCAACGCCATAGCCACATTCGCTACACCGGCACCGGACCGAGATCCAACGGAGGTCTACGAACCTCTACCGTGGAAATGGGATTATTGCACGATGGCCTTAAATGCTATTTTGAGCTCGTTTTACTCCGTAATAAATAACTACGTTGACGACCGATGCGGTTTTGTTCTTATAACTTAAGTTTTATCTCCTCTTCTTTTATAAAATATCGTCACTAAGCCAATTACACAAAGAGTTTGATCCACTTTAGTCATAATTATAATTACTTATTCATATTAAAGGCTTATGGGTCAAAATTAATGGTATGTACTTATTAAAAAAAGATAAATGTTTCGCGTGCCATTTTTTAAACATATGCATAACTGTTAATTGTTAATGCATAGTAAAAGCTTGCAATTATAAAATCGTGTCTGTAAACGAACGTGCATAGCTCAACTCGCGGAAGGGTTAGGTCGGTAGCGTTACGATGATCTTAATCATGTAACGGAATTTGTGTTTGTTATTTAACAGCCCGTTAAAAAGAGTATCCATTAACATTCTTTGGGCGCTATAGGAAGTGTTGCGATTGATTTTATTAAGAATGTTCAAGCAGTTATGATTTGCACCAACAGAATCTTCTGCAACCTTTTTAAAAACTTTTACTACCTTACATAAAATTTAGTACTTTTACTTAAGCATATTTATCTGAAAATCATCGATGTAAAGCTCTTGGCTTGCCAAGACATTGGAGATATCAGACCAGACAGAGATCACTACTTCTACAAAATTTCAAATAACAATCACGAGTCAACACTTAATAATCAAATCTGCTTTGAAATGCAATTCAAGCAAGCACATCAGTAAGCTACTAGTTATGTCAGCTATCATGATTCGGAGACATTCAAAAACTTAAACTAGTTGTGTATGTTTAAAAGAGGGATATCCAGCAACTAGGGGGCTTACCAACTGCTTTGTGTCTAGTGCACAAGTTGTTGCAATAGCCCTCATTGTAAGATACTAAGCTGATATAGTGATCTAGACAGATGTATGTACTATTGAACTGTCGTAATACAAAGAGACCTGAACGATCGCCGTGTTGATGTCATCGTTAGCGACCGAAATGTGTCGAGCAATGTCTTCCGACGGCTAGCCGGCAAACACGCTAGTCGCCAATCACTCATGGGTTTTTACTATCTGTTGTCTATCAACATGATCCAATTAGATTTTTAAATATTTGATACATTTCGGAACATAACTTGTCTTCCACACCAGTCACTTAACTCAACTTGTACATACTATAATGTATCTACCAGATAATATTTTGCAAATTCATTAATTTGCTTACAGTGAACAGATTGGCTACATCTGTTTCTTGTTGGTGAATTTATTTTATGTGTATGTACTTATGTGTTTTTTAAATGAGTAGTCATCTTATAATTCAGGCCCAAAGATGGCTCATCGTTTCGCGTGAGTACCGCTTCAGCACTGTTACAAAAACATCGTGTTAGTCATCTATGAATCAAATTGATTTACAGCTTGGCTCTCTGTAGTGTACTGAGAAACTTTAAATTACTAACCATCCGTTCTCGAAGTACTAAGGTTTTTGCAATATCGGAACAATGCTGTGTTCTATTTGCATAATATAGCTAGTAAAGTCATTGTTTAGGCTATCTTTTCGTTCTAATCTAGTATCTGTATGTTAAATACTTTGTTTGCTAGGTGGATTCCCAGACTATTACCGTTGGTACCGTCATTAGATACAGTTGCACATGAAATATTCTTGTGCTATTCGAGAGTACAATTTAGAGTGTTACCGACCGCGGCGGACGAGATGTCGGTGCCAGCAGTGTGATGAGAAATCATGGCAATCCCGCTACTCTCCGCTACGGTACTTTGTATGGCTGTTGATTTTCTCTTAATGTCTTTCGTCTTGTCAATGCGGTCAATTAATCATTTATACAGGCTTCAGAGTTCTGCAGACGACTGGAAATCGGGGTGGGTCATCACGGAAGCTCACATTTTACTTTCTTTTTGCAATTGTATTTTGATTTTTACGGAAAAAAATATACCTAATGAAACTATTCTATACGAAATATCTTAACAATATAAGAATAAAAATATCCGCGCATATGCAGATTGACACTTTAGTAGGTACCGTTACATTACACAATTCATAATTTTATAACTGTCACATTACACAATTCATAATATTCATACAAACTGTCAAGAGAATGTCAATAGATTATTATGAAAGGGTACTAAAGTGCCAATCTACTTTTGACGCTGACTGTATCTACCTAGATATATTTTGATTTGTGTTTGTTTAATCAGACGATATTAATTTATTATCATTATACATGTACATATTGTTATAATACAAGTTTTAGGTATAAAACAATTTGGACATTAAAAGTATTGAAACTGATGTTTGTTTAATCAGCTGCCGAAATTGTTCTAATTAGGCTCTCATCGAGACTCATGTTCATTTACGTCACATGACCACACGATATCGAGTGTTAATATCACATACGAGGACATGTGGTAACCACATTTTGACGCTTTGTGAGAGTTTGAATCTTAAACTTTGTCAACTAGAGTACAATTTGATTTGTTATTGTCTGGTGTAGGACGGTGTGGTGACGTCATAGCCAGCTGTAGGGCGGGTGACGTCACGTCTAGTCGCGGTCGTTGACCCTCTTCAACCCTCTACTCGCTGCGCCTACATAGTACGTTTAATCATGAATAAGTTATTGTATTATACGACCTGCCGCGCCAATCCACCGGCCAGCGTGCCGACCTGGGGCAACCTATAGCTGAAATGCTCGCTGAATTTTGTTTACTGTTTGTTTTGAAATCCTTTTAAAGTTTTTGCATTCATGTGTATGTATGCAATTTTGTACATTAGGTAACATTTTGAAACATCCTTTTCCAATTCAGTTCGTGCCCCATAGCTTAGCACAAGATTTAATTCTGGAGTGATACATCTTCAGTCTCATGTACAATATACACATTTGCCTATTTATCTTTTGCGTTTTTTTCCCATATACATTTCTAAGTTACAATTTATCGCATTACCTTGATGCTAACACGTTTCTATCCTGGCGGTATGATGTCACGACCCCTGTGTCATCCAGCCACCCCACCTGAATCCGACATTTCTCGTGGGACTTGTACTGTCGTTAATAAGTGCGAAAATTCCATCCCTCCTTCGTTTGACTCACGAGTGCACTTCTTGTCTTTGTTGATATATCACTTATGTCACTATACCTTTTGTAATGAAGTAACTTCACAAGAATTTGTAACATAAACTATCCTATTTTATAACACGTATCATGATTCATGAGAGCTTCGACAAATTATATAAGAATGCTAGCCGCGTTTTAGTACAAACGATATTGTAAACGATTAGATGCTGTACGCCTTCGAAGAACGGCGTAATGATTAAAAACGCTTATCTAAATTTCTCCAGTTACTAGATACTATCGCCTTTCGTTAATAATTTCTTAGAACAGTTCAAGCTATTGTAGCCTTTATTGTTAAGATTACACTGGTTATATCAGTGCGAACGCTTTTTTATATTTTTTACCACGTTCATGTAGTCAGCGTCACGCGAAGTAATCTCCGCCCAGCACCTACTTCTAATTTCAACCAACATGAATTTTATATTCAAAACTCGTATAAAAACATATAAGAGAGAAGTTTAATTAGATACTTTCATAGATGTTAATTCGCCGCATATAATTTGCCATTTAATGTACCTACTTTCATCTTGTTCGTTATTTTATGAAAATCTCTGTACGCTTGACACCTATGATAGAGATAAGATCACCCAAAAATCGTGTTGGATAAAAAGTTAGTTTCTCTTTTTTCATTGAATAAATAATGTTGCTAGGCCATCGCATTTGTTACTGTGTAGTCGGACTGCGTATACATAATTATGATCATTTTCTAAATAAACTTTTACCGTAGTTTCTTACTATAGAAGTTTTATATCGATTTGAAGCCTGCATTCGATTCTAAATCGCCCATGGGTTCGTATTGTGGATTGCATGCACGTATCCACTGTTCCCTGAATGAGGGCTGGCAATCGGCTCGCTACGTGAGGAAATGTTCCCCCCCTCCCCCCCCTGTCGGCGGGCGTGAACTCCTATTTCAATCGATTATGGACTCGGGAGTGCCGCACTTAATTGACTATTACTATTTTTAAACACAATATAGGATAGAGATGCAGTATAAGCGACAAGTACAAGCGTACAAGTATTAATTTCTATACGTAGCTCAAAGAAGGCGTCTCATTAGTCTCATAGCTAAGTAGATCACTCGACGTCAAGTCAATTGTCTGAGCTAGCGAGTCAAGCTACTTTATATCACTCAAGTCATCGATAAACAATAAGCGAAGTGGCAAGCTTTCTATAGGCTATGTTCAATAAAAGTGGAAAGTAACTGTTAGTACCGCTGCTGGTTGTTATATTATATTCTATAACGTGGCTGCTGCAGAGGCGAGGGGAGACCGAGTGCTGTGAGCGACTCATTAGTGTAGTGTGCTCAAGTGAACCACGGAATTTTAATTGCTGCAGTATCGAATCTACATAAACTTTATTTAAGGGAAACTTATTGGTGAATGTAGCTCTAAAGAATCAGTGTTGCATGCTATGCTATGCAAAGTCAGACTTTGAGAGTGAAAATGACGGGGCCTTATAAATGCCGCATATCAAAGTGACGATTTATGCGTGAAGGAAGTTACAGTGATGAATAAGAAAGCCGAATTCGCGTAACGTGAAGAAGCTAGGATAAAGAAAATAATAGGCATTTATAGGCGGTGGAAAATTAACTAACAAATCTTCCAAGTGCATATTGTGTGCTCTTTCTGTTTCCATTACTCGTTTTTATTTCCAGAACGTGATGGTTATTTAGATCAGGGTAAAAAAGCATCTGATACTGTTACCTACACTCATGGGACCTTGTATTCGTAATTGGTCGAGGTGAGAGTAAACAACGAAGCGCATTCCGTTATCGACTTGAAAGCTATTGTTAACATTAGTAGCTTTCGTAAAAATAATTTGGGCGTTCTACTACACGACACGTTCCATCACGATGTGCTCTCGGCCCTTCCGCACCACGCCCCTACATTTATATACCTACACTGCACAATGAAGGAAGGAGTCTGCAAAATATATCTTAGTCTTTATAGGTTCTGTATTAGATGTGAAGACTACTGTACAAAGGTTGATGATTAAGAAGCTAAGTTCGTGCATAGTTTAAATTTGTCTTGGTACCATTTTTTTATTTGCTGGTTACGTGACATTAACACTATGAATATTAATGTGCATGTGTTGGGTATATTAACACCATCAGAGGTTTCGTCGCATGTTGGGCGTGCTCAGTCATAGCCATATTTACATTTCGTGTACAGGAGCGGCTTGATTTACTGGCTCTCCGACCATGTCGGGGGACTTAAATTAGTTCTCCTGTCATATGTCACACGATATTTTATTCTGTTTCTCTTGCCCTCCACGCTCGCAAGCTTATTCGGTCTCCATTCTTACTCCGTCACGGGCTATTTATAAACCGACCTTATTTAGACATGTTCCTTCCCGCCCAGTTTCATATCAATGCTGTAGTTTAAAAAGCGTTCCAACATTTTAGATCTCTCTTATAGAAATGACTTCGTTTCATTCGCGAATGTATATCTAATCTTAGAGAATCTAAAACCAAAATATGAATATACGGTTCGATTCTCGAACGTATTAGTCCGAGTATGTCTTCTAACTCTGTTACATGTCAAATTATGCCCACTTAATATATCTAAGTATCGTGTTAAGTTTTTAAGCAGCTTTCGATTAATTTCGTCCTTCGCCCACAATTTAAAAAAGTGAAACACACGAGACGTTATTGGAAAGCAGACATGTGACAAGATTAATAGTTGTAGTGTTGGCCAATAAAGCTCGTGGGGCGAACTTCAAAGAGTGGAGGGTGATTGATGCCCTGAAGTCCCCTTGACAAAACACAGACCGACTGTGTCGGTACGTCCACTGAAGCCAATTTGTGCCACAGGACTAGATTGGCCTTGTCATTGACTTATTGATTTCGATGCACCCTGGTTGGTAAAATAAGCGTGAAAATCACCGTTAAATAATTTGTCAGTATCGCCTACTTACCACTGCGCAATTTTAGAAGTTGGGAAGCTAAATAAATGTGTAGGTATTATGTGTCCGACAGAGTAATTAAATTCTACCTATTTCTTGACAGTGCACTAGTGTTGTCCTTGATACTTATTTGGAGTACGACCAGACTAAGCGTATGTTGTTGGTGGTACCTCAGATCCATTAATATCCAGGTGCTATTAAAAATAGATATATTTTCAACTAAGTTTATGTTAGTCATCTACAGTCGAGAATAAATAAGGATGGATCACGTAGGAAGGTGATGTAAGCGTCGATTTCCTGCGGGCTGCTAGGAGCGTAGCCACTGTGCTGTGAGCGTGTGGTAGCGCATGCCTGCTAATTAGCCGTGCTGACGTCATTCGTGGGGACCGTGGCTTCGGCCTGCCATTACCTGAGGCCTTCGCGCGGAAACGACAACGACCGACGCTTTCTCTGCCGTGCAGCAGTAACCAAGATCCTAGCACTGTTAGCAGCTGGTCTGCTCTACAAGCTCAACGATAACCGACACCTAAAGCTATAAACCTAGAAAAATAATTTAAAAGAGTGACCGAAATAGCATTTAAAGTGAAAGAACAGCTAAGAACAAAGAGGCATCGAATCCAACGATTGCGATTGATAAGGCAGGCGGAGCTCAAGTCTCGTCACTAAGCGTGACTCATCTTAATGGCTGCAATTATGGTAGAAGGCGGAGCGCCAACGAGCAACGAAGAAACGTGACACGTGCCATAGCAATGCTCTTTAGAAGGATCCTTGTAAAGTATTACAAAATTTACGTTCTACTTGTACGTAGTATAAGGTAATACAAAATACATATAGCAGATATTATGATTCTATACAATCGATTATGTTTCACCGTTTCACGTCGCCTGCCATCACGTCGACGCAGCTTAACAAACAATTAACAAAATCTCTTTACAACAATTGAATTGAAGGTCTATCTCCGACTGTTGTTTCTATGCAGTTAGTTGCACGTCTGGGTTTTGCTATTGAATAAAGGAAATCGTTTATTTTTTCAATCTATTAACTAATGAGGTCAATATCGTAAGAAGTTTGACAAAAAGTCTATTATCTGTACGACTGACTAACTGCTAATTGCGTGAAAATGCAGGATTTCTGTTTTTCTTACAGAAAATCTAGTTGTTGAAGTCAAGGGTAAAATCAATACATTTTGGCTAAATTAGATATAGGCTGAATTAAATTTGTGAATGTAAAGTGAACGTGCTACCTACCTTCTTCTGCTAGTTTCTCACTGCTAATTGTATGAATCGAAGCTTTGTTAATTGTCTTTGAAATCTTTCAAAGCTTTAGAATTCAAAAAATGAAATCGCTTAGTTTCCATGCAGAATGCATTCTAAAGAGAGAGGAATCGTGATTCATGCTGTGAGTACTTTTAAATGTCACGCGCTTGTGAAAGGACCTATATAATCCGTATTAAATGCCATCACGATCTTGTTTTGAATTATGGCAAAAACCAACCTTAGAATTCGGCGATTCTGATCATATTCAGCTTTAGTACTAAAGAAAACTTATTATGCGTGATTCAAGTATTCTCTGATCCTTTGCGTACCTCAGTTTGTCCACGTTTCATGAGTCATCGTGTTGACGTCGACATGGTGCATGCGGAGGCATGCCCTCTTAGTCCATTTCCTACTTTCTACTGCGTGGCTGCACCGCAACTTTTATTGTAAAGAGGCCCACGCCAAAATGATTAAACTCCGTTCGTAAATAAAAATAGATCTACCAACTCTTTAAAATTAGTATTTATTTATGTGTGTGGTATGTACAGAGGAAGAACAAAGACGATTCGAAGGAATGAATCGCGCTTTTAGGAACCAGTTCATTTGAACGCGTGCATTAGTATTTTCGTGTCGTGTTCTAAATACAGATACTAGAAAGAGATCCTTGAAATGTTATTTATGCAGTGGATAAATAGTAGATGTAATGCTTATGCGTGTACATTTGTAAAAAATAATTATGAAGGTTTTAATTAATATGTATTTTATGTTATCGCTTATAGAACACGAATAGCTCGATAGCAATTAGCAACTTGGCCATATTGTTTTACTAATTTATTAAATGGTGTACTAACTCATTTTGATGATTTCTGTAAGACAAAAGTTTGTGAACAAAATATAACTAAACCTGACCCTTGCCAAGTATTACAGAATAACCATTTTTTTTTCATGTGAATTCAATATCTCAACTGGAATGAGTGCTGTATTGCAAAGCTCAATATTTCTTACATGTACTGCACTTCATAAAGTTAAATAAAATAATTCTATACCTACCTATATCTTTACACTTAACATTGGTACCTACTGAATATGAGTAACAAACATCATACTGAAATATTTTATTTATAAATGCAATTTTACACTACCGCTGTCTGCATGTAACAGTATTACACAATGAAGAAGTCCGATATGGTGTAATGGTTACATACAATATTGATTATGTTCTTTCTGTGAACAGAAAGAAATACGCCTCCAATATTTAATTTGATTACAAATTGATCTTAGGACAATGAAGCTTTTTCGAAAAACAATGGGCTACTAAATAATGCGCTTTGTTCAGCGAAACGGAACCAAATTTTAAAATGTGTCATTTTAGTTACTTATTCCTACATGCAATGCTGCCCACATAGAGGACAACAAATTTATATTACTAATCGAAAGCTTTTACTTAAAAATACGGTTCGATCGGATCGATGGTTGATAATGTTTTTTTAAATAGGCTGTTCACGGGTGGCATCAGTTGGTTTTATCACATTGATCGTTATTAAATATTGTTTAGGATAACTTATGTTGTCCACCCACTTTATTCGCGTCTCAGCGTTGCGTCGCGTTCAGTATTAAGTAGCGCGTAGGCAGACAGTACCAACAGATATTTTGCTGTGCTCGGCTTTATTGCCTCCCGTTAATTACGTTCAAAAGCCTACCAATACGTTATACGTATCAGGCAGGATATCCTTGCACAACTTTTTGTAAGATACTACTTTTGATATAGATTTTTTAAAATCTTTTTTCCTTGCTCGATCGACTGTAGTTGTTATCATATCTAATTTAAAGCATATTACCCATGTTGCACTTAAAACCAGTTTATGTAAGCTATCTGACCAGGTTTAATAACTACCTCAATATTTTGTTATATACTATACAGAAAGTTGCTTTCAGTTATAAATAGTCGAAGGCCGTCTCGTGTTTGACACTACGCACTTTATGCCTGCATTTGGGTGATTGCAGAAAAGGTTTAAGATTTAAATAGCGCGACATGAGTTGCATGACCTAAACAGGTTCCTGTTGCAAGTTAGCTCCACGCCCACGCACTATCCATCCTCCTGACCCCAGGTGTAACCTCGACTGAGTCATTTTATCTACGTGGAGTTCAAACATGGGAGAATCGAAGAAAAGTTTGCATTAGTTCTATTTTCGCGTAGCGCTACTTATAACCTGTTGGTTCCTTTACCTGGAAATATTTTGTATTTAAACTTTATGCAGGGCACTGAAGAGCCAAGGAGCCCTGATATACATATTGACATGTTGTCTGCTTACCCGGGTGTCGTCTCCTACTGAAAAATTCCTTTAATTAAACCATTACATCATCCGCTATAAAAAGGACAAAATATAATGGGCTGTATTTTATGTACCAGCCATATTGTCGGTTACCTCAATGTAATCAAACAATAGTTTGTCTTAAGAATAGTTATTAGCAAAATTAAAAGGCACAATTTTTTTTAAGCAACCATATCAATAAATTGATATCTGCATAGGACGAGACCGGCGGCGCCGGCGTCGTCGAGGCGGCGACGCATTCTTCCGTGATTCTTACGGTCTTTTTGCATTCCTCGTGTTTATTTATACGCGAATGTAAGCAAGCATTGAGCCACGCTCCATTTGCACCGCCCTCCTGTACACAAACCAGTATATAAATATTACCTGCCTGTCCACACAACGTTATGTATTTTGGTTGTACTGAATACTTTCTCGCTCGTATATTTTCAATTAGTGGACTGATGTTTCTTGATTCCCAAGAAGGCGGTGATTTCTCGGATTGAGCATGACCAGTTAAGTAGCTTTCGGCAGAAAGTTTTTGTGCGACAGCGTTGTGTTGTGTGCAGGTTTCGTAATGTGTTCCAACAGTATGGTGCATTGCTCGGGGCTCTCATGTAATAGTAATAACTTGTCCTTGATTTATATGATGATGATGACAAAATTATCGTTGGTGCATATCTGTACTTTTGGAAAAGAGATTCCGATAGAATAGAATAGATAGATTCCTTTTGGAAGTGAGAAACCTACCCACACTTAAGTTCCACTTCATGCTAAAAATAAATACTGCTGGAATATTCACGAAATATCTGAAGCAGTAAGTATTTGTTAGGGCCGTGTGTTATTTTCCTTAAGTGAACTTTAATTGTTTTAGATTGCACCAACGTTTCCGTTAGTTGGTTTTTGATACCAGACACAAAAAGTCATAGTCATCAAAACGTTTATGACTTGCCGTCTATTTTCATATGTTAAAGTTAGCTATAAACTGTTTCTTTGATGTGCTCTGGTCTGGTGCTTGTCATTATGTAAGTAGGTATGTGTTTTAATGTGGTGCTTTCTTGGATTGTTTTTTTTTTATTATTTTGCACGTTTATTTTTATCCATACTCTTCTTGAATTGAATTGCAATAGAATAAAAGTAACTTTACTATTGCTGGTCGCATAGCAACCATCTGGAGCGTTGGACGGTGTCCGGCGTGCACGAGCAATGTTCCGCAAGTTATGCCGGCCATAATATCATCCGTGGATGTTAACGACGTTTCTCGCGAAATGTACAGAAATAACCCACTCCCCACACCGAATACTGAGATAATTCTGTCAGTGCACAACCAATGCACTTCGCTGCTGGAGATACGTATGCTATTTTATTTGAAACGATTTTAAATCATAGTTCTAAAAGATGTTTCCTATTTATGTCCGTGTGTGGTGTGCCGAGTCAGAGACTTTCTTTTGTAATTCGATCATTACGATACGTATCATATTACAGTGTTTCTATTTCTATACAACTTTCAATTGAATTTTATTCACCTATATCATGCGATTTAATATTAATAACGGCAACTGGAATAATTCTATTTAAAGTGAAATTGTATTCTCTTTTATGAAATTTGTGCGTTAATTGTCCGTTACTAATGTACGGTCAGCCCCTATAGTAGATGATCACTTTGGTACCATGTCACATTACAAAATTCGCAGTTTTTAAACAAAGTGTCAAGATAATGTCAATAGATTATTATGAAAGGGTTCTAATACAAAGTGATCATCTACTTTTCGGTCACTGACATTTGCGGTCTTTCCAAAATATGAGGAATTCATAATTTAAATGTACCTAAACCTATGTAAACAATGTAATTGAGCAACCCAAGGGAGGTATGCAAAAGTTAACAACACTACTACTAAAGAAGATAATCTTTTTAAAGTTTTGCGTGAATTGCTGAAAGACGTAGTCGGGTAAAAAGCTTTGTTTAAATTAGTTAACGCTAACAATGCTATCCATCAGGTGTCATTCGTGTAGTAGTTATATTTCGCAGTTTTCCTGCATTATTAATGCCTACTGGCCCCAATACGCACCAGTGTAGCAAGATAAGCTCCCATCGAAAATATATCACAAGAACGATGATAGCTCTAAATACAGAAATAACTGATCAACATAATGAAGTACGCTTTATAAGCTTTTTATCGCAATTTCTTTAAAAAAATATGTTTTTAAAGTTGAGTTGAGGTATCTACTTCTTTCTATTCTCAATTATATGTTTTTAGATTTGAACTATTGTTAAGTAACTAATGAAAGGATTGATTGTATTGTATCAAATTGGTTCTTTGTCTTTGTCTTGCAATGGCTTCACTTTATCTCTATATAACATTGCTTATTAACTTATTATCTACAACTTCGTCCGGTGCTCAATGAACGGTTTCACTGTCATAGTTAAAAAAATAATAATGAACCGTTCGCTTAATACTAAAACTACAGACAGCAACTTTGAGGAAGTCGTCGAGAATATTTCAAAAAGGAAATATTTTCCAGAATACACAATACTATTTCTATTAACCATATTATTTGTATAATATCTGCTACCTAACCTGGCTGTTAGTTTCCCTTTGAAAATTTAATATATAAAATAAAATATTCGTAGTATTCTGTGATCATGAGCAGTAGTTTTTACTGTGTTTAGGCTGGTGTTTCACCACAATAGCACCGTGCTAAGTAATAATGTGGCCGAAAGTGGTAATCGCACAAAGAAACTGGCTCACAAGTGCAGCTGCCGGAACACACCGGTCGATATATGGGGGCAGATTTTTAATTTTAGGGTGGTAACCAGCCAGGCGGCTAACCAAATACTAGATAGGCTTAGATTTAAATATTTGTACGATATAAATAATGATAGACAAGTACTCGACACTGTGTATAGTTGAAACATTTACAATTTACCTTATGAACATAAAGTAAACATAGCTTCGTGTTGTTTCGATTTCTCTCGACCTCGGCCTCAACGCACAAAATTATAAACGTGTATCGTAAGGATAAATCGTTTTACTTACCAACATTTTATAACACTAGGGCAACGGGCACAGACGCATTACGTGCTCCATGTCTCCTGTCGCGTGACCCTACATTATTTAGGGTCCCTGGCATGACTGCTTATTCATGTACAAAAATATGCTATGATTTAAAATCTACACATTAGAGTCAACTTTAATTAATTAAATATTTTTTATTATTTTCATGTTAAGCACGCAGCTATCTGTGGGCTAGCTGTTATCATAATATGCTAAAAATTCTCACGGTTCGTTTTGATCATAATCATGTTTTGTCAATTATATTATCATATTATTATGATAATATGTTCTCTATGGAACTTAGATCCCTCAAATATAGGTATATATTAACATTTGCATAGTCTGTAGGGGTACTTTGCTGTACGTTCACATGTTCATCGCCTTGGAAAACGGTTTACTTGAGCCCAATTGTCCATTATCGCCTACATCATAGGAAAATATGTCTTTTCGGGTTGATGTTTTGCATTACCTATCCTATAGTATACTGTAACATAAGATCAATTTAGATTCAAACTAGCTTGCTTGTCTACTATTAATATATAGCTATATCAGTGAATTATAAGTGAAACTTATCTCATTGTTGCTATAGATAACGAAGAAAAAATGCACATTTCAAAATACAATAAAAGCCTGTCGAAATCGACCTTCAAGCTATGACTAAATCACCTGTCACTAACCTACAAGTGTGACAATAGACGGATACATAAATTGTGGTGTCCTGCCCGCCGCCAACTCCTTGGCCGCAATTACAATGTTTCCTTAGGACTCACATGAAATTAGCGTCATTAAAATCTATTTATATGAAATGTTTTTATTAGGTAATCTTAACCCAGTACCTGAACTACATAATAAATAATCACTATCGATGTAAACCGACTTATTGGAAGAACAAAGTAACGGATATGATAGCAAAAGATAATGTTGATTATGAAGTAGATAATGCATTTATTGATAATGCAAATTATAACTAATAGATCAATAATATAATTTCAATGAAACCAGGTGAATCATCGATCAAACTGCGCAGCATTGGTTCAGGCCCAAATGTTTGTTAATCAACTCACTCAACAGTTTACAATAAGTACCTTACGAAGGCACCTAATTTTGTTGCGCCTCATTAAATACCTACGCCTGTGTGCTTCAATGGTCCGTGAAGACGTGTTGGTTAGAATAGAGACATTGATTTATATCAGGCTAGAGGCTCATCACCCTAGAGTTTTGAAATGCCAAGATCTCTCTTTTTTAATTGGTTTCTATATTTAATGATAAATCCTATTTAATTTAGAATAAGAGATAAATCGCCAAGAATGTTAAGACCCGCCTGAGCCAGGTTAATCTGCCTCGACGAAATCATAAGATTTGAAATCATAACGGTAGCAGGATCTTAACGGCTGAACTAAATTGAACCTCACCGGATAAGTTACAAATATAAACATCTTGTCCGAAAAGCAGTGAACTTTTTAAAATTTAATAGCAAATTGTTAATTGTATGAAATCCCTTTATAAATGGTTTTAGTGAGTGTTATTAATCGTACATTGTGTAAACAAACCCGTTTGCGCCGCCGGCGCCCGCCGCGGCGCGTCGGCGTCGATGAGTCAGACAATCGCGATGTGGGCTGTCGCGGAGCATTGTGATTTGTGCGCTAGGCTTTGGGGCGCTCGCTGCATTGTACGATTGTATGTAAAGAAGGCGAAGGTGGGCGCCCACGACGACGCCGTACATATCCTCGAGAAAGCAAGCCACCACTTTTATGGTCGCTCACCCATCTCCGTTAATCACTACATTTACAGGATGTTGTAAGTAGGGCTTTCGAATACCGGATTTTTTCAATACCGGTACTAATACCGAATGTTTTTTTCTTAATACCGGGATCCCGGGATACCGATATTGAAAAATAAAATTCTCAAATTTGTCAGTCTTTTTGATGTTATTTCGTTTTAATCAAATTATGACCAAAATTCCGGCAATACTAATCAGTTCAGTCTCTATTTACTAATCATATTTTTTAAAAATATTAGAAAAGTAGCCAAAATTTTTTTTTTTAGTAAAAATCATCTCGACAATAATCGGCTTTTAACGTCTAAGTAAGACAATAATTGTAATAAAAATAAAAACTTTTACATGATCAATAACAAGTAGTACAATATCGCTACTGTCGCTGTCTATGGAAACAGTGGAGTGGGGTTCACGTCTTGGCTCTGCATTCGAAAATTTGACGCGCTTTAATAAACTCACAATGACACTGGATCTAATTTGAGGTTGGTTTTGAAAACACATCATCCTCTTCTTAGGCAAAGAAAGCCTCGGCATGATGCAAGTATTGAATATCACCTGATATTATTTGGCGTCAAAGTCAAAGCCATTTATTCAGTTTAGGTCCTAGGAGGGCACTTATGAAGGTCGAATTCACTTCATGCAAGGTGAAACCTAACCTTGCTTAGGATATTGTCTGATTCATCTAGTTTTCGCAGCATGAATTTGAGACAAGCATCGGCCGATAATTGACTGGCATCACGACGGCACAGTGCAGTGACAGTAGCATTCATTAGCAGTCATTTAATAAGGTGATATCTACATTATCAATTCTAATATTCGATTTCAGATCAATTTGTGCTTTAGTGATGCTATTTTTGAGCTTCAAAAAACGACCGACCATATCGGCAATACTGCTCCAATGGGTTTTCAAGTCTAGCATCAATTTTATCTCTTTGCCATGATCTTTGGTAACGTAGCTTTGTAATAAATCGTTTCTCATAGGCGATTTTCTGAAGTATTTTGCTAGTTTTCAAACCTTTTTGATGACATCTTTGTATACAAATTTCGGTGGAATAATAACTCGTAGACGTTCATGTAAAAAAATGTATATTTGCACTAAAAATAAAATAAAATCACTAATACCGGTATCCCGGTATTGGACTTTTCAATACCGGTATTAATCGTCTAAAAAATAAAAAGTATTGGAAGCTCTAGTTGTAAGTGTTGGGCTTAATTGGTAGTGTTAGTGGCCAGGCTTAATTGTCTAGAATTTTAAGAAGGGCAATGGAGTATCCATAGTGGTATTCAGAACTTCATTAGATTTTCGTTGCATGGTCTCCTTGAGTACTAGATCCTTTTTAGCCTTTGTGGGCTTACCACATTTTGTCACATTATGACTTACCATGGTAATATTGTGGTCAAACCTATCTAAGTAAAAAAAAAGAAAAATATCTCTCATTAGGACATATCAGAGTGTTCACAGACTATCAAATTCCGTCAATGTGATCAAAAAGGATGGAGGTAGATATTGTGAGATAAGCTATACATTGAGGGAATCCAAGGCTGGTTCATAGATCAAGCGGATTATAAAGAAATTTGTATGCAAATGAGAATATTATTCTGGTTTGGAAATTATAATAGAAACTAAGACCATATCGTGTCTCATAATCACTGACAACATAGCGTTTGTTGTTTGTTTATCTACAAGCTTGGTTTCTTTCTCTCACGATTACTGTCGTGATGAAGAGACTCGCAGATTCACGAAGCGATAACTTTCCTCCATTTGTGAGTCGATGTTAACTCAAACTTCGAATGAAGACTGAAATATTTAATTGAAATTCAGTTAGATAGAACACGGGTATACAATCTACCGGAGATTGTAACTGTAGTTTGTATCTAGTCAGGCTGTTGCAGTTTCAACTGGCTCAGTGTGTGATCCTTCGCAGGCTTCATTCGCAAATCTTGGATGAGATTGTTATATTGATGATGGCTGTCTCTGTATTGTTGATGAATTGTAATTGCGTCTCGTCACGGGCCACAAGTCACTGGTTCTTATACCCGATGCGAACCGGGTAAGAACCATGCAACATAAAATAGCATAATACCCTTGACCCGGCGTGGGTGGGAGACGCGAGCGTATTTTTAACTGAAAGGGTCGTTAACCGCCGTCTCGATATTAGTCTTGCAAGGTTGAAAGTTGTAGTTGCTTCGCATCGCATCACTTCCTCCTTGTGCAAAATATTAGCATCATCATTATACATTTTTGTTACGAAGTTAGCGACCAATTGCGACAATCATTTCGATAGGTACATATTTAGATTATAATTTATAGTTTAGCAATTCAAATTTTTGGGCATGTTTACACTTTACACAGCTGTTGTAGTTTCTCAAAACAGTTTTTGTTGGATGTTAATACTGACTAACATGACGCAGTAACAGGAGGCTTTGGCATTGGTATTGGAATTTCATTATGTAAGTATTTACCGTATATATGTCACCGGAAAATAACAAAAACCGCAAATTTATAAATTTACTAGGAAATTTATAAACTTTCCTATGATTCTAAACGAGGGATTAATTGTATTATTTTACCGATTTTTATGAAATTTTGTGTGCATATCGGGTAGGTCTGAGAATCGGCCAACATCTATTTTAAAAACCGCTGCGCGAGTGAAACGGCGGGGGAAAGCTAGTAATATATAAATGTGTAATAAGTTTCATAATAACGTAGTTTTGATATTCCGAATTCTAATGTGACGCATTCGAATATTTTGAGATTGTTTATGTTTTCCGAATGTTTCTTATACATCATCAAAATAACTTCGATCAAGCCAATTTGTTTTCTTTAAACTTTGTAGAAGGAACCGTTCGAATGATTACGTCGGTCTGTTCGACATATTTCATAGAACTCGATTGATTGAAATTAGGGGATCTAACGGTTTGGAGCTTAGACCGGATAATTCGATAACCGGAGCCTATGAACTTCCGGATATTACAGTGATTGCGTCGCAGGATAAGCTCGCTGGCTGATGAAGTGACTCGCAGTGCGCCGAGCGCCGGGCGCAGGCTTGCAATATCGGCAATGCAATTACTTACGTAGGGTTGTTTGTTACACAATAGAAAATACATGTTGTAGATTACACTATATCGTGGCTTCTTGGATTTCTAATAAACAAAACAGCAAGTTGAATCAATTTGGGAAGTCGTTTTCATCAATCATTATATGAAAATAAGGAGATTATTTTGGCCATACCAAATTTACATCATTCTAATTAGTTTACATTACAATATAAATAGGAATTTAACTTCCAACATAAAAACTTCCACAAACATGGGAATTCATATTGTCTTTCTTTACCCACTTGTCCATCGCACAATCAATACCTAACTTTAATCTATATCAAAATTATTTCACTAATTGCTTAGTTGAGTACGTTTACAAAAATGTCAGCCCTGGCGTCGCGTTGCCATCTCCTACCCCCTCCCCCGGGCGAGCCTCATCCCGCTGAGCAGCCTCCGCCCTCACAAATATTTGCCGTGGTACAAGGATTTTGCATTAGCACCTACCGGACTGACCGCTTGTAACGTTTATTGAACTGCATTTACTTTATCAATATTCTTCTATACGTCTGATATCTAGACTGAGCTCGCTCCAGTCGGCCTACGCACACCGGTTTGAAAATTTATCAACTTTAATTGAAATCTTTAAGTCAATGGTAAACTCGACTACATTCATAGTAACTAAAGCTGGATAAATAAAACTTAATGTTCAAATGCGCCACTTACAGATTGACAGTTCATAAGAAAATGTTCTAGGTTTTGTCGAAAGTCGGTTGTTTTTATCCTCTTTCTAGTCTAACTTTACATACAGTTCTATAGCGGAATTGTGGTGACCGAGTGAAGATGAATCATACATAAGTGCACGACAAACAGAGATGGCCTCGAAAGTACAATTGTCTGGCTTAATCATCATACTCTTAAGACTAGCCATTGCTCGTGGCTTAGTCTGTCTGTATGAAAATCCAATTTTATTACAATCTTTATTTAACTACACTTATTCGTAGGTTAGGGTCGAATGTTGCAACTGAATTTTAAACCAGTTACACCCATCTCCCAACCCATTGAGCTAAAATTTTGCACACACTTTTAGTGCTGGTGACAACACAATATATTATCTCGAAAAAGCTTGCTTTTGAAATAATTACTTTTTTATACCTATTTCTATTTATGTATGGGATGTAATTTTCCGGTATTTAAAATAAGAAACTCAAGGCGAGTGAAGATAATTAGTTCCGAGTTTTTATGATGTTAAAACGTTTACATTCTATCGTAAAATAATTATTGATGTCCAGATAGATTTGTTTATTAGTAGTAGCTAGTGAGGTCGGCGGCCTAGCCATGCCTAGACTGGCTGTGCTCGGGCTTATGATTAGACACTCGTGTTGTTTTTCACCGAATCAATTCAATACGTGATCTCTTTGCGAATCATTTACTCCTACCCTGATTGGATGGCGACGTGCAAGCTTGGTCAGGACAAAGAAACAATTTAAAATTTTACACGGAAGACAGTCGTTTTATAATTCAGATTTCAAAGAACATTGCATACCTACATAATGCCTTAATATAATGCTTGACGTTTACATGTTGAGATCATTGACACTAAACTTGCCGAGCGGAAGAATTACGTACCTAGAGTAGTTATACTAATATTTTATCTGGCTATTAACCTGCAGTGAGCACAAAAGTCTGTGGCTATCAGATAACCAGTACAGTCGTTTTTATTTTATTTAAAATTATAATAAATAATTTTGACTACAACAATATTCTATGCCGATCTAGACCTACCTACTGTTTTTCTAATGATGCAAACAATCACCGGGAATAATCTGGCTAGATCACAAAGTATGTTCCGTGAGTAATATGAAATGTTATTTTTCGCATGCATTACTAACATGCATACATCATATTCACAGATAACGGCTGATAGTGCGATAAATTTTATTATGATAATTTCTCCCAAATTTCACGGAATATTTTTAGCTGTCTATCGGCCCGTTATCTTTAATTTTATTTGGACATTACGTTGTACCAAGAATGTTGATTTAGACTATGTATTTAAGCAATGAAATGTTATTATAGCATTAATTACATTTAAACTGGCTCTAAAATAGAATTATTCACAATGTAGGGTTATCGAGTGCGAAAACCAATACTTGTTGCGTGGGATCAAAACCTTTTGCATACAAATGCGAGCTACGGGCGTGATTTGTCGTTTAAAACAAGTCGCTAAATGCTGAACAGCATAATAACTTGGATCGTGGTCGATGGCCCTTCGTATCATGTGGTCGTTAAAGTATTTAACGGTGGGCGATATAAGTCCTGAAAACTATATAAGACACACACGGCTATCTTATATGAAAAGTAAAACATGGTTTGCCATATAGTCACTAGTCACTGTGCGCCGTAAAAGTGTAACTTCCCGGAACATTAAATTCAACAATTGGTACGATTCTCATCTTTCACAGTTCACACACCACTGTACGTCCATAAAGCTGTGTGTCGACATTTAGGTCACTTTGTATAAATGAATGCAGCTCATGCAGCCCGTTGATCATTTCCTCATTGAGATTAGTGATCACAATACCACGACACACATTGTTCAAAACGTTTCGAAATCTCTGTTATTTCAGAAAGTTAAGTCTCAAGTTTATATAACACAAGTTGAGAAAAACAATGTGGCTTGCATTGCAACTGGCTAAAGGCCAGCGCCTAATTATGTGAAAATAGGAAGCTTGTGAAAGTAACTACAGTACGTACATAGCACGTACATAGTTTGATGTCAAACGCGACGGGAGGTTGTGGAGGTGGCGCATCGACATGGACAGTCGCAGCCAGCCTTCCAATTACGCGAGCAATGGGATCAACGGCGTCGCGCGCGTTAATTAGAAGGATTCCCGGTGGCGCACGGCTACGTGGCTACATATAACTTCCGAGCCATGTTTGAGCTCTCGCAAACCAATTACCGGCCAACTGATGAACGCCGAGCGTGCACGAAAGTTCCCACTCAATTTCATTACGCTTCGCTGTGCGCACTAACAATTAGAGAGGTTTCTATAAAACTACGATTTACTTATTGATTAAGAGGCTATTGGTTGAACTGCGTACTGTCTATCTACGGTGTATACCTTACATTAATTATATTTAGGAAATGTTATAACAGTATCAGTAGAATTCAGATGATAAAGATAGTTTAATTTAGAGTCATCACAACCATGATGAGATCATTCTCAATTATAAACAAACTTATAAAATTAAGTCTACAATATGTAAAAAAATAACAATTGGATAACATTGAAATACTTACGTAATTCTTATGATGCAACCATTAGATACCGATTCACTTGGTGATATTGAAATGGATCTTGCTCAATAAATTTCTCTAAAAGCAAGTACAATTAAACTTAATTTAATGAAAACCATCACAATCAAGACACCATGGATTGTAACTTACATTTAATTTAGTTCTGTTGAATAGACATCCTAGTAAACAATATCGTTTTGACGCTGTATTAAAGGAAAGCTTTTAGCCGCCCAAAGAATGTTTGTCGTCTGTCGCGACGATGTTGGCATCTGAGCCGATTTCACGATGATAGGTGCCTACTACATACTCATGTAAATGTACCGAAGGATGGCCCAACTCTAAGTAGTCTCGTCAAGTTTGTTTTCCTACTATAATGCGTCTGTAAATATCTCCCTCCCCTTGCTAGCGTCGCGCTTGAGTTGCTTATTTGCGTATACGTTTAATTAACACTTGAATATCTGAGTGGATTAAAATATCGCGCATTGAAATAGCAGTGCACCCTGTAGATATTCGTTTCCCAGCTATTGATATCTATTGCAGGCCCTATCTAGAGTGGTCTACAGTACAATATAAATGTATTATAAATAGTTGTGATGCAATAACATCAAACATGCCTCGACTTAGTAGACACAGTAAGACCACAGATGTTGGCGTCAGGTTTGATTCTTGCATGCACAATGCACCCAAATTCCAAACGCGGCAATTATATTCCTTATTGTTAATGAGGTGATGATTTTATTTATGTTACCCAAATCATATTATATCTTAGGTAAGTACTAAAAATCACGAGATAAATGTTTTCAGTAATTTCCTAACTTTTAGGGATCCGTACTCCGACTAGAAACCCTTACAGTTGCGTCAACCTTTGTAATGTCCGTTTTATTGTTTATGGGATCATACTGTTTAGGTTGTAGGTAGGTATGATTTACATTCCTACATGTAGGTACTTACACAGATGTCCTACTGTTATAACTGTTAAAAATACGCATCCAAAAGAAATCAAAATAATAATTGCTCTTAAAAGTGCTCTATAAACGTGTAACAGTTTATGTTCATTTTTATGATCTAGCTTCATACATAACTGTACACCACAGGTCCACAGGCGGCAGCAGGCGCTGCTGCTTACGTAGGTACATATCATTCACAAAAGATCTGACGCAGCAAGATTCGTCGAGCAGATATTATTATAATTTAATTCCCGGTGTATAATGTTCGCTGTATCAGAGGCCTAAGTACTTATTATTAAAGAGGAATTGCATAGCCGTGTGGCGGACATGGAAATAATATTTTACTGTAACTGGAACAGGCGAGGCCTTATCACAGTAGCTACTAAACGATTGCGATAATTGCCCTGTTAAAATTCCACTATAGAATAGCAGGCGACAGGTGCTATTGCGATGGCTTAGTATGCGTCTGTGGGCCGTGATCCGTTTTTGCTTCGAGTGATAGGGAACAATGGCCGCGGCATGCATTCCATCCGCATCACCGTTAGCCGCCGGCAATAATCGCCGCAATGATCACCTCACCCGCCTGCCCGGCCACCGGCCCACCGCGTACCGCGAGCTGACCGACGCGATAAACCCAACTAGGTACCTATCTAACTATTAAACATGCGCTACTTCCTATGATTCTCTGATAACGTTTTCATGATCGTCTTATACGTATGTACCTATAGCGTGCCACTCGACTCGACACGACTGAACTTTTTTTATATTGAATGAAGATTGAATTCATGAAATTAAGTTAATGTAATTAGTATGTTAAATAATTACATTAGCTGCATAATTAATCATATTACATAATGTATTCAAAAATATTGTACCTAAGAGATAACCAGTCGTTTCTTTCGGTTACAGGTACTTATGTTATTTATCTAAATTAAAAGCATGTAAAAAAGGTTTCCCATGTCTCTTGGTATTTTACGTATGAGACTGAGTATGTTGGGTAGTCGTTGGATTTTAATAAATAATAATAACAACAACTTTCTACTGAGTATGTTCGAAATAAGAGTAGACGGGGCTCGGTTGGCTACATGCCAGACCAAACAGGGTAAAAAGCAAGGGCGGCGGCGACGACCGCGCCCCGAAATAGCGAGCAAAGTCAAGGCGTGTGCTTAGACGGCGTGGTAACTGTCTGTTTGAACCAACTTACTGCTGCTCAAATACCAGTAAACACGCTTAAATACCGGTCACACTACCTATTTAGCGGCGCACCCAGCAGGACTGGGCGTGCCTCGTCTAGCGAATGATCACACGATGAAAACACTAACTGCCATAATTTAGTTCACATTCATTATTTTAATAACGAACCCTTCTAACACCTATTGTCCTAATTATAATTAAAAATAGACTAACTCCGTTAAATATTTGCAGGCTACTGGAATGGTCGTAAAATATGTCTGTCGCTCTAATTGACATTTTTGTCGACGAGGGTCAACATTAGCCTCGGGTGAATTCGACGCCTACTTATTATATTAAAGGTTGATAACGCACATCGGTCGATTCAAGGTTCACCCAATTGTGTACGTGGCGTCTCATCGTCACTTGCATATTGACTTTGTGAAATAAAATTGGAGACAAGGCTAGCGGGTTCGGATATCGAACGCGTATCACGTACAGATATTGTGGGGCACAATAGCGGTGTGGTGGCCAGTGACTCATGCCCCAGCAGGCTTGAGACAGAACAAGGACGTCCTTACATACAGCCGGCGCTGTTTCAAATCGGAACATAAACATCGTTACTCCATATCCGTCGGCGCTATACACCATTGTGCCGCAACAAATTGCTAACATAATAGACTTCGCAACACTCTAACTTTGTGCTAGATGACACATTGATATTATAAATATAATTATGCGTTAAGAAATTTTGTCGGTTGGCAGTGGAGGCGGAAATTGCACATTCGATTTTAATTAGTTACATGTGTGACAATCAATATGAGGTGTTTTGTTTGTCTGTGCAGATGACTTGAAGGCGGTAACGAAGCGCCTGGTAGTGCTGGCAAAGCAGCAGGGCTCCGCGGATAATATATCCATAATCGTGGTGTTCTTGAAGGACCCGCGTGACATCGTCGCAGACAACTGCCCGCCCATGGACCTTGGGTGAGTGTTCTTCATTATTATTTACATCCTGTTGATTTATCTACATTTGCTATACCTGAAATCTTGTTTAACTATATACCTATTTGCTGGTCATCCTTTATATCATCACCATCATCCAATGTACAACACCGCCTAAAACAACTAGGCACGCGGCTGGGCCCATACACATAATTAGAAGTTCTATCATCGTCTTTCCTATCCAGCCCCTTACTCCAATCCTCAAAAGAGAATCGGAGATTAAGTCTCCCATGACCCCTGTGGCCATCTGGGTTATCTGACAGCAGGTTTTTAGGTTCTCTGCTTCATATCCATTTGGGTTATCAGTCCTGCCCATCGTAGGCGTCTCAATTTAATTTGAAGTCTATTCAAGCGAAGCTTTATAACGCATAACGGGATGTGATCAAAATGAAAAACGCGTGGAAAATGTGCAACGAATGAACCACATTGGCTGGCGCAATGAGGTGCGTGATGGATAGCCGCGTAATTCTAAAGATATTTCGTTCATGTCTGTTATTGAAGATCATGAAAACAAACACTTCAAACCAATGCGAAGATGTGTCAACGGTTGTGTTCGGTTCTTCTTCTGTTTGGTGATCGTGCTGGTCTTTTGTCGCTCGCAAGTATTTAGTCTTGGCCACCGGCAGCGGCATCCAACTTAAATTTATCTGCAAGCTTTTTAGCACTGCGAGTCTCATCTAACCGATCAAGTCTAGGTCATCCGCGTCGTCATGTGTATACGTAACCTATTAGCTTTTAGTTTAACACAATATGGAAAATAAGTATTTAAATATTTTCAAAGAATATCTTTAAAATATCGTGTGAAAGAATTCGCTTCAGGGTCAAGTAACTCAGTAATAATAGAACAGGAAGCAACGTACGCATTTCGCTTCCATCATGTCAAACCTACCATTAATTCGAAATACAGTAGATGAGTAGACTAACATAGAATAAGAAATAGCATACATACGACTGTCCATTCAACACAAAAACAATGGTGTCAAGAATGTTATCAACGAAAGCATTTATAGCCGGATCTTACTTAATACCTAATCTTAGAACAACCGCCCTATCACTGATGTAATTTCGTTATAAAAGCTTTGTAGGTAATACTCGTATGGCATACATAAATGAAAGAAACATGATAATTATGGAAAACATTTATCATTACGTGGATCTTTTGCATATTTTTTTGCCTACAATATAGAAGAGGTCGGATTTTAACCGGTTTAGTAGTGTGGTAAAAATGTCGTTGCACGAACGTGACATTGTCTTATTTAACTCATAGCAGACGGCCTTGGAGGCTGGCTTGCTTGCCTATCTTCTATCTTATGGCTCGGAAAATGAAAGTTAAATAATGTCACTTTCATCGATCGACCTTTGTAATGAAATTAGACATACAATTACGGGCCATGTTCTATCTATAGGCGTATCTCAAGTTATGGTCCCAATTATTGTTTTAGAAGGACACTAGAGATCTATTACTGAATTGGTTTTGCTATGTATTTTTGATACAATTTTGAACTGACGTATTCATGTATGTAGTATTCTGAGAAGATGTCGTACACAAAAACAATTTCTTTACCATTCCACATCTGCATTTCCAAGCATTAATAAATTGTTATTGCCATCATATAGCCATTTGACACATAGCGAAATGTCAGTACTTTATAAGCAGTACGATTTAAAACAGGATCACAATGTGCGACAAGCCTCTTTGCTGGACTTAAACCACTTTATTCTATTTAGGCTGGATAACGCGTTGGTGAACGCACCGTCGTTCGCCGTCGACACGGAGGCGTGCAAGCGGCATGTAGACGCCGCTGCGGCCGTCGACGCCGACGCGGATGCCGACGTAGCCGAAAATGACGCCGAAGCTATCGTTGCCGACAACGGCCTGGACAACTCTGACAGTGACAGCGAAGACCTAGGCCCGGAGACTGCAGTCGACGCGGATGACTTGGATGCTGAGGCCAGGAACCATGAGCCTGCTGCGCCCACGCCACCTGCTGATACTGGTATGTTTAAGATGTCTTTGATCGATCTCATTTTGATATAATATTATGTTGCTTGCATTTGTGAATTCGATTAGCTACTCGTCAGATTAGTGTTGGTGATACATTCAATACTTTTTAAGCTATTGTATAGATTTTATCGCGAGCTTTGAGCGACCGAATCAAGAAATTCCGTAACGAAAATAAAACCTAAGACGAGCTGCTCCGAAATCGGACGAATACGTAAGCAGCCGTTTGTGAGAAAGTTTATAGGTGTATAGGTATCTATTAATATCAAAGAAAAAACTTGAATTAATATCAAAGAAAAAATAAATACTGCATAAATAAAAAATAAATAAATAATTATAATTGCATAAGTTGATAAAAAATGCTATGCAATAGCTTTACCGCGGCAGTCCTCGAGTGCCACACTTTTTTTTTTATATTATAAAACGGATTAGGGTAATATAATTATACAACGTTCATAAGTGCCTTACTAGAGTCTAAACTGAATAAACGAGTTTGAGTTCAATCCTAATACCTAAAAGCGCTACACGCTGCCCCACACTTTATCTGATAATTTAGGATCGGATTGGATAGGATCAGAAGGTAGGTAGGGACCGCTTCAGTTGACACTTGACAGGGTATGTATTTAGTGTTTTTTTATAAGTGTCTGTATGTGCGTGTAGTATGTGTATACTATTTTGGCTATGTATGGGAGAGGAATCGACGTGATCGCGCGTGACCTAAAAATGGAGAGCCTGGACGAACACATCACCCGCCTCGCCACCAACATGTTTAGACGTGCAGACGCGTCGAGCCTCCCCCACATTTGGGATCTGGCGCCCCTGCACGCCCGTCCACCTGACGGCAAGGCCTATCCGCGGGAACTGGCGACCTCTGCGGCAAGAGCGGCGACAGCAGCAGTAGCATCAACAGCGGCTCGCCAAGGACGACCTTCTTAATCTCAAGAGGCACCACTCTAGCGTGCCACCGGATGCAGAAGGCAGATCGCCGGAGGAAACGTCCGGCTCGATCGCCGCCCGGCGGCGTTTTTTAAAAAAGTACTGGCCCCCATTGTCAGGCAAACCTACATGGCCGGCTAGCAGTAGCGGCCACGCCCAGGCACACCCGTGTCTTCGCACGCGGCGCAAGATAACTTCCCCCGTGCACCCATCAGGCCGCGGAAAGGATTCCCCACCGCCCCCACGGGGACGGTGTGCGACGACCATACGTATGGGAGAGGAGAAGCCCAGACAAAGAGACGTGCACTTTATCGTAGAATGATGAGAAGGCTGGCTCTTATAAAATATCTTTATTTTATACTTACGGCTGATTTTTCAATCGCTGGATAAACCTTGCATAGGCTATTCCTCTGATAAGTTCATACAAAAACTGTTCTAATTTCAAATTAACAGCTAGATACCGTTTATCTGGCCATTGTCGAACTCAAAATATCATCGTATTGAAAAATTAACATCATAAAATCTGGTTATTTTGCAATCTCACCGCACCAGTGACACAGATGTAGTGTATGATAGCGAGAAAGCCAGTCTGAGAAACGTTTTATTTTATAAAATGTGATAATAAAGATCAGGTTTATTGTTAACTCGCACAGCATGGTAGGTATACGATATAACATAAATCATGCTCGTCTAGTGAGTAATATCTCGAGCTGAGTGTGGACCACATTTCAATGAGAGCAAAAGAAAAAGTAAGAATTGTGTGTGTCACGGTTTATTGATTGTTACATTCACCCACATACACACGTCCGCCTGTAGCCTGGCGGTATGTAGTTTCCAGATATATGATTGTATGCAGTTGATGAGGTGATGGTGTGTGGTTAGATTCTTATCAGCTGCTGTTATTATACAAAGGCTGACTGCCCGCTCTCACTGATCTGTGTTACCAACAATAAAATATAATACACATTTTTTGTAATTTGTATAGGCTAGTGTTTGACCATAATCTCACTATGACATGTGATGATATGGCCGAAGGTGGTAAGCACACGAAGCCTAGAAGGAACTGGCCTCGATGGCAGCTGCTGGAACACACCGATAGGTGTTGGGCGACAGATTTTCAACTTGAGGGTTGTAGCCAGCCAAGCGGGTACTAGCTATACATATAGTACCCTGTGTATGCTGTTTGTGAGAAGGTATATAGGTATATATAAGGTGTATAGGTATCTATTAATATAAAAAAAAAAATGCATAAGTTGATAAAAAAATGCTATGCAAGAGCTTTACCGCGGCAGTCCCCGAGTGCCACACGTATTTTTTGTATTAATGTAAATAAGACCCAATTACACATAACGTAACAATATCCCATTAAAATACTGAGATAACTAGACATGCCTGACAAGTTAAGTATAAATTCTACGTGCGCTTGATAGGTAAACACGTAAACCTAAAAATCCTAATAAAAAAATTACAGTCTTACAAATAATAAATTAATCGACACATGATGTCATTTTGGGGATTAATATAAAATTATATGGCTGGCATCCCTATCTGGGTGCATGCCCGCGAACCCACCGCGCGCCCGGCCCCGGTGGGTGCTCCCCGCGCGCGCCCGCCTCCCTCTGGCAGTCGCTCATCGAACGTCAGACGGATCTGTGCTACTCTCTACCGTCGCTCTGCTATTGTAATCGGGGCTTTTGTCTACATTTTTACGGCTCGAATAATACACCGCCAGTGAAGATACTAATCTGTGCAGTGAAATTACCGTTCACGGTACGTGCTTTTTAGCGAATGTTGTTGATTATTTTCACATACCGAACGGTTTGTGAAAGGTTATTTCTGTGTTGATTCATGCGGAGCGGTGTTCTGGAAATAGAACCGTTCGCCCGAAAGCGCATCCCTCCGAGACGACACGGCGATCGCAGGATTCCCGCAGGTTCACTAGCATTTCGTCTAGTTCTCAACTGTGGCTGAACATACTCTCGGGCGTGTCTCCGGCCGGAGGCCGTTCTCGAAATGGCGTCCGCGAATGTCTCGAGTTTGAATTCGCGACCGGTAAAACGTCCTCGTAACGCGCCGCTCCGCTCGTTATCCATTATTTATTGGGTTGTTATCGAAACGCCGTTGCTCTTTTGTTTTATTCGTACGAACGAATATTTCGCAAATACAAGGGTGTGTCACCTGTTGATATCAATGATAACGCGAGGAGGATGAGCGTTGCGTGACGGCCAGGTGTTCGTTCAGCCGGCTAGTGTTGTGTGTAGTAAATAAAGGGTATGTTTTACGGTGTGTACAGTGGAGGAGGGCCACGTAGACGGTGCTTTGGTGGATAATGTAGCTGAGAGCGGCGAGGAGTCTGAAGACGAGTGGAACTACTTCAAAGGCGAAGGCGAGCGTGAGGAGCACAACCCTAGCGAGCAAGACGAGCTTCCGCGCTCCGACACACCCTGCCAGGATAATGTGAGTTCTTTACTGACAATTTATATTCTAACCTCTTTAAGTGTGACAAAAATACAATAATCTCTGTATTTACACTTTCATAACTGGACCTATATTATTTCACAACCAAATTAATGTATGCTAAGATATCTATCTACTCTAATTTAATGGTAATATCTATCAATTGAATGTATTGATTTTATGTATCTTTTACCAAGCGGTGTGGTATCTACTGTTCATTAGTAGGTAAGTACATAATAAAATTGACAATGAAAATGTAACCTAAATTATTATAAATTTTCAATTTGATACCACTGTTATGTAGTTCACCTTTGATATATCAATTAAAAGTTAACATTTGAATGGCCTTCATATCCCATGAGTCACAAAAAAAGTTGCAGAACAACTAACACTTAAACTGAAGTATGTTTTATTCATATTAGTGTAGTGACATGATGATGAAAATTTTATGTGAAACCCCCAGGGAAATGTCAATATAAAAGTGTATTATTATTTATTTATTTTTTTTACTAAGCATAGGCTTGTTTGACCACAACCTCACTATGGTAGGTGATGATGTGGACGAAGGTGGTAAGCACACAAAGCCTAGAAGGATCTGGCTCTCAAGTGCAGCTGCCGGAACACACCAATAGGTGTTTGGCGACAGATTTTCAATTTGAGGGTGGTAGCCAGCCAGGCGGGTACTACAAAGTACCCTACCACCGTGCAAATTTCTGTCAATTTATTTGATTCTTTTCTGAAAATTTTGGAATGGTAGGTACAGTCAGTGTCAAAAGTAGATTGGCACATTAGTACCCTTTCATAATAATCTATTGACATTCTCTTGACAGTTTGTATCAAAATTATGAATTGTGTAATGTGACACGGTACTAAAGTGGCAATCTACTTTTGAAACTGACTGTACTATCTAAATATTTTCATGTTATAATGACTACATATTAGTAGTATTTTAATAAATAGATTTGACCTTGTTAAAATGTCAATAGATTAAAAGGGTAAAGTGGTATACTTGATAACAAAAAAGAAAAGGGGTGCTAAAGTGTGTATGGGAAAACATAATTTTTCAGGGTATGTATGTGAAAAAATTATGTTTGTGTACCCCACACTTTGTGTAGGTACCTATACGGATTGGGGCTTCTTATAACATAGGGGTGTACTAAGAATGTTTTGTAGGGGATCGCGGGTAAAACCGCGGGCCGGAAAGCTATCTATACATATAGGTAACCAAACAGTAGAATCCGGTGTTTCTGTACATTGAAGAAAAGTAATCATATCTGTCTGTCTGATTATTTGTTAACGCACATTTCCGGAACTATTGAATGGATTTTCATGTAGATTTCACAGGTAGACTGAGATTAATTAATAAAGGAGCAGAATATAGGCTTCATTAAAATAAAATCGGATGTTGCATAAAAGTAATCTTTATTCAATGATTTTTGGAATTTACGTATTATTAGTATTCATTTAGTTATGTGGAACCCGCGTGTATCTACATTATTTTTAAATTGAAATGGAGTGTGTTTGATATAGGTCAAATTGTGAAGAAACCATTTTTGATTTTTTGTCTGTCTGTCTATCTGTTTGAATACGCTAATCTCCGAAACCATCGAACGGATTTTCGTAGGTTTTTCACAATTTAATTAGGCTTGACTTGGCGCTTCGAATAAATAGGCTTTGTTTCGTCGAAATTGGCTAACGGGGAAAAAGGTATAGACATTTTATAAAGTCTGCGCGAGTGAAGCCGCGGGCGAAAAGCTAGTGCTCAATATAATTCTTATTTACTTTTAGAAAGTACATAATATACAAATAGTTCATATTATTGTTCTATCTTTAAAAATGTTGTTGGTTCCCAATAAATAAGCAAATTAAATGTAAAGTATTCCAACTTATTATGTATTTAAATGACAATCATAACATTCCAGTCGGCTTGGGAAAGCAGCTCAGTAGACATGAACAGTTCACCATTGAACCCGGATGCTCCGGTGTTTGTGCCCGGCTCAGTTGCGGGTGCAGATGTGCTGCTGGCAGAGTCTCCCCGCAAGCCTATGCCAATGGATGATATTGAGCTGCCGGATGTAGCACAGTTCCAAACAGAAGCTGTTGTCAGGCCTGCTGAATTATTGGATTTGGATAACTGTGACCAATTAAATGGTCACCATGTGAGTAGTTTTTTCGATTATTGTTTGTTTTATAAAAGAGGTTCATATAATACGCTAAGTATATATCTTTCTATTAATTGTTTGAATCAGAATACTTTGTGACAGGACCCCTGCTTGATTGAAAAAAGAAGAGTTAAAAAGGATTTACCAAATTTGTTATCATGTACTTATTTTTTTATTCAATATAACATAATGGGTGATACATATCTTTTATCATGAGAACATGAAAATAATGATCTAAATATAACTAGTTTTTTGTGACAATAACCTGATGTGATTACTGTATTAAATGTATAGAAGAAATTAAATGAGACAAACATCCATGCAATTCTAGCAAGGGAAATTTATAATAAGTAATTATTTCTTTATCAAAGTAATGCTTAAAATAAGCTCCTACATGCATTTGCCAAATTGTTAAGTATTTTTTACTGTGGATACATGTAAAACCACTAATTATTGCATTTATAATATAAATATGATTTATGTTTTAATGTAAAGGTAAGTCATACTTTATTATAATGAAAAAGTTGTATGATGATCTCAACATTATGCTATTATTGTTGGAGGAAAAGTATTTGCATTAAATATTATTGTTATTATTACAAACTTTGGGCTTATGTTTAACTAACCACCAGAAAAAAAACTCTTTATATTGGTAAAAATAGTAGATGACCACCAAAAGCTTCTAAGATAGTGTTGAAAAAAGCAGTTTCACCTTAAGCATTCATAAAAATGATTAATCATCATCATCATCATATTTGGCCCAAGGATGTCCACAAGTGAACATAGGCCTAACAAAATAATTAATTCGTTTTATAAATGCTTATCAACTTGCCTGTCTACAACTTAGTATTTATTTACAATATAACCATGTCCATATTAACTCTGTAATAATACTATTAGCATTTTTAAAGAATCTCGGTTATAAATTAATAATTAATTAATTCATTATTAGTAAGTAAACTATATAAGCATGTTGTGTTCACTTCTAAGTAGGACTTACACATACTCATGTCTATATACTTTTGTTTGTATTCTTAAGGTTTGTGTGTAATGTCTAGTTTAGTGGACCTAATAAAAAAAAGTGTGTGTAAAGTCTAGTAAAATATAAATAATTTAAATTATTTGTAAGTGGTAAATTCCCCATCACATTCATATTATTTAATGCAAAGTCGTTTTTGCCACAACAATCAGTATATTTATTATATTGTAGACTGAATCTTGCAACTGAATTTTACCAGTTCCACCTAAACAATCAAGCAGAAATTTTGCACACTTGGTGCTGGCGACAAATAAAAATCTTGTATAGGTACTCAAAAAAGCTTGTTTTTAAAAATGGTTATTCTTATATTGTAATTTATTAATGGAGATATTTTATCTATTTCAGAATGTTTCAATAGATGAAGTGAAGGAACACTTCAATGGAAACAACAAGTGCAACATGGATAGTTTGGGCTTTGGCTTCAATGTGGAAATTGAATCTGAAAAAGTCAAGGATACAGGTCTTATACAGGACTTTGAAAGAATACAGAAAGATACTACAGACTTCTGTAACATTCAGGTTGGTTACCTAACTAGGTTTTATTATTGATACAACAATTAAACCACACAAAACTAGGTAATTTAATGTTATTAAAAAATAAACCTGGTTAAATTTTTATTAGTCAAGTACCATGAACTTTATCTCTACTTTAACTGTTAACACGTTCGGTGCCAGTGACACAACGTGTGTGATCTAAAACTTCTTATTCCAATGCCAGTTGTCACTCATGTGTTTCAACGGAATTCGTACTCCTATGCCAGTGACACATCCATGACTACGATAATTTCGGCCGGCATAGCGTAAGGGCTTAGTGAATCGTTGCCGGCGCCGAATGTGTTAAGAATTTCATGGACCTCTTTTGTTTAGATAAACAGAAAGTAGTTTTGCATGCTTTGTACTATCATTACATTGTGCATTGAGTCACTTGCAGAGCCCCATAGCTGTATGCTACGTCCAAATTGGAAATGAAAGAAGGAAAACAAATAGCAGTTTACTATTTTTTTGTCTGCAGGTATTCCAGACACACAATGAAACAAATCCATTTACAGTAGAAGGTAATGATGAACTATTTGAAAGGCTGAAAAACAAGGAACGGGATCCGATGAGCATGAGTTTTTATCAAGAAAAAGATGATGATACTTGTGAAAGGTTCACCAAAAATGATTCACACGTCGATCTCAATGCTGTCCAACCCCTGCCCGACAGTGACGACGAAGACATACAATCAAACGGTATCTGTGAATTGAATGATAAAGAAAACATTAGTCCAGAACAAAAACATACAGATTTATTTGGAATTGAAAGAGACATCCAAGAACCAAATAACGATATAATTAGGTTTGATGATAGATCCGATGCCAATGTGACACACTTTAGCCATGGAGACAATTTCGTAGATTCCAATATTGAATTCGAGACATGTAATATTCGTCAAGATTCAGTCTTGCAAACAGATACCCCAGAATCTCATAAATTACTATTTGAACAAATTCCTGAAATACCAGATGGTAAAAGTTCAGAATTAGGCTTTGTAAATGATGACATACAAGATCCCTCTGAGAGTGAAAAGGATATCAGAGTGGACACACCACAAGATGAAATATTACAAGATATTGATATGGATAATAAAATTGAAGACTCACCTTTCATAGAAACACATATCGAGACCTCGCATATAGAAATGAAAAACCATGATGTGGAGTCGGTGCATCTCGTTGAAACTGATGAAGTACTACTAGAGCCGGTACAAAATAAAGAAACCGAACTGAATGCCGGATCCGCGCTAAATCTCGCCGATCAGAGTGCACCTTCTACTGAAATTCCCATTTCACCCGCACCTATAGAAATCAATAAATTAGAGGAGGCGACGTCACCCGAACCCTCCCACGATATACAGGAAAATATTATTGTAGATGTTCATCAACATTCAGAAACAAATAGTGACATCTTCGCAATCGACGATAAGATTGAATTCTCACACAAATACGAAGACAGAGAAAACGAGACGATCGAGGCTGACATCGTACTAGAAGAAGAGACTGCGCTTGAACTGCCAGAAATAAAACTAGAGTGTGACCGACTAACTCCGGAGGTTGTTGATGCCGAGCGTGCTCCGACGGAGTCTCCCCTCCCGTTACGATCTCCGCTGCCGACCGAATCGCCGCTACCCAGCGAGTCCCCCGTACAAAAGGAACCTTCCCTGCCGGCGGAATCACCACTGCCCACAGAATCGCCGCTGCCGAATGAAAATCTCCTACCGAGCGAGACCCTCCTCCCCGGTGAGTCACCTTTACCCAGAGAATCCCCGCTTCCGAGCGAAGCGTTGTTGCCGAGCGAATCCCCGATACCGTCAGAATCCCCGCTACCGACAGAGTCCCCGCTGCCGAGAGTGTCCCCGCTACCGAGCGATACGCTGCAACCGGAAGAAGCTTCACTGTTCGCGGTGAGCCCCGTTCCCTCGGAGCCGGCCGCGGTGGAGTCCCCAGCGCTGGAAATGCTCCGCAGCGTGTCCCCCTTACCAGCCGAGGTGCCGCTCCCCCGCGAGTCACCTCTGCCGGTCGAGTCACCCGCACCCCTCGTCTGCGAGGTACCCGTCGCGGCGGCGCCCGTGGAGCCCGAGACGCGAGCCCGCTCTCCGACCCCCATCCACGCGGAACCCCAAATCGAGGCTGAGGCATCTCTAGTCGAAACTCTGCACCTCGAGGAACCCCGCGTGGAAGCGCAAATAGAGGTTGCGCGAGTGGACAGTCCCGTCGAGGCGGCGGTAGAGGCGCTGCCGGTCGAGGAGGCGCCCGCGGAGATACAAACTGAAGTTGCACTAGAGGCCAAGGCCGAGGCGCCCCAAGAGCCCGCGCTGCAGGTCCCTGCAGTGGAAACTGGTTAGTGATGCAGATCATTTGACAGTTTTTGAATTGGCAACATTTACTCTCGACTGTATTAAATACATATTTTTGACCATAAGTTTAGAAACGCCTAGCTTATTAATTTTTAAGTTATTGTATAGCTTTTATCGCGGGCTTTGAGCGCGGCGACCGAATCAAGAAATTCCGTAACGAAAATAAAACCTAAGACGAGCTGCTCCGAAATCGAACGAATACGTAAGCAGCTATTTGTGAGAAAGTATATAGGCGTATAGGTATCTATTAATATCAAAGAAAAAAAAAAAAATACTGCATAAATAAAAAAAAAAAAGTGTGTGCGTGTAACCTTTACGCGCGATTGAAGTAAAACTTATTCTTAACTTATTCTTTACCTAAAATAAAAAAATTATCTTATAATAACATTATCTTAATAAATGAGATTTAATATATTTTAGTTGATTATTGAAAAAAAAAAATAAGTTGTTAAACAATAGAAAAATGAACACTTACGTTTTTTACAGGTCAAGTTATTATCAGGTACTTGATTTTTTCTTTTATTATTATTTATTGATGAAAGAGTAAAATGTTCCTGGGACTCTGCCATTTCATTTAATATTCACTATTTCATTTTATATTCTATTTAAAATTCATTAATATAACTTTCATATTTTATAATTTAAAAGTAATAAATAAACAAGTATATTTAGAGATTTTCAAAAAATTTAGCAATTTAAAATAATGTTTTTAAAACTGTTGAATACTTAACGTAGAATTACCATAGAATATAATAAGAATAGAATAAGATTCAATTATAATTTAGTCTGTGACATTTTAAGTGCATCAATCTGTGACATGAATCTCGAGGGCTATGGACTATCTATGGTCTATGGTCTACATTTTTGAATTTAAAAAAGTTTAATTTTGAAGTTCATTGTCTTCTTTTGTTTTGCCGCCTTTAAGCGTTACTTCCGTCAGAAAAAAAATCTGAGTTACTCCCTAGTCGCGCCTAAAGAAGTTTTACTTCAAAAATAAATAAATAATTATAATTGCATAAGTTGATAAAAAATGCTATGCAATAGCTTTACCGCGGCAATCCCCGAGTGCCACACGTATTTTTTTAAACTTTTGTCTTACTTTATATTCTTTATAACTTTAATTTTGTATTTCCAACAGCCTTAACCGCAGAGGCCATCGCCGGCCCCACCCCCGACATAGTACCTGAGGAGCGAGCGGAGCCGCGCGCCGAGCTCGTCACCGACATCGACATCGGCATCCCCGAGTCGCGCGCGCAAGAGATCTGCGTCCCCGTCACCAGCGAGATACAGCTCGACGAAGCCGTGCAGCCGCCCTCCGCCGCCACGCCGCCCCCTACCCCCGCCGCGCCCCTCGCTCACTCCGCCGCCATCACCGCCGCCGCCGCCGCCGCCGGGGCCGCCGCCGTCGCCACCACGGCCGCCGTCGCCGCTGCCAAGACAAAAACCCCCGCCGCGAAGAAGTCGCCCCCGACGCCCACCGCGAAACCCGACTCGCGTACCCCGAAATCCGCTCCGAGACCGAGCGCGATACAGAAGACTCCCACGGCCGCCGCCACCCGGCGGACCGCCTCCACGACGCCGGTCGCGGCCGCGCGGCCCTCGCCCGCCGCCTCGCGACCGGCCACCGCGCGGACCTCCACCACCACCGCCGGCGCGAGATCGACGACCGCCCCGACGCGGGCGGCCCCCGCCGCGCGCGCGCCGCCCGCTAAGCCCGCGGCCGCTCCGATCACGAAACCGACCGCCCGGCCCTCGCCCGCGGCCGTCAAGGAGGCCCCCGCCGCAGCGCGGCCGGCTGCCCCCGCGCGCTCCGCCCCCGCCGCCCGGGCCGCTCCCAAGCCGGCCGCGAGCTCGCGACTCGCCGCCGCTCCGGCATCGAAGCCGGCCCCGCGACCCGTTCCGGCGGCGGCCCGGCCGGCCCCCCGTCCCGTCCCGACGGCCGTGCCCGCCGCCCCGAGGCCGCGCCCTAAGGCGCCCGAAAAGAAGCCGCTCACGAACGGCGACGCCAAAGAACCGAAGCCCATCACCAAGCCGGCGCCGCGTCCCGCCGCGACCTCGGCGCGCCCCGCGCCCCGCGCGCCCGCCGCCCCGCCCGCCACCCAACCCGCTAAGTGAGTCCCGTCTCGACTAGTCTTTTTCAATATCTGAGCGTTACTATTGGAACAACTAATATAGTGTGGAATTGAAAGTACTTTTGTCGACTGAAGTGTGATTTGGCATACTTTTCTTTAATTAATGAATGTTCTGCCATTAGGAGTGCCGCCCCCAGACCGGCGCCGCGCACGCAGCCGCTGGACAAACAGAGTAAAGATCTCGCCAACAAACGGATCACCGCCAAGACAGCACCGCCACGAACGGCCGCACCTAAGGTGATTGATTATTCACTTTCATAACTTATTCAATAAATAAAAAATATTATGTGGGATGACACTAGCGAGGCCAAACACGTAACTATTCGTTTTCCCGTTAGAAACTATCTTTATCTCAGTTTGTCAGAAACAAACAAGAAGTACAACAGCTTGTCTCTCGTTGAGATTATCACGTTGCGTACATGTTAGCTGTGTTACATTTAAGTACCGCATATCTATACTAATGAAGAAGCTTGTCCTGACTGACTGACTGATCTATCAACGCACAGCCTAAACCGCTGGAGTTAGATACTTGAAATTTTGTACATAAATTCCTTTAATAACCACAAAAAAGGGATTTTCAAAATTCAACCCCTAAGGGGATAAAATAGGGTATAAACGTTTGTATGAAAGTTTGTCAGTTTTGATGATAAATCCATGAAAGTAAAAGTAAAATCACCCCATAAGGGTAGAAAAGGGGCGGTAAAGTTCGTATGGTAATTAATATTTTCCTGGTCAGATTTATTTGAAAATTGACATAAATATTCTTCAACACAGCTAATTAAACACGTGTTTCAGCGTTTTTCGAAATTGATTCCCTAAAAATTGAGGGTTAAAAGGGGTGCAAAAGTTTCATAGGATGTCAATTTTTGGATTGGAGTACAGATGTACGGTTTGTAGTGGTGGGGGCTTCTTTTGAAACAAATAAAGGATATTCAGGAATTCAACCCCTAAGGGGTTAAAATAGGAGATGTAAGTTTGTACGTTGTTTAGAAGTCGTTTCCATAAAAATTGGTATTTAGGCTCCTGGGTAGAAATTAAGGAAAATATTTTAAAGTATTTTTGGAAATTCTACCCCTAAGGGATGAAAAAAAATAGGGAATAAATTTTGGTAGGAACTATAAAGCTACAAACTTGAAAATTAGCAAGCAGGTTCCTTATAGGTTTGTTCAAGAAAGAGTTTTCCGAAATTCAACCCCTATGGAGGTAAAAAGGACAGTTTGAATGTAACTTTTTTGTGGACAGTACCTAATTGGAAAGCGTAACTTGGTGTAAATATTGCACGAAGCAATTTATGGATAGTGAATTTCAAAGCTTTATCAGAATTAACTCTTAAGTGGGTAGAATGGGGAGTAAGTTTGTATGGAAAAAAATATTGCACTGGCTGGTTGTCTCGAAACTAGGTGTAAATTCATTGGAGTTATAAGGGTGTATATACTAAGAGAGGATTTTCTGATATTCAACCTCTAAGGGGGTAAATGGGGGAAATATAATTTGTAAGTAACTTTTATGTGGGAAGTAGCTGCAATACGAAACTTGGTGTAAATATTGCTCAGAGCAGATTATTAGAGTTATTACTACTATCTCTCTCTTTTCGGGTGAAAAGGAGTGCAAAAGTTTATATGGGAAAATATAATTTTTCATGGGAGGTACAATTTGTTTGTACGGTTTGGGGTTTTTTATAACGTAGGGGTGTACTAAGAAAGGATTTGCAGAAATTCAAATCCTGAGGGTTAAAATAGGGAATATCCGAGGGATCTTATGTTTTCCAAGGAAAAAAAAATTAAATATCCTGAGATTAGCGCGTTCAACCTAACAAACAAACTCTTCAGCTAATTACGAATGTCACAGCCAAAAAAAAACAAAATTACCTTAATTAAAATAAAACTAATGATGTAAATTACAATAAAAGTTACTACTAGTGTTTCTAATCGATGCTAGATATAGAATGATTTATTAAAATACATTAATAATTAAAAATAACTCTATTCCGGTAAACGGGCCGATGTCGTAAGTTCTCATGCGCTGTCAGCGTCCTCGATTTACACGACGTTCCGCTGACTCGACGCCTCGTGTCCATTCGCGATCATGTAGACAATTAACGTCACTGCTTATTAGGTTTATTACATATTAGTGTATACTATAACAAGCTTCCGCCCCGCGGTCCCGAGTGCTCCGATCGCCATCATACAGGATTACCCGCGGGGCTAATATGAAGATTGTCTGAAAATTTCATCGCGATCGGTTCAGCGGTTAAGGAGTCTATAAGGAACATACATACATACTTTCTCTTTTATATATAGATATAGTATAGATTATTTAAGTTAAAATTAGCTAAGCAAGCTGTGAGTTTTCCATTCAAAATAAAATAAATTAATTGTAATTATTTCAGACGGGCGTAGCTATGAAGAGCGTACCGAAATGCGTACCTAAGAAGTCGATAGAGTCGCCTAAGGAGATACAAACGGATAGGATCGGGCTCAGCAACGGGTCGGCGGCCGCGCGCAAGGCGCCGCCCAGCCCGCCCGCCGCCGACAGCGCGTTGCCCGACGTCATCGCGTAGGCACAAGCACAGTGCACATTCGCCCAGTGATCGAATTACCGATTCCTATTATTTCCGCTTGAATTTTGTGATTTTCTATAAGTGTATGATAGTTTTAACGTCGCTCGTAGCGGCGAGTCGTTAGGTGCGGGAGACTCCTCCCAGTTTTATATTATAGAGTCGCTTTTTATAGACGTGTACGTCTCGAGGGGCGCGGGCGGCGGCGGAAGGGACGCGGCTAGTTTTCGCGGTCACTCGCGTGAGGGCGACTATACGAGCCTGCCCTCCGGCGCCGCCCGCGGCCGCTCCTTATCCATTATTATGATTATAAGTCTGTTTTAGAATTTTATATTACCAACGAATGATTGATTAAATCTGGCTTTTAATTTATTTTCTTTGTATAACCGTATTATTTAATAAAAATGTGAAGCAGGACTGAGACATTGTTTTATTTATGGACGTAGGAGTAGGAATTGAAATTAGTTCGGAAAAAAAAACGCGTTAGAATTTTATAGCATTGTTTACTTAATGGCTAGTTTCTTATTGTGTTGATGTAAACTTAAATATGGTATTACAAAGAAATACTAAAATAAAGCATTTTATTCGAATAAATGATTATCACCCTTTTTTGTGTTTCTTTCATAACAATAATATTAGTATCACGATGTGTGGGATGCGTTATTGGTTTTCTAAATGAGGGAACCGTAGATCTGTATCGCTCAGGTTGAGTGCCATCCAGCGGTCCGCTTGTTGCGTCATTTCTTCGTCGAAGTAATCTCTCCAACCACCTGTTTTACCTTATAACAAACAAATATTTATTTAAATACTACATTACTATGTGCCAGGTCTGAAGGAGAAAAAAAACTAGAATTTTGGTTAGGTAAGTATTGAACGTATGAAATAGGGTATTTTACTCTATAGGAGAAAAAATATAAAAATGTACAATTTAGATAGCTTAGGTAATAAGCAGTCGGAAAATGTTAGTTTTAGTTCATAAAATAACTTAATTAATTTTAAAATTCATTTCAAAGTTTTCTGTTTCTAAACAAGCGAAACAGTAGCCGCCATTATAATGACGTCATACGGTGCACTTATGCACGTACACTATGGTGTATTTTTACACTAGTATTCATGCATTCAGGAACTAATAAAAAAATAATTTATAAAATTTTATAAGTCCAATTGAGACCAATATCAGCGCATTTATTTACTTACAAGAGACCAAATAACGTCATGACCGTAGAGTAACATTGCGTCCAGCGTTTTCATCAAACTACGCGCGAAAATTGAAAATGTAAAATTTAAATGAATTTTTTGGCACTTATCGATTGAATAAAAATTTTGTGTTTTTTTGGTGGCTTATTAGCATCTTAGGAACGAATTGAGACACTTTTCAAAAATGGGTGTAATACCCTATTGCGACGATCGGACGACGACGGACTTATGATCTACTCTTACATCAAAGTAAGTTTATAGAACGACAGAGTGACAAAGCTTGAGGGGTAGGTATGGAATACACAGGAAACTCAAACCGATCACACGTAGCTCAAAATTCTTTCGCCGACTTAAAATTATCTACTTACTCAATTAGAGTTCCTCTACATCGTTATTTTAATCTTTGTAGTGCAATGCCTAACATTTTAGAACCTGTTGTATTTTTTGTAAAAAGTATTTTTGGTTTTTGGTGCCCAATGTACAGTAGGTACACATTTAAGTGTTTACCTTTTCTAATGAAAAATTGCTCCCCCAGGCGTGAGAATGCCAAGCTCCTTCATGACGTCATAGTTCAGAGACTTTTTATTCTTAAAGTTTTCAAAGCTGAGGTGGTCGCACAGCCGAGCCACTTCCCTCTCTGTAAAGTCTTTGTTGAAGAAACGTGCAACTAATTAAGATTGCATTATTCTAATAACAGGTACCTACCTGGGCGACCGAGCTCTACCCGGGTGAAGATAGAGATAAAGAATTTTCTTAGATATGACTATGATATGATAGAGCGATTTTCGCTCCCGTAAACAACTAATAATAACTTTTATTGCAACTCGAAATCGTTAAAGCCGTTTTCGAGAACGTAATACATATATAAGTACATATATACCAAATATTGCTCATTTAATACAATAGCATATAAATATTGGTGATTAGATGACCAACCTTAGAGAGTTCCTCATAAAACAAGAATAGCATGTTAGGATGATGTCTCTTCACCCAGGATTCTTTGAGATGTTCAAAATAAGGAACTTGCATTCGTATAGACTCACGAACTAAAGAAGCTAGGTACATTGTATGTATTGACTCACGCAAGTCGTTTATGAAGTCGTTCCAATAAGTTTTGAAATCTCCTACGTATCCTTGCGTTCTTTTAAGTCTATTTAGGTGATAGAAGGATACGGCTACATCTCATGGGTCGCGAGCCACGTAAACTAATTTCGCAGTATCCAACAAAGTGGGGGGTAGCAAGGAGAGGGGGAGGTGTGTCTTGATGAAACGAGGAGACTTGGTGTTAACCAACTGTTCTGTTCCAGGTTGAGTGACCACTTTCAAGAGCTTTAGTTTCCGTTCATTGCCACTGTTCTCTTCTTTGAATCTCTCTTTCATTATTGGATGCACGAATACGGAAAACCTGTAAACCAATCGATTTTATTTTATTAGCTAGATCGTATATTATTTTCAGAATTGTTAAAACTGGGAGAGACGGCGATCGCCGACGCATTCGCTGCCGTCGATTGTCCGACAATCTCGTCTCTTCTCATCCTATAGTAAGCGATTACTATTGCGTTTGCTTCAATTTTTCTATGGACGGTGCCTGAGTGTAAAGATTTGACGCAATAAACGCTTACTATCACGTTAGTGTTTACGACATTTCTCGGAAATAGGAATTTACCCAATACTCATTAGCATGCCAGGCTTACTATTGGGTATCAAATAATTTACGCTACGTTACGAAAATAAGGTAGGTACAAACTTACTCTAGAAAGGGATATCTCTCTACGAGGGAAATAGCTTCAGATGTGACATAATCTAAGTTGTTTGCTATCATCCAAACCAATTCCTGTGTCCAAGTGGTACCTGCAAACTATGAAGTGTTGACAAGTGCTTAACTTATGTAGGTACACCATCTCCATTATGCAATAATTAAATAATCTTAATTCCTAAAATGAATAAGAGATAGTTTTGATAAGAATACCTGATCTCGGGTAACTGGTGACAAATATTTCGGTATCCCTAAGCGGCATGTTGTAGATTTTGCGAGCTTCCTGTCGGTATTGGTAGGGAAGGAAGTACCCTTTAGGGCCCACGCGCACGAAACCTATGAATGCGCCTGAAATCATAAAATAGCATTGTGGAAATGCGACGAGCAAAAAAATCACTTTTGTTGTATGGGAGCCCCCTTAACTATTTATTTTATTTGTTTTTTAGTATTTGTTGTTACAACGGCAACAGAAATACATCATCTGTGAAAATGTCAATAGTCTAACTATCACGGTTCATGAGATACAGCCTGGTGACAGACGGACGGTTAGACAGCGGAGTCTTTGTAATGGGTCCCGTTTTTATAGAAGGAGATAGCGATATCATATTTCTATTTTATACATTTTGAACTATGTTCGACTAATTTAATCATCCGTCCGCAACAAAAACAATTGATTAGGTACCTAATGCTTCATTCGTATCTATGTATTGAAATTCGTATCGAAAATGTCAAAAGTCAATGCCTGATAACACTGTACAAAAATGTGTTACCTACTGCCCCACGATATCACCCGCATTCCCGAGGAATCTAATGTTTGCAACACCAGGGGAATAGTCGGACTCTAACGCTCCGTTCTGATGGTTGCTTTTACTGAGAAGAGCCGGCAAGAAACTCAGCAATTACTCTTTTTAAAACCAACTCAGATTTATTAAGTAAATTAAGTAGGCGTCTTAAAATTTTATTTACATATTTACAATCAATGTATAAAATACAAACTATGAAGCAGCACCTGTTCGCAAGTATGACGCATGTGGCAGCCATCGCCCTCCTCGCACATATTGTAGGGAAGTGAGCGACCCGCCACACGACGCCGCCGCAAATAAAGACCCCAAAATGAGCATGACTACCTTAAGCTTGCTAAAAAGAAAAACAATTTCACGGAATATGAATAAGAACACACAATATGTTATCACTGTTAGCATTGACATGTTTATAGGGCAAAAAAGTGTATCATAATAACAATATAAAAAAATATATATATATATATACACAAAAAGTAACAAATCTACCAAGCATTATCGTGTTTTAAATAATCATTCACAGTACTTATAGTAAGATTTTTCAATTAAAGCTGTTTTTAATACGGTCCTTAAATCTTTGGGAAGGCAAATTTAAAATTGAAGTAGGGATTTTGTTATAGAAGCGTGCCTAGTCCTAGAAATGAACCTGGCACTTTTTGGAGTCTATAAGCAGAGGTCACAAGTTTGTGCTTATTCCTAGTATTGATCGAGTGTACGTCACATTTTTCGAAAAATGATTAATATTTTGATGATACCGATATTTTTGGTTCAAAATGTGACGTGTTAATTGTCTTAATTGTTTTGCTTATTGATTATGTGATGTTTTGTTAAAGTCAGTGTGCGTGTTGTTGTCTTACTTAGTTGTTATCGTTTTCTTCCTGTGATTAGTTTGAATTATTTTACAGCCATAATGCAGACTAATCTTATTTGATATATCATACTATGCACATATGTTTTGAATTGTATTCTGTTACTTATTATCTTAGAGCTTAATTTATGTACTGTCATGTTTACAATTTGTTTTATGTGCTCAATAAATAAATAAAATATATTGAGATGCAACTGTGAGTATCCCGATTTCCTTAAACTTATCTCTGAGGGAAGTTCGAGAGCCCAAATTATAAATAGCTCGCACTACCCTCTTCTGTAAAATAAAAATGGTTTAATATCAATAGCTTTACCTCAAAGTAAAATGCCATAGGACATGACACTATGAAAATAGCTAAAATATACTAATCTAGCTGTATCTACATCTGTAAGCTGTCTAATTTTCCTAACTGCATAAGCTGCCGAACTGAGCTTCGCCGCAACAGATGATATTTGGGAGCCCCATTGAAGTTTTGAGTCCAAAGTAATCCCTAGGAATACTGTTGACTCAACAAGATTAAGGGCTTCATTATTCAACATTAAATTAGTCTACTTTTTTACATTTGGTAATGCAAATTTAATGCATTTAGTTTTCTTTGCATTTAAACTAAATTATTCACTGTAGTAAACCAATTTAATACCTTTGTTAATGCACCGTTTACATCGTCATAATTGGATTTCAGTCTATCAACACAACACCAACCATCAGTGAGGTATCATCAGCAAACAGTACAATTCCACAGGTATTTTAACATAAAAAAGAAGGTCATTAATATATTAAGAATAGAAAAGGACCCAAAATAGAGAAAAGATAATTTTTGTATTAAAACAGCTTTAATGTTTCGAAGGAAAATTTAAAAGTGATAGACTAACATACTACCACAGCGTAAAAAACATACAGTGGTCTATCGCGTTTGACGCCAAGCATTTTTTTTTATGGGACACGAAGGTAGTGGGTCCAGGGGATCATCGACCACCCTTATACGGACAATTGGCGAGCGCTTAGGGCTTTCAACCGTTCTTAAAACTAGAAACATTTTGGGCAACGGTAGTCTGATGGTGGCCCCTGTGGGGCTCGAATATCGGTTCAGTGCGTTGAGGGAGGACTTAGCATGCAATATTGTTTAGGGATCGGTCGGATTTGCTAAAGGTGCAGCTCGGGCCGCTTAAACGAGACGAGGCTGAGAGGGACGACGCGACGTGCCGGTTGCAGGTTGTGTTCTTGTATTTGTTTGCGAACTTCGTCAGATGCAATCTGATCGATGAAGTCACGCGAAATGCCGCTTTGTATAGGCATTCGTAATTGCTGCATTGTGTCCCAAGCGAGTTATGGCAACTTGGGCTCGCTACCGCCCCTCTCTCTCACCGCAAGCCCCGCACGATTACTCTGTCTAGACGTGTCCGTTGACCGACTGTAAGAGTTACATAGACTGTGATACTACTCCATAAAATATGTAATTACTTTGGGTTACACGTGCCGCGTCCGAAAGAGATAGTTAGCGATAGAGAAAGAGGCGTTTGTAGGTAAGTTTCGTAGGTACCGTTTAGGTGTTGGATGGTTATTCAAATATGACTTCAAATGCACTTATGACTAATTTGGCTGTATTACCGGCTCGGGAGGTTGTTTTTGCTCCTTGGGTAGCGACACCTTTGAAAAAAAAAATACGTGTGCGAATGGGCCCTTTATCTATTCAATCTGATTTTAATGTATAGTTCCTGAGATTAGCGCGTTCTACCAAACAAACAAACTCTTCAGCTTTATAATATTATATAGTACTAGCTTCCGCCCCGCGGTATAAGTCTGTTTTAGAATTTTATATTACCAACGAATGATTGATTAAATCTGGCTTTTAATTTATTTTTCGTACCACTTGCTCAAAAAAGTGACATTCTATGCCACAAAAAGCGAACATAACAATAGTCATTTTTAATCTGTTAAAAACAGGGAAAGAAAATTGTACTGAATGTGATTTAAATTTTGGAATACCTACCGAAATTTATACTGAACTACATCTGTGTTTACACCATTAAGTTTGTATATAAAGCACATCATTTTGAAAAAGGAATACGCATTTATTATGCATTTATGATTATTAAATAAAATTACGAAAACCGACGAGGATACAATAAATGTACCAAACAAAAATGTAACTCTCTCTATCAATAATTGGACCGATGTTTCGAATGTTAACTTTTACTTTTAATTGTCATTATTTTTAATAAATGCTTATCTCATATTATTATTGTGTTAATTTTTTCGCAAATGGTACGAAAAGTAGAGTATTTTCCTAGGTGATAAAGCTGTCTTAGTCTTGGGTGAACTTAAATCCCTCGCTACGCTCGGGAGTAAACCTCGAGTCCTTCGTTACGCTCGCGATTTAAATCGTCACCCGCGACAGAAGACACTGCTTTATCCCCTTGGTTAATAAATCTACTATTCTTTGTATAACCGTATTATTTAATAAAAATGTGAAGAAGGACTGAGACATTGTTTTATTTATGGACGTAGGAGTAGGAATTGAAATTAGATTGGAGAAAAAAACGCGTTAGAATTTAATAGCATTGTTTACTTAATGGCTACTTTCTTATTGTGTTGATGTAAACTTAAATATGGTATTACAAAGAAATACTAAAATAAAGCATTTTATTCGAATAAATGATTATCCCCCTTTTTTGTGTTTCTTTCATAACAATAATATTAGTATCACGATGTGTGGGATGCGTTATTGGTTTTCTAAATGAGGGAACCGTAGATCTGTATCGCTCAGGTTGAGTGCCATCCAGCGGTCCGCTTGTTGCGTCATTTCTTCGTCGAAGTAATCTCTCCAACCACCTGTTTTACCTAATAACACACAAATGAATGCTTATTTAAATATTGCATTACTATGTGCCGGTATGGATTTGCGACGATCATGGACTTGAATTCTATTATCTACTCTTACGTCAAAGTAAGCTTATAGAACGACAGAATGACAAAGCTTTAGGGGTAGGTAAGGAAAGCACGTGTTCCAGAATCTGAAATTCTTTTGCTGAATTCAAAACAAGTTCTAACATCATTATTTTATACTTTTTAGTGCAAACCCATTTTGAAGTCGGTTTTCCTTTTTGTTAAAAGTTAATTTTATTTTTCCATTTTTAGTTTCTTGTGTATTGAATACCTACTTATCAAGATTTGTCACGTGTCGACAATATTGAATAATATTTATTTATTAATTTTGTGTGTTCATAAGTGTTAGTAGCATAAAATTAAGACTCCCGACGCAATCACCCAAATATTTAGAAAGAATAAAATCTAGCGGTCTATACAGTACTTTAAGAATTATCCCCTTACTCCTAACTAACAAGGAGTTGTACCTTTTGTATATTTGGCAGTTTTCCTTTTTGTTAAATGTTAATTGTACTTAAGGTGACGCCGCGTTAAACTAAAAATTTGAAATTCAACGTGCTGTGTCCCGCACCCTACTACGAGTATAGCGATCTCTCATACAAAACCCGCGTAAACGGAAAGGGCGTATGCGACAAAATGATTTTTATTGTTTTGTTTAAAAACTACAAATATATTTCATATAACGTATGTACCAATTATAGTATCAGTTTCAATTAATATATGTAGAAATTTCGGAACCTCAAATCCATCCTCAATGTCGGTAAAATTGGAATCTCTTATTTTAAAGAGGTCTTTTTGATTAATTATTTTGTGTTATAAAAGTTAACCAATCGTGTTATACAATGGACAAAATAAAGTCAAAGACATGATGAATTCTTACAATAAATTTCATTTCGTTCGCTTAAGTCATTGTTGAGAAAAATCGGTTTCCTTGCAACCAAAATCTTCAAAGCGTCGTCTTAAGTAGTATTTTTTGTTTTTGGTGCCAATGTACAGTACACATTTAAGTGTTTACCTTTTCTAATGAAAGACTGCTCCCCAGGCGTGAGAATGCCAAGCTCCTTCATGACGTCATAGTTCACAGACTTGTTATTCTTGAAGTTTTCAATGCTGAGGTGGTCGCACAGCCGAACCAGTTCTCTCTCTGTAAAGTCTTTGTTGAAGAAACGTGCAACGCGACGTACTGACGCCGGCAGATCCTTAGAGTCAGAAAAGATTACGTACTAATTAAGATTGAATTATTCTAATAACAGGTACCTACCTGGGCGACCGAGCTCTGCCCGTTTTTTTTTATGCGATATCAAAGTTGGTCCCATAATAAAAGTTGTTCATATTGACGAGTACTTCAACCCCTGCAAGTATGGCCAGTGACTAAAAAATCACAATGTATAAATAATTGGAGATTAAATGACCAACCTTAGAAAGTTCCTCATAAAACAAGAATAGCATGTTAGGATGATGTCTCTTCTCCCAGGATTCTTTGAGATGTTCAAAATAAGGTGTCCAGTGATCTAAAGTGATAATAAAATGATTAGCAAACTTGCATTCGTATAGACTCACGAACTAAAAAAGCTAGGTACTTTGTAATTGTAAGTATGTATTGACTCACGCAAGTCGTTGATGAAGACGTTCCAATATGTTTTGAAATCTCCTACGTATCCTTGCGTTCTTATAAGTCTATTTAGGTGATAGAAGGATACGGCCACATCTCGTGGGTCGCGCGCCACGTAAACTACTTTCGCAGTATTCAACAAAGTGGGGGGGAGCAAGGAGAGGGGGAGGTGTGTCTTGATGAAACGAGGGGACTTGGTGTTAACCAACTGTTCTGTTCCAGGTTGAGTGACCACTTCCAAGAGCTTTAGTTTCCGTTCATTGCCACTGTTCTCTGCTTTGAATCTCTCTTTCATTATTGGGTGTACGAATACGGAAAACCTGTAAACCAATGAATTTTATCTTATTAGCTAGATCGTATATTATTTTCAGAATTGTTTAAACTGTGAGAGACGGCGATCGCCGACGCATCCGCTGCCGTCGATTGACCGACAATCTCATCTCATCTATATCATTCTAAAGTAATAGAGATTACTATTGCCTTTGCGTTTAGGTACCTACTACATTTTTCTATGGCCTATACCTACCCTGAGTGTATAGAATTGACATAATAAACGTTTACTATCACTTTAGCGTTTACGATATTTCTCTATAGGAATTTGCACAACGCCTTTCGCAGATTACTCATGAAACTAATTTCTTCCATACAAAATTTTAGTACTAAACGCAAATGCGATGCTAGTAAGGGTTTCTTTACGTCAATTCTTTACACTCAGGGTACTATATGATAGAAATTATTTACGTACATGAGTATTCCGTATTTGGTGCTCTGTCAATTCCTATAGAGTTAATAGAGATATGTCGTAAACGCAAACGTTTAGTTAAGGTAAATGTACCAATAATTGATACTGTGCTAGAAGTTGATATATTTGTCTTTGACTCGTTGTAATAAGAATACCTAAACACGTATTAATCTAATAACCAGTGTAGTAAATAACCCTTGAAGCGCCTGGTGCGAGATTCTCTATCTGCGCCTAAATAACGTGCATGACCCAAAACTTGGTCCGGGTCTGGTCAATTCTGCGCCCCTCCATGGATTACGCTCTGTGTCTGGGCACCGCTGGCACCACCCTAGTTACGGCACTGCTAATAACTATTGAAAGTACTAAAGGTGACATATTTTTATTTAGACAAAAGTTATTTTCTTTGACATTGACCATCAAAAAATTACAGTTCTCATTTTGTTAAAACGAGTCGTCTAGTGTTCGCAGTTTGACGTTTTTCTCAAGTCGTGTAATGTTGGAATCTTTTTTTTTTTCATCTTTTGTTTCTGTACAAATTTAAGAATAGATTCTCGTATTTGTTAACCCTTGATTCACAATTATGATGTTTGTTTGTTTCTATAACAAATCTCATTATCAATTATTGGGTCACTGAGTTCAAAAATTCATAGTCAATAGGACCAATGAAAATTTGCCTATCAACTTTCCGTACATTTTTAGACCACCTAGAATAATTCTGTATTAAAAATACTAATACATATTTTCTCAATTTAAGTTCTGTATAAGTTAAATGAAACCCTGATTAATATGTGTTTTTTATTTCAGGAATTGTTACTGCAATAAAAACCTCATTTTTTAAGAAAACTCGTTTTTTTCTCATTATAGTGTCAATTACTGGTACATTTACCTTACGTAAATTCTTTACATTCTGAGTGTAAAGTTAAGTTAAACGTTTTTACATTTCTCTATAGGAATTGGCGCAGTGCCTCTCGCGGAATACTCATGGAACTATTAATTCTCCTGTAGGTACGTGACCGTAAAAAAATGTAGTGAACGCAAACGCGAAAGTAAGCGTTTGCTTACGTCAATTCTCGGCCAACAGGGTGCTGGGCTTGTACAACCCAAATCATTCCAGGTTTGCTATTGGGTAACAAATAATTTACGCTACGTTACTATGAAAATAAGATGCAAACTTACTCTAGAAAGGGATATCTCTCTACGAGGGGAATAGTATCAGATGTGACATAATCTAAGTTGTTTGCTATCATCCAAACCAATTCCTGTGTCCAAGTGGTACCTGCAAAGTATGAAGTGTTTGTTTAACTTATGTAGGTTGGTACACTGACTCCATTATGCAATAATTCAATAATCTTAATTTCTATAATAAATAAGAGAAAAATAATAAGAATACCTGATCTCGGGTAACTGGTGACAAATATGTCAGTATCCCTAAGCGGCATGTTGTAGATTTTGCGAGCTTCCTGTCGGTATTGGTGGGGAAGGAAGTACCCTTTAGGGCCCACACGTACGAAACCTGTGAGTTCGCCTGAAATCATAAAATAGCATTGTGGAAATATGTGTCTGTTATATTGGCCCAGTAGGTACAGTCAGCAACATAAGTAGCTGAACAGATCCAAATTTACAAACCACCTGTTACACATATCCATAACTAGTTTTCCACACACGGTCCCCTATTTTACCCCCATAGCAGTTAAATTTTGAAAAATACGGCCTTAATATTGTACATCAGTAGCTAGCTATATACCTGCATCATAAAGGGACCTCTGTGAATTATTTTTGCTTTCTAGGTTCAGCTTTTTAATAAGTGAGTCATGAATGACTTCTTGTGTATGTATGTATGATATATACTCGATATTATCTATAGAGAGATAAAGTAAACAAGTGTTAGATACTAAGTACATAATAAAATACGTCATTGATAGTTTTATTGTTCCTTCAGGTATTTTGTAAATTTGGATTTGTTTAGCTATTTATGTTCCTGACTGTACCATTAGTTTCATTATTATCTATGTTTTTTGGAAAGGTGGTAGGTACACTGCAAGGTTACACAAATTCCAATCTAGCGGTACACAATGTACCTATTTTAGATATTAGAATTGGAATATAACGCTCGATCGATTCAACTCATTAAATTGAACCTTGATCAAATAATTGCATTTGTGAATAAAGACTCGAACGTGCGGTGAATGAATTTCCCGATTCCTACAAGGACCTTGCATTTAACTTCGTAATTTAGTGTTGACCTACTATGCATTATGCTATCGTGATTCTTCAATATTTTCAACCAATCGTTAAACAAAATTAATTTAAATAAAATTCTCAGGAAATGAAATTAACGTTAAATGGTGTTAATCATTTTCATGTAGGTAGGTATGGTATATTTAATTAATGTGAGTCTTAATTCACAGATAACAAAGCTGAGAAAGTAGATCACGAGGTACCTAACTGCATAAATGGTGTCATTATAATTATAAAATTTAAGAACAATGCTTTTCACTCAAAAGATATAATACACCCACGTTGTATGAAATTAGAAATAATATATGTCTTTATTTCTCTTTCACAAAGGTAGATATCCAACAAATAGACAAATACAATATTACAGTTTTGAGGTAACATTCCGTTGTGAGAGACTGGTGTCTGTACTAGGAAGACCTGTATTACCGATTACCAGGCTCTCTCCCCTTTAAATAATACTGTATACTAAGTAAGTACTATCTTACTTACTTACTATCGAAATAAATACCTACATACTTTAATGCACATTTTACCTGCTGTATACATTGAGACCTACCTACCAAATAGTCTAGAACAGATGGGTTTCCTATTTTTTATAATTGAATATGAAACGAAGGGCCTTTAATACAAGACAAATACACAATTGTATTATACTTATTTCCCCCAGATTTATTTTCTAGGCGATTTATGTGATTTTCTATCTAATGAAGTAAATTAGTACTTGCCGTAGCTGATATGAGTCTACCTATCTAGTAAATATTTTAGTCATTGTATAATTTGTAAAAAGTGGCGCGTGAATGGTTTATTATAGGTAGGAATAGTAATTAATAACAATTAATTTATTTTATTTAATAAAATAAATTAATTGGTTGCAGTTGGTTTGCCTCTGGGCGTCTCCAGAACCGAACCCCACAACTGTCACTGCGGAGGCGAGGTAGATCGGTTGGGTCATCATGGTCTTTCCTGTCGCCGTAGTGCAGGACGTCTTTCGCGCCACGCCACCCTAAACGATGTTATCCGTCGGGCCCTTTCCACCGTGAACGTGCCGGCCATCTTAGAGCCGAACGGTATCTCACGTGACGATGGAAAGAGGCCTGATGGTATGACTTTGATTCCCTGGAGTCGTGGGAGGCCGCTGGTTTGGGACGCAACTTGTGCTGACACCCTTGCGCCATCTCACCTCCAAAATACATCTCGGGTGGCGGGCGCAGCCGCCGACGCCTCGGAAAGCCTCAAGCGGGGGAAGTATGTTTCTATTGGAGATGGTTACATATTCTTTCCGTTTTGGGTTGAAATTATGGGTCCCTGGGGTTCGGGGGCACATCGTTTAGTTAAAGAGATATCCAGACGCCTTGTTGATTTAACAGGTGACCAAAGAGCTGGCGCTTACCTTGGGCAACGTATTAGTCCTGCAATTCAACGAGGTAACGTCGCCAGCTTTTTGGGAACCATGCCTGCAGGTGGCGACCTAAACGCAGTTTTTATCTTTAATTATTTTCATATATTTTATTTTAATATTTAGTTTAAGTACCTAGTTAAGGTTGTTTTTTTTTTGATCTATTACTATGTATATATAATATTATTGTTGTAAAATAGAAAATAAACTTATACATTTAATAAAATAAATAAATATAATTAATAATGTGTACCTACCTATTTACTAACAAAAAATAAGGGTTATATAAAAAACTTGTCCCCCCCGGTCTTCCCCAAAATTTTCAACGTGATTATAGAAGTAAATTACCTACCTGTGTAATAATAATAATAATTCTAATCTGTGTTTTTATTTAATCTTGTGTGCTGTTTATTATATTTTGTTCTGTGTGAACTTCTGTGTCCAATAAATGTTTTCTTATTCTTATTCTCTTATTCTTACTATATGTATACTTATAAGGTCCTAATAAATGAAGTACGGTCCTTTTGAGGGATGATAGTATAGGTCATAAGCATTCCCAAAATGATAAAAAAACAATCGGTCGTAATTTTAATGAAAAAAAAGACCTGAAATTGTACTTCATCACTACTAAGCATTAATTAAAACCATTAACAGCATAATCAGTGGTAAAATTATTTATAAAATAGATCTTATATTTACGTGCGCTGCCAAGTATCATGTCAACTATTATGCAAACGTAAGTTCTATTTACTAATCTAATTATCAAATGTGTAAATATTTGACTTCATTGATGTTATTGTACTATTCCATTAAGACTGTAAGTCGTTCAGTCTCCAGTACCTAAGTATAATCAAAAGAGTATCTAGGTCTGTACTGACTATTTGGAAAATGCGGGGATCTTTTTTTTTGCTACCGTTAATCAGTTCATCAGAAATGTTATTTCATTATTCAAAAAAAAAAATCAAAAGACAATTATACAGTGGAAAAAAAGCGGGCCACCGTGGAGGAAATTTATTATGTACATAAACGAAAAATTACTTTATTTGAAAAAAAAATTAAATCTGCATTCACAAATATTATTATTAAACCACCGATATTTCTGATAAGTCTTTGAATTCCCAATGAATTTAATGTAACAATTAGATAATAATAAAATAACCTTAATATATACCTACTGAAATAAAATTAAAAACTAAAAACTACTTACTTATAAATAAAATTGCCACAAATCGCTGCCGAGCGGAAGTAAATATAAGTTGTCTGTTTATGTTGCATTTCATAAAACCTATCTGAAATGGGTGGTGGTCGCAATAAAGAAAACCTACTCCTAAGCTCTCTCCCGGGCAGGAGTTACACCACTAGTTTTATGAGCAGTACATCTATAAATGTATGTTAGATTTCTTGGTCTTCCTATAATTTAATACACCATGCTTATTAGAGAAATTGATCCTGGCACTTAATTAACCATATATCGATTGATGCCATAAAAACACAGGATGTTATTTTCTTCCTACATGTCTTTTTCTTTCACGAATCTTTTCAAAAATCTATTTTTAATAAAGGAATGTATCCTTTGGATAAAATTCGCTAGCGGTACATTTCTTCCATCGTCTGCCTTTTTTTCCACCATGCAAATCTGTAGGCAGTAGGCAAATCTCGTCTAAGGAGGAATATAAATTGAATAAATAATATACATACATCATTTATTTTACTAAGAACGGATCTTAGACGCCGGGCGAGAACCAGTGCGATCATTACATTATTTTAACCTAAACCAAAAATTAATACTATAATGCTTCGTTCGTATCTATTGAAATTCTCTGTAAGTAAAACAGTATCGTATCAAAAGTCAATGCCTGATAACACTGTTGTACAAAAATGTGTTAATAACCTGCCCCACGATATCATCCGCATTCCCGAGAAACCTAACGTTTCCCTGGGATAAAAAGTTATGTTCCCGCCATATTAATATACACTTTGATCCAAAAGATGGATACACATATCATAAAAATGTACAACAAGACTGTATGAAAAAGCAATTTCTTTACCACGAAAATCAAAAAGCATACCTACTTAGAACCAAAAGTTTTCAGTTTGAATTGTGTGGTGAAATGTTCACAGAACTCATCGCTTTACATATACCCTTTACCAATACCCTTTGCGGAGTACCTTGTAAGTGTGCCATGTTTCATAATCCATTTAACGATTTGATTAAATAACAAACATCCGCATTTATATAATGTTATTAGTCGAATAGGATTTAATTTAACAAAACTTTTTCAACTAAGTAGGTACCTACATAGTTCAAAAAGCTTTTGTTTATAAAAGTATTTACTAAGTACCTAGATAGCCCTATGAGTAAATGTCTATAATATTATTATCAATTAAATAATTTATTAAAATATATACGTTATTAAACTTATAAAGCATATTTAGGTAGATATAATAGGACTGTTTAAAAGACAAAATAGTCATTTCTAAATATCTAACCTACTTCCGAAAATTCTGTTATTCACTGCGTATCTATATCTACCTATTATATATTTCCTAACTTCCTAATACTAACTAATATTATAAATGCATATGCAGAATGCATAAACGTAACTTTTTTAAATGTAGCTTACCAGTGTAATACTTCATTAGTTTATAAGCCAGTTCTGGTTCCACATCCTCCATTGCCAATGGGAAGTTTTTATTTTTTCCTGCGTCCATTTTTTTAACACTATTACTTCGATAAACCGTTTTTTAAATAAAATAACTCAGCTGTGTTAAATGAGACCAGAAGCGAAGAGAAAGTGCGTCCGCGCTGCTGACGGTCGGAACTGGTATGATGTCGGCGCATGATATTGCGCGCATTCAAATCAAATGCAACAACTCATTTTGAAGCCTTCAATCTGTTTATTTACTAACTAAGACAGAGTAAATAAACAATGCGACGATTTAAATTACGATTTAAAGTGAGATATAAATGTGTTTATATGCCAGTGGCGTAGCTAGATAACCAAAGGCCCTGGGGCAAAAAATAAACTAGGGCCCCATGTAAACTATTCAAAATCGTTTGTTCCGTATTCGTCGTGTTCCGAATTAGACGTACTCCAGATTCGTCGTAAAACGTATAGTCGGTCAAGAATGTGGTGTTATTGCGTGTATCTAGCTGCACAGTCTGCGCCTGCACTATCTGCCTGCACTCACATCTGAACATAAGTCTGCGCAGTATCTGCACATCTGCACTACCTGTACTGTCCAGCGTCTGCACTGTCTACTCATATCTGCGCATAAGTCTGCTCAGTGTATGTACATATATGTGCATCTGGCACTATCTGCGTCTGCACTGTCTGCGCATGTATTTGTATACATAAGGTCTACTCCGAAAAACGACACACAATAGTCCGATCATCGTTTTCAAACAACAACTAATAGAATTGCACGTAATTCACGTCTTGTCAGTTTTGCAACAATTACAATGGTTCATATTTGAAAACGATGATCGGAATATTGTGTATCGTTTTTCGGAGTAGACCCTCAGTGACTGACGGCGTAGTATTTTACTGTTCCAACTAACTAATATATTAATATGTAATATTTATAAAAAAAAACTAATTACAATCCAAATTTATTCAACATTTAAAGTTGGGATGCTATTATAAATAGCCTCTCCTATTTTAGCAAAGATGGTGCGTTATAAATTATTATAATAGAAGAACACAATATGTCACAATATAAAACCGTTTATTGGTAACTGCTATGTTATAGTCGGTGCAGTGAGTGCTACTAGTTATCCATGTGCGGGAACCTTAGGTCGGTGTCCCGCAGGTTGTCAGCGATCCAGCGCTCCGCCTCCCGCGTCATATCCTCGTCGAAGTAATCGCGCCATCCGCCCGCCTTACCTGACATAATAAATCGATGATACTTAGTAATAACTGAGTAAAAGATTATCAGTTTTGAAAGAAATTTAATTGAAAATGATGAGTTGGACTGATTGAGTAGGTAATCTCCAAAGTATTACTATTAGATATGCAACAGTCATAAATATATTCACCGCCTGCGACACGGGAGCTTGGAGTCGAACAAGCCCACGATTATCGTGCAAATGCATTTTTCCAAATATGAAAAGATAGTGTTGATGTAATGTACCTTTTCGAACAAACGATTCATTTGACGCCAGTATGCCAGATGCTCTTAATTCTTCAAAGTTGACCGCAATGTTATTCTTGAAATTTTTGAAGCTAAGATGATCGCAGAGGTCACTTATTTGCTCCTCAGAATATTGCTTGCCAAAAAAGTCTGTAACTCGATTCACAGCTGCTGGCAAATCCTGGAAATTTTACCTGAGTGAGTAGGTACGTGACTACGTTAGTTATTGAATAATGTCAATTGGTTTGAAAACGCTTATTATTTATCACCTCCCCTAAGTGATAAAGCTACTATATTATAAACCAACGAACCTTTAAAAGTTCCTCATAGAATAAAAATAGCATATTGGGATGTTCACGCTTCGCCCATGATTCTTTCAGGTGTTCGAAGTATGGTGTTAGAGTAACTGTAAGGAAACAACATCAAGGTTATAATTTTTGTTCATGTTTATGAATCTTAGACGAAATATCACAACTCATTTTCAGCTAGAAAATAAAATTGTTTCCTTTTTCCTTCCTCGCCATGGTAAGTGATGATGTGGCCGAAGGTGTTAAGCACATAATGCCTAGAGGAACTGGTTCTCAAGTGCAGCTCCCAGAACACACCAATAGGTGCTTGGCGACAGATGCTTTACTTGATGGCCACCTAGCCAGTCAAGCGGGAACTACAAAGTACCCTACCATCATGCGTTTCCTCACGATGTTTTCCTTCAGCGAAAGCTCAAGCTCACTGTAGGATTCGAACCCATAACCGATGTGACGAACATCATTCGACCACTGAGCTATCATCGCCATCATTAAACTGCCCTTTCCCATGGATAATTTCTTCAAGTTAAGGCACATACAGCGCAGATAATATCAATTTTATCGTCAAGTATCTGTAGATACCTACTCACGAGACAGAATTATACTAGGAAAAGAGAAGCAACTACATAGGTTAACTTCTATTTCCGTGTCTTTCACTAGTATAGCACTGTCTCTTCATCATCATCATGATCATCTCAACCGCAAGACGTGCACTGCAACTGCTGGACATAGGCCTCCCCTGTCTCTTGAGTGTCTGTATATATACTTGACGATAATATATGTATAAAGAGAGTCCAGTTGAGAAATTATATTTTTACTAAATTTTGATAACGATAGATGTAGAGGTATTCATAAATGAACATACATAAATTCTTAATGAAAATAGTCCAGTATTCCTTAAAATCACCAACAAAACCAAATATTTGGAACAATTTTGTATGATGGTAGGAGGAGACGATGACATCTCTGGGATCACGCGCCACATATAACACCTTAGCGGTGTCCAGCAGTTTGGGAGGCAGGAGTGAGAGTGGCAGATGTGTCTTGACGAAGCGAGGGTCGGGAGTCGCAGCGAGCTCTTCAGTGGCAGGTCGTGTTAAAATCTTTAGCTGCATCCGAATCTCATCACTTTGTTGATTGGCATAATAGTGTTGTACCTTCTCGTCGAAGAACGTGGACATTCTGTAAAAAGTAAATATACCTCTTTTTAACCGTTTCTTAGATCCAGGCCCTCTTTCATCATTTCCATGAATCGAAAATTACAAATTCAAATTTTGCAGATTCTTAATGCTGTAGTCAATATTTATTTATTTATTTATTTATTTATTTATTTATAAACAAATATAAAAAAACTGTTCACGTACTTACATGTATTCTTAGCATAGGGTTTCGTAGTATTTTGAATTCGAAATTGATCGACTCAGGGCGCCTAAAAAGGAAGCTCGAGCATTATTGCTAATGCAATTCATTTTTCCGAATTTACGGCAGATTCATCAATAACAAATCTTAATAAAATTGTATAAATGTGACTATTTGGTGACTATTTTACATAAAACGTATTGAAATAAGCAGGATCTACCGAGATTTCGAAAAATGTGACAGCGACTGAGGGGTGGAGGGGGACTAGGGAAAAATTCAAATGATAAAAATTGACAAACAATAGTAGGAAAAAAAATGCCAACATCGTCAGACTGTCCAAAAAATTAAAATAATGTAACCTTGCTGAGATTCTTACCGGTTCTTCTGGGTTGAAGGCGACTTCCGAACCGGTGGTAACTTCAGTAGCTTCATCGTTCATAAGTACCCTCCTAGGGCAGTTTTGTCTTTGATTCAAAAACCCTTTGTCCCAGCGGCAGGCTTGTAAGTAGCCGGCTTTAGTCGAATGTTTAGATGTTGGTACGTATATAATTAACTGTGACCCCTCATATTAGAAAAAAAAACATTACTCACTCTAAGAAAGGATATCGTTGTGTGAGAAACGTACTCTTGGCTGTTTTGTAATCAAGATCTTTTACCACCAACCATACCAGCTCCTGAGTCCATGTGGTACCTGTAGTAGGAAATGAGTATTTATTAATACTGCATTATTATAAATATAAAGCTAGTTAAGCTTCCGCGGTCCCGAGGGTTCTTATGTTTTCCCGGGATAAAAAGTAGCCTATGTGCTATACCAGACTATAATCTAACTCTTCTGGCGTGAAAGAGTAATAAACATCCATACATACAAACATTCGCCTTTATAATATTAGTAAGGATAATTGATAGTTAAACGTGATTTTAAATAATCGATACATCTCTCTGGGGGTTTAATGACCACTGATTAGTATGTACTAGGTATCGCAAAATAAAATGAATTACTTAGTAGGCACTTTCCCACTACTTACACCCACCATATCCTGCTGCGCCCGCGCATCTTGTGCTCATTTTATCATATAATAACCTAAGGTGGGTTATTAATCTTTAGAAAAGATTTTCACTATCGTGACCGGTAACGTGAAATCGACAGTTTGAAAAAATATCTAACAACTCAAAAATTCTCGCTAGGTTGACGTACCTTGTGATGTACCTATTCAAATCTGCGTAGCATAGATAACGCTTTTAGGTTCTTAAAATGTAAGTTCCTATTTATATCTAACCGCAACAAGCTGCTGGGCTGACCGACAGACAAAGTGATTGTAGGCAAAGAGAATATAAAAACTACGTTCTAATTGTAGGCCGCTTACATAATTAAAAGCACTGACGATAATGATCTGGGCACTGCAATTCGATATTTTAATTTTATATTTTAGGTTTGCCAACGGTTGTTACGATGATACATAGGACTTATAAATAATAATACATTAATATTAAATATAACTAAAAGTACAACCAATTACAGGCAAACACTACATGATATAATTATGTATATAAACATGATAAATACATTATTATTATGTAAGATAACATAAAAGTTACCTGATCTTTGATAGCTGGCCACAAACACGTCGCTTGGTCTAAGAGGCATGTTGTAAATGCTGGATGCTTGTGATTTGTAATTTTTGGGCAAAACGTAGCCCGTCGAACCAACACGAACAAACTCATCAAGAGGACCTGTGATTAAAGTAAAAGTGTAGGTAACCTATTGACTCGTAAAAATTGGAAACTGGAAACTGACTCGTATATCCACCTAATAAAATCTACCGCGATCTTCAAAACTGAGTCCATTATATGAAGGAAAACTTTGCGATGAAATTCTAATATCAAGGTGTCCGAGTTGTTGAACCCAACTGGCTAGTTACTAAACGAGCTAGTTCCCGTCTAGGCTTCGTGATCTTACCAACTCTAAATCACTTATTTAAATAACAAAATGAAATGTCTTTCCAGAAAATACAGTACCTACCTATATCAAATATCCTTGCAATACGTCTCAGGGACATTATGTACTCATATAAATTGACGATATTTTTCAGGACATTTTAAGGCGATGATAGCTCAGTGGAAGTGTCGTCGGTTCGAATTCTACAATGAGCTTGAACTTTCGGTGATTGCAAACATCGTGAGGAAGCCATACCACGGTGGTATGTTACTTTGTAGCTCCCGCTTAACTGGCTAACACCCTCAAATTGAAATCTATCCCCAAGCAGCTACTGGTATGTTGGCAATCCCACTGTTATTGCTAATTTCCATTGGTGACGGTAGGTAGCCACTTACCATTAGAAATTGTATAATTATTATTCTCAACATAAGAAACCATACATTTCTCCAAGGTTGGGAACTTCCGAAACAAATAATAATAACTATTATTAAAGTAATAATTTAATTTATTATACTTTAGTCTATTGCTAGTTCATAACTAGGTACCTACCTTTATAATATTTAGAAATTAACTCGGACTCCTCAGAAGATATTTCATGAAACTCGTGAGGGAATTCCTTTAAACTGTGCTCTGTCATTTTAATAACAATATTGGACTAGGTATCTTTAGCTGTCAAATAAACACAAACAACTAACTTACATTACGTGAGCAATTATTTTATTGATAAGTACTTGTTATTATCAAAATGGGATCTATACCTACTACTATATCTATATCTATACTATATATGAAATATTATAAAGCTGAAGAGTTTGTTTGTTTGTTTGGTTGAACGCACTAATCTAAGGAACTACTGGTTCGAATTGAAAAATTATTTATTGTTGGATAGCCCATTTATCGAGGAAGGCTATATATAGGCTACTTTTCATACCGGGAAAACATAAGATCCCTCGGGAACGCGAGTGAAACCGGGGGGCGGAAGCTAGTAAAAGTTAAAGGATATACAGTATAATAATAATAATAAAAGTTCTAGCTTTTGAGTGTTTAGAAATCACAGACATGCAGGTTTGGCTACGGTAACCGCCTTACCATCAGGCGGGTCGTAGGTATGCTTGTTTGTCTATTTACGGGTATAAAAATAAAAAAAGACAGCCATTTCAATTTTATTTATTTATACCTATATGTTTTTAATAATTCGAACCCAAATTCTACCAAAATATATTACACTGCAGTTTTTTCGCTGACTTCAAAATACCCACCTATTTACGCAATCAGAATAGAGTTGCTATACTTGATTCGCTTTTTTTACTTTGTTTTAAGCTGGTATTTGACCACAATCTCACTATGGTATGTGATATGCCGAAGGCGGTGGGTAGGTACCTACATACACACAGGCGAGATCCACCTCTTTATTTTTTATTAGTTTTCATTTCAAATGAGATAGGTAATATTTATAAAATTATCACAGAAAACAGATACTTGCATATATTTATATCTGTTTAATCTTTTGATATACCTAAGTGATATTGTCTTTATTAAGTCCATTTAGGTACATATGGAAAGATGATAAAAAAACATGTTATATTATATTTATTATACTGACATTCCATCTCGCGGTTCAAAAAGTAGCCTATGTGCCTTTCCATGCCATAATAGGTTACCTGTGTGCCAAATATAACTAACAAGCTTACTTTCGCATTTATAATATTAGTTAGGATACCTACTATCTTCTGCCCCGTGGTTTCATCCGCGTGAATCTTATGTTTTCCCGAGATAAAAAGTATTCTATAAGTTATTCCAAGGTATGATAGCGACATCTATGAACACTTCCGCTACACGTGGATAGATGGCGCAACAAGACTATACATCGCGCTAACAAGGTTCCCTGAATACTTGCCTGGCGAAAGATATAATAATTAATCCCTTTTCAATGGAGTAGAGGAGTCTGCCACCTTGTTCCTCCATAATCTATTTATGTGCTAAGTCTCATCCAAATCCATTCAGCTATTTATGCGTGATTGAGTGACAAACATCCAAACTTTCACATTTTTATAAGTATACTAGCGGGCCCGACAGACGTTGTCCTGTCCAAACTCGATTACGACGGCATCTACCGGGTCCAATTGTATTTTCAAACCATCCAGGGACCCACTCATATATGTATTCACACAAAATTTCATCCAAATCGGTCCAGCCGTTTAGGTGGAGCTAGGTGACAAACACACATACAGAAGAATTTTATATATTAAGATTAGTGGGATAGTAGGATTACGATAATCATGTTTGTTTATTTAGCTGTGCTAATGTGTTTTGTTCCGTCATTTGATGTGGCGGAAGGTGGTACCTAACACACAAGGCTTAGGAGGACCTGGCTCTCATGTGCAACACACCGTTAGGTGCTTAAAATATGAAACAAAACAAAAATATAACTAACTAAGTACAAATAGAAAGAAAAAAATAGTAAATACGCCGATTTCCAACATATAGGTACCTATACAAGAGTACTATGGTAGAAACAGATTGTATATATGAATGTGAGTTCAATAAAACCTGATCTCGGGTAACTGGTGACTAAAATGTCGGTATCCCTGAGCGGCATGTAGTTAGTAGATATTGCAAGCTTCCTGTCGGTACTGTTGTACTGAGGAAGGAAGTACCCTTCGCTCGAAATCCGTGTACTTGCCTACGGTAAATAAAATATTCATAGCTTCTTCAGCATAATCAATCTTCTAGCATAATGTTATTTTATGGAATGACAGTCTGTGGTGGTGATGATATGGTCAATTGTACGTTACCTGTACCTACTATTATGTATTCTGTGACGTTACTATAACATGGCCGCACCCAATTGCACGTGTGCAGTGCAGATAATCCTTGTATCTGCAGTACTTTTACAATCTAATCGAATAAATTCGATTAGATTGTAAAAGTTGTTGTTGATTAGCGGGATTAGTGGTGCATCTATGCAAGATTTCCTAAAATATAACCAAAAGCTTCACTTGAGTCCAATACTTATCTATCGATCTATCCTTTTTGAATTCAGAAGTGCTATATAGTTAAAGTATCTCATAGACCTTAGAATATGAGATGTCAGAAATATATAATTTTTACCGCGTTTTCACCCGCGTTTCCGGGATAAGTAGTAGCCGATGTAACTCTTCGGGCCATAAACTCTCAATGTAAAAAAATTACGTCTCGATCCATTACTCCGTTGGTGCGTGAAAGAAGCACCAACCAACAAACACATTTTCGAATTTATAATATGTATTACTAGCTTCCGCCCCGCGGTTTCACTCGCGTTCCCGAGGATCTTATGTTTTCCCGTGATAAAAAGTAGCCTGTGTTAATCCAGGGCTCAGCTACCTCCATACCAAATTTCATCAAAATTGATCCAGCCATTTCACCGTGAAGAAGTAACAAACATACAAACACACACACTCAAAAACTTTCGCATTTATAATATTAGCCGTGTGATAAAGTATAGGGATGGTTTATACTATAACGTAAACGTAACTAAAAAAAAAAAGACAGAAACGAACAATTAGCATTCAGTTTACTATTTTACAAATAAATTAAAAATGGCTTAGGCTTAAGGAATAAATTAAATGAACTATACTTAATGGAGAGAGATCTGTATTTACGATGAAATAACTTCAGGGCTGGATTCGGCGAGGACTTTTTTTTCTTTTTCTACTTCTTTCTCCTCCTGCGCGGGCTCAATGTCGGACGATGGCTCGGGTTGGGTGCGGGCTCGGCACATAAGAGTGTCAGGATCTCGCTCGCGATCTGGTCCGCACTGTTCCGTCGCACCTAATAATTTGATTTCTCGATCAAATCGGTCGATCGCATCGGGGTCGATGTGGTGTCTGCCTGCAATCACAACTTCCGCGGCGCGTCCATCGTTACCGCCTCCTAAGAATTCTTCCGACCCGATCTCCACTCTGTACGGGGTGTTGGGCTCGACGAAAGCTTCCAACGCGTGAATATCAGCCCTCTCTTGAATTTCAGGGCTTCGCTTGGACGGTGTATTACTCCTTAATCCAAAAGTGGAGAGCACGTTTTTTGGATAAGCGATTAAGAATAAGATATTTTGTACGTCGGCACGCACGTTGAGCTCTCCATCCTGGCGCTGGTCATAGGAGACGGGCGTGGCGGCCACGGCCGCGAGCAGGCACGTGAGGATGGTGTACATGGTAGGTACGTGCGCCTGAGAGATCTCCAATGCGCTGACTGCGCGGCAACTACTCCCGCGTCGCTTTTACCGGCTATTCGCGAACCAGTCCGGCACTCGAATCGAGTACACTGTAACGGTTAACACGACACGAATAATGCAGACCATTACAGCTATGTACGGGATTCAAGAGTTTATTACTTGTTAATTTAACATCTAATGAGCAGCGATCTATAGTTATTGTCTCGTCTATAATGGAAGAGCAATTATAACGAAAGTTAGATTTATTGTTTAAATATTGACTTTAGTTAATTAGTATTGAAAATGAAAAATAGGCCTTCACAAGCACTTATGAATAGTCTGACTCTAACGCTCGGTTCGGAAGGTTGCTTTTACTGAGAAGAGCCGGCAAGAAACTCAGCAATTACTCTTTTCAAAACCAACTCAGATTTATTACATTAAATTATTTATCTAGTCTCACTGACAATATATGTGTTATAACAAAAAAAAAGAAAAGAAACAAAATTATGAGTGACTTAGTTAATAAATAGATAGCAAATTTAAGCAGACCAGCCCCCACAAGCAGCACCTGTTCAGAAGTATCACAGCCATCGCAAAAAAAATAAAATAATATATTACACAAAAAGTGATATACATACACAAAAAGTAACAAATCTACCAAGCATTATCGTCTTTTTTTTTAACCATTTAGTCATTAATTTTATTTACATATTTACAATTAAAGTAAAAAATACAAACTATGATATATAGAAAACATCCTCAAAGCCCTCGCTACTGTCGATAGGCAAGGTTCCCAACAGGCTGGCAGCGTTCCCTTTTTGGATTGCCAAGCTTATGCGTTGGCGGAAAACGCATAAGCTTGGCCATCCCAGCCCGTCGGTCTCCCGAATCGTCTTTTAAATAATCATCCACATAGTAAGATTTTTCTATTAAAACAGCTTTAATACGGTCCTTAAATCTTTGTGAAGGCAAATTTTAAATTGAAGTAGGGGTTTTGTTATAGAAGCGTGCACCTAGTCCTAGAAATGAACCTTGCACTTTTTGGAGTCTATAAGCAGAGGTCACAAGTTTGTGCTTATTCCTTGTACGTCACATTTTTTGAAAAATGACTAATATTTTGATGGAAAATAATATGTTTGCATAAATTTAATGCATTTAGTTTTCTTTGCATTTAAAACTAAATTATTCACTGTAAACCAATTGAATACCTTTGTTACTGCACTGTTTACATCGTCATAATTGGATTTCAGTCTATCAACACCAAAAATCAGTGAGGTATCATCAGCAAACAGTACAATTCCACAGGTATTTTTAACATAAAACGGAAGGTCATTAATATATATTAAGAATAGAAAAGGACCCAAAATAGAGCCCTGCGGTACACCCATACGCACAGGAGAACCAGACGATTTAAACCTATTTACATCGACACTTTGAAGTCTCTGCCCAAGGTATGATTGCATAAGATCAAGTGCCACGCCTTTTACCCCATAATAATTTAGTTTACGTAAAAGTGTTCCATGATCAACGCAATCGAAAGCCTTGGATAGGTCACAGAACACACCAATGGCATTCTGCGACCTCTCCCAAGCATTAAAGATATTTTTTAAAAGTGTTATCCCAGCGTCAATTGTAGAACGACCTTTCGTAAAACCGTACTGTTCATTTTGTAATACTTTAATTAAATTAAAGTGTGCAAGTAATTGCGATAAAATTATTTTTTCGAATACTTTACTAAGGGCTGGCAAAATGGAAACGGGCCTATAATTAGAAGGATCCCTAGGATCTCCGGTTTTGAACAATGGTACTATTTTACTATGTTTCATCAAATCTGGAAATTTACCTGAATCTACACATCTGTTAAAAATTAAAGCCAAATAGGGAGCGATATCATCCATGATACCCCGCAAGACAGTAACAGATATATCCCATAAATCACCAGTGCGTTTAACTTTCAGACTCTTAAAAGTTTTTAATATGTCATGAGATGTTATATGCCTAAATTTGAATAAGTCATCGCACTCAGACACATTGTTTTTCAATATTATTTCAGCGTCTTCTGGTGAGGAATTTAAGGAGCTGGTGGTAGCTATAGGTATATCACTAAAAAACTCATTAAATGCGTCTGCAATTTGACTACTTTCACTAATAATTTTATTATTTATATTTAATTCAATACTATTATTATGCTTTTTACTCTTTCCCCTTTCAGAGTTAATAATGTCCCATGTTGTTCTTACTTTATTAGTTGATTTACTAATTTTATTTTTTAAGTAGATGGACTTAGCTGAAGCACAAGCTTTCTTGAAAATTTTAGAATAATTTTTAACATACTCAATAAAAATTTGATTTTGATTAAATTTTTTCATACCATACAGCTCATACAACTTAGCTCTACTTTTATAAATACCAACTGTTGCCCAATCGTTAAACTTAATGTTATGTTTTTCTTTAAAAGTCCTTGGTTTAAAGGTATTGTCAAATTCCTTTCTTATAAAACCAAAAACGTTAACCGTTCGGTGCTGACAAGTATGCTTTGATGTTTCGCTGCTTACGAAATCTCTTCGAAAATCTAAGCTGAAGGAATCAAGAACTCCAATTTTGACAAACAGGACAATAAAAGACAGGACCAAGCAAAACATAGAATCGACCAAGTTAGCCGAGTTTTACTTTAATAAATGCATATTGATACATTCACGTATCGTAGCGTATGATGGAACCGGAGGCTCTCGTACGTATGTGTCACCTCGAGTCATCAGATCTGACAGTGACCGCGGGTCAGCGATACGTTAACCGAGTTTCGATAATACAACACTATGCAAATATGTAGATATAAGACAACAGTAGGTATAAACATGCAGGAGTCGTCGATAATCAAATTACGCTGAGTGCAGTTACTTTAGGTTGGAACTGGAGTCCTACAGTTGTGGGTCCCGTTATATCTCGGGTTAAGGTAACGACATAGTGCGGTTTTCCCTGAACGTGACAACTTATAACGGGGTAGTGCTGCAATTACTATAGTAGTCACCATAAATTACTGTTAAATCTTCTAGGTATAAGTAAATAACTTTACAATATTCAAATGTTATGCTGGAATATATCGACACCTTATTGAAGGAAGTCAGAGATTGATCTGAGGCCATAAATGACCATCATAATTGTCTAAAGAAAATAATATCTATATACGGCTATTTTGATTGAGTTTCTTCGATTTCCAACACAGATAAAGACACTGCGCTTGATATCCTAATGATTTTATCTTGAAAAACAGAAATGCTAATGACTTGTCATAATAACGGGTTGACCCAGAGCAAGTGTGCTACAAAATTTGACAGTCATTAATGCTAGTTCTCGTCTGCGGTTTCGCGTGTGATGGCTATTTGTTGTTGTTTCTACGAGTAGGTACTTGAATACTAGGGCTAAATCCAAGAATAAAAATATTACATATCACATCATTCATTTATCACCACTCAAAAACTATACTCTGCGTCTTTGTTAAAAAGAAGATCCTATTAGGTGCCTAATATGTTAGTATTTAAGTAGCTGAAAAATTAATTTCTTTGATTACCTTCTGACAAGTGCTTTTCGTAACGGTTAATTAAAGGACACGATGCAGCAATACCGATTAATGGATGTTTACATACTTATAATATTATTATGTAAATTTAAAGATAAGATAAGAAAAATATTTATTTGCACACCACATGACAAAACAGGAAAACGTAGTGAAAGTAGCTAACAAATACGAAGAAGTGATAACAAAACTGCGGTACTATCGCCAAAGTGATTAGGTTGCTACCTTTGAGTGACAGTAGGTACTATTATATATTGTAGAGGTATTTAATATGATAGTGAACAAATAGAAAGTATGTAGTCTTTATTCTCATGCACTTTATAACACTAGTTGAATGATCAGCCTTCCGCTGTAACTTTCCTTTACTTTCACAACGGTGTCGATAATTAATCAGGAAAAGTCATTGCTAGGAAATGTTTCACAAAATTGATGATCACTTCATAATAGATGAGCCGTCATTACTCGCTCTGCTTGAAATTAATACCTCCCTAAATAACCCTATTGTAAATTGATTTGTACTTTATTTTTCATGTTTTAAGTTTTGTTTCTTCTCCAATATATTATTTATTAATAATAAAGGTATCATGCTGTCTAAACATAGGTTGATTTTGGAAAACTACTTATTGGTACCTCTGTTCATTAGTGAAAACCCTAATAAAATCCGTTGAATTGTTACCTATCTACTTTTCGGAGAAAATCGTACACAGACAGACTGACGCGGCAGGTATTTTTATATACCACATTGTCAGCAAACAAGCATACGGCCCGCCTGATGGTAAGCGGTTACCGTAGCCTATGAACGCGTGTTTTTATTACTTATATTGCACCTTATAAAAGTACAATGATATGAATAGCTTATTCATTAAATTTATTTGCAGGTGACCATCGGAACACACCGATAGGTGTTTGGCGATAGAAAATGAATGAAAGATTTTCGGTGGTAGTCAGGCGGATACAAAGTAGACCTACCATCGTGCTATAGTTCCCTCACTATGTTTTCCTACACCGAAAGCTCAAGCTCAAGCATTATAGGATTCGAACCCACAACATTCGGTGCGGCATCCGACCACTAGATAACTGAAATACTGCTCGAATTAAAGATTTCTTAAATGAATTTTAAAGTAGAGAAATTATATACCTACTTACTCTTGAGTTAGAAGAAAGCAGGTTGTCTGCCTGCGTAGTCTAACCTGATATTGAAACTCGTTCAATAAAAGCTTGAAGATGTGATAGCCTACTTCAATATAGCAGTTTCGAAAGCTGCAGTTTGAGCTAAATTTTGGTAAACTAAACTTTGGTCTCCTTTACTATAAATTTAGTTTATGATGTAAATCTAGATTTTATTAACGTACAACTAAGTATATTAAGTACATGTTTAGACTCATGTGAAGACACACTACATGATAATTGGTTCATTCCATTTTTCATGTGGCACCAAACTATCGAGCAACATAACCGTGACCCAAACTAAACAAAGGGCAAGGTACGTCCGTGAAGTTGACTTCATGTCTCCAGTATACAATAAAATCTTTGGCCTCATCTATCTATATATCTATATAAAATAAAGTCGGGTTATTTACACCATTTATTTTATAACTCAAGAACGGCTGGACCGATTTTTATGATCGTTGATTTGTTGGACTTGTCTCTGCCCCGAATAGCAGAATAGGCTAATTTTTATACCGGGAACGAGGGTGAAACCGCGGGCAATAGTAAGTGTAACATAAAAGTCACTTTAAAGTAAAGAGTAACATAAAAGTTTTGTAAAGTCATACCATAAACAACAATCACGACAGTAGACGAATTTGAACTGTTCTCAGAAAATTAAAAATAGTAGATTGTTACACAAGGAGCTAAAATGACCCATTATATACGAGGTAGTTTTACTCCCGAGCCTATAGCAAGGGAGTAAATAGAAACCGAGTTTTAAGGCGACGCCTTGAAGATTTTGGTTGCAAGGATTCTGATTTTTCTCATCAATGACTGAAGCGAACGAACTGAAATTTATTGTAAGAATTCATCATGTCTTTGACTTTATTTTGTACGTTGCATAACACGATTGGTTAACTTTTATAACACAAAATAATTTATCAAAAAGACCTCTTTCAAATAAGAGATTCCAATTTTACGGGCATTGAGGATCGATTTAAGGTTCCAAAATTTCTACATATATTAATTGAAACTGATACTATAAATTGTACTTAGGTTTTATGAAATATATTTGTAGTTTTTAAATTAAACAATAAAAACCATTTTGTCGCATACGCCCGTTCCGTTTACGCGGGTTTTCTATGAGAGGTCGCTATAGTAGGGAGCGGGACGCAGCACGTTGAATTTCAGATTTTTAAGCTTAACGCGGCGTCACCTTAATGGGTTTTAGCGCCGTGTGTTGCACTATACTTTTCACTACGATTGCGAGAAAATAAAACAATCCAATGCTTTGTGACCTTGACGGCAACAGATTGAAAATTATTTCTTTTCCTTTCTCTTCTATTTGTAAATTAGGGTCTCCATTCTCACTAGATGATGACATTTTCACTATTGTAAAATTAATTATGGTCACTACCAATTCATTTTGCAATTAGAGAAAAATTATAAAGATTTCGCGCCAATGTCTTTTTTTTAGGGTTCTGTCTGTCTGTCTGTCTGTCCGTCCGTATGTCACAGCCACTTTTTTCCGAAACTATAAGAGCTATACTGTTGAAACTTGGTAAGTAGATGTATTCTGTAAACCGCATTAAGATTTTTACACAAAAATAGAAAAAAACAATAAATTTAGGGGGTTCCCCATACTTAGAACTGAAACTCATTTTTTTTTTTTTCATCCAACCCATAAGTGTGTGGTGTCTATGGATAGGTCTTTAAAAATGATATTGAGGTTTCTAATATATTTTTTTTCTAAACTGAACAGTTTGCGCGAGAGACACATCCAAAGTGGTAAAATGTGTGTCTACCCCCCTGTAACTTCTGAAATAAGAGAATGATAAAACTAAAAAAAAAAAATATGATGTACATTAGCATGCAAACTTCCACCGAAAATTGGTTTGAACGAGATCTAATTAGTAGTTTTTTTTAATACGTCATAAATCCTAAGCCGCAATTTACCTTTCATTCAATCAACTCAACTATAAAAAAAAAAATGCAAAAAGCAAGGTCTTACAGCAAATAACAAATAAAGGAAAAATTCTAAAAAATTAAAAAAGTTGAAAAAGGGTGTCCCCATACATACATAGCTACGCCAATTAATAAAGACCTCTGAGTTGTATCGGCGCTGATACAATTTAGAGGTCTAGCTTAATTGGGACTAACATCAAATAAGGTAAATAAATAAAATTGTGCATTTCCCTTGATGGACGAACAATGGACGAAGTTTGTACGGAACCCTCGGTGCGCGAGTCCGACTCGCACTTTAAAAAAAAACTTTTTCCCCTAGAGGAAGAATTGTGCTATTTTTTCTTCGCTCTGGTACGCCACAATGACGGTCTTTTTGAGCAAGAGGAGTGAAAAATATATATATTTATTATTTATTTTTCTACATTCTAAAATTTCAAATGAAATAAAACAAAATATCAAAATTCAATCATGAAACAAGGGTGAAAATATGGAATATGTTTCTAGAAAATGTTATGTAAGTACCCACAACTTTTTTTTTTTTTTAATAATACAAAGATAATATTTTGTTAATATCTATGGCATTAAAACAACTAGATTACAACTTGCTCTTTAGGTAAGTGAGGAAAAGTAATTAATAAGTTACCCGGCAATAAAATAAATAAGAAAGATAAACATAATGGCTATAATTCAGTCGATAATAATAATTATAATCATAATGTCATTGTGTTATTATAAATCTTTATGCTGATCAGTCGATATGTAGGTACAAAACAAGCCGAATTATATATCATGTTATTATTTTTGTTTGTATTAAAAAAAAAACTACAATGGAACCAATTATTTGTAGGACAATCAGAATAGTACACACATTCGGCATGATCCACATAGAAATGAATAAGTAGATATAGATAAAAGTAGATACATTTCAAATAAATGTTAATACTTTACTATTATTTACTATAGCTGTTCGCCCGCGGCTTCGCTCGCGCAGGCCTTATTTCTATATTTTTTTCCCGTTAGCCAATTTCGATGAAACGAACAGTACTTATCTATATATATATTTTTACTTATTAAAACTGCTGTAAACCATGTAATCGAAAAAGGATTAAATAAAATTTTTGGAAAACCCCTGACAGTAATTATAAAATATACAGGTGATTTTTATGAAAATTACGCGGACGGAAGAGTATGAAATGTACAGTTACAGTTTATTGGGGAAGGAGTGCCGAAAGCTAATATTTTTATATAATATGCATTAGAAATAAATTCATTATTAATAAAGAAAACATTACACACACTACCATGCATTTGACACAAACACATGTCACCACCCACTGTCAGTGCTTTGTCGATAATGCGGCAATGACAGACTTAAAGAAAAGAGTTCGTAGGTATATGAGTGAAGTGATTTTCTTTACTTAATATAATACTCTTTTGTTTCATTATGGACGAATTTTGCCCACGGGCGACCTCTAGTGATAAATCCAAGAAAATCCGTCGGGGGCTGCCGATGTAGGTAAATATGTGTAGTACATACCTATATATTTGATAATTGCTGTCGGGGGTTTCCCGAAATTTTATTTAATCCTTTTTCGATTACAACGTTAGAATCCGGTGTGTCTGTACATCGAAGAAAAGTAATAAAAATAGAAAGGGGTACATAACTAAAGAAGAGTAATATTATATATATATTATAATTATAGATAACATAAATAAGCTATTTTTTAATTCGTTTCTGTCAGTCTGTCTGTCTCTTTGTTCACGCACATCTCCGAAACTACTGAACAGATTTTAATGCAGTTTTTACAGGTTGACAGAGATTAATTTCGCACAGAATATAGGCTTTGTTTCATTAAAATCAGATGTCGCTAAAAGTTATTGCCATTTAAAGATTTTTGAAATTAATTTTTTATACTGTTGGAATGTTATAGAATTATAAAGTCTGCGCGAGCGAAGCCGCGAGCGAATAGTAATAAATAAAGGTATTCCTAATGTATCTGCGTTAGCAATTACCCTGATCCTATGATCTCAAGTCATGTCATTTGGGATTAAAACAGTTATTTAGGGATTTTTCAATAAGAATCATTATTTATTTTCAACGAAACAATTTACAAACATATACTTAAAACTAACTTACACTAAAATAAATGCATCTGCTATCACTCATTGCTTCATATTTTCAATTTTTATAAATAAGATGTTATCGAAAACATGTTTTCGATGTAGAGACATCTGCGCATCCAGACCTCTTGGGAATGGGGAGATTCCATTTCTATGTCATCCATCCATCACTGATGATTGACTGCCAGATGATGGCGGTTTTTCATCAGCGACCCCAATATGCTGTACATGTAGTTTCTTAGCCTGTAAACAAACATACACATCGTTAAAACTCATTTTAGTGTGGGAGAAACCTGTGTCCACTAAAATATGCTTACATACTTACATACAGGCTACATACATTTGTGACAGTTAATTTAATTCTTAGTGATAAATCTTATAATCATCGTTAAGTCCGAGATTAAACAATAATACCTAAACGCGAAATTGTTGTAGATTTATAAGATAGATCTGTTGTTAACCAATAGTTGTTGTTTGTAAACAACAGCTGTTAAAATGATGTTGAACATCGCGTCGGCCTAAATTTGGGTTTACTTTACAGTTTAATTAATTATAGCGTTTATAAAATAACAGACGATATTGACATTACCTACTCTGTTTTCTTATGGACGCGTCCTTTTTCTGGCCTTTCGCATGGTGGTATGACTTCAGGTTGCCGGTTGCAGCCTCAGGTTTTACCGGTTCCTCAGGCTTCTCTTCCTGCGGCTTGGGGTTGTTCTCCTCTAGCGAAGGCTTCCCCTCCTCGGGCTCAGGCTTCTGATCTTCAGGTTTGGATTGTTCCTCTGGTTTCGGCTTTAAGACGGGCTCTTGTGGTGGTTTGCTGCTCGGCTTCGGGAAGTCCATGAAGTAGTCCAGGTCGATGAGATCTCCCAAATTGATTTCGGACGCCGCATCTACCAAGGTCTCTGCAGGCGCTACAGCAATGATCACTCCATCAATATTCAGCCTATAGTTTTCTGTGCCATTCTGTCGCTGGTCGTAGTGCACGTCGGGGGCCGGTGCTGCAGCGGCGAGCGCGACGAGCGCGGCGACCAGCGCCACCTCGCATACCACACGTCGGTAGTTGACCATCGCGGAAGGTGTCTGAAGGCGCACTGAACTACTGTCGCGACCGTGGGACCCGCTATGTACCCACTCTCGGCTGCATCTTTTATTTATTTGCTCAGATAGCGGTACAGCCACCGCAGCTCCGACTAGCCGTACCTCTCGCCCTAGCTTAACTGGAATTAATGCAGCCGTGTGTGCAATAAATACAAAATCATCGTTATGCTTCTATGAACCTTAACAATTGCTGCGATTAATGACCCTAGAGAAGTATCAAAGTGACCTAAAGTCACCTGTTCGTAGGTCACGATGAATGAAAACGAGTGTTAAATACATTTAAAAGATAGCGGCAAACACGATAGCTGCCGATCATTTCTGCCATCCGATGAAGCGTAAGCAAGTTACAACTAATATTTCAGGACGACAGGTAGAGGTAAGTGCTTACCTACCTAAAATCGTCAAATATAAAGTCATTAAACTACTACTTTGATATACGTACTTAAAATATACCTATTTATAAGAGGAGACCTCATAAACTGTAGCTAACAGGTTAGTGATACCTACTTAGTGGCCAGTCCCGGTGTCTGGCACAAAACGATGGCGATGCCGATGGCGGAACGGGCATTCAAAGCAACCTGTTGCGCGATGCGCCCGCGCAGCTTTCGAGTAACTGTACCACCTACTTGTACCGTCGCGAACTCGATAAACGGTAAAACGGTTGTTTTTTATTTGCCCTTATCGGATTATTACCTCGTTGGCCTACATCCTTACATAATAAATAAATAATTTATGTTTGGGAACCAATTTTATGTGGTATGGTTATGGTATTCAGAAACAGGGGTTTTGTCCTACCTTTAGTAGATACATACCTATATCAATTTGGTAGATTAATTATAATGTAGCTGATTTACTTCGTAACAAACATTCATGTTAAATATTTAATACACTTATTTTTTATTTTCTTACGTTCATCAATTAACAGTTGTAGGTTTCATGAGTATGTGCTGAGATCACAGAACTATGTAGCTGAGATTCTTGTTTGTGCATCAAAGGCAAGCTACCAGTTTGAAATCAGGAAGCATGTAGGCAACTGGTTTCATGGCCCACTCTTCATCACTGCCGTCAGTCCATACACCTTTCTAAAAGCACGAAATTAGGGCGGCAGATGACAGATCATCCTCGCCCTAATTTGGTGCTTATCTGCTCGTATATATAGTGTATTATCTATGCTTGTCTGACCAGACCGACCACAGATATATTTGCTACATAGTCATAATAATACCTACCTGCCTACTGTGTGGAGTTGTCATCTTTTACCTATCATCTTCTATCGCACTTCGTCGTTCTGAATAACTTAGGTACTATATATTAGGTAGGTATTTGATGGAGTTGTCGCTGAAAACCAGTGTTGCGGCGCTTGTCGTTGCAATTTCATGCTGAGCGATCATTTTTTTTCGACACATAGTTGCCTACTTATGTTGTTTTGATAACTGTTTTTTTTATACCAACCCTGTAAACTGTAAATTGTGTCAAAATATTTTTTTGTTTCTTTTTTTTTTATAATTACTTTTTTTTCCGATTAGGTAAAGTTAAACCATAGTAAAAGTTGTTAAACATGACAAAGAGGTTTCAATAGATGCAGACATCTCAAAATATTAATTTGTAGGACAGTAGTGAGAATACGGTGCTTATCTATAGTGGATGGATATTTCGAGATAAGCTAGCTCGATTAAAATAGTTAATTTTTTTTTAAGCTATTGTATAGCTTTTATAGCGGGCTTTGAGCGCGGCGACCGAATCAAGAAATTCCGTAACGAAAATAAAACCTAATACGAGCTGCTCCGAAATCGGACGAATACGTAAGCAGCTGTTTGTGAGAAAGTATATAGGTGTATAGGTATCTATTAATATCAAAGAAAAAACTTGAATTAATACTGCATAATAAAAGAAAAAAAAATACTGCATAATAAATAAATAATTATAATTGCATAAGTTGATAAAAAATGCAATGCAATAGCTTTACCGCGGCAGTCCCAGAGTGCCACACGTATTTTTTTTCGTGAAAAGAGTGTTGGTGCAATAGTAAACATTGTTCAACAAGACGAACCGGTTTTAAAAATATGCCATCTCAAAATATCCACCCAGTATAAATTGATTACAGCCCTTAATTTGTTTTTTTTTTATACAACATTATCGGCAAACAAGCATACGGCCCGCCTGATGGTAAGCGGTTACCGTAGCCTATGAACGCTTGTATCACTCGCGCGTTGCCGACCCTTCCCCCACCCCGATGAGCTCTGGCGACCTTACTCATGCGCAGGAACACAACTTTAAGTTATTTGGCTGCGGTATTCTGTAAGGTGGAAGTACTTCCCCAGTCGAGCTACTCTTTGAGCGACATATCGCTATGCTCTACCTCTCGTATTCTCGAAGAAGTTTGTACACAGTGCAACGCTTTCAATTGACAGTTCCTTCAGCTGACTCGAGCCTGATCATGATCTGGCAGGTTAATGACCTCTGGATTACCTCCACTATACAAAGTTTCGAAATTACACTCAAATGTTATGATGACATAGCTCAGCGGATTAGTAAGCTGAAGTGGCAGTGGGCTGGTCATATTTGCCGCAGAACCGATAACCGTTGAGGTAGATTAGTTCTACGCCCTGCGACTAGGTGGAGCGACGATATACGCAGGGTAGCTGGCAGCAACTAGAGTATGAGAGCCGAAGATCGGGCTCAGTGGCGTATTTTGGGAGAGACCTATGTCCAACAGTGGACTGATGTAGGTTGATGATTATGATGATCAAAATAAGTCAGGACATTTTTGAATTTTCGGATTGGTGACACTATTAAGTTCTAAAAACGTCTCGAAAAATAAAACACAGAAACCATTGTGTTTACATAAACTGTTTATTGAAGTCGAACATTAACAGTGCTGCAATGTTATAATTATCCCATACATCCCCTATCTCTTAAACATAACACTTTTTATTGTTCCATTAAAATACTTTGTTATCAATAAAAATATATGTATGAAATATTAACACTTTAGAATTACTTGTTTGTTTGTGTGGAAGACTATTGTGCAATCAATTTGGAAAATTACAATTAACTAGACGTATTGTATTAAAACTTTCAAAATATAAAAAACGGCATATTGGTTTGAATGAATAACATTTAGCCAAAACCATGACTAACAAACACCCTTACATAACATACAAGTTCATACAACAACCTCAACAGTTGGATACTAAAATAACTCTAACTAAAATATTGATCCGAAGTATCGTCAAACACAAAATTACTTGTAACTGTTAACTAAATTAAAACCACAGTCGCTCAAAACATCATCAAAATGTAACATAAGGAAAATAATATCACAAACAAAATAATATCTTGTCCACAAAGCACTTGGGACAATAAGGCACAAAATTGTTACATCTATGTTTAAAATACCGTATATTTTTGCTGCTGAATTTGTTATCCATTTCATATTTCTCAAGTGAGATTGTTTTTTAAATCAATAATTAAATACTAAGAAGAATACGATTATATTTTGATCAGTAATAACAATTAAATGTTGCCGATAAGTTCCGCATATTTATTTGACAGGTATCTGATGATAATGCAGTCTCTTTCGTTTGAAATAAGCTGAAAAGACGATCGGTAAACATATCTACCGGATAAGCTATCGGGACTTATCGGCGCGCTATGAGACTGACCCTTGGTATCATCATTTCCTTAGGGCTAAGGACGCCTTCCTTATTTTAAAAAATAATTATCTTTTCCAAGGTTCTCAAACATCATGTTTCAATAACATAAAAATCACATAATCTTATTATACTCAGCATCACTTTGAGCTTTAAAAACCTTTAATTACAATATCAATTCAATCAATGAACCTCATCAAGTTTATCCGTGTGTTCCTTTAGCGTGTATTCACTGCAGATAAGTTTGAGTATATGTTCATAGAAGCCGTCTCCGTGGCGCAGGCGGTACAGCGCGCTGTGCAAGTACCGCTGCACGAGTCCCGCGCACGCCAGCCCGGGACCGGGACCGGGACCGGGACCCACACCCGCGAGTCCCGGACTCGTGCACAGTTCCCGGGCCGCGCTGCACACGGTTACCGCTTGACGCCATATACGGGATGTCACTGGAATAATATTATATTAATATTTTTTATAACAAGGAATACCATGTTTGAAAAAGAAATACAACACAACTGTAATATAAATAAATTATAATAATATCTTAGGCATTTACAAATGGCCATCTGATCCCGAACTACGCAGAGCTTGTACTATGGAAACAGACAAAAGAGAAACAGTCTTATAGCCTACCTATACGAGACCTATAAACTCCGACACCGTTTGAATTTGCCGTGTTCAAATATCATATGCATACCAATTGTCATGGCGATAGGTCCAACGGTATATAATTTGATGCACTGCAGTGCCATCTGATAGCGAGTTAGAACAAAAAAACCTTCTCGATGACCCAACATGTCTTAGATTATGCGCAACTTTCATGATGCGCAGACAGTGCGGTTACAATCAGTGAAGATGTAGAAAATCCAGATAGTGCAGGTGTGAATGTGGACATAGGCACTCTAGATAAATGCGCAGACAGTGCAGACGATCCCAGGACAATGGGGGAAATCAGATAGTATACTTTAAACCCCGAACATATACATATACATTCGTTTTAATTGTTTAGCTGAACTTTTACGATTTAAAGTAGGTACTAATACCAACAACGGGACCAAACGATGAAAGAGCATCAGCTATTCTACGAGTATATCCCAAAAACATAATTAATTCAAACCAACTTTCATGTTTTTTTAATATATTTTACTATCTTTTTTTTTTTTCAGAATTTTCCACCCTATTTTTGACATGTTGATTTTTATAAAAAAAGTAATTTGAAACGTCTTTGAAACACAGGCTTATTTCCAATGGAATTTTTGTTTTCATCTCTCAGTTACATTTATGGAGCACCACGCCAATTTCTTTATCGTAATTTAACTACACCCTTGTATAACAGTTCATAAAAAGCACATACCTTCAGCTTAAAACCAGACAAGATATTAAAAAGACTCACAGAATCGTTGCATGTCAGCATCGCAGAATTGCACAAGTTGTTGTATAGAGGACGCACCATCGGCAAGTGGCAGATTGTTCCCCATCACGATGTTGGACCCTGGCAATACTGATCTTGATATTGTTTCCTCAATCTCCATTTTTAACGACTGTAAAAGTTAATATAAGTCGTTTAAATCTGTTGGCAAGCTGCACAGCTGCACATGAAAGCCAGTGGTCTTCTAGGATTTGTAAAGGTATCTTTAGGCGTCGGTAGCCACTTATCATCAGGTGGAGCATGACATAGTAAAAATATTTTAAAATGGAATGGCAAGAATTGGCCATGGTTTCGATTCAGGTGACAAATCGAATGAGTCGTCTTTAGACTCAAATGGCTTCATATTCGCAATTGCAGACTTCAATTCTGAATTAGGCACAACGTGTAACGCAGCATAAATTTTATGAAATAAAATTGTTCTTGATTAATTTTGTCTGCTGTCTTTTTCTTACTCTCTCATAACATCTCTTATTTTTGGCCCTTAGTTACTTATTTGATATACAATCTAATATTCGACCAACTCAACACTTACTTGAGTATCCACAGAGTTGTTACTGTTTGACTTTTTGGAATCTTCTTTAATAACTTGCAGTTTATAAAATGTTGGGATGTGCTGCAAAATATAATAAATAACATAAAAATTGCAGCCTTCATCTTCACTTTTCTCTGGATATTTTATATCGTAAGCGGAAGGGAAGAGGTAGATCACATGTAGTTTTCGAACTACACTAAAATTTTGCCTATCAACATCAACACCCCTTCCATTGGTTTACTACATTTTTTTTAAAAATTATAACTTGTCTAGAGTACTAAATATTTCAAGGTACCTATCTTATTCCTTTGATTATACGCTCATAAATTAAGTAAGTATAATTTAGAAAATTTAGTCTGCATTTCTGAGATGTATGAATGTTGTGTCTTTTTAATTTGGTTTATCTATTTATATTTGGTAGGTACAACTTTAGGTTGTATATAAAAAATTGGTGACTTCTTCAAATCAGGTTTAAAATAGCATTAAAGTATCTTACATTAGTATCAGCCAGCATCAAAATCCTGTGTACGTGTGGCTGGTCTGTGGTGTCAGGCGACAGTCGGTTCAGACAATCCGGGTAGATTTCTGCAAGAACCACACTGTTCTCGCCTCCCAGCTTACATTTATTATATTCTTTAATTGCCATTTCATCTAAACGATCGTATATGATTGACACGGTTTTTGGTTTGACTCCTGTAATTATATTATTTAGTTATAATCCTTACTTATATTACAATACATGTGAATGTGTTTGTTTTTTACACTTTCATGCCTCAACTACTCATCCGATAATTGCTAAATTTTGCATGGAATTAGGGATACTTTCACAAAGAAGTAAGGTAATTAGAGATCAAATATACTTTCATCTTTATTATTTTATAGTCTATGTCATTGATAGACCAGCAAAGTAACTAATTAATGGTAATAGTCTTATTTAAATCAATACCCAAATTACATTTATGTGAAAATATTTTACTTACCTTACCATTTACCAAGTGCTAAAATGTCAGCTTGTAAAAATATAAAGTGTTAATCTTAGTACCTACTTGTTTGCAATCAACATAATAATGACAGAATATTTTATAATCAACAATTTCGCAGAAGCAAACATCATATTGAGTGTAATATGAAATTGAGCTCTGTGTATATTTATTTATTTCACACATAAATGAGGTAATTATTCATTATTTAATTTGAAATGTTGCAAATTACTATAAATACTTCAAACTGTGTTGAGAATCATAGAAAATTTGTACTATGATTATTACCAAAATGTTCAGCAACTAAATGGCAGTCAGCATCTTCAGACCATGCCAGGATGATCTGTAGTGATTGCTGTATAGAGCACTGCAGCCTGTAGAAGAAGGACCCTGCTCTGATTGGCTGCTTTTTGTTACAGGACTCACAAGCCCATTGAACTCTGAAAAGATGTGACAACCAAAGTTTGAAATATGAATACCTTCATCATATCAGCCCAAGTTAAACAATTGGCAGTCTTTTTCTGTTGCAACCACAGTTTTTCATTGTGCCAGTGTCATCACAGTTTGCCTGCTCTCAGAACTATGTCATCTCATGATAGAGCCTGTAATATTTTGGGCAATTGTCATCCGTCTCTTGCCATCTGTTTCAACCATCAAAATAGGAAGAAAAAGACACAAAATGGTATTGCCTGTGTGACTGAATGATACTATGGCTTGACTTGAGATGATAGGTCCTTGGATTGAATCCTAAGCAATGGTTGTGGGTTTAGTGAAGGGTCAAGGTGAGCTTTTGGTGAAGGGAAACATAGTAAGAAACCCATCACTTGGTGGTAGGATACTTTTTAGTACATGACTTTTCGATGTCTTTAGATAGGTCTTTTCAATAGGATTACAATAATTAATATTAGTCCTAACAAAACCTAGCCTATTGGTTGTGGCATTATTACACAAAGGATATGAATATTTTAAAGTAAACCCACCTATCTATGACTCTTGCGGTCTTACATATCACATTACATTCAGGTTTGTCAGTAGGACATTTGACATAACTTGGTAGTAATCCAAATACTTGTAATCTTTCCACTAGCTGCCTTTCTATACTTTTCTCACCATTATTATGGATGAAGTCTTTGTATAGCTTGAAGTTACTGGAAATTACAAATAGATAAATTATTTTTATTGTAGATAAACTCAAATTTATGATTGTAATGTTGACCTGCTGACATAATTAAAAATAAAAAGATAAATACAGTTTGTAAAAAAAATATCAAAATCGGACTACTCTGTAAAAAGTTATGCGTGGTTAAACATAAAAAAAAGAAATGCATTGACTAGAGAACCTCCTTCTTTTTTTCATTGGTTAAAAATGACCATACATCCTAATCCTTATAATAATAGTACCTATTATTGAATATAATCAAAGCATATATAATCTTATAATACTGACTCTACCACTGGTTCGAAATATACAGAAACTGAGAAGACTTTCGTAAGTTATCTCAATCTATATCATAGGTAGGAGAAGGCTAGAAGTAGGTAATATCTCTTTTGGGTCAGAGAGCTACTCTTAAGGGCGGTTTTGTTGCAATACGACCCACCATGTGGGTAAACAAAAGTATGGCAATTTATATTTCTTGTTCCTTGCACCACAGTGCTGTCGCCAGGCTACACCCCAACCCAAATTTACTTTATAATACCTACAAAAATTATCATAGAATTACTTTGATCCACTTTCACGACACATTTTGTAACTTACCCTGAACATGTGGCGAAAGGTAAACATGGCTCGTCTACCAATGCTTTTGTGGTACTACTATCGTATGTAGTAGAATCTGCTTCCATTTTAGACTAAATTACGCCCGGTTCTTCCTTGAATAAAGATATTAATATGACGTTACAGTAAATTTCTTTATGGATTGTTTGGAAATTGGATTGAAAGTGATTTTGTGTATGATCATATTCTATGTTGTACTGATTCATTAATATTTTAGATACTCGTACGTGACTGGTTAACGTTTTTATTTAAAATTATATAAGTACATACGTTCATTTATTTCATTTGTAATAATTTTCACTGATGAAAATAATCAAATATAAATAAAACAAGACAACTAATGACAACCATGACATTGACAAGCAGAGCGAGCAGTGTGACCAGTATAAATTGACCATCTTGCTAGCAGCTCGACTAATAACCAGGGATGTGAAAAAAAAATCGATTACCATACTAAATTATTATTTAACATATTATTTTTTCGTGATTTTCAATAATTGATTTATTGATAATATTATTCGATTAATATAAATTTTTTAAATCGATTTTTGTAAACGATGCCATCTGTGCAACGAATGAAAAAATACGAAGTAAGTTAACTAAAATAAACAAGTCGATCAAAAGATGGCGCCATTTGTGCTGTGTATGTATTTAAAATAGTTTCGTATCTTTTTAAGGGTTTTCTTCTAGCGATATTTTACACTGGATCAAGTGACAAGATGATTTTTGAGGTGGCAGCCCTGCACAGATGTGACATTGAGTACAAAAATCGATTATTAAAAATCATTTATTTTTTTCTTCTAAAATCGATTTTTCACGAGTCGATTTTTATTGAAAAGAGAAAAATTGATTTTTATATAATCTTTTTTTTTCACTCAATGTCACATCCCTACTAATAACAGCTAAAATCTGCTAAACTTTTTCGATAAAAATGACAAAATTATTCTTACGATTTAATTCATATTCAAAGGAAGATGGGTCGATAGGTAAGGTTCCCAACAGGCTGGCAGCGTTCCCTTTTTGGATGGCCAAGCTTATGCGTTGGCGGAAAAAGCTCCCAGCCCGTCGGTCTCCCGAAGCCTCGATGAGCTTGGATGCTTTGATGGTGGTAGAATCATTTGTAACGTTCATAAGTGCCTTATTAGGGCCTAAACTGAATAAATGATTTTTGAATTTGAATTTGATAAAATCCGAGCAAATCGGCGAGCCTCGAACCCCCATGGACCCATGGTTTCAACTGCGAATGGCATGAACGAAAAATTAGAACCAAGACTTTATCCAACTAAATTAAAGAGTATATAATCTTTACTAAAACTTAGTGATTTGTATACTCTTTGCTGAACGCTATTATAATCATCGGGCGATCACATGGCGTAATTACTGAACGCAGCCCCTGAAATTAACACTATCTGTCACAAACCACAGATAACAATGAAGATATAATCACAGACAATCTGCGGCGAAATATAACTCGTCTCATTACGAAAGCACACTGGTGTCTAATAGATAAAGAGTGACGATATTATTTCCAGCTTAGAGGGGTTATAGTTGCCATTAAAATGATAGCACAATTCATACAATCAACTTTTCTTTAGTAGGATGTTGCGCCAGACTGCTCCACTCTACTCTTTGGTCGTACTCACGTTATCTATGAACGTCGCTTTTTTTTTGGTCAGCGTCGCGCTTAGATTGTTTTTAAAAAATCGAATTTATAATCTTTCTGAATTAATTGTACGCTATTTAAACTAAGAAATTATTTGTGTTCAACGTGTTATTATTTTCTCATCATGTAAGTACTATTCATATATGATTTTCTGTTTATTCACAACAATCCACAGTACTGCTTGCTTGCCTGAAGTGCATGTTATTGTACAAGTGTTCTTTGATTTTTCTCCGTCTACATATTTTTAAAAAAGGTACTAAAGAGCGACATAGTGTTAAGTGTAATGTAATTTATATTTTAAAAATCGGGCATGACTATGTAACCTCAGAATAAAAGTTTTTCTTTTGCAATGGGTGTAGGTAAAGTGGAAATCGTGGAAACCTATTTTTTATTGATTTTTATAAGGGCCGCTTGATACAATATATCTTTCAAATATCTCTAGTACACTTAATGCTATGTATAATTTTATAAGATATAATAGGCTTAAAAACAATCTTTAATATATAAATAATGAAATAGCGCATAAATATAAAATACTAGAATTTTATAAGTATTGGTCAGCCTGAAAAGTAGGTAGATGATCTCTCAGTACAATGTCACATTACACTACAAAATGTCAATTCCATTGAGGTTGATTGTGGGTCGATCAACTATTCTTTGTACCTAACCATGTCCTCATAACAAAAAAATAAAAATCTCCAAATTAATGAAAGCTTTTTAATATTTTATTGCTGTACGGTGAACCAAGAATAGATAACTGTATATCCAATTTGTATATTTAACCGAATCCATAACAAATACTTTTATTTTTATTGATAACTTAGGGGACCTCATCACTGTCTCCTTTAAAATCTTAGTGTCCCCACAGACTGTGCTGTACATTTTTATCGGATTGTTTATGATTTTTTATATAGGAGCATGCCATTATCTGCTAATATTATTATAATACAATAGTTTTCCCTTTCATATTCAATCAATTGTAATATAATTAAAAGAAATAACATATTAATATTAATTTTACAAATCTTGTCCCCAGCTTGTCACTAAAATCAATGTCCCTTCAGTAACCATTATTGTATTACGTAGATCAAGTCATAGATGGCTCTAAATGTAGTTAATCTAAGCATTGACTTACTGGTACTCGTGTCACATGATTCCCACAATTTAGAATTTTAGCCAATAATCGCTACTTGCCCACATGGCGTGTGATAGCTAACGTGTGTTTATTCGATGTCCCCTAAGTTCCGACGTAAAAATTGGTAAGTACTCTTTAATTCAGTACAATAATTGACATGGATTACATTAAATAAGTCTGTTTTTCATTTGTGATAATCGATTCTGTATTATTTTTGAGGAAAAAGAATATAATTAAGTTATAACCTATAAAAGTCTCATCCGTTACCTGTCCCTTGAGTTACTGTAAATGGTAACTTAGAAGACCTAATGGTAACTTGGTGGACATTTATCGTTGTACTATTTAACATATTCTATCTCAAAGTTAAATCTTTGAAAAGTAAAAGATTTTTTAATGTCCGGGAAATATTCTTGGCATAGCAAGATATTAGTTGTTATATTTTTCGATTCGAATTTTATCTCCAGTGATATTATAAAGAAGTAAAGTGGATGTAGGAGGAAATTCCGGAAACTGCTCATCCGATTTCTAAAATTCTTTCTTACTTTTGAAAGGTACATAATTCAATTCGAATCCAACACATGGGCAGCATTTGGGAAACTACGAAATGTTTTCTCATCCAAAATACCTCAGTGCCTCAAGACGAAAGTCTACAATCAGTGTGTGTTAGCAGCGATGGCATATGGCACTGAGACGTGGTCTCTCACTATGGGCCTCATAAAGAAGAAGCTCAAAGTCGCACAACGAGCCATGGAGAGGGCTATGCTCGGGGTTTCTCTACGCTATCGAATCAGAAATGTGGAGATCCGTAAACGGACAAGAGTCACCAACATAGCCCAGCGGGTTGGCAAGTTGAAGTGGCAAGGGGCAGGGCACATAGTGCGCAGAACAGATGGCCGATGGGGCCGAAGAGTTCTGGAGTGGAGACCACGGACCGGCAAGCGCAGCGTAGGACGTCCACTTGCAAGGTGGACGGACGACCTTGTAAAGGTCGTCGGAAAACGTTCGATCTAGGCCGCCCAAGACCGCTCCTATTGAAGATCCTTAGGGGAGGCCTATGTTCAGCAGTGGACGTCTTGCGGCTAAAAAGATGATTACGATGATGATTGCAAGAAACGAGCAAGATTGTACTGTTTGTAATAACCAAAGAAGATGTCAAAATGGTTTCAAAAGAACTGCCTACAAACATTACAAGATTGCAAGGTACTTGTACGTACACCGAGTGTTCACTTCCAATTACGGTAATTTGAGTTGTTTTTGCAAACAAGGATTTTGCAGGTGCTTAGAACCTAAAATTTACCATCCTATTCCTCTGGGATCAACAACAACTGCTGACGCATCAGTTTGCAATAATATTGCGATGCCGATTCTTCCATCTTCTACGGATTCAGCAGATGCTGGTGATGCATGCATCGTAAACACTCATTTATCTCCTATATCTTCTGATGACGATGTACAACTTAACTTGATTAAGTCAAGGTGTTTTGGAGCTGCAGAAACTACTGCTAGCAAACCACTAGCAGAAATAAACTACACAGACTTAGCCAAGGACGTGGGTCAACGAGGAGCTGTTTACGATATGGTTTACGGCTCCATAGATGCATCTGATGAAGAAAATCAGCCTACCTCTTTTGGGAATAGTAAAATGCTGCCGGTGATTTCCTTTTAGCAAAAGTACATGCTAAAAGATGGTATTGATGGTAATTCGACGCTCGTAAGTGCCTTCTTAGGGCCTAAACTGAACAAATGGCTTTGACTTTGACTTTGAATAACTAAAAAAATACTTAGAAGATATCTTATAGTTTTGTTTTCTTTTTTAAATTTTATTATTGAAGTTAATTATTGTCTGTAATGGATCCAAAATAATGTTGGTGGTAAATAAACCAATTTTTGACGATATTTATGTCTATTACGTTACCGAAATGTCTCTTAAGTTACTAATTTGTCCCCAAAATTTTTGAAGGTTTATTGCAATTTAATCATATGAAACAGTTTTTTCTTACAACAATATTATATTTACGAAAATTGGTAAAGTAATGACTTCACACATCTTGAAAATCTAGTTTTGTACATTGGTCATTTTAGATTTATGTTAAAAATATCTTCACAAAAAGTTCAAAAGTAACTTAAGAGACACAATAACATCGTTTTTAATTGGTTATATCATCAGTTTTCTTTCAATAATTAATTTGTAGAGTGTATAATTCTTAGAACTTCTTAATAAACTGTTTCTCTAATAAAATATAATAGTTTTATTCGATTGAAGACCAATTTATCAGCAAGTATCTTAGGGGACGAAAAACGTGACAACATCAATTCAAATTTTTAAAAAAATGCTTTATTTTTAAAAACTTGCACTGCTGATAAGTTGGTTTTAATTTTGAATATCCTTGCTGTTGATTACTTAGTTACAATTTTTGATTTGTTTACATTTTTATTTTAAAATTTATTTTTTGAATTGAATCGTTTGGGTACAAAGAATAGTTGATTGACCCTTGTACAACAGCCTGTGCCAGCATTTAAACAATTGTCTATTGAATGGTTATTTTCTCCTGAGGTTAACAATATAATCACTTGTGCATGTCCTCATATTAGTAACAATTTAACAACAATTTGTCTTTATTGACCTGAAAATATAAAGTTTAACAACAACTTTCAGGATTTCTTTAAAAGTGGTCTACATATTTTATGATAAAATCAAGAGGTTATCTATTTATAAAAGTTTTATATCCTTTTGCTGGGACTACTATCTTAAAAATTTAACTTCTTTATTTTTAGTGTGAAAATGCACCTCTGCAAAACTGTTTGGCTTTGAGATATTACTTAAAAATTACGATATGCACAACCTAAGATATAAATATAATAATAATAAAAAAATATTGTTGCACAATTTTTACTGTTTTCTTTGCAATTCTACTATGTGAGAAAGTTTCAGACAGCCTAACTTTGGGCTGGCCAAGTTAGATTGTTTATTTTACCAAGCAGGATATAGGTATTACCTAATATACAAAATCTAATCTTTATTAATAAAAATAGTAATAAATTTAATACATCATGTATTATTCATGTCAATTAATTTTGGCTTCAAACATTTTAATAATTGTATATTTATCCTCAATTAGATAGGTATGTGTCATGCAATTGCATTAGGCTATATTTTATTATCATGAAGTAGTCATTGAAAGTAGGTAGGTAGATACTTACCTATTTATTTTCATGTTCTCATACGACCACACTGCTGAAACATTTAAACCTATGTTAGCTATAAGAAACTGTAAATTAGAAATACTGTGTATTGTGTCAGTACATCTAAAAGAAATCATAATCACAAATGTTAAGGAACTAAAATGTAGAACTCGATCGCAGCGCCACCTACTGGGTCCAATTGTGAATCTAAACCATCCGGGGCCCCACTCAAACACACAAAAAAAAAACATCAAAATCAGTCCAGTTATTTATTTAGTTTAGGAGCAGTTCAGTGACATACACACATGCAGAAGAATTAAAAGATAAATACGAGTATATTAACTTATTTTAATAGTTCCAGACAATGTCTATAACCTGTCTATGTTTACTAGGAAGCCATAAAACGGAACGTATCTGCCTCGTAAAATACTACTTCTATGAAAAAGTGAGTGGATAAAATGTTTAAATTTTAAAATTTCATATATTTCTCTTGCAATTTCCGCGTCTCGTGCGTGATTAAGGGCAATAGTTAGTTCGGTGATGCAACGCGCGTATTTTTGGCGCCATAAGAACGTATTACGTTCGTACTTAATGGTCGTGCTGAAACTAGCTGACGCTGTCGACGGTTGTCGAAGAAGAATGCAGTAATGCATAAACAACTCAAAAGTCATATTACTAGAATTAACATTTTAGGTTTGTGCTGTACCTAGTAGGACTTACTTAGTTCTACTTATAAATGTAATATATATAATCATTAATTTTACGGGTGACTATGACCTACAATGTTAGAAAAACTCGTTGAATCTTCCCATTTGACAATCTTGCATCTACTTAAGTCATTGGATGAGTGGTCACAAGTTTTTGCCGTGAAATCAATACTCACATGCGTTTCACCAATTACAACAGTACTTTTAAAAACCTATGCTACGTAGGTACTTAGACTACGTATGAATGATGGCTGCGACAACTGACGGGAGGTAATTACACGCCACATTAAACGCGGGTGTGAAGACCGACACGTTACGTGACAGTCCACGTTGCAGAAGCATCGTGACGTAAGTTACAATACGCTTCCAAAATATTGCTGTTCATATCATAATAATTATTCACCGAAACAAAATGAGCTAGCTATAACTGTATCATATTCATATTTTGCCATCAATGCATGCAGTTAGTCCAAATCACAATTTTATCACACGCTTTCTGGTGGATTGTTTTGTTTCGAATATTCGTTTATGTGAGTACATCACGTTTTATTCATTTAACCTTTTGCAATCCGCAACGTCTGCTTACATTGATGAAGCGTTACTAATTTTCCGAGAATTTGATCTATTTTATAAATCGAAACGTTGTTTTGTTGCCCTATGTGTTGGAAATATCCATGTTTCCATGTTTGTCCTAAAGTTATATTTCTGAAATATAGGTGGTTGGTACTGCTTCAAAATTCTTAATGAGAAAGTTTCTAAGAGACATTTTATTTAACGCTTGTACAGCTCAGATTGTATCCTTTCTATTGTTTCTTAATTTGGTTTGATTGCCTCTTACTCAGTTGGATGTGTGGGCGTATTGTAACTGTTTACAAAGTGACTTGCCCGTCATGGCGACAAGCGCACTTTCTACGTGTGCTGAACTACAATTTAACCGAAATTGATATTATCACAGGTCCATTATATAAAGCTCCACAGAATGCAGGCAACAGATCCGCATTCTATTATTTTTCTGAACCGATGGTTATTGACTACTCGCGAATTATGTTTGTAGCTTGACTTGGAAGATACTATAAAAAAGTTTCGATATATTCATGATATTTATCCTGACCATGCACGCAAATTTCCAACCGTTAAGTCAAACGACACGGCACCTTACAAAATACACTTGCTGGAAAGACTGACGTTTCGTGTCTTACAGTCATCAGTGTAATTCATGACAAATCAGATTTATCGTTAGTCCACAAATGTTAGTATTTACGCGAAAAACTTACTAATTTCTTTGATGGTCTCTTTCTGTATCATATCGTACAACAAGGAAAATACAAAGTTTTCGCATAGTTTTCACGTGTTACGACCTAAAGGTAAAATTAACCTTTATCGATGCCGACGAGGCAACCTTTCCTGCTTGTAGACCTGGCTGTCGCCGTTCTATTGTGCCTTGTCGACCTGGATTTATAGCTTATTGTTAGAAACAATAAATTTTATAGGGTCGTCGCCCTAAAGCTCGCCCACTTTGACATTTCCGAAGCAGGCAGAAACATTGCCATCGCAGCTTTCTGTTGCTCTTATTAAACATATTATAGCTATTATGTACAACTGCACGTATATACGAATAGTACCTAAATTGTTTCTAATAATTGAGACAGCCTTGTTCGTCAAACAGTACACTGTACCAACCAGAGTTTCGTTTCTGAATCTAGAAACATTAAATCGAGTAAATCACGCACACGTAAATAACTTTATGCGCTGGCATAAATCTGATTAATCCGAGTGTCGATGTTGGACGGATGATTCGCACCGACAATTACTTCCTCGGTATACTATGGTTTATGAATTGTATTAAGTGAGAATAGGGGCGCTCCCAACCGTAAAAACTCTTAAATAGGCTATTGACTCAAACGATATGACTTATGACTAGCAAGTACCACTTGATTTGAACGTAAGCCTGTTAGAATTAGAAATCAATGTTGATGTTTTGTTATGGAATGGGCGAAGCTGTTGGCCTGTTCGGTTGGAGACAGGTATGCGTGGAACGCGGAGTCGTCCGGCGTGGTTATAATTAGCTAAGCTGTCCTTTGTAAATGCTTTCTACGGCACTTTCCTGGAACGTCGCATCTTAGAACAGGAATGTCCGAAATCAAGACTAGCACGAATTCTACTCATGTTTCCATGTTTCTTACCATTCATTTTTTGTTTACTCCTTAGCTGACTTACCGTCGAAAAATGTTCATACTTAATTTGGCTATCATTTATATATATACATAGGTATGTATGTAATGTACTAATAGTGAAGTGTAAACAATATGTATGAGATGAGTTGAACGGATTGGATATGTCAACACGGATTCACACATGTTGTCGAACAAAACAAAATAAGAAGCTTTTTCGCCCCCCGTTGAATGATACGATTTAAGTTGAATTCAAAATAATTACATTCTTGGAGCACTTTAAAACGCTATACGTTATTTATTGACGTGTGTATTGTAAGCAACGATGATTCAAAAAGCTTGGAGTAAGATTTTGATACTATGTTTATTTTCTAGGGAAAAATTGCATCAACTAATTAGAAATTACTTTCGCTAGCGCCGTTGATAAAGTAAACACCCAGAAGTAGGTTGGGCGTACCCAAAAACCATGTATAATTCGATTAAACACTTTCTTCGGAACTTAAATAATGTCACTATCTGCAAATTGATCTTAGATAAGTATAAAGATAGTATCAGCATCTTTGCATTATTGTTCCGTAAAACATTATTTTTTTCAACTAACACGTGACACGTAACATTTATTGAGCCAAATGAAGGCTGAGAAGTTGTGACTTAATTAATGAAGTGTGTTTTCTTTAGTGAAAATAAATTAATGAAGGTTATCTTATTTCATTCATCTTTTGAAAATATAATTTTGGCACTTACGTGGGTAATAAAAAACCATTGCGATGCTCGAGTAACGCATAAAACGCATTTCCTGAATAGCAGGAAGATGCGCACGCGCACCATGTATCCGCAACCGTTAATTGCTCTACAATTCACCTCGCTGTGATTGCGCATCAAATTGCACCTTAGTTGGTGAAAGTATGGCAAAAAGAACATAATCTTATCAATGACTTGCCGGTATCAAAAGTATATCACTTCAGAATTATACAAGATTTCAAATATTCGCACCCACTGATCTGTGTGTTACCTGCGCAAGTCAAAAATTTTATTGGTGTACGATTGTGAATAATCACAATAAAAAACGCATAATTATTTTATTTTTTAATAAGGCGTTTTAATGAAGAACTAGATTACCTGTAGGCTATAAGAATGCGAACGGTAAATCTATGATGTCGGATAGATTTGTGATTAGGAACGTTCACGAGTTAGGACACCACGTATTACCGTATCACGAAGCTATTAACTCACCTAACACGAGATCTAACAAATCTGAACTTTCACCTACACAATGGGATTTGTGTAACAATCCTAGACAATATATAGTTGCATGTATTGATTTTTTACTTCTTCGTGAGAATTTATCAATTGTGTCATCTCGTAATAAGCCTATGGGAATTCATTTGTCGTCTTTTTGTGTTTCGAATACATAAATGAAGCGAAACTTTGTTCGTTGTGTGTTCTAGTGATATTTACGATGTTACCTAGTTGGTCGTGTCAAGTCGTATGCAAGTGTTATTTCGATATAATTACAAATGGTTTGTTGTTTTCGTGTCACGGACTCGGCTGCATGCTGCGTGACCTCTCAGTGCGGTGCGGTGTACGCAGACTCCGCCGCAGCGCAGCACAGATCTGGGTCAACCGACCTGGCGCCACCCGAAAATGCCACTCACATTTTAATCCTTATTTTATAAGAAATAGGACTGCGAAAGTTATAGCTTAATTGATTATAATAATTAATATATATTTTAATTGCCATTCACCAAGAACGCTTAGATTAAAAACACTGCGATTATGTAGGTTTTGTAGAACGCTGCGTACAAGTAAAAAAACCCGATATAGTTATCTATTAATATAATTCATGTCAGAAATTTACCATTTCAATTATCAGAAAGATGAATGCGGATTCTCCAGACGTGGCCTTAAAGCTATAATATTTCTATGATTAAAATATCAAATTACAGAAAATCTCTCTCGGTTCCCAGGATCTCACTCGATTCGTCACAATGCGCCAATTTAGTTGTGTTAACGCCTAAGCAATTTCCTGCCATGCGCCAACACCACGTGGTACCCTCTGTTTGTTACTCATGATCCTTATTAATTTTGTTTTTATTCTGCCTCTCCACTCCAGTATCATATAACATGAATTTTCAGCTATGTTTAGTTAATAAACAAAGAACATTCATGAATCCTCCGCAAATGCAGAATATTTTATATTGTGAATATCGTCGTCTGCGACTGACTGCGACGCTTGAACTTGGCTTGGCTATGTGACATTGAAAATTGTTTTTTTTTTTTCATTTTGTAACAAAATACTTGCATTAAGAATGATTTATTTGCTTATTTATTGAAAGCCGCTCTATAATGGATATCGCTAACGAAGGAAATATTTATATTTCAAATAACTTTTATTATTTCGAAATCTTCCTTTGTTTTCAATGGTTTTCAAAGGCTGCCTGCCGCTGTAATTCGAGGTAATTAAATTATTTTGTAAGGTGGAAGTTACGGGTATGTTGAAATTCTGCTTGCTTATTTACTCTTACATAACTTTGGCAAATTGTATCTAAGATTAATACGTAGCTCAGTTTCTTACATATTTTTTTGTAACAAAACGCAACTGTCCACACTTTTGCGAAAGACTAATCAACAGTCGACACCCGCAGCGCTGGTGGACTAAATTCACTGCAATTATCTAAATTAAATGTTTGTAACAAAATGTATGTAGTACCATGTGCAATGAGTTCCACGAACAATTCCTGTAATTGATTCTGTCTTGTCTAACTTTTACAGTAACTAAGCATATTTTTCATATCGCCATTATGAAAGGAAAAGCAAAATAAACGGCCAGCGTTTATCTACCGACATATGGACCGACGACCAATCTCGATACGGCTCGTCAAACGTCCGGGTAAAATTAGCCTGGTGCTTGCTCCTTTTGCTCTTTCACTATTGATTTTGTACCGATAAATTGTTTGGCAGTCTTTCCAGACTCATTTATCTCGTTGCTAGACTTGATCAAGATTTCTTTGAATTATGATTCCATAGATCAATAAGTCTACCGTAATAATTTTGGTAAAATAACTATTCATAAGAATATAACTTATAAAGTAACAAAGTACTAACAGTTCTCAGTAATTACTTTTTTTAAAGCGTTCGCCAAAATGTTTATGAAGTTATGACTTCTTGATTGATTCTGTTCATAGGTTCAACATTCCCGAAGCAAAAATTGATCTGCTTCGCAATTCTATAATTTATTTAGTTTGACATTTGTACGAGTTTGCAGTTTGCACGTCATAGGCTTTGCACTCTAATTCTGTTTTGGTTGCATCGCTCGCTGAACAGTCACAGTACAGTCACGTTCACCCCGCGTCGGCACTGGACGTGTGCGTTGTGCTCTCACTCGCTTTGCTTCACGTTTTTATTTATCCGTATACAATATTAGGAGTTCCGAAGGACTTGTTTATTCAGCTCCGTTCATTTATACTGTGACGTTGATATATGATGTGTTAATAGGATTTACACGCCCGAAAAAGTTGCCAGCATAAGCTGCTTTAATATTCCTGCTGATGTGTAAGTTGATTATTTTGTTATACGTAGTAGTTAAGTTATAGTATACCGTTAACTTGTCACATAAATAATTATCTGTTTTATATATTTATTTCAACTAAATATGTGTTATGAATGTACAATATGTGCAATAACTAATGTGGTCCAACGTGCGACACCAGTTTTTAGACCGGTTCGAAAGTGAGGGTTTTGTTGACGAAACCGGATTGCTTTATAATTATACTTTAAATGGAGACCTATATCAGCAAATTATTTTTCAGTTATTGTTTTAAGTTGAATTGCCGCAAAAGTAAATTCCTTTGTGCATAAGAATCAACTCTATGTTCAATATACTTTTTTTGGCAAATTCAATTCAAAAGCTTTTTGGTTCTGTCAAGGTATTCAAAGTTCCAAACGTAACTTACAACGTATCAAGACTTCCTTCCATAAATAGCTTTACTGCCCTATCAGATACAAGGAAAAAGTGTGTTCATTTATTTACAAAACGGCTCACTAACTAACTTGACTTTCCTGCTTTTTCTTTTCGAAAACGAGCTGCCGGAAATCTTTTTATGTTTTTTCCATCTATCGTGATGTGAAAAATAAAAGCACGCTTTAGTATAACACAACACTGACCATCGGACATCGAACCCGTTAGATCGTTTTTAGAGCGACGACCTTGCACTGTTCAAGACTTAGCTTAGATTAAGAACTTCAAACCGGAAAATTAATGTACTTCAAAATATACAAACTGAGTATTGGAATCTGGGCTATTAAATAAACAGTTTAGAGCATATGCCTTAAAATGAACATGATGTAGAGAAACTGGAGTTATTGTGAATGCAAAAGGTCAAAAGCATTTTGCTGTAACCAATTTACTAACATGAGAGGCACAAAAAATGCAGCCGCATTAAATGATGACGCCAACTTACCAATGAACAATACCAAGGTTTATATTCATTTAATTTTTTTGCTAACGACTATCAATCAACAATTTGCTGCGCTATCAATAGGTAATAAAGTAGCAAAAATCTATTATAATCATTTTTCGATAGAATCAGTTTCAAAGGCTTATGCAGAATAACATTAGTGTAGATAAAACTTCAGTAGTAAACCTGGCCGAGATGATAATAATACCGTCTCCAATTTCCACGAGCTTTTTCTTACAATTTCCTGTGGAAAAGTGTTTTGTCGCGCTTCTTGGCCTATTTTCCATTGAAGTGAAGTCGCTCCTACACTAACACTGACGTCGCCAGAGAGTCTGCGGTTTGTTCTACAACTTTTGAATCTCTCTAACATAGCTTCTTTTATAGTTTCATAGCATAGAATCTATGGATTATACACCATATTTCATCACTTAATCTAAACCTTCATAGAATTATTGAATACGTATATTCTATATTCATAAATATGAAATTAAATTATCTCTCCAATGGCACTACGATAGCTTTTACAGAATCAATGACCCAATGCCCTATGCCCATTTTAACTTGTTTCTTCTGTAGGTACCGTTATTTTTATGATAATTCATTGAGGCGTCCATCCATATAACATCGCACATTATTCTTTTGTATCTCCAGTTTCATTGTTAAACATTTGTCTTCGGAGAGAGTTACACGTTGCCGGAATATTAATCAGAAATAATTTACGACCTTAATTTCTTTTGCTGACATTTAAAGAGCCTGTCTAAATATATGCTATGTTTGGATCTATGCAGTGCTGTTCATCATGCAGCACTTATTAGATAGATGCGGTTATCGGTTCGCCACTTGAACTGGATGCTTGCCAATGCATCGATGATGTCATGCGGCACTTTTTCAAATAAGATTGTTACTTGTGCAGATACCAATTTGAAGCTAAAGTTTACACCACGTTTACACAGAGTTCTGTTTGTTTGTCGATGTGTATTTTGGTGTGGTGTCTTGTTTTCCAGACGTACGGACATGTTTATCTTCTAGCAATGGGGCGAGATCGTAAAAAGTTCCGAGCGATATGTTTAGTGTCTGTAAGGAAACCCCTTTATAGAGATACATCCGTTACTATACATTTAATAAAAACAGATATGCAGTTGTTGGTTTATTTACACTAAATGCGAACAGTACATTATTATCCATTTATTAGGATGATATACCAATTTGTTCAGTATGACAGTAGCTTGACAAAGTGGCGCCGGATTGTCGCGGCTACGGCGGTGGTAGTGTTGCGAAAAGTTGCCCTACCTCATAATAGGTTATTGTTACGTGACCTTTAGCTATAAATCTCTTAGGAGGCGTTATTTTGGTCAATCTATTCTTATATAAAAGTATGAGGTTGATGTTATTGTAATCCTTACTTGCTTGAGTTGCATAATATCTTGCTAATGCACTACGTTTTGGTTACCAAAAATTGAATAAATTCAGTTCAATGCTATTGTATTTTTGAACTTATTGCAATATAATATGAGCGATAGAGACAGACTGATTTAATCGTTTCCTCGCTACTTTCCCGGATGTTTTCGACGATTTAGCGCCTTCAGCGCTTCTATTGTATGCAGTTCTCGTAACCGTCAATCACAGTGATAGTTGGTGATGTAACATCTAACGAGCTGAAGTGACTGGTGGCAATTTAAAGTAAATTAAATTCATCTCCATTTAAATTTAAGGATCACATAAAAGCCCAACTTGATGGCCATAACGATATTCCTTACCTTCCAACGATATTCGTTAACCTTGTATTCACGATTTCTTCTTTTGAATTTTGAAATTTACAAAAAAATACTGTTACAATGTATCTACTATGCACATGTTGCAGTATCTAAAATTGTAGTAAAATAGACTGAAACATGGATGATTTTTCATCATTATGCAGACGGTGTCGGCATACAATGCAAAACAACGGTGCAATGAACTTCGAGGAAGAGACCTTGCCATATCTGACACTATAGGACCATAATCGAACTATCGGATAATGATTCATGTGTTAATTCTATTTTAAGAACCTCATTTTACTATTAGTGATCTCGGAATACAATGTTTCTATATGCGAGTTACTTTCTTCTTAATATTTAATACATTTATGAGGTTGAAATTTTCGTAGGGTCATAACAAAAGTGATCGACGGTGTAGGTACATTTAATCTCGGGGTGAACACGTGCAGGGTTTGTTTGGTATATAAAAACACACGTGTTCTTGACACAGCTGGTGTACCGTCTATTTCGACTGGAGTATCTAACCGAGAGAATGTAATTTAACTTTGCTTACTTTATGAATAACTATCTTCCGCCCCGCGGTTTCGCCCGCGGTTTCGCCCGCGTTCCCGATGTTTTTTCCGGGATAAAACGTAGCCTATGTTCATCTCCATACCATAGGCTATCTGCATACCTACCAAATATCATCGCGATCGGTTCAGCGGTTTAGGCGTGAAAAGGTAACAAATAAACAAACTCACTTCCGCATTTATAATATTAGTTTGGAAGTTAGGATCTACGAGTAAAGTACTCGGTAATGTGAATGATTATTTACGGGTAATCCTATATTATAAAGTTTGGATGTTTGTGACTCTAATCACGCATCAACAGCTCAATGGATTTAGATGAAACTTGACACATAGATAGATCATACCCTGGAATAACATATAGGGTACTTACTTATTATCCTGGGAAAGCATAATATCCTTCGGAAACGCGAGTGAAACCGCGGGGCAGAAGCTAGTTATAAATAAAATTGAATGTTATGGACAAAATAAAGGATTTGAAAGGCCACCTGATAAAGCGGGCATAACGTGCGTGTTTAATCAATTAAATATATGTTATTGTTATTATATTTTATATTTTCCTGTTTAATTAACGGTTTGTACAGTTTAAACTGTTATTTGAACAAAATAGTTTCAACGACTTTACCCTTCTACTTAAAAGGTAATTGAAGTAAAGTCCTTGGAACCAGATCCGTGTTTAAGCCACAGATTCTGTATGTGGACCTATTAACTGTGCTAATAGTTATAGATTAATTTACATGTAGCCATTTATATACGCTCTCTTAATATAATATGCAATATATGGTAAGCATTCGCGTAATATACACACATTCGCGTGTGGTCGGTCGGCTAATATCAGCGGCAGCGGTTGCGTCCGCGCCGGTTTGAACAACGGAAGTCGGTTATTTTGCGACTCATGTGCTCTATTATAGACCATCGTAGTTAGTATATTTATGTTCCCGAAGCCTGGAAGTCTGGCCTTCACCCGACCGTCGCTGTGATCAACGCCAATTATCCTATTAAAAACGTCTTCACTTCGCTATCCGTATTGATATTATCAGCTCACGCTAGCGTTATAAATGTGAGATTATATCACAGAAGATGACCGATTATTTCTATTTTAAAACCCTAACTCAAACCATAAATCATGTTTAATCCCGACTTTATACTCGATATTAAGCGCTATGCGGAAATGCATATCTCCCGAACACGAGTTGGACGGGGCATTTTTAAAGTCCAGCACAAACATGCCGAAATGAAATATCGGCTGAACTAAAATCTACATCATATCCGACCGCTGACACATTATATTCATATATTATTAGTTCCCGTATTTGTTCGCTCTAGTAAAAGCTACCCGCGGTGAAGCCGGCTACAAATAATACAGAGCAGTTTGTTGTTCGACAAAATCTATTATCGACTGTTAAAGCATATTATTTCCTAATTACAGTCAATAAATTAAATCACGTCTTTGGTTTTGTCGCGAAATTCCGACGCTATTTCAATAAAATGCCGTTCTCTAGAATCTCGAGCAATCCATCTCGACTCGAACTTATAAAGTACTTACTGAATTTTGAAAGTAACTCATCTAACATAATTTGAGTTAGCTTGAATCAACCAAGTTATTGATAGTTATGTAGTCTCGATTTAAAAGTTTTCTCAGTAGTGTATATAAACTGTCTGTGATAGATAGGACGGAGATCCTAGGGATCCTTCTAATTATAGGCCTGTTTCCATTTTGCCAGCCCTCAGTAAAATATTCGAAAAAATTATTCTTACGCAACTACTTGCTCACTTTAATTTAAATAAACTTTTGCATTGTGAACAGTATGGTTTTACGAAAGGTCGTTCTACGATTGACGCTGGGGTAGCACTTTTAAAAGGTATATTTGATGCTTGGGAAAGGTCACAAAATGTAATTGGTGTGTTCTGTGACCTATCCAAGGCTTTTGATTGCGTTGATCATGGGACACTTTTGCGTAAGTTAAATTATTATGGAGTAAAAGGTATGGCACTTGATCTTATGAAATCATATCTAGGACAGAGAATTCAAAGTGTCGATGTAAATAGGGTTAAATCATCTGGTTCTCCTGTGCGTATGGGTGTACCGCAGGGCTCTATTCTAGGTCCTTTTCTATTCTTAATTTATATTAATGACCTTCCTTTTTATGTTAAAAATACCTGTGGAATTGTACTGTTTGCTGATGATACCTCACTGATTTTTGGTGTTGATAGACTTAAATCTAATTATGACGATGTAAACGGCGCATTAGCTCAGGTATTGAATTGGTTTACTGTTAATAATCTAGTGTTAAATGCAAAAAAAACTAAATGTATTAAATTTGCATTACCCAACGTAAAAAAAGTAGGCTGTAATTTAATGTTAAATAATGAAGCTCTAAATCTTGTTGAGTCAACAGTATTTTTAGGGATTACTTTAGACTCAAAGCTTCAATGGGGCTCCCAAATTTCATCAGTTGCGGCAAAACTCAGTTCGGCAGCTTATGCAGTTAGAAAAATTAGACAGCTTACAGATGTAGATACAGCTCGATTAGTATATTTTAGTTATTTTCATAGTGTCATGTCCTATGGCATTTTACTTTGGGGTAAAGCTGCTGATATAGAAACAATTTTTATTTTACAAAAGAGGGCAGTGCGAGCTATTTATAACTTGGGCTCTCGAACTTCCCTCAGAGATAAGTTTAAAGAAACTGGCATACTCACAGTTGCATCTCAATATATATTTGCAAATATATTATTTGTGCATCAAAATATTAGTCTTTTTTCGAAAAAAAGTGATGTGCACTCTATCAATACTAGAAATAAGCACAAACTTGTAACTTCTGCCTATAGACTCCAGAAAGTGCAAGGCTCATTTCTAGGACTAAGTACACGCATCTATAACAGAATCCCTACTTCAATTTTAAATTTGCCTTTGCAAAAATTTAAGGAACGGATTAAAGCTGTATTAGTAGAAAATGCTTATTATACTGTAAATGATTATTTCAAAGACTCTAATGTTTGGTAGATTTTGTTACTTTTGTGTACTATTATTGTTATTATTTTGATTTATAAACCTGTTAATAGTCTCAGTGATAACATATTGTGTGTTATAATTCATATTTCTCGAAATAGTTTCTCTTTGTATTGTTTGTAGTAAGCTTAAGTTAGTCATGCTCACTTTGGGGTCTTTGCTTGCGGCGGCGTCGTGTGGCGGGTCGCTCACTTCCCTATAATATGTGCGAGGAGGGCGATGGCTGCCACATGCGTCATACTTGTGAACAGGTGCTGCTTGTGGGGGCTGGTCTGCTTAAGTTTGCAATCCATTTGTTTACTAAGTTACTCATAATTTTGATATATTTTTTTTTCCCTTACTGTCATATAACACACACATATTGTCAGTGAGACTAGATAAATAATTTGATGTAATGAATCTGAGTTGGTTTTGAAAAGAGTAATTGCTGAGTTTCTTGCCGGCTCTTCTCAGTAAAAGCAACCTTTTCCGAACCGTGCGTTAGAGTCAGACTATTCATAAGTGCTTGTGAAGGCCTATTTGAATAAAAAATATTTTCATTTCATTTCATCATTCATTTCATTCATTAGGTATAACATTCTTGCAAGTGTCCCAACTTCTCGGCTGGAACGCTAGGCACGCGACTGGGGATCAGACGATGGATATAATTAGATTTTACCACTTCTTGTAAACCTTACTCTTTTTGGATTTCTCATTTGCTTGAATTCTATTTAAAGTATAGTCAACTTGTAAATCGCAATACCTATATATTGTGATAATATTTTCTAATAATCTGTATAGTTTGCTCTGAGATTTATTGATAAATATTAAGTTAGATGTTAATGTAAGCAAGTAAATATCTTTACGTTTGTATTGTTTTGTGTATATTCGAGCTGTTTGCTTCCTTTCTCAAGTTCCATACAGTCTGTGAGAACTCTTGAGGTCACCGAGCGCTTGACAAAAGGGTTCGTTATGAAAGCGAAACTAGCTATTGTTAGTTTTTATTTATTATCCTGTTCTTGCAAAAATATAATGCACAGAGAGATGTCTATTCATCAGCTCCATGAAAGATATTATCAATGTTACCTCCATAATTTCATTGTTGATACTTTCTCAGAATGTCATTTTTGGAAATTTGCTATTTAAATATAAACATTATGAGACTCTATAGTCAGAAAATAAGATAGAGTACATTTGACCACATAAGCTTCCGAAGAAGTTGTCGATGGCGAATGTTTTATGAAAATAAATATAAAAGCATCCCGGAATAACAAAGAAACAATCAACCGAAGAAGAGAAATAGTTTTGTCCAGCGAGTCCAATGGAGAGTGGGCCTAAACGTCCTAACTCCCAAATTTAAACAGCTCCTTTTATAATATTTACATTTGTAATATTTCATGCTGATTTTTTTCTATCATATGAATCTATTGCAAAAACACCATGCATGCATCACATCGTGTCTTTAAAACTTCAGAAACCTTATAAGTTGTCTAGTACCTGTGTGAAGTACTAAATCAATAGTTTTACATGATGGTTGAACCCGATATCCGTGGAGCAACGGTTCCGCCGGCTTCACCGAGGATCTCGTTGCAGGTCCACTGGCTCCAGGTCAGATGCAATGACACGGATGCAATATCATCGGAACTGGATTAACGCACACATATCGTGTTAAATAAATAGCTGGCTACGAACTAACAAGTGTGTTGGACGCAGTCACGGTTGCGTACGCAGTGTCTCTGACTCATTGTAGTCTGTTAGACTGTAACGAAAACTTAGATCAACATTATTTTATTATTAACTGGTATTTGGCCTCATTCGATGAATTACTTTTTCAACGAGAAGATACTAATGAAACGGTTTCAGTGTCTTTGTTGCAGTAACCGTTTCTTGTTCGAATAAATTCAGTCTAGCACCCGATTGTCTCTAAAATTCGCTTCAAAGCTTCGTCAACGTTTATATATTTTATCAGAATAGAAAAACATTATTATATTACGTCTGATAGTCACCCTTGACACGATACCGCTGTATTTATGTATTTACGCTGTATAGAGCATAATAATTTACTAAACGATCATGATATATTAATCCTTATATGACCAACTGACATTATCAGCATAGTAAACCTGTAAGTTAAAATTCTTCGGATGAACATACAAAACGTTCTATTAACACAGATGCTCAGCCTTATGTAAGGTGAAGCAGTTAATTAGCTTTTGTAATAACCATTATCAATGTGCGCGTCTCACTTGCGTCATGAATGCTACTTACTTTACCACTGCAGTTTTCCCTTTTAAAACAAATACCTGTTTTCACGTTGTATGTTTAGGTGATTCGAAATTCATTTTAGCCATTACTCATATGCATATTCTTTTTAACATTTTTCTTTGAAGACCATACCAGTAGGTTATCAGACAGATTATATAGCATCATCAATTATTAGGTATGCGATGATTTGAACCGATTAAGCGACGGAACTGTCTACTTTTCTTGTGTATGATGCGTAAAGACTCGCATACTATAAATTAATCTAAGGAATCATCAAAATAGTCATCAGCCAAGCACTGTGCAAAGAAAGCCTAGATTATAGATAGCTTTAATCCCATAATACAACAAATGGATACAAATTCAGTTAATAATGAGTTACTATTCTCACTCATCTATACTTGGCCTATTCTCGTCCTACTTTGGTCTTGATTCCACAGCACTCTTGCAAGGTCATACTGGATGGCCACGAGTGCATCACCATATACGGCACTCGTCTCACAAGTCTTGATTCAATGCGCATACAACACCATATGGCTGCTGGCACACTGGTCAAGGCCGTGCACCAATCATTCTCGGTCGACACTCGAGAAGTTCAAAGGAAAATTGCCTGTAAGTGTTTCGGGTAAATATCGTGGCCTAGATTGCCAATGAAACCATGTTAAATGGCCGATAGCTGGTATCATAGTACTTACTGTCTCATCTAACGGTATTTCAATTATAATTGTAGTCTTTGTCAATTGCGAAAAAAAAGTATCGGAAATCTATTGATCTCAAAAATCAACAGATGCTATTTAACACCCGGTGATCTGATTTCTTCACTCATTAGTGAGTTCGGTAAACTCATAGCGTTGTCGGATGGATTCAAATTCAATAACGAGAGCAAACTCTTGATGTCCGTGATTGGCGAAGAAAATTAAATTATCGATGAGTGCTATTTGGCTGGACAGGATATTGATGTCTGGAAAACGTAATGGATGTAGTTTCGTACGCCTACGAATTGCTATTAGCTCTGTGAGTTTTTTTTTTTAATATTGTAACCGTATTGCATTATTCTAAAAATATTGGAGTTTCACATATTAGGGACCTACTAAAACTTTCTAAGGCACCTCTTGGTGATAAATATTTAGTAATTTAAATGTAGACAATTCAATTGCACTGCTTTCATTCACACGGTAGGCATATTTAGCCCAATGATTTTGTTTTTACTTGGTTTGTATTTAACTAATTTATTAAAAATAAACTTATTGCTGGGTAGATGAAGCATGAAATTTACGTAATTTGGCACAGGATTGTAGCTAACGAACCAGAAAAAGCTACAAATTGTTTGTACTTAATATGTAAATAAATAATAGATGTACCGGAAAATCTGTTATTGCATCTGCCACTAGATTGTTAATGCAGGCAGCCTCTGCGCATCCGATCAATCTTTATCTATTGCACGCAATTGAGTCGGCCGAGCGAAACGGATTGCCAATTTAGGTTCATTATGGACTCAATAAAATTACTCTTCAGGTAATTTGTAATGTATTAGGTCAGAAAAATACGTACAAGCTCAAGGATGCACACGCATTATAAACAAAAAGTTAATAATCATCTACACCAATAATAAAATTGAAGTGTCTGTCTGTGATCTCAAAATAAATCCCAAAATTTAAGTGTAAACTGCTATTTATACAATCCTTAATCATAAATGACCGTTTTTAGAATTTTTGTCTGTCTGCCGGTTTGTCTCGAAACGGCTCAACGGTTTTCAATGAAAATTTTAAGGATTAAAACAGGAATTTTAACATAATTTTCTTCGTGTCATCAGATCCCTCAGGAATGCGTTTGAAACACAGACAGAAGCTAGTGTTCAATACAATGGAACAGTTTGTCAGAAATTACACGCAGCGTGTGATTTTTTTATGAAAACTATATTTGATTCCAATACCTACTCCGATTTGCCAACTCCGGACTTGAGCATTGTGCTTATTGTCATGAGGCAAAATTGGATCGAAGAGAATATATTATTTATTACACAATTTTTTGATCATAAAGATAATGTCCATGGTAAATTCGGTTCCTGTAATGACGAGTTAAACTGGCTTGCAGGATGGCTAACTTGATCGACGACATGTTTTTATTCGCCGACGTTGTTCTCAGCTGTCGACTGATAATCAAGTATGGGGTATTCAGTTATAAGTTTGCTAAGTTGTAGCTGCCATCCACTTGTTTAAAATTGTAGTAGGGAAACGCATATGTGAATTGTTGGGTTGTTAACATCTACACATATGGTGACGTGCCGCGCTGCGCCCCTCCGGTCGTCGCCATCATTGGGCTCAGCTGGGCCTTTTTATTTGGTTGGTAGTTCCAACCGTGCCTGCCTCGGATATTGACGCGTCTACGATAGAGAGCCTATCTGCAACTTGCTTCAAGTTAATCACAAAAGTTTTGGACTGAATTGTGGAAAACAGTGCTCATCTTTTGGAAGGATTTTCAAAGCTTGCTTCTGTTCTACAAAGTTTCAGGTATTTTTTTTGTGTTTGTTATTAGTAAAAGAAGCTGCAATTATATATTGTATGATTTTGATAATAAAGAAGTACTTAGTGATATCTTTTGAATTTAAATAAATTTGTTGTAGAGTCGAGCGAGTCTGATCGTGGCTTCTTGATTTTCGATTGAACTTCAGTAGAAAGTGGAATACCAAGAGACTCATTCCATCATATTTTATACACCGTCCCAGTACCTATAAAATTTTTATGTTCTTCAGCACTCTACCAATCAATTGTTGCCATTATCTGATAAGCGTTATTTATCATGTATTCATTTATAAGCAAAAAGAAAAAAATACGTTATCAAGGTTAATTTCGTTACGTTACGGTTATTACAATTACTAAATACATATTTTTTTTAAATACTGTCAACTTCATTTTATTTAAATACTTATATGGTTTGCTTTCATTGATAATGTTTGATTCATGAATATCTTCAGTCAGACTACACTTTTTGAACACCTGCATCAATAAGACAATAATATGGCCATGTTTATTCATTTCAAATTGGCTATATTATAGCATTTTAATATTATCGGACGATTTACCTAAAGATCCAAAATCCCAAGTCGGTCTATTAAGTTAAGAAACTAAGTGTTTGCTTCATATTTTCAATTGAGTATGTGTAGTATTTCAAATGAAATATTGCGTAAAATGTAATAACTTGTAAATTGTAGTCCTGAGTCTAGACGCTATTATGACAAAATTTCAATACCTATTTTGCATTTTAATACGATTTGCGAAAGCTAGCTATAACGAGATATCCCTACATTGATGGATCTACTACTTAAAAATATCGAAAGCTGTTAGCAGAATATTTCTCTCTGCACAATTACTCTATACATGTAATAGATTTGGCTCTGCACTGTATACGTGTAGGTACACTTATTACCTTCCCTGTTTAAAATAATGTCCATTGTCCTGCTATTTTCATCTTACTAAATGCTACAAAAAGTCGTGTCAATCCAAAAATCAATGGCAACATGCAACTTAACATTCCCATCTCGCAGTTTGTAACCCAAAAGCGAGGGTTCCCATTGTGGGGGAGACTACGTTTATTGGAATAATAAAACTGTTGGCTTTGACAACACTCGCTCGTTCAGTAACAAATATTTGAACGAGTCACGGTTTTGTTTCACCGATATAGCCTTCACCTTGCTTCGAAAGTTCACACGTTGTATCTTGATTTCTAAATTTAATAGTGTAATTTCATCGCACGCTTTTATTTATGGAGCTATTATTCATAATCTGATTGGATTATTCTGATATAATAATGTCATAGGGGTCGTTAAGATGACGCGGGTGATATTTCGCAAGGGGCGCGCGGGCGCGGTGAAGGGGGCACGCGTGATTGGCAATATTTGAAAAAATACTATCGTTGCGTGTCTTGGAAACGAAACCTTATTTAAAAATCTCAAGTCCATTATGCTCAAGTACTTATGCATATTTCAGTAATTAAACACACGTAGATGACGTAGATTTACTTTATTGCTTGATTGGCTACTATCTACGTCATACGTTCATATGTACAACCGGTAAGACTGGTTTTTACTAAATACGGGACGTATATCAGTTAAAAATTTTGACTAGCTTGTACATTATTAACCATGTTAATTAAAATAATGCCTTTTAAAGACATAGGCCATAATTTATGCCCAGCCCACTCCTCAATTAATTCGCGTTGTAGTAATTCTATGACTTGGTAATATTTAGACTAATTCATGGAGTAAGTACAAACACCGAGCCCTTTACATCCGGTCCCGCCCTGTCTGCTTCACTAATGGCAACGGGTTACCACGACAATCGACCACATTGTTGCCTGCAATAATATCTACAATGCTTTTAGATCTATAATGCGTTGCACTTGTTTCCATAACAGGTTACATTTTAAATATCAATGTTACAAAGAAGGTCGAAATGGTATTACATTTAGCTAGCAAAATTGAAAGATTTATTTGTGGTCACGTAAAAGTAATTTAAAATTTTTGATAGGTCTTCTTTAGAGAAACTATATTTCTTATTAAGGTTATTAATGTTAACTATCTAGCGATTGTGTGTGTAAGTTGAGTTCTTGAGGATAACAAAATGTCTGCCCTTATAATTGGTGTCAGACCCTGTGGGATCGAACGGGCCGTCAAGTCCTGTTATAATAGAACAGACATGATAATTTTACGCTTAGCAACAGATGCCTATAAATGTAATAAACCGCCTATTGTATAAACAATAACCAACACGTTTCAGGAAAGCGTTGTTGGTAACACGCTCTATAAATTAGGGAAATGTTTTTCGTTGACCAAATATTGTGTATACCATTTTTAATTATGTTTTTATTTTTCATAAAAATATCGAATGTTAGTATTTTTTGATGAAATCAAACTCTTTGACTTTTGGTAACTAATTTACAAATTTTAGAAAAATTATAAAGCCAAATAATAATGTGCTCTTACGCGTATGGGACAATGTTCTCTTGATTCATCTCGCTTTGTCTGGTTTAGACACCGAATACCTACATAAAAAAAACTACATCACTAAAGGTAATGTTCCAGGATTCATAAAAGTATAATAATATAGTTAAATTAAGTTTATTTAAAATTTATATCTAGTAAGTAAGTGTTTACGTACCTACATATTTGCCAAATCACATCAGTCATACATCGGAACCGGTGCAACGACCTTGTGTTGTTTACCCATGACAGATTAGTTAAAATAAAATGGCTGCCATGAAGCAATCCAACATGTGATACAATAAAACCATGCTAACAACCAGATTATGAGTTTTGAAGGAAAAAACTGGTACAATTAAGTTTTTGTGCCTTGTCCCGATTTGAGTCTCTGAACTATCTTGAATCTAAATCGAGAGCTGACGAGGAGTAATAAATCTTTGAGGCCATATGTTTGTGCAAATTGTAAGGTTTTTTCTTATTCTTTATGGTGTTAATAAATCTATTTCTATTTTGAAGTTTTCTTAACTGCGTAGCGTACCTAATTAAGTTTTTTTTTCGGTAACCTAAAATTCATGCTACCCTATAATTTGTCTGTAATATTTTTATTTGTGGTTCACTGTACCATAATTATAAATAATATTTCAACAATATTTGACAGGCAACATTCTGAAAATTCGGCCCCTTGTCAGCTTTAAGCGCGACAAGCAGCTTAAAAGCCTAACATCCGGCTTAATGCAAACGTCTGGCAGCTCGTGCCTGCGTTATATTTGACTGCTACATAACTGGATATCTTGTTCTTCTTTATACAAAGCAAATCTTTACAAATACATTTTGCTCTACAATAAATGGCAAACATTTTGCAACTCTCCCAGTGATATTACAGCGCCACATGGCTTTATAACGTCGTGGTGAGACATCCGTTAAATGAGTGCTCGGTTCTTCAACACACATGTTTGCGACATGTCAATGTGTTTACTTCGGTGCCAATCAATGTGTAAATGTTTTAGCCCAACTGAAGCCTGTCAATATGTCAGACCCAAAGTCCATTGAGGTCTTTGTTTGTTCGCCTATCGACTGCCGAACTTGAACCTGTTTTTTTGGAGCTCAATTATTTGACGCTGCTATAAGTTTGTAACAGAAGTCGCATGTCTACTTCTCATCCCAAAAACTCATCTATTATTAAGAAAACAGTATCAAGAAAATATTTTCTCTTTTGAGTAGAAATGTGCATCATAAATAACGTAAAAGTAAATACTTACTTGCAAACGAAATCTCTCAAAGTACGTATTTCGATTGATGGGTTCTGTTAAAAATAGACGCAAATATTTATTTGAACTGAAGTCAATGTTTTACCGTTCTCCGTTCAAAGTAAACGAATAAGTATTTTTAACATACGCGCCTTTTACAAAAGAAATGTTTTAATTCTGGACCTTTTGAAGCCAGAGTTTATTGGTACTCAGCCACTCGGTCTTTTAGTTTAAACTATAGAAGGAGGATTTAATCATTACTTTAATGCAAACTAGAACTGGTTTTGCCAGATTATTGCTTTGCGAAACCAAGATTGAAGATGCTGTTTCAATGCATTTTATGTGAATTGTGTGCATTAACCTATATGCAATAATTTAACTACGTGTGTAAACTGACGCCGATACATGGAGCCTCGCCAAATACCTGATTTATGCGGATCTGGACTTTGCTAGATTGAACTATGGTAACCATGGACTAACACACGAAACTCACTTAATCAATAAACATTAATCAATTTAAATAGGTATTGTTTTTTTGCTCTGGTTGCAAGTAGATTCACATTTTTTGCATCTCTTAAAGACTGTCGCTAGAGAAACTTTCAATTTAACATTGGAGAAAATAACTTCCTTTTTAGCCGATTTTTATTACAACGTAGGAGCATAAACTTTTAATACATATATTTCGGTCATACTGCTTATAGGTTATTATTTTTCACTTCGATGACTTTCAAAGTTATAGCTGTATGTTCGGTTCTATTTTTATCATTACTTTATGATCGAATATGGCGCAACAGATAAACGTTGTGCCTAATAGAGGCAGTGAAAATATCGTGTTTTATAATGTACATACTTACATTCACGTGTTCTCGAAGAAAAACCGCGCGGGAGACGTGCTTCGATTCTTTCATAGTATATAATGCAATCGAACCTTATATAGAATGTGAAATAAAGCATTGCATGGTAAGAATAGCTTATTTGTATTTTCAATGCGGCCGAGGAAAGTTAGTCAAGTGGAATTTTAAACAGACGTCATGTACTTGTAATTTCTGTGAAAGCTTCGCAATTCTAAAGTCATTTGTCGTATCATCTTAAGTATCATTAACAGTCCGCGTACGCGTATCTACTCGTCAAGTGGGTTATGTTTATACAACCTTATATTTCTTTTTTACTAAATTGCGTTGCATTGACTTTAGACCTTCGCCGTGGCCTTTCTAACTTGTTTAATTGATTCACGACCAGCACACTGGCATGTATCGCCGGTAAAAATAAACCATGTGATTAATTTACCCGACGGGTGCGCAGACGGCGCGTCGCGAGTCTCGCGCGACTATTTACCGTGACAAATTGAAGAGTCAGCCTCCGACGTTAGTTACTCTTAGTTTTAGCACTGCTTTAGAATTTATCACTTGTAATTCCCCTAGCAAATCGCAGTGCGATGACCCCACGGCATCCTGCTGACTTGCTGAGCTGTATAAATTCACGTTCGTTAACTTTGTATTCGAACGAGAATTCGATAAATTAATCATCACAATGAAGTATTTCCCTACAGCTCGGTAACATTTATTGCTCACACCTACGAATAAGACTTATTATTTATTCGTAGGCTCACACATAGACGTAATGTGTGTGAGCAATCAGCTCGTTGTTATCGGACATCGCATTAAATATTGCTATTATAAATAAGGGGAAGCACTATTGTTCAATTAAAACAATGTACAACTTATCATGTTTTGTTACATGCCCTATCGATAAGGAAGGAATTTAATACTGATGTTGTACTTTTATAGTTGTTTAAAATATCGACGTAAAAAGTATCTTTATTATAATTATTGTGAATAGCTGAAGCGAGGTCGATAGCGGGACGGCTGCCATGAGAACTATGCTTTGTGAGAGGCTATCGTTCTACAACACAGAAACGTAGCATTGCAATGCAATACGTCGATAGGTTTTTCTTTACTCATTGTTACTCTGTCGCCACTTGACATTCTAAAGAAACTTTTAACTGTACACCGACCGTACAGCTTTTATGTAGTTGAACACCTTGTGCTAATATTAAACGTTGTCAGATAAGTATTTTTATTACGATGCCAGTGCTAAGTGAAGCTATAAACTTGTTGCAGTCGTGTTTACTATTAATATTATTTTATCAGAAAGTTTCAATTCATAATCAAAAGATTATAAATATACTACTTCGTAATAATTTATATTTGAATAGGCGTCACTAAAGACAATAGAATTGCTATTATAGCAATAAGCTCCCTCGAGATTGCAGCAGTGCTTCCACGCCCGAGGGCCGTTCGCACAATGAACATTATATCCACAATACCGCTGCAACCCACTGATTAAGTACTTACTTGGTACCGAGCCGCTCTTTTGATGAATATTCATGGTCCGTTTCCTTCTGTTTCAGAACATGTGATTTACAATCGAAATGGAAGAAGGAAATACTACGAGCGTCAGTGAGGTCAGCCCGCAGGACACTAGCTCCCAAACCGACGATATCGTTCCTAATCATGATACAAATCTTGAATGTCAAGGACCCGAAGCTAGTGAATGTATAAGTGTTGATAGTAAAGACGAAAGTGATAAAAACATAAGTGTTGCTACTGTAAATAATAAAAATGAAAGTGGAATAGTTATAGATGTCGTGGACGATGTTAAAAGTACTACTGGGAAAGAACGCATTGTTGAACCCGAGCCGTGTGAAGTAAACGACGATGCTCGATCATTTGGCGATCTGGACAGTTTGCCGACGGGAGATGAACTGGCCCTCTGCGCTGCAGGCAGCGATAGTGGAGTAGAGGGCTGCGGCCGTGCCCTGAGTAGTGGCGGCGGATCCAGGTCGTGCGCCTCTAGTGTAGTATCCTGTGGATCGGGCTGCGGGTCTGAAAGTTCGTCACTTGCCGGAGCCCCGCCCCGACCGCGTCGTAGGGTCAACGTTACAGTCGCTGAACCGAAACGAAGCTCGCCGCTCGGCTCGTCTACACCCCGGCCCGTTACCGCACCTCGTGGTCCCAACTTAGCCACACGAGAAAGAGCAAGAAGCCGAGAAAAACCGACACTGCCTGAAAAGCCCCGGCCGTTGACGCCTAAACCGCGAATCCGGCCGACCGCTGACCTTCCCAACCTCGTCCGCGAGAGTCCGGCCCTGCGAGCAAAACCTACAAAAACATCATCGGCTAGATGTCGAACGCCAAACTCACCGGGCGAGGAAAAGAAATGGCCAACAAATGGCCCTCGGCTAACGACAGTGGCGGACGCGAGCGCGACAAGAGTGGCCGCCGATAAATACGGAACTCTACCGAGAAGACGGCGAGACGCCAGTGGAGAACCGGAAAGTTCCCCTAAACATGAGGTCACCCCACCTACCTCCCGAAGGCCTACGATCACGCGGTCAGTCTCGTCTCGGTCGACCACTAAGGCTCGGGTGCGAATATACGCGGAGAAGACATCCCAGACGGTTCTACTCGGGTCAGACGTCGAGGCGGCGTTCGCGGGGGTCATGCCCAGTATCGAAAAGTAAGTTTACATGTAGCCATAGAGCCATTTTACATCGGGTTCGTCAGCGCAGAATTTTAAAAGAAATATGCCGATCTATAACTTCCACTTTTGGGCGAAAATATCGTCAGAGGAAATAGCTTTTTTCACTTAATTGAAGTAGCCAGTAATATAAGTATAATATTACCCGTCGACAGTCGCAGTCGCAGTCGTATAGAAGTGTCCCGCTGCTCGCGCGGCGTGCAGGCGTCGGGGCGCGACGCGGAGTCGGCGCGGCTGGCGGCGGCGCTGCAGGCGCTGCAGGCGGCGCAGGCGCAGGCGGCGCAGGAGCGCGAGCGGCGCGCGCTGGCCGAGGCGCAGGCCGCCGCCGACCGCGCCGCGCGCCGGGCCGCGCTCGCCGACCTCGACAGGAACTCGCAGAGACTGCTCGACTTGGCTGGAGCTGCCGGTCTCTATTCTCATTATTTATCACTAGCCCTCGGATTTTACCCGCGTTCACGTGGATATTTATGATTTTTCTATGTTTTATTCCAAGATATGATCTATTTCTGGGCCAAGTCTCATCCAAATCCGTTTAGCCGTTTATGCGTGATTGAGTCACAAACAAACAAACTTTCACATTCAGCATATTCAATAGGATTAGCTGTAGTAAAATAGCCTAATCATTTGACTATCCTGTCCCCTATTTTCGGAGTAGACCTTGTAATTTGATAACTTAGACTGCTATCGGAACTATAAATAATTATTTATATATATTGTATCATCACAGGAGCCGGCGCCGGCGCGGAAGGCTGCCTCCGAGCCCTGGAGGAGCAGCTGCGGTCAGCCGGCGAGCTGGCGGCGAAGCAGCGTGGAGAGATAGATACATTGAGGGAGCAGTGCAACAAGCTGCATGTGGTTAGTAACACTTATTTGGAATTCGTTCGTTCGTTTTTAATGCTTAACTTGTAATTTGGAAAATTCTTAATTGGAGATTGACCTAGATATTTTTTTTTGTGGATTTATTGATGTATTTTATGGGCAAACTAGCCCCTCGTGGATAAAGGGTTTTATTAGTTAGGGATAGCGTAGATTTTTACTATTAAAATATTTTTTTTAATCGGTTCGACCCGCCTAATTTTATACAGCAACACAATTTTACCTAGTTGTCAAAATACTAAAATGCACGGTGGTGGAAAGGGTTAATTTTAACACTTACCCGACGAATACCTTCAAGTTTATAATCCACTAGCTTCCGCCCCGCGGTTTCACCTGCGTTTCTGAGGGATCTTATGTTTTCCCAGGATAAAAAGTAGACTATGGCCTTCCTCGATAAATCCCACATGATTTCATGTCACAGTAAAATTGTGGTAAAATATGTGTGTTGAATACAATCAGGAGGCGTGCGAGGCGCGCTCGTCGTCGCGCGAGCTGGCGGGCCGGCTGGCCGAGGCGGAGCGCGAGGCGCACGAGATGCACGAGTTCCTGGCCGCCGAGACCGGCGCGCTCACCGACTCGCTCAGGGACGCCGACCTCGACCTGGCCCGGCTCAATGCCGAGTTGGATAAGAGGTATACACTACAATACTATACTATACAATACACTATTATATACTACACTCATTTGTATAACCTTTTTTGAGAGTATATACATATATACAGGTTGATTTTTTAGTCACTGGCAACACTTGCAGGGCTGGAAGTACTCATCAATATCAACAACTTTTACTATGGGACCAACTATTGCGTAAAATAAAATGGTTGCTTCATACATTTTGGTCGAGTAGGTATTGAACTTATGTATGGACAGTACAGGAACGGCTAATAATGATTATCATCATTTCACAGTTAGTCCCATAATAAAAGTTGTACATATTGATGAGTACTTCCATTCCTGCAAGTATTGCCAGTGACTAAACAATCACCAAGTATACAGGATGGATATGACGGTCGATCATTAAATTTTAACACAATCGTGATAAGTGTATTATAAAGCATTATAGCACAGTCGAATACGATTTTAGAACAAAAAAAATGAAAGAAAGTAAATACGTAAACAAAATACATCATCATTTATAGTTATATCATCACTGACTGACCTGTAAGAGGCATGACCTTGAACGCGGCGCGGCTGATATGCTTTCAATGTCTCACATGACGTGTTAGACAGAGAAATGGAGGCAGCGCGTTTGCTCCGATCATTGTCCAACCTACTTTAGCCTCATGAATTTGTTGGCATCTATGTGATGAGTAAAATTGATAAAACAAAAATTAATAACTGTGGCTAAACTACTCGATGGATTTCAATGCTTTTTTTGTATACGTTTTAAAAAAACGTGATAAAGCTCCGGTTTCATATAATGATCGACCGTTTTCTCCACTTTTTATACTCAACAAAATTTTATGGTGTTATGAACATGTAGTATTTCCGAATCGATATTATTATGATATAGGTGTCAAGACAAAGTTGTACTTGTTATTTCACGATCGATCACAAATCTGTTTCGAATTTTAACTAATGTATATACAAATTTAAATTTGTGGTCATAAATAAATTTGTAAGCTATCGTTCCTCAAGCTACAATTAAAATGTATAATGGAATGCAGTTTTGCTATCAACAGGACAGGATACCGATGATTAGTACTGTACATCATCAATATCTTAATCCTTAGTATCGCTGATAATATAGCCTTGAACAACTTTACAAAAAAATATTTATGCCCATTATCACATTAATGGTTTTATGAAAAAGTAACTACCAACACGGACAGTAGTATTCAAAGGATATTCCCGATATGGATATATCATATATGATTCGAAATATGCGCCTAGGTTCACACTAACTTATGTATGCGTGGGTGTGTTTGTGTGTGTGTGTAGACGCGCGGAGTGTCGTCAGCTGGTGCGCATGTGCGAGCAGCGGCGGCAGGAGGGGCTGGCGCTGGCGGCGCGCGCGCGCTGCGGGGGCGGCGCGGCGCACGCGCTCGACGCGCTCGCTCGCCGCCTGGCGCGCCTCACGCGCACGCTGCGCCGCGCCTACCGCCTGCCGCGCGCGCACCTGCACCCCACCGTCTACCACAACGACATATACAGGTACATCTACATCTACCGACCGGGAACCACCTATACCACTAACATTGTCTAAGGGAGAAGTTGTTTTCATGACCGACCCGATTTTGGTGAATTATGGCAGAGGGATAGCTCGGATGACGGCGAGCGACCTAGGTCACTTTTTATCCCGGGTATGCAGGAGAAACCGCGGGGAACGCTAGTATGAAATAAGATAACGAGAATAACAATCTGAAAGTATTACTCATTTTGAAGTCACCGAGAAATGAAATCGACGAAACGGGCCCATGTTCAGCGATGAACATTTCACCTTATTTTTGAATCTCCAAATAATATCCGCTTCAAAATTTTTAATAATAACGGGTCCGTTTTACCAAGCTACGTAATAAAATAACAATGTATTCCAGTCGCAGCGACAGTGGCGAGGCGCTGTCCCCCGAGGAGGAGGCCCGCGGCGGGCTGCTGGCGGCGGTGGCGCGCGCGCTGCGGGGGACGCCGGCCTCGGCCGCCGCGCCCGCCGCGCCCGACGACGATCGCTCCCGACTCTCCGATGATAACGACAACTCCGCCGATCTGCTCGACTCGGAGACTGAGCCGTGTTTCGTCAACGATCCAGGTACTTTGACATTTAATATGTACAACCTTCGATGACGTCTCGGACGTCTACACATAATACAGAATATTTTTTAGGCTTACCTAGCGAATAATTTAACTAGCGTATTTGCCTGGTGTACCACAAGGCTCACATTTTTGACCGTTGTTCTACAGTGTATATGTTCTTGGAAGAATGAATAGTTAAATTATACTTCTACAGATCGCAATAAGTATTTCTTGAAATTACTAATTCGAGGGGATTCAAAAAGAAACTAATTGTAGTCAATCAATAATAATTAGCATCTGTTTTACCCGTGCCTTCTTTCCAGAATGTCTAGAAGAATGGTGGTCAGGCGCCGACATTGGCGAAGTAGAGGTCCCGGAGGGCGAAATCCTAGACGGTGGCCCGTGGAGCGGTGAATCCGGCTCGCCTGAACGCGACTGGGCCGAAGGCGATGGAGAATCAGCGTCAGATTCCCTTCGCAACCTCTCTGCAGCTATAGCCCAACGACAGCGATCCGAAGAGGTCGAGGAAGCGGAGAGGGGATCTTTACTAGAACGAGTACTGCGTCTGGATACGCGACTGACTGATCTCTTGCACGCTTTGAGACTTGCAGCTGCAGCAGCAGCTAATACTGATGACGCGCAGTCACTGGCACTTGCTACTGCGCTTAGGTGAGTAAGAGCTATTCCAAAAGTCTTTATACATAGTTATATTGCATCTGTATCTGTGTCATAAGCTATAGATGCTATAAAAATCTAAGATTTCTCGCGATATAAGTCGAAGATTGTGGTTTAGAGCTATATCCTACTGGCTTAGGTAATGTATGTAAAAGTACCCAAAATTTGAATTTGTTTCAAGGTATATTTTTGTTGAAGTGATTTTAGGTAGAAGAGTTCTAGTAACTATTCATTTTTGCTCACCCAAAGTATCGTACGCTAATTTTACAGAGAGAAAATAGACGTAACTGAAAAGAACGTAGCGGACGTGGTAGTGAAAAAGTTAGCAGAGCTGGATGCCAGTAAGAATATGATGGAGCAGTATAGGCAGTCCATTGAAGTGAGTCACGCAATCTATTAACTTTAACAATGGCAAACTGAATATTTATTTTTAAAAGATTCGATAAAGTATAAGGAAGTTGGTAATAAAATTGAAATAGAGACAAGGAAAAGATTTTTTTTGAACAAGGAAAAACCCCCTTATTGCTTATAATACTGGAAAAAGTTAATTTCTGTTTTCTGCAGTGAAATAAAAATAAGTGGGATGTAGTCTAGTGATATAGCTATTTAGTGTAGTTTTTACTTCACTTAATCAATCTTGGTTTTTCTATTTCATTGCGAAATGTAAACCAAATCAATATTATTCCAGAAAAAGGGAGTCAGATTCAATAAAGTTTATTACAATTTCCTGAGTCTCTTATCTTATTCTGTATCGAATCTTTCACAACATGAAATCGTCAAGTGATTATCAAATATTTTATTTTTATATATACTATGATTGCATTAAACTTAACAAATAACAGTTTTGTTAGTGCCGTTAACTAATTTAATATGAAACAGGTATTTACACCATTCAGGCCCTGCTTGGCGATCTCGAGTCAAGAATAAAACGTCAAGGTTAATTACATTCATACATTGACAGCCTTAGCACAGCTTTTAGATGCACATGTCTTATGTTCTCTCCGTATGTTTTAATCCTACTGTGTATATTTAATTTTTATCTAATACTAGCTTCCGCCCCGCGGTTTCACCCGCGTTCCCGAGGAATCTTGTGTTTCCCCAGGATAAAAAGTATATAGCCTTCCTCGATAAATATCCAACACTGAAATATTTTTTCAAATCGAACCAGTAGTTCCTGAGATTAGCGCGTTCAAACAAACAAACAAACTCTTCAGCTTTATAATATTGGTATAGATTTGTGTATTACTCATGTATTTTAATTTATTTATATTTATGTATATGTTTCTATTGAAATGTTTAAGAGAGAACATAGCGACTCATCACAACGACATTAGTTTTCAATGCTTTGGCATTGACTCGTTGAGACGAGCACAATTTGTAAATAAATCACTGACAAATCTGTAAATAACTGAAAATTTTGCTACCTGTGTAATCAATGTATGTTAGTTAATCAATAATTGAATTGTGCCTAGTTTAATTTGTTCTTTTAAGTATTCTTTCTTAGCATTTTGTTAACGAATGCCGAACGAATCACGTGGGTAAGACTGTGCTTCCATTAGGGCGGGGATTTGCCGCGACGGATAATAATCGATTCATATTAAAAATGAATTACGCAAAGTCGATATAAAATATTGTGTATCTTAGTTGCAATCAGTTTCTATTTGAAACACCATTTTATCGATAGAAGGATTACAATATTAAAAACTGGTTCTTGCTAATAAAATGAGCGGAACATTTTACTCCCCGTTCGGTTGGAAACGCATCCTAACATGGTTGGGCGGTTGGCAACACTTCTTCATAATTATTATTTGAATACAAACATGCTCAGCTTCTATTCACTTTAAATCAGAAACAAATATTTATTAAATATAAAATTATTTAATTTTCAGACGCTCAAAAAGCAGCTGGCACAGACCGGTGAAGACGATGATCTAGAATTCATAGAGCAGGTGAGCTTAATCTGCTACACGGTTACATGTACTTATGAGTTTGTTCATTCACAATAACAATTATAAGTCAAACTTAAGCAAACCAGCCCCACGGGCAGCACCTATTCACAAGTATGATTTATGTGGTAGCGTACAAACTAGCATTATTTAACATGAGTATTCTCTAGGAGCTATCATCGTGCACGGAAGGCGAGCGGCGCGCCCGCTACTCGGCCTTGGACGCGGCGGTGGGCGCGCTGCACTCCGCCGCCCAGGTGTGGCCGCGGCTCGCCGTCGTGCACGCCAGGCTGGAGCGACTTGCCTTCGCGCTCGCCGCCCCGCCGCCCTCGCCCTCGCCCGTACCTTGCGCCCAGCCCGCCCCGGCAGCGTTACATACCGCGGCCTAGCGGGTGTCGACACTGTCGGTAGATGGCGTTAGTGTGCTGTCGGTCAATTTTGTTTTATAACGTGACAAGATTAGGTCGTAGTGTCGTACGTAGTCTAATGCAATGGCCGAACGTACTTTGGATTCTTAGCTATACAACTAGTTATTATTTAGTGTAATGTAGTTATCTAGTGATGATACATGATCTTTCGCTGGTCGAGATTTCCCTTACATTCTTCTAATGTTTTTATTTATGAGTATTTTTTCTGATGTATTATATAAAAGTGTTTCATTAACTGGTGACTATTTAAATGACAGAAAAGTTTTATTTGTTTACAAATTACGTTCGGTCAACCCTCATAAATAATGCCGAAAGCTAATCGTGTCATTCGACTATTCTGTGAATATAATTCCTATTACAAAATTAAATTAATTTAGGGGAAGCTCGAAATGGCTTCCGCATCTTGACCACTATTCGTTCCATGCTAGATAAAACAGAACTATACAGTAAGATGTGGCAATATTATCCCCATGAAAACGGGACAGGTCAGTTAGCTTTCAGGAGACAAAAAATAATGTCACGTCTAATTTATTGATCTAATTTGAACGCACCATTATAATTTTACATTTGCATAGTAATCGATGTCTTCGTTACCGAATTTAAAGAATGAAATAAGATTACTACGTACTTGTAAAAATTACCCAATTACTCACAAATAAAAATGGTATCCATTTTTCTCTCTGTAAGTAATCAATAGTTTGAAACGTGAGAGACGCCTTGCAATATAATAATAAGTTCGAATTTAATACCCCGACATTTTTGAACGAACGTTGAACAAACGATTAGTTATAGACATTTCATTGCCTATTCAACACGCCATTGAGTTGCCAATCAAATGGTGCTCGATATCTGACTAAAAGATTTAGCGCCAACTCCTTTCCACATGGTACAATTTGAGTAAATCGTCAATCAAATCGTGTCGTCTTCAACACTTACTTTGAAATTAGCAATAAATAACTTAGTAAATCTTTGTAGTAAGTCGAAACGTATGGTAGTAATGAATGGTCTTGTTGAAAACTTTGTCGTAGATAGTTCTTAGGATGGTCAATTTGGTCAGAACTGAATTATTATATTCGATGGATCTCAAGTGTGGCCTGTACAAAATAATACTGCAAGCAAGATTTCCATTTTGAAAAGATTACTATATAAACTAACAACTTACTTTATTTTGCAGCACCTAATCGAATGTCTAACAACAATGCTTTTATAATTTCTAGAATAAGAATAAATATTTTCATTCCTAATTGCATTTAACAGTTGTTTAAAATTTTCATACCGTTACGAATTAATTGTGTATTGTTAACATTTTCTACTTCATATTGTAAGTTGGTGACATTGTTAAAGTGGCGGAAGAATTGTTGCGTCCACATAAGTTGGAGTATGATAGGATTCATGATACGCGTCACGCTCGCATCTGTCTCATGACATAACGTATTTTAAGTGCCATTAGTTCTAGATTGCATCACGCGTGTAATTAATAATAAATATTGTTTTCAAAGTAACTAGATTACTTGTCAATAGCTTATTTACATCACTCAATGAAATGATTATAATATAGTAAATAAAATGGATGGTACATATTTATTTTGTGATCTAGTCAATTAAATTACATTCGATTTTATAATCTGAATTAGGTTCATGAAAACAATAATGTAACTGCTGGAAAATATATCAAGAAAAAATATCTCCCAAGTATCAAACCTACGGTGAAGAGTTAGAAAAAAGTAATTAAATTGACCACCATTAAATTTTATATAACTTATAACCAATAAACTAATTGTTGCAACATAAGACAAAATTATAAGCAAATGAGACTGATATTGTATTTACTTTGATGGTTTGTTGATGGTGGTGTTAAAGTTGACCAGAGGGATAATTTTATAAACTCGCGAATTATTATTGTAAGTACAAAATGATAATGAATAAAACGCTTCGTCCATCCATGTCGCTTGCTTCAGGTGCTAATTCATAATCATAATGTATCACACATTGTGAAAATAAAGATATTAAATTTCGATCGTATTCTAAACCATACTACCCAAATCAGAGGAGTTATATAAGGTGTTTGGATTTATTTTGAATTAAATTCTCAAATCATGTAATTTACGATGTACATAGTATGTATGTAAATAAAATATATTGAACACTATAATGGCAGTTTTTGTTGCTTACCCTTTTCTGGAAATTAATAATTTCATTCACCACTTGAAATAAATTATTTCGGCGATGATCAGTGATAGTGACGTCGAAGGTATTGAGTTCGAATTCTACAATGAGATTATCCGATCTGTTTACTCCCAGATTTTTCGTCAAATATCAGATTTTATCTATACCTGATTTGAGTCATGTATTAGTTAACTTACTACAAAATCGGGGCCTTGTACTGTTAAAATTATAAAAGATACCTCTGATAATTTAAATTGTATTATACATATATTGTGTTGCATTGACAGAATGCAACACAAGAAAAAGAAATTGTTTCTTGTTACTGATTCTGAAAAGGTCATTCCTGCTTTCTGTTTCATTATCACTGATAGCGGTTTGTCTATTTCAAATGTTCAAATCACCATATTTATCTCTCAGATTCGGACGCAGTCAAATGCCGAGATGATTCACATGCCCTTAAGAGATTACCTGCACCTTCATCTTGCTGGGCAAACCACGAGAGATCAATGACAGCGTGAAAATTTTAAAATTATTTGGGCGGCATTTATTGTGTTTTTGAAGAAAACATTGCGTATGATACGCAAAACATTTTTTGAGACTTTTATTTGACATAACTCCATTAAAATAATATTACATTTTAGGTTCCACTGAAAATTCTTATTAATTTTGAAAATGGCAAATTATGAATCATTATTCGTCGCTAACTAAACATTAATTAACCTAGAGCGATAAATAAGAAGTCTGTTATTGATTCCAAAATTGGAGTTTAAAGAAATTGACATACATAGCCATAAGTTGATCTAATTAGTTTCCAAGTTGAGAATATATCCCGCTCTTATAGTATATTAGAATGAACGCCCAATTTATAATTATTGTAATTGATAAATGTTTGGCGGATTTTTATTTCACCATTTTTTTATATTATTGAATACAGATTTTGGAAATGATAATGTAAAATTTGCAAACCATTATACTGTCTACTTACAAACTCATAATTAGGGTATACTTTTAAAATTATGGAAAGTGCAACATTTAGTAACATCATAACAATATTATAAACTGTGTTTCAGGCACAACAAAGTATCAATATATGAAATTGCTTTTGTAAAATGTTATATCTTAAAAATATGCGTTTTAAATTCAATTTGAATTGGCGCAGTGGCTTCTTACAACATTATTATAGGTAAACTTGAATCGATACAATTTAATAATATCATCCAGAGATGTTATACGTTGGTCAGGCCGATGAGCCTAACCAATAAGGTTGAAACCTCATCTAACCGCCCGGCAACGTATTTTCCTTTATATCTATTCCTTTCTATCTAGCTCTAGCGAGACATTGATCCACAGAATTAAATGCGATCGCTCACATAGATTGAAGCTACAGAAAGGGATGGAGGGATGCAATGGCGGGCGGTCAGAAGCGGTATGACCAGTCTTTTGACCACTATTTATTCCCAAGTACCAATAACATAATTATTTATAATAAAAATTCCCTATTGACCATCTACATAATATATGGAACCGCAAAACGCTTGGCATTCATTCATACATACACAGAATATTCCTAATATCCATGGATAAGAACAAGACAAGTATTGCACTACGTCCATATTTAAACAGCAATTTTACTAGTCGTATCAATTAAGATAGTAAAGCTTATTTGATTCTTTTACTAACATTGATTTTCATTATAGTTGGAAAGTTATATACAATTTGTATGAAAAAACTGTCAAATAAAGTAGTTTTCCGGATGTTTTGATGTCGTATTTTTTTCTTTGTTACTCTATCAAAAATACCGTCTTATCAGGTTTCTGAAAAGCTAACCACGAATATGTACTAATTTTAAATTTTTTGTCATTTTTTTTTTTAAAGATTAATACAAATATTATACCAAAAGTATTTTCAAATTTTTTAGAACAACTAAAATCGTAGTTATAATTATTATACTTTTATCGCTCACTTAACCGTGCCGTAGCTGCGTAGGGTCAACCCATCTGTCAACAGCACCAAGAATGAATTAAAGGGATTCTGGATCTTGGATAAGTCTTTTCACACTTTTAACCTAAGTAATTCATTTAATATATTGTTAAATAAATAAATGATCGAATTTCCTGAAGGATTCAATCTATACTTATATAATATTATAAAGCTGAAGAGTTTGTTTGTTTGAACGCGCTAATCTCAGGAACTACTGGTTCGATTTGAAAACCATTTATCGAAGAAGGCTATAGGCTACTTTATATACTGGGAAAACACAGGATCCCTCGGGAACGCGAGTGAAACCGCGGGGCGGAATCTAGTTAACGATATACTCTATAGTATGCACGCGACTGTATTGGATTTTACACAGAGTACGGCACGGATAAGATTATACAAAAATAAGTGGCAAAGTAAACAAAGATTATGTCCAATACGAAATATTAAATTCACACTTTATAAACTTATAATCAACAGCAGTAACAACATTACGGCTATTAATTATATAAGTCTATTTAGTGTTTTACATTATTGTTGACTTTCTTAAGTACGATAAATTTGCGAATGAAACAATTGATTGTTAGATTGATTAGTATTTCAGAAACAATTATAGTGTATTTTACCATGCTCGTTCAGCATGAGCCGCAAGCCCAATGATTAAAGTAAACCTAAAATATATAAATATATCAGTCAGTGGGCTGTGAGCTAAACTATTTTCCTAACTACATTACAAGTCGAGTCATCTCGCTAAGTCCATACACACGAGCTTCAATTTCCTATACAATATAAATTCTTAATTACCTTAAATACATATTAACTACATCCAGTTGTTCGATTTCATGATATTAATATAGAACATTGATAAAAAAAATGTATCCAATATACAAGGTCGCGTAATGCATTTTAAATAATACGTCTTTCTTGCCCGTAAGCGATCAACATTTTCATGGCAATGTGTGGCCGGCAAGTATGGTGGGAAATGGGCTTTCTATGTATCTTTCTCGCTCGCGCATGACTGTTTTAGAGATGCGTGAGTCTCTGTCACGCATCTAACACCTTCACCTTCAGAGTATCGCCCATTACTTTTGAGAGTAAGTCGTATAAAACCAAAATCCGTAAGCAATATTCAATATCAATGAAACCAGCAATAATTGAGCCATACATTGCGGCAATAGATTGAGCAACTGACGCTGATCATTCCCGGCTACACTTTGCCATGATCAATGATCGTTTACAGATACCTTTTAACGCTTTCAAGTCATATTTAAATACATGGAAAGCGATCAACATATTATTTTTAAGGAATGAATACTCAGTAACTATTTGCACTGGTCTCTCTCTAATTGCAAATGACGATATTTTTATTTTACACGCTCTCTTCGACATACTCCCATTCGATACCTGAATGAATTGGAGTTGTCGTTACCTACATATACAGTTTGAACCACGATTACGAAGAACAACTATTTCTGTTCATCAAATAGTCCCAGGGGGCGTTAAAGAATGTCATAGAATTAATTAACATTATTGCATTAAAATAAGATTTAATCTATGGTTAATTGTATGACAACACAGATGAATATTATTGTAAAGTAATAAGGTTTCTTTTTCTATGACCATCTTAAAAGTCACCCGGGGTTTCATAATATAAACAGAATATAATAATTAAAATATTAATTTTATTAAATGTCACATTAAGGCTGAAGCGACGCGAGCGCAATTTTGTATTTAACTATACATACGGTTTCATACATTATTTCAGTTCGGGCATACGTTTGCCGAAAAAGCACATAAATTGCCTGAATTTCCGCAACGTATATTAACGAAGTACGCTGGCCTAGCCACAGCCTTAGTCTTCGAGTTGATTTATTTACCTTTTGTTTGATAACAATTCAAACATTATTCACTTATTCTTAGTGTTTGTATAATATTGCTAAATTGAACAACATTTAAGAACAGGCAAAATATATTAATTACTCAGCAACACATTATTACTAAGGAAGTCATAGTGGAAATCACAGAGTAGAGGCTACACTACAAATTGAAATATGCAATATTTTAAAATAATTAACAGCAAACTCTGTAAATATTCTCATAGACCATGTGTAAATTCATATATTTTTTTAACTATATTCAATTGAGATTTTCATAGTTAAGTCACTTTTGTTTGGTTACAAAACAATATTATTACCAGATATCTTCTTAGCATTTATTACTTGTGTGTTACCGTATTTTGTGTTTCTCAAGTGTAACTTTCGCATCGCCACGCTTACTCTACGCATTCACAACCCGACGTTTGCACAAATAGCGCATTTGTTCAATACTGTTACCTTCCGCGCGTCACAACGCAATATTCATTCGCCAATATTTGTTTATAATTCAAAAATGTGAGATCATTGATTATGGAGGCTAAAATTTATTTTGTAAATGTTATTAAAATAATAAATTTTATGTAGACATCACGAATTGGCCACATATCGACCAACTAACTACGATATGGTTCTGAAGCTAACTCGCTATTTGACGCAAATATCACCAACACTCGGTTTTTTATCATAGAACAATACTACATAATATACATTACACTTAAACAAGATGTCAAGCGTGCCGCACACGGTGCATGGTGTCATGACAAGTGCCATATTGGGACATATGAAATTATTACAAAACGAGGCGAGGTGGGCAACTTGTAGAATCATACAAAACATAACTCAACAATGGAACAAATTCATAAATTAGCTATATAATTCATACCTTCGACAGGTACTCGAATAATCATGACCAATGTTTTCGGGTAATCATGACCAATTCACCAATATCTCGACAAACATTTGGAAGCGACTGCTAACCAGCTCTCAACTAAAGCAAAGAGAAGTGAGCTCGAGAGTGCAACATCCTGGAATGCGCCGCCATGTTGGATCGGGGAAGGCCACTAGACTGTACGGGTACCGGTTACAATAGATTCCAAGAGTGGTGTGATGTCTAGGTGGACAAGTAGAGGCGGTGGTAGTCGTTGGCGCCGAAGGCCGCGTTGCACTTGGGACACTTGCGCTGGCGCGTCTCGTAGCGCGTGCGCAGGCAGTCCCAGCAGAACACGTGGAAGCACTTCGTCAGCACTGCGTCCTTGCGTTTCACCTGACATGTATAATATAACAATAAATAACCATTTATTCAGTTTAGTCCCTAGGAGGGCACTTATGAACGTCGAAGCTACTGAAGTTACCACCGGTTCGGAAGTCGCCATCAACTGAGAAGAACCGGCAAGAAACTCAGCAAGATCATTCAGAGATCCATTGATTAGAAGGTTGACTTTTTTCCTGCTTCGTTTGTCTCTCTTTGTTACATAGATTTAAAAATGTGAAATAATCTTTTTAAATCGTATACTACAAAACTTTATTTAATTTTACACTACACTGTGAAATGAATAAAAGAATGAAGTAAAGGAATTACAAAAACAGTGGAATTATACACCACCACACTTACAGTAAAGTATTACTATTCAAGTGGATTCACAGAAATAGACGAATTTGTCACATAATTAGAATATTTATTAATTATGTCCCAAAGTATGATTTTTATATAAAAAGAACTTCACAGATGAGCCCTAATATATATGATGAAGACAGTACCTTGCAAGATGGGCACGTGAGCGTCTCCTTGTACTCTCTTATCTCTTCCAGCAGCACCTCGTCCATACTGCTGCCGGCTTGCTCCATCTTTTTCATTCGCTCCGCTTTGCGACGAAGTATTGCTAACTCCTCCTGTTTTGCGTTATGAATAAAAATAAAAATCAGGTAAATATTTATAAATAACATAAAAAAGACAATTTAAAAGTAATGCACTAAAAAGACCGAAACAAGATTGAGAATATAAAACAAAATTAAAATAAACTTTAAACAATGTAAACTATACTTTGATTTAACAGACTATTATTATGAGCTGAAAGCCTATCTTAATATATATATTTCTTGTGTGCGTGTGTATGTGACTGAACTCCTCCTAAACGACTGGACCAATTTGGATGAAATTTTGTGTGTATATTTGAGCGGGTCCCTGGATGGTTTGAAAATACAATTGGACCCGGTAGATGGCGTCGTAATCGAGTTTGGACAGGACAACGTCTGTTGGGACAGCTAGTAATATTATATGTATATTAAGGTAGGCTAATTTATTCCATAAATTGCAACACCCTAACAGGGTTCATGTAATGTACTGTGTTTTATATGTTACAGCAACCAGTGTACTGTACAGAGAATATTGATAAAATGCAGGAGTCTCACATGAAGTCTTTTTGTTTTGTACGCTTCCGCTTCAAGCGCACTCGTTTTCTCGGCGACAACCTGTTGGGCTTCTTTCATTTGCGCGTGATATTTTTCTGTAATAAAATAGAAATAGTTTAGTTCTATATAGTTTAGATAATGTGAAACCAGCTCACACTATGGGGAGTTCGTTATTGCAGTGCAGTCCCTTTGAATTAACCGTGGATAATATGCCTTACTGGTTTAAACTACAGCAACAACAAACATTTGACAGCGTGACCAATGCCAGAATGGACTTGAGTTTGAGATTATGGCATATAATCCACTGCACACAATGAGAAGTTTGGACTGTTGAAACATCTGATAATATTTAAATCAACAATATTAAGTTGGGTTCATTCTTCTTTGAACATTCTTCTAAGGAAACCAGGTAACTGATATACTATTTGAGTTGGTTTTGAAAAGAGTAATTGCCGAGTTTCTTGCCGGCTCTTCTCAGCAAAAGCAACCTTCCGTGCGTTAGAGTCAGACTATTCATAAGTGCTTGTGAAGGCCTATTTGAATAAAAAATATTTTCATTTTCAATTTTATATTAATTATTTTCATAATTATTATAGATACTTACACCCCAACAGAGACCACAAAAAAAGTTTTTTTTAAATAAAATGTGCTTGGTACATGCTAGCTCAGAAGAAGTTTTGTATGTCAGTAGGTTGACAAACTGGTAGACGGCCCACCTGATAGTAAGTGGTCACCGTCGCCTATGAACATTTGCAATACCAGGGGAATTGCCCGAACTTGAGCTCTTTACGCCCCTTTGTCTATTTGCAAAGATTTGTTGAATATTACAGATATTCATCCACACAAATGTTTGTCTATTTGTTTGTTTGTAACATATTTATTTAGGTAAGTTGAGCGCAATCCTGCGTAGGCAAAAAAGTAAACATTCCCCGTTACCTAAGTGCAGTTTAAGATCAGCAGCGGACTGGGCGGACTCGATGGCCTTCCGCTTGTGCATCTCCATGGCTTGCTGCCGCAGCAGCAGCTCCTTCTCGACGGCGGACAGCGTCGCCTGCAGCAGCCGCTCCTTCTCCTCCAGCCGGCGGGCCACCGCGCCCATCGACTCGATTTGTTGGTCGCGAGTCACCACCTGGATGTTTACCAAATTTTAATATAGTTATCGCAGTTATTTTTAATATACCAGAGAATCGATATATCCCAAACAGATTTTAAGGTAAAAATGCTATATAATAAATTGACTTTGCTACCCAACCATCAATCTACTAGCATATTGTGTAGACGTAGACTTCGATTTTGGTGTTATTAGTTTTCTATAACATTACCTTTAATCAATAACACAGTATTGATTTACATTGTACATAACAATATGTAAAAAAAAAATGTAAAAATATGTAATAGTGTATTTTACTCTCGAGGGTGGGCGCTAATACCTATCAGACAGCATTTTTTAAATCTTAGTTTAGGTATTAGTTTTAACACTAAATTTGTTACTCATAAGACCTTGATCTTTAAAAATTTTGTAGTATCGTTAATGTTTTTTTGATGGTGCAAATAAAATTTTATTATTATTATTATAACATAGTACTACTAGATTACTGATTACTAGCTGTCCCCCGCGGTTTCACCCGCGTTCTCGAGAAATATGGCTGTCTGCATAACAAATTTCATCGCGATCGGTTCAGCGGTTTAGACGTGAGAAGGTAAACATTCGCATTTATAATATTAGTTAGGACACATCTACACAATATTTTTTTTTTACAAAAATACAAAATGATAGAACCCACCTGCTCCTGCAGCAGCTGCTTCTCCTCCCGCAACAATTTATGCAACGAATTAGCCTTGATCCTCTCGGACATGAGCTTGAAGTTGGCGTCGTCCTTCTCCCTGAGCTGCTGGATGAGCCGGCTGTTCTGGTCCTGCATGTCCTCGAAGGCCTGGCCGGTGACCTCCATCTCGTTGAGCAGCGCCTCCTCCTCCTGCGAGCCGGCGAAGGGGCGCGCGAAGGCGTGCAGCGGGTCGCACGCGCCCGAGCCCCCCCCGCCGCCCCCGCCACCGCCCCCGCCCCCGCCGCTCGGCCGCACGCACGACAGCTGCTTCTGCAGCTCGTACTTCTGCTCCTCCAGCTGCTTGATCTTGCGCAGGGCGTCCTCGTCCGCTAGACGACGCTCGCGTTTACTTTCCTGAATAGGTATATAATATTGGGTCCGATTAGAATAGTGGTAATAGTGGGTCCGATTTTGACGGGATAGTATACTATAAAATGGTTATTACGTAATTATGATATTTTAAATATTATTTTAGCTACATTATCCTCAAACACGACGAGATTATATAATAGGATAATTTTAAGTTAGTTTTTAGCAAGTCAGATTGTAACGAAACATGTATAACATAAAAATAAATTAACAACCCTTAAACCTACCATATCTCAGTCAAATAAATTAATAATTTCATTTCTAAATAATATATATTTTTTTTTACAATGAAAGCAATACAAAGCAGCTTTTCGTAAAAATAAAAATGTGATGGTAAGTATAATGTGCACCTGCGCCATCTTAGCCTTCTGCCGGTGGTCCTCCAGCTCCTGCCTGGCCTTGCGCTCGGCGGCCATCAGCTGCACCTTGTCACGCTGCTCCTTGCTCACGCCCTTGTACATGTCCAGTAGTAGCTTCAGCTCTTTCTGCTCGTTCACTGCTTTCCTGTCCGACAATACGTACTTTCTTAATTTATTTTGACTGTTGTTGTGATTAATTTAACACTTAGTAATCCCTGGCGTGCGTTGAAATGGATCTTTTGGAACGATGTTCCTTTACGCGGCTTGCGGTAGGAGTTGACTGGCAGAAAAGGGAACGTAACGAAAAAGCGTTATATAGGTGTGTGTGTTAATTACAATTCACACGCAGATGTATATAACGCCTGTCTTTTATACATAAAAGTCGTGACGTCATCAGTTATGCCCCCTCCATTTTCTAGGTTCAAGAAAAAAAAAAACTACTAAATTCTTTCATCTTATATCGAAGTCGGCTGACGAGAAAAATTGACATCTTATAAAACCAGCGCGAGCGACGCTGCGAATTTAAATATAAGCAATAAGGGTAGTTATAGTGAGTTACTTGAGTTGTTGCTTGAGATCCTTGATGAGCTGGTCCTGCTCCAGTATCTTGGCGCGCGAGTGCTCCTTGGCGAGGGGCGGCTTGGTGTCCGCGCCGCCCCCACCACCCCCGCCGCCCCCGCCCGCCGCCGCACCCGCCGTCGCGCCCTCCGAGCCCTGGAATACCAACGTCCAACAACATCAACACTTATACTAAACGATACGAGGACCTTCCAAACATCCCAATATTCTACGGATTGGCCGTCCGAAGACTGACCTTAAATCCTATTCACATGTCCTTGAATTTGATTTCTTGGGTAGTTTTCCTCGCGATGTTTTCCTTTATCCAGCTAGTAGTACAAATAAAACAGAGGTATAGGCAATAGTATCCCTACTGTTATAAGTGCGAAAGTGTGTTTGATAGTTTGTCCTTCTTTTACATAGAAACGGAGTTGAACGGAACAACAAGTAGACATAATTTTTTGCATAGAGATAGTTTATGGACCGTGACACGGGTTACTTTTTAAAAGTTAGTATAACTATGTAGTATAAAAATATTTTATTTGTTTGAGTAACTTCAAAGGAGTTTCAATATCGCTACATAATAGATGCTAAATACCTAAATAATAACTACATCTTATTAAGTTACCTCTGGGTCGGGTTCTTCCTTTTTAACAGCGAGCGGTTTCTCATCGGGCTGGTCTGCGCCGGCGCCGCCACGGGATGACGCTTCATCTAGCTCCTTACGAACCTGAATCAATTAAAATTACTAGCTTTTGCTCCATAGTTTTAAATTCGTTTCGGGAACGAATGATTTCCCGGTATTAATCCAAGGTATTTCAATTAAAACTTGCTATTTCGAAATTTTGCTATATATCTTGTCAATTTTAGACAAGAGTTAGAAGTAGCCAGAGAGAGATCAGAATGGAAAAGGTTCGAGGAAGCCTTTGCCGACTGCGAAATAGACCTACAAAAATTGAGCAAACAAATATGCAATTCAAACTTACAGACTATATCAATCCAAAGAAAAAGATTTATATCCCAATCTAAGCAGAGCTTATACTATAGTAACCAGTTAACTGATATACTACTGTACTATAACACCCAGACTCAGAACAAACAGATATGATCATGCACACATCTGTCCTGAGAGGGAATTGAATTATGACATGACTGGTAGATTATCTTACCAACCACACCAACCGGCCTGACGATATTATTATTATATTACTTGAAAAATGACCTTATTCAACTCCTGACTGGTATCCTTATATTTCCTCTTGTACCTGTGCACCTCTCCCTTCAGCTGCTGGTTGTGGTTCTGCAGCGAAGTGATGAGGTGCCTCATCTCCCTGTTGATGGGTCCCGTCTGTTCATTGGCCGCTAGGTTCTGTTCAAACTCTATACGTAGCATCTCATACTCTTTCCTCAGTTGACCTAGTACGTCTTCTAGTTGGATCATCTCAGCGCGCAGAGCTTTTTGCCTTGCTAACTCTTCACTCTGAATACAAAATCAGTAGCAATTTGGTTAGAACATACACCAAGTTCCCAGATAACGTAGTTTCAGCTCAAAATTTCAATCAATTTAAGAACCCACTTAACAAAAAGAAATCTTAGTGTAGAACAATAGGATATAGGCATATTTCAGTTGTATCAACTGTTTGCTTGATGATTAATAATTAATAAAAAAGAATATAAATAAACCATTACATTTAGAAGTTATGACGATACTCAAGATGTAGCACGCTCGCCCAGAAAATGTCTAAAATACATCTAGGTTATGTGACAGGAACACAGATGCCAGAAGCGATAACACTCGTTTAAAGAAAACTATATAGTAATTCGTTTTGAATAGATAGCCAAGTTTAAGTTTTGGCGGTTCTTCACAGTAAAAGCTACCTTCCAATCCAAATTTCAGACCATTCATAAGTACATGTGAAGGCCTATTAGAATAATAAACATATTTTCAATTTTAATTTATGTTATATAAAAAGATTAAGTACCTCCATCATCTCAATCTGTCTCATATGCAAGTTCTTAGCGTTCTGCAGCTGCAGCCGCGTCTCGTCGAGCGCAGTCTTCATCTGCATAGATTCGTTGTATAGCACTGAGAACTGGCTCTGCAGGCATTTGTACTCTGTTGTCTCTACTATCACAGACTCTGGCAGCTGACGGATCTGCATCAATTATGGACATGTGAGCCTAAGTATATTTTTTTCATAACTTGTTTATAACACTAATAATATTGCCTGCCATAGACAATGCTGTCAGGTGGAAATATTCAGTAATAAGCATAGGGTTGCCCGAACATATATATATCCACAATTATTTTGCCAAGGACACAAAGAAGTTTCCTTTGATTCAGTTTCTTATATTGTATTAAATTAAAATTGAAATTGCTTTGTAGAAAAGTACCCGTATCTACGCCCCGTTTTATGAATATGGTTTGCACCTAACACACAAATTTCGAATCGACCTCAAAAGTTAATTATGGGTACTCACATCCATCTTAAGTTTTTCAACCTCTTTCAGGGTATCGCGGTGTTGCCGATGCAGTCGGTCCAGCTCGGCTAGTCTATTGTTAGCTAGCTCTCTCTGTTCCTCCAACTCGGCGGCCACGTCCTCAAACTTAGCCGCCGCCGCCGTTGTGTGCGGAGCGGCAACGGCGCCGGTCGTGACGGGACCCGATGACGTACTCGCTCCCGATTGGTGGTAGCTCTTCAGCTTCTCTATCGCTTCTGCTAAGTGGTTCTCTAGTTTGTCATTGCGGGAGCGTACCTGGAATGGAGTGCTAATTTTGAATTTTGTATGAAGTTGAAATAAATGTTAAAAAATATATAATAGTTGTGGGTTTTTGGCATTGGGTAGTTAAAACAACAATACTTTTATTTCATTAATTCCATCATATTTGGAGAATATCTTCCGCCTCTAGTAATATAAGTTGGAAGGTGTAAGATTTTACGAAAATCCTCCCCTTAGGGGGGAAAAAAGAGATAACATTTCGTAATTTTTTTAATTCTATAGATAACTTAACTTTCACAAAATCGTATATACAATGTATAACCCAAATAATATAATAGATACCTTCAACAGCTCGTACTGCAAATCGTCAATCTGATTCTTGAGCTCAGCGTTCTCCGTGTCCCTGCTGTTGACGGCGTCCTGCAGGTGCGCCACCCGCAGCGTCATGGCGTGGTGCGCCTCGTGCAGGGTGGTGCACAAGCCCTGCAGCCGCCGGTTCTCGCAGCTCACCTCCTCGTTCGTTGCGCGGGTCACTTCCTCCAGGGACGGACCTGGGCCTGAACCTGCACCTGGACCCGCTTCTAACGATACATTTACAGCCCTTGTATAACTATCGCTTATCGCATTCATTGCCTATAAACTATACTGTCCGACAATGGGGAAGTTGATGCCTTACATAATTGTTTCTGAAAACATCCTTCTTAATATATCTTTCTACTAATCTATTCATCCTGGATTAGCACATAGGTTTCTGTCCTATGTATTCATTAAATACATCTCGACAGCGGAATTAAAAGGATATATAAACTTGTTAATATAGTATTGCCTGACCTTGTATACTAGGATGATGCATTGTAAGGTCTAAGTCTTATTAAAATACAAAAATAAGGTCACATGCCCAATGCTAATGGCATTTTTAAAATCATAAACAATGCATGACATTATTAAAGATAACATACAATATTGTAATTATAATTTATATCTACTATAATGGTTACATTAAATCAGCCTACACATATCCACTGGTGGACATAGGCTTCTACCGAGAGTTGTCACACCATGGTCTTCTACTACCCTGCCTGTTACATTTCACACTATTAATAATTTAAATAAAAATCAAGCCAACCTTCTCCCTCGCCCTTGATAGCGCGCCAGATCTTGTCATTTCTCTGCTGTAGTCTGTCAAATGCTTGTAGAACCTTCGCGACGGCTCGCTTGCTCACTTGCACGCGGTTCGCGAGCTGGGCGTCCAGTTCCTCCTTGTCCCATGTTGACAGTTGCATTAGAAATGAAGTTGTTGCTTCATTTTCATCTGAAATGGATATAGATATGAGGAATCGTTTTTAATGATTTCCAACATTTGCTTGTCAAAGTACACTACCATCTAAAAGTACCAACAGTGAAAGAAGAAATATCCACTCGAAACAGGGACTACAAGAGGCGGCTCCAGAATAATCACCAACTGGCAGTGCAACAAATCCAACACCATATAATAGGATATTTGCCTGTATTCAAAATAAATTATCCAACACTAACCAATGTATAAAACATCTAAAAAAAAGGGGAAACCACGATTATTTTATTAAATTTATCCTTATTATGATTTTTAATGACCAATCTAACCATAAAGAGTATGCTATTTAATTATGACGTCACATGCTTGTATTTCATACAAAACTCCATATAAACCTATCGTTTTGACATTTCATAAAAAGTTGCTGATTTGAATGTCAGTCAAATAACCTATTGTAATTCCTTTTTTGGTTTCCACCAATACTTGAGCAAGTAAATTCATGAACTGGCCCTCAGTGGAGGCCACCTGTCAGCTAGTTGCATATATATTTGTTCATTGTTTAAGGACTGATTGCAGATATTAAAATATAAAAAAGCATTGGCTTGTTACAATGATAGGAACTAAAAAACACCAACTATGGATAATCCAGAGAATCCAGTATTAACTATTATCTCACCAGGTAAATTCTACAGAGGAGGAACATTATAACTTAAATTTTACATACATAATTTATGTGTGTATGTTTTCATTAAAGAAGAATTGATTAGCAGTTAGTTATCAAAACTTCCACTCACTTTTGTTTTCAGACTCATCAGCAGTTTCTGCGTCAAATCTCTGCAACAATACCCTTATGTCCTCATTCAATAAGTTCCAGTAACGGTTGACTACACACAGCACAGCATCATCCTGTGTCTGACGTTTCTCAAGCTGTTCTATACGCGCCCGCAATTCTGCTTCACATCTGTGACGTTGTTCTATTCTCTGTAAGATAAATTGAATAGTTCTAAGCTTTTTTTGGCATAAAAATACAAACTTATTCAATACATAAGTTATTACAATTAAAAAAAAATTACAATTATACAATGTACTTTGAAGTGGTTATAGCTACTAAGCTACTGCTACTGCTATTTTTTAGTTTTTGTAGTAATTTTATAATTACAAGAAATAAGAATAGAAAATTCTCAGTCTGTTTTATTTCAGACACACGCTGAATAATAGAACAAATAAATAAATAAATATTCTGGGACATTATTCCTCACACACGGCCATCTGACCCCACACTAAGCAGAGCTTGTACTATGGAATCCAGATAACTGATATACTACATATACTAATTTTCTTTTGTAAATACATACATATATAGATAATTACACCCAGACACAGGACAAACAGACATGTTCATGCACACAAATGTTTGTCCTGAGTGGGAATCGAACCCACGACCTGCGGCGTGATAGATAGGGTATCTTACCAACCACGCCAACCGGCCTGTCAAATATATACGTAAATGGATATACTTTGTCTTGAAATAGCAGTTAATTTATCAAAACTGATCATTATCATTACACATCTTGCAAACATTTAAATTACACAATACTGTTTTATAAAATAAACTAGCTGTCCTGCACGGTCAACCATCACCCGTGTTCCCGAGAAAAAAAGTTGCCTATGTTCTTCTCCATACCAAATTTCATTGCAATCGGTTCAGTGATTTAGGCATGAAAAGGTAACAAACAAACTCACTTTCGCATATACTTATAATATTAGTTAGGATAAACTAAACTAAAATATTATAAGCACATCCTACACCATCGGATCCTACCCAATTCAAACTAAATTGCCAAAACAGTGGATGCAATACAGTAACGGATTTATTCTCCTACAGTTTTAGAACAGTATAAATACAGTGTGGAGTGTAAAGAAGATCTAGTGAATTGATAAAGACATGCATTATGGTTTGATTGGACATGGAATGAATGAATTAAATATGAATAGGCAATGTTTTAAAAAAAAGGCTGGTTTAAATAAACCCACTCAATACGGACATGTAGTTTTATACATGTAAATGAAGTGAAAGAGCTGGGTCAGGAGCATGGCAAGTGGCAATCTATAGTTTTTGTTATTGGAAAGTGTAGGGAATGCTATAATGCAATTTAGGATTCATGAAACTATTAACTATATGTCATTCAAGTTTTAGTATAATAGAATAAAGTGCTAAGGTTTAAATGGTCATTTCTTGGTTGGTTGTTTCTTGGTCATAGATGAGGTCACACTACAATATACATGCAGTGGTATTATGCAAATTTCTTTGGTTAACAGCTGATTATGACATGAAGAATTTGATCAAAATGATCATAATCAAAACAATGCTCCTGCATAGTGCAATATATACTCTTACCAATTACACCAACTGATAATTACCTGAGCTAACTTTTTGTTCTGAAACTGCAAGACTTTAATGTCCATTTCCTCAAGAGTGGAAACGGGTCCAATAAGATGAGGTTCAAAGTGAACTTTCTTGATTGGTGGCTGGCTGCTGCCATTGCCACCGTCGTCTGCAGTACGCTTCGACATCCTAGGTTACAAATACATGAAAAGACACCAAAATACTTATCAATAAAATAATGTAAATCATCAAATAGAAGTAAAAGTTTCTATTGCTATTGATTTAGGTTACCCAGACAAAATAAAAAGATTTAAAAAGAAAGTTACGTAGCATGAAATGTAGGACCATTTTATTTTGCCGGATTAAATACGTACCTGCTTGTCAATATTGACAATCTGGAAATTCTTATATGGAATAGTAATATGAAAAACAAGGCTTTATGTAATGTCTTCTACGAATAAGATAATACAGCATTTTGTTAACAAATAATATTTTCTTAAGAGAAACAATTCATATCATAAACTTGGACAAGCTCCACCCGAAAATTTAACAGCTAGATTTAGTGTTGCCAACATGGAATCTTATCACAACGAATACTGTAGTGCTGTGCTGTACTCACTATGGAACGGTCCAGTCAACTATTTAGTAACTGTGGTCGTTGTAGAGGTCCTTAAGTCCAGGGACCTCTACAACCACTTTAGGGACTTATTTTAATCTGATATCACCACCATGTAGAACATAACATAAAAATTAAAATTTTATCTGTTTTCTTCCGAATTATTAAGATTCAAATAACCAAAGAGATTCAGATTTTGAGTGCATGAAGTCCCTTGGATATGAAGAAGTCGCTTTTTACGGCGAATTTGACCACTAATGGTAGTACATTTTAGCTATAAAGTCACTAAGTCCGACTAATTCTTAAGACTTTTGTAAAATAAAAGTTTTAGGGTTCTAATAAACCAACGTACCTAAGTCCATAGAATAAGTGTAAAAAGAGGCTAACTCCAGTCGTTTAGATCTATGTCCATCATAGAAAATAAGTGAGCATATTACGTAATTTCTTGATCTCAAATATAAGTTGATTTATTCTTTACACTAACGATAAATTTTTAACCCTTTTCTCAGATTTTTCAATGCATATTTAACTTTTTATCACTTTATAGCAAAACTCGATTTTTGGACTTCTGAAACTGGATCCTTCTAGTCTTACTGTATTTAATTTTGCTTAAATTATTGTAGCTCAACAAATGTAAAAATCTGCGTAATTATAGGGTATTTTATTGTATCCAGTGTTCTATAATGTATTCTCTTTGGTTAGTACTAGAATTCATTCGTGCAACAGCGCGCTGATATTGGCCAATATGAAGATTATTATTTGAGTTTGGAGTGAAATTAATTTGTATTTGTTATGGTTCAATTCATTTATTACTAGCTTCCGCCCCGCGGTTTCACCCGCGTTCTCCGAGAATCTTACGTTTTCCCAGAATAAAAAGTAGCCTATGTTCTCCATACCGAATTTCATGGCGATCGGTTCAGTGGGTTTAAGCGTAAAAAGGTAACAAACTCACTTTCGCATTTATAATATTACTAGCTTTCGCCCCGCGGTTTCACCCACGTTCCCCAGGGATCGTATGTTTTCCCGGGATAAAAAGTAGCCTATGTTCTTCTCCATACCATAGGCTATCTGCATACCAAATTTCATCGCGATCGGTTCAGTGGCTTAAGCGTCAAAAGGTAACAAACAAACTCACTTTCGCATTTATAACGTTAGTTAAGATAGGATTACAGAAATAACGAGGAGAAAATTAAAACGCATTTTTTTTTGACCGCAACTATCTATCAATACAAATGCGAGGCAGGCACCCGCCGCGTGCGCACGCTTAAACGTAGCGAACGCCCTTACTAGTTGCCAAAATGTCAAAACTGCTTCATTGCAAGATTTAGTTTGTTTGAAACAGATTGCAACAAAGTTAATATACGTTACTCGATAAAGAAAAAAATAAGCTGAGCTTAATTTCATTATCAATCATCGCAAATCTTAAAATTAGTACTCGATTATGATAATCATTCTCGATCGCCACCACTAGCACTAGTAGTGTGTTGCCAGATTCCTTTTTAAAAAACCTGACGCATTACTGAAAAAACAGTAAGATTTGAATAAAAAAAGCTGCAGGAACAGATTTCAAATAAAACAACAAAATATAATTTATTGATATATCTAGTATATACATAGTGTTGTGCATATTATTATCTAGGGATATATTACCCACTATACATGGTAATTTTGAATTGGTTAACTACTAAAGGTGTGGCCCTTCCTGGCAGGGCCACCATCACGGATTTGAATTCAGAGTTTGTCGCTATTTAGTCCTTAAATTTGTCAAATTTTGTCCTTGAATATCAGATTTTGTCGCGCCCTGGTTCAAAAGTTATAAGGATTTTTATCTGAGGAACCAGACCACCTAGCGAAGATCTGTTTGCTTCCAGAATTTGTCCTTAATTTGTCGAATTTTATCACCACCACAAACAGATCTTCGCTAGGTGCCCTAGTTCTTGAGATACAGTGGTGGCCCTGCCAGGAAGAGCCCGTCATGGCAGGGCCATCTAAGAACCCTTATAACTTTTGAACCAGAGTGTGACAAAATCTGATACTTGGTGATAAAATTCGACAAATTAAGCACAAATTCTGGAAGCAAACAGATCTTCGCTAGGTGGTCTGATTCCTAAGACACGAGGTGGCCCTGCCAGGAAGAGCCCGTCCTGGCAGGGCCACCTAAAAACCCTTATAACTTTTGAACCACGGCGCGACAAAATCTGATATTCGAGGACAAAATTTGACAAATTAAGAACAAAATAGCGACAGACTCGAAATTCAAATCCGTGATAGCCCTTCCTGGCAGGGCCACACCTACTAAAGCACTCAAACTACAAAATTTTTGTGACCAACTTTTAAAGCGCGAAATAAAAATGTTTATATGTAGGTATGTCTGAAAAGAATCAAAAACAAAGATATTTAATAAAGGCCTTATTTTTCAATGTCCAAACAAACAGAATCTGGCGTTTAATTTGAAATTAGAACAGTTTTTGTATAATTTGACTTATCTGAGGAATAGGATGTAGCGACATCTATCAAGACCTCCGCTATCCGTGGATAGATGGCGCAACAAGATTCTACATCGCAGTATACTTGGCATCACGGATGTAAAAAACTTGGCATATAAACAAGAGTCCAGTTGGACCGCGGTCCCCCCGAGGCGCGATGACCCAGCCTGGCGGAAGATATTCTCTTTTCAACGGAAGAGTCTACCAACTTGCTCCTCCATAAGCTCATTCAAGGTTTATCTAGATTCTAGAGATTAAGAAATCGGCACCAAAGGTCATAGTTTGAAATTCTGACGGATATTTCATGAGTTTTAATTAATTACATAAATTTTAAGCGCTAAACGGACGTAATTAGGACGTAATATGGAGTAAGTATAGCAATGGATTATTGTTTGTTTTTATAATAAACCCTACATTGGTATCTTATCAATAAATAACGGAACATTAGTAATTACGGAACAAAATTTAACGTTAAATGCAAACACATAATTCCATTGCCATATACGCCTCAACCACTAACACAACGTGTCATAATAGGCGTTTGTAGTCACAATAAATTTTCGTAAAAAAATCTAAATGGCGACCATACACGTTAAACTATAGGTACTACCTACCTATTTGCTACAACTACCAACCAAATATTTTTCTTTAGTAACTAACTACCTACCTACTTCGAACTAAATTGTATTATATTCATCTATGAACTAATTGTGACTTCGATAGGTATTGTTTTTCTCATACTTTACTAGGTAGGTACCTTGTATGTGATGTGACCCTTTTCCTGAGCCCTTGTCTATGATATGGATTAAATTCAATTCATTATAGCTCTATATTTTAATTGATCTTGAAACATCCTCTGGAAAACCCTGTATTTGTTATCATGGAATGTTTTATTGCTCCCATTTGGTCGGATGACATGTGCCAATCCACCCATTTTCTGAATAGCATCTTGCATATTGTTGAAGTATTGAGAAGCACAGGCTCCTAAAATCGCAGAACCAACAAGGACCGATTCTATTTCATGGGGTTTGAGTATAGGTAAGCCTACAGCATCAGCTTGTATTTGTACAAACAGTGGGTCTTTACTTATACCACCACAAACTAACAGTGATTTGAAGGGCTGATAACCGGCAATTACGAGGGCATCAATAATGTGCCTCGTACCATACTAAAACAAAAAATACATTAGTAATTATTCATTTGAATGAAAATTTAAACAAAACAAACATTTAAAATGTCAATCTTTACTTACAGAAAGACCCTGCAAAGTTGCAAGGTAAAGCAATGCCAAGTTTTCCTCCGAGCTATTTATAGATAGCCCTGTTAGCATTCCTCTCATGGTAGGGTCCGCCAGTGGCGATCTGTTGCCATGAAAGTCAGGCCAGACATGAAAATCTTTAGTTAGCAAATTCAAATCATTAAGACATTGAGCGGCAGCCATTTTTAACAACAATTCTCTTAGATGGTTTCGAACTCTGTAAAATATTTGAATTATTAAAATAACTTAAATAAGTACCAAGGGATAACAATTATGAATAATTAAATTGTATGGCTATGTAACAACTCACTCTCCAGTTGAGTTTTTCCTTAAAAGTTCAATACCAGCCGGATGACTAGAAATAACATGATCTAATAACATTCCTGAGGCACTCTGTCCAGCTTCATTCAACCACATATTAGGAACCATTGCACTAAAGTATGGTCCCCAGACACCTTGAACTAAAACTGGTTCCCTGTTAACAGCCATATGGCATGTGGATGTACCACAAATAAGACTAAGGCGAGTGGACATGTCTTTATCAATATTTTCACCATAAGCACCAATCATACCCAGACCACCAGCATGGGCATCAATAATTGAAGCAGCAACTGGAGTTTCTGGAAGTAGCCCAAGTGCAGTGGCAACTTCAATAGTCAAGCCTCCACAGTTTTCCCCAGGCATGAGTACCTTATTGCCAATTTTCTTGAAGTTGTCTTCAATCAATTCTTCCAACCCAATTTCATTGAGAAAGCTGACATTCCAGCCTAGTTTTCCATCAATAGAGCAATCATAATTCCATTTACAAACTAGGGAGCACAAAGATCTACTGGTTGAGCCTGTTGCTTTCCATGTAAGGAAATCTGGAAGATCAAAGAAGTAACCAAAATCTGGCCATTTGCTGGGGAGATGTTTTTTCAACCAAAGGAGCTTGGGTATTTCCATTTCTAAGCTAACTTTTCCTCCAACATATTTGAGAATTTCATGGTTAGTTTTATTAATTAAGTCTGCTTCAGCATGTGCTCTATGGTCCATCCACATAATAATATTTTGTTCATCATTGTTGGTATTGCTCACAGCTATGGGATTACTATTTTTATCAAGTACAACTAAGGAACAGGTGGCATCAAAGCCAATGCCTTTAATAAAAGCAGGATTGATATCTGCAATCACACTCTGGAAAATACATTATATTAATTACATTATAGACATTTGCTCAGAACAATAACTGCCAGACTTACACTAATTGCTTGAGCTATCATCAGCTCTGACACATTATGTGGTTGATGTCTGTGTTAAAGAGTTTATGTTATTATTAGTTGGAGCTTTTCAAACAAATTTCTACTAGACTAAAAGAGTTGACAATAACTGCTCAAGTAGTCTGTGTATGTTATTAAATGATGAACTGCTCAAGCTGCCGGTGTATGCCCACACTAAATCTCACCTTGATAACATCAATACAACAACCCCAGATGTCATTGGATGACTGTTCATAGAAATCCACTTTGGGTTTCCATGTTTTGATTTCTTTTGCACATGATTTTACAACATGCCCTTTGTTATCCACAAGTGCTGCTCGGACACTGCCTGAGCCAACATCAACACCAACAAAATAGACTTCCTTATTCATTTGTGAGATTAAAATGTACCACTAAAATCATATAAGTATATTATAAAATATTCATAATATTTCCTAAGTTTTACTTGCATTAGGTACCTTGATATATAATATTAAAACTGAATAGTTTAATTAATTCTATTCAACTTATCTTATACGATTAAGCATTGCCGCAGCTAAAACAAAGTGATAAATTTACGACCTTGGCTTGTTATCATAGCTATATAATTATTATTTATTCACTGAAGATAACCTCTGTACTATCTTCGCTCATTTGCCAAAGCAAGCATTCAAATGTAATATAGAGTTATACTTGCAACCTTATAAATGTTAGCATTTTATTTTATAATTAAATTACTACAATTTCTAGATTGCAAAAGGAAACCTATTGATGAAATAATCATACTATTACTAATATAATTCATAGGTATTAATATAATATTTCGACTTCTAAGTTCTAATTTAGAATGCTACGCTACATTATCCCTGAGTAACATGGGCTATATTTTATCTCGGGAACGCGAGTGAAACCGCGCGGAAAAGCTAATGATATATAAAAACTGTGAGAGCAACTATTCACTCACATCGCATCGCTCGCACAATGAGTAATTACCACGTGTGTATACATAATCATTATCAACTTTAGTACATAATATTATTACAATAAATTGTAGGTATTTGAAATGATTTATTTTATATTCTTCATAAATTTTAGAAAACTTTCATTATTTCGCGCCCGCTCAATCGGTTGTCATTGTCACTGTAGACATGCGCGATGGCGAGAGGTTTTTTTCGATCGTTTGAATATCTCGATGGTTCTCGATTGTTTCGACTTGGACTCGAGTCCGACTCGGTCTGTCATTGCGACTGGCGCATAGCGCGTTCATTCGCGAGTTGTTCTTCGATGGTTTGTTTAGAGTTTTGCGAGTTCTTGACTTGCGTTGTGATTGGAAATCCAAACTAATTCTTTCAACAAGACCAATCGGAAATAATCAATAAAACCAATAACTAATTAAAAATTTGTGGCATTTTGATGAATTTACTAACTCTAGTTAAAAATAAAACAGTGCATCGTAAGTCTGTGATCGTAAGTAAACGTTCACAAATTACGCGCGGCTCGGTCGACACGAGTCTGATGACACGCTCTCGCTTCTAACTAACATGCACCTCGGCTCGTTGCATGCAATCGACTGACCCCAGTGACCGAACGAGACTCAGTGAGTGAGAGTGACTGATTGTGACTGATTCGAACAATCGAAAACTAGCGGTCGATTCCGTTGACTCGAAACAATCAAAAAACATCTCAATTGTTTTGTACAACGGTGAGTCGATGGTTTATTTTAACAACTCTGATTCTTTCAATTGTTAAAAAATCTCGTAATTGCCCACCACTAGGTTGTCTTGTCAGTGTCAGTCAGTAACAGTGCTGCCAACAATAATTTTGAAATTTCCCCGACTTTATTACAATATTCCGTTGGAAATCCGTTAAATCTTGCGTTTTTCTCGTCAGTAAAATCCGTTGAAACACCTGGTGTAAAATTAAGGTATTTAAAAAGCGAAATAAAAATATAGTTCAAGTGTAATAAAATTAAGTGCAACAATCTTTAAAAAGAACAGTAATTTCGGATGCAGTAGAAGTTGACGGCTAGCTAAAGCATTATTTTGCTCGCTGCTACCTTGTCTATGACCTGGTACAATCACATGTGTAGTATTTACGAAGAAAGAGTTGCCATATGAGAAATAACAATTTCGTTTCTATTTTTGAAAAAAAATAATGGAAAAAATAAATCAATGTGTTTTTATAAATAATAATCTTTTCTACTAAATTCCGCTAGCCGAAATCCGTTACGTTGGCAACGCTGGTCAGTGTCATGTTAATGTCAACCTTAGAGAATCTAAGATGTCAACCAACAGAGATTCTTCTTCTTATTTTTAGGTATGGCAGCCCAATCCTGTTCTAGGGGTTTTTAGGGTTCCGTAGCCAAATGGCAAAAAACGGAACCCTTATAGATTCGTCATGTCTGTCTGTCTGTCTGTCCGTATGTCACAGCCACTTTTTTTCCGAAACTATAAGAACTATACTGTTGAAACTTGGTAAGTAGATGTATTCTGTGAACGTCATTAAGATTTTCACACAAAAATAGAAAAAAAAAACAATAAATTTTGGGGGTTCCCCATACTTAGAACTGAAACTCAATTTTTTTTTTCATCAAACTCATACCTGTGGGGTATCTATGGATAGGCCTTCAAAAATAAAGGCTAGAAATACAACCATCCCATTTATTTATTTTTCATCAAGTGAATAAGTAGGTATTGATTAAATAAGTCAACATCCCTCAAGACAATAGTATATTTTTCTATCTTACCTATAAAAAATATCATTCTTACGATTCTTAGTACAAAAACCCTTAATTATTGCCTATAAACCGGCCAAGTGCGAGTCGGACTCATGCACTTAGGGTCCCGACTCCCGAACCACCACAATACTAGATTTTTTTACGTATACGGTATAACTAATTAGACGTCTGCAGAAGGGAACCGTTATGACCCAACAAATGAACTAAAGTTACCGTTTGTGCATGGGAAAACAGAATGCAAAACAGTTTTTAAAAGGGTTCGTCTTTGCAACGCACATCCCTAATCAGCCAACATGAAGTAGGCACAGGCAGGCCTGGCGCACTCCGCACTTTGGGTTTATAACTACAAATACCAAATACTTTTACCGGTCCGGACCCCGGACCGGTTAATCAGTAGTGGGCAAAGAGGATTAAATCACTACGTTGTAGTGGGTTGCCGCGCGCTGCTTAGTTCGCACGCGTTAATTCTCGCATTACAAAAATAAAAGCAAAAAAATATTGCATAGCGTTAAATAGTTTGGTTGTTTTTTCTACACTGAAATTTAATAACCGTCATTTTAAAGACGGCAAAATATAAAAAAGTATATTAAGGTTAGCCATTTATAATAATAATCATCGTAATTTGACTTCTTTTTAGGAATAACTAAATTACCTATTTCAATAATACTTATAGTCTTTCAATCGCTCCATCTGTTTTATGGTCGGCTTGTCATTGATTCGCTTCACTCCGTTGTAGCCGCTACAGTACCAAAAATATAATTCGTAAGTCGCATCGCAACCCTGATAAATACGCGTGACGTTGTGAACGGCCATGATTGAAAAGGTTAAACTAAAAGAAGCGCTCTCGCGTAGTAACACGGTTTATTTTTGCATGAATGCTTTGCGGGAAATGTTATGGAGTGGGGCTGTAGGCTATTATCGTTGTAGGTAAATATAACAGGAGCGAGCTAGACTGTGCTTTATGTATACGCAGCTAGAGTTTTTATCTATTTAATCGACTCCAGAGAGTGAGCCTTCTGTACGTTAGTACTATTACTTATCTGTGGCACAGGCAAAAAAAAAAAACAGCATGCCTCCACAATAAAAGATGAGTTTATTTTATGACGTAAAACAAAAATAATAATAAAAGTTATAAAACGAAATGAGTAAATTATTGTTAATTAATAAATTGTAAATGAAGCTAACTTGATTTCATGATCATAATCATCGATTCACCTTTTTATTGCACTATTTTATACAAACAGAATAATATATAGCAAACTAACATGAATTTGTTAGGGAACTAAAGGCACTTCCATCAAATCAATATTAGTAGTAGCTAAAACGATCAAAGTACAGTACTTATCAGTTTATCACCTTACTATTAGGTAGGCATGTTTTGTCTGAATGTGTGATATTATTTCTGATATAAAATTGATTATTCAAGTGTATGTAAATAAAGTTTTTTCCTTAATGTTGATTCAAATATTGGAACTTGGGCACATTTTAATTTTGTGCAAACATTTGTAACCCTGTCATTTATTTTTGTAAATATATCAAACAAATGCTCTTTATTAGCTTGCTTTGATAATAAGCTACATAGAATACGTATAAATATTGAACCATTCTTCTCATCTCTGTAAGCTGCAAATTCTGGAACAGTTGCCCAGTAAATTAGAAAATTTGACTTGGCCATATAATAATTTGATGATGGTGCATCAGCAACTAATGTAGGAAATGGGGTGTCATTAACTTGGCATGCTTGTATAATCAAAACCTTAGGTATCCCACGCAATTGTTTGATTTCATTTGAATCCAAATACTTTTGTACATCTTCAACCTTGACTTTGACAGAATCTGCAGCAAAAACATGACCTCTGACTCCATGTGACATCATACATAACATGAAAACACTGTCATCCTGATGCACATGATCTTGTGTCACTTCCTTAATAAATTCAAACATTTCCTTATGTCCCAAATTTGATCGACTATGAACTTCAAACTTTAGGGATGACATTGTAATCTCTAAAATCCTTTTGTCAATAGTACTACCAAGTCGTTTTTCTAAATTAAGAGCCATACTGTCCTGAATGCTCTGTTTCGATGGATAAAAATCTTCTTGATTTATGATCATGCAAACACCAAGTCTATTGGGATTTTTTATTATAAAGGCTTCGTCATGGGTCATTTTTTTAGTATCAGATTTTAAATTTGTTCCCGTTTCATCTTCCATACTCAGCTCATTCAACATTTGAAATATATCATCTAGATCACCATTGCTTTCATTGTTGTTTAATTTATGTACTGTCTCATCTGCAGTAACTGGTCTCTTTTCTAGAACACTACTTGAGACCTTTGTATGTTCACCATTTACTATGTTTTGTAAGTGCTTAAGTTCAATTGCAAAGTTTCTCAATCCAGGCAAGTTTTCTATAATATTTATCAAATTGTCTGTATTAAATTCACAGCCCAAGACTTTTTTATCATATCGGAACTGATTTAAAGTAATAAATTTTTGGCACATGAGCTCCAAAAACACTAATTCGCATGATTCATAATCTGTTGTATCAATTTTAAAGGTCAGAAGTGATTTCTTTATTTTCATTAAATTTTCTATGTTTATATTTTCACACAATTTGTACAATGTCTTTTTCAGGGGGTTGATGTACATGGAAGCAGTGAGGGTGTCTGTTTGATAGTGTTTCACCATAGTGGGTACATGGAATCCCAGTTTTCTAACAATGCTGTTTAATTGGCAAATTAGCAGTGCTTCAATAAATTCATGTTTCCAAGTGGTTTTTGATTTAACATGTTGATACCATTCATGTAGCAAATTCAAATTCGTAGCACCACCATCCTTTGATACTCGTTGATATACAATTAGACGTTGTAAAGCTGTATCAGGCACATCATATAATAAAAATACAAGTGAAATAATATCATATGGATTATCTGATAGCTCTTTTTCAATTTCAGAAATAACATCGATATTTATTGTGTATTCGATATTATCAACAAGTGATTCTCTTCCTTGGGCATCTGAACGTAACATTTTATTTTTTCTGTTGGAGACAGATACGTTGAACAATAATTGAAGTGTAACAATTAGGTTCACAAACTAACTATACGTAGTTATTTATGCAGTGAGCACTAAACACAGAAACGACGCACAAACTTTACTTTCATTTTGTCAAATAGGACCACAAACTACTAAGGGTTACTGTATAGGACAACGAAGTCACAGTCACTTCTTACTGAAGTGTAAGTAAGATGAGTTGGTTGATTGATAAAAGTTAGTCAACACAAAGAGAATAAATAAATAAAATCAGTAATCACTACGTTCTATTTATGACTTCAACAAAGTTGTGATGCTAGTATGTATATAAAAAGTACTCTGTGTTGTGATGTGACTGACTGTGACAACATTTAACTACATTAATTAATACTCTTTGGTTGAGACTTCAACTCAACATGACTAAAACCTTGGTAGTTTGTGACTTAAACGTAGTGATTTTATCCTCTTTGAACATGACTTCAACTATGTCATTTGTCTCTAGGGTTGATACTTGATAAGATCGGTGATATTGTTTCATAAAAATATCGACATAATATATTGTCGTACTACGATATATCAAATTTAATTTTTTTGTATATAAAATACACTGAGTAAATACATTGATTGTAAATACTTGTTGTAAATAAATGTATAAGTTCCTAATAAAATAAAAGTATAAAATCAAATTTTAATATCGATATTTAATTTTGAGACTAGATTTTAATTTTATTTAGAACTCTAATTTGATGTCTCAAATATAGTTAACCTAAAATTAACTTGTAATATAATTCATATCTTTCCCAATGAATTTAAAATGATACCCCATGTAAATACAATAACAAAAATATTTAAGACAGACAATCTTAAAATAGTTTTCGATTTCAGTTTGTGAAGCTAAATAGCACAATAGATTTAAAGGCGATGCTTTTTCCCTCTACTCAAAGCTTTTTCCTACAAGTTGTAAACAACTTTTTCGTAAAACTTGAAGAAAATAGTTTTATTTTTAAACATATTCACAGTAATCATATCAGTCGTATATACCCTTGTATATTATTTTATTTCTTAATTCTTAAATAGTATAGATGGTATCGATATTGTTTACAATTAGCGATACATAATATAATATATTGATTTAATTTTTAACTAGTTCATCCCTATTATACACAATGAGTACCAATTACAAACTTGTGAAGTGAGGTCGGGGCTGCGGCGGCCAAAGACAACGACACAACAGTGCTCCTATTTATTGGCAGCCAGATAAAAAAACATGTGTCTATGGTCTATGGGCACAGATGACTATATCCTCCTCTGTGCTATGAATGGGAGCCAAACGTGAATATACCTAAAATAGAAGTGAAGTGTGTCGCTTGCACATATTACTACAATTTAACTAGGAATATTGTATTAGGGTAGTGTCTTGGGTCAATACAAATGAATTCTAATTAGACCATCTCAGTTAGATTATCAAAAAATATTGGAAACGTATTTTTTGCTTGTAAATGGTCGCTTGTGAGTATAATTTGCGGTCAGAAATTTGTATGAGTGTGAGTCGCGCGCAGACAATCTTCATAATAGCCCCGCGGGTAATCCTGTAAGGTTTGGTGGCGATCGGAGCACTCGGGACTCGGGACCGCGGGTGAAACCGCGGGGTGGAAACCCCTAGTTATAGTCACAACAGCTTTCAAACTTTAAATGGAGAAATATATGTGACCCGCCGTCTATATTAAACAAAAATATTTTCAACGTTTTTGATAAAATGAGTAGTGATTCATCGACTGGGAAAAGCCCTTCTAAAAAGAAAAATCTGCCTTTTTTTACTTTACCTACTGTTTTTTTTGGCGAGTTGTTGTTTTTTAGTTTTTTGGGGTTGGCAACACTGCTTTGCAGTACTGCCATTGTAGCGCTTTGTGCGCTAGATCTAGCGCTTTTTTGGTGTGTTCAGCGGGCAATTTAATTTTTTAGCGCCTAGTGGATAATCTAGCGCTTTTTCCTATATTAGTCCTATATTTTCTTGTATGTCAAGGCAACACTGTTAGTCTATATTATCGATAGTCTATAGACGACGGAAACCCCTGTATTTTAATTTTCGTTCATGGTTTTCAGTGTTACCGCATTCAAACATCGAACATGTGTTCGCGTCGCACTTAAAAATAATTAATGTTATTTTAATGATTTGTACAGGACTAAATGCTGTTCATAGCAATTGTTATAATTATGAGCTTCCAGCCGATGTCCTGCGAAGGATTGGGACATCCGAAAAATATAGTCAGAAAATAAACGTTGATGAAGCTGGCCCTAATGTAGCAGTGCAGCAATTTTATTCAAGAAAAAAATGTTAATTTAACGCGAAATCTAGCACTTTTTTAAAGCGTCTAAATCATAAAATCTAGCGCTTTTTGTGTCGTTTTAGCGCTGAATGGATTTTTTGATCTGGCAGCACTGCTGCTTTGAGTGAGATTAAAAAAATCTGTGTTGTGCAAAGAGAATATAACCACTACGTTTTAGATCCTGAAAATCAAATATTTACGACATAAGTACGTTTTTAATTAAATACCTATAAAATATGCAGGTAACGAGATTCGAGGTTATAAGACTGTACAAGAATCTTTTATTGTATTCGAGATCACTAACATTAACTGACAAAGATTACTTCAGAGGGAAAATAACAAAAGAGTTCAAGATTAAGAAAACTTTGGCTAACCCTGAGGATATAGTTTTTGCTTATCAGGTTAGTGAGTATTATATTTAGTATATTTAAAGCTAGTAGAGTTTTCCACCCCGCAGTTACACCACGATACCCTACTTTACCCCCTTAGCGGAAGTTTACACCTAATGAAACTGTGTGCAAAATTTCTTGTTTATAACCTCAGTGGTTTAGTCTGTGTGTTGTCAAATCAGTCTTTCCGGACACAACTTTTTATATTATTGAAAGGAAATAACTAAATCTGGTATGTTATTCCAGAAACATAACTGATCCGTTTACTTTTGTGTTTTATTTATGTTGATATTCAAAGACAATCTGCATGCATAGTAATTTATATAAGAAACATTGAATCTTCCCAGCTAGGCAAAATTATGGGTTTCTAAAATAATGAATTATTGTTTACTTTCCAGAAAGGTGAGGCCTTATTACGAAGAGGTGCTGTAGTCTAAAATGTTATTTTTGCATCCTTCCTTCCTACTCAGAGGCTGTAGCTCATTGCCTCGAGTCTGTGTAGCTTTCAAACATACAATAGATTACTCATTGTTGCCAAAAATAAATGAGTGTGATGTTACTGAACAGTTTGTAAGAGGCGGTGGTCCCGGTGGGTCTGCTGTAAACAAAAATTCCAATTGTGTTGTACTTACACATGTACCAACAGGTGAGCAGAGTAGATCTCTATTATCTTATCACAACTTCAGTATAAATTAAGGCAGTAATAAATAAACGGGACTAAGACCATGTTTGGCTAGCTAAACACTAATTTATTAAAATGATTAAATATATAATTTTTTATTATAATATATGTATCTTCTAGATATCACGGTCCTGAAGGACCTTTATTGAAGGTGTGCGTGGCTATACATATCCAACACATAGTGGCCCCTTTAAGATATCTTAATGTGTTGGGATATTTACAAATTATAATCACATTTATTAAATAATTGATTCAGGGACTGGAATAGGTAGAAATTTCCTGTACTAAAGACGGTGACCTTAGGTACAATTTAGAAGGTAGTAGAACTCTTAGTGCAGAGTTCGCCCGGGGTTACTACCACCATATCTAATTCCGCCGTGAAATAGAAGTGCACTTGTATTACTGTGTTTCGGTTAGGAGGGTATGGGAGCCGGTGAAATTACAGGCAAATTACAAATTACAAAATTCATGTCTCAAGGTTGGCAATGTGTGAGTGATACCCCTGACAGGGAAAATATAATATTGTATTTTCTTTGCCGGTGGTGTTATGAGCGTCTATAGGCTACGGTAACCGCTTACCACCAGGTGGGCCGTAAGCTTGTTTGCCAATTAGTAGTATAAAAAATGCTTTTTAGGGTTATAAGTCTGATATAACGGTCTTTATTATAAACTAATATTTTAAGTCCTGCACTGAAAAAGTGTGTGAAGTAATCATGTGACAATGATGACACACTTTGCTCCTGTATAGTTATTAAGCTGCCAAATGAAGATAATTAAAAGCAGGGTTTGAAGCGATAATTAACGATCAAGATAAATATATTATGTTGATAGTTATGTTTGATTTTATATGACAACATATAATTTGCTTCTCCTTACATAAAATATTTATAATTATAGCTTTAAAAGTTTGTATTAAAGAGTATTATCAACACCATGGTTACAATACCCTATTCTTCTAGTTATTAATATTTAAAATATATTTTCTTTTTTTTAAATATATCTTACTTGTTATAATAAAAAAAAACTAACATGTAATTCCAGGCACAGTAATCAAATGCCATCAAAGTAGATGTCAAGATGAAAATAGAAAAATTGCTCGAGAAATATTAGCAGCCAAGTTAGACGATATTTTTAATGGTGAAGACAGTGTGGCATCTCAGAAGAAAAAGCTTGAAGAGAAGAAATTCAAGAGAAATGAATATAAAAAAAAGAAAATGGCACAAATGAAAAATGAATGGAAGAAGCGCGAGGGCTTAGTTTAGTCTAGAGATGAACTGTAAAATTATGTTTTACACTCATAATGTAATAGCGCCAGCCAACTAAAGTGTACCTTTAAATGTAGATAATTTGTATAGAATATAAATAAATAAATATTCTGGGACATTATTCCTCACACACGGCTATCTGACCCCAAACTAAGCAGAGCTTGTACTATGGAAGCCAGATAACTGATATACTACTTTTCTTTTGTAAATACATACATATATAGATAATTACACCCAGACTCAGGACTAAACAGACATGTTCATGCACACAAATGTTTGTCCTGTGTGGGAATCGAGCCCGCGACCTGCAGCGTGATATATAGGGTATCTTACCAACCACGCCAACCGGCCGGTCTATATATGGTTCAATACCGTTGAAATTAAAGTAATGATTCATTGTAATTTTTTGTTACTTTCAATAATTAACATGAAATAGTTGTTTTGCACAATTTCTCTATGTAAGAATTTGTATAAAGGTGGTAAACAGGATTTCAGTTCAGTAATCAGCAACAGCTATACAATAGAATTTAATTTTTAAAAAAAGCACAAATTGTTGTAACTACTATGCCAATGACAAACTTTAAGCTTAGGTGCAAGGCATACCAAAACATGTATCATAGGTATACCAGTTTATGGCGTAGAGTAACATCAAAGTACTAGTTAATTATTCTGTGGTAATAGTGACATGTGATGCAACACACTTTGGTCTCCTGTGGGTTGAAATTACGTCTGTTTCCATAATTGAATCAATTATTAAAGGATTCAATTATACGATCAGCATACGAATATATAGCATATGGAAATTCTCACGTGATTGCTAATATCTTTCCCACTCGAGATTTTTTGATTCCTGTGTGGACGTTTTTTTATACTTATACAACAGTCTTATGTAACTCTTACAGTCGGCTGACGGACACGTCTAGACAGAGCAATCGTGCGGGGCTTGCGGGGTGAGAGAGAGCCCAAGCTGCCATACACTCGCTTGGGACACAATGCAGCAATTACGAATGCCTATACAAAGCGGCATTTCGCGTGACTTCAATCGCGATAGACCACTGTAAGTAATTACGCTGTGCTTAAACCAAGAAGCTAAGTATGCAAACAAAAAGGAAAGTCTTCAACACATGTATACTTCCAGTTATTACTTATGGATGCGAAACCTGGGCACTGACCAAACACCACAGAGAAAAGCTAGAACGTTGTCAGAGAGCCAATGAGAGAAGCATGAGAGGAATAAGGAAACAGGACAAAGTGAGATGTAGCTTAATAAGGGGTATAACCAAAGTTGTGGATATAACAAGCCGGATAGACCAACAAAAGTGGAGATGGACAGGTCACATGAGACGCGAACCACGAGAGAAATGGTGCAAAGTTGTCACTGATTGGTATCCCAGAGATGGCAAGAGAAGTAGAGGACGTCAACTAACAAGATGGGAAGACGACCTAAAACTCACGGCTGGACATCATTGGAGAAGGGTAGCGCGGGATAGGTCCCAATGGAAAATGTTAGAGGAGGCCTACGCCAAAAGGCAAACTGAGCTTCGAGACATAATAAAAACTACAAGAACATATCTAGTATTTTTACTCAACTGAGAAGTTCAGAATAAAAAAGGCTTATTATAATTATTAAATCAACCCTTGATGTTACAGCTGTTCGTCGGCCTAGCCTGTAAATGGGATAATGCGAGAGCAAGTTCTTTCCACTTCCCAGTTAAAATTCCAATAAGGAACGGATAGTTCTTGCGTTTTAATTGATGACGTCTATTCCAAGGTGATTTGCGCCTGAGGCGTCAGTTTTAGTTAATGCTTACCCCGGACACGCAAGATTAACAACACAACTAAATTACTACCTACATTAAAAAAAAATACATATCAGTTAGTTAGAAGTGAAACCTACATACCCATATTATTATTATGTCATGTCACCATAAATGGCTGGTATGTACACACGTACCTACACGAGGAAGGTTTAAGGGACAACGGAACCCTAAAAAATAGTTTTAAACTGCGAGACTATAAATCGTGAACGAGATAGGTACATAATAAAATTGTTTTTATACTTTATGTTTCTACAGAAAATATTTTAAACGTGCATAATACTGAATAAATTAATTTAATATAATTTATAAATTAGTCTTTCCCTGACCTAAATGTATACATACACACGTTATGCAGGGGTTTTTTTTTTCACTTCTTTTGTTTGAGATTAATGGCAGGTCCTATTGCGTCAGTTTTGATATTTCGTTCAGTTAAATCTTCAATACATAATTGATTAATCATGCGAAATACTTCGAGTATAGTCTCATTATGAGATTCTTTGTGATCTTGGTTATGTGTATGAACATCTACCTTCGAAGTAGTCGCAAATGGAGTGCTTGTCGTTATTGGATGACCTATGTTACTTGGTTCACCACATATTCTTCTTTGCGTATTTCTAAGTTCTGTAGCATATTTCTTCACATCGGGAAGATTTTCAATAATTCTCGCTAGTTTTTCTATTCTGAATTCACATATAATTTTTTCTTTATCATAATTATGAACCGTTATAAAGTTCTTACACATAAGTTTTAGGAGTATTAATTCGGTCGCCTCGTGATCAGTGATATTGATATCAATGTCATAGGTGCGAAGAGCTTTCTTCAGCCTCATTAGGTTTTCAGAGTCAATGTCTTCACAAAATTTGTACAGTACCTTTTTAAATGGATTGATATATGCACTGTGTTGTAAGCTGCCCGGATTGTAGTATTTCTTCATGTTCGAAACGTTGAAACCAATTTTTCTTACGATGCCGTAGAGCTGGCAGATGAGAAGAGCTTCTAAGAATTCATGTTTCCATGTTGATTTAAATTTCGTAAGCTGGAACCATTCGTACAGTGGAAACTCGAAGCTATTGGATACTCGTTGATACGCTGTAAGACTCTGCAATGCAGCATTGGGATCATCAATCAGCAGGAACCCGAGCGAAATCACGTCAGACGGGCTGCTTTGTAATTCTTTTTCTATTTCATGTATTACGTCCCCGTTAATGTTGATGTTGATTTCTGCGTCATTTTGATATTCTAAATAGCAAGACTGCATGCTGCGTCTTCAGGGTAAATGATCACTTCCCCTTCACGAATTGTTCAAGATTAATCAACTACCATCACTTATTTGCTTACTAATAGAATATTCAGTACGGTAGGTAGGTACGGTACGGTAGGTATCTATTGCGTCAACGGTAAATACATTTTGTGGGGAAAAACGAGGTAGTATTATTTGGATTTAACCTTACGTGTTGACATTCTGTTCTTAGGCGTTGTCCACAAAATATGTGTCATTGTGCCAATGCGCGGCGAACATCATAATTTCGTACACCCAACGGTCAGAGATTTATATATCTCTATAAAACATATTATTATCTGATTAATGTTTTTTATCTTACATATATATGTAGATCCTGTAGGTACCTATGTGGTAAATGAGTATGTACCTACATACTTTTCTTTAGTTTCCCGTAGGACCTACTTAGGTATATCATTACTTTTTAGATTTTGATACTTATTAGCGAATAGTTCTGAATCAATCATCGTCGATGGCAATCGACGAATGAAAAATGCACCTGTATTTAAATAAGTAAGTACCTACCTACTTTAAATTAAAGTATGGCATGCCTCAATGAAACAGACTCCTGATACCCTGATACATATTATGTGGATAAGCCTTTATTCAATGTTTTGGTTCGACGCGAGACAGTAGGGGATTCCCAAATCCAATTTGTTCGTGTTGCCACGCGTGAAAAATGAAAAGCGATGATATTTTTCCATTGCAATGATTTTCCAGTTATTGAGAAGGTGATATTTTGTCTACTCGGTCGCACTGTACTTTATTGATTATATGTAATCATGTCTCCGTTACCTAGATATTTGAGAGCACAGTCGTGGTTACTAGGTAAGTATCTAAGTAGATAAGTAAGTATAGTTACCTACAGTCTTTTGCACATTATAAGAAAAATTCTTGTGTCTTATGAGAAATGGCGAAAAGAAAAGTGCAAAAGGCCTAGGTACGTCTTCACGACATCTCGGATACGAACTAAAATACAATTAGGGTAAGGAAGTACCTATGTAGATATTATTGTAGAATTTACCTCAAAATCTTTGAGGGCCTTATCTATATCTGCAAGGCTATTTTTATAGTTGGTAAGTATACTTAGTAGGTAATCCTGAAAATAGTTTGTTGTTTATCTATAATTACCTTTATACTACTAATCTAATATAAATCGATTGCAATTAGAAGTACCTATAGATGTTCCTATTTATTTAAAGTAAATTGAAAAGAGGACTATCTACACACTTATTAGCCCACGAAAAATTAGAAGGTGAATATAATAAAAACCTATATAATGATTCAAAGAATTTTAAGAATTAGATTTAGTCGCATAATAATTAATAAGTAGGTACTAGTAGCGAGTGGGTGCGACTCTGTCAAGCTTAACGAATTACATACCTAACCTCTGTCAACCCGTATAACCCGTTATTATTGCAATCTTTGCAAAATTTGGGATGAAAGCGATGAATGTAGGTAGGTATCTATTTTATTTCGGACTAGCGACCCGCCCCGGCTTTACACGTGTGCAATTCATATACACAAACCTTCCTCGTTTCTTGCCCTTTCTATATTTAGTAAAAACCGTAGGTATTAAAATCCGTTGCGTGGTTTAGTAAGCGGAGAACAGACAGAGTCGCTATCCACGACTTTATTTTATACTATTTATTTTCAAACTCGGCGCTGTTAGAATCATTCCATAACATATTATAGGTACTTCTTAGATCATGTCATTTTAACCCAAAATGAAATTTTAGTTTTCTTTTCTAAGTACTTATACATTTTTCATGCAGTATTCTTATCTCGGGAAACTTTGGACAACTTATTTTCAGAATATTATAGGTAATTAGGTAGTATCAACTTATGTAGTAAATAGATAGGTACATGCTCTGAAAAAGTACCTATTACTCTGAGATTAGTTAAATAGAATTCTGTTTATTTATTTTACTCAAAATTTGTTTTTCATTGCAGTTTATTTAGCGTGGAGCGAGGTTCGTTTGTTATCCATCCATTGTAAATAGATAGTTAAACGACTCGTAGACCCGATAAACAAAAGCACTCCAAATTACATTACTTACACATAAATTTCCTTTAATGGGTATCTACCCATTAAAGGAAATTTATCAAGATTGTAATACATTATTTAAAAAGATACCTATTATCAAAATAAATATGTACCTACGTATCTATCCTACCTATTAAATGTAACGACAACAATTCACGACTACATTGCTAGTTTATTTCTGAATTTTTGAGCTTACTATATTTTTAATTTACTTAATTTATTTAATAAAAGTTGGCCATTTGACTATAGTAGATACTTACTTACGTACCAATGTTAGTAGGTTGTAGGTGTCTACATACCATATCCCTTAGTATCATGTGCACTAAAAGTATAGGTACATACTTACCTATAGGTCCTACGTGCCTATATTTGATTATTTATTAAGGAATTTGATGCACGTAGTTCTTCGACGTGAAATAAACGAAGTTACAAAATGTTAAGTTAGCGTAACTTATAGTCTTGTAGAACAAGATACTCCTCATAAATTAACTTGGTATATTAATTAGAACCATGTTTTTGTTAATATTGTACCATTGTTGCAAAACCCTCCGATTCGACATTGTTCCATCCTTGACCTAAATATGACAGTATTTCCGCCAGAATTACTCCTATTTCTCGATTCATCCGCAACAAGTTCGCAACACTCGCATTCGCGTGAAGCCTAATAAGTATAGGTAGGCAGGTACTAATTAGGCCTGCCCATTTTCACTATTCGAGGTAGGCAGGGGCTTCATCTGGATACTCCTAACACATGTCAATTTGATGAAGTTCTACGGAAAACTGTCAATTTGAAAAATGTTAGGATATTCATAAGCGATAGGCGGGCAAGTCTTAGGTACAGGTATTTAAAAAAAAAACATGATTCACTAAATAAGATTTCTAACTTTATTACGTTTTATATCTTTTATTAAGTATATATAAATCTGACCAAATAAAAAAGAATGCTTTCTTCTATCCCGCGGTTTTACCCATAAAACGTATCCTTTGTTTAATCCAGGATATGGTAGGTACCTATATATATCCTAATCGTTAAAAGATATCTATGTGCCAAGTTTCTTCTAAGTCCGTGTAGCTTATACGGCCTCATTGAGTAACAAACATCCACACAAACTTCATAATAAGTATCTAGTAATAAGTATTTATATTTGTTACTAGCTGTTCCCAGCGGTTTCACCCGCGTTTCCGGTCTAAAAAGTAGCCTAAATTACTTTTGGAGATTAGCCGGAACAAACAGACAGAAAGACAGACAAACAAAATTTTAAAAAATAATTCTTTTGTACCGTATATACTTTCATATTCATTAGTAAAAAGCTGTAATTTGACATTGCAAACAGACACTTCAATTTTATTTATTTGTGTAGATTCTATGTATGTGTGCAGGTTATCACTACTCAATTTTTTGTTGTAGGTACCATTCTCACTTACACTGTTGCGTTGTGTTAAAGTGCTTTTGAATCGTTCGTTATGTACATAGTAGGGGTATCTCTGGACCCACTAGGTCACGGCCGGTGAGGTCACGGGACGCCATGATGTATTCCCTGGCCTTTCTTGTGTACTTTGCGCAAGTACACCTCTATTTGTGACTAGCTTCCGCCCCGCAGTTTCACCCGCGTTTTCGAGGGATGATATATATATCTTATATATATCTATCATAATAAGTGTTTTTTTTATTTAAAAAAATATTAAAATGCCGGCGCTTGAAAAGGCTCTTTATTTATCCCTTAGTTTTTATCTTTATCTAAATAAATTACTTCATATTCAAGACTGCTTCAATACCTTTATATAACTTTTTAAATCATTCAATTCGGACATTCCATTCGAAAGATATCACGAGTTTAAAAATGTAAGTATTAGAAAAAAATCGCGTGGTCGCCGCTCACCCCGCTCGGCTAGCTAGGTAGCACCAATGCGATGTAGGCGTCACTGGGGTAGGGGATGGGAGTCAATGTCTAAACTAATAATATAAAGAGGAAAGATTTGTTTGTTTTTTACGATTTAACTCAAAAACTACTCGACCGATTAAAAAAAATCTTTCACTGTTAGAAGGCTACATATAAAATGCAATACGTTAACCGTTCAATACCACCGCGACGCTCCCTACTAGAGTGGGTCACGGTAGAACGGGTTTACGAATTTGGATTGAAATTTGGCACAGAGATAGATTATAGTCTGGAATAATACATGGGCTACTTTTTATCCTGGGAAACATAAGAACCCTCGGGAGCGCGGGAAAAACCGCGGGGCGGAAGCTATTAAAAATATATACGAGCATATAAGTCTTAATGTTACAAGTAGCTCTGCTACCCGTGCGAAGCCGGGGCGGGCCGCTAGTACAGAGATATAACGATAAGTGGTAATAAACACATACATACATATTATATACAAAAACATTCGCATTTTTTAATATTAGTAGGGTTGTTACTACTATCAAGGTCAGGGAGTAATTAAGTCATTTAAATTGTCTTGAATTTAGGTATACAGTGTTCGCCTGGCTAGCTACCACCCTAAGTTGAAGACCTGTCTCCAATTACCTTCTTACCGGTATGCGCCGCCTGGCAGCTGCACATAGTTTCTTTTGTAATATTGATGTGCTTCAGTGCCGTCAGTTCCTTTATAGACTTTGCGTGCGTGCTTACCATCTAACCCTAAATATTGTCTATCCTGTATCTGTACGGCAACATAAAGATGTAGATGTAGGTACCTACGGTGGTGACACTATGGACAAACTCCATTGGATACATTAATAAAGTAAAATCGAGTTTTTACATACATAGATTTGATCCAAATCGTTAGAGCTGAGATACACGAAATCATTTTATATATATACCTACAAGAATTGCTAGTTTAAAGTTTTAATATGTACAATATACAGGTTATTAATAATAATATACTTATGCAAAGGCTTGGGTTATATCACGGTATAAAATACCACCATAAATGCTACAAGGTAAAATCTCGTAGGTGCAAGCTATATCTCTGTGTTAAATGATATCTTTGGGATTTATCAGTATACTAAAACAATGTAGGTATACCTATCTATACTAATAAAGAAGCTTGTCTGTTCTATCAACGCACAGCCTAAACCGCTGGGGTTAGAAACATTAAATTTTGTACACAAATTCCTTAAATAACGTAGGCATCCACTAATAAAGGATTTTTCAAAATTCAACCCCTAAGGAGTTAAAATAGGGGATGTTCGATTGTATGAATCTTTGTCAGTTTTAAAGATAAATCCATGAAATTTCGTATTTAGGTATAAGTATAGTTAAAAATAAATATAATATAATATAATTAAATAATGAAAAATGAAAATGAATGAAAATGAAAATATTTTTTATTCAAATAGGCCTTCACAAGCACGTATGAATAGTCTGACTCTAACGCTCGGTTCGGAAGGTTAAAAGCAACCTTCCGAACCTGAGAAGAGCCGGCAAGAAACTCAGCAATTACTCTTTTCAAAACCAACTCAGATTTATTACATTAAATTATTTATCTAGTCTCACTTACAATATATGAGTGTTATAACAAAAAAAAAGGAAAGGAAAAAAATAAAAATAAATATATAACCCATAAGGGTAGAAAAGGGGTGGCAAAGTTTGTATGGGAATCATTATTTTTCTGGTCAGATTTATTCGAAATTTGGTATTAATATTCTTCAACATAATTAATGAAATAACTATTTCAGCGTTTTTTGAAATTCATTCCCTAAGGGGGTTAAAGGGGTGCAAAAGTTATATGGAACGACAATTTTTGGAATGAGGAAGGAGGTACAGTTTGTAGGCATCGGGGCTTCTTTTTATAATGTAGGGTTAAAGAAAGAAAGTATTTTCCGAAATTCATCCCCTAAGGGGGTAAAATAGAGGTTGAACGTTTGCATAAAAATACTTTATTTTTGAGATGTTTCCATAAAAATTGGTATCTATTTTTTGAAATTCAAATCCTGAGGGGGTAAAATAGGGGATCGCGGGTGAAACCGCGGGGCGGAAAGCTAGTTAGATATAAAGACTTTTTTGATAGACATAGGTACATCTAGATAGAGAATGTAACCGTAAAATACAATCGACGTAATTGATTGATATTTCATCATTTGCATAATTTCAAGGCATAAAGTAGGTAATAAGTACCTACCTAATACTTTAGTAAGGATACATAAGCAAAACGTTTCTCTTTCCATTAGTCAAATATTGTAACACGTAGTGACTCCCTACTCCGCACCGCACCGGTTGATTTTAAATTATTGTTTGTACATTGGAGACTGTTTCTGTTGACTTTATTGTTCTCAACTTGTTTGTTCGCCTTTTCTTTTGTGTTTCTGAACACGATTTAATTTTGTTACAATAGGTTACGGCAAAAACAGAATAAAATAAATATTCAAGGGGGCTCCCATACAACAGACATGATTTTTTTACCGTTTTTATAGATAACTAGCTGTTCCCCGCGGTTTCACCCACGTTCCCGGTGTAATTTTTTTTTCATACAAACCTTCTCCTGACCATAACGAACATTTAAAAAAAAAATGGCCAAATTGGTCCAGGCGTTGTTGAGTTATGCGCTTACCAACACATTTTGCGATTCATTTTTATATTATAGATAGTACGGAACCCTTCGTGCGCGAGTCCGACTCGCACTTAGCTGGTTTTTGAATACTGCAAAATTAAATAGTTTTTATGTCTGAAGGCTGACAAAGCAGGCTGGCGGTCCTTCAGTTGGTAAGTGACTAATGTCGCTTATGGACATTTGGGGATTGCTAATGTGTTGCCAACCTTAACAAAGACTAAAAGGTTACCTCTCAGGTGAAACTACTGGAACACATCGTAGTTGCTTGGCGACAGATTTTAAACGTGAGGGTGGTAGCCAGACAGGTATCTACTTTAAAATACACTACCACCGTGCTATAATATTTTAGGATACCTTTATATTTTATAACATACTTTTATTCCGTCGTAATAAAAAGAAAACTTCACGAACATTATCCCCGAAGAAGTAGGCAGAAGTCGCAGTAATGACGCATCTTCGGGCAAATATCAGATCTATCCTGTACAGATAATCCTACTTCCTACCAATATATTATAAATGCGACAGTTTGGATGGATGGATGGATGTTTGTTACTCGATCACGCCGGAACGGCTAAACGGATCTGAATGAAATTTGGCACAGAGATAGATATATATATAGTCTGGAAATACACATATAAACTACTTTTTATCCTGGGAAAACATAAGATCCTTCGAGAACGCGGGTACAACCGCGGGGCCGAAGCTATTCTTTACATAGAGAGCGTACGTGAATAGCTCACATAATTATCTTCACGCGCATTTCATGACAGCAATGTCGTCTAGATAAAAATAAATTGTCAGAAGTACCAGAAGCTACATTGAAAATATCCAGAACAAAACCGTAATACATTTTATGAGCAATCTTGCGGCGTTTTATTACCCAGATAATATTGAAATAAATGATAAGTACCCGCCTCCACTCTCTTCATAAAACAAACCTGCGACAGAAGGTGACGGAAATGAAGTAATGGGCAATCTACGAAGCTCTACGCACATACATAAATGAATGGTATGATTATAAGGAAGGAGATTATGCAATTTCATGTTTAGGATTAGTAAGCAAATTTTATAAAGTAAGACTACTACTACTACTAGAAGATCCGGTGGTTTTGGTATCACGAGAGGTCGATACTATTCAAAAAATCCGAATTTTGTTTTTTCCTAAATCACCCCAGTATTGAGAGACTAACGCACCGCAATTGTTTTTATATATGTAGATTACTACATTTTAGACAATATCTATAAAGTATCGATGCCAAGCGTGATAAAGCACGATTTCGTTAGATGGGCCTGAAAATAAATACATTTAGGTAATATTAATAAAATTTTCGCCTTAACCTCGATAAGAATCAAATTAGGTACAAAATCTCTACTATTATAAATGCAAAAGTGTCTTTGTTAGTATGTCCTTCTTTCACATAGCAATGGAGCAACGGATCGACGTGATTTTTTTGTAGAGATAGTTCATGGGCTGGAGAGTGACATAGGCTACTTTTTATCCCTAACGTTAACGAGGGTGGAACTGCGGGGGACAGCTAGTATAATTTATTTCATACATATATCACGACGTTTATTGCATTCACATGGTAAAATAAGGTGTTACATTGCCTCATCATGAACTCCAAATAATTAAATATGAACAATTAATTGCTTGTGTAGGTATATTTTGTTATAATACTAGCGACCCGCCCCGGCTTCGCACGGGTAGCAGAGCATATACGCCTACATTTATGTTTAATTGGTTAACGCGGCGCACGCCAGTAAAGCTTGCATTCGGTATGATTTTTGGCGACATCTAAACAATCATCGTCATATTGTAGTCAATTTACACAAAACATTAATGAATTATATACCTAAACCTTCCTCATGAATTACACCGTCCATTGGTGAAAACCGTATGAAAATCCGTTCAGAAGTTTTTTAGCTTATCGCGTACAGACAGACAGACAGACGCGGCGGGGGACTTTGTTTTATAATTATTTGTAGGGATTTAGATGATTGATTTTAGATTTAGATGTTTACTGACACGTCTAACCAGCGTTTTTTTTTATGAAATGTCGAAATTATTCAAAGTATTACCAAAGTATTACGTAAGCAGGTTTAAAACATGTTTTTTTATCTCTTATTATTTGGGGGAGGGGGGAGTTCACAATTTTTTATTTTTGCTTTATACTTGGGGGGTGGGTGGTCTAAAATCATTTAACGTTTGCTTACGTAATACTTGAACGCCCCCAATAGAATATTGTTAAGTCACAATTTTACAGCATTAGAAGATGTACTCTTTGTGGACAGACTGGTAATTAAAAATTTATGAATTTTACAATATAATCGATGGTACTAAGTATTTGTAGATGTTACGATACACGATACATTGGTTAGTTTGATAATTTATCTTGTATACAGGCAACATCCCTATTGTTGGGCTGCAACCTGCTGCACCAAATACTCGTCACACGGTACCTCAAAGGCAACGAGTATACTAAGGTAAACGCAGGTATTACCGCGGTAGTAAAAAATCTGCAGGTATCACCTAGGTATATAACATAATTACATTTTTAAGCAATTGCAGGCATATCTAGCTCAAAAATGTAAACTTTCATGAAAGCTCATTTTTTGCCCGAATGAAAGGATTCGTGGCTTACTGTGCACAACAAAGCAGAAAAACAATAAAACGATTAGTTTGCATTAGGCTGGTGCCGGAGCGCGACGCCCATACAAACGCGAGTCGTCAAATGTAAGTACACTTAATATTTTCTTAAGGTTATTGTATCGTAAAGACACAATTTACAAAATTTTTAAGCAGGTCACAAGGTAGATTATAGTTTCAGCCATGATTGTAACTATCTAATTTTCGTTTATTTTGTACTGTTTATCGACAGTAAATAAAAATAAAGTACCGCGGTGATAGCTTCAATTTTTTTTTATTGACCGCGGTATACTCGGTAATAGCATAAATCGTTATCAGAGATTTTATTTACTTTTAATTAAAAATGTATATGACTGTAACCCAAATTATTCCGCGGTATGAAAATCGCACTGAAATTCTTATTTTTTAAACCTAAATTGAGGCAAAAAAAATAAGTTTGTATGAGAGCACTAAATTGCATACAACGTGAAACACATAACCTTAAAGTCTTATACTAAACCTAAGTATTTAATTGAAATATCATATTGTTTTAGATTAACTTTATTGGCTATGGATTAAACTGTAGTTTCGTTTAAAAATCATCAAATTTTATCCCTCGGAATTAGATTATATTACACTATCGCGGATGAAGCTAACACCGATGGTGAGAACAAGGTATTACTCGGTTATACATTGTATAAGAAGCTATTACCGAGTGTTTTTACGCGGTATTAACTTCACCATAGAAATTTAATACCGATTGATATCAGCATTTATTTTTCATTTTAGGGTTCTCTAGAAACGATATCCAAAATTTGGAATCCTACTTTTACTTACATCTTACTAATGCAACATTTAAATTTTACATGGCGAAATTACAGTACGAGATACATCAAGTTACTTCTTTTCGTTTAAAATACGAGTAGTTTAAAAAATATTGTGGATAGCTTGATGTGTCTACCTCCTTAAAAAACTATAATTCAATTTTTAACAAAGATTTTGTACGGAACCAAATTGCCTATTATTTTTTTACCCTCGGTAATAAAATCAGGATCCGCGGTATTAGCTGCAATCAGACTAGCATACCTCGGTAAAAGCTTCATCTGACTTTTTATACATAAAAAATATTTCTAATCGTCAAATATTTATTCAAAATCTATCTAGATCTCTACAGATTCCTAAAGAACAAGTCTCAATTTATCTGAAAATAAATATTCTTAACTGTTTTTATGATTGGAAATTCTTATTTTGAAGGTTCAAACCTTAAGGTCTTGAAAATACCTCGGTAATACCTGCGTTTACCTTATCTATTTTCAATGAGTTTAGGAAAATAACGTTTTGTGACGGCATTTGCCTCTAGCTTGATAGTTCATAAACAAACTTTATATAAAGAAATTGTTTGAAACAACCTCTATTTTAAAAGACTATTTAAATGATACTCCATTCAACGTGTTATGAGATGAAAAATAAAATCATCCTAGCTTTACATGCAGCAATTACATCAGTCCTTAAAAAAATTCTACGGTTTTATTTCATAACTTTCTTTGTTTTAGTCTCCTAGTTCAATGACTATGACAGAGATACTGTCATGTTGAAACTATAACTTGTTCGATTACGGAACCCTAAATGTATATTTTGATAGCTACTTATGGTTGAAAACCATTTTAAGGAAAACGATTTTTTTGCTATCTTTGGACGCCTAAAGCTGTCTATACTCTATGTCTATATTTTTGGGTTTCTAGCAGACCCAACATAGGACCCAGCATTTTTTTACGACATCAATGTCATAAACATACTTTAATCTGAGTACTTAGATAAGTAAAAGCAGTTAGCACGTGTTGAATCCGAAACGATGAGGACCTAAAACTAAGGTCAAATCAACGCCATTCGTAGGTCGCTGGCCAGCACGTCTACCCGTCGGGAGTCGTAAAACTGACCGGACTAACTAAACTTTATTATGTTTTGCCAGTCTATTAGCGGGGAAAATTGAGGCACTTTAATGGGGCAGCTCTTTTGCAGTTTAATGGCCATTTTAAATGTACTCGTCGGTGGTTGTTTGATGTTACTTAGTTATTTAATTTAATGTAAGATACTCATTTAAAAGCCCCAAATGTACTTATTCTACATTCTACAGTTATTTTTGTATTTGTTGAAATGCTGTAACATGAATAGGGTTAAAAGTGAACTTTTTAATTTAACTTTATATGAGTTAACAGTTTGTTATGCAGTCAACTTTGGAATCATCAATGCATAGCAAATGTAATTTCATCTCATTTGGAAGAAACATGAATCCGATTCTTTGATAAAAGAAACCCGCAAAGGACATTTAGAAACTCGATAAAAATTGGGTTTGCTCCTAATATGACAAAGCGTGTCGCCCCATCCAGAAAAGCTTGAGTGAGTTTTTTTTTCAGCTACATTAAATAGGACCCCTCGTAACTTTGTCATTAGGGCTCCGAGTTTTGCCTGACGTAACGGTTTTATATCAATTTAGGGACAAAATAAAAATGTCGTTTGAAACGACGATTGGTCCGCAAGCTTCGGCAATTACTCGGTCGTCTTTGTCGATTTTGGAAGGAGAACCGGACATTATAAATTATAATTGTTATTTCGTGTAAATAACGTCCTTGTCCAACAACGAAGGCTGTCACAGAGCGTTTGATTAAACAGTTTTCCACGTAGATCCAATTTGGTTCTCTTGTATAAAGCTAAACAAATTGTTGTTGCTCATCTAATAAATTACCTCGTTTTAACTACTAGGTAGATACCTAATGCCTTTTCTACTGTGAAACAACACAATTAACTATTTTTAATTAATCATTGAATATTTAAAATATAAAATATTTTGCTAAGGGAGTTTATTTCTCATTAGTCTTTGTATTTGGGTTTTATTTTCATTGTATTGTAATGTTGTGGCACACTTGTAATAGCTGATATGACCCGATAAAAAAAAGTTGAGTATGATTAATTAGTGGAGGTAAGTAATGTGTCAGTTTTAAGTCCCTTGTCCGTAGGTAAATAAATAAATGAATAAAGATGTTGATTTCGTTTATTTTGATGGTCATTTATTTATATACATTACATTAACATTATTATTTAACATGAATTGGGTTCATAGCGGTGTAAAATAATTACTTAGATAACATAAAAGCGGCCTAAAACTATGTTTATATATAATTAAGGTTAAATTATTGTTTGGCAGTATAAATGTTTATTATTAATCTCAGTTAATTACAGCTATAGCGAATATTTTTGCATAATGTCGGTGAAAACATCGTCGACGTCAACGACATGGAAAATATTATTCACAAAACTCGCTAGTTTAGTGAATAATAAATTTAAAACGGCCATCGTAACGTGCCTATACTTTAGTATTGGTAACAATACTTTGCACTGGTCTGCGATCAATCGAATAATATTTTCGACATTTAGAATTATTCAGAAAAAATATGCATAGTGGATAGTTAAAATTTACAACGTACTATTCTGTGCGTAATCTACGAATTTAATAATAAATATGTTGGTACCTACTACGAATGTTTAGGTTCAATGTAGGAATCTTTAAAATGGATGGAATTCACTTTCTCCACATTTTTTTTAAGCCAGGATGAAATCTGTGGTCAGAGATTATAAATTTGTTAATGTATAAAGACAATATTTGACTACCACTGTTTAAATATGGTCACGTAAATAATGTCTTTTCGACTACAAGATTTGTCACAGTGGCAACGCATACCAACTTCCCGGTCATAACAACATGGCACACTATACCTAGTGACCCTAAGGTCACCAAAGGGACCATCTGCGGTAGGTCTTGTCGCCACAATTTAAGTCATGGTACTCTGACGAGTGGCCTCGTGAGTTACCCCACTTCCATTTCTCCACAATGGTACCGGAGCTGTTAAAAGTCGCTCACTACGCGCATTCATAAGAATGCTGGCTTAATTTTTTTTGACAATGATAGGAAGAGGTCGTTAAATAAATTTTGTGTAAATTTTTATCGACAAGTTAACTATGAACTATGTACAATAATCTATTTTAGCCAACATCGTAAATGAGGACACAAAAGTCTATTATTTAGTAAAAAGCAAAATACCCAACAAAGGATTTTAATGTTACGCTGCTGCGCTGAAATCTCGCCGCATAAAAGGATTAGCCTCAAATTGATGCGCCATTGTATATAGCGGGCTTTAAACTTTTATGTAGGTACGATATTAAAATGCCATTTTTTACTTTTTGTGCAGATTGAACTCTGCGAAAGTCGTGGGTTACAATGAGCTTGAGCTTTCTGTGTAGGAAAATATCGTGAGGAAACCATAGCACGGTGGTGGGGTACTTTTTAGTTCCTCCTACCCTCAATTTAAGGCGATGATAGCTCAGTGGTAGTGACGTCGGACGCCACGGCGAAGGTCGTGGGTTCGAATCCTACAATGAGCTTGAGCTTTCGGTGAAGGAAAACATCGTGAGGAAATCATAGCACGGTGGTAGGGTACATTGTAGTACCCGTCTGGCTGGCTACCACCCTCAAGTTGAAAATCTGTCGCCAAAACACCTATTGGTGTGTTCCGGCAGCTGCACTTGACAGCCAGTTTCTTCTAGGTCTTGTGTGTTTACCACCTTCGGCCACATCATCACTTACCATAGTGAGATTGTAGTCAAACACAAGCCTATACAAAGTGTAAAAAAAATAAAAAAAATGAAAATTGAAAATCTGTCACCAAACACCTACCGGTGCGTTCCGGCAGCTGTACTTGACAGCCAGTTTCTTCTAGGTCTTGTGTGCTTACCACCTTCGGCCACATCATCACTTACCATAGTGATATTGTGGTTAAACACAATAATAAATCCTACATATAAACAAATAAATAAATATAAATCCGTATCAAGCCTTCTAAATCAGATTAGTTACAGATATGATGATAAACACTCCAAGGGATTCCGCGACTCGTTATTTTCTTTAAGAGATACTTACTCTTACGTATGACAAATATTGAGAAAAGAAAATATGGATGAAAATTTTGTTTTTTTTATAGTTCAGTTCAGAAATTTATAAAAAATAAATAAAGTAATCCCATATTCCTTATATACCAGTCACAGATATCCTAACACCCTGACACTGGCGGAATTGTGTGAAATAAACACATCTGATGCCATCTAAACAAGAAGTGAAGTGATATACATACCTACTTAATATGATCTCTGAGTAGTTATGAGATGATATATGATATATAGATACGAAATATGAACGAAAATGCGAAATACACTTTATATGACTTTGGGGATAAGTCGTAAAAATGTTTTATTGATGTAGACATCTCTTATTGAAATGAAAATTCACTTAGCTTTCACATATATTACATCCTACAGAGTGGATACTAATTTTCATTTATTCGATAAGTGGATTCTCAAAAGGTCTGTTAATAATAGATAGATACCTACGCGATAGATCTATGCGAGAAACTATTCGTTGTAATATAGGAGATATTATCGAAGCCTGGGGACTGTAAGGGCTGGATTTTGGTCCCAACACTTGACCCTATTTTCTTATCAGAAAAATGAAAATTAGACGTCCATTTTGAACGCGACAACTGTTGCAAATTGATTTTGCTTGCATTTTACTATAATCATATCGAAGTGGTAAGTAATGACGATGTTTGGCTCACGTAAAGCCTACGACGCGTGTAGCTGCTGGGCGGGCCCTTAGGTGTTACCTATGCCCTACAACTGCTCTTTAGGTTTCTCACGACGTTTTCCTTCTCCCTTCTCCGTAAGATCAAACTCTGTAAGACTAACAGCCTTCAACACCGTCACAACCAAAACCGCATGTTTCAGTTTATCAGTGTTTTCAGATAGTTTGCTGCTAGTACCTATACCTAGCTTTAATTCCTAACCGAATTGTTTCGCTATTCATTCTAATTTAGGTATTCACGCAATTCCAGGGATGTAAACAAAATAAATAACAATTGTGGTGGTTAGCTTTATTTATGTTATGTGGTAAACAATATATGGATAGCGCTCGTGGCGCGGGTACCATTAGGTACATTGATGGATCTGTGCAAAAACTTCTCGAAAGAAAAAATAATGTGTGTGAAAAAAATTAAATAAATCCTACGAATATCATTGCAAAACAGATTTAAACAAAACTTGGGACATAGATTAAAGATACTTTGTCATTCAGCTTTTTCAAATTTTCGCAGTAAAATATTAAACCCAGTACAAGTAGAAGTTAATCAGCGAAAGTTTGTGTAGATATTTGTTACCCAATCACCTCGTAAAAGCAGAATGAATTTCTATTTAAAACACGAAGAGAGTGATCATACGAAAGCACTGGCTTATTGTTCAGATATCGCCGAGTGTATTGTAATTGGAGAAGTTCAAATACACAGACACAACAAGAACAATGGGTTGTCTCGTGCTATCTTAAATAAGCCCTTTGTGGAGAACTAGCTGACCGGATTATGAAATGAATTTTATTTCTTGTGACATATCCTTCGAGTAAGTTATCCAATTAGGACCTCCTTGTTACGGAACCCATAAAGTACTGTTCATATTACCTATAGTTTATAGAGAAAAATGTTTTACAAAGTTTTCAAAATTCAACAAGTTTCGGTATCCAATACTAATTAATTTTCTTTTGGTTTCCAAGATCAGTTTCAGTTGTGAGCTTCCTTGCCCGGGGCAGTTTGTTGTTAGGTATCTAAGTAGATAAGTAGAACAATGAAGTCTGGTTTTACAGATTGTAGTTATTGTTCTGAGCTAATGTGATTACCTATTGCTGTGTTTTACTCGTGTCAGTTGAAAGCCACTCAAGTTGGTTGGCTTTATCTACAGACGAATAGCTAAGCATGTTATGTCTACTTTGATTGTCTGTGTATGCAATACACAAAGCCCGAGATAGCTCTGTCAGCTGCAATCCTTGCAGACTTGCCTGTAAGAAGAATCGTAAATATAAATACTAGCATAACTTATATGGTTGACTTTTTAAAATATTATTTATGATATTTTTATTTTCTAAAAAATATTACAGATAGCAAAACTTCTTCTACAGACTTCTACCAGGGTCCCAAACCTCACGCTCCAGCTACAGACTATCGCGAGAACTGTATAGTCTTAGCTACCAGATTACTACTACGTGAAAACCTTCAACCTTCACCTAGATCCTACATTATGTTTATTTACTTCCTCTGAACTAGGTAATATCTTATTATCTAACGGTTGTCTGGAAAATATCGCTTTAGAGATAAAACACCTACTTTGTAATCACTTTTATTTATTGTGTACTATTTATTTTTTCCTGTAATGTCATGTTTAGTACAAATAAAGTATTATTGTTTTTATTTTCATATATAAGTTCTAAATTCACAATTTAAAAGCAATACACTTTCAGATGGGTTAATGACTAAGTAAGTATTTATTCTTTACATAAAACATTAAAGGCCTTTTTTACTATTTTGTTATTTTATTAAATATTTCTAGAGATAGATTATCATACACCAGTTTTCGACTTTTAGTATAATAATATCTATAAGAGATTCACGGCACGCTTAACCGACGTAAAATAAATCCTTGATTGTATTTCTAGTTAACAGGATACCTGCTCAAGGTTGGTTAGGGATTGTGGTTACAGCAAGGGATTTGAAACATCTCGTATATAATATATTATAACTACTTAAGCATATATATTTGCGCATGGATCGGCTAATACATACATACAGGTAGATGTAAAACTAATGACTTCCCATTATTTAATAATCACGTTACACGCGTTCAGTTGTAGGTACTTATACTTATTTTTGACAAAACTACCTAACTTAGCTAAGCTTTCCTGTACCTAGGTACTAATTAAGTAAACAAAAGATATCTATGACAATGAAGAAAAACTGTAACTTTTTTCATTACCAAGTTTTTTTTTTATTTTTTTATTAAAATGTTAAATGTCTTTATTGCCTAAGCGAAGTTTTAAAGTTAAATTAACTTTACTAACAAATAATGATGTTATAATAACTTAGACAGTACAGTAATTTGGTCTTTACTTTATTTTCTTTATTGAGAAACCAACATAATTAGCATCACAACACAATAGGTATAAAATAGCAAGTGAGTATTTTCGGAACCAATTAATTTATTATAACTTTTATCAGAAAACCCAGTAAAAGCCTACCCTCAATTACGAGAGGAATAATACACTAAACTTATGTGCTTATTTTCTTTCTATGTTGATGGTAAAAAGCTAAATTACTTAGGATAAGTACAATTTCAGTAATGGCTGTCGAATTTAGCTAATGACTTTCTGAATTATGTGGGACTTTTATGTTATTTGCGGAATATTTGGGTGTATAATATGAAAAGAAAAAGAAAATATGAAAATATGAAAAAGTCTTGCTTATTCTTTAAGATTGAAGATTTCGTATTTTTCGACGGTTACAAAATGGATTCTTGTTTTTCTAGATTTACTTAGTGTTTTAAAATTTTAAAAGATGTTTTAGGAGAAGAAGTGGACAGAAATCATTTTTCAATGAACAAATTAAACGTTTTTATATATAAAAGCAATATTTATCAATCAAATATTTATTTAATATTTTAAAATAAATATTAATTAATGAGATCTTATTGAAAAAAAAATCCTTACATATATTGTTAAATCAGTAATTATGATATGATCATCTCCGCTTTGTTAACAAATAACAAGAATATGCTAGTATTATTTAAAGCGTCTTGTTTAAAAGCCATAAAATCACGTTTCTATTATTTTATACAAGAAACAACACTATTTTATAAAACTGAACCTTTTTCGTATCGTAATTGTGAGTTATAAAATGTTGCTTTGTTATTTTTAATAACTGGGCGACCTTTTTTTGTAAAATCACGATTTTTCAGGAAAGATCTTTACATACTTATATATAAACTTAAAAAGCAAAACCTTATCTAAATACAAAATTTTATCGAAATCGTTAGACGTTTCCGAGATACCTACACGAAATTTTATATACACAATAAATGCTCGTTAAAAGTTATAAGATAAAGCCAAAATGGCTGCCACATATGACTAAAATTTGGCTAGAATACACCTATTATACAACTACTATAATAAATCACGGATACAATAGGAATTACATTTTGGACTGAATTCGTAGGACAACAAACAAAGCATTTTTTTTATTATCAAAGTATGACGTCACATTTTCATATTTTAAATACATATTGTCATAGTTTCTTAAAAATGACATCCGAGACAAGTTCAAAACTCAGGGGTCAAAAAATTGTGCCAAATACGCGCTTATTCTTATTTTTCTCTGTAAGTGAATGGCACTTGGCACGGAGGTTGTTACTCGTATTGCCTAAACTTTTCAGAAATTTTATGAAAACATAGATCGTGACAGCATTTTTTTTTTAAATTAAGTAAGAAGAGACGTAGGTACTTGATCTTCCCACGAATACGGTGTAATATTTCGTAATCAAGTAAATAAACGTACACGTAGGTACGCGGTAAAACTGTGAAGGTATTTCGATTATTGTTGAAAATGAAACAGATAAAATAAAATGTATATTTGCATACAAATGTAAGATGTTCTTATTTGTAGTTTGTATTCCATGTTTGAATTTAAATTATAAAATTGATCAAGTGCCAGTAGTATTAATCTATTGCGTGGATCTTCAAAAAGATAGACAGACGGATAATGCTCTATAGAGGTTCTTTTTTCCCTGTTTGTAAGTAGGTAAGGACCCTAAGTTGTAATTTCCCGCCTATTATTTCATAATTTGACGGAGGTTTGATATCACGGACAGGCGAGCCAGGCAAATTGACTGCCTTTTTATTCCGGGGTAAGTGCATATGATCATTTATCACTTTCAACCGCTAATATTTACTCTGTTCCATATAAGCCGTAGGGTACGCTGTGGTGCGTAAAAGCCGGCCTCTGTCAAAAACAGGATCCTTGACCTAGTCTTCGGAGCTAGATTTTGTAGCTCAATTTAGTTAGTTTGGGCATATGGCATACGTGTTCGTATCAATAGGTAAAGCGGAAAGTTTTTCTGCTTTATATACACGTGCATAACTACATCCATAAACGAACTTGTTTCTTATCGACAAATGAAATTGCATTCTCACATCATTATTTTGATTAAATTTACTAAGCACTTAAAGCATTGACACGTGTGACACGTTAAATATAATTTTTAGGAAAGAGCACCTATATTCAGCGCCTCATTGTCCATTCACGTCGGGTAACTGCCTGGCGCTGGACAAAACACATTTGACTTGGTAATTCTTGCTACACCATTCAAAATGAACATTTGTACTGTTGTCTCTACAGAAATATAAATAAATAGAAGTAGCTTACTTGCATAGACTGTGTGTTGGGTTGCGTTGGAATTTATATATCTTCTATTATATAAAAATAATGCCAAATCAGGCCGCGCATCGCTGTGGCTCAATTTAAACCTTGAAACTATCTTAGAATTCCCCTTCTCCGTAGAAACATAGGGATAAATCGTATGTAAAAACACTCTTATACAGAAATGCAACGTTATATAAAAATTTCAAGTTAACTCATCAACTACTTTTTGAGTTTTGCAGACACAAATGTACGGAAGCAGAATTTTGCACTGGTGCATAAATACAGGTGTTTTTTTAGTCACTGGCTATACTTGCAGGGGTTGAAGTACTCATAAATATGAACAACTTTTATTATGGGACCAACTCTGATATCGCAAAAAATAAAATGGTTCCTTCATACATTTTGGTCGAGTAAGTATTGAACTTTTGTATGGACAGCTGATATTTTTTTGTGATCTCGAGAGTTAGTCCCATCATAAAAGTTGTTCATATTGATGAGTACTTCCACCCCTGCATGTATGGCCAGTGACTAAAAAATCACCCAGTATAATATTTTATATATACATATTCAAGCGTGATACGCGAGCATAGGGAAGTACTTGTTGAACATAGGTATTAAAGCAAGGCTGTTCTAAATGTTCCTTTAGATTTCTATGGTTGTTTCATATGTGGATGGAACATTCGTACCTATATACATACTACTAACTTGGATATATTCAACTCAACCGTCGACTACTGGCTGTAAGGTGCGTTAATTAATGCTTTTATACTTGAAATCGTATTATCGTTGAACCTTTTTTGATTAAATTGTAAATACTGTTTATTATTACATGTGCTACCTAGGTAAAACTGTGTGGAAATGGTCAGATTTTTATTTTTATTTACCTTATTTGAGATTAGTGCCAATTAAGCTAGACCTCTAAATTGTATGAGCGCCCATACAACTCAGAGGTCTTTATTATTAACTATGTATGTATGGGGACACCCTTTAATTTTCAACTTTATTTTTATTTTTTGGAATTCTTCCTTTATTTGTGCAGTAAAACCTTGCTTTTTGCCAAATTTCGTAATTCTAGGACAACGGGAACTACCATATAGGTTGCACCCAAATAAAAGGGCGAAAAAATCGCGTTTGTTGTATGGGAGCTCCCTTTAAATATTTATTTTATTTTCTTTTTATTATTTGATTTTATAGCGGCAACAGAAATACATAATTTGTGAAAATTTCAACTGTCTAGCTATCGCGGTTCTTTAGATACAGCCTGGTGACAGACAGACGGACGCCAGACGGACAGACAGCGAAGTCTACGGAACCCTAAAAAGGGGAACCATGATTATCATCCCAATTGAATCATAATTATTTCCTTAAAAAATATCCACGATAAATGCACAAAAGATCTATTTCACCGTTTCACGGCTGCCATTTTTTGTCGTCGGTTTATTTCAAAAAACCAATACAAATATATCTTTCCAGGCTATCCTACGTCGCGGCAAAATGAAAACCGTCAAAAATAATTACATTTCCCGATACATATCGAACGGTTCAGTGCGTCTAACCGAATCAACCGACATATTATTTGTACGCGTTTGATATTTGATACGTTATTGACAGAGATCGAATAAACTTCCATCACGTTTCCGACAGATTCCCCTTGATATTGTTCTGGCGATTATTAATCATATTTAAACTCGTCGTTATTGCAACGTAAACCTGTGATGGATGGTTTGGGTCTGTGTTTCTTATTTATCTTAAAATGGCGTTACAGTGAACAATAACAAGTTTCAGACGTTTATAACATCAAGTTGAAAAACAGTTTTTTTATGAACATAGATTTGAAGCGAGGTAAGTAACAGAATTATTTTTATTATCATAAAATAACCCGTAAAACAGCAGGTACTCATAATTATTAATGAAATATGAATTAGAAATATAGAGTGGCATGTAATAGAAAATTTTCGTTAAATAATAATTTATTCTGGCGTTTTCAATTAAAATTATTTAGGAGCTGTGTCGCGGAGCGCGACGCTCTCCGATATTAATTAACATGGCAGGGGTAACAGTCAATTAAATTTCAAATCGAGTGTTTATCAAAATACAGACTTTGGTGTTTGCAAAGTAAACGCCATTAGGCCTAATTAATACGCATTTCCATATATTAGTAATGTTAAAATAATACAATGAGAGTTTGTAACATTATTTACTACAGCGTAAACTAAATTGTCACTTTTCGAACTAACAAAAGGATTTTTTTTCCACAGATTAATAGGTTATATCGAGATATGGTTTACCGTTTAGCACCGGTTACTAATAAGAACGTGGGATGAGCTGGGTGAATCGTTTTAGGATAGAGATTATATTGATGATAAGGCGATAGTCTCTGTGTTGTGGCAGACGTTGATGTAACGCAATGATTAGACCGAAATATTTATAGGGTTTGAGCATCGACAAAGAGATGAAAAGCGAGATTGTACAAGTCTATAATATCGTTTGTCTATATGTAGGTATATTTAAAAAAAATACATGCTTATTTAAATAATTACATATTTATTCTATCTATAGCATAAATGTGGTTACATAATAGTATTTTTTTTGTTCTATAACATACATAAATATTTCCCTATACAGGATGACTTTTTAGTCACTGGCAATACTTGCAGGGATGGAAGTACACATCAATATGAACAACTCTGATATCGCGTAAAATAAAACGGTTGCTTCATACATTTTGGTCGAGTAGATATTGAACTTTTGTATGGAACAGCTAATATTTTTTTCGTAATTCACGTTATTCCCGTAATAAAAGTTGTTCATATTGATGAGTACTTCCACCCCTGCAAGTATTGCCAGTGACTAAAAATCAGCCAGTATATAAATGAAATGTGTTGTTTTGTTAAAACCTATGTAGTTATCATTTATCAGAAATGGAATGGCTTTGACTTTGACTTCAGGACATATTCTTCTTATTTGATCTCTTTAGCCTTTTTCAGTGTAAAATAATTGACTACACACATCCAAACGTTCACACTATAGAAAATAAAGTACCTACGTGTACAAAAGTGACATTTATGGAATCATTATCAGTTCATAGAAGTTTCGGCTGTAGAAATTTCGATGTAGACATTTTTACAAAAACAGAATGATCAATGAGCGTTGAAACCTTAATTAGCGATGGGCAACGACTTTATTTTTTATTTCATTTGCAAAGCCTTTGAGTTAGAGTAAAACAAACAAGTCGATGTCCTTTCAGAAATTCATGAAATGTAGATAAAAATAAAATATGCCCTTTTTATTAAGGCCATCGTACATGCGGCATAGATTTAATTTATATACATAATCGAGTGGTTTTATGTTGCAACCAACGTTATTTCCCCAGGTAGGCCATAATCATTACAACACAAACGAGATGTACTTTTATATAGCGATGGATACATTTGTACCCGTAAATTAAGCATGTGTTAGTAATAATTCGCATTAATCGTACAGAGCTCTCGGTCCATTTGTTTAACATGGTCGGGTGGGGTGAGGGGCGGGGGGGGGGGGACGTGACGACGCTCATGTGCTGCCGTCTGCGGTCCTCTGCGGTTTATTCTACGAAGGTTCATGACCTCTGCGAGGTAACAAAGGAATATTATAGTGTGTGTCCACACTGCGAGCCTAGCGCGGTTGCGACGACGGGCGCGAAATATCAAACATAAGAAATCGCTGTTTGCGTCCATAGTGTAGTGACTAAGGCGACATAGCGCGCGTTGTTTTCAAACGTTGTTCCTATCGGCGCGTTATGGCCGCACTACGGGCCTAGACAGTAAGCGACCTGATGCGCGGGTGGCGGGGGTATCAAACCTCTTATCGCTCGGCGTAAGTGCGGCAATTTTTTTTTTGTTCAAAATGGCGGTAAATACTGAAGTATTCATGTGCTGTAGGGTACAATTTCAGTTCTTCATACAAATTAAAATATTCGCCATTTGTTTTTCTGTTTTTATTTATTTCGTGCACTCCATCCCTTGTGTTAAACACCTCCCATCTCAGGATCGGACTATCCAGTAAAAGTACCAAATCCTCGTTCATGGTTTGTAACACCTGAAACGCTATATCAGATCGCACGTCACTGTGGCCACCCGTACGCTCCCGCCGTCGCGCCCGCCACCGCCCTAGTCACCGCGCATTCAGTGTGGACGCACACACGTGTGTATGTTTTATTTTGTAAAGAGTTCAATCTGCCGTATTATATAATTAGTATTTGGGCCAATCAGGCTATTTCTTGACACTATTAATATAATGCAATGAAAACAACATTTGATACGTTATGGGGTAAAATATTACAATTTTGTTAGCGATTTAGGGAAGCAAAGAAACATTCGTAACTCAATGAAGTTTGTAAACTAAAATTGTTGCAGCTCGTAAACAATCCTAGGATACCATGATCACAGATTATAATAGTTCGTAGACTTAACTTTGTAGACAATCTATGTTAATCTATAATATAAAAATGAATAGCAAAATGTGTTGGTAAGCGCATAACTCAACAACACCTGGACCAATTTGGCCATTTTTTTTTTTTAAATGTTCGTTATTGTCAGGAGAAGGTTTGTATGAAAAAAAAATTACACCGGGAACGTGGGTGAAACCGCGGGGAACAGCTAGTTGAACATAAATATGATCATAATTTAGACGAATGCATAATTATGACGATGATGATTTCGTAGATTTGTAGAATATTGAATATATGATACATAGTTCGTAGACGTAAGATATGGTAGTCGGTCGTAGCTTGTAGATGATTGAAAGCTACGATATTCGTAGCGGTGAGATCTCGTAGACTGTAGACAATTGTGCTACAATATTTGTAGCTCATTCAAAAATAGATTCGTTTTCGTAGCTCGTAGACAAATTGTACAATGTAAAGTTCTAGGTTATAATATTTTGTATTTCGAGAAACGATCATGCAGCAAAACCTTCGCTAAAAAGAAAGTGTTCTTTATAAAAAAAAAAACAAGTAATTTTACATATGTCGCGGTCAGAGATAGCTAGCGATACGAACACCATGATAATGCATGTAATTTAATAACATTTTACCATCGCTTCGGAAAGGGCTTGTATGAGGAGAAAAATTTACGTAAAAAACTTATCATGTGTCTGTTCCGTTAGTCATTGTTTTGCCACTTTTTATATTAGCCAGTAATTCAACTCAACATACAAAAATGTATACAGTGCACTAATACATAAGATTCGTCAGTACACGTACAGCTATGGCTCGCATGTGTAAGGCGCCGCGGGGTTCATGTTGAGCCGCACTGCTCAATCTCCGATGACATGACACCGATTAATGAACGTTATCTATAACAAGAATCCCCTGTAGTCTACCCCCATCACTCATTTCAACTACATTTGTGGCACTTTATGGCCCTTAATACTAAACTAGCCATTAATATTTGCTTATATTTTAAAAGGGAAAAGTTTAACCTTTTACATTTTTTAGCTAAACTATAAGCCCGCTTTAGATGGAAATTAGCTGAGGTGTAGCTTGGACCCAGAAATAGGTCAAAGTCAAAGCCATTTATTCAGTCTGGGCCCTAGGAGGGCACTTATGAAGGTCGAATTTAATGATGTTACCACCGGTTCGGAAGGCAGCCTTCAACTGAGAAGAACCGGCAAGAAACTCAGCAAGGTTAAATTTTTTATACTTTTAAAATGTCTGTACTTTATACAATGTTGTTTGTTGTCATGAATTAAATGTGTTTATTTCTTTCTTTATGATCGCGGCGGGCAGCTACTATTGATTTTAGATACATATTGATAGCCACAATATTTACAATTGTTAACAATACGATTGAATTCTTTGCGTTCTTTTAAATTATAAATACCACTCAACAAGATCCTTTCTTTGTCGATGGTAGACAGAAATAGAACGTGTTGTAAATAAATCTATTTGTATACATGATTCTTTTTAATATGAACTAAAACCTATAACAAAGCATAAAATCCTGCAAATTCTCTTTGAACAGACTATTTTCAGCTTTAATACCTACGTTTAGTATACATCATAAGTGTCTGATCAAGTTGTTTTTACAGATTTATTTTTATCCTATTAAAATTAAATAAAAATATTTTCTTATGTCTAGACTTACTAAGCATCGCAGCATTGCGATTTTTGGAAATTATGGGTAATGTGTGCTGACATTAAAAGGTGATAAACTGTTAAAAAATGTTCATCGAATTCGTTTTGCGGAATGGCCGCCCACGTCCGTTGTAACAGGTGAAGAAGATTTGCTAGTGTATTTATGGTACCATACTTGGCAGAGATTTTCTTTGAAGCATATCCCATGTGTGCTCAATGGGTGATTCAGCAGGCCATAGTGAAACGTTGATGTTACCTGCCACCCACAAGTGTATTTGTAACGACTTTGGCAACGTGGACTTGCATTGTCATGCATAAACTGAAATGAAGCACTCAATTGGGTCCGTAAACGTATACGACTATCTGGTCTCATGTTAATGCAAAAATACCACTCTTTTTCTGCCCAATTTCAGTGTTCACGATTTCATTGTAAACTGACCTTAAGTTTGCGGGATTCAATAAGTAGAACTCGTTGCGATCTTTCGTGCAAATGATGTTATTGCTTATTAACATCTTGAAAAGCTATGAAGTCTCCACCAACATCATCGCAGTCATTGTAAGAATGTTTCAAGTAATGATTTTTATGTAACGATCTTGTCTGCGTGTGGTAATGGTAGTTCGTCCACTATGGCGGTCAGCCACGCTGCCAATAATGCGGTAGCGTGTCCAGAGGCGATATATCACACTGCGTAGTGCCCAGAGTGATTCCTACGGGTCTGATCATTTCTTCTCGGCTTAAGTGACGTCATCTCTCCATACTGGCGTCCATTTCTATTGATTTGACTCCGAAGTGTGGCAAAAATGGTAATGATTTTGTCTCAAACCCGTTGCAGGATTTTATAGGAATACGACTTTTTACATGATTTCAAGTTTTAATCGAAATTAAAAAAATGTACATATTAGGTAAATTTATGAAATTTACTAAAAAATCAAAAGCAGTACTTACAAGTAAAAAGCATTAGAAACTCACCAGCAGTAATACACTAAAAAGTGTATAAAAATAACATTGTACAGCCACTTACTTTCATGATTTCATAATATTTGTTGTCTGCAATTTTCCGGTATTAGTATTTATTTGCACAAAATAACGCGTTGTTTAATGAATTGGGTGGTCCCCCACTAGAGGCGAGATGTTGAGAAAACATAACGATATTTGAAAAGGTAATAAAAAACGGATAATGATAGATATTTATATGTATTATACAGTCTATTTTGAATTGTTTAGCTAGCTGTCACATTTTGGTTGAATAGGTATGTATTAAAGTTTTTTTTTTTCACGCTTTCAGAATTTGCTCACATAGTAAAAGTATTATATCAATTACTACTATCACCGTTAAAGAAACAAATTCCATTTGTGTGAGTTAAAATTCATAGTCAGTTTGAATAAAAAATAAGAGACTGGTTTAACACCACGCAGTTTTTCAGATTTCCTTCGGGAATCGGGAAATTCTTCGGTAATATGTTTCTACGACCCTCAAGTGGTATCTACCATTCGTAGTAGCGCTCCGTGGCTTGCGCTGTGCGTTGGAAAATGAGTCACATTTTCTTTATGGCCGATGACATGACATAGACGCTTTTTCATTTTACTATAATGAAGAAGGGACGTTATTTGAGGGTTAAAATTTGTGCCAGAAGAGACTTTAGGTTGGTACGCAATGTTAACCTCTACTTACTACTTTGGTTATAATAATATGTATGAAATAAGTCACGTTACATTAAAACAATAAAAAAAAAGAAAATCCTTACCCGTAGACTGTTAACTCCTCTAACAAAAAGAAAGGTATTTCTGTCTTTAAGCGGAAAGAGTGGGTAGCATGTGTAATGTACTGTAATTGATGTTCCTAAAATAGGGAACAATAATTTTAAGGATATTACGAGTTGTTTTAGACGATAAATTCACCGTAAGTATATTGATGTTATTTTATCCCGTAAGTCTATAACTGACGCACAAGGACATTATTATTTTCTGTTCCGTATTTTCTCTGGAACTGTTTTCTTAGATTTATCTGTTGCCGAGTATTTACGAATACGAACGTTTTACTTTTTCCCTACTTATTATTGCCTAGGCCTTATTATTGCATTAAAACCCGATCTCCACAACACAAATGCTCTGCCTAACTGGTTACCATTATTAACAACTTCTTGCGTCCATTTCAACTCTTAATCATGAACCGGGGTCCTAATAAGCTTCTGGGTACATTCATATAATATTATACCACCTTCTTAATTGCCATCGTTTTATCTACAACAAAATAAGGTTCTTTTTAATATTTACGAGATATTGGTAAAGAAACAAGCCAAAAGAACTAACCTTGGAATTTACGACGCGACCCATAAAATATCCTAAATAATGTAACAGGCTTTAGGCGCTATATTTTCCTGAACACATAAACACGTGGATGTAACTTGGCGGGGGACTTCCAAAGGCTTTTATATACGTCCTCTGGAGACTGAACTTATGGGTTACAACAGTGATAATGGATTCCGTTTTAAAAAAAACAACTTAGTGATTTATTTTAGGCCTCCCTTTTGTGCTCCTTTGTTTGATCAGGTCGTTAAGAACGTGCAATCATTGTTGCGGACGTCATTTATTAATGTATCTACGTATTAGCTATGTATTTATTAGGTTATAGTTTTCACCCCGCGGTTTCACCCGCATTCCCCGGGGATCTTATGTTTTCCCGGGATAAAAAGTAGCCTATGTACTTCTCCATACCATAGGCTATCTGCATACTAAATTTTTCGCGATCGGTTCTGCGGTTTAAGCGTGAAAAGGTAACAAACAAACAAACTCACTTTCGCATTTATAATATTATAAAAAATAAAAAAAACGTTAGGATCAGGATAGTTAGGAAGTTAGGATTGCATACAATAACTTCAATAAACAGAGTTCTTTATTTAAAGTTTCCAAACTCTTCCTCGTAACGCAACTTGTAAAATGTAAATAGCTCTTTACCAAGTATGTTTCGTTAAATTTTCGACAACTTGGTACCTACTCAATATATTGTTCAAATATTTACTTAAATAATTGAATTGACTGTGCGGTTAAGGGATTATTGACAGGATACCTAAAGGAATTGGAAACCGGAATCGGAATTGTTTTAATGGATTCAGTTGTCTACACATGTTCATGGAATTTCATTCATGGAATCATTACTTTAATTTCAACGGTATTGAACCATATATATACGGGCCGGTTGGCGTGGTTGGTAAGATACCCTATCTATCACGTCACAGGTCGTGGGTTCGATTCCCACTCAAGACAAACTTTGTGTATTTACAAAAGAAAAGTAGTATATGTAGTATATCAGTTATCTGGCTTCCATAGTACAAGCTCTGCTTAGTTTGGGTACAGATGGCCGTGTGTCTCAGAATATTTATAATGTCTCTCAGAATATTTTATTTTCAATTGATTCGAGGATTAGTTACTTGGTTTTTGTTTCCAAATTTTATCGTTGACGCGATCACAGCTATATAGTGACGTCGAATACCTTGACAAAGGTTGTGGGTTGGAATCCTACAATGAACTATAACTTTTGGTGAAGGAAAACATCGTGAGGAAACCATAACACGGTTGTAGGGTTCTTTGTAATACCCGCCTAATTGGCTATCCCATCCTCAAGTTAAAATATCTGCCGTTCAACACCTACCACTGTGTTCCAGCAGCTACACTTGAGAGGTAGTTATTCCTAGGCTACACGTGCTTACCACCTTCGGCCGCATCTTCACTTACCATTGTGAGATTGTGTTCAAATAGAGGCCTATAATTACATGATAAAAAACAAAACAAACAAAAACACTAATTGGTATTCATTTGTGTTTCTTTTTCTCTTTTACGTGCATATGCTGCATATTATTATTATTTTGATAAAATATTATTTATCTGTTTCAATAATATTGCCATGTTTGTAACTAAAGTTCCCTGAAAAGACCTTGAAAGAAGCTACCGAGGATATCAAAAACAATGCTCTTTCAAAGTTAACGCAATTTAAACAAGAACAAAATACTTACAAAGCAAGGAGCTTATTTCTAAGAACTGATTATACTGTCTGAAACTCTTGCCAACCAAGATTATAATGAAAATTATGGATTGAAAGTCAAAAAGTGTCTACAGTGGTGTTGGCGCGGAGCCAGCGATGTGCTGCGGCAAGTTACTTCGTCACAAAGAAAGCACAGATAAAGAGAAAGTAGATGATCATAACGTAACGTAATGTAATGTTAATATAATATATGTGTACTTAATCAATTGTTTGTTAATGCGATAATTGAGTTGAGTCAATGGGTTGGCTTGGTATATTATTGATAGTGAATTAGTTAATGTTGTGTATTAATGTTTTGATCCATGAAAACCCCAATGCTACAAAAATTAATTAATAGTCGATCCCTTTGTTCGTTTATTCCATCTGGCAATATCACGTTTTTCCAACGAAAAGATTGATGGAGCATGTGGAATTTTAATTGGAATACTGAATATCGCTGCGCTGTGATTGCGTACAATATTATATCGGACGAAGTATTATGTAAACTTATTTTATTGTACGTAAATAAAAATAATTGCACAATATCAAGTCGGGATTACATATACAGTATCGTATCTATTTATAAATATAATAAATCTGTGGCATCGACGTGGCTGTACATCTTTTTTTAACAAAATGGAGTGTGGTATGTGTAGGTTGAGCGACAGTTTTTTTTTGTCTGTCTGTCTGTTTGTTTGAAGAGAGATTAATGCAACTTGATTTCATCGAAATCGGGTGAATGGAAGAAAAGATATAGATAGAGATTTTAAAAGAGCTTGTTATAAAAAATCTTAAATTAAACCTATCCAAGATATCTCTGAAAGTAGCATTTTAAGTAATAATATACTATAACGTAGAATCTTTTGATAAGAATTAGGTGGTATATAATATCAACAGAGTCAATAATTGGGAAGCGTTTGTGTTTACGCCAAACACCGCTATTTAGTGCGACAGACTAGGCAATTAATTAACTTGCGTAAATACAATATTCTGTAACAAAGTAAATCTGTGTGGGACGATTGTAATATGGTCTTACTAACACGACTTTGTTTTATATATAAGATAGTACCTACAAAGCCTATAGTAAAATGTTTTGATACACTGCAATTTTAGTGCCCACAAAATATAGTTAAGCACCCAACTAACATATTTTGTAAGTACCCGTAGGGGAATATAACTTTGTTTTGTTCATAAAAAGTGAATACGTTGGAGCGTGTCTTAACTTTTACACCTAATAAATCGTATCTATGTTGGTTATCAAACTAGGTAATTGTAGTATACCTAAGTCTTGAAAATGTACCTAATTATCATTACAAAGTAGAATGTTACACATAATTAATGTTGGCTTTGAAACATACTCTTGTAAATTTGATTTCAGAGCTGTCATGTACACTGAACGATAGCGGTCATAGAGGACTAAATAAACGGACAGAATTAAAATTAATATCTGATGTCTGTTTGCTGATGCCCCTAAGAGGATGAGATCAACAAAAATGGTACTACCTCCATCTATTGTGTACATGGAGGTACACACGGGGACCGCCCACATGAACAAATCTCTCGCGTATGCGGTTTGTTTGAAAAGGGAACTTTAATGAAAATATAGTGTCTAATACCTTTCGTAATACCTTTTTTTTATAAGTAAGTGATATTTATTATTATTCAAACAAATATTTTTATTTATGTGTAGAGAAGATTTCTGTACTAAATTGTTTGAACAATAATAATTCATAAACACGAAAGTGATTGCCTATAAACTACACAGCAAAGCGGTTGGCAGACAGATTTAATGTTTTTTTTTGTAAAATACTATAAAAATGGTTTGGGTCGAAATGATTCTATTTTTACAAAAAATATTTCACATTCTGTTAAAATGTTGTAAAGGTTGAAGTGAAAAGCAACAAAGTGACCAAAAACAAGCTGCTATCAAAAATTCAACTGGTCAAAGGCTTTTCTCGAACATGTGACAGACGCCACCGCACCGGGGCGGCGGCGGCGCGGGCGGAACGGTGCGACCGGCTCAGACCATGGACCGACATCCATTGTTCGATTACAAAACATACTAACAATAACAGTCACAATGTAAAAGATTTTTCATTATTTCACATATTTAGATGTAGATATTTCTCTGTTACGCAAAAGCACTTACCTACATATGAAAAGCACATAAAGTTAGGTACATTTATTAATTTCATTTTTTTTTCGAGATTCGTCGCCATTCATAGCAATTAGTGAGAAAATAAAGTATTCTGCATTAAATTTCACTTCAATGTCACAACATGGTCACAATCACAACATAGACGGATTAAAACGAATTGAAATCGATTTCACGGAAAAAAGAGAGAACATTTACTTAGGCCTAGATATTTTATTTTATTAATTGTTTTACCTACATATTCAATTGATCAATAAATACTACATTAGTACAACTGTATAAACCTTTGTATATATATCTATATTTTTTTAATATAAATAAATTCTGGGACATTATTCCTCACACACGGCCATCTGACCCCAAACTAAGCAGAGCTTGTACTATGGAAGTCAGATAACTGATATACTACATATAGTACTTTTCTTTTGTAAATATATACATATATAGATAATTACAACCTTTTTTATTACAACCAATTAAATCACCCTAGATACGAAGTTACGCAAAACATGTCGTCCAACAAGCAGGTGTTATTGTAAACTTAAAACAACTATTCAGAGAGTTACTGCCCATCAGAATAACAACGGGCCGGATCGGAAATTCTTTCCAAGTTATTCTAACTCATCGTAGCTACTGCGGATGTTTTGAACAACACAGATTTACAATTAATAAGGAATTTATCAAGCGCTGTATTAATTAAATATGCTATGCGAGCAGTTATATTATATTAGGTAGGTAATTTTAGCTTTGGAAACCGGAAAGATAGCGTTAACCGGTGAATGCAACTGATGTAACTTATCTATTTGGCTATAAGTACAATTAACCGGTTTTCAAACAATAAACTTCCGCCCGGTTTTGAAAGGTTTTATCAAAATCGAAGTAGAGATTTCGTTGAGTCAAGTAAAAATATATAAAATACTAGCTGTCCCCCGCGGTTTCACCCGCGTAGCGGTATAAAAAATAGCCTCAGACCTACCAAATATGCACAAAAATTTTCATAAGAATCGGTCAAGCGTTTCGGAGGAGTTTGCAGACAAACACTGTGACACAAGAATTTTATATATTAGATAAATCTTCTTCAATAACAATTAGAACCTTCAACTTATAATTGATTATATATATGTTAATAACAGTTTTCAAATACGCTCTTTTATAGTTCACTCCGAATAACTAAGTACCTAGTTATTTTTAAACCGATTTCAAGTCGTCCGAATCGATTGATTGGGTCTCCAATTAAATGCTAATAACTGTGGAGGTCCTATTTCTGTAAAACCTTAAGTCTATTTATTTTTCTTATATTACAATCGTCCCACACAGATTTACTTTGTTATAGAATATTGTATTTACGCAAGTCAATTAACCCTAGGTCGGTCGCATGGGGTCTTTGTAAGCACGGGGTCTGGAAAAACTGTCATATTTTTTTTAATAGTTATTTTACAAACTTGTGCTTTATAGTAGCTTCCTAAAAAATACTTAAGTACAAAATACTGCAGTTAACAATCGGTTAACGCGCTGCGCTTGCGCAAGATAGACGTTTGTTTTGCACGCGGGCTTCAAAAGACCCCACGCGACCGATCGTGTAACATTTATATATGTAATACATAGCCGGAAATGAAACACTTTGAAGAACAGCAGAGAGTCCAATGGATGGATGAAAATCCAAAGATGATGTGGATGTTCCGTTGGAGAACATTAGATGGTGAGCACTCCGATTATGGACCTGAGGTGCTTGAAGAAAGTTCTCATGGAACCAATTCTGAGGAAGATGGCGTATCAGATCTTGAACTGCCCAAAAGAACGGGATTCAAACGACGATGATGAAGATAATATTCCGCTAGTTCATCACAAAAAAAGGGTGTTGTGGACAGATTGAAAAAAACTATTCAGTTGTAAGAATGTGCTGCAGATGGTTTCTGAGATTTTTTTTCACGCTGATGGATATTGCTGGAATCAATTCACAGATAATATTGGCACGCAATTTGCCGAATAGGACAATAACCAGGAAAGAGTATCTCGTAACACTGGCATTCCACCTGCTTGATAATTACCTGAAATGCAGAATTACAGAAGCACAATAAACACCCTCCCGAGAACGCTCTGGCAGCACATAACGCGTTTTGTTGGTCCTTGTCTCCTGGAAAGTCGATCTGATAATCGGCCACAAATGTCTAGAAAGAAATGCGCTTATTGTCCACGACATATAGATAGAAAGAAAATACTCGACATTATACTTTTCATGTCGCCAAAATATATGCCCGAAACACGCAGCGTCAGTTTGCACAAGCTGTTCGGAAGAGCAAAATGAGGTGTACTACTACTATTTAATAATATTTTCATGTTTTTTTGATTGATCTCGTTAAAATAAGTCATAGTCTTGTTAGTTCGTGTTGATTTCAGAAAAAAATATACAATAATTAATTGATTTTATATCAGTTTAAACGAATGTTGCCAAAAATTAACCTAAAATGTGTTTCTCTAGTGTGATAAAGAATAATGTAAACTAATTAATTAAGATTTAAAAGATTATTATTTTTTATTTTAAATTATTTTAATATTTAGTTTATTTAAGTACCTAGTAAAAAAAATAATAATTAAAAGACCTTTATAATGTATAAATATATATATAAATAAAATAGAATATAATATACTAAGCAATTATAACAAATAAATAAAAATAAAACAGGGCTTTCAAAGACCCCATGCGACCGACGAAGTTACTAATATTAGCGCGAAAGACCTAGGGTTGATTGCCTAGTGTACACGAATGGTATATATAATGTTAACCGATCCTACCGATGCGATGGTAGAAACTAGAAAGCAATGTATGTATATAAAATCTATTTATTATTTACAACGCTGAAATCTGAATTTTATTAATTAGCAAAACTTGTCCACATGTATATCTGAACCGCGAGAACCACCCGTTAGCGCGATTCAGATATTTACTAACGCCATCTATTGACATAATAAACCTTAAAACTACGTGAACATCTAGTCTGTCGCACTAAATAGCGGTGTTTGGCGTAAACACAATAGCTTCCCAATTATTGACTCAGTTGATATTATATACCACCTAATCCAGGCATAGAACACTGTTTACCTCTATACAGAGTGGTGGGGATAATACGACATTAATTGAAACCACATGCTGGATATCGCCTTAGTATTACGTATACCAAAAGTTATCAAATTATAATAAACGGTTTAGTCGCAGGTTTTTTTTTTTAACTTTAACAACTTTAAAGATACCGCCAAATAAGTACTCATTTAATGAATGGGAGCGATGGTGCCGCTCTTTTGTGCAGTGCCTACAGGCCAGATGAGGTTAGTAGACAATATTATGAAGGCTGTTGGTTGTGTTTAATTTAGATTATTTTCGCATTGTTTGTTCGAAACATTTGAATTTTGGAATTATTTGATAATTTTAAAGTGTTTTGATTAACTAGTGGGGATCGTATTTTAATTTATGTCATTATGTCGTCACCACTCTGTATAATATTAGTATATAATATAGATTTAAATATGTAGACAATTTTTTTATGAATATTTATTGATATACCTTATAACTAAAATCTAATTACTAAGTATTATATTGATGCCGGTTGAAGCTCACCGATTCGCTTGTAATTTATCAACAAAACTCATCGAGGCTTCGGGAGTTCGGCGGGCGGGGAGCTTTTTCCGCCAACGCATTAGCTTGGCAATTCAATGAGGAAACGCTGCGAAGTTGCGGTTTTTCTCGCTTTCTCGAGGGATCGAATGTTTTACCGGGTTATTAATTGTAGTACCTATACATAACCTTGTAAGTAATATGAATTAATACAAATACTATATTAATACTATTGTTAAGGAAAATCGACTTTACGCCACCTTTTGAGCTATCTATGATATGATATTGAAAATAAAACATTTTGTGTGTATATATATTTGTATTATCAAGAATACGTGTACCCTACATCAATATTTTTTATGTTTACCTAATGATAAAAAATTATAAAAATAAGTAACTAAGTGAGTAGATAAAATCTAAAATACCTAATAGATGTGCGGTGATAACAATCATTATAGTATTATCACAGCGTAAAAAACATACAGTGGTCTATCGCGTTTGAAGTCACGAGAAATGCCGCTTTGTATAGGTATTCCTCATTGCTGCATTGTGTTCCATGCGAGTGTATGACAGCTTGGGCTCGCTACCGCCTCTCTCTCAACCCGCAAGCCCCACACGATTGCTCTGTCTAGACGTGTCCGTTGGCCGACTGTAAGAGTTACATAGACTGTGGTATTATTATGTGACCCATTTTCAGTATCACATTACAGGCGTAGGTTTTGTTACACAACTGCTTTTGTTGATATATCTTACCAAATTATCGTAAATTTCCGTGTTATCGATACGTGGTTAGACGCGATATAAGCAAATTGGTTCGTAAGCGGAAAACGGAACGTTTTTATGTTTTAATGGTTAAGTAAAATATATCCTTTCCAGGGGCGATATTGCCTTTGTAGAGGTATTTATTTACCTTAAAACTATTTCAGTCTGTTGCATCATCATGGGGCTCGCTTTTAACTGTAAAACATTTGAGCCTAATGATTGGAAAAGCGGAAGAAGACAATTGATTTGTTAATTTAAACGGGCCGATTGGTGTGGTTGGTAAGATACCCTATTTATCACGCCACAGGTCGTGGGTTCGATTCCCACAAGGGTCAGACATGTGTGTGCATGAACATGTCAGTTTGTCCTGAATCTAAGGAGATGATAGCTCAGTGCTAGCTCAGATAGTGACATCAATTAAGTATACCTAAATATATTTTATATATTACTAAATTTAAGCATTATATAATAATATATCTTTTGTTATTTTTTATCTTTCTGTTGTACATAGGTAATAGAGTTGGGTATCTACATATAAAATGTATTGAATAATTGTTCATTATATTTATGGCCGTAAAAATGTAGTCATAAATCATAAAATTACGCAAGCACCAAATTAAAATACGAACCGTAGACGAGAGAGCGGGTTTATAATTAAATATTAATGATGAATGAGGAGTTTTGTTTGAAAGTAACAAAATTACATTGTAATTATTGGACAAGACCACGCAACCCAGATTTCAGTAACTCTTCTACAATCAAGTGGATGAGTGTGTGCGCACTGCGCAGTGTGGCTCTTAGCAAATTAGTATATTCCCACTCGTGTTAATTCACTTAGGGAAAATGTTTGTTAGTAAGTAAGAAAATATTCACAATAGAAGTATAACTTTACAAATAGGACCACAGTCTTAAAACTGTCCTAAAATTTTTATACTTATCGCCCGGTAAGTGATTGGGAAAAACTAGAAAAAAATATAATGCAATAATATTAGCCTGGGGTTTTGTTCACACAAGGCCATCTGATCCCAAACTAAACAGTACTATGGAAACCAGAGAAATGATATACTAACTTCTCTCTATCCATATATTAATAGGCAAAGAGAGCAAAGACAAAATAGTTTGGTATCATTTTCTCTTTTGTTTGTTAATAGTTTTTTTTTGTTTTTCTTTACTAACATACAAAATACTATAGACTGTACATTATTACTAAATGATTACGCAAAACTTGTATATACATAAAGAAAAACAATTAACTTAATGATTTGTATTGTTATTTTCCAGTAATCGAACTCAATAGAACCGCCGCCATTATTCCTAACTTTATGAAATCCACTTTGAACCCTCATTTGTGTAAACTCAAACAGGCTTTCATTCAGCTCGAGGCTTAGGAATTCGGATTTGTACGAGCGTATGATTATTCTCTGCATAGTTAATTTATTGGCGTACATAAGCGTTTACAAACGTTGTGAGCAGATAAGGCGTTTCAAGGATTAGTAGGCAAAACGTTCTATAAAATCACTTTCACACAATCAAGTTTGCAGCAGCATTATTAATATATGTAATATGTTTAACTAAGTTTTCATCATCGATCCAGTAATATTATGTACGTAAAGTACCTAATATTATAAAAGAAAGTGATTGTGTCTGTCCGTTCGTTATGTTTTCACAGCTAAACTACAGAATCGATTATAATAAATTGCCATGGAGACAAACATATACTTTTCCACACACGGACGCAAGTGATAGAGTTGTCTGAATGCATATACCTTACGTTTAGATATATAAAAAACGATGTTTGTCTGTCTGTTTATGAGTTTATTTGTTATACCATTCATCCGATGTTTTGCGCATGCCCGCCATATTTTCTAACAAAAAAGAGGCATTGCAATGCTCGCCGGGGATTAGCTAGTTACTCATATTGTAACGATGCGACCTTTTTCCTTATATTTCTAATTGTTTCTGGTCTTCATTCTGTTTTATTTTTTAATTTTCAAAATTTTAACTTAAGTATCCTGTCTAAATACGTCTGTCATTTCTGTTTGTTTATTTTCATTACTTGGAGAGCCTTCGAACAGTAAAAATGTTTATAACTTACACCATTATTTTAACAATATATTCATTTGAAGATAAATCTGTTCACAAAAGTTCTCGTAGATATAAAAACCTGAACTTGTAAAGGTCATCGAAATAATAAATTGAAGTAAAATAAATAGTGCAATCCTAGTAAGGATTTAATTTACCCATCTGGGGTAAGTGTCTCTATAATTTATCCTAATAAACCACCTCTCCAGATAATCATCAAATTTATTTTTTATATACATTTATTTTCTATTTGTTACAGTTAGAAAAGAATCAATTGTAACGTTCATAAGTGCCTTATTAGGGCCTAAACTGAATAAATGATTTTTGAATTTGAATTTGACTAGCTTTTCTGCGCGGTTTCACCCGCGTTCCCGGGATAAAATATAACCCATGCTACTCAGGGATAATGTAGCTTTCGAATGGTGAGAGATTTTTTTAAATGGGTAAGTAGTTTTTGAGTTTATTCGTTACATACAATAATACAAATCTTTCCTCTTTATAATATTAGTATAGATGTAGATTGACCTAGCTTGGAACGTTGTTGTTTTGCAATAAATCTGTAGGTATCGTTCTATTATTAGGAATCAGTAGAGTAAACAGAATGACCTATTATAAAAGCGTAAGTACGAGTATTGTCTCTACAATACGCCTCTGCAAACAATATGAACATGAACTTAGAAGACAAATAAAACTCAGTCAATTACTAAGTTGTTTATTTTAGTGAGGAACTGAAAGAAACTACCTTTAAAAGTAGCATCCTTCAAGAGTGCAAGGGTAGTAAAACGAAAGGTGGTCACTGAACATCTTTTATACTATGATTTTAATATGGTCGCGTAATTTTTTTTTTATATATAACTTACAGATCTGCATAGTCCAACTCTATATATAGATCGTCTCAGTGATACCAGATGTTGATTAATATAATAATATGACTTTAACGAAAGGGACACCTACTCGCAGTCAGTATTTATAAATAAAAAGCCCCACAAATCAGGCATTCATTAGCTCTCAGAACATTTACCATGTAATTTATAAATATCTAAGTATTTCTCACTTTATCTTATCGTATTATATTAGTTCTTTGTAACTTTTGTAGAATGACGTCTAGGTCTAGTCTACGATAAATAAACATTGGTCTAACAATAATACTTTCTACTGAATACTCGTAGCTTCTACAGAAAACATTGAAATGAATATTCAACTTAATTGAAAGTTAACTTATTTAATTACCAGAAATGAAATTGGACACCCGTTTTAATTTGGGTAGATCAAAATGTCTACGAGTGCTACGCAGTTGCTACGAGTCTGCTTTCGAAACAGCGATGTTGTTAGAGAATTTACAAATAAGCTTTTGTTTTAATTGCCAAAATTATTGACATTGTGGCACTGGCATTCATCCTATTTCTAGAAACCTACGTGAGCAAAACACGTTTGTATCTCACAAAACAAATCTTGGTAAAAATTTGGTAAGGTTTCCTCCTAAACTTTTCAAAACAAAAATTCGCTATTAATCAACGTATTTTTATAAAAGTCTGATGAAAAACTTATCTTACATTGATAAAAAATTATTCCTATCATATTTTTGAAAAATTTTCTTGTAAATCCCAGAATATTTATTTAAATACATTTTTTTTGCCTTTCAATCGCGCTATTATAATATAGAAATTATCGATTTAAATTTAACTAATAGTACTCAACAGTTTGTTTAAACAATATTTTATAGTTAGAACAATTTATAAGTTTATGTCACTGATTTCCATTTATTATTTATAATGATTTGGAAAATAACATGCTTTGAGATAATAATGGAAGTGAAATATATTTTGCTCAAAGGAAAAGGCGTGGAACGCCCACGGGCATCTATAACAAAAATGGCACAAGCCCATGTTTAATTAGAACGAGAACATAAGAACTATTTTTATGTAAGGTTTTTACATAAAAATGTTTCTTATGGCTTAGTAAATCAAAGGAGTTGAAAGTTATTCTTTTATCACTGTATTAGTCAATTGACTTAGGGAATCTCTGAAATTGTCAAAAAAAAAATCAGTTTTCTTGTATCGCGTTACTCATTTAAAAGTAAATTAGTAGTTGCTTTGTGACCTCTGCTTGTTGGTTATTGTTTAGAATAGAAGCTTTTACAGCTTTTATTTGGCTTGTCCATTTTATCGCTCGAGTCTTGGTACCATTTTCAATACGTTATTCTTAGTATTACGAACTACGAACCTATACGACGGAATATAAGACGTGCCGCTTGTCGCGTTCTACGTGTGATATTCAACAAACTAACTTATAGAAAACTAAGCTTCTGCCCCGAGGTTTCACCCGCGTTCCCGAGGGATCTTATGTTTTCCCGGAATAAGAAGTACTATATATTTTAATCCTGAATATGTTATATCTATGTGCCAAATTTCATTCAAATCCATTTAGTAGTTTTTGTCCATCCATGCTCACAAACTTTAACATTTATAATATTAGTTGGAAGGATTGTATATAACTAACTAAATTAAATAACTGTATAATTTATGATCGAAATCTACAAAACTAGTGGAAATTAATCACAGTTAATTTTACTAAAATCTAGCGTAGTTAGAAGGAAGTAGAGCAATTTACAAATGAAACAAAAGGCTGTTAGGAATGTTTGTTACTTAAGGCAATCAATCATTCTTGGGCGGTTAGCGGAGATATACAGAAAGCTTCATCGATTCTCGGAAGTTCAAACTTTGTATGGTATGAATGCCTGAACCCTTTTAGTGAACAACACTCTAATACACCCAAATCTGCACCGTCTACAGATTTGCCATTAGTTGATTGGTGCTATAATAGAAAACAGTGTGAGAAAACTATTGCATCGAAATGAATTTACAGAAATAAAATAAAAATTATTTTGTAAAATCTTATAATTTTTTTTTATTATTATTTATAACAAAACATAAGTAATAAAGATTTGTAATGAAAAAAAAAATCGCAGGTCTATTCAATGTAATAGCGAATAAAATAGAATGTACCAAAGCTTTTACGGCGACGATGTAGGCACCAGAAGGTATTTAGAAGCTTCAGCTATAAATCTAGGAGAAAAGACGTGCTCAGTCCAGCGAAATATAACTCGGTACCTAAATACAATGTACAAAATATAAGTATTATTGGCTCAAGTTATAAGGTTTAGAAGTAGTGAATAGTATATTAGTATTCTATAAATACGCTATATTTATAGTATAACAGTATCCTCTACTTATATTTATTTATATAAATATATGATCTCCTTTATGTTGACATTGTGTTGTATTACAATATAAGGAATATTCTATTCTTTTCTAAAATAATTATTTATTTTGTTGGTTAGTTGGTTGTTTTAGTAAGTTAATTAAATTGCTGTCAATGTACAACAGTCTCATGGTGCTCAAAATATCAATAATATGGTAGATAAAATAAAAACTAACAGCTATCAAGCGTATATCCTATAGCAATTTTGTAACCAATTTACAATTAACGTACAGCCCATGAATTGGATTTTATAATTTTTCTAAGCAAACAGAGATTATTTTTAGTTACAAATTGTATTTTTTTTATTTCATTGTGTAATTTAGTTAATATACATAATATGGTTATATTTTATTACAACAGTCTTCGGTGGCATAAAATAATAAGGCAGCCTGTACCAAAGTATAGCAAATAGAGCTGAGCGAAGATAGAACGGAGCTGTGTAGCAGAGAAAGTGAGCGAATGTTAAAATTTTATATTTGTATTTGGATGATTTTTGTTACGTGGGCAATGTCTTTACTATACCTTAGGCTAGGATATGAACCTAACTATATGCCAAGTACTTGATAACCTTCGAGTTGCGGCGGCAAAGCAACTTATCTTTTAATTAATCTTTATGTTAATTTAATCCGCTTTTTATAGGGTAAACATTTTTTTTTAAGCATTCTCTCGGTTAATCTCTGGGATATTATTTTTGTATTATTAATTAAATAAAGTATTCAAGCCTCTTTGCTCAGCATTACGAACCTTTTATTCTCCTTTTCCTTTCCTAGAAAAATATATACCTAAGCAGTAAGTCTTTTATAAAATATACAAAAGTTTTTAATGAGGGCAACGTTTTCGTGTAGGTACCTACAATTATGACTATTAATAACTAATAAATTGAGATCTAGGAACGTCAATTAGTATCTATGTACTAAGTAGATAGTTATTTTATTTAGTACATACTTTTTACCATGGACCTGTAATTTCACCGGCTCCCATACCCTCCTAACCGAAACACACAAATACAAGTGCACTACTATTGCATTAATTGGTCTCATTTTTTATAACAATATCTTACGGTACGGCTATTATTATTACGTGAAATAGTTTAAAGCAAGTCTAGTAAAACCTAGGTTTTAAATATATCCGTCTCTTACTAACGATATATAACAAAGACTCTCTACCATCTCTCTAAATGACAGTGAATGCGTTTATAGTTTGTCCAATCATGCTTATTATTGCAATATAAAACCTCTATGATTACTGGAAATGGAAATTATTAGGAAAATAAACTAAGGAACTCTTTATAACGTTACCGGGAAAGCGTACATAGATAAATATGTTTTTCATTACATTGTTTCTTAGTACTCCTAGTAAAAGGATGGTGTAGAGTTGACGGCGCCATATTTGTTTCTCGGAAACATCCCTGTAATGACGGTCTATTCAGAAAAGTTTAATGAGCACCCTCCCGTCCCTTATTTAAGTATCTACCCGACGCCGACCGTATATTAATGTCTTTCGTCGTAGTTGGAGCCATGAGACTGTGGCCATTGTCTCGATTCATTATAAACCTACTGTCTTAATTGTACGTTTATGTTAGTATATTTTTTATTGGTTTGTTTCATTCATCTTTCTAGTGATGAATTCTGTATGAGTGTATTATGGAATTGGTTTTCATGTCAGAAAATATGAAATTCTCATACTTATATTACAGTCGGCGAACGGAGAGTTCATCCAAATATGTATACATTACGTTTAACTTTACAGACCAATTTTAGTTTACAAAAATAATCCTCAAAGTACGTTCAAATATGAAGACAGTTCGTAAGTTTATTGTCCAGAGGAATAAAATAGCTAATAACGCTATCCAGAGGCCAGACAAAGGTACCTTGCCTAATGTGAATACTCTTGGTGTAAAAGAGTGTTAGAATGGAGACCATGGGACCAGAAAAGACCTCGAGGGCGACCACAGATGAGATGGAAGGATGACATCAAAAAAGTGGTGGGCAACAACTGAATCCTAATTGCCCAAGACAAAGGAAAGTAGAGAGGAATAAAGGAGGCCTACACCAAATATTTGGTCGATTAAGGCTAAAGAAGAAGAAGATTAAGCAGCGTAAGTACACTAAGAGCTTTTTAAATTCCTAGAAAATGTGTTCTATAAAAATAACTGTCAAAAATTAGTAATTGTTTAGTTTTCTTTCTGTATTGTCTTATTTTTGAGAAGTTTAAATTTTCTGGTTATTAAATACCTTCCTAAAATATGATTATAATGATTGCTTTTTTCTTTTGTTATTAAGCACCTAGATTGTATTTCTGATATACTCTATTAATACATAAATTTATAAGTTGCCTTCGAGTCAATCTAAAACTATACATAACTAGCTGTCCCCCGCGGTTTCACCTGAGTTCCCAAGTAAAAAAAGCAGCCTATAACCTTCCTCAATAAACTGGCTATCTAATGCAAAAATATCGGTAGGTATCTTGAGTTCATACAAAAATCCCATACATTCAGTTTTTCCCGAATTTTCCAATTTTCCTAGCAACTTTTTCAATTTTTCTCTTCATAAAAACCTCCTTCGGACTTCAACGAATATTTAAAAAAAAAACTTATCGGAATTGGTCCACCCGTTCTCGAGTTTTGCGCTTAGCAACACATTTTGCCATTCAATTTTATTTAAACATAAATAGCTATATATAGATAGATAGATATATAGAAGATAGATTAATATAAATCTAGGTTATGAAAAAAGTCGATTACCAGTAGTGAGTACCCTAAGTGACTCTCATTTATCCATGGTCTTTTATGAGGGAAATACAAACATCGCATCGTCGAGCCGATTAATCTTTGAAAGCTTTTATCTGTGCTCCATTTTCAGCAACAAAAGGTTATAAAACGAGCTCATAGGTCATGCTAATGCGACTAGAATATTCTTTAGGATAGGCAGTATCGTTATAGTAAATGTAAAAACCAAATGAAAATTAATATAGTAATGTTATCCTCTGGTAATGGACAAAGAGAACCAAATAAAAACAAAGCTAGAAAATAATCGTATAAATAAAGTTGAGCCATTGTTTGTGAATTACCCATATATCACATTACCAAAGAACTATTCTCCTATTTTCTTTTAAGGTTATTTCGAATTTGACACCTATTGTGGATACGTGATATATTTGCAACCAAAGAAGAGTTAAAGAGTCAAAGACGAGATGACAAAGGATTTGGAAAATATGTAAAAACTCGGGTGGTCTTTTTTTTATGTTAAATGGGATTACGTTTGGCCATCGACTGACCCCAGAAGGAGTCAAAACGAGGCCGAGGATGTAGCATGCTTGCCCAGAAAAAGCCTATTCACTCTGGCCTTGAAGACATTTAGGTTATAGGTGTCAGGAAACACAGACCTCGGAAGTATTAAGCAAGAACTTAACTTTGTGTAGAAGGCAACTATGCTATGGTGTTTCCTTCTAAGTTCTGTATGCATGCATATACAGCCACATCACCTGGTATCAAATGTCTTGGAATAACCGACACATTAATTTATTCAAATACGTAATCTTATTGGTTATCATACTATGTAGATTATTTTGAAAACTGCTAATGTATTTTATTACTTTATAAGAACCTAATAAAAATAAAAAGTTTCGCGCTCAATGTGTGTATCTCTGAGGTGATAGTCAAAGTTCTTAATTCTGAGATTTTTGAAAAAACTAGCTTTCTGCACCGTGGTTTCACTCGCGATCCTCTATTATATGAATTTCGAAAAATCCGGTGCCAAATTTCGGCTTTCTAGGTCCGAGTGTTTGGCCATGAGTCAGTCAGTTAGTGAGTTAGGACTTTTCTTTTTATATGTATTGATTTCTAATCTCAACCCCTTTGAGCTGTGCATTTATATGTCAGATTTTTTTTTTTTCCCTTTTTATTTATAGACTACTTTTTCTAGTGGACTAGATTTAGTGGATGCCTACAGCTTCCTATGGATCCTAAATGCTAAGTCGTTAGACCCTGTGTTTGAGCTGTAGTACATTGATATGTCAGTTATTCAGTTTCACCTTATATATAAACAGGCGATTTTTATTTGTATAGATAGAGTAGACAATTTTAATAAAATATTACTTAATGATATATTAGATTGCGCATCCAATATTGTAATAAGAAAGTAAATTTAATAATCCAACTTCAATCGTTTCAAGTGCCTCTTTAAGATTAAATGTAAAGTCTAGTTATAAAGGATTTATTTGATTCCCCAACAATGAACGTGATTTAATAAGCGTCTTCCACTTAGTATAATTCCAATCCTCAGAGTTATGAGATTAAAAAAACTTTTAATTTACTAATATATATTATTATAAAGTCAACTAAGACTCAGCTTAATTAATTCATTAATTTAATCCAACATTATACTCATCTTATAAGACATGGATGATTTGAATAAAGGAAAAAGCCCCGACTTAATCCCAGTGTGTCCACTCTCAACATATACTAGTATGTACATAATAAACGAACGACCGAATTCTGGCAAAGGACTAAAAAGGACCCGTAATCCCGTTTAATTATTCCTTAACGAAACAGTACGCTGTATAAATTAACCGGTAAGCGCCATAAAAAACTGTTAAAACTCCCCTAATTTACTACAGTCTTATTAATTAATGCTCGTCTTGATGAGAAAAGAGAATGTTTGTTGAATTATTTATATTGACTAGGCCCGGTACTGCGATTTCACCTGCGTTCGATTTTGATGTTCAAACATATCTGAAATTGAGTCTTCAGAAATATTGTTACATAATGAAAGAGGTTTTCATAATATTTGTCATCTTGTTATAAATACAAGCTATTTTCCATTCCACTTGAAAATTATAATAAAATAGCTAATAGTTATTGAAATTAATAAAATAAACTTTGTTGTAAAATGTAGCATTGTTTATTACACTACACAGTAAATAGCGAGCTGAATGTACCAAATATGCTATTATAATGTTCGATTCACGTGGCAAAGGTATATTTTACAAATAAACCTTATTTTACACGTTTGTTAAAATATTTTCTTAATTTAGTAAGTCTTAATATTTCGTGTTCGGAGATTTCATCAATCTTTTTGGGGACTCAGGGATTAAGGCTCTTATGATCTAAGTTACTAAAAATACTTAGTACGTATAGTAAAATATAATGAGTTCGTTTTTATCAACAAAATATTTTTTGTAAGTGGGTACCATTAGAGCCACTGTTTTCGCACACAAATTACATTATCTGGTTGAAGTCATACATTTTGTGGTAAATAACAAAATTACGCAAATTTTAATAAAAGCTACGCGTAAATAATTTTTATTAAAAATAGGATAATGATACTTTTTTGTCTCGTAATGAAAAGCCGTAAAGGAACCAAAAACACTCGCTCATAGGCGTTGTTATTACATTTAATGAATGAACACTTAGTGTGAATTGGTTTTAATTAATGCTTAGTAGCGATGAAGTACAATTTCAGGGTTTTTTTTTCATTAAAATTACGATCGAGTATTTTTTTATCATTTTCGGAATACTTATGACTTATCATCCCTCAAAAGGACCGTACTTCATTTATTAGGACCTTATGTATTATAATTTCTGTATGCTTTTCATTCAAATCTTTTCAGTAGCCTATGTGTTAATCCAGGGTGTCAGCTACCTCCATACCAAATTTTGTCAAAATTGGTCCAGCCGTTTGAGCGTGAAGAAGTAACAAACATACAAACACACACTCACTAGTGTGATAAGTGTGATATAAGTATGATGAAGTTTAAGTCTATAATATAAAAATGAATCGCAAAATGTGTTGGTAAGCGCATAACTCAACAACGCCTGGACCAATTTGGCCAATTTTTTTTTAAATGTTCGTTATTCGTCAGGTTTGTATAAAAAAAAATTACACCGGGAACGTGGGTGAAACCGCGGGGAACAGCTACTTAAATATAAATACAACTGTACCTAATTGTTTGTACTTACAAACAATTATTCTTACAATTATATTTATTTAAATGTTAATAGTTACTGAACTAGACAGACTAGGACCTTGTCGATACTTCGCAACTATAACTAATGTTGGGTTCTCCTAGAATGTTCTGACAATAGAACGTAGCAAAACTTTACATCATAAATACATTAGTAGCTTTAAATTAAGATGAATATTATGATAAATATTTAATATTTTCACAGACAACAAACGCCTTCTTCATTTTATAGTCTTCTTATTTTGACACGTGTATATATTTTCTGTGGATATTTTTGTGGTAGTTTTTTTTACTGAATCGTCAAAAACGCAAAAGAAAATTACATTTATATTTTCTTACGTTACGGTTATATTTTATTTTATTTTCTCAATTTTCGGAAACCTTACAGCTAGACAAAAGGTTAGGTTTATCAACACATTTATGTATAAAAATAAAACAAACGTAAAACACGCTCGAGTTATCGGCGCACCACGCTTAAATATACGTACATCTTGCTTAATATTATAAATACGAAAGTTTGTATGTTTGTATGTGTGTATATGTGTTTATTTAATTCCAATCAGCTCCGTAGCTGAATGAATTTGAATGAAACTTGGGACAATGATAGATAGAGATACCCCAGAATAACATATAAGCTAAAAATGAAAAAGATAAGACGCAGGTGAAACCGCGAGGCAGAAGATTTTAGCCCGTACACGTATTCACTTACTGTATAATATTTTATGAGGCTCTTTTACAGCGTTCATACTCGTGCCAAATCTTCTTTACCTCGAAACAATTTATTATATATATATATCTGTTAGCCCGCGGCTTCGCTCGAGCAGACTTTATAAAATAGACTAGCTAATCCAACGCGTGCCTTGCAATGCCTCTTTTTTGTCCAAAACCATCGCTAGCGTGCGCACAACAACTCTCCAAGGTTTCAGCGCATCAGGTGAGAAGTTAACAGACAATTAAATATAGATTCTTAATATAATTACATAGATTATCTAGTTTCTTAGTGTTTGGTTTGTCCTTTGTGCATAGAGATGCTTCATGGGCCGGAAAGAGACATAGGCTACTTTTTATCCAAGGAACGCAGGTGAAACCTTAGAGTGGAATCTAGTTACATTTTAAATAATTCACTAGGAAATTCTACGCTCTATATTTTGATATAACGAAAAAAATGAATATTTATTCTATCATCGACTTCAAACTTTCAAGTTTCAAGTCAAGCAAAAGAATATAATTTAGGTTCCTAGAAAACCTAATAACTCTAACTAAGTACAAAATACGTGTTCAATGCAAGCCATCCGTAATGGTTCTATACTGTACTGTATATATACATACCGCATTAGCTACGAGCTACGGCTACGCGTGCCGTAGTCTCGTAGCCGCTACGGGATTGCAGCGATATTGAAATTGCTAGCCGAGTGTGAAATGCATATCTCATGCAATTTTCAAATATGAAGGAGATATTCTTACAATTTAACATATTTTATGTTTTTAGTAAAGCTAGTATCCGCTGGTTAAACTAGGTATAGGCTAGCGACTATCAAGATATTCTATTCGTATAAAGTTCAAAATAATATTTTTTTATGTTCGATGTAGAAAAATAAAATAAAAATACTTATGGGGTGCGTGGGCTGATCAGAAGTACGATACTATTAATCACGCTTTGTTGACGTTCGGGAGATATCTCGAAACCTATTTCTTACTTTATTTCCTTTGTTGACCGGAAAAGTGTGACCTCCAAGATTTATTCGATGGATGAAACTGATATAACAGCAAACTGTGGATTTTGAGAAATAAATTATTTGCTGGATGTTTTTATTCGTGCTTCATTAAGTAATTACCCACTTAAGATGTTTCTAGCTAGAAACATAAACTAAAAGTTTACTTTGATAAACGATGGTAGCGGGTCATTGCAGTGCCCTCTTGCCTACCAACCCCCAATAGATGGTTCCACTTACCACTGAACTATCGTAGCCCTAAAAAAAGAATAAAGAAATTACCTAACAATATCTTAATATATAAAATTTTCGCGTCACGGTGTTGGTCCGCGTTTATTTACGTTATGAACTCTGAAAACACTTATCGGATCTTAACGTAATTTTTTTTCAAAATGTATGATTTGTCCAACTTAAAAGATATGATAGTTTTTATCCCGATTATTTTCTTTTTTATTACCAGGAACGCGGTTCAAACCGCGGGGTACAGTTATATACATATATGTATAATAATTGTTTCAGTGTAAAAATACCCGACTGCAAAAAAATATATTTATAGCAAATGTTCTAACAAAGAAATGGAAATAAACCAAAAAGGTTTACTTTACAAATAATACTATTTTTATACTCAAGCAATCTGGCACTCTGTAGCCTAAGAAACAATTCCCTATAAATAATTGTTAACTCTCATTGGAGGTACAACCAAGCAATTTAAAGAAATTTAACCTTTCCAGTTAATAAAGAAATTCCCTCTGGAATTTAACGCTTACCCGAGTGCCGCAAAACCTTTATTTAGCTATTGGAATGAAGGAACATTTCCAACTGAAAATGCAGCTCAGTTTTATAAATCCAACGAATTCAGTCTAGTTAAAAAATCCTTTCCATGTGTTTCCGTAATGCTTTCTCTCGTAGTAATCGCAGTAATTATCGTACATATTTAATACTATTATAGACTGTGGATTACATTTCCATTAACAATTTCTTATTTTTTATTTATTTAACTAGCAGCCACAATCAATAATGATCAGTACCCTGAGTGTAAAGAATTGACGTATGTAAACGCTTACTATCGAGTTTGCGTTTACCAAAATTTTGTATGGAGGAAATTAGTTCCATGTGTATTCCGCGAGAGGCGCTGTGCTAATTCCTATAGAGAAATATCGTAAACGCAAACGTGATAGTACACGTTTACTAATGTCAATTCTTTACACTCAGGATACTGAGGTGAATCACAAAATTAGGATACATTCATTTATAATCTGACGAGTTGCAGGTTTCCTCAAACATCGGCCATTGAAAATTAATAATGACATTGCATTGTGAAAAATCAAACTTTATCTACGGTAAAGATGCAGTCGTTTTATCTTCTAAAGCACAGCAATGAGAAGTTAACTTTTACGATAAGATGTCATACAATACCTACATAGTACTTGCCTTTGATACACGTATAGTTGCAACTTGACAATCCTTGTAGAAAACAGCACAGCTGTTTTTGTAAGTAAACACGCTTCTATCCTTTGAGCGTGAAAAGAAAAATACTTTTTAAACAAATCTTGTAGTCTCCCTTTGAGGTGGAATTTAGAATGAAATAGCTTTTTAGAGCTATTATTTAAATACAACAACAATTTTATAAATATTAACAAAGTTAGGCCAACGATTTAAACTCGTGCCCTGAACGAGACGTCATTAACTTAAACTTTTCCCATTATGAGACATTTAAGACTTTGGCGGATTTAAAGCACGTAATTTGTTTATGGTTTTATACGCACTCTATTTATATGAAACAATTTATTAAGAAATAGTGTCAACAATTCAGCGGTGGCGTGATATTTATAAATGTTCTTATAAATTAGTGGGAATGATCAGAGAAGTCTGATAATTATTAATATTTAATTTATAATCATTTATAGGGACTTATGTCTATTACAGGATAGTGTCTTTTTTTGTAGGTATGGGGCATGAGACGTGTTCAAAAATCACGTGCGACTTAGAATGGTATCTAATGTTCGGGCATAACTCCGTCATTTAAAGAAGGATTTTCAAAATTATTTTTCTAATGTTCTGTTGTTGTTCTTGATTATTGTGATTATGTTTTTATAAATTCTACTTTGTGTATATGCGTCCATTTCCAGTGACTAAATGTTTACTATTACATAAATACAAACAAATAAAATTAATTAAAGTATTAGTTACTATTATTTTTTTTTTCTCAATAGCATATTTACTGTGTGTTTTTTGAATGAGGTCTCGGACATAGTGAACAGATCTAAGGCACAGAATTCCTTATTATATTGTTGAATTTTGTGCGTAATTAGAGTGAACCATTGGTACATCAAATAGGTGTTTATTTGTAATCTTGTTCTTTTGTTTGGAACCCGAAAAGAAATAAGATTAAGGTTTTAATAGTTATTCTGCTGTTCGGGGCGGAGACAAATTTAAAAAATAAAAGATCATTCAAATCTGTCCAGCCGTTCTTAAATGGTGTAACTAACCCGACTTTTTTATATAATTACTAGCTGTCCCGACAGACGTTGTCCTGTCCAAACTCGATTACGACGCCATCTACCGGGTCCAATTGTATTTTCAAACCATCCAGGGACCCGCTCAAATATACACACAAAATTTCATCCAAATTGGTCCAGTCGTTTAGGAGGAGTTCAGTCACATACACACGCACACAAGAAATATATATATTAAGATTAGATTATTAATATAGGGTTTTACTTACCTCACACGGTCAATGCCCTGTATTCCACCAACATTTCAGCCTGTAAAATGGCAAGTAGCTAAGATGTACAAATTTATTACATATCTAGAAGATATCTTATGTAAACTCAATACAGGACATTTATCTTACTCTCAATGATGTACATATACAAATTCAAATTCATTGGTTTTCGGTCAATAGCGAACTTTTCTAATTATTTCCCTCGTCCATCCTATTGCGTTCGTATATAATTGAGGTTGCGTGTTCGATATATATCTAATAATATTGGTATATTTATATTGAATTAATTAAGGAGCTATATCTATCGCGATTGCTCAGGTTGTGGATCAAGCCTACCGTGGTTTCCCAAGGGAGTACAGCATGGGGTTCTTCAAGAAGAGTGTGAAGTGATTTTTGCAGGATCAGCAACGAGCGAGTTTTACCCCTGGTGTTGCAAGTGTCAATAGGCTAGGGTAACCGCTTACCACCAGGCGGGCCCTATACTTATTTGCCACTTTAGTTGTATAAAAAAAAAGATTCGTTCGTCCCTCGGTCGGTTGATTACTCCCATGTAATCAACCGACCTGGGTCACCCGGGCAAAGCGCCCATCAATGTTTCGGGCGAAACGGGTCGTTATATCAATTAACTTAAAAGCATTTAACTTAATAAAGCGCGTCAGTTTTACGTATTATTTGTTGTTAGTATTTGTATTTATTACAAAAATCGACTGTTCCTCGTACTGTTGAAATTTAAAAAAAATACATACTTTCTTACATATACCTAGTTCAACTCAAAAGAGGTCGGTAAAAAAATGTTTTATACATTTTGAGTTTTAGCTTCCACACTAGGTTATCCTGTGTTGTGGAAGTTAGCCTCTTTCGTCCATTACAGTTTTTATAAATTAAATAATAATATGTGAAGGTGAGGGAAATAGTTATTAATGACTAGTATGATTAATAAATTAATAGGGGATATTTCGATATGTTTTAGTTGAATGGGATTGTGTATGTCAGTGAGAGGTGTACTAATTATAATAATTCATTATTTTTCCTCGTTTGTACAAAAATGCGGTTTCCAATAGATCCGTCAAATAAATCAACAAAACTATCGTTGGGGATGCAATAAATTAAACAAAATAATTCTTTTGATTTGATTTATTTTCGTAATATTCAACTGTTGACAGATAACAAATGATCTTACAATATCCAATTTGTACATAATGACTTAAGAAAATATGGCAACACTCATATTTTAACAATAAATACATGATGTTGTGGTGTTACAAATTTTTGAAGTTTTATGAATAAACTCTGGAATCAATTTCACATAAGTAGTAGAACCAGAAGTTAACTTATTAGTTATTTACTAGGCCCGAAATTTCAACCACTGTTTTATGCACTTTTTTCATCTAAATGTACTGGATGGCATAAATAAAAAATGGTAACTTTTGAATTAAACTGTGGGTGAAATTACGGTACTCTGGCTTAGGATAAGGAACGAGGAGTTTAGCTTTGACGAACTACTTTAACGTTATAATAAGTCGTTGCGTTTACATTCTTCATTCTAAGTTGTTTGACTGATCTTATTGGTACAGTGTGCCTTACCAGCAATCAATTATGACCTAAAAATAGTAGACAATCCCTCGCTCCTTTATAGCCCGTTTAGATCGACTTTTTATATGTAATAAGAATACTTTATTACAAATAAATAAACATACAACAAGTTACTTTAATCGCAGTAAATGAGAGACTCATTTAAGACGTAAACACACTATAGTCACAATAAATAAGCTTGATTGTCTTTTTATTAAGAAGTCGCTGATTACCATCTAAAAATACAGTTGAAATTACACGTTTCACCAAGCAATGTAAACCTTACGAAATAAGAAAAAATCTGTACAAATAGGCTAGTTCATTGTTTGCTTACGCTCAAACTAAGTTTCTTGAATGCGTCATTTGAGGTTTTTGAATAATATAAAAATAATGCTCAATAGCTTTTATATTCAATTTTATTGTAACGCTGCAGCTACGTTCACTCGGATGCCATGTTTGCGGTCGCCGTTTCGGATTGAAATTGAATTTCAAAATAAAACGAACCGACCAAAAAACTATAGCCGCCGCAACCGCACGTCTGCTCGTCCACTTCCATTTTCCCAAAATGCTTGATAAAAATCATAAAAAATAAAGGTGGTTTATTTTTACTTGAATGTCTTAAATTTCTGCTAATGAGTGTAACTGCAGTCGAATACATTAGGCGATGATATTCAGATATATTTTCTGAAATATATATAAACTACGCCTCGAATTGAAATCATAAACGAACGACCAAAAGTAGGTACAATAGAGCCTCACGCAACACATTTCAACATTATGATATTAAAATTGAACGACAAATATATTCTAAATCGCTCTCTAAATACTTTCAACAAACAACGTTAATCAAGTCTTAGTACAGAAATAGACCAATGACCGCCCAATAATATGTGAGGATCACTGGGAACATGGGCTTCGATCTCTCCTAACAACATCTTAGAGACATAATATGAAGTGTAACAACAGATCAGCCCGGCGCGTGCGCAGTACCTACAGCGCACGCGCCGCCTCCCGCTGGTTCGTTGAAAAACTTGATACCACCGACATTTGTCGCACAAACATCAACACAATTTTTAAAATACTCTATAAACATCATTTTATAATATTTGATATGAAGAATTAACTATTCTAAACGTTGTCTTGTGCGCTAACATGAAAATACAAGGAAGACGAGAATTATTATTATAGAAATTATTGAAACGCGCAAGTTTTTCAACGAACACATTACGCACCAACGAAAAAGTACATTTATTCGTTAAGTAGATCACATCAGAATTAATGAATAAATTCGTAGTGCTCGAAGTTATTATTCTGTGACACTGCAAAATACATTAATTCGAAATGTAAAAATATTTACATCATCCGTCCCCTTTAAGTATAATATTTTCCAATGTCGGCTACCCGGCGCTCCCTTAACCACGAAGAGCTATTCATAGAGATCTGCTCTTTGATGGGCTCGCTCGTACTTAAGTGAACACTTAAAGACTTTACCCGTCTGCCACATTATGTTTACATCGCTCTATTACTTATTATTCATAAAAACATCGAATATTATTTCGATTCATAATAAAACTTACACAATTCTGATATTGCCACCTCGACGCGAGCATACCTAAATATTCGTCTCTGTCACTTCGAGATCTTAAATACGTTACATTTCACGAAATTGATTTCGACTTGTTGTAATACTGTAAAATACCAACGATGCCACCGAACATCGACGAACACTTTCATCGAACACCATTTTAGAAATTGTACGACTAGGTATGTTTAACGTTTATAAATTTCAGAAAAGACCTATCTATGATTTTATAAGTTCTCTACTCATTATTATACTTATACTGTATTTTTTAAACTTTTCCACACTCTGATCCAGTCACGCAGTTCCGATATTATTCCGAACACAATATAATCTAATCAGAAGTGTTTATTATCAAGAAATGACTCGAATACTTACACAAAGAAATGAATGAATTAATTTAATTATTAGTTTTGGCGATATTTTTAATAAAGACTCATTATTATGCATTATTCGCAGTCACTTAATCGAATTCTATATAACCGGCCCTTGAACCATCAAGTAGCACGTTACGGTACTCGAAGGTCCCAAGCGTCGACGTCTAATAAAATTAAAAATCGAATCAATTTCGACTCTAATCTCATTACAATAAGATGCATAATATTACAGTTGAATGCCAAAACATTTCGTCAGCCACCGCAATCCAAATCAACGAATACTTAAGTAATGTAATACATCATGGTTAACTTTAATTTGGTTAACCGACTACGCGTATAGTAGGTGCGTCAGACAAGTTTAATAAAACCAAGTTATTAAAAATCCACTTTTAGACCTTCGATTACATAAAGTCCGCGTGCCTTGTTATTTCATCATATTCCTTCCTGTTAATTATCTATATTATTTTATTCAAATATCCTTAAAATTACAACATTCAACGAGTATTTATGAAATATTACTCATGCTATTATTCTGCTAATAACGAAGCTCTGTAAATAGATTAGATAGAACATCGATGAGATAAGGTATCGGAGACGATGACGCCATCATACGGCATGTGAGAATTGTAATGTGGAAACTTGGTTGTAGTTAGCACGCGGACCGCTTACCCCTCTGTCGCCTGAGCGCTAGGGTGCGGGGGGAGGGAGGAAGGGGGAGAGGGGAGGGGGAGGGGGGGAGGGGGAGAGGGGAGAGGGGCGGGTGGATGTTAGTATTGGGCGAGCTAAAGTCGTCTACGCGTCTTCATTCAACTGTTTAAAAAGTAACGTCTCCTCGAAGATGTACTTCTTGAGTGTCTCCTTCGGGAGGTCGTCCAGCTCCATCGCGAATCGGAACGGCTCCTCGGCAACCGGCTGCAATTATGATAAGTGTGAATTTCCACGGATTTCTCTTTAAAATTTACATAGATCCTAGTACCTCTAGGTAGTAGGTAAGCAAGGGAAATAATGTAAATTGCCAGAACTTTATTCATGAATCTTAATTGGATGAGCAAATTATATTCTAATTGCGTTAAAGTAAAAAGAATCGTTATTGAGCCGACACGGTTGATTTGAATAAAATATTAAAATGTAAAAATAAAAGCTGTAATAAATAAACACAGTCCAAATAAACCAGCTTGCGGCATCATTAAGCACTTTCAGACGGAGCTAAGTCCTCTACAAAAGAATACATTAAAATATTATTTATGTTATTGCGTATTACAGAACCTACTCTCATAGCAGTGGAATGGGCTCCTCTAAGAAGAGTGAGCAAATTTCAGAACTTCAGGGTCTAATTTAAAATAAATTATTCAACTAAACAAAAGTAGACCATTATACAGTATAGTCTGAAGGCTGTGTTACGCAATTTCATTTCAATATAACAGTAATTGTTTTGAGGCATCAAGACACACGAGTATGTACTAAATTGCCTGATTTCCCTACTGGCTGATGTCAGGGCAGGCCACACACGTCACAACTTACGAGAGTACTTTCACGTAGACTCTACATAATGTAACTTTAACATTATGAAAAAAGATGGGTACTTTTAGCCCTATGTAAGTACCTACTGCATACAAGTGGAAAGCTATTCAGGCCTCCACACAAAGAACACTTCATTCCACATATCATTGTGTGAGTTTCATATAGGGACCAATTTAATTCTTAATGGAATACGAGATGTGGCGTTGCACTATTATTTTGAGTAGCTAAAATAAATCTTATCTACCATCAATAACGTTATATATTATATACTAGCTGTCCCGACAGACGTTGTCCTGTCCAACTCATACACAAAATTTCATCCAAATCGGTCCAGCCGTTTATCCCATCTCTCAAGTTGGACCAGACTGCTCACGGTGTGCCAATTTAATTTAAAATCGGTTAAGTAGTTTAGGAATCCATCGCGGACAAACATCGTGACAGGAGATTTATATATATTAAGATGATTTTTCTCCTCTGAAAAACGTTTTTCGCTTTATTCAAAGTAAACATTCTACCATGTTTTTCTGAAGGTATTCCCTTCATAGAAAAGGCCCGGTAAAGTGGAGTATTTGAGTGCTATAAGTGATTCGAATGTGGTAAAACGTTTTCAACAACACCAAACACATAAAAGGATAGTAAATTGAAATAGAACAAACAAATGCAAAGAGAATCAAAGTAAAATAACAGTCCTACCTCATCATTAGGATCATAGTACTGCTCCAGATATGGGTGCGCGAGAGCCTCCTCGACGGTGATCCGCTTGTGAGGGTTGAAGGTGAGCATGCGGTGCAGCAGGTCCAGTGCGCGGGCGTCCGCCCCCGGGAACAACTCCGTCCAGGGCACGCGCGGCTTGTACGGCAACGACTCCAGGTACCCGCGAGCCTTGGGAACAAACATCATACAAAATCTACCCAATCTAAAATTTGTTATTTATTAAATCGAGCTCAAGTAATTCCCCTTATTTAGACCCATTCGGTTGCCATTCCGATCGGAAAGGACAATCTTATTTAGTAAAATTTAGGCTGATGCTGTATTAGTCGCAGAATTCATTTGCCGCGATCATGTACCGATCGACTGCCCATTCCAAATGGAAGTCTAAAATGAGAAAAAAGGAGTTATTCTATTCAGTAGACTACTCATTCGGTTTGTCTACACGATCGGGACCGCAACCGAGCAGGTCTGAATAGCCCCGAATGTTAAATATTTGGTTTGGGTTACAATCTATTCTAATATAAAACCTGTTAGAATTGTAAGTGTAAGTTTGTGTATTTCACATCTTAACCACTCATCTTTAAGGCGATGATAGATCAGTGGTAGTGACGTCGGACGCCGCGACGAAGGTCGTTGGTTCGAATCCTACAATGAGCTTGAGCTTTCGGTGAAGGAAAACATCGTGAGGAAACCATAGCACGGTGGTAGGGTACTTTGTAGTACCTGCCTGGCTGGCTACCTCCCTCAAGTTGAAAATTTGTCGCCAAACACCTATTGGTGTGTTCCGGCAGCTGCACTTGAGAGCCAGTTACTTCTAGGCTTTGTGTGCGTACCACCTTCAGCCACAACATCACTTACCATAGTGAGATTGTAGTCAAACACAAGCCTATACAAAGTAAAAAAAAAAAAAAAAAACTCAGTGGCAGTGGGTCTATAATCCTATGAAAGTGAAGATACCTACTTATAACCCCATGGAAAATGTTAGATAGTTCCCACTGTAAAGGGAAGCGAAAATATGAGTATCAATCAAAAACCCGATCAATGGTTAGATGTGAATTGTAGAATTGTAGAAGGTTGATTTTAGAATATTAGCACTTATCAACTATGGAAAATATGGAATCAAGGCAATCAAATAGTGGAAATAAAGAATATTCAATACGTGGCAAAACAAAATTTTGCATTGAGGGCTGGACCCTTAAATAAATCAACCACCCTTTTCATATCTGGCATGTAGTCGCGCTTTCCATCCAAACATCCTAAAAAATAAATACTCGTGTCCATGAGATATTTGAACCATCTAAGGCTGTTTAATACTGCAATAAGGTCGCTTCAAGCTATTTTGTGTCAAGGCTGTGTCGGCATGGTCGAAAATTTCTTACATTTTAAATAGAAGACTCATTTCCCCCTGTTTCTTATTAAACACGTGGATTTAGCATAATTACAAGATGAGACTTGTGCAGTTGTATGTTTATCTGTATACAGCGGTTTGGGCTGTGCGTTGATATCAACAGTCGGTCAGTTTACCATTTCATACAGGTGTCCCAGAAAGAATGGATAATCCTGTTACACCCTATAGTAGGGCTATTGGGACTCAAAATATAAAATAAAAAATAATATTTCCCAGGTAGTGCCCAAATTAGAGGAAAGTGACCAAATATGGAATAGTATCCATAATATGGAATACCCCCATTTCTCTCAAATGCAAATTCACACAAGCATCAATCAGCGATATTCTGTCTCTTTCTACTCCATTTCACACGTACAAGTGGTAGCATGTCAGTCGAGCGAGCCCTTTTGTCGTTGTGACAGTGTTTTGTTTTACCGCTTCCGCAGAACTTTCTAAGGTGTGTAAAAAATACGTATTTTTCGTACAGAAAGTGCACACAGTATTATTTTTATAGCTTTTAGAGACCGTTTAGATGTTCTTTTGTATGTTTTCGCGGTATTAGATGGTATTACTGTCATAATTATATTATTAAATCTATTGGACTATGGATCAAGTGCCTCATGTGTGGGCTCTGGGTACATACTGATTGCGCCGGCCCAGTTTGATACCTGTATTTGCGATTTTTGTTAATAATTTGTGTTCCTATCTATGTTACACCAAAGTTTTCAAATAATATCTTATAAGTTAAGGTTAATTTTTGATAGTGATTGTAGTATTCCATATTTGGGGTACCTATTCCATATATAGGCACCTTTTTCAGAAAAATTTTGTTACCTCGAACTTATCAATATAACCTAAAATTGTTACAAACTTAAGGGCAAATATATGATTTTTAATAATTAGTACAAAAACTTTTTTATTTATAACATTGTGCAAATTATGCATAAAAAACAAAATGGTATTCCATATTTGGTCACTTTCCTCTACGTATTATTAAATAAATAAATCCATCAGACTTGAAATTTTGCACATAGATACCTTATATACTGTAGGTATCTACTAAGGAAGATTTTAGGAAATTTAATTCCTAAGGGGGCAAAATAGGGGTACGCGGGTAAAACCGCAGGGCGGAAGGCTAGTGTATTTATATATCAATAGTAGCTACGTAGATTGCCGTTAAATATGCTCGCAGTATGACGTCCATTGCTTTGCTGTATTAAGTCATAAATGTGGCTTTTAAAAGCTAGTTTTATGCCAATAGTCGTATCTAATGGAGTAATATCATACCAGTTGACATAAATATCATATATTGCTAACTATAAATCTTTCATCGTTATTTATAACTAGCTGTCCCCCGCGGTTTCACCTGCGTTCCCAAGTAAAAAAGTAGCCTATAACCTTCCTCAATAAACTGGCTATCTATCGCAAAAATATCTGTATCTTGAGTTCATACAAAAATCCCATACATTAAGATTTTCCTGAATTTTCCAATTTTCAGGCCACTTCGGACTTCAACGAATAAAAATAATAATAATATCGGAATTAGTCCACCCGTTCTCGAGTTTTGCGCTTAGCAACACATTTTGCCATTCATTTTTAGGGTTCCGTACCCAAAGGGTAAAAACGGGACCCTATTACTAAGACTTCGCTGTCTGTCCGTCCGTCTGTCTGTCTCCAGGCTGTATCTCAAGAACCGCTATAGCTAGACAGTTGAAATTTTCACAAATTACGTATTTCTGTTGCCGCTATAACAACTAATACTAAAAACAAAATACTTTTATTTGTTTTGTGGTAATCACGAATTTTGGCAGAAAGCAAGGTCTTACAGCACAAATAAAGGGAAAATTCCGAAATATATAAAATTAAAGGGTGTCCACATACATATATAGTTACGCCAATTAATAAAGACCTGAGATGTGTGGCCGCTGATACAATTTAGAGGTCTAGCTTAATTGGCACCAACCTCAAATAAGGTAAATAAATAAAATTGTGCATTTCCCGTGATGGGCGAACGATGGACAAAGTTTGTACGGAACCCTCGGTGCGCGAGTCCGACTCGCACTTGGCCGGTTTTTTATTTATATAGATAGATAGATAGATAGATAGATATACTGGTTTATCATCCCGCGTTCCCGAGGTATCTACTGTTTTTCTGGTGTGATTCTATGTCCTTAATCTCATCTAAATCCGGACCTATCTCATCATAACAAACACAAACTTTCACATTATTAATATTAATAGGATATAATCGTCATATCTCCGCGTCAATGTAGATAATCCTTTTATAAGTAAATATTTCTATATTTACCTAACTAAATACCTATGACACGTGCACGCTTACAGAATACCAATAAATTACAGCACAGTCCTCCGAATGACTTATTCAAGTGGTCCAGTTCGTGTCTTATTCAAGGCTCTAAGGTCACAGAATACTATGGTTCCGAATGAGATGGGATCGGAATTCGAACGGTTTCATCCGACACGTAACAACTGTAGAGTAACTCACACCCAAACTCATTTGTAACCTCCAAATGTAAGCTAATTTAAAGTATTTGCTGTAACTACTTGCTTCAAACCTCATATAAGTGAAAGTTCAGAGCTACCAACTGTAGAATATACCACTCTACTTTCCGAGAAAACTACTTATTTCATTTCTGACAAATGATAACTTAAGATGCTCGGAAGAAATGCCGTGGAAAACTGCTTTTAAATCAGATAAGAATTTCTGTAATAAGCTTCCTCGCGTAGATTAAGAGATAACAAGTAAAGCTATTTGTTGAGATTGTATAGATACCAGGAAAACTAGTTTAACATTTTTTAGGTTTAATTTCAAAATCCTAACTTTAATATATAATATTATAAATGAGAAAGTGAGTTTGTTTGTGTAGTTGTTGGTTTGTTACCTTTTCAAGCCTAAACCACTGAACCGATCGTGCTGATATTTGGTAGGCAGATAGCCTATGGTATGGAGAAGGACATGGGTTACTTTTTTCCGGAATGCGGGTCATACCGCGAGGGACAGTTTGTATATTTATATAAACACTACATAATTTTGAATCTTGTGCTTTCATTTCTTCTTTGTTCTATCATATCATGTAGGTACTACACTTAACATTTTCATGAGATAAAATGCTCTAGAATAAATCAAAATACATAAGTTTTAGTGCTGGCAACCCAAAGAGTGGAGACAACGGACCTAAACACACAATCCCGAATAAAAACTTTCTAAACGAGCCAATATATGACGCCCCGACGATGGAATAAAGTTCCAACGAGTCCACACAAACGACAAAACATATACATATAAAATATATATTTAGAAATTCAATTTCTTGTGTAAACGGTGAAAAGTAGCCTTTTCAGATGATTGTACGAAATGCCATAATTGATCCCTTTCTTCGAAATTAATTGAAATAGAAATAAATAAATATAATATCGACTATCAATGTTATGATAACCGAGAAACAAACGCATCAAATCTGATCAAGATTACACGGACATCAAAATCTGAGCTGGGATAACGAATTAAAGTGGGGTAAAATTACATTATATATTTTACTAGCTGTCGCCGGCGGATTCACCCGCGCACAGTGTTTTTTTTGGCCAAAAATCGGACATGTAGTTTTTATAATGCCTTAGTATAGAGTATTCGAATACAAATGCATGACGAAAACTCCCGTGCGGCCATTTTGTATAGTTTTTATTTAATCGCTGTTCGAAAGTTGAAATCCCGGAATTCCCAAATATGTGAAAAAAAATCTAACGCGGAAGTTTTATGGATAAAACAAAATTTTCTTTATTACATTAAAAGGCCCCAAGACAAGGCATATTTCAAGCCATTCCCGGCTGTCTTACGACTTACCGATATCAAATAAATCACGATAATATGATTTATGATTTTATTTTTTTTTGGTCTCGTTTTTCGTTTTGGGAGGTTGCAACTTGCATTAATCAGAAGCTTATATGTATGCCCATATAACAAAAAAATAATTACTTCCCTAAGCCGCGGCCACAGCGAGAAAAGTGACATTGAAAAAATCCCGGGATCCGGGATTTACTACATTTGATTTTGAAAAATACATTTTAATGTGTAATGTAATTATAGTTCTATAGCTTAAATTTAAAATTAAGTTCAATGTATACAGAATGATGTTTATTAAGAGTGACCAAAAGTTGCACAGACAAGGTATCATTTATAGATTCCAATTATGAAAAATAATCTTTATCTTGCGATTTTACTTTGTTATCATAAAAATAGAACACGTGTATCGCTCAGTTCGCCCAGTACTATCGTAGGCTGGTGAGCTATAGATACTTATATTGATAAACATGTGGCAGTTAGGGATGTAACTGCTTCTGTTCGCCAAATTATCGATAACTGCTTAGTTCATTGTAGTATGTAAAAACTTCCTGTTGAGCCTACCTATTTAGTAAGTTCTGGGAAATATGCCGACCGCAAGTAATCGTAATTCACACACTCATTTTCATATTTAGTCTCATGGTAAAAATTGTTCATATTGATGAGTCAGACTAAAAGGTCACTGTATAGGTTACTTCATACTTTTTACGAAGATTTTTGAAAGTTAAAAGCAAATCCTAAAAAAATAGGTTATGTTTTCAGGTTTACGAAACTCTCAGTCGATGTATTTTGAGTAAGTGAAATTCCTTTAGAAGTCCATAAAAACGTGTTATTTTTGCTCTATCTCGCTTCCTTTACGAGATATAGCGGTTTTTATGGTTTTCTTGATGTTGGGCGGCACTGCATGCTAATAAATGGATTTCGAATGCATTGTCATTGTCAACGGGGTAAAATTAAAAAGAATGATCTCAATCCGACTTCTAGTTTCGGAGAAATGCGTGGACAAACACATACATACACTTATAAAATGTATATTTGTTTGGAAGCCCTAATAGATTATCATAGGTGAATATTTTGCAGTTCCAATAATATTACATACATATGTACATGTTGAATTGATAATCTTTTTTTTTTTTAATTCCGTTAAAATCAAAACATTTAGTTCTCAATATTCTCACACCTTTCTTTAAGACTCACTCTTAAAAAACATCATCCTGTATACATTGAACTTAATTTTAAATTTAGGCTATAGAACTATAATTACATTACACATTAAAATGTATTTTTCAAAATCAAATGTAGTAAATCCCGGATCCCGGGATTTTTTCAATGTCACTTTTCTCGCTGTGGCCGCGGCTTAGGGAAGTAATTATTTTTTTGTTATTTGGGCATACATATAAGCTTCTGATTAATGCAAGTTGCAACCTCCCAAAACGAAAAACGAGGCCAAAAAAAAATAAAATCATAAATCATATTATCGTGATTTATTTGACATCGGTAAGTCGTAAGACAGTCGGGAATGGCTTGAAATATGCCTTGTCTTGGGGCCTTTTAATGTAATAAAGAAAATTTTGTTTTATCCATAAAACTTCCGCGTTAGATTTTTTTTCACATATTTGGGAATTCCGGGATTTCAACTTTCGAATAGCGATTAAATAAAAACTATACAAAATGGCCGCACGGGAGTTTTCGTCATGCTTTTGTATTCGAATACTCTATACTAAGGCATTATAAAAACTACATGTCCGATTTTTGGCCAAAAAAAACACTGTGCCGCGTTACCGAGAAAAAAAGTAGCCCTCCATACCATAGGCTATCTGCGTACCAAATTTCATTGCGATCGGTTCAACGGTTTAGGCGTGAAAAGGTAACAAACAAATTCACTTTCGCATTCATAATATTACAGTTGGGATTTCTCATCTAATCATCGTCATCTTGATGAATTAATGAATTAATTTTAAAAACCGGCCAAAGGCGAGTCGGACTCGCGCACGAAGGGTTCCGTACCATAATCTATAAAAACGGAAAAAAATCGCGTTTGTTGTATGGGAGCCCCCCTTAAATATTTATTTTATTTTGTTTTTAGTATTTGTTGTTATAGCGGCAACAGAAATACATAATTTGTGAAAATTTCAACTGTCTAACTATCGCGGTTCTTGCGATACAGCCTGGTGACAGACAGACGGACGGACAGACAGCAAAGTCTTAGTAATAGGGTCCCGTTTTTACGCTTTGGGTACGGAACCCTAAAAATGGAAATACAATAGGAGTCATGGCTAGTAAGTATAAAGCATGAATTTTTGCACCATAAATCCTCCCTTCCACTTCCGATATGCTACTCCTACCTTTTCATTTATGATGCAGTCGAGGTCCTCTTGGCTGGGCGAACCAAGGACACCCAGGATGTGGTTCAGCTGGTCGAGGTAATGCTTCCCGGGGAATATTGGCCGGTTGGACAACATCTCTGCGAGAATGCATCCCACTGACCAAATGTCTATTGACTTTGTGTAGCCCTAAAGAAAAAAAAATGGTTATAGTAGGTCTGTAACCAATTGTATAATACACATTTATAGTACATACAAAGTTTTAGACAACGTTTCACTGTAGAAAACCGTCTGAAGCGCCCAAACGAGAAACCCAATAATATCAATGATAATGTTATTGTTCATCTGTCTACAATCTGTGTTTGTCAAACGTTAGAAAGACAGAATAGATTCCTTAGTAAATTGTAGGCTTTTATTGTCTCAAAGCGGTGAATATTGCCGAAATACCGCAAACGGTGGAGGCGGTGAATGCCAGCGATACCTAAAATTACAGTATTTGTTGGGATTAAATCGGATTTAAAGTTTACGGGCATTAGCGAAAATTATAGACATATTTGTACGTAATAACATTTTGCTTTATATTTGTCACCGGAGAATAGCAAGACCGCAAATTTATAAATTTTCTAGGAAATTAGGTAAGGTTATGTTAGGTAAGTTTATCCTAGAAAATTCATAAACTCGCGGATCTTGTTATCTTCCGGTGACATATCTATTTTACCATAAATGTTCCTATAAAGTCTATCAGTAACATATTTACTATGTTAACTTAAAGGTTTTTAGAACTTGTTATTATTATTTAAGTCACAAGCACTTAACAGCCATCTTTTTATCTAGCTTTTCTATAGACGAGTCCTATTACTAGAACCTATACCATAGATAACATTTATACATTACAGTTCTTATTTTTAAACGCTTCGAATAAGAATTTAAATACGGTAAATTGTAAGAATTTAAACAGGGCTGTAAAACGTGAAAGTAAATTCCAGCCTCATTCGGAGCACTTCAAGTAAATGGGCCTTGCCTTGTAACACAAGCATACCATCGCGTACAAAGCGGAGGAAATTAATTTCTTTTGAGTGTAAACTTTAATGACGACTTCTATTAGGAAGTCGGAGTCTGAGACGACCTGATTACTTACCTTGGAGTTGAGCATTATCTCCGGTGCGCGATACCAGCGCGTGGCTACGTACTCCGTGAGGAAGCCAGTGTGGTCGTGATCTGGGTCCGCCACTCGCGCCAAACCGAAGTCGCAAATCTAAACAAAAAGTTTTGAGTTTTGAGACCTGTCTACAAAATCTAAACCTAATGATATTGCAGAGTTTTACACTTAATAATTAGTTGGGTTCACAAATTTAAAGTAAGAATTCAATACCTATGGCTGGCACTCTCCAAATACTAGATCAACTAGATATCATCATTCGCTTAAACTAGGTAAATTCGATGCACATGGTTATTAATTCACTGAAATATTTGCAATCGTATGTAGCTATACATATTGCTGTAATACATTTTTCGTGTTAAGTGTGTACGGTACACTTTAAGGAAAGTACGAGTAAAAGGATTTTCTGCGACCCTCTTCACAACGCAAGCCCGTGTCAAGAAGGGTCACAAATACCTACAGATATTATGTAAAATCGTAAATGTTCAATGTAATCAACACGTTGTATCAACTACAAACAACACGAATATTAAATGTAGGAACTTGTGCAGTGTTGCTTCAAACCACTCCCCAGCGCATACTTACATAGCCTTCTAGACGCAAGTGCATTTCTAGGTAACCCAGGGACATCTCAGCGCAAAGTTTGCACTGCAAACAATGGATTTATGTTTCTCTATAGTACTCTTGTCAAGTTTCTGAATATATTATTGAAATGCTCCTCGAGTAAGTTAATTACAACCTGTATAATTCGAATGCAGATAGAATGTCTGAAGGTGTAAATGAGACTTTCAGGAACGTGACATTCGTGAATTAAAGTTACGCTTTCATGATGGAACTTCTTTATGTGCAATTTATTAAGATTTGCGGAGGCGCGCACTGACCGGTTTTATACGAATGCGCATATTCGTATAGAAGCAGTCAGTCAGGCGGTGCGCGTCTTTGTTGAGCAGGGCCAGTGCCAAGTGCCAAGGGTCAGTGGCTAGACTCAAGCAGAAGTAACAACACATTTTTCCTTAGTTCGAGAAAATACTTTAATGTTTTCACTTTCCCTTTTGCTCCTTTATCGAGTTTATCAACTTTAATACAATATTTGACGTATTTTTTATGCGCTAATATAAAGTTTTTACATTGTGATTTAGCTTCCTCAACAGCCCGACAGTATTTCTTAAGTGCGTATTTTGCCGCCTTTTACGTATAAAAGATGACAAGACTTCCAGATGACTGAGTTCTCGATCAAGAACTTTGTGATTGATGGCTACATCTTGCGACAAAAATAATGCCAAATACTGAGTAGTATAGTATACTTTAACATTAATTAGTACCACGAAAAATACTTCATTTTAGTTAGTTAATGGGAAAATTCTAGTTCGTGATGTTGAACAAATTCGATATCAAAATATTTACCTACAATATTATCACAAATAACTCACCCAGATGATATTACAAGAAGTATTAATATTGTAAGTAAGTTTTATTTGAGTGAGACATAATGGCGGAAAACATGCAACCAAATGTAGTGTGTCGCGTGCCGATACTCCACCTAGTAATTTAAACGTACCTTCAAATCACAGGTGGTGTTCAGTAGTAAATTAGAGGGTTTCAGGTCTCTGTGCAGGACGTTTGCAGAGTGAATGTACTTTAGCCCTCGCAGAATTTGATATAAAAAGTAACAGATGTGGTCGTTACTTAATTTCTGTAACAAATTTCACCGCATTAGGAATATATTGAGTAAATAAACAGATAACTGAAATATTAATCAAAGCCTATGTCAGCTATTTTCCTTTTTAATTAATTACCTGTGTTTTTAATAGTTTATAAAGGTCCGTTTCCATTAAGCACTGTACGATGTAGACGTCCCTCATTTGTTCAATTGTCTCAGCTCTTAAAATATCTCGAATATCGATTATCTGAAAAGAAAATAAATAAATTATTTTGTCCCTTTTTGTGGTTTAATGTTTTTTTTTATCAAGGTCGACAGATAGTAAAACATATTAGATTCCTTACGTTTTCGTGCTTAAACCGAGTTAGTATTTTGATTTCCCTTAGCGTTCTCTGACAGTATGTCTGATGTTCAAACGGCGATATTTTCTTAATGGCAACTTTCGCTTTCTTCACGTTGTCGATGGCGGACCTGCGGAAATAATAGGAGGTCGTAAATCAACTGTGTTTGACGTATATTCTGCCTAACACTCCACGAGGCGTTCCACCACTCGTACATAATTCAATATCAAATAGCTATAAAAAATATAACCTACTTTATGTAATGTAACAACATCGACTAATAGGCTGTCTATCATAAACGTAAATAGGTTACATCAAATATGGTATATTATAACTTGTAATCCTCTATTTCACTTTACTTAATTGCTCTTAAATATAATAACACATAAATCAACGCTATATATAATAGGTACTAGTTCAATTGAGAAACTTGTTTTTTTTTTTTAAGTAATATCGACGATACATTTATCAGTGACAGTAATCTAATTGCATGCCTCAGAGTCTAACTTAACAAAAATACAAAGAAGAATAATAAAATGTATGAAAAAAAAAACAAATAAGAATCAAAAGCAATCCATTTTCTTTTAGATATTTTATCTGAATGAGGCAAATTGGCGCAGCAACAACGAATATAATGTTGCGAAGCTCGCGAGCGGTCGTTTTAGCTTTTACCAAGAATAATTTTATACAAAGTACAAAAGAAAGCAGTTTTAATGAATTAAAATGAATGTTCCATAGCAATTATGGAGTAAAATAATCTACCGATTTATATTCTGATGAAAGATAGCTAATCCAAAAAAACTAGTCTAAAATCTTATGACTCATTACTTTTTAGCATATTTTATTAACCTTACAAACTCATCCATTCCACACCAAGACCGAAACATTAATAAGTATAGATTGTTATTACTGACAGCCCATATAATAAAATGAATTAGAAAATTTATAATCCATAATCTCCCCTAAGTGGCTACTCAAGTCTTATTCAACCACGTGTGAATAAGTATCCATTAATCTAATACGTTTACCCACAACAGGTAACGCATGAATGAACACGCACATTTGTAAAAGGATGAGCATTTCTCGATGCTGGTAAAATATCTTATTAGCAGGAACGAGGTGGGAAACATACGGAAAATAAGAAAATACATTGGGAACAGGCCGGATGTGCCGCGAACACTCCATAAAGCTCCAGAGATCTAACTTAATGTGATTCAATCACATCAATTCTGCCGAATCCTGAAATGTCTTAATGCTTATAGGAAAATAAACTTACAAAATACCCAGACTAACTTCTAGATAAGAAATTGAGGTTCTTACGATGTTAGAACTTATTTGGAGCAATAAACCACGTTTTATATGATCTATGGAATTTTAATGACCTATTACAAAATATTCAAATCAAATCAAGTTCAGATTACAATACCGAGTTCAGTCGGAACTCAAAGACTTATGATAAAGTAGCTGGTTGATTGTATTAAAGATCACTCTTTGAGTTTCATAGAAGTTACGTTCTACAATATCAAAGTTATGCTAAGTCACCAGAATTTTCATTCAACGAGAAAATACGAAATTAATTTCGGGTCTGGACTTTTAAGACAATCGATCAATTTATCTGCCTTGAAAGCCGTCCTTTCATTGTCATTCAGATTTGATAGATTTAAAAGCGACATGTAGTTAGGTAAGTAGGTACATCGTTACCTATTATTTTATCTGAAAATTACGTTACCGAAGACCTAGGTCGAACTACCTAAGATTTTTTAGGAAACATAATTTAAGCATGAACGTGACATTTAACATGATATAGGTACGAGGTCAAATACATCTATTACTTACTTCTGTATGTGAAAATGATTGATGAACGTGCAAAATGACCCAAATGAGGTGCCAGCTTTTTGTATGACAATATTTTAGGAAAACTGCACGTCATTGGGACTGCTATCTCGCTCACGTGTTATTCAGATCCTTGATAAAGAGAGAGATAGAAACCGTAAAAAACACGAATAGTGGCACCAACTTCGCCTACACCCAAAGGATGCTTTCAATGGATATATGAATGTATGAAGCTTTTACAGGCTGAAGCAGATTTAGTATTCATGTTATGTGAAACGCGACGTCTTTTATATTTGATTGAATGTCGGCTTTTTTAGATACTTTGATAAATATAATTTACGACAAAGCAGTCAATAAGAATACTTGGCAAACTGATACGATAACTTTAATTTGTCCTGGGCCGACCTTCGTCGGAACTTTTTCGATTGGTCTATTGAAAAGGAAAAATCGAAAAGAAACATATTTGGATAGGATAATATGATTTTGCAATATAAGGGAGGTAGGTAATGTGTTATTCAAGGATTTCTCTACATACTGACATAGGTATTTCTTATTGGGCAAAAGGAATCTGACTCGACTTCTGTCGGAAATTACTTTTTGTGAATGAAAGAAAACAGACAACATATAAAAACATTACATACGATTTAGAGCTGTGCGAGGTCAAAAAAGCAACTATCTCAGTTTATACGGCAGCGCTGGTTTTCCGATAGGGTCATATTATATTTGCAAGTGCATATCTTTAAATACAATTGTATTTTTAATATAATTTCCTAATTTGTAAGGGTTTTCTCACTTTCAGAGCTTGGTTAATATTTTAAGTCAACTCTATTGACCCGTATGTATTTACGAGGTCAGGAGAAAATTTCGTGTGTTACCCGGCATTATTCTATCTTTTATATGTGTACCTAATACCTATATACTGTGATGTTTTTTAATTAGCTGGGCAAATGTATCGCATTTTCTCAAATGTAATCTTCACGTGCACTTTTCGTGATTGTATTTCTAAATAAGCATGTTTTTTTATATAATTCAACATCAGTGAATTAGGCAAATAAATTAAAGAAGATACATAATTATATTCAATTCTTACAGACGAGCGTTACCCACTTGGTACCAATAGGAACCATATTGTATGTAATACACGCTTTACCAACTTTACTTCCTATAAAAAGCTGCACTTTGTAAAGAACAAATTAGTGCAACTCGCAACATTCGCTCTGCAAGTCACAATTTCTGTACCAGTGACTGCAAATTCGCGTCACGTTTACCGTCAAAAGATATTCTATCCTACTTTTTATACAAGCAAAAAGAATCCTAAACTTATTTGAACTTTAAGTATATTAATTTAAAAAGCTTCCAGAAAAAATATTTCATAACTTTGACTTGGCTAAGCCGGACGTTTATTGGACTTTACAGTTTTTCGGTTAATCTGGCGAAATATTAGGTATTCTTTGATCTGGGTACGGATCTTTAAGCAAAAGATTATGTTTCCCTCTAAGGTTTACATCTGATATATATATAGTTCACTTAGTTTAAAGGATATGACACTTCAGATAGAAAAATAAAAGGTAGTTAGACTTACACAAAGGTAACCTGAAAACTACATTATTGATGTTCGATGATGTCAAAGTTATTAGTGTGGTTAATTTGATACTTAGTGCTTGAAAGTAGCGCACAAATTACCGTTTAATTAATTATCTATCTACTTTGATTGCAAATTTCATGTTTCTAAGTCGCCTAGAAGTGGTCTAGGATTTTGATGAGTGAGGGAATAGTGAGTTAGTCAGTGAGTGATAAAAGTGGCACTCACAGGTGGCACTTTTCAAATAACTTTCAGTTTTATCACTTTTCTTATTATGGAATAACTAAATAAATTTAATAGATTTAACTAAATATTAATTTGGAATGCTGATGTTCAACGGAACCTTATTAGACATGCAAAATTGCAAGTGTGTAGGTTTAATAGTTTTCGAGTTATGGGAGGGTTGTAAGTAGTTACACACTGCCGTTGCGTCGGCCTCTTTTCCGAACGTCGTTTTCTATTCCGACCTTGGCTGTCGAAATGATGTTTATGTAACATAATACGCGAAATAATTATCAGTATTAGAATTTGGTAAATGTTCATGTTTTGGGTGTTGGGGTTTATTACTTAATGGCCTATAGCAAAAGAGTATCATTTTGTTGGTACCTAAATAATTAGCACGTTATAAAAATGCTCTCAGTTACAATCACGCAGGTTGAGATAAAAAAAAAATAGAGCGGCAATTTAATTTAGGTTTGCAGCGAAAAATGATATTGTAATTTTAAAGTTGAATCCCGGCTACCGCTTTCCACTTTTGTCTACAGTCTACACAAATATGCGGATCGCTCGTTAAAACATGACACGAGCCATGTTGGCGGTACAAATAATCGCAATTCTTTATGTTTAATTCATGTTACAAGATCATCAAACTCCAATAAACAATTTCAATAACGAGGTATAAATTACACTAACATTTATACTACGTATATTTGTTACAATTTACAAGAAGAATTTTAAATGAGATTGTTTTTGCCATTCCCTTTATTAATTTCTAGAAGACGAGGCGAAAAAAAATAAACGGTTCGAGTTTGTCTTATTCCTATAATCTGGTTTGTCTCTCTAGATAGGATTTGCCGAGGAACAAATAAGAAGCCACCTTCTCAAGAAAGAGATATTCCAAATGCTAAATAAGCTCTCAATCAAGCATTCATTTGGCTCAATAGAGTCCACTGACTTAATTTATATGTATGAGAATTAATAAACATTAGGTAATTTTACCAATTTTACTAGCTAATCCTCGGAGTACGTTGCTATACCTTTTTTCTTTGTTTTTTTGCCAGAAACCATCTCAGGTGTGCGTGCGCACAACTCACAAAAGTTTCATCGCAATCCATGACAGGTATAGGAGCGCATACGTTACAGACAGACAAACATTTATTTACTATTGTTGTCTTGTCTAATCTAAAAAGCTTTCTAACGATAAACACCCTTACTTATAAAACACTATTTTACTAAAACACTGTTTAAGTTGTTATTCTGGGTGATTTTGTTATCACTGGCAATACTTGCAAGGGTGGAAGTACTCATCAAAATGAACAACTTTTATTATGGGACTAACTGTGAAATCATGAAAAAATTATCAGCTGTTCCATACAAAATTTCAATACCTACTCGACCAAAATGTATGAAGCAACCATATTATTTTACGCGATATCAGAGTTAGCCCTATAATAAAAGTTGTTCACATTGATGAGTACTTCCACCCCTGCAAGTATTGCCAGTGATAACAAAATCACCCTGTATATTTATCGGTCACCTGTAATTGTAAAACAATGTGACATTATTTATGTGACCATTTAAACTTTATAATAGCTTTTCATGAGGCCAAAAATATGGAGGACATGGTAATTACAGTGCGAAAACCAGGTGTGCTCACTTACTTACACATTTTACATAACTTCAATCTGTCGGTTTGTGGATCATTAAAAAGCAGTTTGGCATTTCCGTAAAACCTGTGCGCTTTACCGTAGCTAACTGCTAAGTAATCTCAGAGTATTTATACTGTCTACACCACTTGCTGATGCAAATTAATCTATAAAATAAAAATGAGTCGCTGAATGTGTTGCTAAGCTCAAAACTCGAGAACGGCTGAACCGATTTGGCTGATTTCTTTTTTGTTGTGTTTGATGAAGTCTGAGGAAGGTTTTTAAGAAGAGAAAAAAGTAATTAATACGAGGAAAATAGTAAAAACAACAATTTTCTTTTATAATACAAACCACTCTGTCCCCAGCTGTCAAACATTAGACGTCAATCAAAACAAAACAAAGGCGCGTTAGACAGAACGAAATCTGTCGGGGCACCTATTAACATAAAAAAATCAATGTTACTTTGTCTTAGAGAAATAGGGCAGAACAAGGTCTGCCGGGACAGCTAGTTATATAAAATAAAATAATAATTTCGACAACATATATCCGCAAAATTCGGATTGTCGAGTGTTTTGTTAAATTCTAATGGTGCAAATGGCAGTCGCCATATTGGCCGAGCACAGTACCGCCATATTTTCAATGAACGCATCCCTGTCAGTCAGTGTCAGTTTTTTCTTTTGTTTTCCCTTATTTCGGGAAGGCAAAAGTTTCTAGCCCATACAGCCTAATCATGAGATGACAGTGTTCTCCGTGTGTAAATGAGCCTTTATTGACAGCCTATTATTTTTGTTTACCATTGTTTTTTATATAAATTGGAATTGGATGGAGCTGTCAGACAGTGTTGCCAGAAGGTTACATTTTTTACATTTTTCGTAACTTTTGACCCCCTCGCGTAACTTGTAAGTAATTTTTATATTTAAGGCAATTTTCGTAACTTTGAACAACGAGATTTGTAATACTAGATTTTTATTCCAAACAGTTTATGAACGTATCCAAATTGAACGCACCTAAAACTGGCGCCTTTAAGGCTGGGAATACACGTCAGTTTTTTTGATCCGATAGTCTGTACGGCTAACTACCCACTACCGATAACTACAAAAATATCTACCTACATTTTGTAAAAGATTGTGTATTATGAGTCACATTTCACCCGAGCGAAGCCGGGTTTTCATCTAGTAATAAATAAAGCCGTAGCGTCGCGACACGAGAATCGATCCCATAACCCCTATGTACACATACGCAGTATCAACTGTGTTTAACGGTCTGGGACCCGATCCTGGCGACGCGACGCGACGTCCACTACGTTGCTACATTCAATATTGTCCATGCATTTTTTTAAAACATTGCAGTTATATGTATAGGGGTAGGTAGTAAGGTGGTGTGACCGGATGTGGGGGAAGTTTGTCTTTTATAATAAACGTGTCGATTAGATGTGTTTGAGATAATATGTAATTTAATAATTATGTAAACACTAGCTTTTCCGCACAGTTTCACCCGCGTTCCCGAGTGATCTCGTGTTTTCCCGGAACAAAATGTAGCCTATAGCCTTCCTCGATAAAATTAAATGGGCTATCCAACACTGAAAGAATTTTTCAAATCGAACCAGTAGTTCCTGAGATTAGCGCGTTCAAACAAACAAACAGCTTTATAAAATTAGTATAGATGACAAACTTACCCAGTACTCGGTATTACACCACCTTACTATCATTCTATACAAACTGATATACATACATATATGTATCCGCCATGATTCTAAGCTTATTGAATGCACTAAAATAAAATCACGTTTGATTTAGTGCACCTAAAGATTGAGTACCCGAGCTCAAGGACTATTTTCTCCTAATTTAAAATCTCTAGGTTCACTGGTATAGGCTGTGCGTTGTTAGTCAGTCAGTGTGAAGTAGATTATTCAAAACCCGAAGATAAGTAATAACAATATTTGTCACCTGTTACAACAAAATAATCGCAAGAATTTAACTTTTATAATAAATCATAATATTTATATAGGGCACATTGAGATGATTTAAATTGATTCACTGAATTCAAAACGTAAACACTCTCACTACTCTTTCATTTAATAAAAATTCAAAGTAACAGAGTACTTAAATATAACGAAAACTAGCATGATAAAATAATGTCTAAATTATTCTTTCTTTTTCGCCAAGGTTGCTTAGTTGGGGATTGAGTTGAATAAAAATAATAAAAGTGAACGTTGAATTACTAATACAAGAACAACAAAGGGAAAATTCAAACTGTTCGGTTGTCAACGGTGCGTAACATGAATAAGATATACTCCCCGCTAAGTCTTGTATTCATAATGGAGATTTGTATTCTTGCTGTAACTCAAAACAGTGGCAGTTTGTTTTAGTGAGACGCGGCGAATATAGTATGGCTTTAAGAACTATCAATTTGATGTATTATTTGGGACATTTGATATTACAGCTGGGATTAAATTATTCAAAGTTAATCGTCATATTTAAACATAGGTTACCTATAGTTATATAGGTATAGGTACTCAGTTCATGGATGTGAGACAAAAAAGGTTACTTATGTAAACTTTTAAATTATATACCTTATTTATCAAAGAATACGATTAAAAGTTATAAAACGAAACTCTATCGATGCTTCATTTAAAATTTTCAAGTCCTTGTTCCATGTTTAGGCGCTTCACAACCCTTGTCTAGAGTTACAAGAAATGAATCTTTAATATTTAATAGCAATTATATTTTTTAGTTCAGCATATATAATTCTAAAGTTTAGTAATAACAAGTCTTATTTATAAATTGTTCAAATTATACAAGAGAAATTACTTGACGTTAATCAGTGGCGTACATAAAATCAATTTATTCGCTGACATACGCTCGGGGGTGAAAAAAACATTGAAGCGAACACCCTTACTTATAAAACACTATTTTACTAAAACACTGTTTAAGTTGTTATTCTGGGTGATTTTGTTATCACTGGCAATACTTGCAAGGGTGGAAGTACTCATCAAAATGAACAACTTTTATTATGGGACTAACTGTGAAATCATGAAAAAATTATCAGCTGTTCCATACAAAATTTCAATACCTACTCGACCAAAATGTATGAAGCAACCATATTATTTTACGCGATATCAGAGTTAGCCCTATAATAAAAGTTGTTCACATTGATGAGTACTTCCACCCCTGCAAGTATTGCCAGTGATAACAAAATCACCCTGTATATTTATCGGTCACCTGTAATTGTAAAACAATGTGACATTATTTATGTGACCATTTAAACTTTATAATAGCTTTTCATGAGGCCAAAAATATGGAGGACATGGTAATTACAGTGCGAAAACCAGGTGTGCTCACTTACTTACACATTTTACATAACTTCAATCTGTCGGTTTGTGGATCATTAAAAAGCAGTTTGGCATTTCCGTAAAACCTGTGCGCTTTACCGTAGCTAACTGCTAAGTAATCTCAGAGTATTTATACTGTCTACACCACTTGCTGATGCAAATTAATCTATAAAATAAAAATGAGTCGCTGAATGTGTTGCTAAGCTCAAAACTCGAGAACGGCTGAACCGATTTGGCTGATTTCTTTTTTGTTGTGTTTGATGAAGTCTGAGGAAGGTTTTTAAGAAGAGAAAAAAGTAATTAATACGAGGAAAATAGTAAAAACAACAATTTTCTTTTATAATACAAACCACTCTGTCCCCAGCTGTCAAACATTAGACGTCAATCAAAACAAAACAAAGGCGCGTTAGACAGAACGAAATCTGTCGGGGCACCTATTAACATAAAAAAATCAATGTTACTTTGTCTTAGAGAAATAGGGCAGAACAAGGTCTGCCGGGACAGCTAGTTATATAAAATAAAATAATAATTTCGACAACATATATCCGCAAAATTCGGATTGTCGAGTGTTTTGTTAAATTCTAATGGTGCAAATGGCAGTCGCCATATTGGCCGAGCACAGTACCGCCATATTTTCAATGAACGCATCCCTGTCAGTCAGTGTCAGTTTTTTCTTTTGTTTTCCCTTATTTCGGGAAGGCAAAAGTTTCTAGCCCATACAGCCTAATCATGAGATGACAGTGTTCTCCGTGTGTAAATGAGCCTTTATTGACAGCCTATTATTTTTGTTTACCATTGTTTTTTATATAAATTGGAATTGGATGGAGCTGTCAGACAGTGTTGCCAGAAGGTTACATTTTTTACATTTTTCGTAACTTTTGACCCCCTCGCGTAACTTGTAAGTAATTTTTATATTTAAGGCAATTTTCGTAACTTTGAACAACGAGATTTGTAATACTAGATTTTTATTCCAAACAGTTTATGAACGTATCCAAATTGAACGCACCTAAAACTGGCGCCTTTAAGGCTGGGAATACACGTCAGTTTTTTTGATCCGATAGTCTGTACGGCTAACTACCCACTACCGATAACTACAAAAATATCTACCTACATTTTGTAAAAGATTGTGTATTATGAGTCACATTTCACCCGAGCGAAGCCGGGTTTTCATCTAGTAATAAATAAAGCCGTAGCGTCGCGACACGAGAATCGATCCCATAACCCCTATGTACACATACGCAGTATCAACTGTGTTTAACGGTCTGGGACCCGATCCTGGCGACGCGACGCGACGTCCACTACGTTGCTACATTCAATATTGTCCATGCATTTTTTTAAAACATTGCAGTTATATGTATAGGGGTAGGTAGTAAGGTGGTGTGACCGGATGTGGGGGAAGTTTGTCTTTTATAATAAACGTGTCGATTAGATGTGTTTGAGATAATATGTAATTTAATAATTATGTAAACACTAGCTTTTCCGCACAGTTTCACCCGCGTTCCCGAGTGATCTCGTGTTTTCCCGGAACAAAATGTAGCCTATAGCCTTCCTCGATAAAATTAAATGGGCTATCCAACACTGAAAGAATTTTTCAAATCGAACCAGTAGTTCCTGAGATTAGCGCGTTCAAACAAACAAACAGCTTTATAAAATTAGTATAGATGACAAACTTACCCAGTACTCGGTATTACACCACCTTACTATCATTCTATACAAACTGATATACATACATATATGTATCCGCCATGATTCTAAGCTTATTGAATGCACTAAAATAAAATCACGTTTGATTTAGTGCACCTAAAGATTGAGTACCCGAGCTCAAGGACTATTTTCTCCTAATTTAAAATCTCTAGGTTCACTGGTATAGGCTGTGCGTTGTTAGTCAGTCAGTGTGAAGTAGATTATTCAAAACCCGAAGATAAGTAATAACAATATTTGTCACCTGTTACAACAAAATAATCGCAAGAATTTAACTTTTATAATAAATCATAATATTTATATAGGGCACATTGAGATGATTTAAATTGATTCACTGAATTCAAAACGTAAACACTCTCACTACTCTTTCATTTAATAAAAATTCAAAGTAACAGAGTACTTAAATATAACGAAAACTAGCATGATAAAATAATGTCTAAATTATTCTTTCTTTTTCGCCAAGGTTGCTTAGTTGGGGATTGAGTTGAATAAAAATAATAAAAGTGAACGTTGAATTACTAATACAAGAACAACAAAGGGAAAATTCAAACTGTTCGGTTGTCAACGGTGCGTAACATGAATAAGATATACTCCCCGCTAAGTCTTGTATTCATAATGGAGATTTGTATTCTTGCTGTAACTCAAAACAGTGGCAGTTTGTTTTAGTGAGACGCGGCGAATATAGTATGGCTTTAAGAACTATCAATTTGATGTATTATTTGGGACATTTGATATTACAGCTGGGATTAAATTATTCAAAGTTAATCGTCATATTTAAACATAGGTTACCTATAGTTATATAGGTATAGGTACTCAGTTCATGGATGTGAGACAAAAAAGGTTACTTATGTAAACTTTTAAATTATATACCTTATTTATCAAAGAATACGATTAAAAGTTATAAAACGAAACTCTATCGATGCTTCATTTAAAATTTTCAAGTCCTTGTTCCATGTTTAGGCGCTTCACAACCCTTGTCTAGAGTTACAAGAAATGAATCTTTAATATTTAATAGCAATTATATTTTTTAGTTCAGCATATATAATTCTAAAGTTTAGTAATAACAAGTCTTATTTATAAATTGTTCAAATTATACAAGAGAAATTACTTGACGTTAATCAGTGGCGTACATAAAATCAATTTATTCGCTGACATACGCTCGGGGGTGAAAAAAACATTGAAGCGAACACGTGATTAGGTAACAAGAAAGGTGCCGTTCCCAGACGTTTTACGAACAAGTTTTTGGCAGCTGAACGAACGACCCGGGAGAGCAAAAATTAACGTTAGTACCTACAATAAGTATTCTTTTCTCTCATCACGAGAAAATATTTAATTACCTATCTCATAATTTGTTTTTCCTCCTCTTTGTTTAATTTAGTACAGTCTCCTTTTGATGACAAAAATTAACTCTGTAAAGTCCTATCTTTTTTGGTTTCATTTAGTTCTACATTTATAAAATTCTGTAAAATTAGGAGGTGCAAAGTGAAATCATGGCTAGAAATCATAATTCAGATGCAGACCCTGGAAGAACCGGCATTGCCTTGCTTGGGGCCGGTTCAATACAATTATACTACATTGGTTATTGTTATTCTTCATTCCTTGGTTTTAACCGTCTTTATACATTTTACGATCATTCCGCGTTGAATTCTGACTCGGATTTACTTTCCCCTATAAATTATTCGTTTTATAATGACGTCATAAAAATACCGTATTTGCCCCGGTGAACCCTAATGGGCCGTTATTTTCGTAGGCCACACCTCTGATTGCCTGTTTCCCAACCACGCGATAACGGAATTTATATCAATAAAGAATAAAATTGACTGTATATCTCGCTTAATACATTCTACGACGTAGGGTAGTTATGTTTGGTTAAATACACCACTTGATAAAAACAATTAGTCGTGTTTCGAAAGCTTTATAACATCTCGTTAAGTCTCAGAATTTCGTAATTTCTACGTGGAAACGTAAGTTCAGGAACAATTAAGAAGATACCTCTGTAATTTAGTAGCTAGTCGTCGATAAGGCTCTTTAATAGCAACCCATCCCGGTTTGGTAGATGTAAGGGAATACCCTTCCCTTAATATTAAACGTTGATGAGCAGCATCAGGGTTACTTTATTAGCAATAACCACCTTCTAAAAAGCCCAATTTTGGTTCAAATGGTGTAAATTTTCAGACTTTTCTGTGTGTGTTTGATGAAACTGAAATATTATGAAACTAGCTTCCGCCCGCTGTTTCACCCGCGTTTGAGGGATCTTATTTTTTCCCGGGATAAAAAGTTGGCTATAGCCTTCTTCGATAAATGGGCTATCCAACACTAAAATAATTTTTCAATTCGAAACAGTAGTTCCTGAGATTAGCGCGTTCAACCAAACAAACTCTACGTCTTTATAATATTAGTATAGATGAAATTCGCGAGTAAGCACCTTTATAGTTATTCGCTGATCGTTCACTCAGAACTTTCATCTGAACAGTTTCCTTATCATTTTCTTGCTAAGAAATTACACACCCAACTGGTATTAAAATATTTGATTACTTGTTTCTGACAACTTTCCTTATGTTATTTTTGAATAATTCTCCTTTTTGGTTTTTGCAGTACCAATTTATCTATATTTCAAAAATATTATATAATTGCTTATTATAATATTCTTTTACCTCTCTTATACTTCCCTATTTCAGTATAAAATACGTGGCGCATTTTCAATTTATTGAGCATGTTCAACCTCGATGTTGCTGGGAACCAAGCAACATGATTTGATTTGCTTGTCTATTCTTAAGAGATTAAATATATTTTATTATTAAGTATACCAAAATAAATATGCGAGACCCTCGCCATATTCTTTTCCATAACAACAATAATGAACACCATATACGATAACAATGTATATATATTTGATCTTGTTATTTTAAATTATTTTTCTTTTTGTTTTAATTTTACATTGTAGGATATTTTGCATTTTTTATTTATTTATTATTATTTATTTATTTATAAACTCCTTAAATATACTTAGCCAAAATAGTCAGAATATATAAAAAATGTTACCTTGCAGAGTTTCTTGCCGGCTCTTCTCAGTTGAAGGCTGACTTCTGAACCGGTGGTAACTTCAGATTTTAAAAGTAAAAAAATATAAAATTTTCATTGCAAATATTGCAATGGTTTGAACTGTTTTATGTCTGTAATTCATGTTCAACTTGCTGCGACATTGTATGCTTTCGACTGAATACATTTATCAAAATAATATGATATATTTGATTGGATGAATTTTACGAGTTCACGATATTTTCTTGTTTCAATCGTTTTTTGTTAAATTTTTAAGCGTCGAATTTGTCATTATGATTTGTCATTTTAATTGAGCAGTTTTTAACTAAGACAAGTTGCTAATATCAATTTTATAAGTGCCTGGGTACTTAATACATACCACTTAATTGTTCCTATTTTACTGATTTAAGATGGGCGATATAATGGAAACAAACTTAAAGCTTTTCTTATCGATTAAGCGTAAACAATAATTACTCACATGATGGAATAGGTACCTATAAGGTATAACTACAAAAACAGTTAAGTTTATAACTCAACCAACTGAATCTACTACAATAATCTTGATCGTAATCAAATTGCTTATAGCTATACAGCAAGATCTGACCATAGCTTAGGCGTAGAAAAGGGAAAGAAAAAATATAAGTTTAACATATTCGAACAAAGTACAGTAACAAGTGGATGATCCACTTGAATGGAAAGATAGTCGGAGTGTTTCACCGACAGACAGGCTAGGAGTACATACAGTGGTAAATAACTAATGTGTGTACACAGGTTTAAAAAGCTTTCACATGTTGAGAACAGATGTAATGGTGGTTTCGAATATTTTATATGAAAGTACCAGATCGAGAATAATAATAGTACTCGAAATAAATTGAAATTTCCCTAATTAGTCCCATGTAAGCTCATGTTTAGTTTAGGGTGGGTACAAGGTACCCACATCAGACCCTTGTCGGGTCCCAGTTGGCCCACCCTGTATAATACAATATGGTCTTTCTTGTATGCGGCACTAAGACTTTAAGGAATATTGCATGACTAATATTTCGTCAGCTAATTAATTTAAGAGACGGTCATGAACGAAACGCTTTAAAATAACAAAACACAGTTGAAGGCGATTGAAAATAGAGAAACCAAATAGAAGTTTATCTAGACATGAAACGACTATTGTTAGCAAACAATGCACCAGACAGTCATCGTTTGAAACACGTATCATACATCCGTGGATTTGAAGCAGGAAAATTGTCTATCGACTCGCGAAGATCCGCGACAATAGGTGACGTCACCACTCGACACGACGAACACACCGCGACACGTTCGTATGACTCACTGCGTTTACGGTCAAATGCACTGCATCCGTAATCCGTATACGGTGGATTGACTATCAAATATTTTGTCACAACCCACGCGCTAACTGTTGTTAACAAGTGAAGGTACCGATATAATAGTGAGTGAACGTGACCTCGTACGCGTTACATAACCGTCATTATCATACAACCATACTATAGTAGACGAGATGGCAATTAATTAAATGTCACTGTTTGCGAGACAAGCGCGCGGGAATTCAGGGAGGCGTCAATTTCAACAGGAACAAAAGGCAGGCTTCATTGCGACGCGGCAAACCTTTCATAGGCTTAATAACAAACCATCAGCGCCCTATGATAGACATTTGACGTCACCGTAGTGAGGTGAACGCACCGCAACGTGGTAATGATTACTTTAATTAAGGCTAATTGAAATGGGTACTATAACAAGGCCGAATACTTTGAAACTAGGGTCGTTTATTATGGAATTAGCCAAGGCAATATTTGCTTATGCTTATGCTGTCAGATCCCTGAACAAGTTTGTTTTAATAATTACGTTATTTTATATCAATTTTCAAATAATATTTTATTTAATATTCTTTGGTAAGCAATTGATACATGTAAAAATAGATCATCATAGCAATATTGACATGGGCTAAAGAAGTAGAAAAAAGAGTAAGTTAGCAACTCCTCGCATGCCCTCGCCCTCGACAACAGTGGGATAGCATCGAAAGCGGTATATGGACTTGCCGACTAAACCTAGCAGTGATCATAATACAACTAGATTCTACAATGTTCTTACTAAACCCGATACCTCGCGGCTTATCTTTCGCTTACGAACAAATGTAACAAATTGTGATTCGAGAAATTATAAAGCGCAATTTGACTAAACATACTGTTCAAATTATTCACCTATGAATAAAATATACTTAACAATAAAAATAAATGCAGCTGATTCATGCAATTTTCTTATATTGTTAATCAAGCAAGTATTTCTTCACAAGACACTAATTTGCTTTAATTTTAAAATTGCTGACGCATAATGTAACAGTTTGAGTTTCATTTACATCTGCATTAAAATTACTAAATAAAAGTCACGGATGTAAAAAATTACCGTGATAAAAGTATAGCGGAGGGGTGGCACGGAAACCTTTTTACAGATTAGGTAGCCAGAGATCTAATTTGCAAAATATATTACGTACGACATACACGTAACAAATATTGCAAGTGTACTAAGGCAAAATGGTGCAACGAAAACAACAATTTATATGGAATATATTACGTATTCAAACACCGTAGTCGTATATTATACAAACACACGACACACGTTTTGCTTCATATTCATCATGACACCAAAACTGGGTGTCATAACATAATACAACTAGCACTAAATGGGCACTTACGTACCATACTAGTAACCTGGGCAATATACGGTAACAGAGCTAACGAAGTGACAAATTAATAATAAGAGTTCATGCTTCGCTTAGCATTATGGAGAGCACGGTGCTCGGAGGTCGACATCGCATCGGTCGGCGGGAGAGCGCTGTCGTGGAATAAATAAGTGTGCTCGGCGAGACGAAAGGTGCACAAGATTCCTGGATTAGAGAACGACATTTTCAGCCAGTTTTAACTATAAAAAGTTCTGCAATCTCGCTAAATCGTTTCCCAGTTCGAGGTTTGGTGTCATAACAATATTGAAAATTAACAAAATTTAATAGCATACTTATATCAAATCTACATGTAATCAAATAATACTTAGGTACGTAACTAAATGAGAAATGTCGTCATATCAATGCAAAAGGTAAAACCAAAATCACTGATATAACGTCACGTTCGTCACAATACTATACCTACCTGCCTTCTAATGTTACAACTCGAAGATAGACAAAATTAAACAAAGAAAACAATGAGTTAGAGGTTGCCTGTATTGTCGTACGTGTACAATTACCTACCTAGCCTACCCGTACGTAGGGCGAGGCAATTGTTCTCAAATGATTTTTTCCTAAGAAAACATGGAACGAGACAAATGTAAGTAGGTAACTGGCAGTAGGCGAGACAGGAAAAATTAAAATGTGCAAGCGATTACTTTTCACGAAGAGGGCGAAGATTCGTTGAAAAGTAATGTAACTTCCTCCGAGTTTGTTTGTTGAATGCTATCAAACTGGCGACGATAACTTTTCAAAGCCAAATTTTCCTTAAATTCGATTAATACGATGCTATTTTTGTCGGAATTCATAAAAAGAGGGGACAAAACAGACAGTGACGTATTTATTGCGAAACTTGTGACGATGTCGCGACTTTCACTGACGCAAATTACAAGAACAACATGGTGTATCAACACAGTTTTGGGAGTCGTCAAATAGGATGGAGTCGGTGTAATCTAGTTTATCTAATCTAATCTCTATTTAATCACTCAAATCCTACCCATATGAACCAACGCGCCAGTGTATTGTGTAGCTCTTGTAGCGAGAATGATGTTTTCATATTCTTCACACTTCGCTTTAAAAACTCAAGACGCTTCTAAAAACTATCCAGGAGTGTCCTGGGGAAACCCTAACTTAAGAGATAATGAAACAAGTGATGATTAAAGATGCTCTGAATTTTAATAAATTTACAACTTGCTAAGTACTTTGTTAGTATTAGCATATATCGAGAGCTAGTTATTGTGGTACTGCACTTCAATTTGTTCTTCAGCTGAACGGCATTTTTAGATATTCCAATATAAAGCGGAAAACATTAGAGATATAACCAAAACAGACAGCTAAAAAGCATTTTCGGAATACATGTTCCGTGCATAAATTTCATTTCGCATGCTTAACTTTTGATCCTCATATAGAATATGGGCTTTTATTATGAAAATAAAATTATTTATTTTCCTGGAGATAAGTTTGTTTTTCACGCGTCTCGCTAACTTACGAGGTTACAGAGCAGACGCGTTACAATATAAATTCTACACAGTATTATGTGGTGTGACAAATTACAATGATTTTATATAGGTATATAATTTTGATTATAAACCCCGAGGACTAACTACTATTCGGTTTATTTTAAGCTGTCGTATCTGTATCGGCAATACGTTTTGTAAAATATTATTAAATATTTATTATATTAAATAAAACTGAACAATATTTGTGGAATTCTGGACTAAAATAGGCAAAACTACAGAGCGAGTTTGAGCAACATTTCATATATGTATGTATGTAGTATCAAGAATGTATACGTACACGTATCTACTTAATATGTTATGTTATACTACTCTACAATGTTATAACTAACTAAGTAAAATATACTTTGTCTGGTTACTGAAAATAATTTTGTTATACTTTTTACAAGTCGGTAAAGACGACTATCCGGCTTCTTACTTTGCATGTATTTCTCAATAAAATGTATTATCCCTGCGCACCACGAGAAATTCATTGATTTTCATTTCATTCATCACTAACATTCATACATTATAAAAAAACCGGCCAAGTGCGAGTCGGACTCGCGCACGAAGGGGTCCGTACCAAAACGGCAAAAAAATCACGTTTGTTGTATGGGAGCCCCCCTTATATATTATTTATTTTGTTTTTAGTATTTGTTGTTATAGCGGCAACAGAAATATATAATTTGTGAAAATTTTAACTGCCTAGCTGTCGCGGTTCTTGAGATACCGCCTGGTGACAGACAGACGGACGGACAGGCAGCGAAGTCTTAGTAGTAGGTCCCGTTTTTACCCTTTGGGTACGGAACTCTAAAAATAAGTAAGTAGGTAATTGACAAAATAGCAAAACGGTTAATTGGAAGCTTGAAACTATTTGTATGTAGAATATATATCTATCTATATCCTCCGTCCTACTTACAGTTTGCAAGATTCAAATAACCAACTGCCCGAGGGTGACATAGCAACGGACAGTCAATGCCTGTGGTAGACAAACCACTGCAAAATAATTTATGGAATTGCAAATGAGGGTCGAGTCGCTCAGCTTTGGTGTCAATAGTGTGGGCTACGCATTTACAGTATTTAGTGGCTTTACGTTATAGGGTAACATTCCAGGTTGGAGATTCAAGTAACTGTATCGTGTGTGGATGGATATCTTTACTTAGTTTCGTTCGGAAATTGAATCGATCTGTGGACTACACGACGAAATTTAGATTACGAATATCACTTCGTAGATCTAATTCTTAGATAAAAGGTAGGATACAACAATAACAAAAGCTATGGAAACAACGTAGGTAGGTTAATTAATTTTTCAAAATAGTCAAAATCTGTAATTAATCGTTTATTTCACGTCTCTCGTTATAGACATAGAAATGAAATAATATAAAGAAATGTAAAATAATTTTATCTTGTATTTTAATGATATCGAAAATCATAGCCCAAATCATTGTGAATGGTAAAAACATGTAACCAAACCTACCTACATGAGATAATGAATTATATTGGATATCTCAAAAAATATTTATTCACTTTAAACCTGCGAGTTTATTACGTAACTTTGTTGCAATCAATTTCATATTGAAACTTGTTCAATATAACATTTTTCTGATTGCTTTTGTATATTCCAGTAGGTAGGTATATATTATTATGTAAACCTAGCCTTCTAGGTATTGCTAATGTCCATAGGCGACGCAGCCACATACCATCAGGTTTACCGCATGCTTGTCAGACATCTGATAAAAAAAACTGAGCTTCATTGCAAAGGAACCAAATGTCTACTTCTATCGATTTAGAAGTTGTTTCAAATTGAAACCGACTGCAATGCAAGTTATGTAATCCAAGCCACTACACACTTATGAACTTTAGGCATTTATGTTGTATGTAAATATATCATCGATGTTCATAGAGCTCGCTTAATATTGTGCCGTCGCACAAACAATAGAATTTGTTATTTGAAGATGATTATTGTATAGGGATGAGTGGGGCGCTCCCCTACGTGACCGGAATGAACCTTCTCTAGTGATGAATTCTCGCCGAGCTCGCGATCCGAATACAGCCGTATCCAACGGCCGTTCTAATATCCGCATCCAATATCAACAGATATTTTATGCAATTTATGTGGCTTGGCTTAAAAGAGAAATATGAATTTTAAGGTAGATAGATCTTCTTGGTATTTAATAGTGGGTTCCCATGATGCATGGATTTTTGGACATACCCATTTCACAAGCGAATTTGCACCGTATTGCTAACCGTATACAAATCTCAATCGAAGGTCAGTGAATCTTTTGTTTTGATACCCACGTCGCTATTATGTCTATTTTCTTTACACGATTAAGGTGACAAACGAGCGTACGGCCCGCCTGGTGGTAAGCGGTTACCGTAGCCTATTGACGCTTGCAATACCTGGGTAGCACTCGCGCAGAATAGAATTACATTCTGTTATATGGTGTCAATACATCGGACCTATGTGGCAAGGAAACAGGAGACTGAATTCATGTTTTTAGTACCTGAGATATGTTTTTTCGCTCACAAATTATTCATAATTCCGACTTCTCTGAATTAATCGGTCTATTTTTATATTCTTTGACAAGTCAATCAAGGAAAACAACGACTTCGTTGGAAGGCGTAGTTATGAAGTGTTACTTCCATAATTATACAGGTAATTTGAGTAGGTAACAGGAAAACCTTTTTGTTACACAATCTACAGTACACGGGTGACGCCGCGGCTGCGTCCCGCTCCCTACGCGCTTTAGTCACTGTTGAGAAAAATCGGTGTCCTTGCAACCAAAATCTTCAAGGCGTCGCCTTTATTTAACAAAAAGAAACGAAATAAATATTATTCTACATATTTCAGACTTAATTAATATAAAATAAAAATTCAATACAATCATGAATTTGAAATTATTCAAATCAGATAATAAATAATAGACATTATAACTGTTTTTATTTCATTTGTATGATAGAGCATTCAAATCGTAACTTCAAATTCTACGTCGCCATAGTAAATTTGTATAGTAGAATCAATTGTAACAAGTAACAACTAACTCGCGTATCAAGTCTCATATATTAAAATCGCAAATATTTGTAGTACAGATATTTTGAAAATATGTTACAGGTTGAGCTGGTGGAGAGATAGGTATCTTACGCGAAATATCCATTCTAATATTATAAATGCGAAAGGAACTCTGTCTGTTACCTTTTCACGCTTAAGCCGCTGCTGAACCCATCGCGATGAAATTTAGTACGCAGATAGCCAATGCTATGGAGATGGGGACATAGGATACCTTTTTTCTAATAAGGCTAGTAAGTAATAATTAGAAAATAAAACATACATTATTCCTTATTAAGATTAAGTTACGTAGACTGGATAAAAGATAGATTCTTGCATGCATACTGTCCGCAAAATACAAACCGGTTATCTTTTTTTGCAGGGTGCATTGCAGCTTAGTTAGAACCAATTCGTGAATCATGTCATATCCAAATCTATGAACACGAGAGCTTGTAGTCAATTGCAAACCTGAGTGAGACCTTCTAAGATACTAAGATTAACGGGAAGTACCCCTAGGGCCTAGACTATGATTAGGTTTGATGCAGTCCGTCAGTATGTGCCGATACCAATAATAAGGCGCCGGCCCCACTGCGCGCGGTCTCGAGATCTGCGTTCGGAGTTCCATCCTAAGTATCCTAACTAATATTATAAATGCGAATGTGAGTTTGTTTGTTACCTTTTCACGCCTAAGTCCGTGCGCTGCGGTGCACCCGCCTCGCGTGTTTGTATTGAATGAAAGATAGTATGATGCGCTAACTGGCGCGAACGCGTGCAACGGGTTTGTCATACTATCTTTCATGAAACAGCACGCCGCGCGGGCGCCCGCGCCGTGCACCCGCTAGCGCAGCGCATGGCCTAAACCGCTGAACCGATATCCTATGGTATGTAGAAGGACAAGGGCTACTTTTTTTCTCGGGAACGCGGGTGAAACCGCGGGGGACAGCTAGTAATATATAAAAACTGATAAAGCGACTGCACGATCCATGATTTATATGGGCCGGCGCCTAAGGCACAGGTGCCTACTTACCGAACTTCAAAAGAGCTGTACTATTTGATGATATTATTTTCGACTTCGATAGGTATCTTTGGTCGTTCCGGTTGGTTGTAACATAAAGGGTACTTTTTTCCGGGTAATATATCCTTAGGGACGGAGGTGAGCCGCGGGGCAAGAGCTAGTTCATAATATAGTAAGTCTCTTTATCAGACAGACATTAAATTTCATTCATGTCTAACAGAACTCTAATAAGCTTAAACCATAGGCTTGTTTTAATTGAAGTTGCAGGTAAGTAGGTTAGGTAGGTACTCCGAAATGTTAGATACGTAAGTCAACAATAGAAAAAAAAGAAAGCAGCAGCATTTAATACTTACATTATTTATTAAAAAATGCAAATGTGGCACTATTCATTTATTCATGACGGCCATTACCATTTTTATTGAGCCTTTACATTTTGAATGAAGCAAACATATGAATTGGTATTCATCTATACTTATGAAGTTTATTATTGAGTAAATAGAATTGAAATCTAAATCTCAGCCAAACATAGGCTCATCTAGATGCAATATGATAGGTACTTGATAATAATACTGAATAGGTAATGGGAAATTCTCAAGTTTGATTAGGTTAGTATTCAATTGAAATGCACTTATAAATTTATCAATTTACACTATAAATGATGCTTGAAAAATAACAAACAACATCCTATTTATAATATCTGAACAGTTAATTAAACTGGAAATAGAAAGGGTTTGCACATCAGTGAAAATATAATTTATTTTTTATTTTTTGGGGTATGTTATACAGCATTACTACGGTTCTAAAATATTGTGAATGGACTCGTTATAAGGCCCCATAGTGATAAATTAATTTATGACAACTAAATTAGTGTTATGTTTAGATCTATTAAGTAATCTTAGTTATCAAGGAATATAATGTTAAGAATGTGCTAGCTTAAATAAAGTCAATATTACCTAGATAAAATAGATTTGATTCTTTCAGAATGTGAGTTGGGCAAAAGCTAGTGATTTAAAAAGGAAATAGATAGCATTAATAAATTATTGAGGATCACAGCAGTTATTATAAATTGACCACAGTCATAGAATTAAATAATATTTAAACAATGAGTAACGGGTCGGTGAAACAGATGTTTCTTTTATGCATTACTCATGAAATCCAAAAGAAATACCTAAACCATTGACCTTGATATGATGAACATAATTATGAATTAATTTGGTCGCTATATTCACACATTTATCTGCTGTTTTATCAAAGACACTGCAACTGTTTTGGAACCCAAGTGATATACAAATCGGAGAACTTGCATTACCAAGTGGTAAATAAATTATAGCATTTATAACATACTTAAATTGATAAAAAGTAACATATGTATCTCTTTGGCTACACAGCATAACCTCCACCTAGCAACAAGCTATACACTGTCATGGACATGTACTAAAGTTTATAATGATCAAATGCTATTACTGATGTCACACACAGGAATTTCTGGATCAAACAAATGTAATATTTGTTTAATTATAATTCTCACATAAACTTTTTAGCATACTTTATACTCTAATTGAATGAAAATGTATCCAAATGAAATGTAATGTGGCAGTCAGTCATAATTTATTTGTGACTTGTAAAGTTAAATGATTTTCCTCAATGATACTTACACAACCATCCCATAGGCTCCTTCACCGATGTATTGCAAACTGGTGTAGCGGGGGCCAACTTCGAACACCTGGCCCCTGATGATCTCAGCGTTAGGATTGGTGCTCGCGGCACCTGCAGCCTCAGCCATCGCGACGCCGTCTCAACCCAGTTTCAACTACACAAATTGTTTAAATCACCAAAAATATACAGTTCAGCACAAATTCCTCACAGGGGACACCAGACTGTCGATTGCTCGCTTATTATTTCACGTCAATTAAACCAAAACAAACTGGTGGTATCCGACCTACATTATTCACCGTACGAATTGTTCATGTCCACTTATCACTCGCTTATCATTCTCGTTTCGCTAGCCTGTTTGTCTTGTCAGACTTTTCGAGCTGTTCTCATGGACACTCCCGTTTAGACGCAGTACCGTTACAAAAATGAACTCAATTTTTTACATCACTAGTACAAGCCTGTGTTCCATATACCGATATTGCTAAACTAGACAGTTTTAGTAACCTTAACTTTAGCTAGGAATCCACGTTACTTGAATCCCCTCCTTGTCACTCGTTAGGTTTAATTGTGAGACAGACAGATATTATTTCAAACATGCAAGAAATAACAATATTAAGGCTCGCGTCCACTAGCCTCGCCGAGCCGAGTCGAATCGAATCGCAGAAAATCGCCTCCATTAATATATTTACTATGAAACTGCGTCCATTAGCGAAGAGCCGCGGTGAAATTAATGAAAATAAATCTTCATCAATAAGTATTTGAAATAAAAATATCTCTTCATCCGAGCTGTCCATGACGCAAAAATGACCTAATTTGATGAAGAGTTGCGATGAATGAACAATTCGATTCATTTCTTCAGAGAAGGACGTACTATTGTAGGAATAAATGTGACTCGCTTCGATTCGACACATTTCTCTGTAGTCGACGCCAGGGTTTATAGAGAATCCAGATTAATCCAGAATCGGCATATATAAAACAAAGAAACGTGATCATTTCGTGTCACCATTTTCTTTATTTTTATTGTACAATAAAAATTGTATATTTTCCTGACATTTGATTATTTTTTTAGTGTCGTGCGTAATCTAATGCTGAAACTTAGCTCGGAAGGTGTGATCGTAGTTAGATTTTGATTTAGTGCGACTGGAAGGTGCCAACCGCACTACTTCCTAAAGTGTTTATTACACTACCCTAATTAGAGACTTCCTAATTAGGGTACTATTTAGAGAGTAGTGCGGTTGGCATCCAAAATCGGAAGGGTATGTTATAACCACTATAACCATGAAATAGTTTACTATTTAGAGTTTCTCTAAATACTACCTACCCTATTTAAGCAATGGCTGGACTGGAGCACTCCTTTTCAGTAAAATAATACCTCCACTACCCTATTTAGAGAAACTCTAAAAAGTAAACAATTTAGGAAGTACTAGTGCGGCTTGGACCTTCCAATCGCACTAAATTGGATTCTAACTACGATTACATATCTTCCGATTTCCTAATTAGAGTTTCTACAAATTGAATAGTGTAATAACCGCTTAAAAAGTATTTGGCTGCCATCATACATACTGAAAAATAAAAAGGAAGGAACCGGAAGGAACTGAACATCCAAGGAACTGACTGTAGTGATGCGACTCGAGTAGGATTTTGTGACTCGAGCCACTCGAGTAATTTTACTACGTCACTCGAGTTGTACTCGAGTTTCCGAGTCACTCGAGTAAACTACTTACATTCCTTACAACTCAAGTAAGAATTTATCACTCGAGCTGAGTTTCGATTAGTTTAGATTAAAAAATTTTAAATACCTTTATTAAATTAGTAATATTTGGTTATATGAAATAAAATACAAAATATTATTTACCTTATTTTATGTCGTTAATCAACAAAGAAGAATAAAATAACTTCGACCATGGACAATTCAGGATTTCTTCACATGCCAGAGGCAGAGGTCGTCTACCCTTATCTAATCATGTATCAAATCACTGAACTATACAACTAAATATTCCTTATAATAACATAATTTTTCCTTATCTATATTATAGGAATCAGACTAAAACAATAATATTATTATACATATTAATATGTGTATTAATTAAAAATCACAAAATTAAATTCTTTTTATTGAAGAGGATGTTTATTTTACATATTTGAAATAATAATAATAAAAATAATCATATTTGTAGTATTTCCAAAATCTTTATAGGTACTGCTTTTTACACATCTTACAAACCACTTTCTTATCGATACTATTTTTTCAAAATAAAGCCCACCACACTGACGCTTTTTGTTTCTTTGTTTCATTGTCACCACTCATAATTTATATTGTGAACAAACAAGAAGTAGATTTTAATCAAACTTATAATCACACTTTCATATAAAAATAACAAAACTATAAAACGATGCACTTCAACTAATGTTTGTTTACATTCAAGATGAAAGTTTGAACTTGTAAAGTCCCAACGTAATCTAGTGACGTACTGACTTCTAGCGTAGCGCTTACCGAATCTACTCGGTGCGCCGAGTTGACTCGGTAACTCGAGTGCAAACGAACTCAAGTCAAAATTTTCACTTTAACAAATTTACTCGAGTCACTCGAGTAAAAAACGGCTCGAGTCGCATCACTAACTGACTGTCTGTCACACACCTTATTCATAATCATCTGTGTGTGGAATAAAAAAAAATATACATAAATAAACAAACAGACAGCGTGTTGGTTGAGCGAGTGCGAGTTTCATTCAAGTTATAAACTTAAATAAAATCAAAGTGATTAAATTGTATACTCTTTGCAAGTAGCGATTTGATTTACGAAAATAATGGTGCGCTTCAAGAATAGGTGAATTCCAATCTATTGAAGTATATTTTACCTTCATACCATATAACTACTACCACCTTTTATATTTCATAAATGTCTAGAAAGTTATCGGCAGCAAGTTCCGTGGTCAAAGTCACAAATAAATCTTGGCTGTGAAAATATAACTCAAATGCTTATTTTTCAGGTATACTACTGTTGAAATCTCATCTCCCATGGTCCCAGACAACATACCCTTAAGTTTGAAATCAAAGATATTTCATGACACAGTGATAAATAAAATTCAGCAATTACATGGTGATTTTGGAGTTGCAGCTGTTAAAACTGGATTTCTCACTAAATATTGTAATGAAGTCACTAGAATAGCAATCCTCAGAGCGCGGCATGGGCCTCATAAATTTGTTACTAGTAGCTTGCCATTTATTACGAAAATTGGCAACCTGAATGTAAAATTAAGTACCTTACATGTGGGTGCCACATTAAAACATAGCTTCAAGTTCATACAAAAACATCAACGAGCATATTTAGACAAAATGTGGTTTAAACTTAAAACAAATGAAGAACGAAAGAGGTTAGAATTTGCAGTCATGGACTTTACAAAAACAGATGTAGCTATAAATATTGATAACATTGCTTAATTAACATACCAGGTGGATATTTGGAGATCACATATCATCGAAACCTATGCTAGGTATATCATGCTGAACATCTTTTAGCATGGAACCATCTCTGAGATCACAAAAGTATTTACTAACTTTTCATTCTAAAGCAAACAAACTTGAGTTGCTGGATCAAAACGATTGAAAAAAAAAATGGATTTAGTCTCATAGTAAAAGTTGTTCACAATGAGGAACCCAATTGGTATAGAATACCATCTATATATAGAATATAGTATGCCATCTTGAAATATCCACCCAGTCTAAACAAGACCTAAATATGATGGTTCTTTTGTAGTGTAAATAAATACCCAATGCTGACATGAAACAAAAATTTATTCATATTTTTATGAATTATATTCTTAGTTACATATCTCATACTAAAGTTATAATAAAGCTTAAGTTATATAAGCTACCTGCCTGTTGGGAACCTTACTCATTGGCAGCTGTGGGAAATCCAGATATTCCCCCTTATTCAGACCTGCTCGGTTGCGGTTCCAATTCGGTAGACGAACCGATTGAGTAGTCTACTGAATAGGATGGCTCCTATTTTCTCATTTCAGACTTCCATTTGGAATGAGGCAGTCAATTGGTACATGATCATGGCAAATGAATTTTGCAACTAACACAGCATCAGCCTAAATTTAACAAAAAAATCGTCCTTTCCAATCGGAATGGCAAGCAAATGGGTCTGAAGAAGGAGGATTATCTGTTTGTATTTTATACTATTATTATATAAGTAATTATTATATATGTAAGTAAAAGTTTTTTTCTTCAATTATGTAGGTAAATCTATGTAGTTATTGCAAAAAGTGGGCACAATCAATGTGTATATGACCAATAATGTAGTATTTTAGTTGTGACTAACTTTCAACAGAACTAATCAACTTGTCCATGATTTTGCTTTGGACCTGAATTAAAAAAAACAAAACAAATATTTAAGACAAGTCTAAGATCCCTAGGATTACTTGATTCGAAACATTTTTTTTACAGTGTGTAATAGGCTTCTTTGACCACCATCAATCACACTGGTAAGTGATGATATTGTAGCGACATCTATCAAGACTTCCGCTATCCGTGGATAGATGGCGCAACAATATTCTACATCGCACTGACAATTTTTCTGTCAACTTTGCATATATATAAGATTCCAGCATCTACGGTTGGACCGCGGTCTCCAGGCACGATGACTCAGCTGGCGGAAAATCTTACCTTTTCAATGGACCACCCTTGCTCCTCCATAGTATGATTGAAGGTGGTAACCCCAGTGTAGCTAGTACAGCTGCCGGAACTGTTTGGTGACAGATTTTCAGATTGAGGGTAGTAGCCGGCCAGGCAGGTAACTACTAAAAAGTACCACCCTACCACCGTGCTATGAATTCCTCACGATGTTTCCTTTCACCGATAGCTCAAGTTCGTTGTAGAATTCGAAACCACGATCTTCGCTGCGGCATCCGACGTCACTACCATTGAGCTAGCATCATCATCATCGCCTTAAGTTAAGACGCTGTAGTATGTCCGTTGCTGCTAGACTTACTAAACGAAGTTCGTTCAGTAAGTGTAACGTTATAAATTGGTAAACTATCGATAGTCTAAAACAAACGGTACTATCTATAGTATTTTTATTTACGAGTAACAACACTATCGATAGTTTATTCTTCGCGAGCAACAATACTATCGATAGTATCGATTATCGCACTCATTCGATAGTATTGCCTCGTTCTGAGCTATCGATACTATTGATAGGCCAATCGATAGTCTTGCGATTATTTGACTATCGATTAATCATCGATAGTCGCCTATCGATCGGCAACACTACTTCACTTTCCTTCTCTTTCACTGCTATAGCACTGTCTCGTATATCTAATATTATCTTACCTTCGCCGTGTGTGACACCCTTAAGGCTGGGAATACACGCCACATTTTCATTTCAAGGCGTTGGAGCCATTACTTTGTTTGAACATTCAATACACGTCCGATCCGATAGTTGGATAGAAGTGTAATGAATGTTCGCCGGTTCAGACTATCGGAAGAAAAAATCTGACGTGTATGTATTCCCAGCTTTAATATCACCACCGATCGGAGGAACGCGTGAGCACTGCCGCGCAGCGACAGAGTTACATACGCTCTTATTTACTATAGTACTTTTACTTGTAATAAAGACCCTATAGTAGTTAGATTCTGATTTAGTGCGATTGGAAGGTGCCAACCGCACCACTTCCTAAATTGTTTACAATTTAGAGTTTCTACAAATAGGATGTGTAATAACCACTTAACCAGAGCTTAGTAGTAGTAAGTAGAAAGAAAGAAAGAAAAAACATTTATTCACTGGAAATGGACGCACATACACAAAGTAAAATTTATAAAAAACGTAATCACAGTAATCAAGAACAACAACAGAAAAGAAAAACAAATAGTTGACAATTACAAAAATAATTTGGAAAATCCGTCTATATATGACGGAGTTATGCCAAACATATTTTAAAAAAAAAAATACAAACATCTGAATTGAGAACCTTCTTCTTTATGAAGTCGGTTAAAAATATACAAAGTACTTTTTACACCGAACAAATCATGCCCATGATGGTAGCGTACACAAGATCCGATTCTAAATAAGTTGTTATGCCTTTAAATAGAGCTTAATTAGAGCAAAAATCAAAATAGAAACAGTTCCTCATTAATTTAAGACAAATACCATTTTTACTATGTACGCTGGCATGACGATCAAGCTGGCCTACACATGCGTACACATTATGGCCTTACTCAAAAACGGCATACGCAACGAATTCACAAATAGTTATCTTGTAGTTCCCTCGCTGGGAACAATATAATGATTGCTCATAAGGCTTTAAGCTCATAAGCCCCGGATAAGATGATGATGAAGCATTCGTACAGATCAAGAGCGTATTTTTGCTATAGCGAGTTGGCAGCACTAGACTAGTGACTACGAATATTTTATTAACTGTGGATTGGATTTTGACTGAACTGAATCCCTTAGTCGTCTGTGATTGAACGAATGAACTGATTGAATGACGTTTACTTATATTTTTATGGTTGTTTTTTGTGGAAATTAAAATTTAATTAGATTGAATCTTTTGTTTTCTATCAAGAAATTTTATAAGAAAGAATGCCGACTTGGAAAGGCTATTGACAAATGATTTATGAATTTCTGAAGTAATACGGTTGAAATAACTGATTTGATTAGTGACCTCGTCGCCTGAAATCGAATCGAAGGACTGACGTGCAATTATATTTAGGTATGTCGGTTTGGTCAGCCAGTACAGTTGGAAATAATTACCGTTGCGTGAACCCTGGCAGTGGTTACGGTTCTGGTAGCTGGTGCCCAAAACTGAGCAAGGTATGACATAACTTGCATGTTTGTGTGTTGATTTTCCCCTTGTTTTGTTTAACGTCACTTGTTTTAAAATGCTAATCCGTACAGTACATACAGTAGAGAGACTAGTCAAGTCAGTACCTAGCTCAGTATTATTCAGTTTTACAATGGACTTCAGTTGTGTACAGTAGATGGTAGTTTTTTTCAGTGATGGGAAATTAGTAGAAACAGTGTTTATAAATTAGTGTAAGAAATTATCTTATACTTTAAAAATAACTGTATTTAATTTTCATTTTCCCTACTTGAATAAAGGTTTTGTATACAATAAGATTCATGCGTGGTAATATTTACATTATTTTGACTGAGTATGTATATTTTAATTTTTTTAACTATTTTAATTTTTTCATAAATTATGCTTGATTTATAAATTAATTTTAACTATAAATTTCGAAAAGCTTTTTTTTTGTTGCATGCATTAATTTATCAAACCTCATTATGTTATTTAATTTTTCTTTTTTTTTCCTGTAAAGGGATACATAACAGGTGTTTAACAGAACCTTTGATTCGGTTTCGTGGTACAGAGAGGCGGAAGATATCGCACATAGCCCTTTGTTACACACAGTGAGTTGAAAATCAGCAGTAGTTTGGTCTAAGGAGCTTGATCATGCGGCTCATTATATGTACATTGCATTTTATACAGCATTTGTGGAGGTCATGGTGACAAGTTAACTTGTATTTTTCTTATTTATCTACTCATTAAATAAATGATGAAATCGGTTAAAAATAGATGATTTAATATGAAACAGACTAAGCAAGAATATTTTATTCAACCAGCATAATATAGTTTGCTTTTAATTTAATTTGGGGGACCATTTGTTGTTTCATATTAATAATATTGTTTTATAATTGTATATTTGTATTTATAAAAGTATATTTTTTGAATTTATTTAAGTATATTTTTTAGAGTTAAGAGTCAGGAGTCAAAATGCTTTTTATGTACTATTTAACGAGTTTTGCCATGATGTAGTAACATTAAAAAGATAAGTTTGATAACTTGTTACAACATTTACAAAAAGTAAAATATTTGTGTAGGTAGAGGATTATTCTTTAACCAATTTTACATACATTATGTTGCATGAAAAATTACGAAACAGTTCTGCATAGATTGTTTATTTCATTATACCATGTGTAGGACATGACTTTTTATTATTGAATTAAAATATTGTCTAGTCTAAAGTTTTGTAAACTAAGAGAAGTGCAACATTTGATTTATCTGTACTAGCATCTGCCCCCTCAGTTTCACCTGCATTTCTGAGGAATCTTATGTTTTCCTAGGACAAAAAGTACCCTGTATATTATTCCAGGGTATGATAATACTATGTGCTAAGTTGCATCCAAATCCATTCACCCGTTTATGTGTGATTGAGTTTTGAGAGCGCAAATATTCAAACATACAAACATCCAAATCTATAATATTAGTAGGATGGAAGCTGGAAATAAATTATTGCACTGGTACTACACATCTGGTTCCAATGAAAAAAGCACCTAAATAAAAAACAAAGTAAAAAAAAAATGCTGTCTGAAATAAAATATAGTAACTGTATAAATCTATGTTTATTAGATGGAAATCTTCTCATTGAAGCCATACTGTAATTTATTTGTCTTAGTTGAAATAATACAGCTATTGGTAGCAGTGTTTGGTTGGGCTCAGGATGATCTCCTGTCTGGTATAATAGTTTTATATATTTATTTGTCGTGCCGCTTATTTATTTTATGCTTTGTTTTGTACCTTTTTTGTGTTAATTTTCTACAGTGGCTTGTCCGTTGTAGCTGTGCCTCTTGTTTGTCGTTTGCGTCTCTGGGATATATCTCATGTGCATATTATTATGACACATTGACCGGTTCAAATAACATGAGTTGCCTCCGCACTGCGTTGAAAGGCAGAGTGAAGCGTGCGAGACGGTAGCTCTATCCCATAGCTAGCTACTTAGCCACACAAATGTACAGCTATAGCGGTTTAGTTATAATAAAGTACCTAATTGATGAGAGATAAAAAATCAATTAAATAAAAAAAATATTGCTTGTTTGTTCACATATAAGGCTGCCGAACCACATGCCCATCAATGCATTAATATTTTTATTTTGTATTTGAAATTGATGTGTAGACTTGCTGGCAATGATGGCTGACCTGAATTAGCTAGTTGTTTTGTATCATCTATGGCCTGAATAATTGGTTGGGCAGCTGTGATATATTGAATGATTGTTACAAACAATTTGTTTGTATTACGTAACCTATTATAGAGTTCGCGCCACCAAACAACTCCCGTGAAATTAATTAAAATCGATCTTATTATGCGATAGAGGTGGGCCTTCGGGACTTCTTTGGTGGCGTGAACTCTAGTGACTCCGTAACAATTTGGTACAAAAGTATGCAGCAGCTTAGAGTATACACAAGCAAGCTATAGAGCGCGCCTTACTAAGTATGAACCGAAAGCACAAGTATGAACACAGAAGGGTCTCAAAAGGGGATGCAGGAGACGCGGGGCGGGTGCAGATGTATGGAACATCGCTATGAAATCGCTATACCATAGCGATAACATAGATAGCTATATTCTATAACATTTTTGCTTACGATCGGCACAACGGACCCGAGCGATACTGTTACTCTATAGCTTTTATGTATACTCTAAAATACGGCGGTATTTCAGGCGTCAGTGACAGAGCCGCCACATACTGCGCTTATAAAGTTAATTTAATCCCTGACTGTACAAATCCCCTTTTTGGAACACAATCAGCTAATAACTGCAATCTATTGTTAACATTTGCTTGTGCTCTTCCATATTAAATACATGCATCAAATATATTGGTACATAATAAATATAAGTGTCTTATAAATTGTTTTTTGTGTACTTAGCACAAGTGCGTGATGTCGGGTGAAACGCCAATTCAATCAGCTGATGGGCTTCACACTCCTGCCTACCTGTCATGGAGGAAACTGCAACTCAGCCGCGCCAAGCTCAAAGCATCAAGCAAAACATCTGCTCTGCTCTCTGGTTTCGCTATGGTAAGAAATAACTACATGCTTTTGCATCGCATTTATATGAATAAAATTACTGTATGTATAATAATATTGGTGTGGTATGTTGGTGTAGTGGTATTCGTTGTTTTGTTTGCTAATTGATTAATAAATAAATAAATTATTAAAAAACTCGTCGGTGAAATGGTGTCGGGTATGCATAAAGGGCGCCACACATGGTGCAAATACTATAATAATTTTTATCTTAAGGTCAATGAGACAGCATTATACTATGAAAAGGGAAGCACCTACCTACCTTCACTTTCCTTCTCTCACTGGTATAGCACTGTCTCATATATCTTAAGATAAAATATTATCTTATCTTCGCCGTGTGTGATGCCCTTAATAAGTTTAACTGAACGGGTTGGTTACATTTACTAAAAAACTAATAACTGTAAAGGTTGTATTTAGTTTCTTTCTATGGTCGGATAGCATCCCTATATCAGCAGTATTATGTGTTTTGAGATTTTTGACATGACCATACGTCCATGCAACAGTCTTTTTTAACATATTTAAAAATCTATAGCCGCTTCCCCCACCGATGAAAAGGTATATATTATATAACATCTAAGCTTTGCAACCAAATAGGTCTCTATGACGCTCGAGTAAATCCCCATTTAGCATCGTCCCCTATTATTAGGGGTGGCTTTTGTTGATATTTGCTTTAAAAAAAATCTACTAATGAAATGATCATTGCCTACAGGTTGCATTAGTGGAGATTCAACTGAACCCGCCTGCTTCCCAGGTACCTGTAACAGGCACTAAGGTACAAAAAGTGCAAGCATTTCAAAGATCTTAAGTATTTCCGGGGTATAAAAATCCTATGTTTGATTCCAAGTTATGAAGTATCTGTTTGCCAAGATTTTATTAAATCCCTTCAGCTATTACAGTGTGATTGAATAACAAACATACATACAAACTTTTGCATTGATACTATTAAAGTGCATTCACGTAGCAGGTGGAATTTCGTACAATGACCCGTTAATTCTTGTCTCTGTCACATCGCTCACATATATATTGCCATCGCGCTCGCACAGATGCAGACAACAACATAAATAACATAAAACAATTGCTGTAGATTGTAGAAGGTTATGGGATTCGGCGCTTCGTTTAAAATATAACTCGGTAGTTAATACTTAAGGCTCCAGTCTCCCTAAAATCAGTGTTCTTGCGGAATTTATCAGAAAAGAAACATTTTTATTTAGTCATCAGAAAAGCAATAAATGAAATATATTTTACGTTATTTTAAAGTGTGAGATTTGAAGTTTCCAATACATATTTTATTTTTTAATTTGACGCCACTTTTATTAACTTTGTGAGGCTTTAAACATACCTCTATTTACGTTCCACGCGTAGAGGGTCTCTCTCATTCATGCACACGCCACGTAAAAAATATAATAAAAACAAGAAATGTATTCAGATTACATTTGTCGGCAAATCCTCTACAATAATCTTATCTAGTTACTTTTTTCAAAATTGTCTCAATTTTTTATTTAAACTGCTTTAAAAAGTTATAAATTTCTGAATTCGACCCTTGCAACATATATTTTTTTCTATTACAAAGTAATGGTTTAGTTTCGGTTTTATTTACAAATTATTTTTTGAATGCATATATTTTTTATTCGACAGATAAGTAGTTGCTTTCGGAGTGGTTAAAGTATGATTTCTCTAAACTATTATTTATAATAGAAAAAAATATATGTTGCAAGGGTCGAATTCAGAAATTTATAACTTTTTAAAGCAGTTTAAATAAGAAATTTTGAAAAAAAGTAACTAGATAAGATTATTGTAGAGGATTTGCCGACAAATGTAATCTGAATACATTTCTTGTTTTTATTATATTATTTTTTACGTGGCGTGTGCATGAATGAGAGAGACCCTCTACGCGTGGAACGTAAATAGAGGTATGTTTAAAGCCTCACAAAGCTAATAAAAGTGGCGTCAAATTAAAAAATAAAAGATGTATTGGAAACTTCAAATTTCACACTTTAAAATAACGTAAAATATATTTCATTTATTGCTTTTCTGATGACTAAAAAAAAATGTTTCTTTTCTGATAAATTCCGCAAGAACATTGATTTTAGGGAGACTGGAGCCTTAAGTACAATTAACCTGTTATTATCTCAAAAGTCGCGCACCTTGACATAAAGCAATATGACCTTGGCCTTATGTACTATACGAATTACCTTATAATTAATTTTAAATCCTTAAATTTACCTTAATTATTTTAAATCGGTATCAGCATTAGAAAGAAAAGTGTGAATATTTTCATAGGACTGAGACTAGTGTAGCGGGTTATATCATTATATATTGCCAGAATTCATCTTATTAGTTTACCAACTTTCGATTGCTCTTCTTCAAATGAGACTGTTTCCTCATCGCATATCAACGTAGGATATACCACGTTAGGTACCTACGTGTGTACCTACCTGGAGCGAATATTGCTTTATTTAATTGAAACGCATAACTTTTGCTACTGTGCGCTGTTCAACATTCAACGGTCATCACAGGAAATGGATAAGATAAATCCTGCTATGTTTATGTTAATTATCATTGCACTCAAAAGTTGATCATTCAAAGCCATGTTTTCAATAGCCGCTTGAAAGACAAAGCTATTATATTTATAACCGGTTCAGCCTTCAATTAGTCGGTTATTATAGAAAGCGGACATCTCCGTGGACTTCCACACGGAAGATTCCGTGTAAGAAAATATCTATATCTACTAAATAGGCAGCTGCAATGCAATAAAAGTATAATAAACATACCATATTTTCAACAGGTAGCTATGGTGGAGGTTCAGCTGAACCCGCCCCCCTCCAAGGTCCCCACGGAGATGCTCGTCGCGTTCACAGTATGCACGACACTTCTGGTCGCAGTTCACATGCTGGCGCTCATGATAAGTACATGCATTCTACCGAATATTGAGGCTGTTGGCAACCTTCATAGCATAGCGCTCGTCCACGAGTCCCCTCACGAGAGGCTCCACTGGTACATTGAAATTGCTTGGGCCTTCTCAACACTCCTCGGGCTCATATTGTTCCTAATAGAAATAGCTATACTTTGCTGGGTGAAGTTCTACGACCTGAGCGCTACCGCCGCCTGGTCCGCTTGCGTCGTCCTCATACCAGTGATGATCGTGTTCCTCGCGTTCGCTATACATTTCTACATGTCACTCGCGACGCACAAATACGAAGTCACCGTTACTGGTATAAAAGAACTCGAATTGCTCAAAGAACAAATTGAAATGGGCGACCACGATGCCCGAATGAACAATCTCACTTTACTCGACCAGAGTCGAATCGTGTGATCGTCCCGTTTGTCTCCTGTATGGTGTCCATTTTTTTTGGAATGTTAAATACCTTTTTATTACTTATATATTAAGTTATGTACTTAGATAAGGTTGTACTTATTAAGTGCCAATTTATGGTTGCACGTTTTGTTGATAATGGAGGATTGTTTACACAGGTGCGTTACGTAAACGAGACTGTTTCATAAATGGGTTAATAATTTACGCCTGTGAAACATTGAGTCTCAAATTGGGAGGTGCGAGACATTCATTTTTAAATTAGGAGTATTTTCAAAAGTGCGAGCCCTATATAATTTATTATTATTCTTTCTACTGTGTCTAAAGCTCTCTTGACACATAGTTCTCGTGCACGGTCCCGTGGCTCCCAATTTGGACTTAAATATTAGAATTTACTATTTAGCTCACATTTTAGCATAAGGGAATGCATAAAATCTCAATCTATTATAATATATTATAGTTATTATAGAAGTGTAGTGGTCAGAGAACTAAAATTAAACATGACAAATCTCTGGAAATAAATGTAACACGTATAATTGTATTGTATTCCTGTAGCAAAATTACAGCGATTACGTTTCATAACATAAAATATACTAGGCGTTTGTTATGAAATTCGTCAGTCTATGACAAAATCTCAACATTTGATCCAGATCTTTCTTCTAATTAAATGTACCCTAATACCATTGTACTATGAAATATAGATAATAGCTTAAAATGAGACTCATAATTCAGAATTTTTAAGTGCCCTCCTAAGGCCTAAACTGAATAAATGGCTTTGACTTTGAGACTACATTTCATATAATGTAAATACCTACTACCAATCAAGTTAGGCCTTTTGCACATTATAAGACACGAACTTTAGACATGAAAAGGATTAGTAAGCGCGTGTCTAAGCCGTCATAAGAAAAATATCTTGTTATATGTAGGGTCTTGTGAGAAATGTCCTGTAAGACATTTTCACTGACACGGAGAGGAGTTCAGATGAATAAATTATGAGATATCTTGAATTAACATAACGTCATCATCATGACATCCATTCTTATCTGTTTTGTCTCGACGAATACACTCCGCATCAATGGATACGCGCCCTAAGCATAGTAACTACTTGATTTGATATCTTACTTAATATTTAATTAAAGCTCAAATTGAATCGGACTTCATTCATAGATATTGAGCATAGCGTATAAAAATATTGTTAATAACAATGTGTATGAGGAAAATTTCGACCAAAAATTGTGGATGCAATATTACTATACTGCTTATCAGATTTAGATAACAAATTGCGATAAATATTGATGCAATGATACCTACTGTTTTGATAACATTGGTATTTATACATAATTTAAAAAAAAACAACCAAATTTAGCCTACCTATTGACGATTAGAGTGGTCTAATTAGCTAAACAAAGACTTAAAAAATATCATAAACTCAAATATTAAAAAAACAAATGTTAGATCTCTGGTCCTCATATCCTCCACTGTAGTTGTTTTCGAATTTTGTAATTAATTGTCATAGAATTAGTCACTTTGCTACATGGCTAATATCACTATTATTTCAACCAATTCATGGTTGAGAAGCTCAGAATTATCAAAGGAGAGTGTGTTTAGTATACCTAATAACTAAATATGTTTCTTCTCTGCCAGTCTGAGCCAAAAAATATTAAGTAGGTACATGGCAATAATATGATATTGACTGTATGTTTACATCCAATAAGTACTCTGTGATATAATATTGAATGACATTGTAATAAAATATATATATTTATAAATAAATAATTAGCATTAGTATTTTATTGTTCATGTAAACCTGTAGTTTTTATACAAATTGTATTACACTTAAAGATCTTTGTGTCATTAATAAAATCCTGTTATTTGGTCAATACAGTACTGCAAGTTTTTGTCAATATCCCCTATCCTCTGTTTTAGCCAGAACTCGCTCTCTTCTAGAATCTTCTTTGAGTTTTGTAAATACTCCTGAAAGTTAAACAATTGAAGCACAAAATAAATGTGAGGTACTTTTATTATTTAGTACCTAAGTAATGTGAAAAAAAAATACTACAAAAGGCTATAATTACATTACCGTGATGTGGGAAACGTGATATTGTTATCGTCTTTGTAAATAATGACCAACGTTATCTACATAGTTAAGTGACTCGTATAATAGATGTAAAATAGGTAGGAGCCATTGTAACCGGGAAATAATCAAGTTACAAAGAAACTAAAACTAAATTAGGTACCGTGCTTAGATAATTAACCTACTTACCTACAATATTGTTGGTAAGTAGGTATCTCTTCATGAAAATAAACATGACGATCCATGCATTGATATGCTCGGATTATAAAGTTCTAGCTTAGGTACGTCCCGCGGTTTCACCCGTGTTCTCGGGATAGAAACTAGCCTATGTGATTCACGTGGCCCATAAACTAACTCTATGCAATAAATCAGGTCAATCCGATGCTGTGTGAAAGAAGGACAAACCAAACACTTTCCCATTTATAATAGTAAAATATGTAAGGGAGGGATTTCAGCATTACATACAAAGCCCTCTAAATTACATACAACTTAACTTTATCGTACCTATATGTGTATCTAAAATCTATATTTATTAGATTAAGTTTTGAACGATGATACCTACCTACATACATACATTATCTAAGCCTGTCTACACACAATGAGGGCCTGATTTACCGACAGGCTAATAAGGCTAGAGCCTAGATAATATTATTTGGTAATTTTGGGAAAATACGTGCGTTAAGATAAAATTCTTGGGTGCGCTCTCACACTAAGCGCAAGGAAAAGTAGTTTGATATAATATTCTCAATTCTCATAGCACTTCGAACAGAGCAATTATCGCAAGGATTTAACATTTTTTTAAATTTCTTGTATATTTTTAGGATAAAATAAATAGATTGTAAAAATAACTATTGGAATTATTTCGTTCGTTTCGTCTTTCGTATACCTACTTACTGACAGTTTGATTCAAAGATGTTACGTAAGCTCTCTTCTGCACTTGTAAAAGGGTACGACAGGACAGGCTGGGGGGCACATACATAGTTAGCCTAGGGTCAGAACTCTAAATCAGGCATTGCACACAATGGAAGGTTTTAGCTGATTTTTACGAAAGGATAAATATTTTTGATTCACAGGTAATGTAACTCGTGCATGTCTTCACTTTTCATAAGTAAATGTACCTAAGTAGATACATATTAAGTAATTCAATCAATTCTTACCTAGTCTAAATTTGTAGCGAAAAGAATCAGACTAAATGATAAAAGGGTGAGAAATAATAAATGAAACTCCCTAAACAAATGTAGGTACTATCGGTAAGTAGTACCTACATTTGTTTGCTTATTCTTTTGACCACAGTTTGAAAATGGTATTTTGTGACGGACAATGGTGAGCACAATATTTTTTCTTCTAAAACTGGCCCTCAAATGTCGCTGCAAGTTTTGCTACTTAAATTGGATAAGTTAGGTAGTATAAGAAAATCTAACCGGTGGCAAAGGATATTCGGTAGGCAAGTCGCAGAACTGTCTTATAATAATATCGGTCATCTTAGACTTGACACAGACGTCGTTGGTCCAACATCCTTCCTGCAGTTGCCCTGTGTGCATATGGTAGAACCGACCAAGTCCGTTCTTCATATTATCGATCCAATGACCTTCGTAGCGATTACCATTTTCTGAATAATGCGTGATTATTATTCAATAGATAGTTACGAGGACATGTCACGAGCTAAAATGGTCTATTGTTTCTAAGTAAGTAGCATGAGTCATTTAGGCATTTATATTTAGGTGGAATATGTCAGCATAATACGAAATTATACACATCTACAGGAACTCTAGTTAATTCGGCTTTTATCATCTGTAAAGTTCGAAGTAGAATCTTTAGATCAGTGGTTCTTAACCGGTGGTCCGCGGACCACTAGTGGTTCCTGGAAACACCCGACGTAGTCCGTGACGCCATCCGAAAAATATTGAATCGTAAAAAAAAACTGTTGTCTTTGAAAAATTGTAGTGTTTTATTTATAGATAGAACAACCCTTTATTCATTTACATTTAGGTATCTACTGTATATTACCACCAAACAGTTGGTGGTCCATGACAAGACAGAAATTTTGTCAAATGGTCCCTCATCACATCACTAAAAGGGTAAAAACCACTGCTTTAGGTCATATGAGTGGACCTAAACATAATAGTAATTTCCTCAAATTGCAATTGGCCATTATGGCTGCGGGCAAGATTTTAAATAAATACCGACCACTAATGATAGAGGTCCATCCATCCATCTTAGCTAGTAATTACCTACTTACAAAGATAAGTTGAATACCTACCATACACAAACATTCCTAGGCCATGTTTTTTGCTCATGTTCCAGTATCCCACGTAAAATGTCCCACCAGAGTACCACATCTTGCCGAAGCCATGGCGACACCCTCTCTTCCAGAACCCAAAGTATACGTCACCGTTTGCGTAATATCTCCAGCCAATGCCTTCAGGTTTCCCGCGGATCCAATCCCCTCGATATTCGAGACTGTACGTGCCGTTTTCGAGTCGATTGCTAAGAGTGCCGAAGCCGTGTCTGATCATTCATAAAAAAGAAGATGAAAGCTATCACATTTGAAGTAGGTACCGATATAAGTAGATATTATTATAAGAATTCTTAACGAGGTGATTTGTCCATACTTTCATCATTAAGTTTTCACATACTTTTAGGGAAATCTCTAAGGTACCCTAAACCCTTAAGGTATATGAGTAAATTCTGACTTTGGAACCCTATCCTGCGCGTGTACCAACACGCACTTGGCCGGTTTTATATAAAGTAACTTGACTCACTAACCTGAAACCTTTATACCAGTCTCCCTCATATAATTTTCCAGTGATTGTTCGAAAAGACCCTTTCCCTGTGACAAAATTTTATCCAATATTGGTTTGCTAATTTTCAGTAATGTTAAGTAATCTAATTAAACGAAATGTATTAACTACCAACGCTAAATAGCGTGCCTAAATAATCCTTAATAGGAATCTTTGATTCTATTGTAAACCCGTACTGATATTAAATGGTAGTGGTATGCTCTTTGTTACCTACTGAATAAGGTTTCAAGTTCTATTCAAAATATAACCAACTTGTATTGATTGTGTCCCCACTGCTCCTATAGTACCTACCATCATACACTAACAGAGAGACGTTCCCCGAACAGGCTACGTAATAAAGTAGGTAGTTTACGTAAGTTGGTTGGTACCTTCTTTCAAAGAATTCTTCCAGTCCCCAACATATCTATCTAGTCTCGATGAGAATATTGAATGATGTAACCCATTTTTTATTGATTTCTTTTCAGCTGCTATAAGCAGAGGCGTGAAATTTCGTGGTTTAGTATAAAACGGCATAAGTAATTTAAATATAAATTGTAAGTAAACTGACAAAAGCTGTCATTTTAGGCAAATCGAAAATGATCTATGATGCCGATGACGACTTCAATTCAATCCATAGATTCTTTATAAAAACTAGAGATACACGGTACCTATAATGTCAAATAAAACGCAACATACTTAACTAAAACAATTTTAATGTATCTTCTATTTAAAACATAATTTATGCGTTTCCATGCGCTTTTTGTAAGCCTCTACTCAACTCGATCAGCTGTCGATAGTCCTCTCTGAAGCCTTGAAGTGCCAGTTCTTGCTGACTCTTCATCGATGAGTTGGAGGCTATATACTTTTGTATGCACTCTATGCATTTGTTATCTATGTGTATATCTTCCTCTGTCAGGCGTTCTGGCTTGGTCAGTTGAATTGGTGTCGGTAAAATCTGGAAGTTTAGGTTTTGAGTGATACAAATACGAGGAAGAGAGACAACACTGACCTGAACTGGAATTTTATGATAGGTATTATGAGATAAATTGTTTACAGTAATATGACAGTAGATATACAATAGGCTTATTTTGTGGTAATATCGAGATTATTCACGCACGATAATCTATTATCTAAATATTTTTTTATGTACCTACTTACTTCCTTTATTAATGTGTGTATTACGAACCTATGGTAAAGTTTTTTTTTAACTTTGTATAGGCTTGTGTTTGACCACAATCTCACTATGGTAGGGGATGATGTGGCCGAAGGTGGTAAGCACACATAGCTTAGAAGGATCTGGCTCTCAAGTGCAGCTGCCGGAACACACCAATAGGTGTTTGGCGACAGATTTTCAACTTGAGGGTGGTAGCCAGCCAGGCGGGTACTACAAAGTACCCTATCACCGTGCAATGGTTTCCTCACGATGTTTTCCTTCACCGAAAGCTCAAGCTCATTGTAGGATTCGAACCCACGACCTTCGCCGCGGCGTCACTACCGCTGAGCGATCATCGCCTTAACTTTATCAGTTTCTAATCTGAACAAGGTGAAAGGTAAGGATTGAGTTTATTTTATTCACCTGTTGTGCAAGTCCCTCGGCCAAATCTCCATTAGCGACATCTCCATGTATAGCGTGACGTAGAGCCGTGAGCAGAGCCGCCTCCCTGACCGCGCCGCCCTGCAGCAGTTCCAGCATCAAGTTGTCCACGCTTCCGTACCAGGTGAGGTAGAATGTTAGGGGACCGAAGTGACGGGTCGATCTGAAAGGACATTAGGTAGATTCATAAAATAATAAAAATAAAATATATAAATATTCTGGGACATTATTCCTCACACACGGCCATCTGACCCCAAACTAAGCAGAGCATGTACTATGGAAGCCAGATAACTGATATACTACATATACTACTTTTTCTTTTGTAAATACATACATATATAGATAATTACAGCCAGACACAGGACAAACAGACATGTTCATGCACACAAAAGCGTAGCCTATGAACGCATGCAACACCAGGGGTATCACTCGCGCGTTGCCGACCCTTCCCCCCTCTCCGATGAGCTCTGGCAACCTTACTCACGCGCAGGAACACAACTATAAGTTATTTGGCTGCGGTATTCTGTAAGGTGGAGGTACTTCCCCAGTCAAGCTGCTCTTTGTGCGACATATCGCTATGCTCTACCCCTCATAACATAGTTTTTTTGTGGTTTTTTTTTTTTTTACTTTGTGTAGGCTTGTGTTTGACCACAACCTCACTATGGTAAGTAATGATGTGGCCAAAGGGAGATAAATCTTACATTATTTAAGGTCAACATACCTTAGTAGATCATATTTCTTGTAATAATCAACATGCTGGTATGTGATACTGGTAATCCTCTGGTACGAATGCTCATCCGGTTCATACTGCACGCAGGCTCGGTCAAGAACAAACTCATATTTTTCATTGTCCAACAATGTATTGAATTTCTCTTCATCCGTGAACATTAGGGGCTCTTTTAGTTTACATCCATTTAATGGGAAATATACCTGTAATATGATAACCATAATATTGAATAAAAATGGGCATTTGTATGGCATTAAATACCTAATCCTTTTGTGAAGAGATTATAATTTAAATAGAAGGAAATAAGTGTCTACCTGATTCAGTCTTTTTCTGATGCCATGGTCACAACTACTTAGTGTGCCATCAGGATCTCTGTAATAGTAGAAGATAGTAAAATTTAGAATTAGAGATAAATTGATTGTAACATTGGTACTTACTTATTTATAGATTTCTTTCAGTACCTACTAATTGAGTACTACCCATCCACTATGATCAAGGGAGTCAGCTCCCTTGTTAAAAAATCATGAGATCCATACATTGATGAAAAATTATTATTTATTATGCGGATAAAGTCAAAGAGTCCAGACTGAGATGGTACGGTCATGTACTTAGACGAACAGATGACCATGTCGTAAAAAAGTGCCTTTCTATGGCTACAAAGAAGTGGTGAAGAGGAACACCTCAAATCACATGGATGATGAAGGTCCAAAAGGACATGAGGGAGATAGGACTTATAGAAAATGATGCATAAAATCGAAACAAATGGCGTCGCATGATTGGAAAAGCCGACCCCGCGTAAAAGGGAAAAGGCGAGGCCAAAAAGAAAAAAGATGTATTTCCCTACGATAAAATATTTTTGATGTCTGATTATGGACTGACAAGCAGGCAGTTCATCTGATGGTATGTAGCTACCATGCTATTATCGGGTTCTAAAATTATTTTAAATGACTCAAGTTATTTAATGATAACAACCCAAAAAATCTTTGTTTTCTTTATTACAGAACCTTGTATGTTTCTTTTTCGAAGCCAAATAACTTAATCAAAGACAAGCGATTATACCTTTGTACAATAATCCTGTTTTCATTGGCAACACCAAAAGTAATGTCTGTAAATAGGTATGTGGCTGTATCATATCCAGATAGTGCTGGATCTTTGGATAGCACATCATTGATATGTTCCTGGATCTGAAAACATTTATATAATATTATTGTAATAAAGTAACCTGGTTGATTTCATAGACAAATAATGCATCATAAACTCTTTATTAAAATAGGTACATTTATAATTCATAGAATTAAAATGTGAATGAATAATATTTGATACCAAAGGATGCTAAGATTACTAGATATTTTAATAGATAAATTCACTCATTTATTTAGTTTAGGCCCTATTAAGGCACTTATGAATGTTAAACATTAGAATTCAATTATGTATTGTGGTCCTGACATTAAATACAAGTTTAGCTTAAAGGATAACTCATATTATTAATAATATCACTAACAGGACTATTGTTGCCAATAAGCCTGACATTATATTGAAAGTTAATCAAGAGCGCAACATAGCAGAGGAACACAGGTGAAACCATAGAGTGGAAGCTAGTATATATTATTAATTGATAAAAGTAAAACTTGGTCTTAATTTATTGATTATTTTTTTGGTGTAATGTATTAGTATATGAATCTAAGCATAAATTATATAATACAAGTTATTTATTTCGCAATAGTATATCCGATTCTATTTATGCAACTTTTATTTTCAGAAAAAGAAGGTAAAATAAATGAAAAATTAAGGAAATAGAAAATTTTACCTTTACAATAGGAGGCATCTGTAGTAACCTTTCTGCCTTTTCATTAGCACTTGCTATTTCCGCCTCTAGTTCCTCATCAGTTAAGAACTTGTACGTGGGTGTTCGAAGGACTGGGAACCCACTATTAGTCCTTTTTCTGAACACCTTGTTGAAATCTGGACGAGTCAGTCTTTTCAGCAAAACTTGCACATTCGAAGAGAAGAACTTCGGCGCCGGATCTTGTGGTCCATCTGTTCACATTAATAGAGAGTAAATAGACTCCCTCTAGCATAACAAATGCTATCTAAGATATTGTTGTTATTTTCTTACCGTAGAGGGATGGTACTAAGCTCAGTTTTCTATAGGATACCACGAGCACCTGGGCATCATAATGTTTTGTTATGAGGCTTCTCGCATTATTATGAGCAAATTTCCTAAACAACATAGACATATTGTGAGTTAAAAAAATATTATATTGCTTATTATTAATAATAACCTCAAAAAATAAATAAGTATCAACAGTGCTGCCAGCTCGGGTAAGATATTTTGGTCATTTTTTTTGAGTATTTTGGACCGGACGGTCGCGATCGGTCGGTATCGGTACTGGTTAGGCTAACTATATACAGTAATCTGTGGGCTAACTGACGAACGGACGGTATTCAAAACTGTAGGACTGTTAGGAGGTGGTCTGCTACATCTGTATACGAGAGAGAATTATGCCGGCAATTTAAAGCTATCCAGTAGTCTATCCAAAAGAGGATAGTTAAATTAATTCGATTTAGATAACTATAGTACGCCCGCAAACTATAATATTGTTTCTCTCTCTTTGCTTTGGGGGCTGTCGTTTTTGTGCTCACCAGTTGGCGCCACTGTCGAGTAAGGTCCTGAAGCATAACTGAAAGCTTATTATTTACGGGCGTGAAAACAATATTCATACCTTATCATATTTTCTACCTTAACCCGTACCGTAAGGTATTGCAAAATATTCACAACATTATTCTAATTAGAAATCGGTGTATTTTGAGTTTTATTGAATAATATCGGTGTCACTTGTCCATTGAACATAAATCTTAGTGAACGAGTGAAGTGAAATTAAATGAAGGTTGTCTCAAATAGTTCACATTAAGTTTTTGTAGAACGGCTGCCATTCTACTAAAACCTGACCAAAGAACACTTCTATGAACCTGACTGACTGGACTTGACTTGACTATACATTATGTAGGTAAACCAGACTTGACTTTGGAATTTATACTTTATCCCGATATCCAATTTAGGTGTTCCTAAATCGGGTAGTGTAATAATCACTTTAAGATGATATAAGAACTCTTAACAACTCTTTGCCTTCCCTAAAAGAACTAACAAAAAAAAACTAAACTATGGTTGTGAAGGAAAACAATAGAAAAAATATCTTTTGCCTATGGTTGGTTAAAAAAAAAGAAACATATCAATCTCGATATTTTGATCAAATTTTTTAATTATTTCTAGCTAATTTTGTGATGTAGAAAATTCTCTTGGTAGTTTGTTTGTGATGTAGAAGAATCTAATGAAGCAGTGTCGGTATTATGGCTAAAAGAAAAGCGGGTGTGAATGATATAATTTATGAATTGGACAATGATGATATCGAAATTAGTAGCGAAGATGAGGTTAGAGAAGCTAAAATGAATCGTTTGGAGGTAAATGTAAGTTTGAATTCGAGCCAGGACGACGTTATGACCGAGGGAAGTTGTACAGAAGTTATTGATATTGATAGTTCTCATGATAATTTGTATGAAACTTTGTCATCGACGATTGAGCAGAATGGAGGGAAAATTTCTGCCGATTGTGTTGTCGTTGAAGATGTACCAAACGTACCAAGTCCGCCACAACCTGAAGTGGAAGTCGACAGTAATAAAAAGATAAGTAATGAATGTTCAAAAACAACTATATTCAATGAGGACATAGTTATAGATTCGCCAGCTTCTAACATTGATTTGGGAGTAGTTGGGTGCGAAAATAGGACACCCTTAGTTACTGTGCGTTTCAGAGACAATAAATTAGCTGTAAATTACAAGGAGAAAATTAAAGCATTTATGTTGAAGCTTATAAAGTTGCATGATAAAGATTATTCTATGGAATCAGAGAGTGAGACTGACTTAGAACTTGATATTTGGCCCGAGGATTTGAATGAAGAGGATATTCATCAAAAAGAGTTTGTAAAGGAACCAGAGGAGAGCTTATTCTTTGTTGACACTGATCCAAATATTGATGCTCCACCAGATATACCTAGATATAGGCAGGTAAGTGTTAAATTTGAGTACATTTTTTTGTAAATTTGAATCCTTCAAACATGAGCTTTCACTGAAGGATAACATCATTAGGAAACTTCTGCATGGTGGTAGAGCTGGATACCTCCCTCCAGATGAAAATCTGTCGCCTATTGGTGTGTTTTAGTAGTTATACTTGAAAGTGTTGCATGCTTACAACATTCAGCCACATCATCACAACATGGTGATATTGTGGTAAAAAGCAAGTCTATTAATTGTTAAAATATAAATGGATTATGCCCCCAACAGTTATGATGTATGATGATGACTTTCATCATGAATATTTTATAGTATAATATTGGGTCACAATTTTCAGGTTTCCACAATCATATCAAATGCACCAGAAAGAGCGCTGACTCCACCATCAACTTTTAAAAGAGGTCCAATCTGCTTCAACTGTGACGGTAGTCATGCACTGAGGGACTGTAAACTTCCTAGAGACAATGCTAGAATAAATGAAAATAGGAAGAATATGGTCGTTAAAGTTGGGTTGGTATTCCTTTATACCATGTTACTTACTATCAGAATGATGTGTTGCCAATAAATTAATGAATCTTTAATATCACAAATTCATAGACAATGTTTTTTGTGCAACTGTCAATGGTTCAAAATTGAATATAACTAACCAGATTACAGTCATACCTTACTCATAATTAAGATACCTCATGATTTCTAATACTATCTGAATTTTATTACTTATTCTACTAATATTATAATATTTGTGTGGATGTTTGTTACTCAATCACACCATAATGGCTGAACAGATTTGAATAAAATTTTGCACACAGATAGACCATACTCAAATTAAAACAGTATATGAGGGTAAAACCAAAGGGCAAAAGCTAGTCAATAATATTTACAATTTGTATTTCCATAGATTCCAAGACAATGTTCCAATCCTACATCTACATTAGAATATTGAACTATTCTACTCATTAAACTTATTCCCAAAATCTTGTACATTACAGACGGTACCATGTAGAAGATGAACAGAAATATGGACACTTGGTAGCTGGTAGGATATCTGGCCAACTCCGACATTCACTAGGGCTGAAGCGTCATCAGCTTCCACTGCACATATACCGCATGAGGCTGCTGGGCTACCCTCCAGGGTGGCTGGAGGAGGCCAGGATATCCCACTCAGGGATAACCATGTTTGATTCTGCAGTAAATATTGTTTTCTCTATTTTCCTAGCGTATATGATATTATAAATGCGAATGTGAGTTGGTTGGATGTTTGTTATCTTTTCACACCTAAACTGCTGAACCGATAGCGATCAAATTTGGTATGTCCATAGCCTATGGTATGGAAAAGGACATGGGCTACTTTTTCTTGGGAATGCGGGTCAAACCGCTGGGGACAGCTAGTATATTTAAATAAAACTGACTGCCCTACCCTAAATTACACAAAAACTTAACCTAAGTTAAGTGTATGTTTGATTGCAATTGCTTTAATATATAACTGTTATTAATGTTATATTTTAAGTACTAAACAAGCAACTTTGCACATTAAAATGATATATTTAGGGTATGTATTTGTAAATTCCAGGGTATCGCAATTTTGGACCCAGAAGAGGAAGAAGGCGAAGTGTGTGAACCAGGCTCTAAAGACAAGTTTGACATAAAAAAGATACTTGACTTCCCTGGTTTCAATGTGCCTGCCAGTCCTAGATATAAAGAGGTAATATTTTATTAGTCTTCAAGATTCACATTATTTACATTGGTTGATGTAGCTAATGGTAAGCAAGAAAATGAAAACAGTAAGCTAGATGGGAATAAGCTCTCAAATGCAGTGGACAGAACCAGGTCAGTCTATACTCCATATAACCCTCATGCTAAGGAAAGGTAACTGCCCACCTGTACGTCGATACCACCTTACCCCACTCAGAAAATATGAAATACTTAGACTTATAGCTAGATCAAAATCAAAGCTATTTATTCTGTTTAAGAAAGTAGAACTTATGAATGTTGAAGCTACTAAACTCAGTATGAGCGCAACATTGAAAGGTCAAAAGATAGAAAATGTAATTGCAGTACAGTAAACTGGATTGTATAAAGAAATGGTAAACAAACAAACTTCTGATTTGTAAGATAGTGCTCAAACTCTTCTGGATGTATGGAATCCAAGGTCAATAGTAAATGTTCCCTGGGTCATCAAAAATGCTGAAATACATGTAAGTGTACATTGTTAAATCGTAGAATCCAAAACACTTGTATTAAATACCTCAAGAGACAAAGCATTTTCTAATTGAAGAAAACAAAAAAATTACAAAGTATTACGATTCCATGGTTTTCTAAATGGAAATGCATTTTTCAGGATGCACAGGCATACGGCCTCCCACCGATGTCGGATGAAGATAGCAAGATGGCGATGTTACAAATGTTGGCGCCGAACGCCATGAAGGCGTACAAGCGCAAGAAGCTCACGATGTTCCCGTCGGGGCCCTCTACCAAGGCGCAAGAGGGACATGCTGAGATGGACCTTGATAGTGGAGATGGTAAGGAGGAATAATCATAAAATATTGAAATATATCTATTTTTTTCAAAATACTACTACTATATAAAATTTATTTTATGAGTTCGAAATGGTCTTCAGTAAAATTTGGATGAATGTGACCTTTTTATGTTTTATTTTTAGACAGGTTTAAGTTTGACCACCATTAACTACCTTTTTGGTTTTTTAATAACACTCACTTCAAACTTTGTTAGTATTTATTGTCCTTTCTTATACGAGACACTAAATTAAATAAACTTACTACAATCGTCCATATACTGTCTAACCAGAAACTTATTCACATTTCAGAAGTTGCAGAATTCCCGTCCATTCCGCCTCTACCGGACGAAGCGCCTCCCCCTCCCCCTCCACCACCCGAGTCCCCTCCCCCGCCACCTCACGAGCCCCAGCCCCCGCCACCTCCAGATTCCCCTCCGCCGCCACCTCCCGACTCCCAGCCACCTCCCGACTCCCAGCCCCAGCCACCTCCCGACTCCCAGCCCCTGCCACCTCCCGACTCCCAGCCCCTGCCACCTCCCGACTCCCAGCCCCTGCCACCTCCCGACTCCCAGCCTTCGCTACCCGCAGAATGTGTAACGTTAGAGCTTATGGATACAGATAAAACTGAATATGACAGCCAAGCGGATGATATTGAAGTGATAGAGGTCATGAAAGTAGCTGATATACCTGTGCCTATTGCCGACCTTATTACTATTGATGAAGAATATGTAAGTATTATTTAAACATTACTATAATGACATTTTCATTTTTAGAAAATACTGTTCAGTGTTCCCCACGTTCCCATTAGGGATAAAAAGCGGTAACTCTCGGGCCCGTAAACTTTATTCAAAAAATCACATCAATCTCTTAATTACTTGTGGAAGAAGGACAAACCTACATGCATGCCAAAAAACACGATTACCCGTTTATATTAGTATAAACTATGATACTATTTCTTTCATCATTTAGGTATAATTCGTTTTTGTTAATTTTTTCCACAACAACCATTCTTTATCTGGGCGTAGCGTAGTTCGAATGTTTTTCTTCATCATATAAAAGAGCATAATAATATGTCGCTCAAAGAGCAGCTCGACTGGGGAAGTACCTCCACTTTACAGAATACCGCAGCCAAATGAAAATACTTGTGTTCCTGCGCGTGAGTAAGGTCGCCAGAGCTCATCGGGGAGGGGGGAAGGGCCGGCAACGCGCGAGTGATACTTCTGGTGTTGCAAGCGTTCATAGGCTACGGTAACCGCTTACCATCAGGCGGGCCGTATGACGACATTATTGTGGTATAAAAAAAGGAAAAAAATGTCTATGTTAACCACCTGCCCGTCTTCTGAACTATGTTTATTGACCGACAGTCTCTTAGCCTTAGTCCATACCTACGACCTTAGTTCGACAACGATTTTCTTTTCATACATTACTAGCTTCCGTCCCGCGGTTTCGGCCGCGTTCCCAAGGGATCTGTTTTCCCGAGATAGAAAGTAGCCTATTTTCATTTCCATACCATAGGCTACATGCGTACCAAATTTCATCGCAATCGGTTCAGCGGTTTAGGCGTGAAAAGGTAACAAACAAACAAACTCACTTTCGCATTTATAATATTAGTTAGGATTAGGATTCATTCTAGTATTGCAATGACAAAAATTATGTTTATAAATTTACAGGATAAATTAGAGCCCTGCAGTGGTCGTGAAAGTCCAACTCTAGATGATCTAGAGACAAAAAAACGATTGCTGTTAGACGCGCTCGAAGGCGATAACACTTCATTAAATATTTCTATATCAGACATGGAAATTATTGACGAAGAGAAAGCTGAAATTAATGACGAAAATACAGATATGATAAGTACAATAAAAGATAAGGACACTGTAAATAATGAAAACAATGTTGACAATAGTGAAACTAAACTAGACGTCGAAACTAATATACAAAAAGTAGATAAACCTAATTTAGAAGAAACACCAAGTACATCAACAAATGACTCGCAAACAAATGATGTTGAAGCAAGTAATAATGCAGAAAACAGTGAACTTTTAAGAACTCCAGACCAGAAAACTGGTCATGTAAAGACTACTCTATATGGTACACCAGTTATAAACATAGCATCCCCGTTCATGAAACTGCCGAGTGACAAAAAGTTCGCCAAAGATATCTGTGACGTATTAAATTACGAGAATCTTCCTAATTCCACAGGAAAGTACGAACAAATAAAGACATTGCTCAAGAAGGTCAAAAGTGAAGTAGATAGGATACAAGATTCATGATATGTACAACATAACCCTTTAAGAGGTGTTTAATACAGGTGGTAGCCCTCCGCAGACTATTTGTGTGAATTCAGTATATCATTCTAAGAAATTATTTTAGGAATGTTATGAGAGTCCAACAAATCTGATGTTTTATATTTTAGGAACGTTATGAGAGTCCAACAAATCTGATGTTTTATTACCTCATAATGCAATGAATTGTTACCGTGGCAAAACGCAGGTAGCGAATGGCAGCAGCGCAGCGAGCCTTCGGCCGCCTCCCCGCTACGGGTCAATGAGAGTTGTTAAACATACATTGCTGATTTTTTATTTTAGCTGTTTTATTTACATAAATGAAGTGCTGCGTACAGAGGATGTAAATTTACATTGAAATAAAGGAATAGTAACTGAAAAAAACGATAAAAATAATAAAAATCTTGAGAAAATTTCTGGTGGAATAGGATTCAAAAATAAGGAGCTGAATGTACCGTCAGTTTGCGGAGAGCTGTTCCTTACACCTGTATAGTTATTTCCAAACTAAGTCAAAGTATTTTTGTACTGCCATCATCATTTTACATAATTTGGTCCAATTATTTTGGACGCATAGCAACAATAAATACATAGTTTAGTTGTGGTGAATGATCCCCATTTTGGATTTTGAACGAATATTTCTTTTGTTTTATTTATTACATCAATGCCAAGCGCCTCAGACGCCGCCGTATGCCGTAGCATACATTGATTCAATTAATACTAATGTCCGTTACTTTTTGATAAAGAACCATCGTATGGTATAACTAGTTTTAAAAGCATAATTAATACATACAATAATCCATTGCCATAAGCCTCATGGGCGGACGAAAAAAAATCTTCCGCCCATGAAGCGTAAAATTAACGTAATAAATTAAATCACGCAAAAATTCCGTTCTAAAATCAAAATGGGGACATTCCACCTTTAAACATTTTTGTTACTTCTTCTTGGTAATTTGTCACTTCCATACTATAAGATGATTATTTTTATATGTCAGGGCTTTAGTTAGAAAAATGCAATAAATACACATTTAATGTATTTTTTTTATTTCTTTACCATTATGCATATCACAAAAGAATACACGCGAGTGATTTTTTTATAGTTAAAATATGTATGTTGTAATATTAAGTGCACAAGTCGGTATTTGATTATAAATAAAACAATACAAATTTCAAAGATATATTAATTTATTTCTCTACACATATAAATAAAATCTCGAGTGGTTTTGTCTTTAATTCATTATACAGTATAAATTGATACAATTACATAAATTCAATTGTGAAAAATCATTTATAAATCCACCAACCCAAGGCAAACATGTGAAATAATTAAATACTAGTGGAATAAGTTAAAATATAAAAACAATAAAGCAAACTATGTAATGAAAACTTTAAAGAAATTCTTAGCAGAGATCATAAGCTCATAGTATAAAACTATGCCATGGATGATGTTAGACAGTCGTTTCAGTTTCTATATTGTTTTTTTATTTAGTTACAAGCAAAAATTATGTGCATTTTATTAATAATATAATTAAATTAAAATATTAACATAAAACCAAACACGTTAAAGGGTTATTTTATAATAATCACAGAAAAACCTACACTTCACGAAATAAAAAGTAGGGAATATCCCAATTTACAATTAGTAGGATTGAAAAAGTCAGTTTCTAAAATAGGAAAAGTTATTTTTCTCATACTATGCCTTTTTAGGGTTCCAGAGTGAAATGGCAAAAAACGGAACCCTTATATTTATTGTTTGGACTCCAATCGTGAAAGGAACCCCAATTTCGTCATAGAATTTTTAAATATCTACTTTAAATGAAGGGTTAGGCAGGAATGCAATTCATAGATATCGAGAAAAATATCGATATACCTATAACAGTCTCATAAATATATTTTTTAAAATCTTAGGATAGGCTTAGGTGGGTTTAACCACAATCTCACCATGAGTTATATCGATTGCTGAAATATCTATATTTACGAGACGGTTTAATCGAATTTCTATATATCGTTGCATTCTGATGCAGCAGAAATTACATTGGCTTTTCCTCTCTTACTAATTAATATGAGTGAGAAAGGGATAGCGATAGAAACATCGCCGGTAGACGCAGCTGCGGAGACTATCATCATAAATTGCTCACGTCAATCTAGTTTGTTAAACCTACAAATCAGATCTATTACAATTTATTATATTTCGAATAACTTTGAGATGTATTATTGCACTTATTGTGATGTAATTTAGTTAATTTAGACGCAACACAAAATTGCAATCAGCCGCACTATCGCGAATGCGTGATAGATACTTAGATATTATTGAATCATACATTCTCTACAACAATAAATTATAGCACCAAGTAATTAAAGTTTTTGGAGGCAACATCCAAACGTGGATACAAAATTTACTACACAAGCTTTTTAAATGAATCAATAACTCTAACATTAGCTTGTCTATTTTGTTTACTGCAGAAATTTTACTAATTTTTGGCATTGAAAATTACAACTCCATTATAAAATCCATGCTTTACAACAATTTGAACATATACATTGAAAATATTTATAACGCTAACTCATGTATCTACAGTAAGTATACTTGGTGTTTATTATTTGCTATAATTATAATGCTGGGTATCTTAAGCAATGTACAGTTGGAAAACTGTTACTCAATCATTATTTATTATTGTATGTCATTTACTTAAAGTATTATATACCTATACTTACACATGATCTTACGCAGCTACTCGCAATTTGTGATATCGATAATCGAGACCACAATTCGGTGCGTTATAACGATATTTCGATACTCTTCACTAAACCTTTATAATACAAATTACTGGAATTCAAATAGCAACGATCCCTTGACGATGAACTAGCAGTCATCTTTTTGTTGGGATTAAATTCTGGGCGGAGTGGGTGGTGCGCCGTCGCGGTCCTGAAGAAAAGATAACACTGTATTTTAAACTTTATTACAACTAAATTAAACTGTAACTCGTGGAATGTGATCTGGATTATAGACATTTAAAATTGGGGATTCGGGTCAAATCCATCCAAGACTACTCAAATAAAAAAAACAGGTACCTATACTGTGTTATTTTTTTAGAATTAAAAGTTTCTTTAAGAAACCTACGTTTAGTTTTCTGCAACAAGCATAGGTTTAAAATTAAATGTAGTTTAAAAAAAACAACAGCTACAATTCCGACTTATCATTTCCAAATAAAAACTACGCTGGAATCTCGGTAGAGCCACAGTTGCGACCTACATCAGCCCTTGCTTACGTAAATTTCAGAAACTAAAGCAATCTTATATGTTATAGTCAAGGAATAACCAAAACAGTGGTCATTTAATTCAACATCAACTGATTACAAGGCTTCTGATAATCACCGTTTCCTGTTCTCTATCACTTAGACAATATATTATCAGACTCATCATTATTGGACAAAATATGTTTTCATAAAACATGTGATGCAAATCATGATATGATATAATGGATCGTAATGTAAACCTTTGTATTTAAATGTCACAATTAAATATGCTGCTTAAACAATTATCGTTAATATTCATAGGAAATGAGGATATATGTTTGTTTAACAGTACACAAGTTTTGTTACGCTAAGTAGAGCATTGAATGTAGTAGTTTAATTTGACCTACTGTAGAAAAAAATGCTACGCATTTCAAAATTACAAGTTCATGACCTCTTAAATTTAAAACTGCATCATTAGGTATGTTATTATAACACATATTAATTTATTACATATCACTATTAGGTGAAGGAATTTTATAGTTTGTCTCCGCATTTTTTGTTTTTAATAGTTTACATTATTTGCTATATTTATATACTATATTTCTAAGAGCTAGAGCTACTACTTGATACGAAATTACTCAAACCCCCGGAGTTAAGAGGAAAATCATCGCGGTAGAGTCTGTCTTTATCAAAAAAGTCATATACGTGACAAAAATCTTGTTGTTGATGTCATCCTACCATTTATGACATTGTATTGTAGTTGAGTTGTAACTGTTGAGTATTACAGATAAAATATCAAATAACCTTGAAGTGCATTGACTCGTATACCATTTCTAATTTGACAATTTAGTATTCTGGAGAGAATATTAACATATTAGCGAAAGAATTTAGATATTTGTTGGCGAACATATTAGATGACAGCTCAGTGATGGCGACGTCGAATGCCGCGACAAAGGTCGTAGGTTTGAATCCTTCAATGAGCTTGATCTTTCGTTAAAGGAAAACATCGTGAGGAAATCATAGCACGGTGGTAGGGTACTTTCTCGAATTCGTATCCGCCTGGCTCCCACCCTCAAGTTGAAAATCTATCACCAAACATCTACCGGTGTGCTCCGGCAGTTGCACTTCACTTTGTGTGCTTACCACAATCACATCATCACTTACCATGGTGAGATTGTGGTCAAATACAAGCCTATCTAAAAAAAACATTGTGTACACGGGACTTAGATTCATAACTGGTATTAGGCAGAAAAAACCTAACAAGAAGCCAGTGGTCCGACCTTTAACCTCATATTAACACTACAACTATGCTCAACTGATTTTGTCAATGGTAAACCTTATACAAATAAAAGAAAATTCCACAAAAGGATATTGATTTAGGAAAAATGTCCGATTAATTGACCTAGATTTCGTTCCTGCTTTATAAAAGTATATATCCTTCGATACGGCATATGGTCTTATTTTAAATTGAACTAACGGTACAGAATGATGACACTTTTGACAGCTCATATTCGGACAGGTACCAGAAAGAGATAAGCATAGCGAAACAGTAGAGAAAGCTTTATGTCATAAGTACCATCACGGTGCGCGCTAGTTTACGTTCTATAATAGCACAAAAGGTAAGTGAACAAACCTGAGAGTTGCGCGCGGGCTTAGCGGCGTCCTGTATCTGGTTGCGACGCGGGCGCATCATGTACATGGCAAGTGCGAGCGCCATCATGATGAACATGACCAGGAAGCTGTTCCCGGCTGACTCGGGCCGCGGTAGCCCCGGCAGCTGATCCAGGCACTCGCTGTCTGTGCAGTACGACTGACCTTGACGAAGCTGGAATGTGAGTTGGGACATGACTTTTTATGATTCTACTAGCTTCCGCCCCACGTTTTCCTGGGATAAAAGTATCCTATATGTTAGAATATATTCTATGTGTGCCAAATTTCAACCAAATCCGTTCAGAAGTTTTTGCGTGAAAGATTAACTAACATCCATCCATCCATCTATCCCACTTTCGCGTTTATAATATTAGTATGATAAGTAATACTTATAAGATTGACCAATTGACAATATACTGTGTGATTTTTTAGTCACTGGCAATACTTTCAGGGGTGGAGCTTATCAATATGATTTTTACTTGCAGTGCTGATAATGGTTACGAGTGACTGCTTATTAATTATAATTACAGCTAATTATATTAAGTATTATGTCCATAGGTAATTATGAACGTGTATATTGAACATGTTAAAACAAAATAATTAGCAAGTGTAAACAGTTTGATGTTATCATTTTTCAATGTTGTTTGAATAGCTGAAATTTTGCTTGCTTACAAACCAACAATACTTTATGTATGTACTAATGTGAGAACAATGCAGTTACTTGACGTAAGTTGGTTTAATCGAGTAAGTTGGTTTAAGGTGTATAGTAGCTAGCCGAAATTAACGAATAATTTTTCAAATTCTATGAAGCTGATTGTAGTTACAATCACTATTCTATTCTATACATTGTTCACTGCGGGAAGAAACTGACCGATTACTAATGACGGAGCATATTAACAAGTTGGGAATCACACTTTCTCTCTAGTGATACATAGTGCTTTAAACCTATGAGGAAAATTAAAAAGAAGTTCTTTAATTGAAGTTAGATGACATTTAGAGTTTTTTTTTACTAATTTAAAATTCAGTACAGAAAAAGCAAGTGGCCAGTATAATTTTGCGAACATGGAGATAAAAACTTTCTTTTTTAATTTGTTATCTAAAAATAAACAGCACGTTAACAATGGTCTTCATAAACTTTTTTCTGCCCGCATATTTATATGACAGTAATGACGTATATTCTGCCTCGTTTTAAAAAAAAGTAAAAATCTAATATCCGAGCAGGTGTAGTATTAAAGACTTGTTTGCTTTATTTTTTAATTTATCTAAACCCATTATAGGATTCGAACTACGACAGTCGCCACGGCTTTCGACTTTTTGACCACTGAGCTATCATCGCCGTCATCCATACGATACAGAGTGAACATTAATGAACTTGTATATTTTAACTAATGACTTGGTTAGTTGAAAACACAAAAAGGAGTTCTTGATAGGTAATTAATTTAAACAAGTTTGTTCTCGTATTTAGAAACAATATTTTAAGCCATTTAGATATCATGTAATTTTACATTTATTCATCAGACCACCCACCGTTGAGTTGCTGTTGGCAAACTTTATTGAGATTAGATAGCTAAGTGTTTCATACTACACGCCAATCATTTGTGAACCTTATCATATAGATTTAAAGATTAGAATCGTTTGAATAAACAATGTGGTGTTACATTTTCCAGATTACTCTATAGTCTTGAATTTCAATGAGTAAATACATATTCAATTTAATTTTGATTAATATTCTTCTATCGGTATCAAATTAGAATAAAATAAAAATAGGATAGAACTTAGAAGCAAATAATGATATACAGGATGTTTTTTAATCATTGGCATTACTTGCAGGGGTGGAAGTACTCATCAATATGAACAACTATGGGACCAACTATGATATCACGAAAAAAAAAAGTATATTAGTTATCTGATTTCCATAGTACAAGCTCTGCTTAGTTTGAGATCAGATGGCCGTGTGAGAGGAACATCCTAGGATATTTATTTATTTATAAATAGTATGTCACAGTATGATAATGTATCTAGTGTTCAAATTAAATTATTCCTTTAGCATAAAGAAGTTTGTATGCAAATATAGTCTACACTTGGTATAGACTATCATTTACTTGACTATCATATCCTGTTAATATTATAAATACGTAAGTTTGGATGGATGGATCTTTGATACTCAAGCTGAACGGATCTGGTTGAAATTTGGCACACAGATAGATTATAGTCTGGAATAGCACATAGGCTACTTTGTATCCCGGGAAAACATAAGATTCGACGAGAGAAGGGTGAAACCGCGGGGCGGAAGCTAGTAGTTAAATAAATTTTACATAAAGCTGAAACCAGGAAACTAGGAACTATGTTTACGTTATTCTTGAATATTTATCAATAAATAAATTACCTTGTTAATTAATATGTCAAATACTGTAGTAGAACAAAACAATATTGCTTAAACCTTATTGTCTATGACTTTTGGTTATTTTATTACTGCTTGAGTAGCCTAAATATGTCTAGTGATTGTTGGGTTAAATTGATTGTAAGTTGTAAAGGATCATCTCTTAAAAAACTTTTGCCATTTGCTTACATTAAAAAAAAAACTGTGACTAAGTACACATGAGGGTCTTAATGCTTTAAGAATTTAGAATCATTTTATTAAATCAAAGTCAAGGAACATTTAAATGATAACATACAGAAAAATCACTATTGTTGATAACAGCTAATTGATTTCTATAGCCATAAACAATACTATTCAATTACTCAAAATAATTGGAATATCACTAGCATCGCTGATAAGAAAGTAAACACTAGCATGCACAAAATAATTGCACTATGTATTTTCATTTGCCATGATAATAATGTCAATGGGGATAGTTATTATCAGATAATGTTCTTGTTGCATTGTTATTGAAGTGTATGAATGTGTCAATTCTTTGTTTCCGGTTTTAAGTAGGTATGTGCTACATGAAAAATCTCCGAGTTATATTACAATTAGGTACTTATGCTGAGTACAAAATAATAAGAAAGTAAGTATAACTGGGCTTATGAAACGTAATAATTTTACATTGCAAAACAATTTAGGTACTTATCAGTAAAAACTAATATACCAAAAGTTTTTCTTGAATCCTCAGGTATCCAAGGTAAGAGTTAACTTCTCCATGCACAGGTTTGATCCCATTTACAATTAAAATGCAAGAATTATCCTAACTTCTTTCGTTAAGTTCTTGGTGTTGTAGCAATCTTGTGTCAAAAGCCAAATCTTTACTTTATTTTTGCAATAAAATTTGTTTCAAGAATATAGCACAAATTTATTTGTTTATAGTGCTGGAACCTGATTATAAGTTTCTGTTAAAAATAATGAAATAAAAGGAACCTGTGAATTTTTAAGCATCCGTGATAAATTGAGTTATCAGCACTTTATTTATACTGTTCACGTGTAGGTACGACATGCACACATAAATACAAGGTCACATTATTCAGCTAATTGGGTGCCTACAATCTTACCAGTGAGATTAGCCGACGCATCGCTAGCTCGTGGTTCCACAGGCATTCGCACGGATCCATTTCGTCGGCCATAACTGCACAAAAAACACACACACACAATTTTATTATTTCTACAACATAAAATCATTGAAACTTTCCATTATTTCGTGACACAGTTTGTATATCCATCTATACCTAATTCGTTGCTTACCACAAATATAAAAACGAAATGATTATGTCAGTTCTATTTCCTGTGTGCAAACGTAATCGTTTATGAATTTAGCAAAGCTGCGTTGTTTTTATTTACAAAATAAATAAAAAAACATTGGTCAAGGATCATCTGTCATTGCAATCAGGAGAAGGGAAAGTGATCAACATAAAGGTATGCTTACTTGTATTTGGTATTCACAGGATAATGGAAAACACAATAAGATTACGAAGTTAGTGTTATATTGAAGCTACTGCACCCGCGTTTGGTTTTACTAAAATAAAGCGAAAGTGCTCAAAGAAAGATTATCTACGCTTGCGAAGACATTTTTACACTGTGTGTCTGGAGGTTTTCTATTGGCGGACACATAAAAATAATTACATAGCAACATCCAATCAAGTGCGTGTGTGGTCAGCACCAAAAAACTTAATGTTGCTAGTAAACATATTTTTAACTTGTATTTTGTTAGTTGGCTGGCCATTTCATGTGAAAAATCGACTAATTTGGACATACAACAGATTTTTTCCGATCAGACAATTGAATCGTATTCACTCGATATATTGTCATTACCGATTCTTACGTCTGAGTTTTTGTTAACACACACAGTCGTTCCGTTCCAGCGCGAACGTTTGATCCTATTACTAATATAGGATCAAACGTATTATCTATGGTTGGTTTGAACATTTGATCGCATACGGAGGCCAGAGTGGGCCAGAGTCATGGGCCGGAGGAGCAGACTAGCGTAGCTACGTGTAGTGGAGCAGACAGAAAAAATGGATGACGATGTACTGTTCCTTATTGCATATTTGCTCTTATTGACGCGAAAGAAGAAGAAACTATACGATCAATCCTATTAATTTAAAATAATAAAAAAATGGTATATCCAACCCATGGCTTTTTGATTTCCTTAGAATGAGATAAGATAAGATTTCTCTACGGTCGTCTAATACTCAACCCAAGTATTTCTTCTGTCTGTCGTGATAATCCTCACCGCCTGTGTTCCATAAAGCAGGTCGTCTATACTCAACCCAAGTATTTCTTCTCTCTGTCGTGATAATCCTCACTGCCTGTGTTCCTTAAAGCCGGCTATTCATACACCTGCCGCAGAGCGTTCGAACAAATATACTAAGGCGCAAACGCCTTCCGGTAGTCTGTTCTGTTCAGACTATGGGATCCGACTATAGCATATCGTATGGAAATATCTAGGTATATTAAACAATAAAGTACATTTAACATTAAACCACAGCAAATTTTAATTAAACTATGTTACGTGACCATATTGTCAATTTCATACATTATTCTGACATTGGATCGAACGATTCTTATCAATTATTTATTGCCGTGGGCATACTAATGCGAACATATACCTAGGTATAATTTCACGCTAAGCTGGATAGGCTGCATTAAGAAAAAAAATACACGTTCCGAGTTTATCGATGTATTCCAAGGAGTTTAAATATAGGAATAACTTACAAAAGTTAGTTACTCCCTAGTAGGGTGAGTAAAAATCAATATAGCTTAGAGCTATGCAAAACAATTATTAGGGTAAGCAGGGGGAATAGCGCTCACTGGGTAATGGCGTTCACCTTTATAGCTCTGTCAAAATGGAACATAGCAACACGCCACGTGTCGTGCGTGAAGCGCGAAAGGAGGGGCAGGCAGCAACGCAAAGCGGCAGTCGTATGTGACCGTGAAGTGTGTTTTTTCGTTTGCGGCCGAGTTGATCTAATTTTCGAATTGAGTTTTTAAATTTTTTCTTACCATATGATGTCAGAATTATTGATTAGCTACTAAATAATAAATAAGTGCATTTATTTTATTTGACTGACACCTGTGTTTTATTCCTAACTCTATGGACACAGAATGACCTACTGTAATACCGACTAATCAGGGACAGCCTTCGGGCAGTTAACAATTTAACGCGCGACAGATTGTAATTTAACAGTTTCACTTCGATAGATTATGATATACCGAAAAATAATGCGTTAAATTGTAAGCAGTATGTTACGGTTCACAATCTTTCAACAGTTTACAATCACGCGAGATAGATTATAATCTAACGGTATTTACAATTTTACGGTGACATATACGTTTGGTGTTAAACTGTTGATTACTCAATAGTTAGTCTTTGTTATTTTTCTTAATTTTGATTTATAATACATATTTACATATTAATTAATAAAAAATACAGCGTTTTTCCTTAAGTGAACGGCATTCCCCCTGCTTCCCCTACCATACTATTATCACGTCTCTTTCAAGTAAATATTATGGATTTCTTTAATTTTTTTGATAAATTATTCCATGTGTTTTTTGCAGAGTTTAAACAAAAATGTATAATTAGTTACATCCTAATCTTTAATTTTGATTGTTCTTTTGTATATAAGTAGATGAGTATGGATCCAGTTACTTTGAAACATAAGGAACAATACAATAAAATGACTATAAGGAACTAACGAACTAGTTAGGTACTTTTGATTTCCATCCTTTCCTGTCTTGAGATCTGAATATATTTTTTTTTAGAAAAAAAAAACAAGTAAGTAGGTATAACTTCGCGCGCGAACTAAATGCATTCGGGGCCTGAGATAAAGCGCGTAAATAAATGTGCGCGCGTAGTATACTGTCCAAGTACCTACCTACGTCGTGAATACATATACAATTTACTGCGATACTCAGGTTTTTTATTGCTGGATATGTCGCCACACAATATGGAGAGATATGGCGCAACTTATGTAAACTAGGTTAACAAGTAACTAGCCCGGCGGCCGGGACTTTGTAGCACTACTCGCATGGCTGACTATCTCGTTCTACTACCTAACGGTGTGTTCCGACAACTACACTTGAGAGCCAGTTTCTTTAAGGTTTTATAAGCAGGCACCTTCAGGCATATTGACATTAATTTAATTTTAATTTAATTAATGTCAATATGCCTGTAATCAATGATATTATAAGTAAAAAAGTGTAGATAGGTTATAAGCGAACACGTTAAAATGTGCCTAATTAGCCAGACTTGACCTCAGTGTCGCAACGCGAAGAAGTGCATACTTCTCGTTCCGAATTATTTAGTTATTTAATCTGCCGTTGTTGAAGATCGAATATATGTAGGCATAATATATTATGCTCTTCTCCCCGTGCAAAGCCCGGGGCGGGTCGCTAGTATTTTATGAATGGTTTATTCAGTCACACATTTCGTTGATTTATGAATTATGTAATAACAATTTATTTAAATACATGTAAATTTATCTCAAAATAAGAAACACCAAATATGTAAAGGTGTCTTTTTCTATCAAGTGTTCTTGCTTATTTTATTTCTACAATAATATGATAAAATAAATAGCACCAACCAGAGCTGGGGGCGTATTATGTGCTCTCATTTTCAGTCACTTGTCATACTTGAGTGAGTTAAAATATTTGGAATGCTGCAGATTATTAACAGTTGTAGGCTACGACTACGAAGGTACAGCTACGGCTCGTAGCACTTGTAGCTTGTTGATAGTACCTCATGATTATTATACACTTTTAATGATGCTGTGGGACTGCTACTAAAATGCAAACATTTCTTAATAAACGAAACATTACTTTTCACACTTTTCCGTAATTAATAAGAAATAAGAAAATTTTATTCAATATAAGGATACACTCATTGAACGTCATTTTTTTTGTCTACTACCATTTCGTAAGTATGAGCCAGACAGGAGAAGAAACGGCGAAACTAACTCACCGGTTTCTTTTACCTCAAGTGTTTACAAAAATTAATACCTTGATTAAAGGTTACGTTATATTAGCACAATATAGAAAAATTGTTGAATGATGTATGAGATTGCCAATCTTCAAGTACCTAAGTTCGATTTATAGCGACTCGCTAGTATTTTATAAATGGTTTATTCAGTCACAAATTTTGTTCATTTAGTTGATACCCCGAGTTGATGAGATATATCATAGATGCGGCGCAGCAAAATAATAAATAAAAATTATATGCTTGATTAGCATTCCGCCGTCCGCCCCGCGGTGTTACTCGCGTAACCCTATTTACCCACATAGGGGTTGAATATCCAAAAATCCTTCCTTAGTATCCACTAGGTATCCGCCTACACTGTATAAGGTATCTATATGCAAAATTTCAGGTCTCTAGGTCCAGTGGTTGGGGCTGTGTGTTGATATATTAACATTCAGTCAGCTTACCATTTTATAGAAGATAAAATAAAACTTGCAAAGGAAGTCATGTTATCGTCGGTCATTTTGTCACAGAAAAATAAAAGTAAAGTGAAAAATTTCCGGCACCAAATTTTGTAGTAATTTATCCACGATTGTGTCTACCTAGTTCCATAAATGGTTCGAGAAATGATTGTGAAAAAGTATTTTTTATGTTCCCATATCTTATGATAGTCGTCAAGTGATTGCGACGGATTGCGGCCAAGTGGGCCGGAGCGTCGAGTGGGCGTGGCCTATGACGCCCCGCCCACCGCCACTGGGCGTCCTGCCCGCCCACTGCTAATTGATTACTACACTTCATTTTCATAAGTAATATTCTAAAGATATAATAATATATTTTATAAATGTGTTATTCTATTTTTAACCGACTTCATAAAAGGAGGAGGTTCTATGTTCCACTGTATATTGGTTTATTTGTTTGTATGTTCACCGATTTCTCCGCCAACTGTTGACCAATTTCAATTTTTTTTTCTTCTGTTCGGTAGTTAGCAATGAGTTCGATCGATAATTAAATTCTTCAAGCAATTTCATCGTTATACGTTTGACTTTTCACGAAATAAATAGAACTAAGGTACTTGAAGATTGGCAATCTCATACATCATTCAACAATATGAAAATAAATGTTTCGTTTATTAAGAAATGTATGCATTTATTTTAGTAGCAGTCCCACAGCATCATTAAAAGTGTATAATAATCATGAGGTGCTATCAACAAGCTACAAGTGCTACGAGCCGTAGCTGTACCTTCGCAGTCGTAGCCTACAACTGTTAGGAATCTGCAGCATTCCAAATATTTTAACTCACTCAAGTGACTGAAAATGAGAGCACATAATACGCCTCAAGGTCTGGTTTTCAGTACCAGCTCTACCAGCTCTGAGAACAATGTACTTGTTATTTTTACATCTTATTGTAGAAATTAAATAAACAAGGAAAGCTAAATTAAGAGTTAACGTCGAATCGGAACAATTACTTTGAATTCGAAATACAGCAAGAAATTGCAGTCAGCCTCATTTCCTATCATGTTAAACTATAATTTAAATTAAATATCCCAACGTCTTTTTTTCGTTCTAGAACTTTTCACAAAGGCGATATCCATATTGTTGGTGCGCAAATGGCGTACATACAGGGTGTGGTGTCCCCGCCTCGCCCGCAGGCCGAGTGCCCACTCTCGCCCGTCGCTCACTCTGCCCCGGGCACCGCGCCGCGCGGACATGGCGCGACCTCTGCGCCCGCCGAGCCGCAAGTGAGTACACAGCTTTATTATTACAAACTTTGTAAAGAGATTTTCGTAAGGTTTATTTTTGGTTACGTATTGGTTTTTTCGTTTTTTTTTATTGTTTGATGAGGTTGGAGGGGTTGAAGTTTTCAGTTAGTGTGTTTAAAGGATTTAAATTGGGGAAAATATTGATAGATTTGGCGATTAAACTTTTAATAAGTGCAGTTTCAAGACAAAATACGAGTTCCATAAATTGTCTAAATGAGCATTTATACCAAGTGGCATATCATCTGACAAAAAAAATATTATTGCCCATACAAACTTTTGAATTACGAGAAACCCCTTCATAAACAATACTTACTATATAAAATCAACGCCCTCTCCAAATTTAAAATTTCTATCGGTTTTGGCTGGGCAATGATTAGCCAGTGAATGAATTAGTTCGCGAAATTTTTGATTATCGACAGCCGATTTTGATGAAACAAAACCTACTCGAAGCACCAAGCTAAACTTAATTAACTTATGAAAGCCTCATCAAAAATCGTTTAGTAGTATCGGAGATTAGTATGTTCAAATTGACAAATAGACAGACAGACGGATAGACAGATAGACAATAAAAATAATAGTCTTATTGCATTCTGTTACTCATCCTACATCAGTCCCATTAGACCCAATCAGATTTTGGTAAATATAATCAATGGTCAGACAGACACGGTGATCCCACAGTTTTATTATGTGTATAGATAGAAGCTATATAAGTTACCGAAGTTTTTTAAATTCTGAATTGCTATGAAACCAAAAGCAAATAACCGACATAAGTAATTAATAAAATAAATAATTTACTATGGGGTAAAAGAGTAGGTACATGTATGGTTTTAGTTTTTAAATAACTAATGATCCTGAAAACCGAAAAAAAGTGCCTTCATCGAAAAAATCACTAGAAACGAGTTGGAATATCGTTTTGAGTTAAATTGGTATCGTTGCAGTTTCGTAGACAATTTTAATTTAAATATTATGCCTGTTCTCCGCGGTTCCACTCGGGTTCGCTGGACAAAAAATAACAAAAAATAACCTTTAAAATTCCTCAATAAACGTGCTTTTTAACGCTTTTTTTTTCAAATCGGGTCATTAGTTTCGGATATTATCTGTAGATAAGTTTATACTTACTCGGTTTTTCCCTAAAACGCAATACGTTACTACAAAGTCTAATATATGCAAAAAATTTACGCAAAATGCCTAATTTATCAGTATAGCAGAAAACATTCTTGAAGATTTATAGAAGCTCATTTATTGAAAGTTTATTTTATTAAGTATACTTTTTCTATATTTTGTACTTATATCATATAATTTTCTTTACATAAAATATTACTACGAATTAATAATTGTATGCACAAAAGTATATGTACCTTCAGTCAGTCTTCTGCATACATCGTCGTCTAGAAACCAATGTTTATGTCATTAATCGTAAAGGTGCTTCAAGATGCTCTTCAGTGGCATAAATATTATTGAAACCGTATCATTTTCTCTTATTTTTCTCTTACTACATTCATAAATTAATATTACTTTTGGTGAAGATAGTTTCTAATATATTTCAATATTATTAAAATCGGCGAAGCTAGGACAAACTGATTAATTAATTAATTCCATCTTTTTATGCGGCATATGTAGGTATGTAATCTAGAATGAAATAAGAATATGCATCGCTATTCAATCTGCTCACAATCAACGACCTTTTAAGAATAATATCATTGCTCACAATAAATTACAAAATCTCGCGGATATGATAAACCTATAAACAAAGAGGTTTCCTTTAAGTATGTGCACATTCAAGTCAATCCTTAGAGACAAGAAATATATGGAGTCAACCTCCAAGTATTTTTTCTGAGGCGTAATGAACACAAGGTCCAAATAATAGGCATAGAATAAATGACGGGTATCTTCTTTTTGAAGTCGGTAAAAAATTACATCCAAGTGAAAGAGTCAAATCTTTAAAAAAAAAAAACAGATTAATTATTAAATCATTTTAGTGTAGTGTTATCTACATGCCTCTATATATCTATCCTTCCAGAATATTCCATTATTTATCCCTATATCCGTTACTTTTCCGTATATTGGGAAATCCAATTTGTCGGCTAGTTGTAATCCGTTGTGGTGACATGGGAGGTTTTTCGCATGAAGCCGTGGAGCGGGCGCTGGACGTGACAGGCTCTCCGCTCGTTCGGCAGAGATCGAGAGGAACCGCTAGGGTTGACATACTATTTTGATATTCATATTGAATAAAGAATGAATACTTAATTTCCCAAAAAAAAATATTTTTTACATTCGAATTGAACTTGCAATTTTGTTAATGTAAAGGTAAATAACAAAATAGTCAACACATAAGAATGCATTAGTGTAATTTCAAGGTTTTATGTACGGTATGTTGTTCTGTTAAAATGTCGGAAGAATACGTAACTTTAAAATAAATAAGATTTTCGACATTCTCGTGATGAACATAGGACCTTTATGACCACGCATTATCATTCTCATAAAATCGTTTCCGTAAACAAAAAATAAAATTTAAAGAAAGGTCTCGAAAATTGTATGAATTGCCAACCCTAATGTTAAATCCGACGGTCTGCATGTCCACTCAAGAGTGGAGCCCTCGATGATGACTGCCGGCTCCGGCGCGCGCGTTATAACATTTGTCACTTCATTATATGAGCTCTGTCGTAATGGAGAACACTTGACAGCTCGCGCCGACATTATTTCTGGCACGTTAATTAAGGCGGATTAAGGGTCAAGTGTTCGAATTTCTTTTTAGCAATGTTAGTCGGAGATGTTAGGAGGAATTATCGTTAGGTGTTTGGTGCTTCTTTAATGATGCCATACGATATTGTTTATCATTTATTTTTCTTTATATCGTTATTTTAAATTTACGTTTAGAGAACATATTATTATGTTACAGTGTATTGTAGTGAACTTTTCCCTTAAATTGTTTACTCTATATTCCACAATATATACCTTTTGGGTTCTTGAATATTTCATCTATTTTGGATCAATTTACACAATTTACAAAAAAAAGAGCGTTACTTGTTTAAAAAACCTGTTACTAAAAACTTAATTATAACACCAGGGTGTGGCGGGTTGGTGGTTGGCAGTAGATGGTGATGCCGCTGAAGACGCCGACGCCGCGCGGCCCCGGCCCCGCCGTCGAGCGCGAGACTTGGGGCAAGAAGGTTGACTTCCTGCTTTCCGTCATCGGGTTCGCCGTTGACCTTGCTAACGTGTGGCGCTTCCCTTATCTGTGCTACAAGAATGGAGGCGGTAAGTGTTTTGAAGCGTTTGTAATGAATAGGGCAGAAAAATTTGGTACCCGATTGTCAGGCCTGAGGACACGTAAGAAGTTTATAAGTTTTTAGACACTTGGTTCGCCGTCGACACTTCCTCTATCAATGCTACAAGAATGGACACGGTAAGTCTTTTGATTACTTGTTAGTACAAGAAAAATTAGAAAACCCATTTACAGATTCGAGATTTGGGGTCAACTTTCTTTATTCCATTATTTTACCAATAATCGTCTTCGTCAACTTATGTGCATTTCTCAAATTCAATAACTTTTAACTCTAGGAAAAGAATGAGGTAAATCCCCCATTGCCTGTCGTTAGTGTTGCCCAAATTCAGTCTTGGTCTTGCAGTCTTGGTCTTGTTCTTGCGTTTTTGCAAGACCAAGACCAAGAACAAGACCGCGTATTTTTAGCAAGACCAAGACCAAGACTGACCGTGCAAGACTTGAGCAAGAACAAGACATAGCCTGCAAGACTCTTGCGTCTTGCAGCTAGGACTTAGCGCTATTTCACTGAGTAGTTAGGTGTAACAGTTCGGTGTATAGGTAGGTACGCTTAGGAATTCTATGAGACGCAAAAAACTGTATCAAAGAATATGAAAAACTGGACCTATGCGCATTACGACTAATACCATAAACATAGCGAATAAAAAAATTATTAAAATCAAACTGAGTGCCGGCATAGTTATGTTTTAACCATCGGCACTTTGATAATGCGGCATCAAAGGTTTTGTACTTACTTCTCAAAGAAATTTGCCGCTTTTCGGAAGTACATGGTTATGATACACGCGCCGGCGGCTTCTTTTGAAATCTAAAACAATCGTTGCCGCCACGCCGAAATCATAACATTTGACACTATTTGATTGCCGCCATAGGGCGTAGGTATACTCATGCAAAATAATTTCGAATTTTTTTACACGCTTTATATTATTGTTTGATTTGCGGCGGCATCCTTATCATAGAGCCGGCACGTGGCGAGGCGGCGCGGTAGAAAGCAAGGAAACGTACTATAAATAAAGGAATTATTTTAATTCCAGTCATTTCCAATTGAGCTGTGCTTCGAGTCTAACTTAATAATTGTTTTTACTAATTCTCGTTGTTTTCTAAAAACGTATCACGTGTACAATTTAATATGAGTGACGAAGATTCAAATTATTCTACTTCAGTTCAATCTCTTTTTAGACAGATAAGTATTGTTCTTTAAAATACAGTCAAGTTATTGTAATTAATTTGTTTTTTTACATGTTTTAGCAAATGTAAGCTTATAAATCATAAATGTTTATTAAGAAACAGTTACTTCCATGGAAAACGACATATAGGTCAGTTGATTTTTCGAATTTCTTATCAAATCTTCAGTTATTTATTAATCTGCTTGATCTTTACTATGGCTATATTCATTCAAGCTCACAATGTTCCGATTCTAATACGTTTTTCTAGGATTTAAAGTAAACTTTAATAAATAGTAATAGACTAATAGGTAATTGCAAGACTTGCAAGACTCTTGCTGCAAGACCAAGACCAAGACCAAGACTGGGAGCGCAAGACCAAGACCAAGACCAAGACCAGGTGTATTGGCGCAAGACCAAGACCAAGACTGGCTAAGTCTCGTCTTGTTCTTGCGTTTGGGCAACACTACCTGTCGTTGAGTTTGAGAATATTTATTAAATATTGCAAAAAATAAGGAGGAAGCTAATTCAGCGGTCACTTGTAATATCTTAGATTTCATATCAGTACCACGACACAATAGTAGCCTATCGCCGTCGCACTTCATCCATTAATTGTATTACCCTGTAACTCTGTAAGGCGCGAGTGAGGCAGGCGGTGTGCCAAGACGCCTCCATGTGGAGCTAAGTGCCTCTCGCCACACTAATTGTCGCGCACGTCGACCCATTGCTTCCGTTCCAGAGTGCCAAGTCTTTGCATTCTATGTCTACGAGTAAAGTTAGCTAGTGATGCATGATAAATGTCGATAACATTTATTATAAACTCAATATCAGCATTTTAGGGTCATCATTTTACTGAAAATAAAAACTATACTGCGATTGTTTTACTATTTAGCGAAGTATTTGTTGTATTGGTTTATTAATATATTTTTATCCATTCTTTTTTGCTTTGAGTTTACTTTTTTACGGGTAGCTCAGAGAAAATCGTAAATGAAAAAAGTGACATAAATAAAATAAAAATTCTACATCTAAAATAATATTATTATTACATTATTAATATTTTATTATAAATGTTAAATAATTTTTCAAAGGCAACTATCTAGAAATAGTGTCATGGACGCGGTTATAAAAACTTGTAACAACATTGTCTTATTACCTTCACGATCATTAGGTACTACATTTATTCGAACGAGTAACAATTAAAATAAATGATCCTACATCAAAATCCTCATGACTTCCAAGTCACAACCATCATTCTGAATTCATTAGAGCTACGCCATACAACCGGTGATTGCGTCTAACACCGCATGTAGGGCTCTCATCGCATAATAGTCGGTTAACAATCCTATGCCTTGTGCCTCGCCTCGCCCTCATGCAGTGTGAAGTGGCGCTTACAACCGCATACTAATTGAAGGCTTTACGTACGCGGTTACTGACTGCATATGTGTAATTGTATGATACGCATTGTGTTATTATTGAGCTGGACTGACGGTTATTACTGTGCGAGCTTCCGCCCCGCGTTTCACCCGCGTTCCCGAGGGATCTTTTTTAATTTTTCCCGGGATAAAAAGGTCTATAACCTTCCTCGATAAATGGGCTATCTGTAACCTGTAGTTCCTGAGATGAGCGCGTTCAACCAACCAAACAAACTCTTTAGCTTTATAATATTAGTATAGATATGTATAACTTTATCATCGTCATTATAATATTCATTCGGCCTATGGTTATCTACTGCTCTACATACGGCCTCCCCCATTAATTTCCACAACAAGCGGTCTTGGAGCGCTTGTATCCAGCGGCTCCTCACTGACCAGGTCATCGATTCACCTGTCTTCCCACTTTAGGCTTGTCACCACTCGAGAACCTTTCTTCCCCATTGGTTGTCGGTTCTTCGAGCGATGTGGCCTGCTATTCATATATGCTTCAGCTTACCGGACTCTATGAGCTGCATCCGTAACCCTTGTTATTTTACGAATGTCCTGTCGCGTAGAGATATTCAAAGCATGGCCCGTTTCATACATCGCTGTGTAACTTTTAGTTTATATGTATGTGGCCAGCAGTAAATGAATCGGGATTTTTTTGAGATATTTTTTTTTAGTCTGAAATAAGAGACAAAATATCGGTAGGCTTGTTTTCGTAAGCGAGACTGAACAGTTATTATAATGAAATGAAATGAAATAATTTATTCATTCAAATAGGCCTTCACAGGCACTTGTGAATAGTCAGACTCTAACGCACGGTTCGGAAGGTTGCTTTTACTGAGAAGAGCCGGCAAGAAACTCAGCAATTACTCTTTTCAAAACAAAGTTAGATTTATTACATAGAATGTATCCTGCAAGAGCGAGCGCTACACCCAAGCATTGTCGTCATTTAAATATTCATTAATGTTATAGTATGCCTTCTGTACTAAAATGGTCTTAACACGTTCCTTAAATGTATGTAAAGGCAAATTTAAAAGTGCAGGAGGGATTTTATTATAGAAGCGTGTACTCAGTCCCAATTACGATAGTATCCGTTTTTATAAATTAAATGTAAACACTACTTATCTGTGTCTGTTTGTTCTATGTTAGGCTAACTAGTATGATATCGAAAGATTAGCTCAAATAAAAAAAATACAAAGTGTGTATTGAAAGACGAGGTATATAATATTCTGTATGGAAAGGCAACCACTTTAAAAGTAACAAAAATATATCAGTTATCTGGTCACCATAATACAAGCTCTCATTAGTTTGTACTCAATATCCTCATTGTTATTTAAATTTTCTAGCCACTGCCACTAGCATTAGTAATAATTATTTATAGTAATTTAAATAGATTTCCTATGCTTTCAATTACATACGATATGAAGCGGGAAATCTTGAAAATAGCTCCCGTGGTGTTTGGTATCGGAAATGAACCGCTCGGGGCCAGGCCACCAGTTAGAGGCAGCAGGAAGCGGCTAAAATGAGATCCGTTTGATTCGGACAAGTACACCCTGTATTGGTTAAACACCTCTTTGTGAATGAAGGGGAAGTTCTGAATAGTCCATGATTATAAAACGTGAAACTCATGAAATTCGCTTAAAAAGTTTAATTAAAAGATAAATTATACTATGTAAGAATATTAGCAAAACCTATAAAATAATATTATCAAAGTTAAATTAGACAAAATTATAAATTATAGTTATAAAAATAATTAAAAATCTTTTAAATATAAATTTCAATAAATAGCCATATATGTCGGCGTCTTCATCATATCATTATTTTTTCTTTTCTTTTACCTTTTTTTTTATCAAACGTGAAACTCATAAAAGACGCTTACAATGTTTTATTAAAAGAAAAATTATACTGAACATCAGTAGATTAGCAAAACATATAAAATTATATTATCAAAGTTAAATTAGACAAAATTACAAATTATAGTTTTAAAAATAATTAAAAATCTTTTAAATATAAATAATCATATAAATATCGGCGACGTCATCATTTCTTTCCTTTTCCTTTTCCTTTACCTTTTTTAGGTGGCTCAGGTATAGGTTCAGGTTCAGGCTCAGGTTCCGGTTCCGGCGGTGGAGTCGGAGGAAGTTTCTTTTCAGGCCACAATCGTTCTATAAATTCGCACAGAGTCTCCAAGCTTACAAGCTTCGTCTTTGCAGACTTTGGACCCGGGAAAACGTTAGATAATTCCGAAATCAGGTCATCATCCAAAGGCATGGGTTCGTCATGAATTTTGTCGCCTAAATCCTTAACTGGAATTGGTTTTTGGTAATCTTTGAGAAGTTGTAGGAAGAATAATGCAAAATCAACGCGATGCCTTTTACTATTCGAACAGAGATAATTGGCTCTCTTTAATATTAATTCCCTAACATCGGGACCTTGTATAGTCCAATCTTCCAACACTCCATCGTATTTTACCACAAAGTTTTTTCTAGATTTCATTTTTTTTACTCTTTCAAGACAAGTAATGAATTTTTTGTTTACCCAAATATTTTCCAATAGCAAATTTTCTATTTTAACTCGCGGTCTTAACATCTTCTCCAGCACAGTATTCGCGTCAGTTGGCGACAACGGGTTAAAAGACAAGTCGAGTGTCACCAACTTCTTAGCTTTGATTAAGTCTGCTATTATTAAAAGTATAGCTTCTGACTGGAATTTGTTGTGTCTCAAATTTAGAGTTGTTAGAGTTGGAATACGCATAATACTTTTGATGGCACCGGCCACGCGTTCTCCTTCAAGTGCGTTAAAAGCAAGGTTAAGTTCCTGCAGTATAACACTATTTGCTAATTGTTCAAGCAATTTTACAGTTGCTGGAGCGAAAAATAAATTATTCCGTGATAGATCTAAATGAGTAAGTTTATTTCTATACTCGAGAGCCTCAGCTAAAGCCAAAGCGGCCTGTTTACCTAGATGGTTGCTACTTAAATTGACACGTGGCACAGAAACACCGTGAGATATCTGCTCTGCAAAATATTCCCCACCAATTTCCCCAATATTGTTTCTTGCTAAGTTCAAATTTATTAGGGTACGATTAATTGACAATGTGTCACCTAATCGTAGTATTCCCGAAGCTCCAATACGACATCCATTTAGATTCAATTCTGTGATGGTCACGTTTGAACTGAGCATTTGTGCTAAATGATAGCAAGCATCATCGTTCAGGAAATTATCTGTAAGATCTAATCGACGGACAGATTTATTGAACTGTAGTGCCATCGCCATTGGGCGAACTCCTAAAGGGCTAATACCATAATAACTGAGGTTTATTTCGTTACTAAGTAAGTTTCTGTGGAACGTTCTTACTACACATTCATTCATGTCTTTGCATAATGCTAAATAAAGGTCTTGACCGTCATCGGGATATATGATAGGTTTTTCGGATGACAGAATCGCTTGTTTAATGCCTGGGTCGAGAACAGCAGGGTAGTTGTAGTACAAATGTCTGAAAACATCACTATCAGACATTGCTATATGTTTAGTACAAACGTTCCCGCTGCCAGAGTCGTAAAGACCCTGCGAGTGGAGATATCTCTTCATGTTTTGCTGTGGTTCTTCTATGATGACGGAAGACCACTCACTCATGGGCGCTTCTTCCCCTGAACTCAGCTCCTCTTGAACTTGGTATATGAACTCAACGTCCGGCTGATCATCTGAATTGCTACTATCGGACATGATGACTGTATTTGTAAAGGTACTAGCGAAAATATAACTAAAATTGAGATATCAAGATAAAAATAAAGCTAAAATATAAAATAAATCAAATAAAGATATGAGAAATATAAAATTATTTTTAGGATCAATACATTGTAACAATGTCAACTTGACAAAAGAATTGAAAGGTTCACAAGTTTTCTTTAAAATATGAGCCAGCCAAGTAGAATATGAGCAGTCTTTTTGAACATGTAAACTTATTTAGTTCTTATTTCTTTACTAAAAACACCAGCGTAGTATTTTCTCCGATCTTTACTTTGTGATCACACAGTAAATACTTGTGTTGCCAACGCAAAGTTTCTGCCACACACTTAATTGCATCCTGGTCTTTGCTTTGATCACTGTGCCACCCTTTGCCGCCCAAGAGCTAGTAATTGACAATCAAAACGCATCCTTTACGCTGTGAGAAACTTAGTTAGCTTCTCGATGTACAGGAAAATTAGTAACGCAATAATAGGAGGGGTAATAAGCTAATGGAGGGGGTTGGAGGTCAACTCGGGGCGGAGGCCGATCGAGCCGCGTCTGTCCGTGATCTAATTAAATGGTAGTCACGGGAACTGCTGATATTCTATCTAGTCTTTGGATAGCTTGTGCGAAATTGTTTCGTTATCCCTTTTAGAGGGTTGTAGCTTTATAAAAGCAAAATATGTCTCCCTACTTTATGGTATATAAGACCATGCTTTGGCTGTTATGTGATAGTTTATTAACCTTGAACAAATTCATTTAATCATATTTTTTAACGAAATAAAAACTAACTCCAAATACTTTCACTAAAATACTTTAAATAACGATTTTAAACTCTAATATTAGGTTGCAGTGTAATTAGATACTCTTTTGATATCAGCCACTGTTTATCACTGCACAATAATAAAATACTTAAATAGCGATGTTTTTGTTTTTTTTATACCGTTCCATCAAATCCACAAAGTCCATCGAATAAGATATACCTACCCGGACATCCATAAAAACAAATGTATCTACATATGAATTAAAAACGTTTTTTATAAGTCTGTTAAAAGATTTCTTATCTTTTAACAGACTCGCCGAAGTACTTATATGATTTAAAAAAATAAGACTTGTCAAAAATCTCACAACCTTTAAACTAAACCACTCCATAATTACTTTTTTTTTCTAAATTTTCTTTTACTTTATTTTTTAAACCTTTCTATAATTTTATTTTTTGTTTACTCATTCGGTCACTAACTACGATAATAATGACTGGTGAAAAAACAATTGAAACAAACATAAGCGATTATCTTAATATTATAATAATACTCAACTTACATACCTAAATACTTAACCCCAAATCCGCAGTACTGATTTCTTACTAATTGATAAGGCGGCACTTCATCATGCGACCCTTGCCATCCATCACGCCGCTCTGACGTAGGGTCCAGTGCTCTGCCACCGTACTCGAGACCTTCGAACTTTATGCCATAATTATGTTATAACTTGACAATTGGACAGGGTTAAGTTAAGTGTTTATTTGTCTCCTTATTTTGTGATTTATATATTATTATGATAGAAATTTCAAACTCTACTAATCAATCCTTGGAACGCAAAACAAATTTTGAGAAGTTGGGGTGTTACAATTATTTTCTATAATGGAATAATTTGAGACATTTAAAATATTTTTATAACCCAGGAATAAAAATATGATATCTCCTATTTTTTTATTTCCTTAGAATTCAACTAAAGTGATTTCGCAACTTAACTTATTGTGTCACAATAACATTTAGTTTTTAAATTAAATAAAGCAACTTACAAAATTAATTAACAAACATAGTATAAAAGAAAATTTAAAATGCCAATAAAACGTGTAATCGGCTTTACTAAAATCCTCTTGAATTTAAATTTACATTTTTACCGTCCCTTGAAATGTCTCTAAAACTATAAGGCTGGTAGGTAATTCAATCTGTTCCCAATACGATCCTGTCCCCACGGACTGCCTGGATGATTGGGTATTATGAGATTACGACTAGGTATAGTATAGGTATTGAGTCATTGTGGCGATTGAACTGACTTTATCGGATCGGATTGTTTCTAAAGTTAAAGGAAGCGTGCTGGCTGGTGAGTTCCAGCTCGATTTATGATGGGTCGCATTTAAATTATGATTGTTCAAGGATAGCATACCTAGCTTGAATTTATAACAAGTACTTATACTAGTCTGACTAAATACAGCTTCGGGACTCTTTTGCTTCAACTAACTCAGTAAATATCTAATATTTTTAAGACACACTTCGATTTATTACATTATTGTTTTTATTCTAAACTTACTTTTTACTGATAATATTTGCATGCTATTGCGGCAAAAATATAAATAACATAATGATGACGGGTACTACTGAGTACTCTACCACTGTGCTATTCGATTTTGGATTTGAACCCACGGCCTTCGTCACGTCATCGACGTCACTACCCAGTGTATGTACCAAGCGATGATAGATCAGCATCGCTTATTTAAACAAAGCTATGTTTTGAGTTTTAGCAGCAACTGAGTATTTACACACTGTCCCCTGAACATTAATTATAAATGCATTCCAATGCCTTCGTAAATTACACACTGTATCTGTTATAAATAAAACATGCCATTTCATAAATAGAGCCACAAATACAGCAGTTAAAATTATAATACCCCACCACACCGATGCGTGATGGCCACATAGTCCACAAAGCCCCATTATCCCCAACTTAAGCGACATGAAATCTCTCTAAGTAGTCTCTCTCTCTTGTGGCACAAGTCACTTGTGCCACTTCGGCCGACTTACTTAGCAACTTCCCTCCTTTATCCCGACCTGTTGCATCCGGCAATAAAGTAAATCCCGGCTATCTTCCCCTACCTCCGCTAAAGATGTCGTTCGGCATAATATCGACAATAGCCTTGTTTTGGAATAAAAGTGGGAAAAAAGCGCGATATATGAGCCAACGAGTATGAACTGTTTTTAGCTATATTTTTAGGAACATCGAATGTGAATAAAAAAATTCAAGCTCAGACGGGTAATTTCATGATAAATTAGTAGATACAATCACAGAGTGACAAAATATAATTTTCTCCAACTAACTCAGAAATAGCTATTTATAATTTTAATTAGTACATAGTTGAATGATAAATATACCACCATGAGCTATAAACTGCCTGGGCCTGCAAACTAGAATGTTTACGATTAAACATCGTGATATTTAATTACTGGTATCATTATTTATTATGAAACAAGTTTTTTTTTTATAACATTAAGGCGACACATATATGCATACAGCCTGTCGGCAACACCAGGGGATTTACTCGTTGTCCCTGCAAAAACATCTTAATTAGATTGCAATCAATAATTATGTCAGCATATGATTCAATCACAAATGAGTCCATCACAAATATAGTCATACCTTTTGTTTCTAAATTAATTAAAATATTTGTAAATAATTTGGCCGCGTACCTAATATCTTATATCTATGTAATTTCAAAGTTGTTGTAAGTCAATCAGAAGCTATTCCAGATGAACACAATGTGTAGGTTTACCTACTCACACAATTATCAACGGTTTGTAAGGAAGTCACTCATTTACCAATTGCGAATGTAATTCATTAGTTGCTTACTCGGAATTCCTGGACACAAATCATAAGTACATAAATGCATATTAAGTAACTATTCATAGTGATCTATGTACTTACTTATTAACGTTATTTTTTAAAAGGTTTATTTTGAAGAAATTTCGTAGCCTCTTCGTAGTACGGTTGCTAGCTACGTGCTACGAAACTAAAATTATGCGTCTATTTTCATTCTTTATTTAGGCCTTATAATACTTTATTTATTGGTCAACTTATGCTCTTTAAAGTAACAGAAAAGGTCGTACTAGCTACTAGAGGTAAAATTGACTCGATCAAAACATATGAAAAAAAGTTTTTTTTCGTGAATTCAAAGTTGGTCCCTTAGTAAAAGTTTTTTTTCGTGAATTCAAAGTTGGTCCCTTAGTAAAAGTTTTTTAACATGACGAACCTAGCATACATAGGCTTCAAAAATATGCCATCACGATATATCCACCCAGTATATAATATACACCAATTATAGGCACATTCGTTATATTTATAATAAATTAAATGACTGCAAATTATTTTAGTATAATTATCAGTTTTTCATTAAAGTCATATGTCATTTACCACGAGACGGCGATATATACTTTCATAATCAAAACATCTTTATACATATAATACATAATAAATTGCATAGGATAAAGCTTTCAGACTTACATATATATATTTTTAAATGTATATAAGATAGAAAGCAATTGTCTCAAGTTTCATAAAAGCGAATTGAAAGTAAATGCGAGCGCCTTAAAAGGCCAATTACTTGACAATTTGCGTCGCCTCTCGGGACCGATATGAAATTATTGCCGAGTATTACGATCTATGATCTGAGATAGCGACGCGACGCTCTTGAGGGGAAATCGAGCGGAATAATTTGTACAATGCCGTTATTAGCAGTTTACTTACTTTAAGTTTTGGTTCATTTTATTGTGGGTGATGTTTAACGTTTCTATATATACGTAAATATTACGAAAACTTTTATCTTAGGCCAAATAATAATAATAATTCTATGGATCGTGTCATTAAATTGAATGACTCAAATTATACCTCATATATGGTGAAATTCAAAATATTTGTCACTAGCTGTCCCTCTGTGTTTCACTCGCGTTCCTGAGGGATTTCTAGTGTTGTGGGAATGAAAAGTGTTATAATATATTATACACTTTAATCTCAACCCCTATTCATAATATATTCTCAGCAATCAATAAATTTTAGAAGATCACAAAAATCGGTCCAGCCGTTCTTGAGTTATAAATGGTGTAACTAACCCGACTTTGTTTTATATATGTAGATGAGATTTAGTTTTCCTAATGCAGGTGCATTCTTGGTGCCGTACTGCATCATGTTGGTGGTGGGTGGGATCCCGCTGTTCTACATGGAGCTGGCTCTGGGACAGTTCCATCGGAAGGGCGCCATCACGTGCTGGGGTAGGCTTGTACCGCTGTTTAAAGGTAAGCCTAGCCATGATATTTGTTGTGAACCATAATTTATTAGGTATATTTTGGGGCCAACTTTCAAGACAAAACATAATGTGAAAACTATAGAAAATTCCACGAGAGTACATTGATTTTTATAATATTTCTATATTTGTTATTGTGATACTTAGCATAAAAAGTACTAATTTATATTTTTTCGAAAAAACGAAAAAGAAATATTTATTCAAATTTAACTCTTTAATAGAAAATTAAGTTGCAAATTTGATGCAAACCGCTACGACGCATCTACGAACTTCTACGAAATCTACTACTTACATTTTAGTTGAGATTTGTGATATATTTTATACAATGTAATATCCATAGCAGTACGTAATGTATGTTAAGTGAGGAACTAAAGAAAGAGTGGCTCACGTACTCGTATGTCGCAGATTTATGAGGTGCAGCCAGTCACGTAACCAACGGCTAATGTTATCGGAATGGAGACTCCAAGTGCGGAATGTCTCGGCGATCTTGACTTATGACTGTACTTGCACTTGATTATTTATGGATTTAAGTCTGCAGAAATTATTATATACCAGATTCCGCCTCGGGGTTTCACCCGTGTTGCCGAGAGATCTTATATTTTCCCGGAACAAACAGTGCCCTATTTGTAATTCCAGAATATGATCTATCTATGCGCCAAGTTTCATCCAATCCGTTCAGCCGTTTATGCGGGATTAAGTCACAAACATCCAAACATACAAACAATGACACTTATAATATGAGTAGGATAATATGTAGTTTGGAGATCCTTAGAGGAGGCCATGTCCAGCAGTTGACGTCTTACTTATCGACTTAGCAACCACTCTACAACTGTAATGGTTTTTTTTTGTTTTAAACTAAGGATCATCCGTAGCACATACTCTTCTTTGAAAATAAATTCTTTTATATCCTTCCATCAAAGTATGCTTAGTTTCCAAGAATACTTTATGGTTTCAAAACAGGTTAAATTGACGACAGGAAGGTCAAAACAACGCTAAAATCTGAAACTATCCAAACCGAAAAAAAAAAAACAATTTTATGTAAAATCGCGAACATATGACGGGCGAGACGGCCCCTCGTCCCCCTCCCGCGACACCCCTCACTTAACACCCATAATTGACACCATTTCCAGGGCTCCCCTTAAGTGCTCGCCATACGCGTCGGACGCTCTCAAAAGGCTCCGCTAGATTTGTGAGGCCGGCTTATGCCCGTTGATTTCATTTCACTCGGTTGTCACGTCGCCCGCTGAGTGGTTGCCGCGCCGATATGATTTTTGAAGAGAAATAAAATTGGTAATGGACTGGAAAGGTGTTGGAAAATCCGTTTTGAGTGGAAGCATATTTCTAGTTGAAAGATTTCGGGCTTGTTCTGGAAATTATTGTTGGAATTGATTTGCTCAAATAGTTTAACCTAAAGCTTTTACTCAGTTGAGAAATTAGGATTCTATTGGAGTCCGATAGTATTTACAGCACTCTATATTTAAAAAAAGGTATCACCTATTATTACGATATTGTTAGTTGAGATTCATTTTTATTTTGATTATTTATTAATTTACCTACTGAACAACTTTCTTATGTTTTTTTAACATAGGTATCGGTTACGCAGTAGTTCTTATTGCTTTTTACGTGGATTTCTACTACAACGTGATCATCGCGTGGGCTCTCCGCTTTTTCTTCGCTTCGTTCACCACCATGCTGCCGTGGACCAACTGCAACAATGAGTGGAACACTCCAGCTTGTCGACCAGTGAGTTGCACTTTTTACGAGTCGCGGTATGCCGGGCAGTTTGATTGTAATAAGTCAACATTTTGATAGGAATTCTGGGCTGCCTGGTGCACGATTTCAGTCCTTAGCTAGAACAGAAAAATACTCGAGCATTTTAACCCTTTTTAATGTCTTCCTTATTCAAATAAATTTATTCATGATACACAACATTAAATTACATTAACGATGAGTATACAATAGAGAATAACAACAAACAAATATAAAAAATCGTTCGTATATCTCAAACAGTTCTTTTTACTAAATGGTTTCCTGAATTTTATTTGGTAGTTTTCTGATGATCTACCGTTGTGTGTAAATTGATCATAATTAAATTTAGTTTTCGATACCTGCAGTTTGAAGCAATCTGGGATACGTCAGCAAACCGAACTCGTCACAACTCTTCGGCGTCCATTGGTCCAGCACAAACCACCCCATTCACTTCAGCCGCTTCTGAATACTTCACGTAAGATATTACTAGAAAATCATATTGTTATTATGGAAAAAAAAGTTTTTCTTTAATTACAGATAAATGTAAAGTTTTAATAAAAGTAGATTTTTGAATAAACCTTCTTTTACTTAAAAAATAAGAAAGTAATAAAACAATTGACAGAAATTCAAAATTAATATGTTTTTCAGGCGCGAGATCCTAGAACTTAATGGAAGCGAAGGGCTGCACGATCTAGGGGCCATCAAATGGGACATGGCCTTATGTCTTCTCGTCGTTTATGTTATCTGCTATTTTTCACTTTGGAAAGGAATTAGCACTTCTGGCAAAGTACGTCATCAAGTCTTATCCTATTTCAATAGATATTTGAAACTTTTCTCATATAGTAATAATATGATCGAGTAAGTATATCTTACGTTTTGGGTTCGATTCCCAGGTCGGGGAATCTGCTTTAAGCATTTCATTGTTTGGAAATGTTGATCCGTAGCTCGAAATACGTAATATATTGGATATATCTTAGCAGGAAAGGATACTTTATCTGCCTCGTAGAATAAATAAATAAATAAATTTTGATTCTCATGATATTTCAGGTAGTTTGGTTCACGGCACTATTTCCTTACGCTGTTCTTCTAATTCTCTTGGTTCGTGGTATAACACTTCCTGGTTCGGCTACTGGAATCCAGTACTACCTTAGCCCCAATTTTGAAGCCATTACTCAGCCTCAGGTAATATTAAAATGGTGTAACAATTAATCTGGTTTTGATAGAACGAAATTAAATATCTGTTATGATGTCAGGTGTGGGTGGATGCAGCTACTCAAGTCTTCTTCTCTCTCGGTCCTGGATTTGGAGTGCTCTTGGCTTACGCATCATATAATAAGTATCATAATAATGTTTACAAGTAAGTTACCCTCTTATTTCCAATAGTACCTATTATTTTTTATAACTGGACGTTATTTTGCTAAGAATAAATAATCGATTTCATACTTTCTAGCCAAAGATGGAAATCGTAATGATCCTTATTTTTAGCATTGCTTTAGAGACCGTATAAATAGTAATCAATCTATGTATACGTTGGGATGGTAGTTGCAGATTGTATTGGAGGGAAAATTCATAAATAATGATAATAATTAATCAAATATTGTCTGGCTAAGGCCAAATTCAAATACATATTACCTTCCTTTGTGGACGGCTCGTAGAGTAAGTATTCGTCATCACACAACATTCGAGCTCTCAGTTATATTTTGTAGCTCATCTTTCACATAATTTCTTCTCCAGAGACGCTCTCCTAACCAGCATGATCAACTCAGCAACATCATTCGTGGCTGGCTTCGTGATCTTCAGCGTGCTCGGATACATGGCACATGCGACCGGCCGGGACGTGCAGGACGTCGCTACTGAAGGCCCAGGACTCGTGTTCGTGGTCTACCCGGCTGCTATAGCTACAATGCCAGGGTCCACCTTCTGGGCGTTGATATTCTTCATGATGCTGCTAACACTTGGGCTGGATAGTTCCGTGAGTAATTCTTATGGATTTTATAGGTATTTAGTTAATTATGTGCATATCTTTCCATAATTTGGTTTTCAAGTTTTATTTAAGTACCTACATTAACATGGAGAATATAATGCTTTAACATAAAAATATCTGAGACCAATTTATTCTTCTATCTTTGGAAATATTGTTGCTCGCAATCAAATAGATTCTTATTAGGTAGGTATATGATTTCCAGTATTTTCGACATATTTGTTTTTCTGAAGCTAATAATACTTTTGCAATCTGTAAGTATCATGATTGTTCGAAATTGATCTTCCAACTTGACCATTTTAGATTACATAACCTAATAAGTTTGAGTCCAAACACCAGTTACATATGCTTTCTTTTTCAGTTCGGCGGTTCAGAAGCGATTATAACAGCTCTAAGCGACGAGTTTCCCCCAATCGGCCGTCATCGGGAGCTGTTCGTGGCGTGTCTCTTCACTCTGTACTTCTTCGTGGGGCTGGCTTCTTGCACTAAAGGAGGCTTCTACTTCTTCCAACTTCTCGATAGATACGCGGCGGGATACTCCATACTGATTGCCGTGTTCTTTGAGGCTATTGCTGTGTCTTGGATCTATGGTATGGTAGTTTTATCGGTTTGGCAACTAATTGAAAACCCCAACTTGTTCAACGTAAACTGATAATATTTTGACATATGGCATATTTTCGCGATTTTAGAGTTGGTCACAATTAGACAATTTAGCTCTTTAACACCTAGATCTTTCTGAAACTAATCATATGAATAATTATTTTCAAAATTAAGTTGTAGGTATCTACTGGCATCAGTCTTCTATCTTCTTTACAACATACCATTTCTTATTCATGACAGGCACAGAAAGATTCTGCGAAGACATCCGTGACATGATCGGCTTCAGGCCTGGTTTATATTGGCGAGTTTGCTGGCGTTTCGCTGCTCCTTCGTTCCTGCTGTTCATAACGACCTACGGACTCCTGAACTATGAGCCCCTGCAGTATGAGAGCTACGTGTATCCAGGCTGGGCCAATGCATTAGGATGGGCTATCGCTGGCTCTAGTGTCATGTGTATACCAACGGTTGCTATTTATAAGCTCCTGACTACCAAGGGAACGTTTTTTGAGGTTGGTCTCTGTTTACTTTTATCATTGCAACAGTAAAATACGACTCTTCTCGGAACTTTAATTGAAATATGATTAATACATCGATTTGATTTATATCTTAATAATTTTTTCACCCCCAGCGTCTCACAATACTGACAACACCATACGCAGACACAGAAGGCAACGGCACGGCCCACAACGGCATGGTGGTGTCAGAGAGCGGTGGAGTAAGACTCGCTTCAACCACGCAGACCCCGACTACCCCACAGCAGGGCTTTGCCCCCGTCATCACCAGTCCCGTCTCCAACCCCACTGCCCCACCCCCTGCTACAGGACCAGCTCTTGTGTGAGCACAGCTCTCCTTTGACGTCTATTACGTCTAACGTCATTCCTGTGTCCCAATGGATAAGGAATCCCCAAATTTTGTTGCATCTTTTGCATTCTGGTGTTTAACCACTGTCATGTATTTAACATAGAATTTCCATAGCAAAGCTTAAAAATTGTAGTCCCGAATATTTTCGAAGTAATTTGGTATACTAAATGGGAAGTGGGGCAATAGGTACTTATGTGGAAAGTAAAATAACGTGTAGGTATGAGTTGAGTAGGTATGTCGGTAAATTTAAGCCAAAAAAAATATTCTGTGTAGAATTTAAAAATATTTATCTAAGAACGAATAAAAAAATATGATTTCGCAGGTAACACACATTAATTTACTATGCAACACGATCGAGTTAGTAATTTATTAAATCTGAGATCATTATTTTGACTCGACTAAAATAATTATTAAAATAATTGATTAATAAAATAAATGAAGCAAGCTTTTTGTTTTTTTTAGAAGACACGCGGAATATTTTTTTTAAGCTCAAGATAAACATTTGAAAAAAAATATATAACTGTATTAACCTAATAGTTATTAAAACTTTTACTCGCTAATCTAAATGTAAATAAAAGGAATAATAACACTTTTAAGTAAATTAATATAACTAATAAAGTGAATAACAAGTATGAAATATAATATTTATTGGATAATTCAGTAAACCGTCGATGTGTTTAGCGGTAGTTTTTAAATAAATATATCATAATATTGAGCATTAAGGTTGAAGCTGGAACAATTTATACCTAATAATTATTATTGTTGAAACACTACTCTAGCCCCTGACTAGTATCAGATTATTTGATATTTACTTTGGTGATATATTTTATACTTTATGATTGATTATTTTATCTGAGTTTGAATCTTGTTCTATTTTAGTATTTATATACATATTATTTCTCCCACTATAGTTTATTTCAAGAAATGTACATTGGAGCTCTGGACGTGTATTGTAGTATTACTATGATAAATAAAACGTTTAACGTTATAGAAAATAATTATATATTATAAAATTATAGTTAGTCCGTGCATAATCACGGTTGTTAAAAATATAAATAAATTACTGGTGAGAATATGTTTCGCAGTTTCTATATAACGAAGTACTTTCAAAATATCATATTACTTACTTTAATCTATACTGTAACAGTAAGTTTACCATACTTACATCGAATAAGTATACATTTTCTGATAATGATAACAATATGTTGTTATGTTTTTTTTATTTCTCCAATTAAATTGATTAAGTTTTTATCACTTCATTAGAATAGATATTAATTATAATAACAGTTAATTTAAGAAAAATGAAATGCTGTGTAGATAATAGAAACACTAGTATTTAATCAAGATTATTGTACTAGAACTAAAAGTTCATATACCCACTATAAGTATGATTAAAAAAACACTATGTCTATATCCTTTATAATACAATATTTAACTTTGAACTTTTACTATTACGCTTACAGTTTTGGTCTCTCTAAATGTTGTAACTAGTTAATGTTTTAGGTGCTCCATTATTAATGTTTAATAGTATAAATTAAGTTATTTTGTATTTTATTTACATATACTATTCATCACTTCGTCATGGGCAATGCGGACTGATGAATTTTATGAGGTATTAATTTTATTAAAAGGTATGGATATCAATGGATCTTCCATTATAATAGGAAATTTTTGAACAATCCACACACGCTATACTTAATCTCATTGTAGTTTTGTAGGTTTATAATCTTCAGCTTGTGCCAGTAATATGCTTGTGCTTAAATATATTACAATTTTAAAATTACACAATTATTATTAAATATTAACTTTTAATATTATAACCTAATGAATTATAATTGTTCTTTGTAATAAGAAACTAATTTCAACGTATTGATGTTAGATCAATATTTATGTGCCAAAGATGTACTCGTAGCTGTTGATGTTATATTACCTATTATATTATTAATAGTCATATCAGCCATTATGACCATTGATTTCTAGAATAAATTTATACATACCGTATATTTGACTCTCATTTGGCTAAAAAAATACAATGCAGTACCTACTTTACAAATTACGTTGTTTATTACATACTTGTTGAAGCGAGTAATTTATTAGGTTCATCTTTCATCACATGTAGGTACCTACACGAACATAAAAAAATATATAAAAATGTAACCTTACTGAGGTTCCTGCATGTTTTTTTCAGTTGGGCTGATTTTCAGACCAGTGGTTACTTCGGTTAATTCAGTAAGTTCATATTATATTTTTTTGTAAGCTAAACAGAAATATAAAGGAAACATACTGGCAGAAAAGGGAACGTAACGAAAAAGCGTTATATACTTACATAGGACGTGTGTGCGTGAATAGTTCACACACACACGTATACAACACCTACGAGTTTTACACATTAAAAAAAGACGTGATGTCACCAGCTATGCCCCTCCGTGCGACATTCTCGGAGGTTCAAGAATTTAAAAAAAAACAATAAAGCAGAAGAGTTTTTAAGCTATTGTATAGCTTTTATCGCGGGATTCGGGGTTTGTTAAGCTATTGTATTTCTTCGGGGTTTGAGCACGGTGACCGAATCAAGAATTTTTTTCGTAACGAAAAAAGTCCCACACACACATATATATTGTATGTATGTATGTATGTATGTATGTATGTATGTATATATATATGTATGTATGTATGTATGTATGTATATATATATGTATGTATGTATGTATGTATATATGTATGTATCTATGTATGTATGTATGTTATATGTATGTATGTATGTATGTATGTGTGTGTATGCTGTTTGTGAGAAGGTTTATAGGTGTATAGGTATCTATTAATATCAACGAAAAAGAAAAAAAAACTGCCTAAATAAAAAATAAATAAATAATTATAATTGCATAAGTTGATAAAGCTTTACCGCGACTTTCAATAATAATATTTTGTGACCCCTGTGATGATTGTTGGGTTCTGAAATATTTATAATATATTTTTGAATATATTACTAAAGATCGTAAATTATAAATATCAATAATGAATGTTTCACTATAAATTCCACCATGATTAGAAAAATTAATTATTTTTTTAATGTTCATATTAATAACAAATAAGAAAAACATTCGTGCGCTGCACGCCTCAGCCACACCGTACACACTACTGCATATAGACTATATATATACCATCATATAGCGTGGCGACGCGTCGCCACGCCAGAAATCGGTTTTACGTGCGGCTATAGATGTTTCACATCAAAATGTCCCTTGCTGAGTTTCTTGCCGGAGTCTTCTAAGTGTATTCCAACCGGTGGTAGAATCAATTGTAACGTTCATAAGTGCCTTATTAGAGCCTAAACTGATAAAATAATTTTTGAATTTGAATTTGAATAATTTGATTGCTGAACCCTGAAACAAACTGGCTGGGGGCAGTTAAGCTATGAATTTAATTTTAATGGATTTGTTATGTAGGTATGTATTTCATTCAAATACATTTAGTAAAGGAAACTAACGTAACTAAATGTAACTAAAGGTAAATATTGAATTTTAATAAATGGATTCTTATTTTCAAAATTTACTCTGTAATTTACTTTTGCTCAATTTTTTTTAACACACACAGCCTGTCAGCCTCACAACAATTAAAATATGTTCTTATTTCAAATTTTAATAATGGCTATCATTAGTTAAGGTTTAATAGGTAGGTAACGTAAGAAAGTCATTAAATAGTATTTTGTTAAAAATGAGCTCTTTCTTTTAGTTTTCCGAATATCATTTTCCAAAAATTACAGAGTGTGTGTTTTTTTATTTCAAAATCAACGTGATCCATTCCTAGGTATGAATATTGAATTTTCAAAAATCCAATGTAGCAGTTTTAGTTTTCATCAAAATCGGGCTTGAGACTCTTTTGAGTATTTTTCGCTATTCCTTATAGTTTAGGATTTTGCCATTCACGCCCACTTGAAAAATTCACATGTATATAAAGTACATAATAATAAACACTATTTTGTAGTTTTAGAACAAAAGAAATCGTTTTACTTTTGCGTTAGAACGTTTTCTGATCAATTTTAAATATAAGTAAATAGTCGATATTATAAGTACTAGGATTCCCTTAGTCTGTAATCGACTATTTTATGTTTGACAATGAGCCACTTCCTTACTTACAGCTGTCAAATTGACAGTTCAGTTTGACATTGGCTAGGCAGGCACTTGTAGGTTGTTTGCTTCGTTCGTTCGATATTTCTAAAGAGTTTAGGAAAAATCGATATGGAGGCTAAAACTGAAGAAAAGCCCGTTTCGGAGAAAACTATTTTCGATGCCATCGCTCAAAGTGACTTGATCGTATTCAAGAACATTTTGGCTCAACAAAAGGGCAGTGTCGATTTCTTCGATGAAAATGGTATGACCGCACTTCAACACGCCGCATATAAGGGGAACAAGGATATGGTGCAATTGTTACTCGATAGGGTAAGTAATACACATTTAACTGTGACACTTTCTATTGTTACCAAAAGTGTAATGTTTCAATGGAATTTTACAGGGCGCTGACGTGAATTCTGGGAAACATGAATACAATTACACGGCGTTGCATTTTGGTGCATTATCGGGGAGCTCTGAGGTGTGTAAGTTGCTGTTGGACGCCGGCGCGAAGCCCACAGCGACCAACTCCGTCGGACGTACCGCTTCCCAAATGGCTGCCTTTGTTGGTAATCACCACACGGTAGCAACGATCAACAACTTTGTGCCGAGGAGCGAGGTCGCCTACTATTCCATCCCGCAAGGACAACAAACTGAACCTTATCTCCCTGCATTTTTAATAGACCCACTCCATAAGTTTGTTCTGGGAGTCAACATCCACCCAGTGAGACTAGCTTTATGTCTACAGCATATACCTGGCTTGTTGGACAATGCTGAACAAGTAAGCAAAGTATTGGAGCTCCTATGCAAGAAAGAAATGACCCGTGGCAGTGAAACTAATGAGGTAATGGCATTTAAATACCACTACTTATCATACATTATTAGAGAAATACACAACATTAGAGATAAGCAGAAACCTACAGACAAGGATGAAAAGAAGCATGATATTGTTGAGATGTTCTCTAAGAAGTTGTTGAAGCCCGGCAAGGACGGAATCTCCCTAGACTTAATGGATACATTCCTTAAGGATTGTGTGAGAGAGTTTCCTTACAGAGAGTGTACAACATTCCACCAAATGGTTTCTTCATTAACAAGCAAAGATCCTCCTCCAGCACTCTCCGTTATCAATTGCACCATCAATGGTCAGCGAGGGTTTATTGATGCTATCCCTTACTGTAGTACGTGTGGTGAGGAGAAGCCTGCTAAGAAGTGTTCCAAATGTAAATCCGTGCAGTATTGTGACCGAGAGTGCCAGCGTTTGCACTGGTTTGTCCATAAAAAAGCTTGTAACAGAGAATGTAGTGCTCCGGCCACTACTTCCAACAATAAAGCAAACATTGATGCCAATGAATTGAGTTCGGAGCTTCAAAACCTTATAGCTGGATAGAGCTAACCTTTGTGATTAAATATATATTGAAGAACAAAACAATTCAAGAATTTCTTTTCTATGTGTAATGTCTACTTTTTCCTAACATTTGAAATGCTTTAAATGTGTAAAATGTGCACTATGACCAATATAGACATGAATCAGTTTTGTTTTATTTAGGATAGAACAAATTCAATAGTTAATATGAATCAGTAATTTCATTGAAACTTCTGTGGTCTCAGTTTGTCAGCCAATTGTTATTGTACATAGTTGTGAATTAATATTATTACGGTGTGTATTCATTTTTCATTAAGTGTCTAATAAACAATCGAAATATGTAAATGTGCTGTTTCATTCATGCCTTCTTAGAAATGTAACAAGAGTCTCTCTTGTTACTCTAGGTCAGTGTTTCCCAATTAGGTCAGCTTCAGACTCAACTCGAAGATGACTTGAGACTGAAGCTGACCAAAGAGCACGCAGATTTTTCAGAGTTATGCAAAGAAAATCGTGCACATTCGTCACATTCAAAAATTTTTTAGCGTCATTACATGTCAAAAATACTGATTTCATTTTTTTAGTAATCATTCCTGCAATTAGGGGTACGCGAGTGTGAGGTCTATCTTGAAGTGGTACGCAGGAAAATCTATTTGGGAACCACTGCTCTAGCTGCTAGAGTACCGCGAAAGTCAAGCATCCTATAGAATATTATGTCTGAAGGAAGTTGTTACTAGATGGCGCTACTTGTATTTAGATGGATTAGGTAAGTGGGCAATTACTTATTGATATTTTTTTCTTGAATGCTTATAATTTTATTATCTATATAATTATATAAAATGCTTTGTCCTGAATGACTTAGGATCAACGCACAGCCTAAACCGCTGATCGTAGAGACCTGAAACTTGGAGGGTGTGTTCTTTGTATGACGTAGGCATCCGATAAGAAGGGATTTTCCGAAACTCTACCCCTAAGGGGGTGAAAAACGGGGGCAAAGTTTGTGTGTACAACGTGATTCCTTGGTTCAATCTACTTCAAATTAGGCATAAACATTCTTTAACAGAATTAATTGAAGATGCGTTTCGTATTTTATTGAAACTCATCGCCTATCAGGGTTAAAAAGGGGTAGAAAGTTATTTTGGGGGTGATTTTCATCGAAGTTGATATCAATACTCATTAGTGCTTTCGATTTAAATTACATTTTATTTTGACACATGCTTGAAAACTAAATCCGTCAATCAATATTTTTCCGGTCAGAATTTATTTGAAACTTGATATTAATATTAATTTGTCAACACAGTGAAAAACGTAATGTCGGTGTTTATCGAAATTCTTACCCTAATGGGGTGCAAAAGTTTTATGGAACGACAATGTTTGGAATGGAGTAAGGAGGTACAGTTTGTCGGGATATTTGGGCTCTCGGCTAGAACTAAGGAAAATGTTTTGTAGAATTAATCGGGGAAAATATATTTTGTAAGAGTCTTTATTGTGGAAAGTAATTGGAATACGAATCTTGCGTAAATATTGCTCAGAGCAGATTTCAGGGTATGTATGTGAAAAAATATGTTTGGAGGTACACTTTGTGTAGGTATAGGTACGGATTGGGGCTTCTTATAACGTAGGGGTATACTAAGAATGTTTTGTAGGGGATGGCGGGTGAAACCACGGGGCGGAAGCTATCTATACATATAGGTAATAAAACAGTACAATCCGGTGTTTCTATACATTGAAGAAAAGCAATCATATGCTGTCTGTCTGATTATTTGTTAATTAACGCACATTTCCGGAACTACTGAACGGATTTTCATGTAAATTTCCCAGGTAGACTGAGATTAATAAAGGAGCAGAATATAGGCTTCATTTAAATAAAATCGGATGTTGCAAAAAAGTAATCGTCATTCAATGATTTTTGGAATTTACTTTTATACCTACTGTTCCCGCGTGTATCAAATTTTTTTTTTACTTTAAATGGAGTGTGTTTGATGTAGGAAGAGTCAAATTGCAATGAAACCATTTTTGATTTTTTGTCTGTCTGTCTATCTGTTTGATTTAGTTAGGCTTAACTTGGCGCTTCGAATAAATACGCTTTGTTTCGTCGAAATTAGCTAATGGGGAAAAAGTTATAGACATTTTATAAAGTCTGTGCGAATGGTAAAAAAAAAACATTTTTACCATAGCCACTTGAAAAAGGGCATTTTATTCATCGATAACATTGAATAAAACTTTCCTTTAGTCACTGAGTGAAAAAAACATTTTGAATTTGGAACAAGCACGAATATACTAATTATGTACAAAAATAAATAAAACGTGCTGTAAGTACGTACTGGCTGGCTATATGGAGCTATTCCATTGTGCTATACAATTAAATTCTCTTATTACCGATTATAAAATAAAATGTGATAAATACTATAAGTATGTACCTACTTACTACTATTTATTTTCTCACAGTCATGATAAAAAGTAGAGTACACAACTCGTGAAAAAAATAATTCATCTCGGTCCTTGTATCACTCGAATTAAATTCCCTTTTTTTCTACTATTTCCGTAAAAATAACAGTATGCTCTTTGGTTAAGTGAAATTCAGGTTCGTCCGTGGTTTCATTTCACTATTATTTGAAACCTATCTTCCACTCCACGGTATTACCCAGAAAAAACCGGCCAAGTGCGAGTCGGACTCGCGCACCCAGGGTTCCGTACAAACTTCGTCCATCACGGGAAATGCACAATTTTATTTATTTACCTTATTTGAGGTTGGTGCCAATTAAGTTAGACCTCTAAATTGTATGAGCGCCCATACAACTCAGAGGTCTTTATTAATTGGCGTAACTATGTATGTATGGGGACACCTTTAATTTTCAACTTTTTTTTATTTTTTAGATTTTTCCCTTTATTTGTGCTGTAAGACCTTGCTTTTTGCCAATTTTTGTTTTTTATATTTGAGTTGATTGAATGAAAGGTAAATTGCGGTTTACGATTTATGACGTATTAAAAAAAAAACTGCTTACTAGATCTCGTTCAAACCAATTTTCGGTGGAATCTCGCATGGTAATGTACATCCTATTTTTTTTTTAGTTTTATCATTCTCTTATTTTAGAAGTTACAGGGGGTGTGTGTCCCCACACATTTTACCACTTTGGAAGTGTCTCTCGCGCAAACTATTCAGGTTAGAAAAAAATGATATAAAAAACCTCAATATCATTTTTAAAGACCTATCCATAGATACCCCACACTTATGGGTTTGATGAAAAAAAAAATTGAGTTTCAGTTCTAAGTATGGGGAACCCCCAAAATATATTGTATTTTTTCTATTTTTGTGTGAAAATCTTAATGCGGTTTACAGAATACATCTACTTACCAAGTTTCAACAATATAGTTCTTATAGTTTCGGAAAAAAGTGGCTGTGACATACAGACGGACAGACAGACAGACAGACATGACCAATCTATAAGGGTTCCGTTTTTTGCCATTTGGCTACGGAACCCTAAAAAGCACCCTATGTTTTTATTCCATGGTGTAATCTATCCATGTGCCGAGTTTTATTCAAATTCATTTAGCCATACCTAACGAATGAGGAATAGCGGGTGAACCAATTTGAATAAAATAGTGCTAATATATAATTTCTTAATTCTTTAAGAATTAAGAAATAAATACCACTGGTTTCCTTTAAAATGCGGCGAAATAGGTAATTATCTGGTAAACGTGGTAGTATGTCGTAAACAGGTTAATAAATAATACCACTTATTATTTTATACTATTAAAAATATATTGTACTGACTTGACATTATATTTACATTATATACAATAACCTAATAACTTAATTGTAAATAATTTTCTTACAATATTGATGGTAGGACCAGTACCTAACTAGATTAAAAAGGTTATTAAGAGGAGGTAAGTACCTAAATTTATGTATGATGGATTAATACATTCTAGAATTAAGTAGACAGCCTCCCCCTTATGCAGACCTACCCGGTTGCCATTCCGATCGGTTGGACCGATTTGATTACATTTATAAAGATGCTGTATTAGACGCACTCTGCATTTACTGCGTTCGTGTAACCGATACACTCCCTTATTCCGAACTAAGGAATAGGATAGTATATACCTATAAGTACTCTACAGAGATTTCCAATGGATTGAAATTAGAAAATCAAATGTTTCGTCATCTGAATCGGGACCACAACCGAGCAGCCTGAATAACTCGGATCATATTTTATTAGTTACAAAAAGTATCCTAAAGTGGTAAACAATTGCAAAGTTAAATAGTGGGTATACATAGTTTACAAAGAATCTTAAGGCACTGCTATCACATTATTTATAATAAAACTTATTTAAATCTAAGAGGTAGGTATGTAAGCAAATGTTGACAGATGCTACTATAGTAATTTATAAACAATATTTACAATTTTTTAAGTGGTAGGTTAAAGTATAATTATTGCTAATCATGCCCGTCTCTAATTACTTAACAAAGTACCTACCCATAAGTAAGTTTATTACAATTTTTGAGAACATAATAAATGTAAAGTAAACTTTACATGAGTGCCTATATTAAATAAACAATTTGAACCTATACTATTAATGACAGATCAGCCTTCACCAAGTAGGGCACTTATTGTAAAACTCTTAACTCTGCGACAGGGAGCAGGCGCCGCGGGGGGAGAAGGCGCGCGGGGCGGGGGCGGTTGGAACACAGGCCCCCAACCAAAGCCCCCAGACATCGGACTACCAGGCCAAAGACCTAAATGTAAAGGCATGTGTAGATGACTTATGTATGGTAACTCGGGAGGGTAGAACGCAGTTGGAGGTGGGGTTATGTTATCAGGTGGAGCGACGAGCGGAGCGGGCGAGTCGACTAGCGGCGGTGATCTCGGCGATGAGGATCGTAAGCTTCCCTCTTCGGAGCATGAGGATGCGGCGTCAGAACACGCCCGCTTTGGTTCACTCGACTCTGGTGTAGGCTCCGTTCCATCGTTAGTATCTACGTTCTTTCTCTTGCACTTTGATTGGCCACACGCGCGGAAGCCTTTTGCAAATGGATTGTTGTCGATCTTCAGTTTTGTTATGCGGTCGTTCTGTGAACAAGGAAATATGGTAATGTAAATAAATGATTATGAAATCGAGCTTTTTACTTAATTAAACTAAAATTACACATTTTTATCAAGGTTATCAAAATTAGCTAAAGGCATCGATGTTTATTACTTCAGTAATTAGGCAATTTAACTAGGTCATTATCTTCAACTTTTAAATATTTATGGATATAATTGTATATAAAAACTGCGCCTATTTCGTCTGAATTGATTATTATCTGTTCTACACGATGGACTCGGACGGATATCGTCTTATCTCATTTCAAGAATGCAATTTAAACATCCGTTTCCGCATACATCCCCCGTGTCACTAATAGCTTGTAAGGGATAATTGTCGCACATGTGGCGTGGCGTGGCGTGGCTTGGCGACAGGCCAATTAGCATGGCATGCATGCATGTCGCCGTCGGTCGCGGCGTCCGCGTCGTTGTCGCCCGCCCGTTGCGTTGCGCGACAACACCGTATTGGCGCCCGCTGCCGCCTGCCTCCGCCCGCCCGACCAAGACGCGACGCTGACGTGCACCCATCCATCAACTCGTACTGAACGTGAAATATGATACTCCTCACATGGTTATTTTTCAGTTTGCGTAAGTGACGATGACATTTTTGAGCAGTAAGGTAATTTAGAATGTTGTTGATTTTTTTAGCGTCTCACCCAAAATGGTGTTTATCTACAATTCGAAACATTTCGATGTTCCCAGTTATCTAGCGAAATCCTGAACGCAAATATTGCGGTCGCGGTACGCCAAGTCACTTGTAAATTATGTTTACATGAGGTGATAAGGCGGCACCGGCGGGTGCCGTTTGCTAACAGTTCACCAGATAAATGATTGCCCGCCTAGATAGCACAGTCACCCGAAAAGTCGATATTAGTCGTGCAAAGTGCACTTCTCAAGTTGGCTGGATAGCGATAGAACGGTGTTCGAGAGTAGCCAGGCGCCGCCCCTGGCCCGCCCTGTCGCCCGTGACGTCACGCAACAAACTTTCCGTCGCTTTTACTTTTTTGCTTGACTGATTCACATATTGGCCACTGTCGCCAGTTTTTTTAGTAATGTGTAATTAGGGTCTGACCAAATTCGGTTTTATTTACCTACGTTTTTGACAAGCCAAATTATCGGTTGGTGACAGGCAATGCGGTGACAGGATAAACGATGACCGTTCAATATTTTCGGCGTCCCCAGAATTTTATGTTACTATAAATTGAACTTAGCGTGCCACCTAGTTACGCTCCCGAATAAAGGGTCGGCGTTTACAAAAGATAATTTCTAATTCGTTGATAATTCACGACAATGGTTTAGCCGCCGAGCGGTCGCCTGGCCGGGGATAATGCGCAATGATATGCCGCCGGCCATTGTCCAGCTCCTAGTCCCGTTAGATGGACAATTCGAGGATAATCCGTCAAAGCTGCCGATGAAATGGATGCGAGAAAACGTTCGCGCCTCGGTGCAGTCAATATGAAAATGGGCGCAGGAGTAAAGGAAGCCGCGTCGAGCTAATTACGTTGGGATGGATTATGCAAGGAACGCGCACGCTGCGCTGCGTTTCAAAGGTAACAAAACGGTAGCGACAAAACAAACAGCAGGGAGTCTATTTGCAAACTAACTAAGTAGGTACAGTCTAGCATTAATAAATAAATATAATAATAAAACTCTTTTGAGACATAGTAAAATAAAATTTGTTTGATATAATTTAAAATTTAGATCCTAAACGGTAGATTAAAAATAACAGTGAAATTCACAGTTCCTTGCACTTCCAAGAGTTGCCGAATACTTCCGAACAATACCAGGAACAAACGGATCGCTTCAACAAAAACCTCAAATTAGTTGCTATTGTTTTGCTATGAGGACTTACACAATGACCGTCGGAGTCGTCTGCCGCCGCCTGCGCCAGTCGCAATCTTATTTTTTTTTGTGTAAAGTGTAACTGGCACCACTACGCATGCTCTCGTAAAAGCTTTGGCGCCTGAGAACGAGCGAAAAAAATATGGTCGATATCCATAAGTGCGAATCCGCAGTTTTCCTAGAAACGCTCTACGATTTCTTGGAAATTTTGTGGTTTAATCAGATTATATTAAACATTGTAGGGAATACCCTAGAAATACGCATCAAATAACATTAAAAGTGTTTTTTTTGTTATAATGATTATTCAAACTTCTAAATTAAAATAATCCAGTATCGAAATTCAGTTATTTTCTTTTGTTCATTAATTTTAAAACACATTTAATTTTGCGTAAATAATAGTAAATATTTATAAAAATATACATAAAGTTTAGATCAAATATACTTTTATATATTGTACTTTTAAGAAAAACTACACAAATGAATGCAATACCTAAATGTAATTCCTTATAGACCACGAGTTGAACTCCACGTTCCACGTTAACTTTCCCACGTTCCGGTTCAAGTTAAAATATATGTATAGTAAGTTGGTATTTTCCCTGGTAGTAAGTCGTGGTTTTATTGTTACTGATTTTCTACTCATTTCTGATACTTATTACCAGGAGAAATGTACGAAGTATATGTAGATCCTTACTTGATAAGCAGTGACAGCGATGAACTCAGTCTCCGGGAAGGAGAAGGAGGCGTGCGGCGCGCCCCACGCGAGCGCAGCCGCGTCGCGCGCGCGCACCACCATGATGCGCGGCCGGTACTTGTGCATTGATGTTAGTACCATCTGTAACAATATAAAATGCCTTTATATTATATTATTGATTTTATTCGAAAGATTGCAATTTAATTGTAAAGGATTATAGTAATAGTTTTCGACGTGCATCTATAAAATGCATGATGGAAGGCAGGATTCAAATAACGCTTGCAATAATCCGTTCCACAGAAATCTAATAATAATGTCTTTATGACGACTTGGCTAAAACATTTTTTATGTTCTTCTTTTCTACCTACTTTTTAGTTTATCTCCTAATATTTATCCTCTTGTCTGTGGAAACTTTTATTTCACCTTCTTCTGCTATCATCGTTTATATTAGCTTGCATGGTATTACATTCCTTTCAAAAATAAATAGAACCACTTAAATTTTAGAAATATTTCAAATAATGTGTAGTAAATCTTTCGGCAAACCCTACAAATATTTCGTAAGTAAGAAAATCAATATTTGGCAAATCAAATATTTTACATTAACAACGTAAAAAGTGGCGTAGGCGTCATGAGTGTCGCGTCGGGCGGGCGGCACCGGGCGGCGTCTCTTATGTGTACAAGAGCTCTTATCTGCGGTACTTGACGCGCGAATACCGCTACCTGCGCGGGCGCCGGCTGCCGGCTGGCTGCCGCAAGTGTAACCACTTCAAGTGTAAAGGGGTTCTAAAACTACTGTTTTTTAATAACAAAGTGAAAAGGATTTTAAAGGTGTAAAAAAGTAACTTATATTATGTACTTATCTCTAAAGAAAAATTACTGTTTTTATGACCAAAGTGCAGATTATTATTATGGAATTGAAAAACAATACCTTTTAAAGGAAAAGCTTTAAAAATTTAAAAGATTTTAACTATAAAGCCAACAAGTGTTCTGTACCTACTACCAGGCTAGTTTTTAGCACGGTATAAATAAATATATTTCCCATATATTAATCTGCAATATTATCATACAAAAAAGTTCCAATAACTTAATCGTATTGACACACGGCTCCTAAAGCACTCTAGCAAAACCGGGACGCTCTACTGGCATCACTCAGCCATCTCAAAACAAACATGTGCCTGGATATTGAGATAAGCTCGTCTAGACACCAGCTAATTGCAACGGTGCGACTCCCCGACGGCACTCCAGCGTCCCTTTGACAAGTGTGAATGCCATTTTACAGTATACTTAGGTAATCTTGTGCATAATAATTTGTATGTAGTCGATAATTTGTCGTAAGTGAATATATTGTGTTAGTTGAAACTGTATAAGATTTTGTTTGTTTAATACATGTTCATATTTAAATTATCTTGACCAATTTACATATGTTGCAAGTCGCTTTCTAAGCTCTGCAAACGTCGACTATACATTAGCAATCTCCTTCGTATTGCCAATATAAGCAACGGTGGCCACTTACCATCAGGTGGACCGTCAGCCCAAACTTCTGATGAAAATATTCTCAATTTCTATTCAATAGATATTAAAAAGTATGTTATTTAATTTGTAATCTTAATTATAATAAAAGTGGTAAATTCATAAGGAGTCATGGTAAACGTTTTGTTTGTAAACCTCAATAGTTACGTTTTTAAACGGTTAAAAGATAGATCAAGAGTAATAAAAAAATATGAAAAGAGACCATTGTAATCCTATAAAACTACAAACAAGCCTTCAAACAAGAATGAAAATAGTTTTTTTTAACAATGCGCGTGTAAGTCTATTAATTTTTCTCACCAAACTATTTTTACTCAAACATTTTTGTTTCAATCGTTCTCAATGTGAGTGTGACACAGACAGATTGACAGATAGACAATATAAAAGTATCGCCGCGTTCGGTAGCTCGTCGATCAACCGAAAGTGTCTTCAATCAAATGTGATTGAAGGTAGAGATTAGAAGGTATTTGACTAAGATGCTTTAGTATTTTTTGCGTTTATAACTTGGAATAAGGTTACACGCATGGTACATTGTACATATATATTATTCAGCAGTAAATAATAAATATATTTAATTGCCATATAATATAGAATAATTTTGTCATTATCTAATAATTAATGTCTCTGTTACCTATGATATTAATGTCAATTATATTTTTATAAACCAAATAAAAAAGATACTATTTAAAGATGACGGGAATCCTGAACGCGTTGATGTCTTTAATAGACAAATCATAACGTCATTCAATTTTAAATTTTAATACTAACGTTTCAATTTACTTTTAAAAGTTCGATATACTTTATTTTTTGATATTATTTTTATTAACGTTAATGTACCTGCTTATATTATTTTTAAGGTTTGCAATTCATATACACACAGTCTCAAAACCAAACTTTATTCAAATTAGTTTAAATAATCTAATTAGCTTACATTATATTAGGTATGCTATCGAATCTTTAGCACCAGTAGACCGAACATAATTATAACGTATTTTTACGTTATAAATAAATAAAAAATATATTATTAAAATACCAATATATATGGATTTAAGTGCACAAAAATATCGTTGCTATAATATATTTTGGATAATACATAAGTAATTTACTTAAAGCCAATCGCAAAGGTAACAAATTTTATAAGATAACAGTGTAGAAAGCCGCGGTTTAACATTATGTTTCCGCACGGGATTCGAACCTTTACCCGTCGGCCTTCCGCACGACTGATTTCACTGATCCCACGTTTAGATAATATTAATGTGTCCTACTATCTTGTCGTACACATGTTTTTGCTATAGTTTTTATTATTTGTGTCTGTTGTCGACAGATATTACCAGTTATTTTTTTTATAAATTCGTGAGTTAAATTAATACAAACAGATTTCTTGGTTGATGTATAAAATATCTTTTATACCGCAGTTTTTATCACTTAATTCAGACAAATATTGTTTTCTTTATCTGCGTGGATGTCTTTTAGTCCTTAATGTTTTTTTACTATTAGTGATTATGTGGCTGAAGGTGGTAAAGCTTAGAAGGAACTGGCTCTCAAAGGCAGCTGCCGGAACACCCAGTATGTTTTGGCGACAGATTTTCAACATGAAGGTGCCAACCAAATGGGTACTATAAAGTATCCAAATACCCTTCTGTGGTTTTCGACCTTCATCATGGCATTCGACGTGACTACCACTGAGCTATCATTGCCTTAAAAATCAAATTATTAATTGTATTGTCTCGTCAAATCTATGGGGTCATTTAGCTACACTGTGGCTTCTGTTTATGTTATTATAAGATACGAATAGTATACTTTATCCTACATCCTACTAATCTAGTTATTATAAATGTGAAAGTTATCCATGGCTATTATTGGCTATCTATAATAGGTGATTGCATTTGGATGATATTAGCACACAATACCTTGGATATTTTTGATTTAGGTAAAATATTAGATTCCTCGGAACGCGGGTAAAACCGCGGGATGGAAACTAAGACTATACCTAGGTATATAGGGCTATTTACTTTTACTAAGGGACCAACCCTGAATCCGCGATAAAGAAAAATAAACTTTTCATATATTTTGATCGAGGAACAATCAATCGGTGTTGATCTTTTGTATTTGTGTTTATTTCCACGATTTCAGCGTTGGTCCCATAGTAAAAATTGTTCATACTGATGAATACTTCCATCTCTTAAACCACTGCAGTAAATTATAAATAACCCTGTATATAAGTACGGATTTGAAAGGGTAATATGCGGCCTATTTTCATCGATAAATATTTCTTTGTTACTCTACATTATGCAACTAACTCGAAATGCAATTTAAAACCGTTTCCCCTTATAAAAACTTAATTAGAACTAACTTATCCAACTATAAAAGCAATTTCCGTCGTGAGAATTACATCAGTAATCCCTTTTTCACAATTTAGTTAGTTAACTTCAACAATTATATAACAATAGTTCCGTATTTTAGATGAGCTAAAGTTAAAAAGTCATTTCTTGGATGTAGTATTTGCTTTTATAATATAATACCTATGTCAGTTACCAAGATGACTGACTTTAAAATCAAATCATACATAAAGAAAGTTTTAAAAGAAAAAGCCTATTACAAGGTAGCTCATTACATTGAAGATAAAGATGTCTGGAAGTAGCTGCACTCTGCACAAGTGCACCTTGTATATACTTTTATACAAAAGCCAGTAGGTACTTACTTAGTATTAGACATGCTAATTTTTAGTTATTTGAACTTGTTAAGGTTATTATTTTTTATTTATTTATCTTGTTATTTTTATTTCATTTTTGTGTTTATGCGTATTATATTTCTTTAATAATTGTAAAACATTTAATGGAAAAAAAGCCAACATTGTCAGATTGTCCAAAAAAAACTAAATATATAAAAATGTAACCTTGCTCAGTTTATTGCCGGTTCTTCTCAGTTGAAGGCGACTTCCGAATCGGTGGTAACTTCAGTAGTTTCCGACGTTCATAAGTGCCCTCTTAGGGCCTAAACTGAATAAATGGCTTTGACTTTGACTTTGAATTAATAAGAAAGACTTCTCAATAACAAAGCCATTTCTAATCCCTTAACAGTAATTACCTTTCATTTAGTCGTATACTAATCTTTTTCGTAATTACTCAGACAGTCTTTTCACATGGTCTGAAGAGGCTGTATCTATTGATGTTGCGTTAAAAAGTTTCTTATAAAAAGGGTGAATACTGAACAATGAGTAGAATGGGGTAGCTTTTTATCGCAGGTGGTAAATCCTCAAGTGCACAACAAGTGATGCGAGCATTTTCCGTGCGAATCACCTAACTCCTGAATAGTCCCGATATCTCGGTAGCCGGCCTATTGTTACGGTGAGTGCACAAAGGTGCCGCCTGCAGCGCCTCACCGATGCCTCACTGCCTCAGTTTGAGACGTAGAAATTCACTGAAGCGTATCCACGGAAAGTTTTTACCGTCCCTACACGTCATAACAATCCGTGTTATGACGTTTTGTTATGTGTTTGATAACCATAAATGATGTTTGTTTTGATAGGTTAACTATTTGTTGCTTTTTGTGATTAATTTTCGTATATTACCTACGATAACTCGGTATCTACTTATCACTTAGTCGTTAAATACTATCTTCATAATGTAGATCTCACTTTTAAATAAACAAAATCTAAACGGAAATTAAGAGCTGTTATAAAACCTCGTAGCTGTGAAGCAGTTTCTACAAACACGACAATGTAAATACTGTATAAAAGCTAGGAAAGGCACACGGGAATCATTAATCGAGGCGTCAACCGCCCTGTCTAAACACACCGCCCGAATAAAAAGTACAGTTACAAGCCGCGACAAAGCCTCCATACAATGCCTTTCAGTGTATTTGTTCGAGTGACGAAATGCTTATAAATGTCGTTGTACGGCGAAACTCCTGCGGCGCGGGTCGAGTGACGTCGCGGCTAATGTAAACTTACCTTTAAATCAAGGATTTAAGTTTGATAATGCGTTGTAAACTCGTCGGGCAACTATCTTTTTTATATCATAGTAATACAAGTCGCGATGGTGTTGTTTGTTTTCGAAGCTTGCGTGTTATTGATAGAGTTCAAAATTGATTATTGGTTTGTACTTTGTATGTGCAAGTAGTTGCTCAGTAGGCGTTTCCTTTTGTATGTAGCTTTGGAGGGTATAGTCACGACTGCATCAGATTAAAATAAATCGAAGGTTGTGTACGAATTATAACCGAGGTAAATTTTTCTTAAAACACAATTTGCCATAATGGACAGTGGTTCGTTTACTTCTCAAACCAATCATGTGTTATTTTTTAAAGCGACGTATGTAAATGTAGTTGTTATTGAACAGTCATGAGATGTAGTGTAGGTAACTTTCAATTAGAGTCGTTTAATTGGTCATTTACTATCTGTAGCCATCTGAAAGGTATCGTTTTACGCTCACTATTAACGAGCAATAAAATTTCAAATAATCTTATTAAATATTTAATTTTAAATGTAAGTTTAAAGTTAATTATACCTAATGAAAAAGATAACGTGTCGTCACGCTTAAAAACCATAATTTATTTAGGAGAATCTTTAAAATGTTATCTTTCGCATTGATTAACAAAATAACTCGAGAACGTTTAAAGCAATTGAGGATTCCGATAAATGTGTAATTATGTTCACATTCCGACATGCCAAAGTCGCAAATCATCCGCTTATCTAAAACGAGGACGAGACGACGACGTGACGACATGCCGATGTTGTAACGTGTCAAATGACAAAATGCACAACCTCCACGATGACGTCATTTGTTTGCCATGGTCGACAATAGGTACCAGTTTCTATTTATACTATGACAATACCCTATGTTAATAGTACGTACTCGTACCCTTATATTGGTGAATTATAATTTGAAGCAAGATAATAAGTATTGTAATTGAGATATTTGAATGATGAAGGAATTTTGCGAAGAGAGAGATAGCAGTCGTGGCGCTTTCGATGGATTATATTAATAAACGGCTTCAACGAACATGAAAGTGATATTGGTAAAAACCAAAAAGAGGTAGGTACTCACATGACCCTGAGAATCCATAGTATTATTCGTCAGCTTGAGTTTACTAAACGACACAGGATTGGCCGTCCAGTGGTGTCCAGGTGCTGGAGAGTCCGGATGCAGCATCAGTCGTCGAGGAGACTGAGGTTCAGCGCCACCGGCGGCTGCCCACGCCCCGCCAGCCCATCGCCAGCGTCGCCGCCCAACCAGAGACATCTCCAGGAGAACGCAGTACTCCTCGCGAGGGTCCAAGCCGGCGAGGGAGACGCGGAGGGAGGGAAACATGCGCCTGAAATTGACATTTTATATTAAGAAACGGAATAAAAGATGTTCAAAGTAAATTGTGGAGTGCAGAAATAGGAAGGTATAAACTTTAAAATTTAAGACAACCACTGACATCGCGAAGAAATTATAGACACACATTTTATTCGTGCAAGGCTGATCCTGTTTTTTAATAACCGAGTTGTTCAACATAACCAATCCATTAATATTTAAAATAAACATCTGAAAATATTAATTATTAATATGTAAGTACCTATGTAACTACCTACCTAAATGTCTGCTATTTTTGTATTCGAAGGCAAGTTTTTATAACTATTTTCATTACTACAAAGTAGAGAAAGCAAAAATCTTTTCTTGTGAATAGATAATATTATTACGTTTCGAGAGTCATTACGAATCGTCTCACACGAAGGTTTGAAGAGTTCCAGCCTCCCGAACAAGCGACTTTAGTACGTAGCGTATATGGTCTATGATATACGCTCCGCCAGATTATACTTATAGAACTCTGTGGAGTAAAATCGGCCATTATGCCGTGCATATGTGGACTATGAGAAAGCCTTTGATGCAGTCGAGACATGGGCTGTGTCATAGAGTCTACAGCGATGCCAAATTGACTATCGCTATATACTCGTAAATTAACAATTCAAGAAAAAACAACAAAGGCTATTCACAGTTTAATCCTATATTGAAACAAAGAAGGTGATAATAAAATTACAGCTACCTACACAATGTGATAGACACCAAACGGACAAAACAGAACAGGTTCTGAGGGGTATTCTTAAAATTTTATCGAGTTTATAAAAGCGTGTGATACGAGTAAAAGTGTCGACCAACGAGGGGCTTTTGGCACCCGTTTGTTCTGGGCTATAAAGCGATAGTGTCATAAATGTTGAAGATACATCTGGCGCCGTCGCTTATCTGAGCTGTGTCCAGTCTGCGACCGCCGGGGTGGATGCCAGGAGCGGTTGCGGTTGCTATTGATTATATATTAATTTAATTCTACGTCTACATACCTAATTATTTTAAGGTAGCATAGAAACTTTTAATTGCATCATTTACCGACGTTACATTAATTAACCGAAGATTACCGTCGATTCGATCCACGAAAAATTAAATGGTATTGTATAATGAATGAACTAAAGATTAATCATTAACTTAAGTAGAAACTTAACCACTTTGCCATAAGAATTACAGCCCATTTTATGTTTTAGTCTTATAACTGTAAACTGAGGCACAATTTTTATTTCCTTGTCATACCGAATAAAATTCACTGTATACATTGAACAGAGATTCCTCTGCTGGCTATCGGCATGTCAAGGCATACAATCAGTCATAATAGCATCGGGAGTTATCAGGGAGGGTCGCCGGGCGGCCGCTAATGCAGCCTGCTGATAAGCTCGCCGACACAAGTTCAATTAACAACAAACTAAATTAGCTTCCATTTAAAGTTTACGATGCCCGCTACCGCCTTACGTATGCCGCGGACCATCGACTGTGTAGCGACAGGACAAAAGTCTGAAGGGAAAGGGGCTTGCTTTGGCATTAGTTAGTAAGTATATTGGGTTATCAAGAAATTAGATTATCAATAAAATCAATCTCCATAATTACCATTTTTTTTTAGCAAAATTGATCAAAAACATTATAAAGAACACTTTTTGGAGTAATTTTAAAATGCATAGGTGATGCACCTAATACTTTTAAAATTAAGTAAAATTTGTTCTTATTTAAATTGATTTATTACGTCGATTGTGTGGTATACTAATTTATTTATTGATTTTACATCCATTTAAGGTTTATTTAATAAAATGTAAGGTAGATAATTAATATTATTATCCGTAACTAACTAGCGTCACATACATGAAGCAAATCTTTATTGAGATACTTTGGGAAAAACCCTTGTACTTGATTTTACCATCAAAACGATTATGCCTATTTTATCCTGTTTTATCCTTACCAGAAAAATCGAACATCCTGTCAGAACTAAGCAATTGTCCCGTCCCGTATACCTCGACAATATTTACCGTCGTCTTTCCGTGCAAACATGTCGAGCGCACTGTTCAAACACAAATATTGTGTATTGAATATTGACGACATGGACGCCTCATCTGTTGACCGTACGTTGACAAATCCGTTCACTCAGCTACCGTTCGGTAAGCTCTTATCACTCCACGGTCCACTTATCGACTCGTTTGAAAGCTGCGCTCGCGCCGACAAAGAGGTGACGATCCACGCGCAAAATATAAAATATAACGCACCCGCAACTCGATACAACTCTCTGTAATTATGTTTTTTTCATCCTTAAATGTAAAAAAGATGACTGACATATCATTATTGATACCGGGTCGCCGACCGCATTGATGTTATTTTTAAATCAATAGTTTCTAGATAGGTGCGTAGAGCTTAGATATTATTTTCCAGTTGGACTTAGTTATATAATCTCAGATTAATTCAAGTTATCGGTTCTGCAACTTGAACCGTGTGTACCGAAAAGGGACAAAAAAGAGGGAGGGACAAGAATCTCAAGAACAAATTTTTCCCGTGGCTATAAGGCTCTTAGTAGCGATTTTGATAGCCCGATTACAATTTGAACGAAAAGTCATGTCAATTTTTAATTTGGCTATTTAAATTTTTGTTAACGATATGGTTTATACGATAATAAAAACGGTATGCCATAAAAGGTCTCTCGAGAGTCGAGACGCTAAGCCTCGGAGGCCGGCTTCGGCCGGTGGGAAGGGACTTAGTGAACACAATGGGACCACCAAAATCGCGTTGAATAAAGTTAAGAGTGAGTCGTAAATCGGTAACAACTTGCCAATTGCCGCACGGAGGCGTTAACTGCGAGGAAACTGTCATATCCGCTCTAGCATCCGCACTCGAAATGTTGAAACGGACCGATTTTCGTACTTTTGTAGTTTTAATATATAATATGTATTAAGGACCGACTTATACATAGCTTGTGGTAATGCGGGTGTAAATGTACTAAAATTAATTTTTACAATAAACTTAAATGCTACAATAGCAACCACGGAGCAATGGCTTCAATATAATGCATCATCAGTTGAAAAAGTATTACACACACACACTAGATACTTTAAAAGTATGTGAGAACACAAACTTAATAGCCGTTTATCGTTACAGGATAAATTGTTAGAAGTTAATGTTTTGTGTGTTACTCGGCGCCGTTTAATGCACCATAACCTACCCCTCTGTTATCTTTACTGCTAATTTCATTGGTTTTTTATCATCAAGTTCAATGTTAAGCTCAAGAAAGTCGTTAACGTGACAAACACACCCTTGTGCTTGCGACATCTGCTTTCCTACAAGTAGGCAGGCTGAATGTAACAAACGATAAACAACTTGAAGATAGATGGAGTTGTATACCCAAAGTGGGTATATTATACAGACGAGCCGAAGGGTAAATAGAGCAGTTTATAAATGACAAGCTGACAAAGACTGTTGTGCCCACCACATTGAACCTACGATCAACAATATGCAGTTGTTTTAGGGTCGAGAAGCAGCCCGTGTATATACCTACACCCTAACCCACTCATTAGCGCTTCTACGAGAGGTCCGGCGTTTTTTTCTCCTCCGCCCAGATGTGGCCTGGGTAAACACCTCCACCATTGTCTGGATGCATAAAAAATCGTACACCTGGATGTGTCAAATTGTTCACTCGGACTGTGAGAGCGGCCCGTGAGAATCGCGCTGTGCTATCCAAATATTTGTATGTATGTTAGAGTGTATATTTTATTCAAGAGGTAGGTAAAGTATATTATTCAGAGGGAAATCCCTTAAAATATCTACCTTTTGGAGATCCTTGATTAAAAAAATAATTAGTATTCTGAAGGACGTTTTAAAACGTACCTAATTTTATTTATGTAATAGAAATGTGCAAAATAAAGTAGACAACAAACCATTTAATAGTTATTCTTGAGAATACCAAGTCAGGTAATTAGGTAGACTAAACTTACCAGTGTCTAGGTCAGGCCACCAATGGCTTATATAGAATTATAGAATGATGAAGACTGACTGTCGTAAATGGGAGCTTAGCGTGCAATTGACATAATAGGCAGTACGCATGGGCTGCGCACACGCACACGCTCGTCAGATTATTGCGCAAGCACAAATTGATCTCGTACGGACTCGCAACATCATTGTTGTTCACTAAGTGGGCCGTTTACAGAACCTATGCTGGTGAGTCAACAACTAGTGGAAACACATTTAGGGCGGTTCAGGATATTTCACGGTTATAATCGATTTGACCGGAAAATGTTTACGATACGGATGTCAAAATCTCGAAACACTTACATTCGACAAAATATTTTAAAAATATATATGCAAAATTAACAACAACAAAAAATCGCCCCACTTCCATATGCTCCGCGTCTCGCCTCCGCAATACAAACAAACTACGCTCAAAAAGAAATACGTTTTTGTAACAAAACAAATAAACCAATTTGGGCACGACCACAAAAAAAACCTCGGAATCGTCTCCGGAGATGTAACGTCGTATTAGCATATTGATGGGCATCGTCTATCTGTCGTCCTTTGTTTAAAATCAGCGACAGCACCTTCAATCATAACGATTGCGGCAAAAAATATATTTTATTGGGTAGTTTTTGCCGAACGTGGCTGCAGGTGGCGACAAAAAAACATTGCACAGCCTACCATGCCCAGCGAAGGGTGTAAAAGAACAAGGGTTTTTTGAGCTCATATAGTCCTAAGTTACGACCGATTGTAAAATACTAGCTAAAACTAATTACTTTTAGAGGTATGATTTTATGCAATGAAATATACCTAAGGCTTGATAATAAATTATGCCACAATGTAATTTTAGTTCAAATCTTTTCATACAACGTGAAGGGATTAGCTGAACTTCAGCAAGCAAGCTGAGATAAGGGGATCAAGATGAAATCTTCCCCTCTCCTTGGCTCCAGGGAGTCCGGAAAAAGCACCCATGTGGTGCAAGCGCGCCTGTAAGATATATTTAAGCGTTTCTACACAAATTTACAACCATCACAAATAAGACCGCCAATTTTGCACATATTGAAAGATTTTTAATTACACGTCGGCGCTCGCGCACCTTCTGCCGATCTTTGATCGTAATTTTATGTAGGTAAAATTTTAGTTTGGTTAATGGTTAACCAAGCCAATAAATATGTCTATTATTATAATTATGAGTTTATAGTTTATATTAATATTTCTCAGAATGTACTTTTAATTTCATTAATAACTAATTAACAAGAACTTTTTTGCTCAAATTAAATATTTCTTTAAAACTGACACTGTTTCAAGAGAGATCAATCAATATGATAATTCAGGATTTTTTTGCCCCAAACCGTACAACAAGTGTCTCGGCGGTCTCGGCACATTAAAATTCTTACAATCTCTTTAGTAAGTAAGCCCTTCGCGTAAGGCTCGCGGTGCTTACTAAAAGAACTGTAAATGATCCGTGAAAATATTTACAAGGGTAAAAACACATCAAATATCAAATGAATATGGATGTCATTGCGGTGAAAGTACGGAATTAATTCGGCACCTTTTTAGGCGCCGGCGCCGCTGCATTCAAGTTAGCCTCGGGACCCGAAACTCGTAAATTGCAATTGGAAGGGCCGACAAACGCGTGGTAATTTAGTTGACAGTTTGTACGAGCGACGAAGGGCGGACCGCCTCGCTGCGCGGCCACAGGACAAAGCTTATCTACACGCCGCATCTAGAGCCTATTATGAGATTGACGCCGCCTGCCTGCACTGGGACAACAGATCATTTAGATAGTGCACTGAGCGATGCAAACTTTGGTCATTTGTGCCATCGATTAAAGACAACGCGCCGACGCGAACGGGACGAAATTAATTTTTTCAGCGAGTAAATTTTTTTTCTGCTATCGATCCAACTCGCTCCATTGCATTTTAATTTTTTGTTCTCTCCCGTAAACGGACGAACGATTTACTTTGATTGACTTCGCGGTAGGTAATCAAAGACACGTATAATTGTTTTTACCAGAAGAACATGACATAAAATCGATATGTATGTACGTTATTGAGATTCATTCAAATGGATTATAAAATACACGTGGATTTTAATTGTTCGATCATAAGGTCCTTGTGATTATTTAGCATACTGAAATTATATTTTCATCTTTATGTAAAGATGATAGAGATTAAATTAAGTATGCAGATGCTTGCGGTGCAGCGAGCGGCGCGGGCGCTCCGGCCCAGTGGCTATCGCTCGTTAGCTCCCGACCCGGCATAAATCACGCCGTTTTATGAGAACTCCCAATTTTTTAACATTAGAGTTAATGAAATGCGAGCACAGTATGGGACCAAGAGCGACATTAAAAACGACAAGCTATAAGAACGGACAGTTTCTAATTATAATCCTGTCAAAGCTTCGATACGAGCAAAGAATTGATGATCATCTGAAAAGCGGTGATTTTTATCTTAGATAATAGCGATGATATAGATAGTAGCTGTAGAATTTTAAATGTCATATTTTTATTTGTTTGAGATTCGTAACGATCAGTTAAACGAAACCCCGGCGATGAAAACAGTGATTATACGTTTTATATGGTTAATGAGTTTGGGTTTATGGCAGCATAATATTGTTAGCGAAACGCATAAATCATGTCCGGTTTCATGAGTCTCCAATGTAAATATGTTCACACCCACACTTTTAAAATATACACTCGAGCTTTAACATTGATAGTGATCCATATTTTGTGGGTAGATATGTTAGCATGAATGTTACATAAATTGTAACTGTAAATACAAGAGTCAGTATGAGCAACTTGGCAAATGCACGCTCGGTAGCAACTCGTACAAGCAGCTATCCATCAAGCACAGGATCTTCGCTCGTCGTACCGTGATGCCGCTATCCCTAGAACCGACTATCTTCCATCAGGCGATAACTAATTACAATCGTATGTCATCGCCGTATAGTTCACTATCCTTTAGCGGAAGCGATGAAATGAATGGCGCCTATATTTTAGGAAGCTTTTCGAAGAAGCGAAAGGGTTTAAGATACGGCTGCGAATTAAAGCTGCGCACACGCAGGAGGGAGAGGCTCACTAGTGCCGACAAAGGGGCCGCCGCACGCGAACCGCGCCCGATTCACAATTAAGCCCGTGTGTGTTAATTGATATTAATTCTGTGAGCGTGGTGTAAGTAGAGAACCGTTAGCGAATAGACAAACAGCGCTTGCGTTAGAATTAAACCTGCGAGTAGAGATAAACAATGGCTCTTTGAATTTTTTCTTACAATGAAGCTAAACTGAATATCTGCAGTTGTAAGTATAGATAATGAAATAATCAAAATCGCCTGTGAAGAGACTATCGTTACTTACAGGCATATATGACGATAAATATGAAAACGACTGGGTGTTCGAAGAGTCGGCAGAATTTAATTGATTTCAGCGATAATTACTCAGAAACAAGAGTTCCGCTGGCCGCTTCCACCGGCATTGCATGAACGAGCTCATGTACCAGGAATCGCGCCAAGGCTGGCTGTAATGTGTCGAGTTCAAACGCGCCGCGCGCCCGCGTCATCAACGCAATTAGTGGGCGTTGCGACATCCCAACCACCGCACTATTGACATTGAACCGTTGTTACATATTTCACAGAAATGTGTTTTGATGTCGTCTCGTTAGATCGCAAACGTCTTCGCTCATCTGTGTGGACTTTAATCTCACATTGTGATGTCGCATTACTTGTTAATTGCAAACGAGTCAGGGACTCGGACAGCGCGTTTGCGATACCGCGATGCGATCGTATGAAGAGTAGAGACCTTTTTGCTAGCAAAGATACCTCACTAATTATGATCTGGCTTTATGTCAGACAGTTTCATCACCTAAAATGGAAGGTAATTGTTTGTAACATTAATCAGCAATGCTGTCCTCTGCCGTAAACAGATTCAATAAACATAATGGCATGAGTTCGTCACCTTTTTTTAAATAATCTGCAGGATTTACAGGATTATACTGCAAATGTTCGCAATCTTTAGCCATAATAATATAATCTTACTAAGTAATTGCTCATTGGTAGCTATAGAGAACCTTGCAAAACTGATATTTTGTAAGCCATTTAAGTACGACACACGTTACGGTACTATATTTGAGTTTATAGCTCGTGAGAAAACATCAAACGTTACATATTCAGTAGAACATTCTCGTAATACAAACAGTAAAGAGCAACAATGACGCCCGCGCCGCTGCGCCGGTGCGACACTTTTATTAGAGAATCGTGCTCATAGCTGCATTACTACTGCACCCAAAGAGTAGTGAGCCGGAGTCACCCATTGGTCTTATCCTGGCTTATCTGTTGTCTCTGGTTTCGGTAGCGGTGCGGTCCGTGCGCCGATTGCATCGGGGCGTGACGTCGATGCGCGGGCGCAGTGTCGCGCTCGCGATGCTATCGGCGCACGAGCAGCGCGCGGGTGGCTTGCTCGCCCCCGCATTTGAGACACTCAGATCACAGTGTCACACGTCATTGTTCCTTGCATGTTGTTGTATTGTCTCTTAAAAGATAAACAACGCTAATACTTTACTCTTCTGAAATGAAAATATTTTTATTCAAATAGGCCTTCACAAACACTTATGAATAGTCTGATCTTCTCTTTTCCGATTGCTTCATCTGTTTCCCTAACTAATTTAACTGGTCGTGTGTCAACGAAGCTTAAGCTCAGTGACTAAAAAGTCACCCAGTATAAATAAAATTATTATATTCCATATTACTATAAAGCTACTAAAAGTTATATTTAAAAATAAGAAGTAAGTACCTACCTATGTTTTAATCATGCGTACCTACCTATTTTTTTTACGAATTCTTAATTATATTGGATCACATTTGATCACAATCAAATACAATTAAAATTCAACTCCCGCTCCCTGATTTCGAAGTTCAGTAGATATGAATCTAAAACGTTGAATTGGAGGTTAACATCTATTTTTTCTGATCAATCTATGCGTAATTATTTCAAGGAATAAATTGATCGTAACTTTTCGTCGGTTGGCGCCAGACGTCAGTGACATATATTTACCTTCAGAATTGTATTGAGAGTTCTTATATGAATATGACTCGAAGATATTATATTATAACCATGCCTCCTCCTCAAATTAGTGGGATAATTTGATTAAAAGCTAGTGATTCCAAATCAACAAATAAAATAAAAAGTTTTCAGGTGCTATGTCGTTTTAAGAAGACAAACTAAAAATCTGATATGGATCTCATCAACATAAATAGGTAAGTTGTACAAAAAATCCTTACGCCTCGTTAGTGACAAATCTTGCGTGAAATATCACAAATTCATATAAAGCATGAAGTTTTTTTATCGTATTCTATCACAACATCGTGTGTTCCCATGTTTTTACGAGTTTTATGATTGACGGCGCGGACGCACCCTGCCCTAGCCTCCAGTTTCAAGTTATAATGATAACAGTTTCAAGAAGTCATCTTTGAACCACGACGCAAGAAATATAAGCACGTAGGTAAACTGGATGCTTTCATGCCTCTGGGTGCAACATGTCGTTTGCCCCCCATTGCTTTGTTATCTGTTAGTAATGACCGGCAGCTGTCGGTATCATGGAAAAGAGAACAGACGTAGGAATAAATTTTGAATAAGTCAACTAAAAAAATTACACATAATATAGCTTATGCAGCAAGCATGGGACCAATTTGGAGCTCATCAAACATCTAATTGATTGACCTACGCAGAAATATAATAAGTAGCTACCCTTTTAAGGATGGAATGCGAGTCGTCTCATTCGCTCACGTTACAATTTGTTAGGTAGCGAAGCGGAGTCAGAGTCCGTGAGAATAATTCCCGAGTTCCGAGTAACATGGGTTAAACGCTTGTATCGGTAGATACCGATCTAACCCGCGCTGCTCGTTGGCGCCATAAAAACAAAACATCTTCAACACGACCACTTTCTTCCCTAAATTATTCGAGGAATTTACGACATTTCGACCGACAAAATGTTATAACCTAATGAGAAATTATCATCAGTCTGCTGTCGCACGGCAAAAAACGAATCATGCGCCGGCTCCGAGATGATGCCCGGACGCATATTTTTTTATTATAATAAAATTGAATTATTGTATTCATGTTTGTTTTTTCGTCGATTGTTTTAAGGTTGTGGCGGGACAAAAAGGCGCGCGGGAGCCGGCGATGACTGCGCAATTCCGTCGATCGCTCTGCCCGGGACTCACTGGGTTAAATTGATGGATTTTCCTCAACGCGAGTGATACATTGAATGTTCTCTTGGGGAACTTGTAATGTCAGCGCTTTTGATGAGTGCGATGGAGAGCGCGTTATCAGTAAACCTGCGTCAAATCAAAGGTGAGGGCGGTGGTGTGTTCCCTGGAGATATTGCGATATGATCGTCCGCTGGTGGCGACTATTCGGCGCGTGCTTTAGATTCCGGCCCTCCTCTCCGGAATTACCCATTACTTTCAATGACAATACGTTTTTATCAACATGACAAAAATGAGATTACATCTAAGCTTTCATTACGGTAAACGTTTTCTAACAACTTTAAATTGTACAAACAACTTGATTTCACAGTTTTGTCTGTTCAAGAAGTTTTTGAATAGAATAAGTAGGTATGTTATAAATAGTTCAGTCAGATGACGTCAAATGCCGCATCGAATGTCGTGGGTTCGAGCTCTACAATGAGTTTGAGCTTTCGGTGAAGGAAAACGTCTTGAGGAAACCATAGTACGTTGGTAGGGTCCTCCGTAGAACCACCCGTTTGGCAGGCTACCACCCTCAAGTTGAAAATCTGTCGCCAAGCATCTACCGGTATGTTCTGGCAGCTGACAAGCTGTTTGAGAGCAAGTTCCTTCTAGGATTTGTATGCTTACCTCCTTCGGCCACATCATCTCTCACCATGGCGAGATTGTGGTCAAACACAGGTAAAAAAAAAACTTCTTATATCAGTACGATTAGATACTTTGGATAAAATCCCGCATAATGTTACATTTAATACTTACAAGAAACAAGTTCTTGGGGAGTTTAAATATTTTATTAACATAATCACGACTTAGACGTATCAACTCTATGATTAAGCAATTAAGTCGTGAGAGATGTTACATGGTTAGGGACTGAGGAAGTAATCTGTTAGTAACATTTAGTAATTGAGTGAATATAGTATTAAGCATGTGATTCGTGCTAACCGATTGGACCTTCATTAATTTATCTCCTGACGCAGATACCACCTGCAGTTATCGGGTTCTAAAACAATGAGGCATTATGTCAGTCCAGTATCCTCTAGGCTGCAGCGTCCCGCTATATCTCTCAATCTGAAATGTCGGTATGCAACTACGTGAAATCCTAATGTCAAGTTTTCACGAGACAGTGAAGAGTGACGAGTGGAGTGGATGTGGAGCGGGCTGTCATAATCTGATTATTAGTGGTGCGTGTGCGCTGGGCGGGGCGCGCGGCGGGCGGCCGGCGGCACTGCAGGAGGTCGGCGCCCGCGCACCTCCCGCTCGCACCGCACGCACCAAGCGCTGTTACGAGTGGGACGGAGATATGCCCACGCAGCAACCAGGCGACAAACGACCCGTGGTAAAACAAAAGGAATGTTGCCGACGATGCTTTGAGGCGCCGGCGCCGGTCCCCGCGCCCTAATCACCCATTTTAATTACGACACAGATCGAATCAATTAATCGGTATTTCTGTTAAAACAAGCGCCGGACTGACCGTACGCCCGTATGTAAGATGTGAATTCGTGGACACGACAGATCTGATATGTGATTACGATCTTTACCTCGTAAACGTCACAGGAAAACATGAATTACAAGCATACTCCGTGGACACGCAGTTACGACATAACACTCGCTGTATGGGTAGGAACTGAAAAAACTAAGCCCAGAGTGCAGACGTTTTTAATTATAACTTATGATTTTTTCGAGTGAATTCGGGCGCGCCCTTCCCATCGAATAACACAAGAATAAATAACGAGTTTTTATGTTGTGTGTTTGTTTTTAAAATGGCGGGAGGTCTGCGCGACGACACGCGAGCGATGCACGCCGGGCCTGCGCCTGCGCCGCCGCCGCCGCCACCGGCTCGCCGCCCGGCGGAGCTCGGGCCGTGCTCAGCCCATTTGTCATATTTCGGTTTTAAAAAAAATAAATAACCTACTCTATTCCGACCAGTGTTTGTTTGTTCGTCGATTATTGAGGGTTAAGTATTATCTCTCAACATGAACTTAAACAAATGGAACATATCACCGTTTTGGGACGCTTCGGTTTATTATGATAGTAAGTGTGCGTGCGCGAGACATGTGTCGGGATGTAGAAATGTGGTTACGAGGTCATCTGAACCAAACTTAAAGTTTAATAATTTATTATTATCATCTCATTATTAAACAACTTTCTAAGCTTATTATAGGTACCTACTGGTCGTACAATTCGTATGGCTCGACCCAACACAGCACGAAAGCAAGCAGCCACCTGACACCATCACTACAATACGATGGAGCTCTACTAACTCGGATCCTATTTTGGAATAAGTACGCAAACATTGAAAAGGGTAAGTCAGCAGTGTTGCCGAGTACTGCGTTAAGACTTTACCCGAGGCATAACTACGAAGATGCTATGTACCTATATAATTAATGTAAATATTGTTTAAGCTTTCCACACCGCGGTTTCACCCACGATTCCATATTTCACCCCCTCAAGAGTTCAATTTCAAATAATCCGACAAATCTGTGCAAGATTTCAGCTTTCTAGGTCGAAAGCTTTAAGCTGGGGGTTGAGTCAGTCAGTTTTCTTTTTAACAATTTTTGTAAATAAATTAAAAATTAATTTACCTCCTCTCACTGTGCCAGCCAAGACACCTTTAGCCATTAGTAAGAATTTATTTTTCTTTTCTTCTTTCTTTCATTCATATAACTGCACTACCTATATTAGATCGGTACTCCTATTAATACGTGAAGCAAAAACTTAGGTAGGTACCTTTTTACGAAAAGTACGCGGTCGGATGAGTACGAAATTTGGCACAGTTAAAGTTTATATGGAGAAGGAGTGCAGAAAGCGAATATTTTATATAATATTCATTAAAATAAAATAAATTAATAAAAAAAACATTACACACATCACCATGCGTTTGACACACACACACGTACGTGCCACATCTGTCAGTGCTTTGGTGATAACGCGGCAATTACTGACTTAAAGAGAAGAGTTCGTATATGAGTGAAGTGATTTTCTTTACATTCGTAATATATTATAATACTCTTTTCTTTTGTTTAATATATGATGGATGCTTAATTTTAAACTTAACTAACACACTCCTACGCAATTAGGTACGCTTACGGTTTTGGGTAAATCACCTAATAGTCACACATATGCTAACCAATTTACAGGTGATATGTATCAAGGTAGATGCACAGGTGGGAAAGCTGTAGCCACAAATCCAGAGTCTAATACATAAAGCAAGCGCATGGCCGCCAAGCGCAGGTGTTAACTCCGAGCATGCGCGTTGACCAGCTTCGCCTGCACAAACGAACCGCCCAAATCCACTATTTGTCTTTACAATTTACCCACCAAGCCCCAGCCCCACTCCACGGGTTAAATAAGTTATAGCAAGAACCGCTTTTAACACTGTTTGAACAATGTTTAAAAGCATCGAGTTACACTCACCAATTTACAGCGAACACGAGTTCAGATAGTACGAGTAGGTATAACTCAATTAAGGTGCACAACTAGAGTTCAATACGAGAAATGCATGAAATATTTTTGACCCATTTCAATTCGTATGGCGCATGGCGCCAGAACCGGCGCCGGCGCGCCCCCGGCCTCTCTCACGCGGCATCATTAATACAAAACAAACAAAAGTGACCTCTAGACAGCGCGCGGGCAGCTAAGCTAACGAGATTCACCAACCGCAGGATAAAGCGGTAAATTATCGGAATGTTAGCCGGCCGCGGCCGCGCGGTGGTCTGCCGCTCTGCGCCGGCGGCCGCACGAAAAAAAGCGTGTAGGAGATGACAAGAGCACAGATGAACTCGGCTAATTATCCGCGAGGGCAAAAACCGGGACACTGTGCAGGCGCGCCGCTACACTCATCACGCATCACAGCTATTTCGTCCGGGAAAAGCGTTCACTTTTTGCGGGTCATTTTAATAAGAGAGTGGACGAAAACATGATTCGGTTTCCGAACACTAATTACACGCCATTAATTACAGAATATTTTCATTTTTTATTCTATCAGAATTCGAACGGACGTGATCTTGTTGATCTTCATTATTGATCAAACTTTCTTTTAGAAGCGCGCCGCCCAATGCGTTTGTATGATCACTCAACATTGTACTGCCCATAACTTCCGAACATCGAAAAACTCATTAGATATGGTTCTCATGTTTCATTAAAATCTAACCAGATACTTAAAACAATGTGATTTAGCAATCGACAAACGCCTGAAGGTTGCCATCTGCTAATAAGGAGATGGAGTGGATAATAACAGAGGCCGCGACAGAGCAGTGCGGTGGGTCGCTGCGCCCGCGGTGCGCCCGCGCAGGAAGGGCGGAGGCGCCGAGATCGCGACGACTGTGTAATTTCTTCACTGCTCGTCCCACATTACCGATCACGAAAAAAAATAATTGAAGGGGTACCGTCGTAAAGCAAACAAGCTTATAATAAGGTATAATTTGTGTTCGGCCATTTAGAGAAATGCACAAATTGCCGTCGAGGCAGCTGTTTGTTTTGTCTATGACGGAGGTCCGGCCCCGTCTCCCAAATTATCCGTTAACAAGCCCCGCGTCAGATTCGGCAGCCCTAATGGGTTTTCGTTAAGTTTTTGTTATTATTTAGTAATTTATCAAGAGTAATATGTTTTTGTTAAATTCGATTCTTGGATTCCGCCAGCTGCACTATTTAATTGAACCGATGATCTTTTTTGAGTTACTTGAAATAGATTGGGATGGACCATTACTGAGGAGTGACCTCCGAGCGTCGTCGGTGTCGTTCATTCGCGCGTCTGGGCGGGCGGCGGGCGGCGGGAGGTATTGTCATTCTATGAAATCGAGATAATAGTCCAGACAGGTGCAAATTATTAAATATTTTAACTAAGTAGTAATACAATGTAATAAAGAATTCGACATCATAGATACAGGGGCCTTTTTAATGTAATGGTTAATATTTAACGAATAAAATATATATTTTATCTTGAAATTATTCGGAGTATGTAACCGACCACCATTCGTTACATTACTGGGGTGGTCGGACCATTGGCTTGGCTACCACCATTAGTTCACTAGTCGGTTACTTTGGTACTTTATCAGAAGACATTACTCCCCAAGACTTTGATCTAGGCCTACTAATAATAATTTTAATATTTCCACTCCTACCACTTTGACAGCTCTACAAACTCATTACTATATAGGTATTATATATTTTGTAACGTCTGCCTGAAATTCTGTAAAGGTTCATAGGTCAAAAATAACACTTCAATGACTAATAAAATTGCACTTTACAGAAGTAATTACTACAATTGTTACACGTTACCGAATCTTCTGTGATCAACGAATCTAAATACTTACATGTATCTATAGATACTCACGGCTCTTCTGTAAAAATATTTAGTACCAATCGCAATCTTGACCTTCAGTAATTTAAATAATTATTGCAATGGAGCAGTAATAAGACAAAAACACTAGCTTCCCAATACTCAAACCTTATAATATCCAACCTTAAATGATGTTAAGGAGTACGAGGCTTTCCGCATGTCTGACGACAAATGTTCGAACAGCATTGACTTCCAAAATTGGTTTAAATTGAATATTGCCTTAGAATTTTTTAAGAGTTATCAGTTATACAACTAAAAGGTTAAATTAAAGAGGATATGTGCTAAAACTCACCGTCCACCCTTGGTAATAATCATTTCGGTGCCGATGTCATGGAAGCGGCGCCAGAGGTCGCCGTTGAGAAGGCGCGCCTCGCACGCCGGCGGCTCCGCGTCCGCACCCACGCGGTGCTCTGATGATATACATATTATAAGGTATATTAGTGGGGTAATGAGCTTCAATCTAGTCATCTTTTAAGTACTAGTAAACGGTAAAGTTGACAGAAACAGTTTTTATTGTCAAAAGGAGCACTAGAATAGCTAAATAATATGGTTTTGATATATAGTTTAAATTTTCACTGAGAATCCCTTAAAATATTGGAAAGCTATCGCTAAGCACCTGCTAGTGTATTCCGACCAAAGCACTTGATTGTCTAGTTTCATTTTAAGAGTTTTGTACTTATCACTGTCGGTTACATCACCACTTATAAAAAAAATAGGTGCAAAAGAGTGCCTAGAGATGATATCACCAATCCAGCTACAGCCTTCATCAACTGTTACATTATTATATAATTACTAGCTGTCCCCCGTGGTTTCACCCGCGTAGCGGTATAAAAAATAGCCTACGACCTATTCTCAGACCTACCGAATATACACAAAAATATCATAAGAATCGGTCGAGCCGTTTCGGAGGAGTTTGCAGACAAACACTATGACACGAGAATTTTATATACCTATTAGATTTTCCGTTCAAGCATAGATATCTATTTGACATACCTACCTCTTTTTAACATAATAGAATTATTACTTATCTAGTTTTTTTTGTAAGACTTTATTGATACTAATAAAATCAATAATAGTAGATAAATAAAAAAAACCTCTATTTTTCCAATTTTAACCTAACTTTTTTGCTTAATTTATCTTACTTATTATCTTAATTTTATATGCTTATTTTATCAGAGAATTTACAATAACGATTGTGGTTACCGTTATATATATAAAAAAAATGATTAGGTACTTACGTGAAGCGAAATATTTATATTATAAAATGTAATTAATTAATACTCCTTAGTAAAGTTTCCAAGACAGGAACAGCACAATAAATTAATACTGTATTGCGTAGTCGTCGTTTTGACGACGTTTAGAGTAATAAAATACCACATTTTTATGTCGCGATACATTTGGCGACGTAGCGGGGTGCAGCGCGAGATTGGACGATCAAAGCGACGCGAATCTTCAATAATTTACATATATGAAGTTAAAGAAGTTTAAAACAACTGTTAAACTGTTACAGCGCCGATGATTGGGCAGAATTGAAACGTTTGATTGTAAAAAAATATATTAAAATAACAAATATATTACTGCAAGAAAATCATTCAATTAGTTTACCATTTAATGTTTTTGTGTACTGTATACCTAACAGTGCAAGTGCTTACATTGCTTTTATTAGTATTTGTATGAGTATTATTCCCTCATTAACAAGTATAAAACATGTAATACACCTTTATAGTAAAACAATTTGATAGTACTTTTACTAATTTAACTTTAATCGCAGGAACTACAGGAAAAATAGAATTCCAGGAATCGCGAGTCAAGTTATTTAATTAATTATCATTTTGAGAACTTAAAAACAAAACAATTCAATTCAAAAACTAAATAATTTAATGAACAATACTAAGAAGAATAAAAGAGATATTATATGATGTATTAATTTTGAAATGACAGGTGATATATCATCGGGACTTAAAAAAAACATTATTCCACAAAATTAACATTTGTGGGTGTGTTATATAATACTAGAAACTAAAGATGTGTAGGTAGCCTTTAAAATTCCGTGACTATTTTTGCAAAAAAAAACGATGTAGATCGGCTGCGAGTCAATTCCAATAAAAGAAGGAAAAAAAAACAGTTTATATAGCGTATAGGACTTCACTAAATACGAATACATGTTTATTAGTAAATACTTATAGAAACATCTACTGGACAATGTTAAAATTATTTACACACGCTATATTGATCATTATTTCAATATAATACAGTCTTTTATTATTTGATCGTTCGATGCAGGTGAATTAACCTAAGAGTAACGGACATACATAGGCATTTATATGACAAAAACAATATTTCCTCTGAACAATAGAGTAAAAACTATGTGGATGAATGTACCATGCCGTCACGGATCAAATAAGTGGGGATAATTAGGAATATTTCTTAATGTCAACACAGTTTTAAGTGTCTTATTAAACTTATTAAAGATAATTTGATAAAAATATTCTGTAATTATACAAGATGATAACTTTAGTACGCAGGGCCGTTGGTGCAAGTAATAATCTGTAAATTTATTTGTTGATCTCAAAAATATATAATATTAATATGAAATATAATATTATATATTATATTATATTCGGATTTTATCATCCAAGCTCATCGAGGCTTCGGGAGACCGACGGGCTGGGAGCTTTTTCCGCCAACGCATAAGCTTGGCCATCCAAAAAGGGAACGCTGCCAGCCTGTTGGGAACCTTGCCTATCGACAGCAGCGAGGGCTTTGAGGATGTTTTCTATATATCATAGTTTGTATTTTATATATTGTAAATATTTGTTGTATATATTATATTATAAGAATGTTGTGATTAATGGTCTTTCTAATGACTACCTAAAGTTTTTTTAAGAAACGTTTAAAAACTAGTGAAATTCAAAGTTTATAGTTATAAATTATACTTATACCTGTAACTGAGAACTAACTTTAATAAAGTATCTACCTAGTACTATACATTATTATAGAGGTAAATATATGGTTGGAGAAAGAGAACGTAACTATATTAGGTATATGTTTGTTTTTTTACACAAGTATCTTAAATAACTAATAATACTTGACTGTTATTTATATCTATATACATCTATACATATAATAAAACAGTAGAATCTGGTGTGTATGTACATTGAAGAAAAGTAATTAAAAAAAAAATAGAAAGGGGGTAACTAAAGAATGGTAATAGAACATAAACCAGCGATATTTAAAATTCTTTTCTGTCTATCTGTCTGTCTGTTTGTTCACGCACATATTATCTGGAACCACTGAACGAACTGTTCATTTCATCGAAATTGGCAAAGAGGAAAAAAGTTATAGAAATTTTATAAAGTCTGCGCGAGCTAAGCCGTGGGCGAAAACCTAGTCTTAAATAAACGAGAAAATTGAGAGAAGAGGAATGTACAGGTGGGTCTGAAAGACTTCAGGTCAATCAGGTGTGTCGTTTTAAATTACCTAATTAATTAATTAAGTTTCGCGAATATATAGAGTTTGGTGAACCCTGACAATAAAACATAAGATTATAGAATATAATTTAAAAAAATAACTAAAAATAAACGGAACAAATATTATAAATACTATTATTTCTAATACCTATATAAAAATTAATAAATAATATCATCATCATCATCTCAGCCGCAAGACGTCCACTGCTGGACATAGGCCTCCCCTAAGGATCTCCAATAAATAATATGTAATATATGAATAACAGTTTAAAAATTCTGATATCTAGAACTATAAAGATAAAGCTTTATAAAAACCTACGCTTTATGTTAAATATATGACATGCCGGGATATCTTCACATGCGGCCAATTTGGGCAGAACTTTTAATAACTTTGAAAAGCTGGATAGCTTATAATAGGATTATTAAATATACCTAAATGTTATAGAAAATTATACCTACATTAGTGATACCGATTAAGTTATCCACAATAATAATGTGATATGATTAAATAGTATATTTTTTCAATACAATTTGTTAAAATGGGAATAGACGAAATAAAGTTTCCTTCGCTCAAATAAGCCTATGCTACGGCTGCCGCCGTAGCGTTCTAACTACGAATATAGAAAAGACATCAACGCGCAATAGGGTATTTTACTCCATATGAAAAAAAACTAAAAATGTACAATTTAGATAGCTTAGGTGATAAGCAGTCGGAAAATGTTAGTTTTAGTTCATAAAATAGCTTAATTAATTTTAAAATTCATCATCTGTTTCTAAACAAGCAATTCTTCTGTTTCTAAACAAGTGTAACAGTCCATTATAATGACGTCATACGGCAGCACCATGTAAACTAAAAAGTGTCAACTGAAGTATTATTATTATTCTTTTTCCAATAATATTCATGCATTCAGGAATAGTACACTAATAAAAAGGATCATAACTAATTAAAAGTTTATAAAATTTTACAAGTCCAATTGAGACCAATATCAGCGCATTTATTTACTTACAAGAGACCAAATAACGTCATGACCGTAGAGTTACATGACGTCCAGCGTTTTCATCAAATTACGCGCAAAAATTGAAAATGTAAAATTTAAATGCATTTTAATGGCACTTATCGATTGAATAAAATTTTTGTCTTTTTTTTTGGTGGCTTATTAGCAGCTTAGGAACGAATTGAGACATTTTTCAAAAATGGGTGTAATACCCTATTATAAATGTTTTAAAATTTTATAAAAAAAACACACATTTTCTTACTAACAATTATTTAGTTTTACAAAAAATATAAGACAAGCTTGTAATACTTTTGTTTGTCTTAATTCAAAATTTGAAAAAAACAGAGATAATTTATTTTTTATTCTTATTCTGTTGAAATGAATAAACAAATAATTCAGTAAATAAAATTGAAAACGTTATTTTTAAAATCCATTAGCAAATATGATGACAATTTATGTAATTAAAATGGTGATTAGTTGTAATTTTATTCCCTTATGTTATAATAGTATCTCTGCTCATTTAGCAGTCTTATAGGAATGCAATTAATTTATTTTATAGAATATTAAATTGCTACATGCATAGAACAGTTAAGAAATAAAAATAATAAGAAATACATTATAAATGAATAGGCCCATTTTTGATTAATTATAACACGAATTTATTTATTTCGTTCTTTTAATACATTTCCAGAATTTATCCCTCGCTTCTTTTCACCCCACGGTTATATCTACATGTTCACTCCTGAATAAAAAGCAGGTAGTATACATACCTTTATTTATTTATACCAAATAACATCTATCCTTACAGGCTAGTACTCCTAATGCGATAGAGTTGCAAAAAAAAAAAATATACATTATTAAACAATAACAACCAAAAAATAAAATATACAAGAATTAACATTTTTACAATAGAATTAAAAACAGTTTACCTATTATTGCTCCCTTACTAACAAATGAAATATAAATTAAATTAATTAATACATTAAAAGTAACCTATGAGTAAGCTATGACATTCAGTAGGACCTTTGCTAGTTCACTCAAGTGGCTATGTATATTATTTTTGCTACGTACTAGCAGCGCATTATTATGGACCTTCTTGATACTTAGTACCTACTTTTAGTACCTAACTAGCTATAAAGTGTCAATTGAATAGGTTTCTATTCATATATTTTGAATGGACTTTTATTAGTTACTAGCTTTCACTCCGCTGTTTAATCCGGTTTGTGTGATTAAAAGTAGCCTATTATCCACAGACATTTTAGATCTATGTCTGTGCTATTATCACTTTTTGGCCCATGAACTATCTCTATGCAAATCACGTCGATCTGTTTCTCCGTGAATGAAGGATAGACTAACAAACACACTTTCGCATTTATAATAACTTATAGGGATATAAGCAGTGGACGAGATGATGATGATGATGATAGGGATATAACCATGATGCAAAAATCCTGGAAGAGAACTGCTCTCAAGAGCAGCACGGATACTTAGATATCAATGAGATGCTGTTGGAACACACCAACTATATTACTTTTCAGGTAACGAATAACACGTTACTTTTAAAAAAAGCTCTACCTAGTAGAGGAACCTACAATATGCAAGAATATACTGATAAGAAGTAGAACTAAATATTTGTCAGGATATGGATGTTGTGGAAAATGGAGTACAGTGTAAACTTACGCAATCCACTAAGAGAAGCCGCATGCAACATTTGCTGCCTCAGCAAATATTCCCCGAAGTGTGCCTGATCCATCATCATGATGTACTCCACAGATAAACACACCAATCAAAATACCAGTCACTGTTAGTGTCACTTCACAAGTATGTACATTTCCATGTAATGGAGTCTCGGTAAAACCGTCAATCTAAATTCTAACGGGGAAAGGTACAAAATCGTACAATGAACACTTTTCAACACTCGAAGTTCACAAAAAGTTCATAATTAAAAACAAACGAAAGGAGGATAGCGAGACGTATCAACGTGACAACGGAGCGACAGCTGCGTTTACACTGAATGTGTTTAGAGACGCGGGCGGCGCGTGCGCATCGCCACGCCCCTCGCTTCTGATTGGCGGAGGGTCAACTAATGATGGCAAGCGGCGAAGCCTTCGACGTGCCTCGGAGTGCTTTCCCTGAGCTTTCCGCCCGCCCTCGCATTGACAGGTAATGTTACTCAATTGTTACTATTGACATTCGAGTTCGTTGCGTAGGCGCATGTATCGATGCTGGTCCATTGTTGTTTTTGAATGTAACACTGTCTTATATTATTGTGAGATGATGGGACACAATTTATGTAAAGTTTATGTAATAATTGTATTGTTTCTTCATAAAAATAAAGTAACAGATTGGCTCAGTTGAAACTGATAGCTATTTTATAAGAAGTCCATTTACATTGACGTATAGTACCTAAGAACATGCTTGGTAAATAGATTTATATTTCAGGGATATATTAGATACTTACTTACCTTTTTATTAAGTGTATAAAAATTAAAAATTTTGACAAAACTTACCATTAAACAAGCGGTCGTTTAGAAAACATATAACAATTAAGTAAATAGTTGACAAATCGAAAATAAGTACTTAGGTAGGCCAATAGAATAAGGATGTTATAAAGAAGTATTAGTTGAATTAGTACCAAGTATGTTAATATTAATAATATTAAGGTTTTTTATAGGTAATTAAGTCGCGCCATCAATGTGGAGTGGATAAATGACTATTAAATTATAATTATTTCTGCGTAATGAACAAAATTGTAGGATTAAAAACAAAACTAGGTAGGTACTGTTCTAGACATTAAACCTAATTGACTAAAATGTATGAACTAGCTGATGTTTTTTTCTAACTAGAAGTACTTCTTTCTTTAACTTTCCACTTTGTCAACAAAATCATCATTACCGAATTCATAGGCCAAAAATAACTCTCATATTTCTATCGACACAGCACTTTACAGGTATTTTTTTACTAATCACCTACAATTGTTCAACGCAACTTAATTTTCACATGAAGCGATAAAATTATCACAAAAGGACGTGCATATTTTTACCCAACGTAGCTTAGCCAGTTATCATGTCACTGCGCAACTTATGCTATCACATACAGTCACCTAAACCTGCGTAAACACAATAGAGTGGTATTCGCTTAGCTTACTCACTCGCTGTAATCACCGGATGTTAATGAGTTGCAAAAGAAGAATGCCAGATAATGAGTTATTACCAATATTCGTAGTTGATTAGATACCTATTGGTATGTAAGAATAGCGTGGGATTCCTTGTTTGTGACTAGGTGGTCCCAAAAATCAATCAATTTTGTCTAACGTAACTTAGCAATTACCTTCTTCAATTAAAATAAAGTTCTCCTTGAATCTTTAACCGTATAGTATTTGTGGTTTTATTTATTGTTGTGAATTTTATTTTTTAGAGAGCATTTTTAAAAATAACTGTTTATGATCTTGTTAATATTATTTATGAAATGATAGTACTTAGTAAAAGTAAGTAAGCCTCTGTCTGAAAAAATAATTAAATTTTTCATTTTTTAAATTACATTTTATTTTTTCAATATCCCCATGGCCATCAACATTTAAGAAACATGGTACCTATTCTAACTAATTTTCGTTTAAGTATTTACTTTGTAAAGCGTCATGGAGAAATAATAAAAGTGTTTCAGTAAAAAGTATAGGTATACTTGAGTAGGTACCTACATGCTTGTGTATTATATACCTACTCGTATATTGTTATCTAAACTATAGGCTAGCACAGGTAATTAATTCCATCTATACTAATAAAGAAGTTTTAAGAAATAAACGTTTAAATACTGGTTTCCACATTCCAAAGCTGCAAGATCGCATATGGTACGAACATGTATGAATATTTGTCTTTACGGTAGGTACACATGCATGCAGCTGCTATTATGTTAGATCCGACATATCATAGGTAAGAATTTTGCCAAGTTTTAATGAGTGGTGCATCGCATCTTCTTAAAAGGTTCGTTAATGGTATATTGAACTGATGATGTACTTATCTATTATGACTAACTAAGAAGTGATAAAATATTTTAGTTAAGAAAATGTTTTTCCATACAATATAGGTCGGTGTTTGTCTTGCCGGAGTCTTCTCAGTCCAAGAGTTAGCGTGCTCAAAAAAAAACTCAAGCTCTTTGTAGGCAAAGAGCTTTGGTTTTTGATGACCCGCCATACTGGTTACTACCTCAATCCTGAATTTGTCTTCAAGAAACAAACGGTGTGTTCCGGAAGCTGCACTTGAGAACTGGTCCCATTCTATTACGGCTTTGTGTGCTTACTTTCTTCGGCTACATCATCACTTACCTTAGGTTAGGTTATTGTCAAAAGCTAATAAATAAGAACAAGTAGAGTAAATCAAATTTAAGGCTTGTGTTTCCACAGTCTCACTATGGTAAGTGATGATGTAGCCGAAGGTGGTGAGCACACAAAACCTAGAAGGATCTGGCTCCCAAGTGCACCTGCCGGAACACACCAATAGGTGTTTAGAAATTACGAAGTTAGAAACTACATGGTCTTACTTAGAATAGAGTAGGTACTAGATATTAGCATACAACTCTGTTGCTCAAGAGCTGCCATGTGAAGTTATTCTCAAGTGACATTTTCTGATGACCAATGATCATTATGAACTTCATATGGCAGCGATAAGCTTTTACGGTCCAAGCAGTTCACCTCTAAAATGCGTTACCAGTCTCTAAGTGCACTGTCACTCACTATTTTTAGGATCAGTACTCTGAGTGTCTCTGACTCTCACATTTGTGTTTAATTTTATATGGTATCTACAAAAGTTTATATTTTTGACATACTCGCAGCTATGATTGTATAATTAGTTTATTGTTTACATACAAGTATAAACTTATTTTATTATATGGTAGATATGTATTATTTCTTCATAGTACTATATTGGAATATATTTTAATCTTAGTATATAATTATACTTTAAATAATACATATTATTATAAATTATGTACTTATGTAAATAAATAATTATTTGCCTCGTTTTATTATTTATGTCCACCCTCTCTATCCAAAGGTTATATGGAAGAGATCGGTGTTAAGCGATAAGACTGAACAAAAAAAATCAAGTCTCGTAACGCAGTTCTTCCACTGCAAAAAGTTGTGAGATCTCATGTAAAACCAAGTCAGTTAATTTAGTTAAGGTATCTATGGAAGCAACTATTCAACAAATTTGATATAAATTGTTACCTATTCAATTACCGCGGAAACAGCTAATCTTATAAATGTGTAATGTATAAACATGAACTTTGGCAATGGCATGAAGATTTTTTTTTAAATCTTACGCTTCACTGAACTTGTCCAAAGTAATTACCAGTACCAATTTACATTTATGTTATTAAAAGTGCAAAGAGAATTAACTCATTAATATTATAACGTTTGAATAAAAGTTTGAATTTTGGCTGTCTCGATGTTCGGATGTTTGTGACTCAATCACGTATGAACAGCTGAACGCATTTGAATGAAACGTTGCACAAAGATAGATTATACCCTGGAATAACGTATAAAATATACCTAAATCCGCTAGGCAAAAGCTAGTTAATAATAATAATAAAAAGGGATATTCACAACACCATTTACCTACATAGCATTACAAAAATACCGGTTGGATATTTTGGGATGGCATATTTTCGAAACCTTCATTTTGAACAACTTTTATTATGGGACAAGTCTGTATTAATGTATATACCTACTTACATATTTATTTTGCAAATGCAAATAAGTCGTTAGCCCCATATCAAACAAACGAATTATATTTGTAGGATACTAGCTAATCCCCGATGTTCGTTGTAGGTAATGCCTCTATTTTTCTAGTCCTATTTTACCTTTGCGGGTGTGCCGCACAACTCATTATAGTTTCATTGCAATCAGTTTTATGGTACCTATAGGAATGCATAGGCACAAACAAGCAAAAAAAAAATTAAATATATAAGTAAAAAGATAGATACATAAGCCAATGCCTTAGATACCTAAGTAATTAGGTAGATACTTATTATATTTTTTGAGAAAGGCTGAATGTGATAAAACCAATAGGTATTACTATAGGTAGGTACTCTTTTATAAAACTGTACCTACCTAATTTCCGAAAGCAACATCTGTCTTTGTGCCAAATAATATAGGTAGCAGGTACTTCAAACTACTTAATATTGAACCGTGTGTAAGTGGTGGCGAGTATACATAAATATCAAGTTGGTAAGGGTGCTCTAAGTGCATAAATACCTAAGTACTGTACATACATAGTAAGTAAGATTTCACAAAACGTATTTTTGCCGTGCTGTCTAGTATAGGTTTTATCTTTTGAATTTTGCTATTGTCAAATGATAATAAAATTATCTAGTCACATTCAATCACTTTTACATTGTCAAGGCCAGTCCTTACAAGTCAGTCAGGTTTTAGTAGGTATAATGAAATGATGGCATGGCCGTTCATCTATAAAACTCATCACGGACTTAAATGAGACAACCTGCACGCATACATTCATATCACGTCACTCGTGTTTGATGTTCATTGGTCAAATAGCCACCGATATAGAAATCGGGATATATATCGGTATAAAGTAAAGTCGGGTCGGGGGGTATAGTAACATCAATTTATAACTCAAGAACAGCTGAACCGATTTTAATTATCTTTGATTTGTTGGATAAGTTTTTATGGCGATGATAGCTCAGTGGTAGTGACGTCGGACGCCACGGCGAAGGTCGTGGGTTCGAATCCTACAATGAGCTTGAGCTTTCGGTGAAGGAAAACATCGTGAGGAAACCATAGCACAGTGGTAGGGTACTTTGTAGTACCTGTCTGGCTGGCTACCACCCTCAAGTTGAAAATCTGTCGCCAAACACTTATTGGTGTGTTCCGGCAGCTGCACTTGAGAGCCAGTTCCTTCTAGGCTTTGTTTGCTTACCACCTTCGGCCACATCATCACTTACCATAGTCAGATTGTGGTCAAACACAAGCCTATACAAAGTACAAAGAAAAATAAAAAAAAGTAATTATATCTTCACCCCGAATAGCAGAATAACTATTGAAACGTTAGATTTTTTTTATACCGGGAACGTGGGTGAAACCGCGGAGAATAGCTAATTTTTTTTTTCGTTCCGCAGAACAGGCTAAGATCATAAACCATACCATAATGCCTCGTCATTAGTAGGTATATATTTTTCTTGAGTTCTAAAAATTTAATTGTTTAATTCATTAGTAATTAGTTTTTAACCAAATCTAGTGTACATTATAGTCAAGTCAAGTCAAGCCAGTCAGGTTTTAGTAAATTGGTGGCTGTTTTACTAAAACTTTTCGTGGACTATTTGAGACAACATGAAAAGTTACCATACACGCATTCATTTAATTTCACTTCACTCTTGCACTTGTATTGATCTTTATTTATTGGACAAAACGCCACCAATATCATTCAATAAGACTCAAAATACACCGATTTCATGAAAATAAAACGAAAACGCAACGTCATATCGCAAGTTCCCGCCAAAAACTCTCTGTAAAAAAGGTACAATAAAAAACCGGCCAAGTGCGAGTCGGACTCGCGCACCGAGGGTTCCGTACAAACTTCGTCCATCGTTCGTCCATCACGGGAAATGCATAATTTTATTTATTTACTGTATTTGAGGCTGTTGCCAATTAAGCTAGACCTCTACATTGTATGAGCGCCCATACAACTCAGAGGTCTTTATAAATTGGAGTAACTATGTATGTATGGGGACACCCTTTAATTTTCAACTTTTTTTTATTTTTTAGAATTTTTCCTTTATTTGTGCTGTAAGACCTTGCTTTTTGCCATTTTTTTTTATATTTGAGTTGATCGAATGAAAGGTAAATTGCGGTTTACGATTTGTGACGTATTAAAAAAAACTACTTACTAGATCTCGTTCAAACCAATTTTCGGTGGAAGTTTGCATGGTAATGTACATCATATTTTTTTTTTAGTTTGCATGGTAAGGTACAATATTTTACCACTTTGGAAGTGCCTCTCGCGCAAACTATTAAGTTTAGAAAGAAATGGTACTAGAAACCTCAATATCATTTTTGAAGACCTATCCATAGATACCCCACACTTATGGGTTTGTCGAAAAAAAAATTTTTGAGTTTCAGTTTTAAGTATGGGGAACCCCCTAAATTTATTGTTCTTTTTCTATTCTTATGTGAAAATCTTAATGCGGTTCACAGAATACATCTACTTACCAAGTTTCGACAGTATAGCTCTTATAGTTTCGGAAAAAAGTGGCTGTGACATACGGACGGACAGACAGACAGACAGACAGACAGACATGACGAATCTATACGGGTTCCGTTTTTTGCCATTTGGCTACGGACCCCTAAAAAGGTGCTTGGGTGCTGCCAGCGTACGAAGCCGAGGGAGTACCTATTAAGTTCCTTGCTTTTAATCAAATTCAAACCTAGTAAAACCTAAGCGATTCATTCATTTTAGCTCATGAAACTCACAGACTTGAAACAATAAATACTATTTTAATTAAAGCCATAAAATCTTCAAGCATTAAACCAACCATAAAATACATAATAAATTGTATTCAGTCCTAATAAACTAATTTTCCTTAGTCGCCAATTCTTATGAATTAAAAAAAAATGTAAATATTGCCATATACACAAAAATAAAGCATTTTGGTAGGAAATGCCACGTTTATGGGTGGAATTAAATAAAAGTGTAAATAAAAACCACAATGAAGGAAAGCCAAGTCAATATTAATAACAAACAAAGATGAGAGACAATTAGGAGCATTCTGACAGGTGCTATCTTCAAGTGACAAAAATGTTGCTCATAAATTTTGTTTTCTTTTTTGTGATAATTTGGACTAGCTAACTTGGCTAGCATTTTCGTAATTCAACAATTCAATTTTAAAATAAGACAGCTCAAATGGATGCATAAAATAACCTTCGAAAATCGTATCAACTAATAAGTAAACCTAATGAATCCACTTTAATGGATAATCTAGAATAGCGTTGTCTATCTATGAAAAGTGTTTGACTAGAAACCTGCTAGACCAAAATCAAAACCTTAACGGAACATAAACAACTTAACCGGCATTTGTCATCCAAGGTGGTTGGTCCTTTTATTACCTGAGGTGGTGGTTGATTTCTCAATTAACGTTACATTAAGAAAACAACACCATTAAGAAGATTATTTGCAAAATTCTAAAAAAAAAAATGTACGTACACATTATACATATAAAATGTTATTATTATGAAATAATGGTACAAATTTCAGTAATAAAATAGCAACACAAGAAAAAAATCTAAATAAAACAATAATCTGCCCTGCCTGACTGACTGAAGTGCTTCAGTAAAATAATCGTAACATTCAATAAATTTTATTGCGATATATTGATCATGATTTAAATACAGCTAAATATTACTTATAAGTGTCATTTCCACGGGCAAGATGTTATTACAGCGATAATTGTTGATTTATTATGTATCGGGGTACCCTGAAATCCTGACAGAAACCAAAAGGGAATCAAAGCTTTGTTTGAAGAGCAAACAATAGTAATTTAAGATGTTCTCCAAGTCTCTGACTAGTAAGGATTCCTTTCTGGAGCAGACGAAGGCGGCTCGTGAAGAGCGAGCGTTGGAGAAAAAGCGAGACTTGTCAACTGTGAAAATACAGGCGGTGGTACGAGGCTGGCTTGCAAGACAGCGGTTTCTCAAGAAAATTTTGTGAGTAATATTCACAGTACTGTTAACCTGACCATGTTATTATATTTAATAAATAACCCTTTGATAACAATCACACCAATAATAAAAGTGAAATGAGGCCAAGTTTGGTCCAAACAACATTCAGGATTATTAGTGTCCCAGAAAGTGTAAAGTTTCAAAGAAGTCCCTTTAAATCATAGCTATAAGAATGTAAAGTGTTCTTCAATAGATAAAAAAAAAAGTTATGTTGTTTCATATTGAATTTATATGTAATAAAAGCTTAAAAAACTTAATTTATCTAAATAAGCACCTGACTTTCAATGTTAATTAAATTACTTTATTATTTATCCAATGTTCGGAGTTGACAAAATTTTAGGCATGAATAGTTTCAAGCACTCGGTATCAAACTAACCACACCAAAAACTTTGTCAACACCATACACACAATGATAATTTGTAATTTTCATATTGATTCCAATTGCCTTGAAGTGGTTTAGCTTTTTGATGAGCGAGTGCATAATAACTCAAGAATGGTGGCTTTACTATACATGCAAAATTGCAAATGTAGTTCTCATAGTTTTCAATATATGAGGGAGTGGAAAGCAGTTTGTGTAAATGTACACATTGCCGGTGCGTCACTCTCTTCCTTCTGAACTTGCCTGGCACACTGCCATGTGTCTAGATAAATCTATACAACAATATCTAGCTTAGTGACAATAGACTACTTCACTTTTTGCACAAATCTCATAACATTTGAAAATATAAACTGTGACACACATTTTAATTATCAATTTTTTTTTTTTCATACTCCATTTGTCTACAATAAATCCTCTAGACTAGAGCTCTTAGGCTGTGCATCTCACTTACATGCATGCAAGTATACCTTTTGTATCCGTCATGTTGAGATTATCTATTCAGATTGAAATTTCTATTTTCAGAGATGATTTCGACCAACTCCTTCCAGAGACATCCTCTCATGACTCCCAGGACGAACCGTCACCTCAGCTAGAACTGATACCGGCATTAGATGTATACCGTGTCATATGCCGCTTATTCTTGATATTCAAACAGCAACGAGACAGAAAGAGATTTGAAAAACTCTGCAAGTATATTGTGCATAGTCTTCATTCGGAGTCTGTAAAGCTGTCTTATGTTGGAGTCTTTTTGAATAAAGAGTACAGGTATGTATTAATTTACAAGAATTACCAATTTTTAAGAGATTCTTAAAATTCTAGAGTATATTATGTTTTTCATGAAAAAAATATAAATGTTTTTTTAAATCACTTAGAAATATGTAGTGATTTTTGTATTTCGTTTTAAATATTCTATTAAAATTACATTATAATTTGTTTTTCAGTCTTCGCTGGATAGCTCACATAAAAATCCTGCTATACAAATGCTGCCTCTATCTGGAAGAACTAAAGCCAGAATCAGCTGTGGACATGCAGAGCATCCTCATTCATCTTCACACACTTGTTGCGTTCACTGCAACCAACTCATGGGCCCTCACCAGGTCAAAGAACTTTGAGAAATTGCGGGGAGGCATGACTCAGCTGTGTGCCAATATTATGGGATCACTGTTTCATAAGGGATATTACTTGACATTAAAAGTAAGTTTTAATATTTATAAATTGTAATTGAAAAGCATTTTTCTCAGTAACATTTTATCAATAATAAAATTATCCAAAGATATATTTCTCATTTTTAATATACAGGTTGACAGGTTGAACGTACTTGCAGGGGTGAAATTACTCAGCAATATGACCAACTTTTATGGACCAAAACTGAAATCACAAATAAATATAAAATATACATTTAAATAGAGCAAGTATGATAAGTTTAATTTCACAGTATGTCTCTCATTCAACCTGTCATCCTGTATAAACTGAATAGTGAAATAAACAAAAAGATACAATCAAGTAGTAGCCAAAGACCATGGTGTTACGAAAAATGGGAATGCCTAAGTCCAGAGTAAATGATGTTGTTTTCTTAAGTGACCTGTAAATTCTCAACGATAAAGCTATATCATCCTTATTTATTACAGTCTCTACTCCTTCGCGGTCTATGCCGTGAAAAGGTGTTCCTAAAGAATATATCAGTGACTGCAATAGTGACACTATCCCTCCGTCCGCTGATCTCCGCTCAGTTCTCAGAGAAACTGCTCACCATGTACATCATACAGATACTGTCTGTACCGACACTCGTCTATCATATGCAGCAGATATCACCTGAGGTGAGTGATATAACTAAGTAAGAATATCTTCTTAGAGATATTTATCTTTATGTTGATCTTTATATACCATATTAGCTACTGCCTCGCGATTTCACTTGAGAGATCTTATGTTTTCCTTGGATATAAAGTACCCTATATGTTATTCCAAGGTATGATCTATCTATTTGCCAAGTTTCATCCAAATCCATTGAGCCGTTTAGGTCTGATTGAGTCACAAACATCCGTACATCCAAACTTTTACAATTATAATATTATAGTAGGATGTAGGATTTAGGATGCACCAGATATCATCTGAGTTGTGTGAGGTAAGAAGATACATTATTACCCTTTTAAATTAGTTAAAAGCATACAACAAACAGTATTAGGCGATTCGCATACTGCACTGCATCATGCAGCGAGTGTAGAAGTGCGTGTTCTACGTTGCTTCGTTTGTATAGAAAAAACGCGCGTAGGTGCGTCGACACAGTCGACACGCAACATGGATAAATTCCATATATACAGGCATATATGGAATATTTTTACACAATTTAAGAGTAATTTAATTGCGTGACTTTATAATGTTAAAAACTTGAATATTTATTGACGGTCCAGTTGGCTTGGTTGCTTAGATACCTCACCTACACAGGTTGTGGGTATGATTCCCATTCGGGTCAGATATTTGTGTGCATGAACATATTTTCAATTAAATGAACAACTTAAAATAAAAACATACAATCGAATTGAGAACCTCCACCTTTTTTTGAAGTCGGTTAAAAATGACAATTTCTTTTAACCTACATGTCAATACAATGTGTTATACTCTTGTATGTAATTAATTTTCTGTTTCATATTAATAGATTTATTTAAAGTTTTGTGATATGTCTCTCAGTAGGTCCATTAACTCACCTTTACCTAAACTAATTTTCTTAGCTGTTGATACCTCAACAAAAATAAAATAAAGATATTACTTCTTTCCATATTAGATAAGCCTATGTTATAAGGATTCCCATGGGAATTAATACTAATTGGATTTGATCTTATTGATCTGTATGACTCATATACTATGCAAAGTTTTTGTCAATATGATATCTTATCTATAAACCTCTCTAATGAGGTGATATCTCTTTGTTATTCTATTCTTCTTTTATTCTAACGTATAATTGTTAAGACAATGGAAGTGACGTTATTATTTAAGATAATGATAATTAGATTCAAATCAAATGGTTATGTCTAGAATGAAAAAAGTAAACAAAAAATACAAATGCGATGATAGCTCAGTGGTAGTGACGTTGAATGCGGTGACGAAGGTTGAGGTTTCGAATCCTACAGTGAGCTTGAAGTTTCGGTGATGGATAATATCGTGTGAAAACCATACTATGTAGTACCCACCTGGCCAGGTACCACCCTCAAGTTGATTATCTGTCGGCATGCATTTAGGTACTGGTATTTTGGTATCTGCACTTGAGACCCAGTTCCATCTCGGCTTTGTGAACATACCTACCTTCGGCCACATCATCACCTACCATCATCACTATGAAAAAAAATACAATGAATTATTTCACGATACAGGTTATTTATCTTATTATAACTAAATGTTTACAAATACAAATATACTTTATTGTTGACACTACATTACAACACAGAAGTTATACACTAATAAGTACAAAAAAAAACTAATAAACATATTATATTTTCATTTGATGGGCCGGTTGGCGTGGTTGGTAAGATACCCTATCTATCACGCCGCAGGTTGTGGGTTCGATTCCCACTCAGGACAAACATTTGTGTGCATGAACATGTCTGTTTGTCCTGAGTCTGGGTGTAATTATCTATACATGTATGTATTTACAAAAGAAAAATAGTATATGTAGTATATCAGTTATCTGGCTTCCATAGTACAAGCTCTGCTTAGTTTGGAGTCAGATGGCCGTGTGTGAGGAATAATGTCCCAGAATATTTATTTATATAAAGAAATTAACATATACAAAGAAAGAAATGAAGATATGAATTAAAAGGTTACATATAGTTTATTACAACATTCCAACATTTAAAACACGAAAAATATCGTTAAATTATCAAAATATGTGTAAAATACACTACATAATAATGCCAGCATACATTTTTTCACATTATCAAAATTTCAACAAGATCTAACCTATTTGCATGTTTTCCAACAGTCTATATCATCGTTCCGCTCGCACGCAATGTTCGACAAATGCATAGAATTCCTGAGCACTGACCAGAACTTGCGCATTGTGTTCAACACGCTAGAAGGGAACTATGCGCTGTGTCTGCTCGCTAATCTGACACAACTCGCACACTCTGAGAGAGAGTATGCAATGCCTGATACTTATTATCCTACTTTTGTTGTAAGTATGTTTAGTTATTTAGTACCTAGTTGAGTGGGTCCAATTTGCTTTAGGTTTATTATATTTTTTTGTATATTACAATTTTAAAGAAATATAGTTGAAAATCTGTCGCTAAGCACCTACTGGTGGTCTAGCAGATGCACTTGAGAGCCAGTTGCCTTCTAGGCTTTATGAAGGTCGGCAACAAATTGGCAAACCCTTTGGTATTGCTAATATCCATAGGCGACGGTAGCCACTTAATATCAGGTGGAACACCTGCCTGCTTGTCAGCCTTCTGACATAAAATATATATATACAAGGTGAAGAAAACGGTCGATCATTAAATGAAACCAGAGCTTTATTACGTTTGTTTTTAAACCGTATACAAAAATCATTCAAATCCATCGAGTAGTTTAGCCACGGTAATTAATTTTCGTTTTATTAATTTTACTCATTATGTAGGTACCTAACAAAGTCCTTAGGCTAAAGTAGGTCCAAACCAATGATCCTCGCGCTGCCTCCATTAATTTCCTACATTTATTCCCAACAGCTAGTAGTAACACGCTTCCTCGACTCCTGCCAGCAATACGTGGTCTGCAAGAAGGGCAACCTGAGCAACTGGCATCCAGTCCTCGGCTGGTTCTCACAGAGCTTAGATATCTACTTGCCACCGGCTATGGGGAACTTAAGGAACCAGTTGTCATTGTTGTGGGGAGGTCCGTTGTTGAAGAAGATGCTGGCAATGCCTCTGAAAGAGATGTTAGATGGTGGGGTCAGCGGGGAGGAAGGGGCAGGGCCGTCGCAGCCCTCGACTCCTGTACAGAGCCATAACCCTGCGGTGATTATTAGAAGGGCTATTGAGGCTAGGACTAATAGGTAGGTGTTCTTTATTTATTCATTAAAATGTTTGATTGTAGGCACATTTACTTATTTCAATTGGAAACTAATCCGTACGAATCTTATCTGTCATAAAAGAAATATTTATTTTACTATTTATTAGAAAACAAATACACACATACTTTCAGGTGATAATCAACTTTGAGTCTAAACTACTGATTCTAGAAACACGAAATTTGAAGGGTATGTTTTTTTTGTAACATAGGGGTGTATGAAATAATTTTTCAAAAGTCACCTCTAAGCGGGTAAAAAAGGAGAAAACGGGAATAACCGCGTGGCGGAAAGGTAGTTCGTTTCATAACTATGTTAGAGTTTGTGATAGTAATATTTGTAATGTTTCAGAGCAAACGCAAACAAACACTATAGAAAGTTGGGATCAGCAGATTGTACGAAAGCGGCGCTCATATGCACCATGTACCACACGGCTCTGCAAACCATGACACAAGTCAAGCTCGACATATTGACAGGTGAACATTTTCATTTTTTACATAATTTGCATAAATGGATAGAATGGACTGTCAAATAGGGCCTTTTAAAACGGCGCGATAATATTAATTGGTTTCGCGTTTATGGAACGTACTTTATTTTTTCACAGGATTATGTAATCAAGATGAAATACTTCACTCATTATGGTTATTTTTATGTACGTTGGGACCAAATTGTGGATTGAAATCCTTCCTCGATTTATTAGCTGTAAATACGAAGACGTCTGCGCCGGAGTTTCAGATGTTGATACTGTTTTGTGACTGCATGACGCATTATGTTACGTGAGTAATGGTTTCTGTCTTTGTTATTTTTTTTTTATTACGTATTAAATTTTAATGTCTTTTTTTCAGTATATTAGATGATATGGAAATGTATGAACAACAGGATCCATTTAAACTACAAGACTTCGTAAATATGTCTCAATTCCTAAACATGTTTGTATATAAATCAATTATGGGACAGTTATTTGGTAAGTGAATTTTTATATCATTTTTTTCTGCTGAAGTATTGCATTAAGCTATTCGAGCTAACGGTTTTTGAGATCTAAGAGAAAGCATTTTGTAATTTATTATTTTGTAGTTACTGCAAGCCTTATAGATGACTATGTTTTCGCCAAGCGGTTTCACGCGCTATCCCCCTTATATATTTAACCCCCTTAGGGGTAGAATTTCGGAAATACTCTTGGAAGAGTAGGTCTAACACTTTGTCCCGCTGGATTACAAATAATGTAATGTTCATATTATGAACATGGTGTGGTATGTTTGTTTTCATTCCATCTATTCGAAAAAGGCGACTTGGTTCGCCTTTAAGTGCACCCAAAGGTGGTGTTTTCTATAAGATACTTTTAGCGGGCAGTAATGAGTTTTTAATCCTCTTTATAGTGATAAGTGCGCCGCAATTAGGTATCTTTGCCGCGCATTTTTTGAATTTGGAACATCTTAGTGTTCAGCGCCAAAGAAATCGAACGCAACTATTGTTTGAATAAAGACTGGCTGGTGCGACGGCCCATAGTCGCGCCGCCGGCTGAATTACAAAAAATAAAACTAAGAATAATTTTTCATAATAGGGTATTACACCCATTTTTGAAAAGTGTCTCAATTCGTTCCTAAGGTGCTAATAAGCCACCAAAAAAACACAAAAATTTTATTCAATCGATAAGTGCCAAAAAAATGCATTTAAATTTTACATTTTCAATTTTCGCGCGTAGTTTGATGAAAACGCTGGACGCCATGTTACTCTACGATCATGACGTTATTTGGTATCTTGTAAGTAAATAAATGCGTTGATATTGGTCTCAATTCGACTTATAAAATTTTATAAATTAAAAATGAGCTATTATCCTATATTATTAGTGTGCTGTTTCTGAATGCATGCATACTAGTGTAAAAATAAAAAAAACTTCAGTTGACACTTTTTAGTCTACATACAGCACCGTATGACGTCATTATAATGGCGGCTACTGTTTCGCTTCTTTAGAAACAGATTAAAAAACTGAAAACTTTGAAATGAATTTTAAAATTAATTAAGTTATTTTATGAACTAAAACTAACATTTTCCGACTGCTTATTGCCTAAGCTATCTAAATCGTACATTTTTATATTTTTTCTCATATAGAGTAAAATACCCTATTGCGAAAATGTCTCAAATGTAAATATAAGTTTTTAGTTGTTTTATTATTAGATACTATTTAATTTCAATTTAGTTGTTACTCTATGTTTTAAATAATAATATTACAATATAATATGAGGCGCCTTTTATTTTCTCATAGAGGGTGGTGAAAAGTAGAGTGTACCACTCGGGCGCAAAATATATTTTTGGCTCGGGCGACGTACTTTGAATCCCTCGCTAAAAATATTATTTTGCTCCCTTATGATACAATCTACTATTACAGATCTGAAGAGCATCCAAAGCAACGAGTTGTTTAGTTCTGCGCACACGCTGCTGCTGGTGCTGTACCGGCGCGACTGCCGGCGCGGGTACACGCCGCCCACGCACTGGCTCGTGCGGGACATCCGAGAGTCGCAGTTCATGGCCGACCTAGAGAAGGGCAAGAAACCACAGCAGGTAGCTACTTGTAAAGCTAACAACTGACGTTTCTTTCTACTACTTTATTTGTGAAAAAAATAATCTTTGAGTTAGGATTTTAATATAATGCTCCTTATTATGTGAGATGGTTTAAAGCAAGTCTAGCTAAACTCTGGTTTTTAATATATTTACCATTTTCTTACGTCATATAACAAAAAGAGATATATCTTAAAACTTGGATGTTACAAGACTTGTTTTGAATCATTTCACGTAATGATACCGAAAGAAAGACAATGTAGCCTTTCATTATGTAATTTATATATTAAAATATTCACTTAAAACATGTTCAAGATATTATTTTGTTCCATCAGGTACTAGTACAAAAGACGCCACATATGATTGCTCATAGTGAACGAGTCAGATTGTTCCGACGTGCTGTAGCCGATGAAAAGGTAATCTATATTTTTATCAATATGAAAATTCCAGTGCTCTCTTATTGCTGCAAATATTAAAAAAAACCGGTCAAGTGCGAGTCGAACTCGTGCGCCGAGGGTTCCATACCTACCCATTATACCTTTATTAATATTTTCTTTCACACAATAGCACAATTTTATTTATTTACCTTATTTGAGGTTGGTGCCAATTAAGCTATTCCTCTAAATTGTATGAGCGCCCATATAACTCTGAGGACTATCTTAATTGGCGTCAACTACGTATGTATGGGGACACCCTTTAATTTTCAACTTTTTAAATTTTTGAATTTTTCCTTTATTAGTGCTGTAAGACCTTGCTTTTTGTCAAATTTCGTGATTCTAGCTCAACGGGAACTATCATATAGGTTTTCGACCCAAAACCTATAGGGTACTTCCGGTTGACCTAAAATTGTCAATTTTGGTTAAAAGCAAGGTCTTAGCAGCACAAGTAAAGGGAAAATTCCGAAAAATCAAAAAGTTGAAAGTTAAGGTAAATTTAGTACTTACAAGTTTTCGCGAAAATCTAAATTTGCCCATATCTTTTAATCGTGTTGACTCAGGACTTTGATTTTTATACACCTAATAGGGACTATAGACCTCAATATCTGGTATAAATTTCAACTTGCTAGGTCCATCCGTTCTTGAGAAAATCGGTGGTGACAAAGAGAGTGATCTTATAAGGGTTGCTTTTTTATCTTTTGAGGTACGGAACCCTAAAAACTGGCCTTAAAAAAACTTAATACCTTGAAATTGTAATTTTTTGTCTGTTCTTAATATTGTATATTTTTTTGGGCAGTGTTCTTATCGAAAACAGCAAGTCCCAGTGAATATTTACTACCTGTGAAAGCTGTCACTTTATGACATGTTTTTTTTTACTATTAGGTCTGTGTTCTGAAGGTGGTAAGCACACAAAGCCTAGTGCGAATTGTTTCTCAAGTGCAGCTGCCGGAACACCAGTAGAGCTAACATGTATGTAAAAAAAAGCTGTCTGCAGTCTAAAATATTGATCTTTTGACTGTTTTTTTTTGCATATGTTTATAGAATAGGTAATAGACAGAATAATTTATTGTGATTAGGTCGTCGCCACCCTGTATATGATGGCCCGGTTGATGTGATCCTGGTGGGTGTCCCCAGGTGGTGCTGGGGCTGACGTCACGGCTGTGCTCCCCGCACGCGCGCTCGACGCTGGTGAGCGTGCGGCGCGCGCGGCTGGTGGAGGACGGGTACCGGCAGCTCGCCGCGCTGCCCTCGCAGGCGCTCAAGGGCACCGTGCGCGTGCGCTTCGTCAACGAGCAGGGCCTCGACGAGGCCGGCATCGACCAGGACGGCGTCTTCAAGGGTGGGTACCTACCCTATAATATATACACTACTGTACTGTACTAGTCCCGGGCGCGTGCGCTTCAACAGATATATCTATCTTTGTAATTGTGATATTTAACAGTTACATGGATTAAGACTATCTTTACAAGTTTATTTTTTAGTATGTTTGGACGTTTGTGACACAAAAACTTATAAACAGCTGAACCAGATTGAGATGAAAATTGGGACAAGAAACCAAGGAAGGATGACAATAAACATAAGCCACCTTTATTAAACTAAATACAATGTTTGACCTTTCATAATTACAGAATTTCTAGAGGAAACGATTAAGCGAGTATTTGATCCATCGTTAAATCTATTCCGAGTGACAAGTGAAGAACGATTGTATCCCTCCCCAACCTCCTGCCTTCAGGAGAACCACTTGCAACTCTTCGAATTTATCGGTCGGATGCTCGGCAAAGCGGTCTATGAGGTATAAATTTAGTTCATATATTTTATTTATTTATTATTATTTTATCATATAAGGTGCAGAAAACAGTCGATCATTAAATGAAACAATAGCTTTATCACGTTGTTTTTAAACCGCATACAAAAAAACACTGAAATCCATCGAATAGTTTTGCCACAGTAATTCGTTTTATTAATTTTACTCATGTAGATGCCTAACAAATTCACCATTAATTTTACTCATGTAGATGCCTAACAAATTCACCATTAATTTTACTCATGTAGATGCCTAACAAATTCACCATTAATTTTACTCATGTAGATGCCTAACAAATTCACCATTAATTTTACTCATGTAGATGCCTAACAAATTCACCATTAATTTTACTCATGTAGATTTCTAACAAATTCACCATTAATTTTACTCATGTAGATGCCTAACAAATTCACCAGGCTAAAGTAGGTCGGATAATAACTCGAGCAAACCATATCTCTGTCTAACACGTTATGTGAGACGAAGATAACGTATCACCCGCGCCGCGCCCAAGGTCGCGCTTCTTACAAGTCAGTGACGATGTAACTATAATTGGTGTTAGTATATTGTTTACGTTCCGAAAGTGTTTACGTTCCGAAAGTATTTACTTTCTTTGTTTTTTTTGTTCTAAAATCGTTTTCGACTGTGTTATAGTACTTTATTGCACTTGTAGCGACATCTATCAAGACTTCCGCTATCCGTGGACAGATGGCGCAACAATATTCTACATCGCACTGACAAAGTTCTCTGTCAACTTTGCATATATACAAGATTCCCACAACTACAGTTGGACCGCGGTCCCCAGGCACGATGACCCAGCCTGGCGGAAGATCTTCCCTTTTCAAATGGAGGAGTCTACCACCTTGATCCTCCATATTGGTGACCCCGACGTGATTGTAATTTCCATCTCCATCACTTCCAAGCCACTACCTGGTCTCAGCTCAGTCACACAGCAAGCCAGCTTCGCCTCAATCAGTTCCAACGCAGCCGACGCACCGTGCTACCTGGTCCTGCAAGGCACACTCCCAGCGACAGCACTCATCGCCTGCAGTCCACCGCAGTCCACGTCCGGATCTTCATCGGCCGGCTCCTCACTCTCCGGCGTGGCAGTCTCTGCACACGTGGACTACCATGGCTCAACCCGTCGCAGCAACCCCGCTCAGTCTCGACTCACCGCAGACTTCTGAGCAGCACTGGCACTTGCAAGCTACATCAGCAACGACGCAGCAATAACGAATCGACCTCTGGTCTAGGAAGGGAGTGATGTAGCGACATCTATCAAGACTTCCGCTATCCGTGGACAGATGGCGCAACAATATTCTACATCGCACTGACAAAGTTCTCTGTCAACTTTGCATATATACAAGATTCCCACAACTACATTTGGACCGCGGTCCCCAGGCACGATGACCCAGCCTGGCGGAAGATCTTCCCTTTTCAATGGAGGAGTCTACCACCTTGACCCTCCATACACTTGTTACAATAGTGTTTCAATTTAATGATCGACCGTCATATCCACCTTGTATGTCTATCCATGTCTAATGGGATCACCTATTTCCTTAGTGTCCCAAAGTGTAATAATTATAACTTTAAAGGTTTACAACATTGATCTGAAGTAAAAAATCATAATATCTCACGAAAGAATGTAGTGGTTGATGTAATTAATAAGATAAAACCCGGCTTCGCTCGGGTGAGATGTGACTCATAATACACAATCTTTTACAAAATGTAGGTAGATATTTTTGTAGTTATCGGTAGTGGTTTGTATTAGTTCGCCGTATCAGACTATCGGTACCCAGAGTGTAAAGAATTGACGTAAATAAAAATTTGTATGGAAGAAATTAGTTCCATGAGTATTCCGCGAGAGGCGCTGTGCCGATTCCTATAGAAAAATATCGTAAACGCTAACGTGATAGTAAGCGTTTTCTAACGTCAATTGTTTACACTCGGGGAACGGATCCGACTATCGTGCACATAGATAGTGTAGGTGTGAAGTCGGCCTAGAGCGCGACGCGTCCTTTGCTTGGTTTAAACCGGTTTATACTGCTTTTTGAAAAAATATTAATTCCCATACAAACTTTGCCACCTCATTTCTACGCTTATGGAGTGATTTTCCAAAAACTCTTAAACGCATATCTTTTAATTTTTAACCATAAACCTAAATTAAATTTTTCATGACCTTATCATCAAAACTGATAGTTTCATACAAATGAATTTCAATACAATTTAATTACAATTTAATTTCAGCCCCTTAGGGGTAGAATTTCGGAAAATCCTTTCTTATCGGATGCCTACGTCATACAAAGAACACACCCTCCAAGTTTCAGGTCTCTAAGATCAGCGGTTTAGGCTGTGCGTTGATCCGTCAGTCAGTCATTCAGAACAAAGCATTTTATATGTATAGATTATGACATTTTTTAATAATGTTTTCAGGGAATCGTGGTAGACGTACCTTTTGCGTCGTTCTTCCTAAGCCAAGTGCTGGGCCAGACGCAGCAGGCTCTCTACAGCTGGATCGACGAGCTGCCCTCGCTCGACCGCGACCTCTACCGCAGTCTCACTTATATCAAACACTTTCAGGTATACATGCACGGTATCAGGCTGCACTTGAGAGTCAGTTTCTTCTAGGCTTTGTTTGCTAACCACCTTCGGCCATATCATCACTTGCCATGATTAGGTTTGGCTAAAAATAAACCTATGCAAAGTAAAAAATAAACATACATACTGTTTTCATCTTCTATATTGCTATATCTTTAACTAATTTTCCACTCCGTTATTTCACCCACAATTTCCTGATTTAGCCCCCTACGGAAACTTCTTAATACTCCACATGGCATAGGGTTTTGCCTCAGCATTGATCTCTGCTCATCAGTCATTCAGGCCCATTTTTATTAATAGATTTGTGTTTGTTTCAGGGTGATATATCATCGCTAGAACTGACATTTTCCGTAGACGAAGAAAGATTAGGTGAAATTGTTACTCACGAACTAGTGCCCGGCGGCAAAGTTGTACCAGTCAATAATGATAACAAGTAAGGAACCATTTATTATTATTTATTTATAGGTCTGTGTTTGACCACAATCTTACTATGGTAAGTGATGATATGGCCGAAGGTGGTAAGCACACGAACTCTAGAAGGAACTGGCAAGTACAACTGCCGAAACACACCACATGGTTTCACGATGTTTTCTTTCACCGAAACTTCAAGCTTATTTTAGTATTTGAACACACTACCTTCGTCGCGGCATTCGAAATTTTATCTTAATGACGTCATTTTCCTGAAGTAATAAAGAATAAAGGTGCTGTAGTTAATGTATGTACATAGTTAATGATCATCAAAATAATTATTTTCAGAATAAATTACATACATTTAATGGCCCACTTCCGGATGCACACGCAAATAAAGGACCAAACCAACGCGTTTATCAAAGGATTCAGAACAATAATAAATCCCGAGTGGCTATTGCTGTTTTCTACACCAGAGGTGATTGTTTTATATTTAACTAATGAAATATCTTGCAATTATGATCTTATATTAATGTATATGTCACCGTAAAATTGTAAATACCTTTAGATTATAATCTATCTCGCGATATCGTAAACTGTCGAAAGATTGTGAACCGTAACATACTGCTTACAATTTGACGCATTATTTTTCGGTAGATTATATCATAATTGCAAAAAAAGGTTCGCTTTTTTTCAGAAACTACGCGACCGATTTTTATGATTCTTTCACTAGTCTATATAAGGTTATGGTAAGGTTAACCTACTAATATTATAAAGGTGAGAGTTTGTATGTTTGTTACCACTCAACTCCGTAACGGCTGAACGAATTTTGATGCTATATGGCACACATATAGAATATATTCTGGATCAACATATAAGTTACTTTTTCCTGGGAAAGGAAGCTTGTCCGTGATTTTGTTCGCTAGATTACAGCTCCACCCGCGTGGGATCTAGGGCATGGGCCACTCAAAACTGACCCTCCTTTAATATGAATGTAGTTGAAACGGGAGGTCACCATTATTTTGTCGTGCAGCTCCAGCGTCTAATAAGCGGCGACAACGTGCCCCTCGACCTGCGCGACCTGCGGCGCCACACGCAGTACTACGGCGGGTTCCACGACTCGCACCGCGTCGTCTGCTGGCTGTGGGACGTGCTGCAGCGGGACTTCACCGAGAGCGAGCGAGCCATGTTCCTTAAGGTAATCACTCTCACCGATTATGTGCCCTGTGCACTTTGTTATAAGGTTCCATTTTAGTTGTAATTAGTAATGTTAGATCACAATATCACCATGGTTAGTTATTATGTGGCTGAAGTTGGTAAGCACTAATTTTAGAAGGGATATTTACCATATTTTATTTTTGTAACAGTTCAGGTGATGATAGCTCTGTGGCAATAACTATTGACGTCAGATAACTGATATACTAATATATATGCATGTATTAGTAGATATGCTACTTATGTAAATATTCACACAGAACAAAAAAAAATTGTTTGTTATGAAATATGATTTTGTATTTGACTGAATGCAAAAGTTTTTTGTGTGTGTGTGTACGGATGTGTGTGTGTCAGCTGTACGGATTTAGATGATGTTTGGCACATGGATAGAATATGATACCGATTCCACTGGAAAACATTAAATCCGACGGTTATTTATCCCTGTATTATTTTAATTTTCAGTTTGTGACGTCATGCTCTAAGCCTCCAGTACTCGGTTTTGCTCACTTGAAGCCGCCATTCTCAATCAGATGCGTCGAAGTCGGCGACGATGAGGACACTGGAGATACGATAGGTAATAGATAAGCTTTTAAATATTATATACTCCGATGGTTATTGGACCTTGCCTCTTATTTTTTTTTTTTTTGTAAACAGAATGTCCGTATACTGAATGACTACATAAATAGATAGATAACTAAGTAAAGTTGTTGTGAGTAAAATTTGAAAGCACTCTCGTGAAATAGCGACTGCAACTTTGAGATAATATACAGGGTGATTTTGTTATCACTGGCAATACTTGCAGGGGTGGAAGTACTCATCAATGTGAACAACTTTTATTATAGGGCTAACTCTGATATCGCGTAAAATAATATGGTTGCTTCATACATTTTGGTCGAGTAGGTATTGAACTTTTGTATGGAACAGCTGATAATTTTTTACAGTTAGTCCCATAATAAAAGTTGTTCATTTTGATGAGTACTTCCACCCTTGCAAGTATTGCCAGTGATAACAAAATCACCCAGTATATCTTTATCTCAGCAATATTGGTTAGAGAATACTATGGTCGTAACAGAGAAGCCCTTTTGAATTTTACTAAATGTGTATAGCTCGTGACCGTAGTTTTTTTTTTTTTTTTTATTATTATTTATACAAAAGAATACAGGATAATTAATAAACTGACAGTGTCACAATACTATTCATAGTAAATTCCTAAAGCATTATTAACGGATTACGATTACGCTGCACGTCCACTTGGTCGGCCATCGGCATTTTTTACAAGATGCCTGTGAGCAGACCAAGTGGACGCGCAGCTTAAATATTCAATTGTTTACTCGTTTGCTAATGTCATTGCCCGGTTTATTACGTTGACTCGGTCATACAACCCAACATAATATATTAATGACGTATGACGTATTAATAGATTATAATTATTATAAAATTATCATTATGACATAGCTCGGCATTTTATTGTTATAATTATTATCTTTTTGCTATCATTATTTCAATGCATTGTTTGATTATTTCTAAATATGCCATTTTTAAATTCCAGGCAGTGTAATCCGCGGCTTCTTCACGATAAGAAAGAAGGATCCACTCAATCGTTTGCCTACGTCATCGACATGTTTCAACTTGCTCAAACTTCCCAACTATCAGAAACGCAGCACATTGCGAGATAAACTACGTTATGCGGTCAACAGCAACACTGGTTTCGAACTGTCATAGGTTGGCCATAATAATGTGCCTTCAATGCAAATGTTAGCGAATTTCTTAAATGAATACTCATTTTGGTACAATACTTAGAAGCAGAGCTATAAGCCAGATTTAATGAGTTGGTGCAATAAGAACTTATTGTTCACAACCAAAAAAATTACCATCGGTTTGGTGTATGGAGTGAAAAAAGCAAGGTACTCAGCAAAGCAGTGTAATTCTGTTACATTTTCTTTGCCTTCTGGGTTAAAAGAAAGTTATAAAGGGTGGAATTATTTAGATTGGTGAGTTATTTGGACTTGTGTCCTTTGTCGTTGTCTTATGCCTGTTGACCACGGCCACGCGATCTGAAGCCTGAGCCTGCGACTTCATACACGTTGGCCGAGCTGCAACCAACGTGAGTTGCGACCAATGACTGACTATGGACAAACGTGTGGAGTCCACACTGGACACGATTAGCCGAATGCGAGCAAGCGACATTTATTTGTGCAGAAAAACCACGAATAATATATTACACTATACACGGTGACATTTTGGTGGATTTAAAATTGTTGAATGAATGGACATTCACCTAATATAACAACATTGGCGTCAATGTATATAAAATAGAAAAGGAATTATACCCTATACAAAAGTACTTCTGCATGATATGGTAAAGTGAATGAAAGATAATCATGTAGCAATTCTAACAATTATGGTGTGTGTAGTGCCCATAAATCTGTTAAGGCGGAATGTAAAGCACGTAATTCTAAATGAAGTAAGTACCAAATAAAATATGCGATCTCACCAGCTTATTATGACTGGTCACACACCTATAGTGTATACTAATGAACAATATATTATGTTCGGTTTACATTATTGGATCAACTGGACAGCCGCTGACTCGACTGCCGTGTATCAGAGGATTTAAAAACCCATTGGAGCAATGTTGCTGAATAGAATTAATTTACAGATGATTTGTAATTCTAATATTTTTATAAGCTTTTATTTAACTATTTAACCCACGCGGTTTCACCTGCGTTCTCAAAATAAAAATCCCTCATGCCTCATGCAAAATGGTACCAAATAAAAAAAATACGGCATTGTAATCTCTATCCGTAATCGTTCTAAGACCGCTCAGTAACGCGCATTACTAATGTAAACCGAGCATTACTTCAATGCAGGGGCGTAGCTACCGTCGTATCAATGATACGAGGCCCCCGGGCTACAAGGACCCCCAACGTATGAATTCGTAAAATGTTATCTACCATCTCACTTAAACACTTAGGCCGTACTTCCCGGAAAAACAAAACATAAATTTGTAATGTTTTTACATTTTATAGATTCTATAACACTTGAGAGTAACCAAATTTTGATTGGCTATCATAGGTTGGGGGGCCCCCCAACAAATTTTGATCCAGGGCCCGTCTAAGGCAAGCTACGCCACTGCTTCAATAACTGTCAATAAAACGTAAACAATTTATTGTTTGTATACTCAAGATTTATTTTACTTGGCCAGTAACTTATTTAATTTCTTATGCACTTTTCCTATCATATAAAGTGTGTTGTTTGTTAATATATCTGGGTATTAAGTTTATATAACGTAATGATTATGGCCAGTTATAAATTTTGAATAACAATGAACGGAAATGTATCTTATGACATTGAGATAGGACTCTCTATAAAGTGTCATTGATGCAAGTTGATTCACCTTGAAAAGTTAGGATCACTAAACTCTTTGAGATAGGTAAAAATTCACAATTCAACTACAGACAGCAATAGAAGTAGCTGAACACGTCTTCCTATGTTATGGTTATTTCGATGTTCTAAATTTAGATATGTTCAGCTACTTATTTTGCTGACTGTACCAAAAAAAAAACATCGACGCAAAGAGAAGATTCTTCATATAATCCGAGAAATTTAGGTTATTACAAAGAAGTACCTAGAAAGTGTAATACTTATTTGAGTCTATAAAATAATAGAGATGAAACAATACTGTGTTACAGTACAGTTAAGAGAAAAGCCTAAAATTACTGATACGAATTACCTATCATTCATTGTGTAGAAATTATGTATGTTTGTATGTATCTTTAGAGATCTCGTCGTATTCTTGTAGTGTGTATGCTATTCGTCATTTAAAATATACATAGGTACTATCAAGTAAATTTATATAAGAATGAATTCTGAATTATTCGAATTCAATCGAGTCCAATGTATAAATAGGTGTATATAGACAATAAACATATAATTTACATTTGTGTACCGTCAGCAATATAAGTAGCTGAGCAGGTGCAAATTTATATAACACCAAAATAAAGTAAATAGCTGGTGTACAAAATCCGATATACTTTAAATTTCTATATCACGGGTAGTTTAAGTGTACAGGTATTTTGTAAAGGATCTGTCCAGCTAATTTTGTTGCTGACCGTATGTATGATATTTTTATTATTTATCCAGTTATATGTACAGTACACAATTTAGGTCCTTTATTTTTTTTGTAGAATTATTGTTATTCCGTTATATCTATTTTTAGATCAAGTTCCTTTAATCATCTTCACATTCATGTTTACAATATACTTTTTCATTTATTTTACTTTTTCATTCACGATTTGGAGAAATAAATAATAAAATAATATATTCTGTGACATTATTCCTCACACACGGCCATCTGACTCCAAACTAAGCAGAGCTTGTACTATGGAAGCCAGATAACTGATAAAATAATAATAATTATTATACTTGTATAATTTGCGAAGAACTGAAATGAAATGAATGAATGATAATGTAAAGCACTGCACTATTTATTTAGCATAATTAATGTACCTAATATGAAACATGCGAAGGTAATCGTAGATAGCGCCACCTAAGTACGGTCAGCAAAATAAGTAACTGATCACGTTCAAATTTATAAAACACTTGTTACAATATAACTATCAATGATATAGAAAAATAAAGTAAACAGGTGATTTGTAAATGTTTCTAAATTTGGATCTGTTACTTATATTCCTGACTGTGCAACGGAAATGTGTGCCACGATTTATTTGTCATTTGTTTTATAATATAGTGGCGCCTGTAGCGAGAGAATTTGGCCATTTTAGAGGGGCCACTGTGGTGGGTTCCCTATTGTTGAAATTTCAATTTATTTTCAAGTTTTTATGCATATTCTTACATAATAAATTTACTGTCACATTATCTTCTATATTAAACATAATTTATGCCTCTTGTATGTTCTAATTACATATTTGTATGTAGTTTATACAAATATTTTATTACAAAAAATGTATATGTATTTCTTTGTTAATTTAGTGCAATTTATTTGATGCCATTTCATCGTACACTTCTTTACGCGATTTCTACATGTTTATATAACACTAAACAATGATTTAATAATATTTAGAACCTACCATACAAATATAGTATTTTGTAGTAATTGAAACCTTTTTACTATGTAATAATAAAGTATAGGTACCTACGTATAAACATGGTCATTGTAAGTAATATTTTGTACTAGCCACGTAAATAATATGTTGTATAACACAATGTGATTCTCTGTGATAAAATAATTGATATTTATTATTGAAATGTTTTATTTGAAACCTTTTAACTTATTAGCGATTATAACCTTGCTGAGTTTCATGCCTGTTCTTCTCAGTTGAAGGCGACTTCCGAATCGATGGTAACTTCAGTAGCGTCGACGTTCATAAGTGCGCCCTTCTAGGGCCTAAACAGAATAAATGGCTTAGACTTTCACTTTGAACCATTATTACTCCACTTCGTTCTGGGTACTGTATAATTTTTCATCGTTGAATTTGTAAAATGCCGCTTCAAGCAACGAGGATTACAATCCACCAGCTCACTGCCTTAGAGAGTACCGCAGATATAGAGCTGAAAGAAGTTACTGAGCTGCAAATCTGAAACTAAGTACTTCACGTTTATTGAATCCACCATAATTTATCATTCTTTCGTGGTCCGTATGTAGTGTTTGCTGTGCTGTGGTAACTCATCATGAGGTAACTCATGATATTAGGCCAAAAGCTAGCTAACGTCAACAGAACACAGATCTCATACAAGATAAATAAATAAAAAGCCGGCCAAGTGCGAGTCGGACTCGAGCACCGAGGGTTTCGTACATACTTGTAGGTATGTAAATAGTTGTCCATCCCGGGAATCGTAACGAAAAGATAAACTGGATTGAGGGACTTTGCCGTTGGAAAATTGTTGTCCCCATACATCGACATAGGTTGCGGTCAGTTTACCAACTGCAAATAAGTTAATAATCGCAAAAATAAAATTAAGTACACGGTTTTCGGATTATCCCTTGTACTTCTGCTATAAGAAAGTGCTTCTTGCCAAGTTTCATGATTCTAGTGTCAAAATATGCGGCATAAACGGCCGTATCTTTTGATTGCGCTGACTTAGAAGTTTGGTTTTTTCAGATCCAAGGGGTTGCAGACCTGAGTATTTGATATGAATTTCAACTTGATACCTCCACGCGTTCCTGAGAAAAAGGTCTCAGACAGACAGACAGATGGACAGATGGACAACGAAGTGATCCTATAAGGGTTCCATTTTTTTCTTTTTGAGGTACGGAACCCTAAAAATAATAATGTGATTAATGTTACTGGCTGGCTTGCGTACAAGCATGAACATGTTGGGTGTATGTAGAGTGCAGCTACTTGCAGACATCTTTTTCTTAAATGCAATGAGCTGCTGTATATTTATCGTTCAAGGCTTTATTTATGTGAGGAATTTAAAATCAGTTGTCTTGGTAACCGAACGAAATTAGTATTTTGTTATACTATGTAAGTAAGTATAAGCCTGTGTTTGACCACAATCTTTAGTGACGATGCGGACGAAGGTGGTAAACACACAACCTAGAAGGAACTGGGTCTCAGTGGAATACACAGGTAGGTGCTTGGCGGCAGATTTCCAAGAAATTAATTTTTAACTTTAACTAAAACCTTATATAACTACCTCCTCTTCAATGGAAACACTTGCCAATAAATAAATAAACACGTAGTATTCGGGCGAAGACAATGTAGTACTATCGGCCCTATCGGGGCACTGTCGGTAAACTGCCGCGCATCAAAGGGATTTGTCGCGACAATATTCGCTTGGGTACCTACACCTACGTAACTTCAGTGTCGTCCAGACTTGAACAGCCTACGTCTCGGCCGCACAACACAACACAATCCGGCACGATGAATCTTCGCCCGCCTAATGTAGACAAGAACATCGCGTATGCCCGTACACGATGTTTTTAGGCTTTAACCACAGCTTTAACTCGCCAACGCGACACGAATCTTCGCCCGCTAATGTAGACCCGGCATTATAAGGGGTTTATAGTTTTGTCATTTCTGTCTGTCTATCATGATCATTTTACTCGATTAATTTACATTGATACAAAGATTCAAACATTTTGTTAGTTGAATGTCCCATCTACCCGCTAAACAGCTACTTACTTATAAAAAAAATTGAAGAAATATTCTAAGTAGTACCTAGGTATTAGCATAAAATGATGAATTTTGATGGAAATGTATCACCGCCCGGTATGAAGGCTTTACTCGTTTACGAGTAATAGTCGATGGAAGACATTACCAATCTATATCTATACTAATATTATAAAGCTGAAGAGTTTGTATGTTTGTTTGAACGCGCTAATCTCAGGAACTACTGGTTCGATTTGAAAAAATCTTTTAGTGTTGGATAGCCCATTTATCGAGGAAGGCTATAGGCTATCCTTTTATCACGGGAAAACACAAGATCCCTCGGGATCGCGGGTGAAACCGCGCGGAAAAGCTAGTACCTATATTAAATGACAGTAGGTAGGTATAAGTAGTTAACAGATATGTTGCCCTTATCTTTTTAATTAGGTCTTAGCTGTACCACATTATACCTACTGACTTCAATGAGATTACAGCTGCGCAAGTTTCAGCACGCACTTCACCAGTTTTTGTAAATATATTTTTAACCGATTTCATTTTTAACAAAAAAATAAACTCTGATAGATTACAAAATATTCACTGACATCTTGTTCTTCCGGGATTCATAGATGTGCTTCAAAAAATTTAGTTATTTTATGTAGTTCTCCCGTTCGTCTGACAATTAGGTACTATACCTAGCATGTTTCGTGTCCTATCATTTGATTTTTCAAAGATACTAGGTAGGTACGTGCTGGAAGTCTGCCGCTAATTTGTCGTCAAATATCAGAATGGTCGGTTTTCAAATATTAGATAGTAATATCCATTTGAATTGCTCGCCATGATTCATTGAAATTTTTTAAAGGTTCCGTACCTAGCAAAAGGGCAAAACAGAGCCCTAATGCGATCTCTAGCTTATAAACAGAATGAGTTGTAGGCATTTGTGTAGAATGTTAACCCAAAACCGAAAATAATGATTTAGAAATTAAAAACAATCAGGAGTCTTATACAATACAAAAGGTAGTGTCAATGTGATTACATACATTCTCTCTGGTGTCAATCTCGGGCAGGGCTAACTTCATGGTTTGGATTTCTGAATCTTTATACCCCAAATGTCAGATATATAATATAATATTATAATATTATAATAGGTGATAACAAAGTCGGTTTAAAAGAGGTAAGTATCATTGTTCAGAAGTTTCTATGTAGGTACGTGATCCACCCTCAACGACGGTTAGTTTGAGCAGGTTTATAACAAAGACAACGGTAAATAATCTGTTTAAAAAAATAGATTTTATTTTCCTATACAAAATGGCAATTTTATAGGTAAACTAGTTTCCACCCCGCGGTTTCACCCGCGTTCCCCAGGGATCTTATGTTTACCCGGGATTAAAAGTAGCCTATGTTCTTCTCCATACCATTGGCTATCTGCGTACCAAATTTCATCGCGATCGGTTCAGCGGTTTAGGCGTGAAAAGGTAACAAACAAACAAACTCACTTTCGCATTTATAATATTAGATAGGAAGTTAGGATAAAGACCCAATGAGGTTAAATATTAAAAAGTCCTAATAGTTACATAGTGTATATTTATTATTTTTTTGATATTCATTATATTCCGCCTACTAGAGAGAGAGAAGCAAGCACTTTTTAATGTCTGTGGCAGGGTAGGCCAGGCAGGCAGGCAAGCACACACAGCTGTTCAACGCAAATGTCGTCGCCATTGCTATTCGCTATCTCGCTTGCACGCCGCGTCCTCTAGTCCCCCCCCAGAGACCGGACTGGAGTCTCCCCCTCCCCGCAGCTCTCCTCACCTCAACCAGTTTCGTTCGATTTTCGTGGTGTGCGGACGTTCGTTTATAACGCGCCTGTAATATTTCTCGGTCTATATCTTTGTCCAGGAAGAGGCTGGAATCATAAACGCAGTTAGTTCGCCAGGAAATCTGATCGAAAACTCTCCGTTTCCGTGAACCTGTCGGTGAAATCTACAGGTGTATCCCGACGTTTCTTTCGTGTGTTGTTCAGTGATTCCGATTCCCGCATAGTCGATCGAGCATGAATAATAAAGAAGTAACCGGTGACATTGTCGTGTTACCAACGGGTGGCAAGGTCTGGTGAACGGGCGCAGTGTTGAGGTCGTAGGGTTCGGCGTGTGATGAGTCTGCGGTGACGGCTCGCCGCTGAGCGGTTGGATGGCGGCTGTAAGCGGCCCCGCGCGGCACTCTCGCGTTTCCATGAGTGTGTCCATGTCGCTGATGCAGGGCGGTACGCAGAGCGCGCCGCAGGGCGCCATCCTGGCGGCAGCGGCGCCCTATTACCAGACGCCGGCCATCCCCACAGACGTGCAGCCGGACCGACCTATCGGTTACGGTGCCTTCGGTGTCGTATGGTGAGTATTGTATTTCAAGCACCTACCATTATACGACATTATACTCCTTTATTTACTAGTTGAAAAAATACCTATACCACGCCAATCAATCCTGTGTTTTGTTTACTTATAACGGTCGAAAAGTTTTCTTTTCCGTTTGTTTCTTATCGAAACTTCTTGCTACAATATCTGTAAGTAATATGTAGGATCTCTTCATACCCTAAGACTGCCACGGCCTATGAGTATTGTATAAAATCTTACAAGTTATAAGGTCTCTAGAAACACTTAAGTTTTTGTATTTTTATGTCAACAAACCATAAAATTTAATAATCTTAAAAAAACTTATTGTGAATATGGTGGATTCCTTACTATAGATAGACTACACATGCTGAATACTTAGGTAATCTAGTTTATAATACTTACCTTATGTCTAATTAATCTTTTCCATAGTCTTAGGGAGATAGACTCCCTCAATTTAAAGTCTTAGCAAACTCAAACAATCCTCCAAAAGGCATTAAAACAGGATCTATTGTAACAACTACCTACATACATTTCTTTGATGTGAGGAGGAATTTTTCAAAGCGGATGGTCCCAGAATGTATTCTGCTAATTTCAGTTTGAAAATAGCACTTGTGTACCTTGAATTTTAAATAAGGTGCTTTCAAGGTAAACTGATTACATAGACAAATAAAATATTATTTTGAATTGCTTAAAATATTGTGTTAAATGCTTCATTCAATACAATAAGCTATTTAGAATTTTAGTAAATAAAAACAAACTTACAAACAACCTCTCACCTTAAATGCATACAACTTCTCCATTCCCTCCTGGGTACAAAGAATTGGAATATGTTATGGTACCAGTTGATTTAATTAATCTGTGGCATGGAGTACTAAGTTGAGGGCTAATATTGACATCTTACAATGCACAAACTCATTTGTAAGTCAAATCAATCAGTTTTCTGAGGTATGTTCAAAAAATTATAAGAAATGCAAAATTATGATAAAACATTGCTAAATGCACTATGTAATAATACAGAGTAAGAAATAGTTTAACTTAATAGGTACTTTAGTTGCTATTAATGATGCTTTCTTATAGAGTAGGTTGGTAATTACAGAATAATTGTAGGTATTATAAATTAATGAATCTATGCAGATAGGTACCTACCTATCTGCATAGATTCAGCTACCTAGCTACACTTAGCTTTAACCTAAAAATTGATTATATATTTTTATTCCACATCATACAGAACGGTTAAAAAATATGGATTATTTCTATTTTCATATTTCCATATCATAGTTTGGATTTCAGAAGCCCGAAAACTATTTCTGGTCATATCTTTATTTTACTCATTACTTATCTTATCCTACACAATATTTGCTGCACCGTAGCTCATCTATCTTAGCATTCTCATATCAGTTGCATGTAGGTAATCTAATTTAATCTTACTCTAACTGCATTTCAATCTACGGATTGAAATTTACACATACTATATTAGGTCTTAAGGAGAATAATTCAGCCGTAGATAATATCTATTCATATCATTTGATATTAGCTCCCATCCCACGGCTTAATCCTCGTCCTGAGGGATCTAAGGTTTTCCCGGTATAAAAAATCCTATAGGTACCTACTATGATCTATCTATGTGCCAAATCTTATTCGAATCCATTCAGCCATAACGGTGTGATAGAGTAACAAATATCCACGTTATCCTACGTTCCCGGGTTGATTTCTCTATTCCAAGACCTAAAGTAACTGAGTCATAACAAACAAACACACACAAACTTTCGTATTTATAATATTAGAAGGATCCCTATTAGATTACAACAATGTTCAAGTCTCGAAACAATTTGTTTGTACCTAATAGGTATGGTAGGTATGTAGTGTGGTGTGGAGATGAGTGAACCCGTTATTGCGGATATCGAGCTAACCGTATCATCCGAACTCACCACCTGAGTGCAACTTAAACGTAAGTAACGTAAAGCGTACCAGCAATTATTGCTGGTCTCTGACTTCTATATTCCGAACGTTTGCCTTTACAACCTCTGAACACGAGTAGCTCGTTATGACAAGAGAAAGCCCCGATTCCATTTTAACATCTGTTTTATTTATTTTTTATCGGCCAAGCAGCATTCGCATGCTCCTTGTTTTTATAAACTTAGTCCTGAACAGAAAGTTATGAAATATTTTTAGAGAGCAGAAAGTTATTAAAAAGTTTTACATGTCCTGAAGTTAGGCAGTTCACTGGTAGGTCCAATCTGCACGAGATGCCCTCTGTAAACACGTGGTGTTTGCATCGGCCAACGACGAGTATTCGATTCAGTGCTAACGACATAAGAGTTGTTTTCAATATTCATGTTCCTTGCAACTCGAATGCACATTGCGTCCGCTGATCGCTGCCGAGATTCGTTGGATTTTATACTTTATTGTTCCTAGACTTAGTCTGATATTTAACCGATATCTCTACGAGGCTATTGAAATGAATGCAGCGGCTGCGTACTAGTCAGTAACATTTTATACTGGACCTTGCGTTGTAATGTTAGAGTTGATTTCGTGTAAAACTGGAATAAAAACCAATTGTGAAGTAGTGCAACGTTCGTGCTGCGAGGGTAGCGGTTGTTAGGTTAGGTATGGGTGGATGCTTTGTGTCGACTCGTTGTGCGTAGGTAGGGCCCTCATGGCGCTTGCCTCGTCGATTGTGTGTGAACGACCGCGACGAGGGGAGGCACGCCTGATTATTCCGAGACCGCGTCGATCGTCGGTCGAGAGCCCTAAAACCCGGTCCACGGTCCGCTTCGCTCCCCAGCACTCCTTCCTTGTCGAATCGTCCGTTGAATGCAAATAAGGACTTCTTAACATTAACATTTTAGTTATATTCTGTCGTTTCTCTGTGTATTTTAATTTATTCCGGACCCATCTCCATTTCCAGTCTTTTGTGTTGATCTACGTATTATAATATGACAATAGCTAGAAATCCATTTGAGTCGTACACAATACGGTTTCACTCTCCCTATGTTCATCTCACCGTGTAATGACTTAGTTTCATCATTGCTCACTGGTGACAAGACAATTACTTTACCTACTGTCGCTGTCATAACAACCTGCACTGCACCTAAGAATAACTTCGTAGAAAGTCGTAAAACGCATGCAATAAATGTTCGTACAATGCTTATTTATCATTAACTAGAAATCGTTTGGCTTTTACTAATTATAGCAAAGGAGTCCACCGAGTGACTGATGTTTAATTTTATCTCCAATCCCCATCCACAAACAACTGACCAAATTATGGGACACTAAGATGGGACATAAATGTGACACGTTGACCGTGAAATGTCTGCGTGGATTTTTCAACACACACAAGATTGAAAAAATGCCGTGAAATTCAATTCAATACGTTATACTGCGTTATTTTGTACGTGTTTATGTTCAATATCTTCGAATTCTAATAGTATTTGAATTAATCCACAAGAATTAACAAAATAACAACAAAATAAATGGAATGTCCAGCAACGATCCGGCAACCATAATTTAAATATTGGTTTCGATTGACCATTCCTTAAAATCGATAAGAAATACCGGTATTTTAAAATGTGTACACTTTGCGCTTTGATATTTCGGATAATTTTGTCCATTTAGCCATTAGACACATAGGAAATACTAAATTTAATAAGTACGTGTTTTGATGAATTACACGCTTGCCGCTGATTGCGTGCCAATTCAGGACAATCGATCATTGCAAGCCGCGTAGAGGGCTTCTCATATCCCACAGCTAGGCCAGGTCGTCCCATACTAAATTAATTACCACAAGGGTGCGATTGTGGGCTGATTGATCGGGCTGCGCGTACCGTGGCGAGCAACGCGCCTCGGGTCGCGCCTACAGTCTCCACCCTGCCCGTGTCTTAATTGCTCCGAGCCATATTTAAAAACTTGATCCATCCGTCTTTATGGCGAACTCAGGCTTCGAATTGAGTTTTGAGCACTTTTTGTGGAGCTCTTTTGATACAATTCACGCTGTCTATTCGGTCCTATATGATTTGATTTTAATGATATACTTAATTGTGGTATATCATTTGAAGTTATTTTAATTTTAGGAAGAAAGTCTGGACAAGATGATGTTGACAATGGGCCGATGCCATTTGCCGATATACTAGACTAGATGATCAACTTTTGTATGGGATTGACAATATTGACATTTGAAATCGAATTCTTATGTCGATTGCATCCAAAGGTTAATTGCCTAGTAACGATGACAATTTGTTGATATCCATCTTGCCTAGGGGGGCAAGTTGGTATACCAAATGCCATGAACACTTACATAGGTCAAGAAATAATGAAAAGAATCAACGGATATTGTACCGAAACGGTTAGCATTACGACATTTTTTGTAGGTGTTGGTTTCATTCGTGAATTTCGTCGTGATTCACTTGGCACGCATGCGGGGTGCGGCTGTTATATATTGTAATTGTAGTAACTCTAGATTGCTTCAATCAGAAATCGAAGCTCAGCAAAACTATTTGTTATTTTCTGTTTCAACATTCTGCTGTTATATTTTGTTGTTATTAGGCAGTTCGGAAATCTGTTCTTAATTAATACCTATTAGTGGAACATGTGTGAGGCCTGGGCAGTTGTGCGAACTGTGAAGTAGACAAGATAACGGCGGTGCTCCACGCTGCGTGTACCGGCTGTGAACTGGCCTGGTTACAATTAACCAGGTCACGAATGTATCGCTTGGTTACCGTCTACTATCGTGCGTGCATTATGTGACGTGACATAATTTAAATGTAGAATTTGTAGGTTAGATAATGCACCACACTAAGACAAGCAGTTCGTTTTACTTCGTACGTCACGGTATTTTTTGAGGCAAGGCTACAGACACTGGACCTTTTGGATATCTTGATATCTAGGAATTTAATTCAACGAATAGTTAATGTTTCTTACTCTTCTCGTTAAGATTTTATTCCACCTAGAGATGTGTACGTATTCCTGGAAGCTATTACCACTCTAATCTAGCTATTATTCCATTCCATTTTCAGTCCCTTATGTTTCACAATATCTTCTGACTTTGGTTAGACGTTTCGATCCCTTAGTAATTAGAGATCGGAATACTTAACTAGTAAATAACGAACTTTGATTGAGAATCCTTGCGACCTGCGTGGGTATGAGCTGAGAGCCTATTTAGTTGCAAGTCAGCCATTAACCGCAGATGTTTTTTGCTCCATCACCGTCGACCGATAATTATAATTAATGTCGTGAGAATGGAGCAGTTATGATGTGATTGACTGTTATCGGGTCGGATTAACATTTAAATTTGTTTTACCATGGTCATAAGATTTTTCTGTTTAAAATAATATTGTACTTGCTACTATCTTTATTGTTGTAAGTACATGAATCGATTCCAATGAATTGAATCTAATTGTCCTTTCTGCGACGATCCCATCCTATTCATCTGAAATTTCCTTTACGTTAAATCTCGTTCCCCTCATTCGTGTCTCCCTATTTGAAACTGAGCGACACGGGCGGTACGCAATGACGTCACACTGTGCGTTTGCTTGCTTGCATATCGAGTTTGTTTCCATTTATCGGCTCCCCCGTACATAAACAACACAGCGGCCATTGCTTGAAACCGATAACTTATAACCACGTGTTTGGTTTATTATGGTCTATTGCGAAATTTGACGATTATGCATTATGTAAATTACTGGAATATGATAAATTACTGAATGTTTTGATCGATGGTTAAGATGCAACTAAGATACAACATATTGACATCTTTTATTGACCCACGTTTTGTTGTCAAGGATAAAAGAAATACTCCATATTGTTAGCAAATATGTAATGTGGGAGTTTTGTTTGTTAACATTACTCATAACTTATTCAGCTACTGCCTGTATTAAATTATAAATCACACAATACAATCGAGAACGTTGACCAAATTAGACCCAGGACTACCAAAATATCATGCATTCAAGTTCAGTTAAGTCACGTTTCACACGATCCTAATTTACTTTGTATAGCGGCCAAAAATGCCCTCATGATTATAATTGTCATTGTATGTGAAATGAGAGATGTACCTGGAATTTATATGAGACTATTGTTTTGACTACTTTGATGACACAGCAATATATTCGACTTCAGGTGAGGAACATTCTATTTTGTTCATTCGATTAATGAAGATTTTACACATACAGTAATCAATAATAATTTGTGAAGTGAAGTGATTATAGTAATTATGATATACATTCAGTCAAAAAAGTATTGGGAATAAATATATAAATAAATAAATATTCTGGGATATTATTCCTCACATACGGCCATCTGACCCCAAACTAAGCAGAGCTTGTACTATGGAAGCCAGATAACTGATATACTACATATACTACTTTTCTTTTGTAAATACATACATATATAGATAATTACACCCAGATTCAGTACAAACAGACATGTTCATGTACACAAATGTTTGTCCATAGTGGGAATCGAACCCACGACCAACCACGCCAACCATATGATGAATGGATGATTTGTTTATGGTTCCAAATTAAATTTTTGTTTTTAGATTGGCACAACTGTTTTCCATTTTGGCGCGGAGTTTGAGTTGCATCTGTTATTTAGATTAAATACAGTGCTGTTTTCAGTTAGATCATATCTAGGCGATTTCGTAATGAGAACAAAGAGTGACTTAAATTTTGCCAATGGAATTTCATGTTCGGAGTCCCTGAAAATGTTACAGAAGGCTTACGGTGAATCGACTTTATCAAAAACACGTGCTTATGAGTAGTACAAAGCGTTCAAAAGCAGTCGAGATATGATGGAAGATTTGCCTCGCTCTGGTAGGCCATCAACGTCTTCAACTGAAATTAACATCGCAAAAGCGAAGGAAATAGTGACTGAAAATCCTCATTCAACTTTGAGAGAACGCTGAACTTTCTGTATCTCACGAGTCGATCCGTACAATTTTAAATAATCACTTAGGTATGAAACATGTTGCCGCTCGGCTAGTCCCAAAAGTCCTGAATTTTATCCAAAAGCTCAATCGCATAAGAGTCGCTGAGGACATGCTCACGACCAGTCAATTCCGACCCAACATTCATGAAACGGATTGTTACTGGTGACGAGACGTGTGTTTACGAGTTTGACATGCAAACTAGTCAACAAGCTTCGGAGTGGCGCCTTCCAACTGAACCAAAACCGAAAAAACCACGCCAAAGTTTATCGAAAGTCAAAGTCATGTTGACCGTTTTCTTTGACTATCGCGGTGTTGTGCACTCGGAATTCTTGCCGGAAGGTCAAGCAGTAAATAAAGAATATTATTTGAGCGTTATGCTATGCGTAATTTTTTGTGTTGTTGATTTTAATAGTGTTTAATTGCATGCTTAATGATCGGACATTTACTTATACTGACAACACAAATTATTTAAAAGTACTTTTTTTTTTGTTTCTTTTTGTTTTAGGCTTGTGTTTAATTGAACACAATCTCATTATGGTAAGTGATGATGTGGCCGATGGTGGTAAGCACAAAAAGCCTAGAAGGAAATGTTTTTTAAGTGCAGCAACCGGTAGGTGATTGTCGACAGAAAATCGGTTTCTGAAAAACAACTAAAAACCAGCATGAATGAAAAAATATTATTCTCGTAATTCTCACTTTGTTTACAATAAATGGATTACGGCAGGCTGAGTATGTTTAATTAGGCAATTTGCACAAGTGTGCCAGTGAGTTTGGCTCCAAGTCAAAATGCTCCTTGAACTGCGCATCAGACGTGTCTAATGTTAGTCTGACACGGCACTGGATTAATTGGCAAGCATTTTCTGAACACGGGTTCCCCGCACCTAGAGAACGCTCGGGTTCAATCAACCTTGCGATTTTGTTTATCGCAGTATGATTATTCGTACGTATGCGTAACTCGCTCGTTTCCGTGCCATTGACATTCGGCTCGCAGATTTGCAGTGCAGTGGGCGATCGAAATAGCGCTCGGTAAACACACAAACAACATCGCTCGCTCCTCATAAACGCGTCATATCGCGAATATAATTAACGCACGAAATTGAGCGTTATCAGTGTATCGGTGAGGCGACTAGTTTATTCTGCTCGTCAGCCAACCGTTAAGTACTGGAACGCGACAGTTGCAAGAGAATGCTCGCGGTAATATCAACGTTTTTGTTATGTTAACTAGCCAATTTATTACACGTTGTAAAATATATTTTACTGCTAATCCTAAAATTTAACTGTATTTTCATCCGCGTTCTCATTCGAATTCAAAATATAAACAATCTACCTATTTTATTTATTTTTCTGTTTATTCATTCAGGTTGTTGACTTAAAAACAGCAGTATGGACGCATATTTTTATTAAGAAAGATATGGCGCCAGCCCAGATTTAGAATTATTGAGACTTTTTGTATAAAAAATTTAAACACTCAACCGTTTATCCGAAAATCAAAACGACGTCTCTTGTAGATCCGGTATGAGTCTTGCTCTTGATTAAGGCGTGCGTATATCGTGAAATTTTTCAATTTATTATTATCTTCCTATGTAGACTTAGAGCACAGTAGCAACACTATCAACGGTATTTAATTGAGCACGGCTCACATTAATTTGGAAAATACAGTTAAACATAATATTCCATTCCATTTTCCTTTGTGGGTTTCGTAAATTACCCCCACATAGACACAGAGCTCGAAGTTCAAACCGGCCGATTTTGGGAGCGGGGTATGAGTGCCATAATTTTTGTTTCCAGTCACATCCGGGACTTATAAAGACCTTGTGCTTGCTTAACTGGTCTGAGCTTATATTTATTTAAGTAATTTTAAACTCAGTTTTATCCTAAATAATACTCTATTTTTATTTTCCCTTGCTCCAATTTCAATTGCAGGCATTTAATTTCTTCCCTAACTACAATATAAACAAACCATTTGAGCGTGAAGTATCATTTTTTTCCAGTCGGTTGGTATCGATCACGTGTCTATCAGCTATCTACCCGCACGTTGCTGGTTCCCTTCACGAGGCGCGCTCTATTGTGCGTTTATGACGCAGGAGCCAGGGACCGCACACGGCGTCGTCCCCAATACCCTCCCGTCCTTCGATCGATCAATCACTTACTAATCGAATTTAGGAACGCTTAAAAACCGCTTGATGTCCTCCGTGGATACATCACTGTAGTTTTGTCAATTTGTGCGGCACTAGTATCGCATACTCGCATTAAATCGTTGCGAATTTTGAAACTAGTTAGCGATGAGTTGAAGAGACTGAAGAAACTTTGATGACAAAAGTATCGTACAGTGCTTGATGTGAATATTGAGTAGCAATACGCGCTGAACCTTCACTATTGAAGAATTATGTAAAAGTCATGAGTTCATGGCCCTGGATTTTAAGTAGATGTAAAAAGATGAAAACGATGCGATAAAAAACTTGAACTCTGCCTCATTGTGTGACCTTAGGTAGACTTCAAATTAGTGAACAATTTTACTTTGAAATAATATTATCACGGTACCCGATATAGTTTCTAATCACATCCTATGTGAATAAGTAAATTAATATGTATAGTAAAAACTGGTGCCTAATTATGAATTTTACAAACTGAGTATGCTGCTAATTTGTTTTGTATAACAATAATTCATTAAATAACCGGAGTCATATCTCGCTGCCGCACCGCCTATCGCAATTTTAATTTATATTCTTCGGTTGAGGAACGTTCTCCACCTTTTTTGTTTTGTATGCAAGGAGCGTGACCCAGGTTTCCGTTTTTGGCCCCCATGTGAAAACGTTTACACAATGTCAAATTGCCTACCTGCCGCGTTGCAAAATACGGCCTTCCTGCGGGGCCGGCCATAGTCGACGATTCGTTGTTAATATCAATGATAACTGTTGCTGTAAGTAAGCTTTTTGTGTATGTTAATTCTTCAGGTTATACATAATACGGTTATACCATTTAACCATACTTTGATGAAAAGAAAAGCATCGCTGTCGAATAAGCTAGGTAAATGAATAAAGCATTAACAGTTATTTTAAACAAATAACACACCATAGATTTAATGCCTCTGTAATTCTATGAAACTATTTTATCCTCATAACTTTTGAACCGTTAGGTGACCGGAAACATTCGGTCATTGCTGTGTTCAAATGGGGAATGACATCACCCGTACTCCTCACAAAATTATAGACACTTGGCCATTGACCTACATCTACCTCCCAGGGTTTAACTGATGGACTAAATTACTTGAAAAGTTAGCTTGGCTTTATGCATTTCTAAATTTGGCTTAGTGCAGATTGAATATGGAGCCGACGTATCTACATCATATATGAAGGAGATAATGTAGGTTGATTTATACATGTGTGATATAATACTGGGGTCATACATTTCGCGTGAAATAGATATAACTCATTTAATTGAATGGAGCCTTTTTGTTATTCGCATATTGATTTTGGATTCTAGTTATACTAGCATCCCTATTAAAACGTCATTATCCTAAAAATTTAAACCTGTCATTGATATGCGCAATTAATTACTGTTCAAAATATGTCGTCACACCAATTAGGTACTTTATACCAATTACATTACAAATTTGTTTCTGATTAAAGCAAAAAGTAAGTAATTAAGCATTTTGTTTGGGAGGTGCTAAGATGTTGTACATCGAACGTGGCTTTCGGATAAATTCGGAGTAAGAATCGTTTCATGATACGGAGTGTGCGCGAACCTTATATGGTTGCTACACCAGCCACCGCCCTCTATTTGCCCTTGGTTGGTAGCTAGTTGACTACCATGCACCCCCCTTTAGCGGGCGAGGATCTCGCAACGCGGACACGTCGACGAGTGGGAAGTTCGGAATCCTTAATTTAACTGCTCTCTATGTACGCCGCTCCCGGAGATGCAGCCGGAATGAGCTTCCCGCCTGTGATTGCATTCGCACCCGTTTCGTGACTCCAAATGAATGTCGCGTCTTACTGCGCCACTATTGCATATTTTGCTAGTTACACTTATCTTGTCTAGATAGGCTGTGCTAATGATAATTTAAAAAATGCATTTACATTCCATCCCTAGTGTAGAAATTGATTAGTATCTTATCTCTTTGTCTTTTCAGCGATTGATTTTCTTAGATTTTCTTGTTCTCAATAAGTTACCAGCCGACTCCCAGAACTTTCGCTTCGTTTGATTTCTATTATTTTGTTTTGTTAGATTCTTATTGATTTTAAATAAAATCTTTCATTGTATCAGTATCATTAGAAATGATTTAATCACTATTAACATGTTAGCTAGTTGTGTATAACATAATTTTATTCAAGTAGCGAATCCCCGGCGTACAAAAGACAGATAAATTTTAAATATTTAATAATATAACAACTGCTGATTCGTTTACAAATGCTGATTCAATTGAATTTATTTTTGACAAGACGCGTTTTATCACAGATGGAGAATTAGAAATTCAACTTTTCACCCTAGTTAAATCAAATACAGCCATGATGATGATCATAATTAAATTATGATTGTTTCTATCTTGGAAGCGCGCTACCCCATCCACAGGCACGTTTGTAATTACGTAGCTCATGTGTTCAGGTCCGACGGGATTTTAGTAACTCTGTAAAGAACCGGCTTCGGGCTGATCAATTCCGGATCTCGGTAGCACTAGTGCTGCACTATCTAGTTACGAAGAGTGTTGGGTTTCGGCGTCAACACGACGCACCGCCGCACAATAGAAACTGCTCTCACAATCTGGTTTTACAGTTCCACTGTGTATGAAGCCAGTGTGGTGTGCAGTTGGAGTATTCATGGCGTTGTGGTTTCCTTTTACGGGATATACTTAGGCTTTTCTATGTAGTTGAGCAAGTTCCTACCTATTAATATATTGACTCTGTTGAGTTTGAAAAGTAGTATATGTAGTATATCAGTTATCTGGCTTCCATAGTACAAGCTCTGCTTAGTTTGGGGTCAGAAGGCCGTGTGTGAGGAATAATGTCCCAGAATATTTATTTATTTATATTTAGTTTACAAGAACAAGCTTGTTATCACCATAAACATTGATTAAATAAACTAAAGAAGAGATACATTTACTATTTCTCCGAAATCTTAAATATTCCGGACACCCTTATACAGTTCAAGTACATAAGTTGAACATAGTTGTGAGACGATCAAGTTTAAAAGTTTATTAGCTGTTAGCCTTGAGGGATTCCGAGCAGTGGTACCCTTAAAAGCTATTTTAACTTGTTCACAGTACTGCATATCGATGAATCTTATAAAATGTTCAATGAAGTTGCTTTATATGTTTTAATTTCATCAAATGCTTCGCTTTTTTTGCGTTTGAAATCTGCCTTAAATCGTCAAATTGCTTCATGAGGTTAGACAGGGAACACTCACAATCATTAATAATAATAATAATAGAGCTGCGACCCGCGACCGTCCGGAGTGTGTGATTGATCGATGCATAACCACTCGGACTCGAGTGGGTCGAGATGAGACCTCACTCTATATGGACGACACAGCTATTCTCTGAAATTCCATCGGAAAACATCAAGCTGAATGAATATAATAGAAATATTAAAATAGTGTGTAATTTTTATTAAATAAATACCGAACATATCCGGTAACGTGTGTTCTCCGTATTTCATGTACCGTAGTGATTGCTGGAAATACGACAAGTTTTTCAACTGACGTATGTGCCAAAATAATCCAATTATTAGAGCAAATAAATGGTCAATTGCTTAAACATAGATAGTAGTAGAGATATGTTAGTAGATTTGTGGTTGTTACGTGTGAAGTGAAGCCAGGCAGCGGTGCGGCAGATGCGGCTGAGGTCACCGCACTCGGGACCGACGACGCAGCTGGATATTATGCCCGACACTAGCTTTTTGTGCTGAGAACGTCTCCCAGGAACGTCATCAAATGTACACAATTCTAAGTCTGCTGTAAAGTTTTTCACAGTAAAGTATAATAATGAAAAGTTTGTTCTCTACTGTCGTCGCACAGGGACACATATTTTATCAAGACATCGTCACGTTGATATTATAAAACAAAAAAATACATATATACTTAATTTGGTTTTACCCGTATCCTCGGAGGCTTGGAGCCCGCTTCGTGACTCGCTCGGTTTATGCGGTCGTCGGGCACCGTGGCGTAATTTTCTCGTTTCGAGTGGTCATTAGTTCCACAGGGGACAGGGACTTTTGTCTGTCGCACACCCATTAACTATACACGCATACCTGCATGCTCACTCCAAAATGATTCGGAAAGTTCTTTATGACTCTAATGTGTCCATCCTCTGAAATAGTTATAGTGTGGTCGCGTCACAAATGATTACGAAATCATTCACATCATACATTTTTCGAGATTTTTGTTAACTATATATTTTCAGAGAGGGTTTTTGTGAAGAACGTGGACGTTGCCCTACGTTTTGTCGGGTGCGCCGGGTGTGGTGCTCGGAGTTTGGGGTGCGTTCACCGCAGCCATGCGATCGATTCCCTGCCCCAGGCCAAGTATAAAGACCCACCTTCCAGCGACTATTTTCATTTGAATCGCTGAACCGAAGGGATTGCTCCTGCCAACCGTGACTATGCACTAAGCACTTAACTTACCCTTTATCATTGTGACCATTATTATTTGACAGTGGTAAGTAGGCCCCACTTAAAACAAAACTGTAGTTCTCGTAAATGAATTTATATTTCCGTTCCAGTTAAGTGACTGTTGAGCAGTCGTTTACACTTGTACTTTCCCACAATTGAAATGTGATGCAGCATCCATTATTTTCGATCAACTTGTGCTTTTGGTTCGAATATTATCTAAACCTCAAAGTGTGTTAGATCACGCCACCGAGCCGTTTATCAAATTTTCTTCTGACCACGTCTTGCGTGCAGCAAATTAAATGATTTCAAAAATTGCTCAGTCATCGATCGTTGTTAATAGCGGATCGCTGGGGCGGAGGTGTGAACTCTGTTCATCGATTGTACTTTAGTTCGATTTGTTAATCTCCGTAATTCGTTACTGCACGATTCGAATCGAGCTAAAGCGAAGATAAAACTGCCCGTGCCGAGAACTTCTACGAAAGGGTGTTCAAACTGGTTTTGCTACAGGTTCGCGGCTAAAAATTATACGTAGATAAAACCTCTGCCCAAATTTCGGCACCGTACGATGGTCTTTTGACAAAGCGGCATTCCGATCGCGTATCTCTTTAACAAAGGAGTCCTGAAGTATTATCACGGTGTAAAGGGTAATAATAATGTTGTATAGCCGAGTGGGGCTTTGTGCTAAGTTCTAAAAAGCCCGCGATATTTATAGAATTGCGAGATTTCTTTTTTTGACATGTAAATATTTTCTTTTTAATAATACAACTACTTACCAGTTTTAAATATATTTGGAATTGTCCGACAATTCTACATTCCTATTGACCATTCCCTACAGTTAAGGTACAAAATGAATCGATAAGACTTCAGTCGTGTCCCGATACGAATCACGCTTCGCTGTTCCTTCTGTTTTTTAGAACTCGGTTTTATTGTTCATTTTAATTCAGAAAGTATGCTTTCCGTGAACCTGTTGTAAAGAAAACTTCCTTAAATTATGTATGATGGTAGAGGCCCGTTGGGTTACATTAAGTTCTCGTGAGCGAGATACGAGTTAAGTACTTTACAACTTAGCGTATAAACTTGTGTACACTGACAAAATCCCCTCAAAGGCGATAAAATCACATTCGCGATGCTTATGAGAGATATTTTCTAAATTCTGAACAGTTTCACCTTGATGCCATTTACACATCAAATGCGTTCCTGAAGATACCGTTTGTCGAATAAAATCTCTATTACACAAATAAAATGCACATGACACTATGAAGAAATTACGTTTCACTGGGTTGGTTTGTTTTACACCGGAGTTCATTAGCTGCTCATAATTAATAATCGACTTATAAATGTCATAATAAATTAGCAAATTATAGAACAGTTTTTGATATCGAAACTACATCGCATGAGAAATTATCGGTTTGTTTGCCATGAATTGTTATCTATGCCATCCCGATTTGAGGTCTGATCGGTCCCTTGGAGCGATTGGAATGCCCGCCGGAAACCACATCAGGTAAAGCGTTGCCTTGAACCTGGGCTGTAATAAAGCTCTGTTTACAGTACACAGTGCAGTGGTTTTTTTTGTTTCGCCCATGCTTATTGCGAAAAAAGGCACATTAGAAGAAATTAACTCAAAATGAAGACGAACCGGCGCGTCCGGTCGTGTTTTAATCGGGCGATGGTCTCGTGTCGTGGTAATTAATATAGACAGACATATGATAATGATAACATGTGAATTTTATGTTTCGAGAACTGAAGCGAGACTTACCGTCATGGTCTCACCGCCGACTCCGCTGCACCGCGCCGCCGCTGTTGTTAATGGCAATGACAAGTTATTATCAAGATTGTAAGCTTGTCTTTCTCACAGGTTCATTTGCTAATTAAAATTGTTCTCTTGAAACCTTACTGGCGTCCGTTCGGTTTATCTTGATTAAGGTTTCGGGGTTGTTGATCTGTGAAGTGGGGGTGGAAGTGTCCCCCCCGCGCGTTTCGTGCGCCCCCCTCCCGGGCCGTGAACGCCTTATTCATCGGTAGCGGTGGTAGCGCCCTTCGCAAGTTCGCGACCTTTAAGTAAGAATTGAACGAAGGACAGATGTTTTCGGAGCTGCAAAGAGGTACAACATAATGGTTATTCCATGGAGATTTACATTGCCCTTCTCTGATTATAATTATTTTAGTGAACGGGTGAACAAACGGAAGGGGGGGGGGGGGGATACGCGGTATTGGTGCACAAGAAACATGTATCATGCTTGTTGTTGACTCTTGACCGTATACATTTGTTTTTCTTTTACTTTTTGTTGTGTAGTTTGTCATTATTTCATTATGAATATTGGAGCAAGTACTTTATGTCAGTAGGTTGACAAGCAAGCAGACGCAATAGTAGGGAGGAAGACTTGTTTTACCCTATTTCGAAGAACCCCATATCGTCGCTCAGAGAAGACCGTCATGGAGAGCTCATTCCACATCCCAATGGTCCGCTGTAGGAACGTCCGATTGAATCGTTGTGTGGACAGATTGAGGCGACTCGAGGATAAGAGGATGAGCTCCATATCGCCGGCGAGTGGTGCGATGGTAGAAGGGTGGTGATGGCACCAGATGTAAAAGTCCTTAAAAACACTCTCCATTATAAAGACGGTGGTAGAACACACATTGGGAACCTATATTTCTCCGAAGGCTGAGTTGTTCTAAACCAACTATGAGCTCAGGATCGTCAACGATACGAGTGCCCGCCTTTGAACCGAGCAGGTGTGCCTGCCCAAAGGTGTGAACAGAATTCCACATGCGGCCTAACCTGCGCTTTATAAAGCTGAACAAAGACCACGCGTTAGAAAATATAATTCCACGAAATTAGCGGCGATGCTACCCAGAGTCTTCTAAAAGATAAGACTAGATGGAGGTGAGTTTGTTGCTTCTGATAATGAACATGATTATATTCTTTTGGTTGACGAGGGCTGATCGGAAGTTTCTGATGTTGAGTCAGAAGCTGAAATCGAAAATTACAATCGATTCCTTCTGGATCTACAACTTCTACAAGTCAGACTAGATGAGATTCTAAAGGACGTGTTGCAATTATTGGAAGCTGCTTCATATGTAACTCAAAGCAAGCAAAGAAAAACGCGAAAAGCTTGCACTAACTGCGGGAGACCAGTTTGTGATGAACATGCAGTAACACTGTAACACCTGCTTCGAAATTTGTTCTAATTCTGTATAAATATAGAAATTGTATTTTTTTATATTATCTAAATGAACGTTATGATAAATAATTATTATTTTATTTATTTTTAGTATTTCGAGTATACGAAATTAGAAATATTTTTTGTAATGTCATACAAAATACAAAGAAGGTACCCGGGTAGGTACCTTGTCACTCTACTATGGGTGTGAAAAATGTTTTAGCTTCCTCAACATAGTGTGAATACGTTGACGGAGTCCAAGCATAAAAAAATATGGTTTACAAAAAGTTAAGAGCTCTCACGAAGCCACAGCTATCTGTAATACGTAAAATATACTTTTTTTAAAAATTGAAAATGCAAAAGGTACCCGGGTACCTAGTCACTCACATAAGGTTTAAGAGCGCAGACATTCCGTAGAAGTTGTAGAGTCCATTACTTTACAAAATATCTCATGTTATCCTATCCTAAGATTTCATTACTTACTATTTCCATTATACAGCACCATGCAATCATCATACATTTTGAAGGTGATTGAGGTGTAGGTACTTGTTTCAAAATTCAACTCAAACCAGTTGTTAAAATATTGTTCGTTCGATAATGAATCTGTAAAGTTACAAATGACTAAAAACGACTCGATCAAAATAATGATTGTAACAAAATTAATATAAATTCGAATGTTTTTGATTAATTGAGACCAGGAAAGCATGGGTGACTTGGAATTAACAGGAGTTTAAACATTGAAAAATAACGCGAACTAGCTATGGTTAGGTACAAAACGAACGATCGAAGAAAGGCATTAACTTTCTTACTGTACTCTACATTTGGAGTACGAGCAAGAGCTATTTTATGATTCTTCTGGATATAGCTTATATCGCTAAAGGAGACTAGTCACGTACTTACTAACCAACTACTCTTCTTTTTATCATTGTTTTTACTACTTTTGATTGTATTCTGTTTTGTGTGCCTAATAAATAAAATAAAATATTTTTTTGTGATTTAGAACTTATGAAACATAAACATGCACTATTCTTACATCAGAGATGTCTTACAAAATTTTTGTTACGACTTTCAATTTTTAACGGTCTAGAGAACCAGTAAGTGTGGAGTCAGTATAATTGAGGGGAAATAATCAATTTGCCTTAGTTCTATCCATGACTGTATTCGTGAGATGAGATACCGTCCGACTGCATTGATGAATAAATGAATAAGTACCTACATTATTCTCAAAAGTGTAATTTAAAGCCGACGTATTTTTTATTGTCGACGGATTTTTTATGTCTAGAACTGAAAGGTGTTAAATGGGATTTTGTACCAGGAATTGTGTACAAAATGTATTATATGACGCACATTATGTGCGACTATTTGGGGTCTTAAACTTAGTTATATTAAAATAATATGTACAGTGAGTCATATTGTTCACTCGCGTAGAGCGGCAATAAGTTGCCTAGTTAAACTTGAACATTTCGTAATTGTCCTGTTGGTCAGAGTTATAGTATTAACAAACGGTTCGTTCGTGCATTCCATTACTCACTGAATAGATGTAAGTACTTAGCTGTAATAAGTTGGTTATTGTGTATATTTTTAAAGTCTCTATATCCATTATTTTTGTTACCGATTGACATGAAGTTTGATAGAAAGTGTTTTTATTGATTAAACCTAAACCTTTCGATATTTCCTTGCTTACACCTTTACAATGGTCTGTTACTTGGAAATTAGAATCAACGATTTGGCAAAACGTTGCCGCTTTCAATGTAAGATTGAAAACGTTGATGACTAATTAATGCAATCAGCACACAATGCGAAGCGATTTCGTTTGTGTCCGATCACTTCCGCGCAAGAAGCTGGCAAACCCCTATGTAGGTTAACTGCATTGCAAGCTGGCACAGTTTGAAATTAGCTTACAATGTAGTTTTATTTGATCATGTGTTTAGCTTCAGATTCGTGCTTGTGGGCTGAGGCCGGCCCTTCCAAACGAATATAGACGGCGCTCTCCGAGCTAGAGTAGCTCGCAACAGCTTCTTGTGACAAACGTTTACGACGCCAGTAAAATTTGCACTTTAATAGAAATCTCTGGTGTAATGTAAATTTGAATTTGTAAACATCCCATACCAATAACTTTGGGCTGTATTTGTTTACACCGCAAGATATTTATGTTTTTTGGATTACCATATGTACTGGAGTTCTGATGTTATGTGAGGAAAGGCAATTCTTTCTCTTAGTCACTGTTTCAACTTTTTATTTTTGCGACATGGATGCGGTCGGAGCATTCCACAGAGGTCTGCATTCTGCAGGTAACAATGATTAGTTGCGGACTCGTACCTGCGAGAGGACGCAAAAAATATTCACCAATTCACTTAGTAGTATTGTAATATTGCCGCTACAAAACTAGTCTATAAAATCAGGAAACCGATACTTTGCGTCCTTGCGGCCTGATATGAAATTTTATCAGTAAGTTACGTGTGGCGTAGACGGCAGCGGTTCTAGAGGCTTGTTAAATTATACAGGTCGCCGATTGTGCATCTAAAGGTATTGAATTTAATGTGGTTTATGTTCATTCGGTGTATTTTGTATCGCTATCGGTCTGAGAAGTAGGACACGGTGGTCGAGTGCCATACTGCCAAGCTGCCAAGATGCGTGCTGCGCGTCTCGCCAAGAGCATGCGGCCGCGTGCTCAGCTGATCGCGATACCGTGCACAAAGGTCTCTGGGTTAATAATCATCCACCATTACACAGTTAATTATATGCAATATGCACTTACCTGTCCATTTGTAGATATCGAACTGTTGTAAACAGATAATTTCGCTATAGTTGGGAGTGTTATTATACCCTCGAATAAAATACATAGAAGTATTTTCGATACATTACCATTTATTGGTGAAATTTGTATTTAAATTTATTATAAAGGTTTTATATGATTATTTATTGTCGTTGTTCAACGTCAGTCAATATCCGATTTAATCAAGTGCTTTTTTAAAATCATATTATCACGCCACGAGTAATGTGGTGGGCCTTGGTATGTCTAAATGAAAGTTAAAACGATATAGTTTATTAATTAATTGCATTTATAACTATAGGTACAGTTGTTACGAAGTATTATAGGTACTACCTATAGTACCTACTGTTTAGTAGGATTACACCGCTTTTCGTTATTGTCGTTGTATTAATTCTGTGGTTTAGAGAAAATTCTGTATATATACATATATGGCGTAAGTATACTCGTAGTTTATCGCTTGCACTGCACATATAATAATGGATTTGGTTGGAGATAGATAACGGTATCTTTCGGAAGTTAGGATCAACTAGTTTAGTCTAGGTAAATTCGGTTAATTCTGTCACGCTTAGAAGAAAATGCTTGGCCAATGAAAAACTAAAGAATATCCTAAAATCGGGTTCCACCGGTAACTTATCTACCGTTTACCCTCAAACAATTCACTTACAAAGTTAACCATTTTGTTTTCGAACAGGAAAGAATACTCTTATTCGTACATAGCAAAGCAATTAATTATAATTTCCTCGCATTATTTATCGCATTCGAGCGAGGTCCAATTAAGCTCGCATTCGAACATCTGCGCTGTATCCCGTACATCTGCAAATAAGGGAGCGTGGCAGGGACAGGCAGGATCTCGTGAAAATATCGCGAGGATCGGCCTGTGTGGGCGGGGGGGGTAAGATGATTGATAGCGAGCGACCGGCGCAACCGTACCGCGGCGCGATTCATCTATGTACGTGTACACTATGCTTATATACTTTATATATGTATTCGGACTTTATTCTTGTACTTTTAAAGCATCTATTTAGTCCTATAGGTATATTGCGTTTTGATCGTAGTTTTGTTCCTAAAACTTTTGACTTGTCTCAAGCACTTACAAATCCTCGTGGAGTTGATAAAAACATCCAAAAGCCCTCTTGTCTACTAATTCGTATATTACGCAGAGCTTCTCTACACTTTGAAGTTACTTATCAAGTTAAACTTGGAGTCACTTAGAAGGGTAGGTAGATACAGTTCGTTGTTGAAATTTTCCGTCAAAGATATAATTTGAGAATTCTGTACTGTACTGCTTATAAAGATAATCTTATTAATTTTAACGACTTCACTTCCCTATGACACTGACATATAAAACGGTTATTATACATATATGGCTGATCATGAATGGTATAAAAACGTTAATGGTTTGGTAAGTCCTACTAATATTATAAACCTGAAAGTTTGTGAGAATGGTTATAGTAGAACTGATTTGGATGTTTGGCACACGGATAGAATATATTCTGGATTAACATATAGGATACTTTTTATCCCGGGAAAACTTAAGATCCTTCAGTAACGCGGGTGAAACTGCGGGGCGGAAGCTAGTAATTATCTTTTACAGTATAAATGTGATAAAATCGTATTAGAATGGAACTATGTCGTTCGTTTGTAGATGAATTTTCGTGTGGTAGAGTTTTGTATGTCGTGCACGATAATTTTCTGGCGATGCTGTATTACACGCTCGACGCAGCAGTGATTCCTTAATTGACTCGTACCATTATTACATTAATATTAGAGTGCTGATTCTAATAAATTACTATAAGCTTAGAAATGAAATGCATGTTTGTATATTTATTTTTTACGACACTTGAAACCTTATCGCTGTAGGTACTTAATCTTGTTTAAAATTAGTCAAATATTATTTGTATTGTTTTACTTACTTACAGGAAATATAATTTTAAAGCCGCTTTATTTTTCATTTTTTATGCATCGTTGTTACGTAAAATCTAGGAAAATATATTTATAAAAATAGTTGTTTTACATACATATATGTAGCTCAAGGTCAATGAACAGGTAACCTCAAAACGAGGCAATAAAGCCCTATATAAATTGGACCCCATTAATAACTCGGGTCGCTATCAGCCTTCACATGTTAAATCGAATTCAACAGTATCAAAATCCAATAAATGTCCACATCACTACGAACCCGTTTAGGTATGATTTTTTATTTCATGCTAAGTGTTTATTTTTTGCTACACCAAATTAATATTAAACAAGGAAATACGGTGGCTCAGAAATTATCTTCAAGTTAGCTGGCAACCCGTCAATTTGAAAACCTGTCGCCAAGTACTACCGTGTTGCCTGCAACTGCACTTGAGTCAGTTCATTCTAGGCTTTGTGTTCTTACCACCTTCGGTCACATCATTTACCATGATGAGATATTGTGGTCAAACACAGGCCTGTTGAGAAAAAAAGCGATCGTGTACCGATCGACTGCTTTATTCCGAATCTGAAATTTCTAAATCCTAGCCATTCGATTTGGTACCCTTCCTACCCAAACGGTTCGTCATCCGAATAGAGTCCGTATCCGAGCTCTCAATACCCCTTTTTTTTCTTTCCCTAATTTCTTTCCTGCTCATATTAACTGTCGTCGCACTATCCATCTCTTTCCAATCTTCTCCGAAAGGACGTCGGTCGCTTACAACAGAATGCTTATAAAATGTAAAGATGTAACTAAAATAACAATTTTATTATTAACCGGTTTTAATATTAAACTTTAATGTTAGAGTAGGTCCGTGTGCTGACTTACTTACTAAGTTAAATACATTTTAGTTAATGTAACTCGACAAACCGACCGCTTCGTTAGCACAGTTAGCATATTTGGCGGTTAAATAATCTTATGTACAATGTGACATGTCGTCATAGTGATGAATTTATTTATTTTGATTCTAACAAGTTTGTTAGTCATTTACAACTGACACAGGATACATTTTTTATTCCTAAAAAATGCAAGAAATTGATTGCTACTCTTGTAGCTTATAATATTAATAGGTTAAGGGATGAAACAGTTTTAACTAGTAAGACTACTATTAATACTGTGAATAGTTTTTTAAACATTTAGTTTCGACAACAGAGAAGCACAACAATTCAATTTCACTTGTACACCAAAATATTAATCGCTTCTTTGGCAAAATTCTTGATATTGATTTATTACTCGATTCTATAAAAATTGATGTATTATGTTTCACAGAGACATGGTTGAAACCGGACACCATGCTTTTTAATATTAAAAACTTAACGGTTGCCAGTGTATTTAATAGATTGTCAGCAGAGGGTGGCGGCTCAATTATTCTTTTAAATAATAATATTAAATTCAAGGAACGGAAAGATATTTGTAGCCTCTCTGTTGAGCGCGTCTGTGAGGTGTCTTGTGCAGAGTTAGATAGTTATATAATTCTTTGTGTATATAGGCCACCAGCATCAAATTTTATACTATTTTCCTCTACAATTGAAGAGATTCTTCGAAAGTTATTTAAGTCGAATAAATCAATAGTTCTATGTGGTGACTTTAATGTAGATATTCTTACTCATTCGTCTGAAAGTAGAAATTTCGTTTCTTTGTTTAAATCATTTAACTTAGATTTATTGTTTAATGAGCCAACAAGAGCAACAGCTACATCAGCTACATGTATAGATAATATATTAACAAATAGCAATATATTGGGAAAATCGATCATAAGTGGTGTTCGTTCAGATCATATGGCTCAACTAATCAAACTACCATATAAAAGTCAAATTTCCAAGGTAACAAAAGTAATTAGGCCTACTACAAAGGTTAGATTAGATAACTTTAAAAATAATTTAGAGTTAAGACTCGAAAGTAAAGTTTATAATAGTAATCAGCCCAATATTTTGTATGAAGGTTTATTATCTGATATATGTGTTAATTTCAATAGAGCCTGTCCTTCGAAAATAGTGAAAGTTAATAGTAAATTGGTATTTAGTGACTGGGCTACTAAAGGAATTCGAAAGAGCCGAGATAAATTGTATGAACTTTACCATTTAAAATCTTTAACTAGAAACGAAGATTTTCATAAATATGTTAGGAACTTTTCAAAATTATTTAAAGTAGTATGTAATCTAGCTAAATCCTCCTACATAAGTAACAAAATTGGTAAAGCCACTAACAAAATAAAGACAGTCTGGAATGTTATTAATACGGAAACTGGTAAAATTAAAGATAAGAGTGAACAGCTAACGCTTAAAATTAATGATAGATTGTTGTCAGATAAATTGGAAGTAGCCACTGCTTTTGAGCACTTTTTCTCCAGTATACCGGGGGAGACTACTCAATGTCTTAAATCTTGTCCTAAAGTAGCGGAATCATTACTAAAGCTTCATATCAATAAATCATATCCTAGTTTTAAATTTAGTTATATTAATGCTAACGATGTTTTAAAAACTTTTAATTCCCTTAATATGAAAAGTACTGAAGATTTATGGGGTTTATCGGTTACGGTTTTAAAATCAATAATTGCAGTAATAGCACCTATTTTGTCCGATATTTTCAATGAATGCATTCATCAGGGCTCTTTTCCCGATTTAATGAAGTTTAGTAAAATAGTACCTATTTTTAAATCCGGTTGTAAGTATAATCCATCCGATTATAGACCAGTGTCCGTTCTTCCAGCACTTAGTAAAATATTTGAAAAACTGTTACTCAATCAAATGTTAAAACACTTTAATGAACATGAGATACTGCATGGTCATCAGTTTGGTTTCACGAAGGGAAAATCTACTTCCGATGCAGCTGCAAAATTATTGAAATCCATTTATGAGGCTTGGGAGGGTTCACAGGATGCAATTGGTATATTCTGTGATCTATCCAAGGCCTTCGACTGTGTCGACCACCGTACACTGCTACTAAAGCTAGACTATTACGGAATTCGTGGAACTGCTTATGATCTTGTTCTATCTTATTTATCTAATCGTCAACAAAAGGTAGGGATTAGTAGTACAACATCTGAGGGCTCTTTAATCGAAATGGGGGTACCCCAGGGCTCAATACTAGGACCATTTTTGTTTTTAGTTTATTTAAATGATTTACCATCTATTGTAAATGGCCTCTCAGATATAGTCTTGTTTGCTGACGATACTTCGTTGATTTTTAAAGTTGATAGAAAAGACAAAGATCTTATAAGAGTAAATGATACCTTGTCAATAGTCTCCAAATGGTTTACTGCAAACAATTTGTTACTCAACTCTAAGAAGACTAAATGTTTAAGATTCTCTCTACCCAATGTAGCACAAGTAGATAGTCAAGTAATAATAGATAGCAGTAATTTGGACATGGTTAATAAAACTGTATTCTTAGGTTTAACATTAGATAATAAATTACAATGGGGTCCTCATATAGATTCTTTGGCAGGTAAATTAAGTTCTGCTGCATTTGCTGTAAGAAAAATTAAACAATTGACGAATGTCGAGACGGCTAAACTAGTATATTTTGCTTACTTTCACAGTCTGTTATCATACGGTATTTTATTATGGGGAGCAGCAGCCGATATTGAAACTATTTTTATACTACAAAAAAGGGCAATTCGTGCAATTTATAGTATGGGTCCTCGGGACTCATTAAAGCATTTATTTAAAGAAATAAATATAATGACTTTGCCTTCACTCTACATTTATGAAAATATAATGTTCATACGTAGAAATATAGGAATGTTTAAAACAAAAGTAGATGTCCATAATATAAATACAAGGCAAAGAGAGAAATTAGTTGTTCCATATTTTAGGTTAGCCAAAGTTAGCAAGTCATTCCTTGGTAATTGCGTTCGTTTTTATAATAAAATACCTAACTCGGTAACCAAGATGACCGATTTTAAATTCAAATTTTACGTAAAGAAGGTTTTGAAGGAAAAGGCTTATTACAAGGTAGCTCAATATATTGAAGATAGGGATGTTTGGAAATAGTTTCACTCTGCACAGGTGCACTTCGCATATTGTTTTTTTATTTTATTTTTTTAGTTTTAGCCATTATGTAGCGTATTCGCTATTATTTAATAAGAACTTGTTTGCGTTAAATTTTATTATTTACTTGGTATTGGTATTTTTCTTCTTTTCTTTTTGATTTAATTGTATATTGTATTGTACATTTTGCTGTTATTGAAAAAATATAGCCAATAGTCAGATTATAAAAAAAAAATATATATATATAAAAAATGTAACCTTGCTGAGTTTCTTGCCGGTTCTTCTCAGTTGAAGGCTGATTTCCGAATCGGTGGTAGCTTCAGTAAATTCGACCTTCATAAGTGCCCTCCTAGGGCCTAAATTGAATAAATGGCTTTGACTTTGACTTTGACTTTGACTTTGACAGTAAGTTAATAACTACCCATGTTTAACGATCCACTTTTAACGATTGTGGATAGGCACATGTTATGTTATATAAACAGCTAAAATTATAGATTATACTCACTGATATTTTTAAAGTACTCACTATGTGTAAAGTTATAAACTTTTATAATTTATCTACGTTCTAAAACAGGCTCACCATGATTTAACTATTTTGGTTTAATTAGGATTTATTAGGCTTTGTGCCTGTAAATTGTACCATATTTTTTATGTCAGTAAGCTGAGGAATAGGCAGGTGGTCCACCTGATGGTATGTGGCTACCGAGGTATTTGTAAATTGACAATACCAGGAGTTACCTTGCTAGCTCAGTAATATACCTATAAAGGATGATTTTTTAGTCACTGGCAATACTTGCAGGGTACTCGTCAAAATGAACAACTTTTACTATGGGACTAACTGTGAAATCATGAAAAAATTATCAGCTGTTCCCTACAAAAGTTCAATACCTACTCAACCAAAATGTATGAAGCAACCGTTTTATTTTACGCGATATCAGAGTTAACCCCATAATAAAAGTTGTTCACATTGATGAGTACTTCCACCCCTGCCAGCATTGCCAGTGAACACACTAACCTTCCGCGGTTTCTCGCGAAACCTTATTTTATCCTCTTAGGGGTTGAATTATCAAAAAAGCCTTCATTAGTGCTCACACACTATAAAAAAAACAAAAATGCAAATTTTCACGGTCCTAGCCATCCCATGGGATGTGCTTAATATGTCAGTCAGTTATTCTTTTATGTATTAGGTATACATATAGAAGACAGATATTATTATTCTACATAGAAAAATATAAAATACTTGTTTAAGCTTAATTACTGTACAATAGGCGGTCTTATCTATGTTTTCTAAAAGAGAACCTACCAGTACCGATGCCGCATGGTTTGGTTTTATTATTAAGCCATTGTATATGGGAGTGGTTACCTATTGTGTAAAATGTCATTATTTAATAAATAAAAACAGTTGTCAATTTATGAAACCAAGATTTTATTTAGTTTGGTTTTACAAATCTACTTTAAATTCTGTATTATGTAGACATATTTTAAATAAGTATCGCGTTTACCGACTGTTGTTAAATCGTATAATTACAAAATAATTGAGCTTTTTTTTTAAATAGCGCGATAGTAAATTTAACTAATATCCATTTTATTCTAATATTCCCTTATCACCTACTTAGACTACTTACACCATTAATTCCTGTGATAAATGGGAGGAAGTTTTTATTTGTTCAATGTAAATGGGATACGGTACCTCCCGTCCCCATTAGCCCCCAGCGCACTCCACTTCCGCTACACACGCGGGTACAATGAACCCCACATCACCCAGCCCGGGTACCACCGAGCACATTGTTTCTAACGCTTAATTAGGTACCTTGATAACTCAGGGACATTATTCCTCACACACGGCCATTTGACCTCAAACTAAGCAGAGCTTGTACTATGGAAGCCAGATTACTGATATACTACATATACTACTTTTCTTTTGTAAATCTTAATATATATATTTCTTGTGTGCGTGTGTATGTGACTGAACTCCTCCTAAACGACTGGACCAATTTGGATGAAATTTTGTGTGTATATTTGAGGGGGTCCCTGGATGGTTTGAAAATACAATTGGACCCGGTAGATGGCGTCGTAATCGAGTTTGGACAGGACAACGTCTGTCGGGCCCGCTAGTACATACATATATAGATAATTACACCCAGACTCAGGACAAACAGACATGTTCATGCACACAAATGTTTGTCCTGAGTGGGAACCGAACCCACGACCTGCGGCGTTATAGATAGGGTATCTTACCAAACACCCAACCCGCCCGTCAAATTTACAAATTACGGCGACGCTAATGCTGATAAGCTTCTCATATTTGATACTGACTCCTAGACTTGTTTTCGATGATAAATCCAGATACCCAGAGGTTTCAGAATTGAATTTGAAATGTAATGGATTTTTTTTATGGTACTGGATAAACTTACTGATATTTTTTTTTATGAATTTAATAAGTCATCTGTCAAAATATTGCTTTCTGAGGTTTTTTACTGCTTTTGGAAATAGATGGTGAAAGATTTGTTTTCTATTCCACTAAAGGTTGATTTTTCAATGAAATTAGAACAGTTTTTGTATAATTTGAATTGAATTAGAGAATTGGTTATCGGAAGTTTATCCAGCGATTAAAATCAGAACTAAGTTGACAAACAAGAATTGACGTTCATGTCCCTTTCATGGAGTAAACAATAATTTACTATATAAATGACTTTGATCAAGACTAATACCACTAATATATATTTTTTATTGTTGCAGGTAATTATATCATCATATACGGGCCAGTTGGCGTGGTTGGTAAGATACCCTATCTATCACGCCGCAGGTCGTGGGTTCGATTCCCACTCAGGACAAACATTTGTGTGCATGAACATGTCTGTTTGTCCTATGTCTGGGTGTAATTATCTATATATGTATGTATTTACAAAAGAAAAGTAGTATATCAGTTATCTGGCTCCCATAGTACAAGCTCTGCTTAGTTTGGGGTCAGATGGCCGTGTGTGAGGAATAATGTCCCAGAATATTTATTTATTTATTTATATAATAATATTTCCAGCCTTGAGGTAATAAAACTAATTATAGCAAATATTTTATATTGAATACAGCGTGTTCTATATTTATATTTAAAGTTTGATCATTATTAACATTAACAGTGTGGTCTAGTTTACGTTTGTTTAATCAAAACTTTATGTAAACTTCTGAACCCCACAAAACATATCGCCTTAGTTATATGATCCATATAAAGTATGGAGTATATCAGTTATCTGGTTTCCATAACAAAGGCTCTAATTAGTTGGGATCAGATGGCCGTGTGAGGAATATATCTATACTATATTATAAAGCTGAAGAGTTTGTTTGTTTGAACGCGCTAATCTCGGGAACTACTGGTTCGATTAGAAAAAATATTTCAGTGTTAGATAGCCCATTTACCGAGGAAGGATATAGGCTACTTTTTATCCCGAGAAAACACAAGATCCCTCGGAAACGCGGGTGAAACCGCGGGACGGATGCTAGTTTATTTATATTCTAGCTAGGTGATCTGTGTTTACCACCTTCAACCACATCAGTGGTCAAACACTATCAAACTAAAAACAATTGTGAATACTTACTACATACGCTTGCATTAAATATTAAAATAACTGGTCAAGTTCCTCGCGGTAAAAACACAGTGTGGTGGAAGAAAATGTTTTTGAAGGTGAGATAGCTGGCACTCGGCACACCTGCCCATCTGGCTTATAACCTGTTACCTGCCCAATGGATCACTATTACGTGCTGCAGATTCCTACCTGAGTACTGCAGTCTGCAATGCATGACTTATTATTACTTACTAACTAAATTTTGCAGTAAAAAGATGATTGTGACGATTAAAAAAATGAAAAATTCCGGAAAAGCGTATGAAAGTGTTTATCCCAATACAGATTCTTTATTATAATCTTGTAATAACTTTTTTACTTATAAATGAAATTAATAGTTAAGTTTCACATAGATAATAATTTTTTTAAATGTAATTTTTGAATATTTTTACGCCGTTCTGAGCGGTATATTTGTGTTGATACATAAAAACTCATAAAACTCTATTTTATAATATAACACCACTATTTATACGACGCATAATTGTGACAAATAAATTATTTTTTTATTTTCATTTATAATATTCGGTTTCGATGTTGTAGGTATATGTATATGGGGTCTTGGGCAACTAGGTCCAACGTCAATATAGACCCATGGGCCTAGATGCCCCAGGCGTTTTTAGACTTGAGCAACTAGGCCCAATGTCAAGTCGAACAAAAAACAATAGTATCTTTTTATAGTTTTGGTAGTTATAATTAGATATTATATTTATCATCAAAATAGTCGGTTGGTTGGTACTCTCTTCCATTGATGTAAGTACTTCATATTTTTTTATGTCAGAAGGCAGACTAACAGGCAAATGGTAAATGGCTACCATGGCGATGGAAATTATCAAGTGTTGCCGACCTTTATAAAGCCTAGAAGTCTTAGTCTGACTTTCAAGCAGTGGCTTAATTTTAAAATGTTTAGTTTACATCACAGTTTATTTGGCTTGGCAACTTACTTATTATGAACTACATAACGCTTGGAAAAAAAGACTAGTCTAGTAGTACTATTGTATAGTTATAGTTGTTTTTACATTCCTCTGCACCAGTTGGAAATTAATGCCGCATTCGCGTCGTCTGTTGATTACATTTAAAATGCAGTTTTCATGAAATACACCACTTTACGTGGTTCGATTTAGATTGTCCAATATGCTGTTGTTCCATTGCATTGCAGGAAGTTTTTGTATACTTACTCGTATAATTATGTTATAAATTGGTTTAATGTCGATATGGAGTGAATGTTGATGAACAATTTTAAAACTGCGGTGATATAAGTATTAACAAGAACCAGACCAAACTGTAACTGCTAACTTCCACCATTGCAACTCATGCCATGTTCGGGTAGTTCATGCTCGTCGATAGACTACGGTTCTTACCGTTTGCCAATTTAGTGGTACAAAACAGACAGACAGACATTTATTTATCCTCTCTAATAATCTTGAATATTATGTAAACTTGGCTACAAGCAATAGTTCCATTGTATTGTCATAAAGTTGTTTCGATGTTGTTATACAGACAGATCGACATCCGTATTACGTTTGCACAGATAACATTTCAATATCAATGTTAACAATCGACCGCGATCAGGCGCCGCTCCGAGTTTCACAACCGGTATCGTTGAAGATTTTGAAACGGTTATTTCGCAACTCTATCTAACGTCGAAGCCCCAGGTATATCTCGCATGCGGTTCTCACGGAGGCTTACGGCCACCCACACGCGACAATCGGGATTTGCGAATTTGCCTACATTACCTCTGATACCTCTTGGCCATGCTCTATTTGTCGACAGCACATCTATCAACGAGATTTTAAACGTATCCCTCAGAAAATAAAGCTCTATTTTAAAACAACGACGCGACTGTAAACAAGGATGAGGCGGAGGACATGTAGCGGTGCCGACCATGTTTCCTCAACGAAATGTGTTAGTTAAGTATGGCTTTGCGTGTTGAGGAAATATCCTATTGAGAAAATATTGGTATTACCCGTCGTTTTGCTGAACGCTTTATGGATGTTACTTAATTCGTAGGCGTCTTAACGATATCGTTTTAAAACTGTAAAATTGTATAAGTCGTGTGTTAGATAGACTGCTATCGATTTTGTTACTAACAAGTTTCCTATCATGAAATGCAATCCCCACTTTGGTGCCATGTCGCTCGAGGCACGGACATCGAATACTGTGCTTGGTGAGTCACTCTAAATGACGAAATAAAGCATCCGTTAACTTGACTCACACACTACGACACTTATTCTCTAAAACCCTTTTTTTCCCCTCTTTTCATCTTGCGATCAGTCATGAAGACTATAAGCAGATAAGATGTATGCTTATTAACAGGTAGGATGCTACTCCCAGTGGAGCCAGTCCATTCTTTTAATTAGTCAGTGTTCTTACTGACTGTTCTGGTCAAAAATATCCCGCCGCTTTTTTAGCCGACGTATGCTTTCAGGGATGGTAAGCTGACCCGCATGTTGGTTCGGGTGCTTTTGCAGTCGGGTTTTGTAGTTGGCGCCATGAACAGTTATCTCATCTTTAACCATTGGCATGTTAAGAGTATCATGGACCTCTGTTGTTCTGATAAACCATGGTGCATTTGATATTTGTTTAAGGATGTAGTTTTGCACTCTTTGTACGATCATCACATTGGAGTCACAGGCAGAGCCCCACAGTTGTATGCCATATGTCCAAATTGGTTTTAGGATTGTTTTATAAATGAGAATCTTGTTATCAGTAGATAATTTCCAGTTTCTACCCAGCAGCTTCTAAAACACTAGATATTTAATCCGGCAAATATGTGAAACACTACTCCACAGAATAAGGAGTACCGTATACATATATATACAAACCATTCATGCTTTAAAACAAATTCTCTACTATTTATACAACTGCATATTTATGTAGTTACAGCTATATCGACTGTCAACACGTCAGAACTGTAGGAATGTATATCAGATAGTGCATACAACTGTTGGTACCTAATAATCTGACTAGCTGGTAAACCTAAGCTCCCTCGCCTACCCGACTACACGTAACAATCCCGTTACGTAAAGCTGTTTTATCGGTAAATGCATGTAACATACACGTTTTCCATGCCACTGCAGTAACACACGTATAGAATGCTTCGTGTATTGTGTAATTTGATACAAGAATCTGAAAATTTATAAATATTAAAGCCGTAGTCGAGATACGTCATCCGTCTTGCCAATCGTTTGCTCGCGGTACGCTGTGATGAGAAATTTTAAATATCGTTCCATTTTATACTCCATAGGGTTTTGATTTTCCACCTAACTAGTATCATTGATATTGGAAGACTTGATATATTTAATTGGATAGGTGTATGGACGGTTACAGTAAAAATCTGTAATAAAGAAATCTCTATTTTATGAATATTTTGTCTACAAATCCCGAACAAAGCAAACTACCTGATCTATTAGATAACAAACAGGACATTTATTTTGGCGCAATGTGTGTTTCTTCCTTATTTACCCAAAAAGGTATAGTAAACGGATTTTATCGTGTATTTATGTCTTCAGTCTTTATTTACGGAGATAGCGTAGAATATTTGTTTTTCAATAGATTTCCCCCCCATTCCTTATTAAAATTCAAAATAGATAGGTACATAACGTAGCATTCGAGTTACATTTTCACGGATGAACGGACATGTTAATAAAGTTCGTTTTTGTAACGTGGCGTGTTACAGTGACCTCCAGAATCGTGAGGAGGTCGAAGCGACTAACAACGTGGTCACTGGACTGCAGATTTGTTCGACAACATTGAGCCGTTAGTCAGATTCTAAAACGGTATTAATTTGATTTAGATGGGCCGCGTTGTGTCGTCAGCACCAAAATTGTCTATTCATCCCATTTTTATATATTCTCAGAACAATTTGTGAACTTAATGTTATTTTTTTAAATTATTAATATTGATAATAATTTGTATAACATTCATTTCGTAACGCAAAAAATAACGTATCTATATTGAATGCGCTTCAGGTGGAGGTTGCTCCTTGATCTTTAGACGTAATTACACCTTTACTGTTTTATCTTGCCCTGGTACCTTGGCTTTAATGTCGTGACTCTTGAGTCATTAACGGCTTGACTTTCTTATCTCTTAAAGTAAGAAATGACACTGTTTTTCTGGCCAAATCGCGCGTCTATAGCTATTCAGGTAGGTAACTCATATTGCTTTGCAGTTTGTCTTTTCTTTTGAATTTGCGTTTAAGTTTTTGTTATAATTTCCAGTTCCATTGTTGTTTTCCTACACTATACCTAGTAGCTAGTTGATTAATGACTAATTTTTTATTTTACCTCAAGTAGGCCGTAACCTCGACTGCCTAAGTGAGTAGTCTTGTTTCAGTAAATGATAGTACCTACATTCAAATTCATTTACATAAATTTATTCCGTGGATAATACAAATATGGAAATAAAAGAGATTGACATCTACTTACTTTGGTATTTTAATACTATTAGATTTTAATTTGAGTCGAGTTTTCCAATAACATCAACATACAAACAGAATGACGAGACTGTAATAAGAGCACATTAATCAATTCGTTTTTAAGGTTCCTTACAACCGATGAAAAAACGGAACTCAATCCAACGGAAAAAGGAGGAAAGAAACTACTGAACTTAAAATTTTGAAAAAAATTGGAAATACTTATAAGGTTTCTCATAGTTTACAGGAAAAGCTAAACAAAGTCGTGGAGTTCTCACAGAAAACGGAAAATAGTCCTGAAGAAAAAATACTCATAAAATGTGTTGTAAAACGTTCAATTGCCCTAGTGGTTACTATGATTACCAACTGCTACTATAGATTCGGATTCGGGTTCGAATTCTATTCTACAATAACTTTTTTATTTTTGTTTTGTAAATCTTTTATACTAGCTTCCGCCCCGCGGTTTTATCCGCGTTCCTGAGGGATAAGGACGGAACCCTCGGTGCGCGAGTCCGACTCGCACTTGGTCGGTTTTTTTTTTATCGGAGTTCAACCCTATTAGAATGGCGCCTAATCCCACGTTAATAACGTTGTAGTCCCTATGGAATAAATATGCAAATCTTCGCATAATGGACACATTTCACCGATAATGAACTTTCACAGCGGGGAGCGTAGTAGAACACGGATCGCCGAATTTATTCATCGATTTCTCCCATTAGTTGGCGTGCGTCGCGGCCGGCAGCCGGCGTGATGGCAATAGCTGGCGCCGAGGTTGTAAATTTCATGGCGCCCCTGCCACGAGGAGCGTGGCTTGTTTGCGAAAATGTCACGTCGCCGAGTACCTACCAACCCTCCTCACACCCTCCCCTCCTCTGGCTTCTTCTGTTGGTAACTTGACTCCTTCACTATGTGAGTCGAGACCGAGACGTATCGTGGTTTAATACGTGCGCCACAAACTTCTACGTTTCAGCATCCCCGCGTTTTTTATTGGCATGTATGTTAAAAACAGATTTTATATAATATAACAATTTCTGTGATGTTATCTCAAACTTTCTTTCTATTGTAATCATTACAAAAATAATCATTTGAATGAGTCGAACTCATTGCAACACACGTGTTTCGAAATGTAAGCAATCTCTGTAATATAAAAAAAATAACTAGCTGTTATTGATCGTCTATTAAATATAAATGTTATGGCTTATGAACAGAATCAGATGTCATGTGCACATTTACTTTCCCCCATAAGTACGAGTCGCTAGCTATATCACAGGCTTATAGCATGTATACCACGTCACCCTAAAAGCCGTGGAGAGAGGCGAGGCTGTCGTGTCACTCAAAGCCCCAAAATTCCTCGGCCGCCTTGATATTTCCGAGTAGGTACCTACCCTCTACCGCTTGTAAGACATCGCATTTTGAGAAGAGCCCCTTTATTGATAACCACTCCTGAGAAATGCTATGACAGCTTCGTTGGTACGGACACTGCCGGTCTTATTATTATTAATACTTGTTTTAATATATAATCTCGCTCACCGCTATTAGTTATCGATTAACATTGGTACAGCACGTTTGGAATTAATCTGTTTATGTCGACGTGCTCGCTCAGATTTACACACAATAGCGGCTCAAGCACGTTTGCGTGTGTAAACGATGAAATATTCGTATCGTGCCCATTGGCCAGTCCGCCGGCGTCGTTTATCGAATGACAGCCACCAGCGCAGCGCGCGCATATCCGACATTTGTATTCATTTAAAATTTTATGTGTAGTTACCAAAATTCTTCGGCTGCCACACTTATATATCGTCTAGGCCTATGTCCCTGTACAAGCCATCAAATTCCAAAGAGCATCCGTCTGGACTCCCGACCCTCGTCGAATACTGCCCTATCTCTGACGGGCAGCGGGTTGCGGATTATCAAACTTAAATCAAGCTTTCCCCGCATTACTCACATCAAATCGCAAGGTCCCCGTTAAACGGGATAATATTACATTGTAGCCAGTTGTAGGTTTCCATTAATTAATTTCGTAACTTGTGCGTGTTGATTGTATTAACTATAGGTAAGTCACGAATGCGGCGATGTGAAGGGAAATCCGTCGTAGTTTAGCCGGGTATCACGTGAGCTGCCCGAATGTGCGGGTGGTAGTTCACTGCAGGTGTTCTAAATTTCTAATCTTATATTCGGCCATATTATTGCTTTCTCAAAGGCTAGATAAAGCACTGTTTACATTTGTATATAAAGCCCAACGAACGCTCAGATGTTTGTTGATTAATACAATCAAACGGGCGGCCGGAATAGAGGCAACTCGGTTGTTCATAAGCGTGATACGCTCCGGTTCCTTATCTCGACGTGCAATTTCTTTGTTTGCTGTGCACGCAATTTCCCAAAGAGCGGTGCGGGGAGATAAACCGCACAAGGCTCTAGACGGCCTGGAGATGGCAGATATCTCGGTTGCGTAGTGCGGACTCTTACCGAGCCGGCAATATTTCTATTCGGCAGAGTGTCGCCACTAGCTCCTCTGAAATATGATTTTTATTATGAAATATGACGGTAAAATTATCTGGTTAGACATTCGCCAATTTATACGGCTGTTATGCTTTCGGTCTCACGAGATATAGTTTCAGTTTTGTCCAGATGTTTATGTAATATTCAATGTATTCCCACAACACAATTATTAGGACCGGAAGCGCACCTGGCTGTGACGGAGATTATTCATTCTTGTAATATCCAAGTAATCGAATAGTTTTTTCTGTAAGTCATTTACGATGGTTGGTGGCTCAGTAGCTTGACGCGTCGCAGTCGCAGGTGTGCGGGTGAGGTAACCAGAACGGCAGGTGTTTCTTACCGTCCTTCGCGTTGGTCGATCTTGCCAGCTCTGTTTATTTTCACTTCATGTTATTCGAATTCGAAATAATTCTCTTGTTATTTTTTTCTAATAGTTACTCCACTAATTGCTTTTAATGTTTATGAGGCTTGGCTTATACGTTTTTTAAATTGTTTAGGGTTTTTATTTATGAAATTCATCTTGCCTGTTACATACTGAGCTATTTCTCATAATAGTGCAGTGCTAACGATAATCAGTTTAGTCGCTGGTTACACAGTTTTAGAGTAATTCGAAATTAAAATGCTTATCGGATGGGTTACCGCATTTACTAGTACGTAGTTGTACGTAATAGTTTAATAGCGAGTCGTCCTGTATGCAAATGCGATATTCGCGGGCTCGTGGGATCGCTCCATAAATTATGATGATCTAATGCTGTAATCGCGGGCTAGAGGCTTCTCTAAGTTTTTCAATGAAATTTACTACCCTGTAATTTTAGCTAGTATAAATAAAGCCTGTTGGGTGTCTGGGTTATGTACTTATTTATCGTCTCGTGCCAGAGTTTTTACGATACAGTTTTCATAATTACAGAAGTCTGCCAAATGTTGAATTATGTTAATACTGACTGAATAGAAAGTGTGTGATTATTGTCTAGGAATTCTAGGATGTTTCTGCTTCTTCTAAATTATTCCTGCGACTTGATCAATCAGATACTCTCTGAATTACCTACAACTAGCGTTGCCAAGTATCGTCGCATTACTATGCATGTGCTCTGCAGTAAATGAAGAGAGCCAATATCTTACATCTGGATAGACATGGCATCGGACTGTAATAGGAGTTCCCTAAGGGCGTAATAACCCTTGGTTTCTCGTTTTATTTGGCAGACGCTTCCCAACAGCATTTATGATTGGCCACCATATGCAAAACAGCTGTTCGACCCAAATGTCTAACTAAAAGAGTCATCCTATAAGTAAGGAAGTTCGTCGTTAGCCAATGCCTCTCACTATCGCGGAGGATGACGGTCGGCAGCAGTTGACCCCGTTATTAATGACTATAATGACGCCATTTTTGCCGCCAGCCAATTAACTCGACACTGACCGGTTTCGTTGTATTGTATAGTTAACGCACTATCGCTCAAACAATTTCCTTTTTCAACTGTATTGAATCCTAAAGTCACGTTGGAAACCCATTTTGGCATAAGTAATAGGTCAATTCAATTCTTTGAATGCTAATGAAAACTAAGTATCTTTCGTGGACTAACTTTCTATGCGTAGAACATAATTTGTTGCCTAACTTAGTCATTGTGAGTAGATATTGTGTCAATTTATACAAATTGATTCACTGGAATAGTAGTGGAGAGTTGATATTCATAATCATAGTGTTGCTGAGAGCCGCGAGCGTGGGAGCGTTACTATGATTTGTTTACACCGGTCGAGTAGCTCGCGCGATCAGCTGTGCGCGTGACGTGGGCGCGCGGGGCGTGTGCGCCGCCTGCGCCTGCGACGCGCGTCACCGCGTGACGTGTGCGCTGCCTAACCCACGCCACTTCGCTTCAACACTCCAATCTTATGCCGCAATAACAACTGTCAAGTCAATCATTACTTGCGAATTGCTATTATATGATGAATGCTGTACAGAGTCTATGTCCCCAATTTTTTGTAGGTCTATACTGATCATTACTTGTGTCGTTGACCTAAAAATTTGGCGCGTAATTTGGTAGGTGTCGATACATACCTAATTTAAATGCCAAACAGAGACTCTTACCAGTGTAAGATATTATTTTAGGTTATCAATGCCATCGTATAAAATATTCTGTCGTGTAGGTTGGGTACTTACAGTCTTATCACAAAGTAAAGTTACTTTGTGGTCGTATGTTTAAAAGGTCAAATCGTATACAAAACATACCAGAAAATCAAAAATTATTCTATGAAAGTAGTATTTATAATAAGCACATTTTTTTTTAGTTGTTAAGATCGTTTGATATCTTCTAAAACGTGTTCCGATCTGATCGAACCTGTCACAATTAAATTTACATAATATCTACCGTACGTAGTCGATAAGAGTTTTATCCGTCTATAGTCCCAATTATCTCATTGATGGCCAGCTTATAGTTCGTATTACCGCATGTAATATAACGTATCATAAGTGTATCACCTTGAATTCAATATAAGTGTTGAATGTCAACTTTATCTCAGACTAGTCTTGTATACTGATTATATAGCGAGGCAAGGCACCTGTGACCACACTCACGCTATCGAGTTTCCTGATACCCTGAACCGTGAGGATTCACAGACTTGCCAGTAATTTGATATTACGTAATGTTATGCCTTGTTATATTAGAGGAGAATAATTATTTGAATTATGAAGTAACAATAATGACTCACAAGTTTCCATTGTTTTAAGAGAATCGAAATACAAAGTTCTCTCAGTGTATCGAAATTACAGTCGATCATATTTGTATACTCAAGGTGATATAGAATATATTGAGCGTACTTAGACTTTGCTTTCGAGTTGAGACAATGTCGGCATTTATAATGCAATATTTTAATTCCTGTGTGTGCTAATGGTGCATCAAATCGACAATTTACTGAAATTTCTCAATCAATACAATTAATTTTATAAATGTATTGATTGTATCTCACTTTATAGTTGACAAATATTATTAAATTTAATAATAATTATAGAGTAAATAATAATAGGAATAAGAGGACAGATAGATTTAGATTTTAAAACAGTATTAGGTACTTATTCCTAAAGTTTTATAAAGAAAAATCAAGAAACTATTCCTTGAAATGAAACATCAATTTGTATATTGACTTAGCTTGATCCCAAATCTAAGATTATGCTGAGTATATCCTTAGCCAAATTTTAAGTAAGTCAAGTTTGAGCAAAATCTATGTACGCTCTATAGATATTAGCCTAAGGGCTCGCAGAATACCGTAGATAAATTTGTAAAAGGTTCTATACATGCAAACACCCGGTCGACAGCCTTACCTCATCCATTCAGTTCCCGTCACTTACCTCATACACACGTGACGTAACATGTTGCAATAACTTTTATTATTTATAATTTTCTATTCGATTGTGCAGGGAAGTAGCATTTCAAAATTCGAATCACTTTTACATTCCGCTCACGTTTTATTTTAATTGGACGAAATTTCACAGTTACCCACGTCTCGCGCTACAGTTCGAATTAGATAAACTGCTAAATGACATCCCCGTTTTAAATCCTCCCTCGACTTTTAATTAACATCCCAACTCCTATTTTGTTTCTGAATTTGTAGTCATGAGAATTCTCTCGTGTTTTATACAGTAATAAATCGCTTTTGATATAGGCTTTAGTCTAACACGAGAATGATATTGTTAATGGAGATTCAAATTTTATGAAGAAATATAAAATTTTCGCGTAACTTCTGATCTCTCCATCCAAATTACATGGGTATAATCTACAAAATATATCGCAATTTGTGTTACGAATGTATACAAATTAATTAACTCCAGAGCTTTTCTCACATTAATATTTGTAGTCTCTACAATAACACACATTTCATGGTTAAAGCAACCAGAACAATCAGAAGTTATCAGATGTTTCAGGCAGGTGGTCCACCTGAGGGATGTGGCTACCGTCACCTTCAGACATCAGCAATACTAATTGAATTGCCAATGTGTTGCCGGCCTTTATAAAACCTAAAGGGCAACTGGCTCAAAATTGTAAAGGCTGGAACATACCAGTAGGTGCTTGTCGACAGATTTTCAAAGTCAAATGCAATAATGCTTTAAACAAGTTAGAGTTCCATTTAAACTAAATACAAGAATTGTGAATGAATATAGGAATATATTAATTTTAGTTTATTAATATTTATAATTTTTCTACACATTTCTACAGTAATCAAGTAATCATACACGCAAATGGGAGTGTTAGTATGTGCGATCAAGTATAGTATACGTACATGTGTGCGTAATGTCGGTTCGTTTGAACCGCGAAGCCACACGTAGAGGTGAAATGAGGCCGTACGGGGCTAGACCTATTTGTGTTAACTTGGGTTGCTTGGGTTTTCCAATAAAATAAATTATGTTTAGAAACTGCACACATTCCATCCAACTTGGCAAAGAAACGAATAAATTCGGGCCGTACTTGGGGCGTCAGGTTACCGAGTAGGTACCTGTTTGGGCATTGATAGCGAACTTGATTTATGTATAGCGTTAGTTACTATTACTTATTCTGTGGTATAGCCCAGGTTCATGCATAAACACTTTTAATGAATTGGCTACGCTTGAAATACCTCGTGATTATTTAAAATCCATTAGTGACCATGCAGTGAACTGTTTGTTACGTTGACAAAACATTATTCAGTCATTGTCGTTATTTATTCAACAGCCCCAAAAGTAAATTATCAATTTAGTACCCAAGTAGTTTCTAATCTATTGACATTCTGTTGACATTTACGTGTGAAAACATTCAGTCATTTGCGTAATGGGTCACGATTGGTTTCGAAAAAAACCTCCTAAGTTTCACTATTAAATGACTGACAATATCTATTGGGCGCTTCATGGTTTTCCAGCAATTAATTCCTGTATAATAGGTCAAGCACCGATGTTCTAACGACTTCCGGGCGGCACCAGGTTCGAGTGCTCCGCTGCACGGCTAAATATAAATTGATATTTATGCTGGCAACTCATATACTTACGCTAACCAAAATAGAATACAGGTCCAGCGCTTCGCTAAGGGCCTTGGCTCGTGACATTTCTATTTTTTCGCGTAATACTCTCGGCGCCCCCAACATTTCCTTGTTTACCTTCCCGCGAACTTTTCCGTAGAAAAAGCAAAATCCTTTATAAGCTCCCTTTGGGCTTCGCCGCAACTCCCTGATGTTATAACTCGTTTAATTTTACCGTTTTCCTTTCATTAAAAGCTTGGTTTAAAGATGCCGAATGAACTTGTTACAATCTATTTTTGGGAATTCTAAAAAGTCCCTGTTTTTATTTATACATAAATACAAATATTTTTCTGAGAATTCGATTAAGACACAAACAAATGCATGGTGGTTATGGCGCTAAGGTCGCGCTACGACCGTGGCTGTTTGGCTCGAGTGAAAATCAGGAAAAATACACAACAAAACAACCACTTACGTACTTATTCCAAAATAAATAAACATGTTTTTTTAATCAAATAGTATGATAAGTTTCTTTTGACTTTTATATATCTCTATATTCTCATTCCTAAACTGTTAAGTCATAGTTGCTTGCTAATCCTATAACTTGGAACGTAGCCCAGTATGCGGTGGTTTTTTCATTAAGGTCGGCCGAGTTGCTTGAGAGTGTAGTGTGTTCGTATTATCTACAAATTTAACTGACAGTGCTTTACACCTGACACCTTCGCCTGACACCGTTGCCGGCGAAGGCTCACCTCACGGTATTTTACTCAGATCGTATAAAAATACCTCGATATACGCTGACATTGACACAGTTCCCCGTGTGGACTTCCTGCCCGCTCCCTCTCCGATCGCCATTTGTTTTTGTTATTTTTTCTTCCAATTCAGTTCGTTTCCGAACCGCTTTTCAGTGGCGTTTTTTTTTGGAACTTTCTGTTTTATTTATTCTATGTTTGTTGTCGAGTTTATTCGCTATTGCTCTTTCGGCACATTTGAATTTATACCCTTTTAAGTTTTTTATTTTTACAGTTTTATTGCTATTTGTACGTGAAAATGGTTTGACCTTTATGGGCTTATATTCGTTTAAACTAGTCTCCCTTGTATCATAATTTAAATGTTAATCTTGTACACAGGTTCTGTTTCGTACGAGTCCCTGTTGCACACTTATGTCCGTACATAAACTGGCTGATAAACTTGAGATGTTCTAGCATTGTTATCTCTTTGTGAGTAAAACTACAAACCTACCAGGGCATAATAAAACAATGTCGATAATTGTTTTTTATTTCCTATCACGTTTTCAATCTGTGCCCAATTAAGCTTCTATGTTTGTAGCTAAAATGTTCCTTTCGTGAGATAATGGTTCGCGTGTGCACAACATGTTATGTTGGTTTGTATCGCACTATATACTTTAGTAAGTATATAAGTTATACGTAGATATATTGCAGCATGATCGTCAAAACGCCCACGGGAAATTAGCCCCTCCCCATCTTTCATTAAACTGTAAATTGTTTTATTACGTAGGTACTTTGTTGATGCAAATGTGCAATATTTTGATTATGTTTATTGCATGAATTTAAGTGGTGGTTATTCCATGTTTTCACTCTGTTAACCTATTTATATTAACTAACGGTGATACTTACTAAGTGACACATCAACTCACAGCTTAAACCGGGTTTAGAAAATCTCGCGCAACAATCTTAGGTATTTATTTGTACGAGAGTTTAGCACCATTCAAACTAAAGACGTTGTGCCCGCAACTTATGGTTGATATAGTTACAATGTCGCTATATAAATCCAGTTATTAAATCTTTAGACACTGTTGTCGCCAGAATATTCTAAGTATTTTTAATTAATTATCGGTATCTGCTTCAAAGTCAAAGCTGTTCATTTTAGGATCTAGGAGGGCACTTATATACGTCGGAAGCTACTGAAGCTACCGCCGGTTGGAGTCAGCCTTCAACTGACAAGAATATGCAAGAAACTCGGCAAGGTTACATTTGAATTATTTTTGGATAACCAAACTTTAAGTAAGTACCTATTGTTCTTTTCATCAACTATTTAACTACTTCATTCAAAACAATATAAGCACGTAAAAAACAACAAAAATGCTATAGTATTTAGTATGTTTTTCAAAGCGAGTTTCCTTCAGTTCTACTCTTGTAATATTACCAAATTGCAAAATATGGTACATTAAGTTAGGCATGAAGTTTGTTCTTCCATTGTTAGAAACCATAGCAGGTAAAGTTGTAAAGAACACCATTGAACAACTTATTCACCAAAGTTGTACGATATTTAACTCAACCTGTCCTTTGGAGCCTTTATTTATTCCATCTGTACGCGCATACACCGAGAGATAAAAGACTTGACGCACCGTCTTATTGTTGATTCACAAACCATTTCTTTTTCACAAAGGAGACGGAATCATTCTATCGGTGAAGTAAGAAAAGGTGGTCTTCATTGTATTTCTATGTAAGAAATGGGATTTCATATGGATTGAGGTACAAAAATCTTATTGTAATTTTGACAAGTTTAAAATTATATAGCGTACGTTGATGTAATCAGCTTCTAAACAACTTCTACTGCTACATCGAGAATTTTTGGAGGTTTACAATGGGGTTCTTCAAATAGGGCTTTAGAGAGCACTTCAAGATAAGCAACACATCGGCGAACCCCTGGTATTGCAAATGTCTATAGACAATGGTGTCCACCTACTCCATGTGGTGAACGTGTGAAAAAAAACACTCATATCAAAATAGTAAATAAAAGACTTTGTGCAGAAATCCTTTAAGCAAGGAGACCAAATCCTAATGGATTTATGGCAAGGCTGGAAAATTACCTGTCAGATAGAAATACTAGCTTCTGGGCTCTACCAGATATCTGTCGTATGTTTTAACATCTTTAAAAGACCTACTATAGTAGGTACTTATTAGTTTTGCTGTGCAAGAATCGCATAGTAAAAGCTTGTTTTGCTGATCCATAATTTATGGTTTCCTTTTACAGGGCTACTGTAATTAGGTGTTACGTAGGTAGGTACTGTAATTTTGAAAGTAATTCATGTAACCTACTTAGACTTCGAGCTTATGAGCTTACGTCCAGCTTGTAACAAAAAAAAATGGTGATATAAAAGCAGCTTTACTCAAAAAAACCTATGCAGATTTTATACAACATTTTCATTAAGTTGACACAGCTAAAATGCATCAGGACTTCTGTACCAGGTGTATACTCTATTGACTTGAATATCTAATAGGCAAAGAAAAAATAGTTTGGTACCGTTTTCTCTTCTGTTTCTGAATCGGTTTTTAGGGTTCCGTAGCCAAATGGCAAAAAACGGAACCCTTATAGATTCGTCATGTATGTCTGTCCGTCCGTCCGTCACAGCCACTTTTTTCCGAAACTATAAGAGCTATACTGCTGAAACTTGGTAAGTAGATGTATTCTGTGAACCGCATTAAGATTTTCACACAAAAATAGAAAAAAAACAATAAATTTTGGGGGTTCCCCATACTTAGAACTGAAACTGAAAAATTCCGAAAAATAAAAAAGTTGAAAATTAAAGGGTGTCCCCATACATACATAGTAACGCCAATTAATAAAGACATCTGAGTTGTATGGGCGCTCATACAACTTAGAGGTCTAGCGTAATTGGCACCAACCTCAAATAAGGTAAATAAATAAAATTGTGCATTTCCCGTGATGGATGAACGATGGACGAAGTTTGTACGGAACCCTCGGTGCGCGAGTCCAACTCGCACTTGGCCGGTTTTTTTTTATCTTTAGTACATTAGCTATTGAGGAGTTTTAGTTTATCAATAAAAATATATTTTGGCAAAGCCACAGCGAAGTGTGGCCGGGTTTACTCTAGTTAATATAAAGAGCAGTAAAAGCCAGGATGGTAACCTAGTATATTTGTAAATGGATGGAGAAGGCTGCTCGTAACGGCATACTCTAATGGCCTTTCATTTAACGCGTCCAGTCGTATGCGCTCGACTGTTTAATACCATTGCAGACCTATTACCCAGATAGAAATAAAACGCAGATGTTTGATGCTAAATGTCACAGATTCTACTTTTTCTAATTAGCCCATTTGAGCCCAGGCTGTTAGTTAATGTTGTTGGACATAGAGATTTTTTTTAATACCGGCTTGTGTATTTTGCCAATGTCAAATTATAATATAAAATTATAGTCATTATAAATCAAGTCCGTAAGTAAGTCGGGTTTCAGTAAAATGGTGGCTCTACTAAAACGTCGCTCACTTTTTGAGAACTTTAAAGGTACAATTTCGATACCGACTGCAGAAAATAGTATAGGAGTCACAGCGTCGCTTGCAGTCGGCGACAGCAGTGTCTATGATGTAACTGTTGGTTGCAGCTGCGGTCGGTCGCTGCAGCCGGTGTCGGCATTGTACCTTAACAGTTACGTTAAAACGTTCATTTCACTTCACTTCACTTCACACGCCACCGATATTATTTAATAACTCAAAATACACGATTTCTTGAAAATAAAATGAAAACGCAACGTCAGATATAGAGTTATATGTATGTATAGATCATAGTTAGCGAGGGCATATTCACAGAGGTTAAAGTAGATTTTTATTCCGTAGTTTTTTTTTACAGATTTTTGCTGAAACCCTTCGATATTATTCCGATGAAAAAATCATTATATACTGTATATGAAGTGGCTTTTCAGGCAAAATATAAAGTAATATCCATATTGGTGGTGACCAAGGTTATTTCGGAATATGTTTGTTTGATATCTCACTATGCTAACAAATTGAGTTAAACATTTTAATATGATTTTTAGAATGTATACTTGCCTAATCTATTTGTTAAATCGCTGAAAAAATAGTTTTGACCATCAATTACTTAGATGGATGGAAAAACCAAGGTTCTGCTGGTAACAACACATTTTAGAGGATATACATGACCCGTCTGGTTAGATGTCCTAGAAACCCTATCTAGACTATGTCAATAGCTTGGACGGACCCCATCTCTATCTCATAAAACACAGCCTTCAATATCGAGAATATTTTTCATATAATATGGGCAATTTGCGAGTGTACTTATCGTCATTTATTGTAATGTGAGCCGGTTATTTAAAAACCGGGTTTTCGTAAAATATTATGTTGTAGCACTTCTGAGTAGCTTACAGGCCTAACTTGGAAACATGTCGACTCATTTGAATTGATTGTAGGTAGTCTATAACCTGTCCATTTAATATAGATATTATTAAAATCTCATGGAAATGAAAATGCCTGTAAGATAAGATTGAACTATTATTATGTTAGGTTAGGTTTTAAAAGGCTTATAGCACTCATAATTTTGTCTACAAAAAAATTTTTACGCCTTTTTTTTTATTTTACGTCGGATTGACTTGATATTTGGTATACATTAGTATATTAGAAGGCAATGCAAGTACAGTCACCTAAAAAGCTTGTATTAAAAATGTTTTTTTGAACAAAAACTTATTATTTTTGATCCGCTCATTTCGCTAGGTATTTACTTAATACGTTGGACGTACGAATGGAAAAAATAACTTGTTTCTAGTTTTATTAGAAACTAGAAATCCAGTTCAACAAAAAAATGCCTAAACGTCACGTTACGGAACAGCAAATTGAGATATACCTATATATTTTTAAAAAGATGGCGTGTTGGGGAGACTGCGGAGGGAGAGATGTATGCCCGTGGCGACGAGTTAGAGGACGGAAACGAAAGTTTCGGCGCCGCGACACCCTCGTGCCGTCTGCACGCTATTGCAAAAGGGCGTATAAATCCCATACTTCCTATAATAGGTATAAGTTGCTGTGCTACCGCAAATCGTAGTGGAAATCGATTTGTGGCTCCTAATGGTCACCTTGGTAGTCTAGGAGCTTACGTTCCCCAAATAGCTTGAACCTTTATAACGAGATTATTGAAGATCACTTTGTATGTCGCACGTCGGCTTCAAAGTATTTTGGGTGAATTATGTCTAAATACTTTCACCTCTATGTTCAATATAAATGGATTACTCAGTGACATCTTGACAAAGAACCACTAATCGAGAGTCTCATTAGTGTACACCTTGAAAACGAAAATATTGTTCAATTTTACAAAAATATTAGCATTTATTTTAGAAGTTTGTCCGTCAAGGCTTTTTCTTTATAAAGCAAGGTATTGGGTGATTGGACCTTGCATCCAGTATTCGGTTCCAGTTCCATATAGAAACACTCCTGAACGCAAATAATAATCGATAGAACTTCTGGTAACTATGTAGTACAACACAAAGTCGTGTAAAAGGCGAAAGCCTACGCGTCCCTTGCCCCTAATAAAATTTCCCACAAAATGTTCTATTTATACTGTTACTAACACAACTGATGGTGGCTGATGGAAGCCAACCACAAAACGGAATTTCTTTTACAAGCATTCAACAAAGACGAAGCAACGTCATATCTTCCAAAAGTAATTTGTGACTTGCACGTCAGATACTATACTCACATACATTAACGTTAGCGTACACTGGCTTATCACATCGTACCCTACCATGAAAATGAATGAACGTACGCTTTCACGAGACTTTCTTTACGTAGGCGGATACTTACTTTTGACACATACTGTCGTACTCTTCGGGAATTTTGCCTCACGTACTCTGGGCGTTATTAAAATCTTTTACCTTGTTTTTCTCCAATTCATTTTAGAGTCTATTATCATCTGAAAGTGTTATAAATAGTATAAGCAGTGGGGTGGGATAATATCTAAGTGATTGACGTCATCTCCAATTTATTATTCCTTTAAATATCAGCTTTTTTTAGAACACGTAGACCTTATTCGATTTTTTGTCCTTAATGTATGGTCTATGAAACTACCAACTAATTGTAAGATTTTTAACCGTACGAGTGTCCAAAATCAAGGAATCTGATGCGGTTCTCATGTGTGCGGAAAATTTATAGACATTAAAATTTAATGATGCAAACTGAGACCGACGCCATTTTGAGGGTGAAATAAAACATAACCATATCAAATATCTAGGATAAGTCGTTTCTTTCTAATTCTTCACTTTTTCCGCCTATAAAAAGCGTCCGGTACAGCGTGGCTATAAAATGAATTAACTGTACGGGTGTTACGTATCCGGAGACATAAATGTTTTTATAAGGCTAGTGTTCATGCTTGTTCTACTTACGCGACCTGTATTAATATGAATCTTAAGCATTTGTACAATTGTAAAATATTTAATTTTGCTAAACGTTGTTTTGTTCTGTGCGTTTGCTACAATATAAATTGTTTTGCTTCTGCAAAGTTATACAATTACTCTGGCCGCTCTGTGAATTACACTTCTTGATTGATTACGAGATTATAATGTGACATTCCGTTTGCTAGTTAAGCCTTTTCAAGAAATGTCCAGTCATTTATTTAATGTCAAGTTAACAACGTTCAGGATTACAATGAAATAGACGCCGGATTGACAATATCAGCTGTATTATAAAATCCTTAATCAACTGTTAGAATTCCCGGTTCATTAATATCGTGCCTACGTTTAACATATTGATTCAGCCAAATGCGTTAAGTTACATAACATGTTATAGTGTAAACAAAGCCGAGTTTCATACGCGCGTTAATTTATTCTCATTGTCCCTGGAATTTTGTTTTACCAGCGTGTGTGCCTGTACGGTAACGTTTTGTATGTTTCGTTATCTCGTCATAGGTACGGCCATTCTTTCTGTAATGTTTACTCGCGCAGGTGTTTCGTGTCTATGAATATAAAGCCCTACATTTTGGACGTTTATTTGAAGAAGTGTTTCGGGAGCTTGGCGCCATGTAAGTACGTAATATTTACACGATCGAACTATCCAAAAATTTGTTTACAATTATATCTGAGTTGCCGACATAAGGACATTTGAAGTCCAGTGAAAATATGTTTTTAATTATTTTCACTTGTGAAAATTACAGGAAATGGATGGAAGAGGATGTTAAAATTCTAATTTTGATCTTCAATTAATTTTCCCATCAAAAACATGGCATTTGTATTATTACTCGTACGACTGACATTCAGGCGGGTTTCAAAGTTATAAACCCTTTCATAGATTGATAAACAATACGTAGAAACGCCTACGTTCATCTATTAATGACGCTATCTTCATATACTTACCCGTACCCGCTCGTTATAAGAAGTCCGCATTGATAAAGCCTACCCGTTCTGAAATTATAGCCTTTACAATGACTTCAAACTCCCGCTCCAACCGCCTTCGTATCGCATATGTAGCCACCTGAATATTAGAAGACTTGATGATATTGACCGCACGAAAATTGTTACTTTAGGTATACCGTTTTTGTTTTTGGGTCATTTTCTTCAACATTGCTCTTATTATTTTTTATGACGAATATACTTTTGTTGACCACAATAATGGTAAGTTATGATATGGTGATGGTGGTAAAGATATAAACCCTAGTAGGGAGCTTACAAGGGCAGATGCTAGACCATACCGTTAGGTGCTTGGCGGCAGATTTACAACATTAGGTTGATGGCCAGGCGGGTATTACAAAGAACCTGAAATTGATTTCTCATTGTATTAACTGATATCTGGGCTCTATACATTTCGTTCGATTAAACATAAATTTATTGATAGTTATTGGTCTCTAAATGCCACGTAATATGGCTTCTCTTTTTTAAAAGTTATCTGTCGTATTGAAGTTGATCCTTTTAGCTTTATATAAAAAGCCAGTACTTAGTATTTTAGAGATACTATATTTATTTTATTTTTTATAAATTTGAACTTGTTCAGGTTATTATTTTTTTATTTATTTTCTTGTTGTTTTTTTTTCATCTTTTGTGTTCATGTGTATTATAATTCTTTAAAAATTGTTAAAATTTAATGGAAAAAGCCAACATTGTCAGATTGTCCAAAAAAATAAATATATATATAAACAATGTAACCTTGCTGAGTTTCTTGCCGGTTCTTCTCAGTTGAAGGCGACTTCCGAATCGGTGGTAACTTCAGTAGTTTCGACGTTCATAAGTGCCCTCTTAGGGCCTAAACTGAATAAATGGCTTTGACTTTGACTTTAAAATGTTGAAGAAGCAACTAAATGTCAATAAATATATGTATGTTCTATGAATGAAATGTCAATAACAAAGCGTTATTAATTTTCTATAGATTTGTGGTAATAAATCCCTATCACAAGCATAGCTTGATTTTGTCATTAAGGCGCTGACAACAGCTAAAGTCTCTCTATTGCAACCCAACCTATATTAATCCTACTAAATGTACGGTATTGAAATTTAAATACACGATACTCAAGGATATAAATGACAAATTTATTAATCTCAAAACACGATTTCATTTCATTGTCTCGATAAAAAAAATTGCCAAACACAACTCTGAAAATCAAGGAATTCCCAAATTTATCCTATACATGAATGTATTTTTCGATGTGATATTTTACATTAATATTGTTCGAATAATTAGAAAATGATTTATTTCGTTAGTTTTTGGAATAAGGAATTTATTTGTACATAATTAATTATTTTTATAAATGTCGCTTACGTTATTAATTCGGAGCAGTTAGGGGGAGGAGTCAACATTATGCCACACTCTTCTGTCACGTTACTTGCGTATTTTGCTTTGCCCTCACTCGCATTCCGCGGCGATCCGCGTTGCTAGACGGACCTATACCAGTTTTTTTCCGAGCGCGCGGTTTCAACATTATCATCCATAAATGGGTAAAATATCTTTTAAAAAAAATGTGCAATGCCTGATGAATAAAGTAAGGTAGTAAGCAATTTATTTCACAGTGATTGACAATGATAAAAGTAAACAAATACTTGTGTTTGTCAAAGCGTCATATCACTGCCGCTAGATTGCAGTGTAATTTATGAATGTATTCAGCCTATTCACATTATAACTTTTTATCAAATTAAATGACAATATTTGGAGGGAAAATGAATTGCATTACATAACTTTTACAATATGATCTCGTCGTATTATTTCGCATAAAAAAGTATTCAAACTAAAGATTTACTTACCACAAAAAGGGCATAATAACTGATTAATTTTATAATCTTTCATGCAATGGGAATAAAATTTGTCGTGCCGCATCACTGACCGAGAAAGATTCTTATTTTCTTCACATAAGTCATGTCATTGTTAGCTCAGCGGTCCTGGTTATAGGTCAAGAACCTATAACTACTTGGATGTGTGTATTCAAATCCATGTGATGACACCATGTTTTATAATGAATGTAAAGTACCTGGATGATTGAGTTGTGCTGGTATATAATACTTTTTAATTTGGTAAACAAAAGAAGGAACTTGAAAAAGAGGAAATTAATAAATAAAATTGGAGACAACATCTGGATTCGAACCGCGGACATCTGGTTTAAGGATCGCACGATCTCCCGCCTGAGCTATTAATCACTTATAGATAGTGGCGAAATTTACTTTCGTATTCTAATGAAAATGTAGCAGTTTCTCATTGATTGAAAACACGGTAAAACGACAAAATGAAACCTAGCTATATATTTTGAATTTTGTACAATTATGAGGCGAATTATTAAGTAAAATCTATAAGGGTATCGTTTCCATGGTTTTCGGGGGTGCTTATTACGAATATATAACATATTTCGAGATCCAAGATGGTGGACGCGAATTAAAAAAAAAAACAATATGGGTATCGTTTCCATGGTTTTCGGAGGTGCCGATTACGAATATATAACATATTTCGAGATTCAAGATGGCGGACGCGAATCATTAAATAAAATCTATATGGGAATCGTTTCTATGGTTTTCGGGGGTGCCGATTACGAATATATAACATATTTCGTGATTCAAGATGGCGGACGCGAATTATTAAATAACATCTATGTACATGGGTATCGTTTCCATGGTTTTCGGGGGTGTTGATTACGAATATATAACATATTTCGTGATTCAAGATGGCGGACGCGAATTATTAAATAACATCTATGTATATGGGTATCGTTTCCATGGTTTTCGGGGGTGCCAATTACGAATATATAACATATTTCGAGATTCAAGATGGCGGACGTGAATTTTTAAATAAAATCAATATGGATATCGTTTTCATGGTTTTCAGGGGTGCCGATTACGAATATGGAGTAGTGATATCTCTGCGCGACCTAATTTAACTACTAGCAAACTATTATGTATTAGTATTTTAACGTACTGCCAAAAATTAGAAGACACTTTACAGACAACTTTTACAACGGTTGTTGGAAATAATATTAGTAGTCAATTATATTAACAGCTAAAGAACATTAATTTTAATACAAGACCATGGGCCTGCTTCCCGTCTGAATTTTTATTAAAATTATTTCTACGTATGAGAATTGACTACATCGTCAAATTCAACAATCGCAATCTGAAAATTAGTAAATCCAAATGTTGAAAATACCTTTCAGTTTCGCATTTGTAGTTTTTAAAAGAATAAGTATCTCAGTATTTTTTTTATTTTAGTATCCTATTATATTATTAAAAAAATATGTTAGGTATTAGTTCTACTAACATAGCTTCTATATTTTTTCATTTTATTCCTGGTACTCTACATACACATACTACGAATAATGACGAATGTCTACACAAAAGCGGCATTTCGCGTGACTTCAAACGCGATAAACCACTGTATGACTTGTTACGCTGTGGTACTATTGTAAATAATGGTGTGAAAGATGAAAAAGTTACAAAAGTAGTATGAATCATATCGAACAAAGTAATCAAACATAAGTCGCCAACAGGACTCGATCCATGGACATCTAGTTCAAGGATCGCACGATCTCCCACCTGAGCTATTAATTACATGTTGACAGCGGCGAAATTTACTTTCGTATTCTAATGAAATTGTAGCAGTTTCTCATTGATTGAAAACACGGTAAAACGACGTTTTCTAAAAATGAAACCTAGCTATATATTTTGAATTTTGTACATTATTTTCTTCATTCATATTTCTTATTAAAAAACATTTATACATCCACACGGGCGACGCGAATATAAAATGATAAGAGAAGCGGTTTCATTAAAATTAGTAGGTACATACTATTGTAAATAATGGTGTGAAAGATGGAAATAAAATAGAAAAGTTACAAAACTAGGTTAAAATATATTGAGAACTCGGTTATTACTATTTCTTTATAGCTAGTTGTAATTACATATTTGTACTATCAATAATAGCGCCATCTAGTTGTGTTAGTTTCATAGATATATTTGTACTTGTTTATTGTTTGGATGATGGCCGAAAAAGTGCACCGTTTTACCGCGTCTTCGTGTGTGGCGCTATGCTGTGCTATACGTGCTATATATATTGGGGATGTAGAGGGGCGTGGCTAAAATTTCAATTTCTCAAGGCCATTTAGCTGTTGTCAGCGCCTTAACGCTGAATTACCTAGTTAAATTTAGACTGGTTATAATATCCTTATACGGTTAACTGAACGCCAAATATGATGAAGGAATCTGAATGGGAGAAATTGCCGTTATACCTAGTTGACGTCTGACATTATTAGCTCATGTTTCCTCACAGCTTAACCGTGTGATGAAATTATGTTTCTATTGTCTAGTTTAATTAAATTCTCGTTGGATTCACATGCATTCGATTGAACAATGTTATTATAATGTAAACAATGTACCAACAGTTTGTACATATCGTCGATGATAGGTTTAGATGATAGTCTCCTGTTCTTGCTTCAATTACGAAAGAGTAAAACACCTTCAATAGTATACGTATGATATAGTATACTCTATCATCAACATAATAATGATGTAATTCCATTGAATATCCGATAATCGTATTTGTGTAATCAGTTCGGAGTGTTTGCTAATTATCCGAATGCACACACTGCACAATAGGATATTTTACTCCATATGAAAAAAAAACTAAAAATGTACAATTTAAATAGCTTAGGCGATAAGCTGTCGGAAAATGTTAGCTTTAGTTCATAAAATAACTTAATTAATTTTAAAATTCATTTCAAAATTTACAGTTTTTAATCTTTTTTTTTTTTTTTTACTTTGTATAGGCTTGTGTTTGACCACAATCTCACTATGGTAGGTGATGATGTGGCCGAAGGTGGTAAGCACACAAAGCTTAGAATGGTCTGGCTCTCAAGTGCAGCTGCCGGAACACACCAATAGGTGTTTGGCGACAGATTTTCAACTTGAGGGTGGTAGCCAGCCTGGCGGATACTACAAAGTACCCTACCACCGTGCGATGGCTTCTAAACAAGCGATACAGTAGTAGCCATTATAATGACGTCATACGGCAGCACCATGTAAAGTAGAAAGTGTCAACTGAAGTATTATTATTATTCTTTTTCCACTAATATTCATGCATTCGGAAACGGTACACTAATAAAAAGGATAATAATTAATTTTTAATTTATAAAATTTTACAAGGCCAATTGAGACCAATATCAGCGCATTTATTTACTTACAAGAGACCAAAAAACGTCATGACCGTAGAGTTACATGACGTCCAGCGTTTTCATCAAACTACTCGCAAAGCTCTTTAATTTACTAAGTTGTAGTATAGGTAATTCAAAATTCGATAACTGTTGTTCTTGTATTATTATTACTAGTTGTTCCCCCTGGTTTCACCCACTTTCCCTGGGAAAAAATCCTTTATCCTTCCTCAATAAACGGGCTAACTAAAACATAAATATTTTTTCAAATTGACCTGGTAGTTCCTGAAATTAGCGCGTTCAAACATACATAAATTCTTTAACTATGTAATATAGCTGTCCCCCCCGTTCACCGTGACACGTGTCACCCGAGTTCCTGAGAAAAAATGTATCCCATGTCCTTCTCCATTCCCTAGGCTATCTGCGTACTAAATTTCATAGCGATGGGTTCAGAGGCTTAGACGTGAAAAGGTAACAAACAAAGAAACAAACTCACTTTCGCATGTATAATATAATAATTAGGAAGTAGAATTAGTGTAGATAAATGTAAACGATCAAATTTTGATTTGTGGTATGCATCACACTTTCGATTAACAGTCGATACCGCAAAGGGCCCCGGGCTGATTCTGTGTGACGCTCCGGTCAAATATTTGTATGTAATTGGACAAATATGTGGCTGGTTCCGAGAATTCTCGTTTGGGCCATCGTTTCTATCAATTAACGCAATACTAGATTAAGTTAATAGTCACGTAAAATACTTTTTTGAATCAAAATCTCTCAATTCTAAAAATGGGCACCCGTACAGTACTTTAACGTGATAAACCCACAGTACCTAATGTAGAGCTACCTAGCTATTTGGGAGACCTAATATGCCGAAAATGCCCTTTCAGGATGGATACTTATCTTCATTAGGGTCGTCCGGCACAGAAAATAAAATTTAGAGATAGAACACTTTCTACGTAACATGTTCTATTTTAAGGTTATCTGAACTGGAATGTAAGTTTGTTAAGGCGTCTTATTCGTATACAAATTAGCATGAATTTTGTACTCGTATTAGTAATATCAATTGTCTAACGGTTACCTACATATTTGTGTCAAAGGTCAAGAAAAGAAGAGAGACTCAACAAAAACGAAACTCACAGGTTATGGTTTAAAAGTTCCATTCGAAGCACCATTGTTTTGCATTAAGACTTCCTATTCATTCACATTCACTCTTTTATTCAAGTCCTATTCATAAATCATTCTTTATTTGTTAATTATTTCCGACTGCCTGCCTAACTTAATCTGCTGATAATCTGTCTTGTCTTATATTATAAGGAACCTGGTAACTTGGTTGGTGACAATAAAACAATTTGCTTCTGGGAATCATATAAAACTTGAAAATCCACATTGTAAACTTGTGACTGCCAAATTATATTCCTAATTGCTCTTTGTTGTTGGATAATAGCTGGCATTAAAAAAAAAACAATTTAAATGGTTAATTAACGAATCAACTTCAATTACGACGGTTTACTGTTTGTTACACCCTCCGATTTGCGATTTGCAACATTCACTACGGTGATTTCTTTCGTTTCGTTAAAATCATTGGCTTGCTATATACAACTAAACTGCATATATAATTTTATAATAAAAACCAGCTACCAAGAGTTCAATGCGAAGATATTTCCTGCCATTGTTCACGATGCTTATTCAGCTTGCCGAACTGAGAACGTCACTTTTAATGCTTTCTTTATACAGTCGCCAATCGTATCCATATCCATGGATACTTATGTAACATGTTTACTTGCGAAAGTCAAATAATACTAAAGATTTATTATAGTCGGCTATTTACGACAAAGAAAAATATTAATATGCAGCTTTCTTTTGAAATATTACTTTTGCTTGTAAGTAATAAAATAAAAATTCTTGTAAAATGTCTAAAACGTGATTAAAACAATGTAAATGTTTTCACCTCTATAGCCAGCAATTTTTTCTTGCGCAAATTTTATTTGTATTCCCAATAACAGTGAATTATAAATCAGAGACGTTCCTAATTTGAAGCCTCCGAAATGCCCCCACGCTCCCGGGTCGTGGGCTCCGATTCCAGTCGGTCGTTGCTCTCCCAGGCCGGTTGGCATCCCTATTTCCCCAACGACGGATATTATCACGGCCCTGCTCTTCGAACGATAATAATCGCAAGGGCAGACCTAACGGTGCCTTTAATGCGAGGGTACGTTTCGGTGTTACTACAACGCTCACTGCATTTTAAAATTACTCAGTTGAACGTGCTTTTGTATGTGTAATTTTTGGAGGAGATGAACTGATAAAGTTTTCACCGTTTGGTTTAATGTTTATGGATTGTAATGGTGTTTTACAATGAAACTGTTAACAACTCGTGGTGCATACAGCAAGCAGTATGTTTATCCAAAACAGAAAAAAAGAACTGTAACTTTAATTTACCTTCAAGTTATCGGAAACAATCTAACAGGCAGACAATATAGATATACGCAATTACTTAATAAACTATTTGAGTAGCATAACACGTACGCATTAGGCACAAATGTGTTCTATTATTTGTAAAGTCACGAAGGTGGCAGTTACACCTGCAAGGAGACAATCATTCTGTTATGCTAATTCTGAACTTTGGATTCCGTAGCTTATGTCAATAGTTGTCACGAACCACTGGGTAAACTCATATTGTCGATTTCAACCCTACTATATTGTCATGGTAATCAAGCATTGTAGAAAACTAAGTTACAATAGTAAGAGCAATGCAATTTTGGTATATCAAAGACTTTAAATAAATCGTGTTTTCTTTTTGTAACACGTTTAATTTTATTCATAAAGTATTCTACAGTATGATTAAATAAAATGTCGATGTATTTTTTTGTAAATGTTATCGAGCGGCAGATGTAGCTGTTTTAGGGTGGAATATACAAACGTGTTATCGCAATGAAAAATACGATCGTTGTTGAAAAGGTACAGGATTACCTACTGTTGCGCTGCAGTTGCTTTTACGTTCTCTCTAAAATATATATCAACCAAAGTTAGCCAAGTTATTCATATTAAAAATGTAATAAATGTTGTTTGTTTGTCAACAGGGCAGTGACAGATCCGCGAGATGGCCGGCGCGTTGCACTCAAGAAACTGCCCAACGTGTTCCAGTCGCTCGTCTCCTCCAAGCGTGTCTTCCGCGAACTCAAGATGCTTTGCTTCTTCAAACATGAAAACGTGAGTAGCCATTCTTATGTTAAAAGTGCCAATACTAAAAGTATTAATAAATACAACATTATCAAAGCAATATATTATAATAATACTTGGTATTATTATCATCTTTTCCAAATCTATGTAGTCAACGTCAGGATACGGGTCCCTCCCTCAACTCCCTAAGGAATAGCCCTTCTAGTTCTTCGCATCATTCTGACGAGTCATTTTGAGGTCGTCGATCTAAGGCTCTCTGCTTACATTTTGAAATTGCATAGTTATCTAAAAAACGGTAAAATGTCTTCGATACATTCAATAAGATGACAAAGCTTGCAACGGTCCTCCTATCGACCGTTCAGTTCAGGACAAAATACGGAGCAGCAACATTTTTTATTTTCACTTATTTATTGCTCTCCGTTCCATTGATATTTTTCAAAGGACTTTGTGTCCTGCACGAATAAACGATTAGTCGTTCTTGTTCTTTGATATTGGTTTTAACTCAACTAACTGCTTATTCTTCAGAGTCACAAGTTATTGTCTATCGAAATGCTCCTAATAAACAAAATTATTCCTAGGATAATTTTAATATTACGCAAAGGACTAATTATCGGGATGTTTATCGATCGTCACGTTTGCTTGTTCACTTTCTTACCCAAGGGACGGGACCTTCGAGAGATAAGACTAGCTTTATGAATGTTAATTAAGCCTTTTACATGAACTCCGACGATTATAATTACGCCTTCGGTGATTACTAAGGGCAAATTTTAAATTTTATTAGTAATTATGCGATTTTGTTCAATGTTTATAAATATACCGGTGACGAACCTGTTTATTATGATAATAGGGTATGGATTGGACGTTATAATAAAATAATTATAATGCATTAGAAGCGTGCTTCATAATTTATTCATTTTCACTGTGTTTATCGATCAATGTGTGTTGTGTGCGGTTTGTGCGCATTTGTCCCCGTGTATAAACAAAGATTTGCATTGAAACGAGAAAATTGGCTATAACGTCCATTGTTATGGTTAATAATGTGTCAAGCCGACATATGATGTGAGCTTAGCGCTTATCAGCCGCCGAAGTGTTGTGTATGCCACTAAATAATGTTCTATCTTTGCAGGTATTATCGGCGTTAGACATCCTACAGCCGCCTAGTCTCGACTTCTTCCAGGAAATGTATCCTTTTTTTAATACAATAAATTGGTCAGTAAACGAGGATCATATAACGTCGATCGAAGCGGTGTTGGGAGCGAGGACGCTGACCTCACACGTGAGTCCTCTAACATTGCATTTATACTCGACGGTACTGTTAGATCACCTAACAAACGGTTTTCTTTGTATTCTATCACTGCTGCAGTGTTATTGAGTTTCGCTCGTTGAACTGTCAGCGCTTTAGGTGCTTTCGTGATACTATTGACAGATATGATTAATTTTACATAGTTTCTGCTGTGAAGATCAAATTGCATGTTAGAAATTGTGTGCCCAATTGCGGTATTTAAATTCTTTATTTCAGTGCTTTTATCAAATTTTTTATTCATTTATTCTGAATATAACCTTGCAATGCAAAAGTGACCTTTTCTGTTCCCATTAACATATTTTTGACGGTTTAGTCCATGTTTGGGACTGTTACAAATTTATAATATGCAGGTACCTAGACTGAATCTCCTGAAAGTAATTATAAAAAGTATTTTAGTTTCTAGACGGCTTCGTTTCTACGTAGACCTTCAATTTCACGCTGTCAGAGTAAGAGATCAAATATTACTGTCATTCAAGACAGTCATATTTGATCTCTTAAGTTTCTGACGTCAATTTTCACCGTGTCTCGGTTTACGTCCAATTTAGTCATTCTTCGATACTGCGGCAATTTATCTCTTTCAACCGCCATATAAATATCCAATATAAAAGAATAACACTCGGTTTTATGTTTCAAATTTTATATCGCCCGCTCTACCTATTGTAATTTTTATATGTGAACTGTGGCTTCGTGATATTTTTTATTCAAAAAGACAACACCTTTACCCGAAATTGTTTTATTTGTTGTCCCACAATATATATGGTTCTATCAATACCTGGCTTAGTTAGTCACTTTCTTAAACTTGTTGGTGTTGCTGTACGTGAGCGAGCCGATGACCAGAATATTAAACGAAAGTGTTTAATACACTTTTACTGTGTTTATAATTCCGCATTATTGAATAATGACCGTCAATTATAATAATTGACGCTTCAATTGATTTCATTCAATGGGTAATTTCTCAACAGCAGCTGTGTAACATCAAGTCTGATGATGTTTATTATGAAAGTGTAATTAGTTCAATAATTTGGTTTATTATTATGGAATCGATATGTGTGGTGAAGTGGGCGAGGGAAGGGCGGCGTCAGCTGGCAGGAACACAATATCCCGGCGCGATGCCCCTACATCGACGATTTATTCCCCTTCAAGTTTTATTGAAATTCGAATGGCACTAGTCCGCGTCCGTTCAGCCTTGCCTTGCGATGTAAAATGAGACCGACGGCAAAAGGAAAACACGGGAGACCTCTGTTAAGTGGAGTAGCTGCCACGGAAAGAATTATTGTTCAAATCACACGTTGAATGGCAATGAATGAACAAAAACGTGAGAATCGTACGGCTGTGACAATAACTGGTTTAGAGTTACAGGTGCGAATTACTGAAAGATTGTCTAATATTTTATCTAGTACTAGCTTCCGCCCCGCGGTTTCACCCGCGGTCCCGAGTGCTCCGATCGCCACCAAACCTTACAGGATTACCCGCGGGGCTAATATGATAAGCTAATATTTCATTGAAATCGGTCCAGCCGTTTCGGAGTCTATAAGGAACATACATACATAAAAGATTTGCAACATAGAAGGAGCAGGTACTGAGTTTTCAGATCTTCTGATCACTTAGTTATTTATTCTCTTGAATTAGGAAGGGATTTTTGATAATTTATATTCTCATACCCATGTCTAACATAATGGTTCTAGATAAATCCAATGACTACCGATAAAAGTATCACCAATTTTGTCCAGTTAGTTACCGATTTAAAACTATCAAAGGGACGAATTCGTACAGAAAAAATATACAATCTTTCCCAGTTCGTATTAAAAGATCTTTACCTAAAAAAAGATACTCGATCTTCGGGACAAGGGCATTGGGGTAAAAAAATGGTAACGTGGACGAGCAGGTAAAAATAGTGACAAGTATTTGTAATAATAACGTATTTAATAGCAAATCTTATTCTATTTCTAGCAACTTCATTTGATTTACCCTACAAAAATTCATTCATATAAACGTAAATCCTCTTATGTATTTGTAACATTCGATTCTAGAAATGCATCAGCATTTACAAGAGATCCATTTGGATCCGTTTCGTTCAAACCCATTGGTGTAATAGAAACTTCACAGCTCCGGGAAAAAATATTTCCAACATAATCGATACCTACTTGGTACATTGGTCTATATGACTTTTGTTTGGAATATTAAGATTTCGCTTGACGTGGTACTAACTCGGAAAACTTTTTCTTTCTGTATGTTAATTCAGAGCGTCGATTGTTATGAATAAATTTATTGTCCATTCAGTCTAGTTGAATACGCACTTGCATTACCATTATTGGCCAAGTCTCAGCCAAGAACCTGAGCAATTTCCTAACATCGCTCTCGGAGGTTGACGTTAACACTTGGGGATTATCTTTATAAAATAAATAAAACCTTTATGGAGACGTTTTGATTCTAAATGAACGAATAATTTATGAGACTGCTTCAAAGTTATATTACTAGCAAAAGTGTTCTGGTGTCTGGATGATAGTTATAAAATGGAAATCAGTTTAGTGTTTCGATGAGTTGTTTATGCGTGTTACGCGTTATTCCGAGCTTTCACATCGTACGTAAATAGAACTAAGTGCTTCCGCTAAATAAAATGCAGTGTCGCTCATTATTGTTTGTGACGTTACTATATGCTCATTTTTAACCGACTTAAAGAAAAGGAGGAAGTTTACGTTCGACGCGTGTTTTTTTTTAAATATATGTTCACCGATTTCTCGGAAACAGTTTAACCGATTTGGATGGTTTAAACTGTATTCTATCAAATTAAATCGCGAGGTAGTCGCATATACATAGTATCATCATATACATCAGATACGATGGAATTCCTCTACGGAAAAAAGAGCATGAATATCGCGATACAAATATTTTATTCAGTATCGTCGACAATTATTAATGATAAGCATATCTTTGATGAGTGACAAATCTTGAGAGGTATTGAATACACATAAGAAACTCGAAATGGAAACGTCGTTTTTTAGGGTTCCGTACCCAAAGGGTAAAAACGGGACCCTATTACTAAGACTTCGCTGTCTGTACGTCCGTCTGTCTGTCTCCAGGCTGTATCTCAAGAACCGCTATAGCTAGACAGTTGAAATTTTCACAAATTATGTATTTCTGTTGCCGCTATAACAAAAAATACTAAAAACAAAATAAAATAAATATTTAAGGGGCGCTCCCGTACAACAAACGCGATTTTTTGGCCCTTTTATTTGTTTTGTGGTAGTTCCCGTTGACCTAGAAACACGAAATTTGGCAAAAAGCAAGGTCTTACAGCACAAATAAAGGAAAAATTCCAAAATATAAAAAAAAAGTTGAAAATTAAAGGGTGTCCCCATACATACATAGTTACGCCAATTAATAAAGACATCTGAGTTGTATGGGCGCTGATACAATTTAGAGGTCTAGCTTAATTGGCACCAACCTCAAATAAGGTAAATAAATATGTATAGACGATGGGTGTATATTGCCACCTAAGACGAATTGCTGTAATTATTTTTATTTTATTTTTATTCAGTAGGTAGTTATGTCTATGGATCAATGGGTCTGAAATAAAGGTTTTTTTTTTTTTTAATAAAATTGTGCATTTCCCGTGATGGACGAACAATGGACGAAGTTTTTACGGAACCCTCGCTGCGCGAGTCCGACTCGCACTTGGCCGGTTTTTATATTTGTTTGTAGTGATGTTTTATCAGTATAAAATCGCCTTTTGAAATTAATTCCAATTAGAAAGATTCTAAATGACGTAAATAAAGAAATTTATACTTTAAAATGTCACCTAACGAGACCACGTCTGAAAGAAATACATGTTAAAGAATTCCACCGTCTTTTATAAAAACGCAACCGTCTGAAAACAAAGAATGGAGAAGGGAAAATTGGCAGTTGAAAAACACGCGGGCGATGATTTGAACTAAGCACTTTTTTGAGACTGTCTGCATCATATTCGCGTTGCTTTTAATAAAGAAATATTACACTTTTGAAGTATTTACAATGTACGCAGTTCTCTTATTACTTTAAAATGGCTCTTTTGTCGGATAAATATAGGAGAATATAAATCTTTTGTGTGTTCGCCTCTACTATTTACGCGGAAGTGCTTCATAGCAGGATGAATTCTTTTAGTGCAAATATGCAGAAATCCTTGGCACTCCTCATGCCGTCGGACACGTCAGAATTTGTAACAAAACTCAATTTTTACACAACACCCCTTTGTGCCTGAAGACAACGACGCCATACTCCTCGCGTTTCCACTGCCATGCCATTGTTTTTGTTCTGTGGCCATTTCTTTTGTTCCTTGAGCTGTTTCTTTTGTCCCGATGCTTATATCTTTTGTCCACGGTGTCGTGTCTTTGTTTCAGTGGGTGCAGCGAGACGCACGCGCAACGTGCGTCGTGCGCGCCCGGTGCAGCGCCCTTGCGCGCGCGCTTCCTAATTAGCGGTTTTGCGTGGGCCGTCTGGCCCGATTTAACCTCGCTGCGTCACGCCTCACAGTGATCTCGCGTTAACTATAATTTTGTGATAATTAAACTGTCAAATTGATAAATTTCAAATTTGAAGATCGCTCTATTGGCAATACAATGTAGAAATAATCAGGTAAGATCTTTACCAAGAAAAAGATACTCAAACACATATTTTAATTTCATATGACACGAACGAAAAAAAAATGATTGAAAGTCAATAGGTCGCGTCCAGCTCGTCACGCAACGTGAGTTTCAAAGGTTGCGACGTAAGACTTTATGAATGTTCAAATTAAGGCCCTCAACCTTGCTATTCGAGAGATTCGACCTTTATAAATAGATGTCCCATTGGCCTGATTTAATCTAGCGATATTGAAGGTATTCTTTTGTGTCTTTTTGCCGTTATTCTACTACTTAGACAACGAAACATATCTCCGGATTCTCGGATATCTCGGATTCTGTTTTAGAATATTATAATCTTGTAAACATGACGTTTTTATGAAATGATAACTGTTATTTGTGACAAGATTCTTGTTACATTTAAAGGCTTATTAATTTTCACGTGGTTTGTGACGAGGACATGACACTGACACCGGTCATCGACATACGTGGTTCACACAAACTCACCCAATATCATTACATATGACACGTTGACGCTTTAGTTGTTGGGACAGCCGAGGATTCTGTGTCAGCGAACTCTTTGTCCTTGCTTTGTTTTATTTACATTGAGGACTTCGGATGAGATTAGTTTATCGGCATTACAGGAAGAAGCAATTCGATTATTATCAGTTAAATCTTTTGTCGTAGATTTGAACAGCTGCGTTTCACTTGTCGTCGGTCAAATCTTCAACTGTTTTTGGCACTACATTCTAGAGCACAAATACAGATCTTTGTCACACATACCCACTCTTTGTCTGTTTAACTTAAATTATATTACCCACATCATTGAGAGTGATAGTAATTTTATGTTAATTCTCATTTTCGCATGAAATATTCGAGTGCGTAGGATTACAACGTTACATGGAAAATTTATATCAGCTCTAGGAACTTGGCAACGCATTGAGTTGCGTCGTCCGTCTCCTGTTGGGTACAGTTATCGCCATAAATAGCTAAACGCTGACAGGGGTCCGAAATTTATTGCGCGTTTTGTACACTTTTTTGCCGCTAACATGGCGAAAGTGATATAGGTAGTAGGTACCTTGTTTAATTATTTACTACTCCAAATCAAAGCAACAAAATGTTTTATGCGTCCGAATATACGTTAGTTTCTTGAACACGATTCCTATTAGTACTAGGCTAATACTTTGTGTTGCTAATTTGACTTAAATACAGTCCTTGCTATGATACATTTTCCATGTATTATTAAGTCTAAAATATCTAGTTATTTATTCACCATCATATTCATGTATGTTAAGAACTAATTACGTGTGAATCGTTAGATATGTAACTTTCATGCTCAAAAGTTTCAAAATGTTTCAGAACAAAATATAACAAACAAAAAATTGCCATTCCTTTTCCCGATGATTTTGTAATCATTTCCATTGAAATATCATTCATGTTCAGATTCGCTTCGTTCATCGGTAGGCTTTGTTATGTCTCGTTTGTGACTCTTACAATATTTTAGTAGACTAACTCCGTATTATTATTTTCTATATTGTCTTATACTGTAAAATTTTGTGTACTATGTCCGATTGAAGTTTTTTTTATTTACATTTTATAGGCAGGTGTTAGATCACAATCTCGTCTATGGTAAGTGGTGACCGATAGCGCACATATCCTAGATGGAACTGGCACTCATGTGCAGTTGCCAGAATACACCGTAAAGTGCTATTATTGATGAGTACTTCCTGCAAATGCTTCCATTAAAAATAGAAACAAGTAATTTTGCAGTACCTACCATTTTTTGAGTGACTTTGTGCATTAGATTATTTGTAAATATTTTGGGAAAGGAAAACATCACCATTATTTTATATATATTTCCTGTTACCCAAAGGATGCCTGGAAGAGATCACTTAAGCGATAAGGCCGCCTAGATTGTATTCTCTTCCTTTATTTAAAAAAATACTACCTCTCCTGTATGTATATGGTGTATTTATTAAAGAACATTTCATTCATTAATTCAATAGGAAACCATAGCTCGGTGATAGAGTATTATGTGCCTAACTGGCTAGCTACCACCCTCAGTTTGAAAATTCGTTGCCAACCACCTGTCGGTGTGTTATGGTAGCTGCACTAGAGACACATAATATTAATTAATATTATTTTACGATGCCTAGAGACATCGCAATCTTTTGCTATGTCGAATATTCACTCAAGAAATTGAATACAGCATTCATTTCATTTTTATAGGAACCCTTTCATACGCATCTGAAGGTTTTAATTGTAGGCAATAAACACCAGGCTCATTTTGCCTCGTGCCTTGTTACGGGCTATTTGTTCCCAAGTATTTCTGCTCGTCTATTAATTCATCATGTATCCTCGCGCCTCTTACCTATTTGTGTCTTTAAACGAACCCAACATAAAGGTGAATTTGGCACGGTGATTGTTGTTTTCCTTACATTGGTATCATTATTAGTCTTATTGACGTAAACTGATTGCTGTGAAGGTGACAGCGTTATAATAAAATCGTCTGCCATTATTTATAAGGACAACAATGCTTGGTAAATAATGAGTAACGGTCTCAGACATGTGGGAGACAGTACCTAATCATATAAATGGTATCGAAATGTTTGCATTCATACAAGTACTCATAAAAAAGTTAGTTCCAGAAATGGTAGTTGTATGTCACGAGTCGAGTAATAGTACAGGTCAGACTCTCAAGGGAATGGTGACATGTTTTATGTTTATGATCCATCTCAGTAAAGTTATTTATGTAACTATGGTGTATTTTATTCATTCGTAACTTTGAAAGTGTCATTTTAGGTCAGGGGAATTAAACCTGAATAGACTGATTTCTTAGAAACCTAAAAGATCGATCCCCGAACAAATTACAATGGATTGAGAATAATACATTTGAAATACCATTCATAAATCTGGTAACAGCCGAAAAGGGAATCCTTAAATTTATTTATACGCAATTAAATTAACAAAGAAATATGCCATTCCACAGAATTTAAGCAGCTTTAGATACCATTTAAGTAAAAGTTTAACGGACTGATATAAAATGGTCGTAAAACTTGTAGGGGATGCAGTAAAATGTGTTGGCAATCTTTAAGACCTTCTATTATACATGCCATATTCAGTAGAATTATATTTTCGTAGCCAAAACAAGATAGTCCTCTTTTTTATGTAATTGGAAACACATTTTTCGATCCAACAATCTCTAACTTAATCCAAGTTTGCGCCTTACTAAATAAAATATGCTGGGGACGTCATTCATGTCTACATTCGATCGATATTGTTGTTCTTATTAATACAAGTGTGAAACATTGTAAATGCCATATCGCGAACGTATACCGAACAATGAATACGGCCAACAAAGGCATGCTAAAAATGACGTTACACACATAACTTTAAGGCCTTCGTGAAACATTAAACCTTGGTTTTATTTACTGCTCACCGGTTAAGGTAGAAGAATCTTGCCGTAAATAATCCGCTTTTATGATATTTCCACGACTTCATTAAATCCCTCGATGATATAACTCTTGAGTTACGTAGATATATCACGCTTGTTGAAAAGAGAACGTTAAACATTAATTAATTATTGATATCGACGGTAAAAAATGTATAATGTACTTTACGATTCGAAGAGTTTAAGGTGGCAGCTTACGGTGCACGTTGTTGAGATAGGGCTGAGGGCGACCCTACCCGTTAATGTATTCTGGCAATTTCGCTAACCCCCGCACCACCCGGCTGGAACCCGGCTCTACCCTAGATTAAATTAATTCCCTTCTGTTTATCATTATTTTTTGTTACTTATCCTTTGGCTTAACCGTAAGACGCCCAAAGATCTATCTTCGATTATTTGCGATACGTGGGATAGTGAACTTGGCTGTTACAGAAAATGGTTTCGGATTTACGAGATTGTGATCAAAGCTTCGGGTGATATATCACGAATTCTGTCTCGCAATAACATAATCCGCTTTTTATCCTTAAGTAAGTGCTGTCATGAAAATGCTGTCAATAATCCCTAAATTGAGTTATTCTGAGAAACTCTTTGAGGTATATTAAAACTATTGCGATTGGCCGGCATTCTATTTCTCACGGGGCTGAAAGCAGTTTCGTGTTTCCCCTTGCAGTAACAACTTCCTCTTACTGCCTCGTCACAGTTGTCCCGGCTTCTGTCTATTTATGAAATGCTGAGTACACACATGGGATCCTATGTTACATACGCAGAAAATTCCTGAAGCCTACCGATTAATCAGTCGTCAATTTATTGCATGGCCACACTCGCCAACTGACGGGCTATTCTCAGATTAATCGTATCATTGAATTAGTTCTCGTCGTCTCAATAAACTTGTTGAGCAAGCGGCAACGACTACTTTGGACACGTTATGTCTGTACTTGATACTCTATGTTTAATGCTAAAGGTTCATATTGATCTCACACGTTCGTGTTGATTAGTATGAGAATCTGTTAAAACGGTTTATTCATATGGGACTGCGAGATCGGTATTGTATATTAATTACCCGGAAAACCGCAACACATTCGCCTCGCCAATGTGTGTCTTCCTCAAACATAATATTTTGATTAGGGTGCAAATTTTGGAATATGTTATTTTAATAAATTTGTTCGATGGGAAAGTTGGCACAAGGTGGACGAGTGGCTTCTTGGCTTGCTCGAGAGATCAGTGCTGGCGTAGCCTCTTGTCCTCTGCCTGTCTCGATGACGCCTTGGAAGCTTGCCCGGTAGGCTTTAGATAAACTTACCGTATCGTAGATCCATATGTGCAACCGTTTCTGTTATGTTTCTACAGCATTTTGTACATTCAAATAAAAAATGAAAATGTTCTCCCTAACAGCAAACACTCGAGGTGTTATAATGAAGAGTATCACGTCGCATTGAGTCTCTATCTGCGTCCCGCATTCGTTAACAAAATGCAAGTTTTAATTTATTTTTTCTGGCATTTCGAAATCGCTAGCTTCTGAAGTAGAATTTGAAATGCTGGGCGTAATATTTTCCCCTACGGAGCGCAGACTGGAGCAGACTTCGTTACTCAGAATTATTGCAGGCACAGTTCGTCGTATAATATGTAGGTATGTGGTCATATCACGTATGTAGTATATATTCGATAAAAGTTTGCTCAAGGTCAATATTACAATATTGACACGAGAATATTGTATCATGCTTTTAACTCATTGACTCTTTTCAGTTCGGTAAATTTTCAATATCAAACAGGTGACTGCAAATAAAGAATTTGACTAATCTATCATCGCCATGCTATTCCTGTAAAAGTTCTTTGACTGTCGCTTTCAAATTGATATCGCCTTTAGAATATTAGACATTTCTTGTAAGACTTCCAAATTACTTTCGTGCCTTTTGAGAGGCGTCCGTTGCGGAGAATTTGGCTGCTCGCAATGTTGAAGCTATAGTAATCTTAGTTGCTATTAGGGAAAGTTTGTACACTCTAACTGGAAAAGTTCCAAGGTCATGTTTAGTTTAAGCTTTTTCATTACGTTATAAAGCTCGTCTGTTTATAAAATGGAAATGAGATCGTGAACGTGTAGCAGTTTTTCTTTTTCAGTTAATTTCCATTGTGTAGATTAGCTTCCTGCGGCGAATCGGTAGCGGAGGAATAAAGACGCGAGCGGAAATTCGTTGGGTAGCTAGAGCGCGCGCCGCCTCCACCCGCTAGCTTAAGTGCAATTCTTTTGCTTACTTTGTTTTATACATTAAATCATTCTATATGTCTGTGCTGTGACGTCATTGAACTTTATATTCATTAAAGCCGACACCAAGATAAGAAATTTCATGTCCTTTAGTTTCGTCACATGCATCAATATATTACTAACACACTTCTTATTTGATTTATCATTAATTCAACAGTAAATGTTAATATTAAACGTGATATGAGTATTCTTATTACAATTGACACGATATCTTTTATCACCTTCTTCGATCGCTCAATCGCTCATCGTCATCGGGAGCGTTGTTTTTGCGCTCGACCGGCTCGCGCTGTATCTACGAGTAAGCCGCTATTCATCAAAATCCGACCTTTGCTTGGCGTGAACCTGACGTATTTTAATAAATTAAACTCTGGACCAGCGATAATTATTTTATGTGCAATCGGCATAATTTTGAATAGGTATGGAAGTCTAAAGATGTACTTTCAACTGCCATTTTATCTTGTATAGGTTCCTTTTCACCTAAGGTTATCTGGAGTAGTTGCATTAGCACTTAGCACTCACTTTGTTATTACTTCTATCTATTTGTTATTTTCCTTTTTTGTGGTCTACAATGATATCCATATCCATCTACTTCTCTTACTATCTACTATTATCAAGGGACTTGATAATTATCAAAGAGGTAAGTTAGAAGGGTAAGCATCGCCTTACAATCTACTAAAATCTCTCGTGGGTTGCAAAAATACATTTACTACGCTCACATTCAAGTCGGTCCTTAGATATTGTTTTTTTTCCATTCGAGACTTCTCTATCTTTCCTATTGAATACCACTTCTAAGTAGATACATTTTCACTTTCATAAATACTTCTCGAGTGAAAATTATTATCTTGATTAGTACTTTTCGCGCATCGCACGTGAACCGCCGATAATATGCTTTTATTGTTTTCATGATCTGTTCAAATAATTTACTGTTGTTTTCTCATATAATACATAATTAAACATCTATCAGTATCCATTTACAATTCTTATCTCTTTTCATTTCACTACATTTCATTTGTTTTATTTATTTAGCCATACAATGTCGCTTATAACATTTTTTTATTGTTTACTCTTAGATAAAGTACATTGAATCTACATTGATTGATTAGTCGACAAACTTACAAGCTGAGTATCAACTCCCACAAAATCGGTTCATTGCCTCCGTTAACTACAGTTAAAGGTTATTATGCCCCAAATCATACTTACATCCTTCGTTATCACCATTGTTTATTGACAAATGGCGTGATTGACCGCCCTGCGGCCCTTGTACGATGTTTCGAAACTCTCCCTCCGGTACAGGGTCGGCGCGTATCAAAAATTCAGAGATACGCCGGACAAATGTAGGGCTACCACACTTTTACTTTTACAGTATCATATCATACTCGAAGTAAAAACCATTTATTCAGTTTAGGCACTAGGAGGGTACTTATGAAGGTCAAAGCTATGTATGCTGCTTTCAACTGAGAAGGACCATGTTCTATAGGCGTCTTTTTGTAATGCCGAGTAGGCTATTGGCTCTCAAATTCAAATTGCTGTAACATACCGATGCTTGGCAACAAATTATCAATTAAAGGGTGGTAGCCAGCCAGGCCAATAGTACTACACAGTACATAGTACCTACTATAAAATTAACAAGCAAGACATGCACTTAACACTCACAATTTTACAATAAAGTACGTATAAAAATATATTTTTCAATAAGTTACATCTAGTTTTGGTCAAGACTTTTTCAAAGCATGGTAACCCTATGCGAATGCCGACGGCCAGGGCTGCCAAATGGACGTTGATGGATAGTGGACGTAGATGAGTGAGACGATGGATACGCATTGCTTGAGACTAACGCCGCGCGCCGCCGCGTCTCTGCGATTGTGTTCAGTCAGGGACGCGGTAAAACGTATAGACGGTGGTAGGGTACTTTGTAGTACTCGTCTGGTTGGCTACCACCCTCAAGTTGAAAATCTGTCGCCAAACACCTATTGGTGTGTTCCGGCAGCTGCACTTGAGAGCCAGTTCCTTCTAAGCTTTGTGTGCTTACCACCTTCGGCCATATCATCACTTACCATAGTGAGTTGTGGTCAAACACAAGCCTATACAAAGTAAAAAAAAAATGTTGGTGATATATGCATAGGTACATTGTGACTATTTGTGACACTCGGTATAGGTAGGTTGTGGTGGGCAAGATTTGAACTTCGAATTGTTTTAAATGTTTCTATTTAAATAATTTGTAATTTGATCGTCAATGAATGCTGAATTCATGAGATAGGTGAAAACAAAGAAATTATTTAAAATAAATATAAATATTCTGGGACATTATTCCTCACACACGGCCAAGTACTAACAAGTAAACAGACATACTTTGTTTATAAAATATAGTGTCAACGGGAGTTAGGTATTTGTGCGTAAGACAGGATAAAGAACGATTAATCAACGTCCTCCTTCCGTGTGCCGTTTCCTCAGTGCGGTCATTTGAAGATTTCGCTGAATGTCCTTTGTCAGACGAACGTCTAAATTCGGCTTATTTTATCTGTCAAAGCCTATACTTTTATAACAAAAGTGTTTGCAGTAAAGTTTGAATAAAAGGAAAAAACAACAAAAATAAAACCAACTCGAAAATGGGTTTGTAAAAACAAAATAACGAATAAGAAATTCTTATCCGACAGTTTCGGTGAAAGAGTAGCACGTGTTCCATACAAAATCTCAAACTCTACCAAAATGCACCGATTTTACTTATACAGTCAGATTAGAGATCCTTAATAGCTTTTATGTTTCGTAGTGCAAACCTATTGTGAAGTCTATTTTATATTTTTGTTAAAAGTTAATTTTATTTATCAATTTTGAGTAGGTAGGTATATTATGTGTGTTTAATACTTCATGACCGAGGATATGTATATCATTAATAAATTGTCGTCAATATTCAATAAAATCGCAAAATTCTTGCTGTTTTCTGTTGAGGAATTCAATTAAATCTTCAATTTAGATTCCATGGTCAGATGATGATAAAATTTATATCGAGAAAATTCTTTCCATGAAAAATAAATATTTATGCCCGAATCCGGATTGATCCGAATCCATAAAAAAGAGAATCTATCCTCTTTTCTTTTTTTTGGAGTCGTTTAAAAATATGAAACTATTATATCGCCTATCATAAAGTGATATCGTGTCTCTGTATGCCACGGTCTCACGCTTGCATATGTAACTATTTTCCAAATTATTCAAGTCACGAGCAATACGTTTTCCATATATTTCAAGTACGTTCTATGCAAATATGACCGGCGACTAGTGTCAACCGGTTCTCTTGTCATAAAACTCGTGTCGATGATCCATCAATGTCACCTTTTTACCTTCCCTTTACGTTACGAATGGAAAGGACGCACTCACAAGAGAAAATAACGTAAAGACATAATGCCAGCTCGGAATTGCGACATTCCAACGGTGCTGACACATTCGTTCCGTATAATACACATGTGAAGAGAATATTCATAAATTCGACTCGGTAATTAGAATCAAGAGAGATATTGAAGTGCACTGACAGAGTATGTATTGTTTAGGAGCCCGTACTACCGTTTAACATCTACAACAATGGGTTTAAAATAGAGTGGAACCGGCTAATGTGCATTAAAGTTGGTCACTTCAACGGTTTCGCAAACATAAGGTAACCCTAATCATTAGCCTACAACTGTATGTAGTACCTACAAAGAAAATAATAACGTTTGTTAAGAAACTTTAGTTCATTAGTTTGCCAAAAATATATTTAGTGGATAATAATTCATACTACCAAATGTCATATACGTTTAGGTTTGTTTCCTGTGATGAGCAGGGGCAATTTAATTGATTCATAAAACATGGTAAAGTAGCAAACACTGATTTTTTTAATCGACGGCGCTGCCCACTGCACTCATTAATTAATTCTAATTAAATATTAATTGACCGTGTTTATATCTCGCTTCCAGTCTGGTCGTAAACCATTTCCAATTAGTTGACCTAAAACATATTTTTTTTCATTTTATTCAAAATAATTAATAGTCAATTAAACCGACTTCTGTATCATAGTTATAAGCAATTAAAGCTTTTATAAAAGCCATATAAAACAAATTTTAATAATGTTTTGTGTTTGAAGCCTTAACAAAGCATAAAAATATGGGTCTCGAACACGTGACGAGCGATTTATCGGTCGTGAACAAAGATGTCCGATAACGAACTTGTCTAGCGAGCTAATCGGTTCTCAGATAAGTTACGCTTACAATAAAACTGTTCCTGAACGTTAGAGCGGGTGACTTGGGGGCTGGCTTTATGGCCTCTAAAAGGATTTTTTGTTACACAAATGTATTCGTATGTTGTTGGAATGAGACTGGATGCACAGCTGCATAACATCCGGACGTAGCATCCATGATATATATATATGTGTGTATGTATAATATGGCCATAATGTAAAATGCATAAGTGTACACTACGTCTTATATTTTGGTTGTACTATATCAATATGTTTTTTTTATCGTTAGTACACAGTAACGAATCTGTATTTATTTTTACCGATAACAATGTCAATATTGAAATGTATTGAAACATTTTTCATGTTCTAATCGCGTGACCTGAAATTGTTAAAATTAAAGTTAAATATTGAAACATCCAATTGGTTTACAATTTTTCTGTAAGTCTTGTAATAAATCAAATGTCTTCTATAAAGAATTTAGTTTTAGTCGTCGTTGGTGAGAGAGCGCACGGGGTGGAATCAACCCCTCTGTAAATAATTACCACGCCCGTTCAGAAGGGCGCAGCCCTAAACCTACCCCATAGATCCCGACTGTGTTGTTACCAATATCAATTGTTCGTACGTTTCTAGATAGCTGAGTTAAAGTTTCGAAAATTAAGGAATAAGTAATTTTAGTTGGATCAAAATTCATGCTTCCATTCCAGGAGCTTCAATTCTTTACCATGTCAATAAATTGCTTCGAATAACTTAGGAATATATTTGGCGATGTTTGAACTTATTTTCATAATTCATATATTCATTCGATAGATTCGCTAAGTCTAATTAAATCATGTGGTTTGAATTCGATTCGATTTACAAAACGACTTAATCTTCGCATCATTGTTTTTCTTTACTATGTCAAGGCAATATTAGATTCATTCATCAAAATTGTGAATGAATAAGTAAATGGTGCTACGAAATACGTTCATTATATTGATTGCTTGACCTTGTATACGTATTTAACGTTTCCATTGCGAATTCTCTTTGCTTCTAAACAATCGGTTGGAAAGCGTATAACATTTTTTAATTAGCTTATTTTGCCGGTTGTAGTCTTAATACCTTGTCAGTTGTTAACCTAAGAAGCATTTCTAATTAAGTAATTATGGATATTCAAGCATTTCGATTTATCATGCATTACAGTAAAATAGACAGCTTGCCTAATTCATTACCTAAGTATATGCCTAAATATCAAAATATTCGAACATGAAAATAGATTCCTCGTTTTCCATGTCGGCTTTGCTCGTAGCATCAAAATATAAATCGAGTTCCCGCGGTTCCACGGCGTATCATCCAATAGGGATAGATTAAGCCACCGACCGCATATGTACGTGACCGGATCGGACCCGACGATGCAATACTTTTGATATTTTTCTGCGGTAATTTCTCCTTTGATCATTTCCATTATGTGAACTCATCTTTTGATCCGTAAGCCGTGAGAGCACTTTTTCTATTCCGCCGTGATAGGTTTTATGTCGCTATTGAAATGAAATATAAAATAATATTATTACGGAACGTACTCGTATATATGTCGTAGACGAAGACGAAGTCCGTTAACAGAGGGCCTGCAAATCGTAGAATGAAATAAATAAATTGCTACGTTTTTTACAATTGCAGGTTGAATAAAGGTTCCCTGATGTAATGTTTCGATTTATTAAGGTCATTAGACAAACGATAGATCCATAAAAAGAAACCTAAACCTAACCTACTTTAAGTCATTTCGTCATTTTCTAAATAACCAACAATTTGTAACCTAAAATTTGCCTGCAATATATATATAAACTAGGGTTAGTTTATGTGTACACAGTAAAAAGTATTTTAAAGTCAAATTGAGTTGACCACGGTGCGTGGATTCACGGATCCGCATGCCAATTTCATAAGTGATGTTACACCGTATTGCTAGCAATATAAAGATTAGAATAGCATGACGTGGGTGTCAAAATAAAAGGCTACCATTTTCAATTTGATTGTATCTACCATTGTACGCAGTAAAAACTCTCACTGAGGTAGAGTTGTTGCAATCGTTACACTAATAATGCGTTGTATAATCGTTTCTTAACAACTCACTTACAATAGTTAGTCAATTTTAACTACAGACAGGCAAAGGGCTAACAAATTATAAGTTTTACTATTGCATTTTAATTACATGATGTGTAAGATAAGATAAATGGGGTGTATAATCGTTAATAAACTCACAAACAATAACTGTACTTTGAAACGTTGAAAATTACTAACAAATTATAAGTTTTATTAGTGAATTTTAACTATAAGGTAGTCCAACCAAGACACAAAAGCAGGCATTCAATAATTCCATTAGATATTTCAGAACATCAGCAATTATTAATAAAAATAGTTACTATGGCAGCGAATAGCCAATAATATTAATCAGATATCCGATATCAAATCATTCATGGAACTTCACAGCTTCCTCCGCAAGGCATTCCATTATTCCACATCTACTTCGAAATTCAAACATCTGTAAGGCTGTATATACAATCGACTTGTGCTTCACTGTAACATATTATCAACACAATGACACTTAACGAAGTGACAAGTGATCACCGTGTACACGAGGTCGACGATACGGTCCAATACATTTTTTGTGTTTGTTTATAATATTTTGTTAGCTAGTTACCATATATGTTCGAGAACATATTTTTTGGTAATATATATTTTTTTTATTATGGATAGGCTTGTGGTTGATCAATACGGTTGTACACAAAGCCTTAAAGAGAGGCTCTTAAGTGCAGCTGCCGGAACACACCGTTGGGTCCTTGGTGACAGATTTTCTATTTGAGGGTGGAAGCAAACCGGGTGAATACTACGTACAAAGTTATGATACGATCACGTTTGTTTACCTTCACCGAAAGCTCAAGCTCATTGTAGAATTCGTTATCATTATTGTACTGTAAAAGTAGATAAAGAAACCCTTTTTTTAGCACAAAATAGAAATGTACCATCGACTTACTGATTCTAGCCAAAAAGGATATACCGCAATAATTTGCGCCATTACTAGCAGACCCCACAAATATTTAATTCTCTAAGATATCACACACAATTAGGTAAATGCCTTTACTCCTTGAATTATTGATGACGACCGTAATACATTACCTAGCGATAAGCTAGACTTAACAAATCCAAATAAAGGTTGGCTACTTTATCCGAATGTGAAATAACTTCTCGTTCTCTCTCTCTCTCTCTCTCTCATCTATGCCTGGTTCTTTTATTGAGATAATTTTTGTAACCATATTCTTTGTAGAGTATAACATCGCCCATTTTTATCAGTATTTATCAGACTGAGAGCCGAGTCTCAGCGCATAGATGGCTTTTATTTACCAAGGGACATATTTAGAATGAATTTCTTCCGGGCAATCGTGCGCCATCTTCGCCTTCGTTCCTTTATGGTCTATAAAAAAAAGGTTTTTCAGTCAAATACACGAAATACTCCTCAACTAAGATTAGTGTAGGTAATCTTGTATGACTTAACAAATTTTCTTTTGTAAATTCAAACTTAGATTCTTAAAAGCATCCTGCTCTTTAGACGTTAAAGAAGTTATAGAAAATAAAGGTAACAATAACATGATATTAGGCTATGCATCAATTACGTTTAATTTTCAGCGGTACTTTCAACATAGCGAGCGCTAATGCGTTGGCGTCGACTGTAAGGTCGGTAGTGGGTTGCTGGCTTTATGGCCGTTATTTACAGGCTTTATGCCTTCCAATGGTAATGTTCACATAACCATAGATTAAATAAAATCTACTGATACTGCGGTCTTCGATAGGGATTGTAAGACTTGTTGGACGGATATTTTTTTATAACAAGTAACTGAAGAAAATTTATTATGGTAGTCAAAACTTTCAGTATTGCGCTCTCTGGCCTCATTGGAAAACATTTATATACCTTCGGAATTTACATTCACTCTGTGAGGTCCATAGAATGAATTCTGTAAGTCAAATGCTCACACAATAATTATAAGATTTATATCGCACACGTAACGAAACAAAGGGTTACAACATTTATCCCAAATTACAATTCGTTGTAATTCCATAGTCGACTTTCGGGCAAGTCGCTGGGCCGCAACAAGTGTGCGAGTGTTCCACGATTCGTGTCCTGTAATTTCGATAATGGCCACGAGGGGGCGTGTTCGCGCGTGCTGTAGATAAGCGAGATAACGGTCGAGACGGTCCGTCGGGCCTCTGTGCCCAAGGCCTCCGATCCTACGGCCTCCGAACCCGGTCCTCAAGGGCGGAGAGGACATTCGAAGTCACCCTCTTGCGTGGGTAGTTAAATTACGCCGTACGTCTCTTACGCGCCAGTAGAGCTCAATGTGAAATTTAGGAAGGTTTTTACTCGTGTTAGGTGTCGAACATTTACATTATATAAACATAACATTGCGCGTTACCAAATTCCGGGATAGCGTGTTGTAGCGTTTTTGTATTTAATGAACTTTGTTTGTTAAGGGGTGTACGGGTTTTTATTTGATGATACTTTGATCAGCTGAAACGTTTTTAATTGCCAGATTTGTTACTTTTAAATGTTTGTATAAACATAAATTACCCACCTATATTATATTTTACAAAATCAGCAACTAAGGCTTGTTCAAATTTATGATGCATTTAAATCTGATGGATTACGAAACATCTACGTACACGAAATTATTCTAGGTTCAGTTGGTAGATGAATAAATGTTGCCTCTAAAGAACTACAGAGGCTTTTTCACTCGAATTCTAAATGTATCCTGCCTTTATAGGCCAGCAATTCCTTGACTCGCACATAAAACAGTTACGTGATCACCGAGCTGCTCCAGAGCGACCTGCACAAGATAATCGTGTCGCCGCAACATCTCTCCGCCGACCACATCAAAGTCTTCCTCTACCAGATACTGAGAGGTGAGTGTTTTTGGAATTACCTCTTTATTTAGTTACCTCATGTATTGAAAAAAAAAACAACAAGGATCAAGTACAGTACATTATTTATTCTCGACTTTATGTAAATTTCCATAATCGAAATAAATGTGAATAAGATAAAATCGTGTGCGAACAACATTTTTCTAAAGATTTCTTTTATAAATGACCAAACGCATTTTTAAATAACATTTTGGTGAATACACATGAAACATTATATGTAGTTTCAAAGCCTAACCTACCATGAAGGCTTATTTTAACTCCCCATGGCCTAAGGGATTTTCACATAATTACCAACTAAGGTGAAAGATTTTATGGAACAAAATTATTTGATTTGATGAGAACAGTTTTCGTTCTGTCTGAATTGACCCAAAACGGATATCTTGATTTAGAAGTCGAATAACTAAGGTTTTCATGTTGATTGCCTATTATTATATATCTAAATATCTACCTAAATATGTTTAAACTATAAATCCAATCTTCAAATAACAAAGACTAGCCATTTCGAAAATATTACCAAATGATAAAGTATATTTTTTTATACGGACACTTTTAAAGATATATAAATGACGGCTTTATTTATTGTTTTGCCCTATGTACTAACAATAAGCCAATATTTATTCCACTCTTGTAGTACTAGAAACTTTGGCAAAGGGCCATAATATCCCAAATCCCCAATGGTCCAAAGGGTTGCGGTACCTACCAACCTTGTGCTTACGAGTCGCGTTCAGAAATTTCAAACGCCAAGTGTTATGGCTGTATGTAACAACCTAACAACCGTACCAGAATACATTTGGCATCAGCTTGGGAGGGCTGATTCATTGTTACTGTGGTCACTAGCCAAGCGTGGAGAGAACTTCAAAACATGGTTCGTTAAGTTACGCAAATAATTTTATTGTTAGGAAGATCAAAGGTGCTGTAAAATTGTCAAAATTGTAAACGAAAGACGGCGTGGAGTGTCTTTAAAGTATGAATACTCGTATCAATAATAAAAAATATATTATACGATCATAATTTATTAAATAGTGACAGCGTGTTATAAAAGTTAATTAAGCACGTATTTCCCCGCAAACTGATTACGCATATCTCGTAAAATTATCACTTGCAGTTTCCTTATTAATAATACAATTTTGATTGGAAAGAGTACATTATATTTAACTGACGTAAACATATGGGAGGAAACTAGGCAGTAGTAGCTCAAAAATTTCTAGACAATTTATTAATCAAATTAAACCGGATCGCAGCTGTTTTCGCGATTTTCAAGTTCGTTCCATAGTAAAAGTGGTTCAGCATAACGAATCTAATATAGGTTTCGAAAATATGCCATCTCGAAATACTCAGTATATACTATTTGTACAACGTATTGTTTCCCAGAAGAACGCTTTTGTATCGAGATTAAGGTCCATTTTATGATTAAACTACTAATGGTTCATGTAATGGGAGGTTGTCTAATGGATGCCCATGTCCCGTCTTAAGTATCAAACTTGTTTCATTGGACACGCAGACCTTATGGCACTTGTTCGTCTTTTAAACGATTTTATCATCGTCAGTCCTGGCGTGTATACCAACTGGTCAGTATTAACTTCTTCCTTCTTCCTGTTTGTCCTGTGTCATATGTCCTGAGCTCGAAACAAAAACTCCGCGCTATATAAAAACCTCTTTCTCTAAAAGATATCTAACAGCATTAAGAAATATCTCAAAAACAATCCATCATTAAATCCTTTTTAAAGAAGCAAATATTTTTTCATTCAGTATCCTAATCATTGTTGATGGTGTGTAAGTCTACATTCGAGTAAATATTAGGCACTGTACTTATACGAATAATTTACCAGTTACCAGGCGGTCAGTAAAGGAGCTGCTTGAACGTCGTAGAGTTTTAAACAAACTCGGGATCCTTAGAGACACGCTCTCGCTTCCAAAGGAGACAGGGTCGCCTTCGTTGTCGACTTCCACCTGCCGTAAATCAATTAAAACTATCAACCAACTGCTTCTAACTTTCACATCAGGGGCTCAAGTTTCACATATTTGTATTTGGATTTTTACTGTCGAAAACTAATGAATGTCAATATAAAAATTAATGCATAAATGTCGAAAGCATGCCAGAAAAACAAATCCACCGAAGGCGTTTTATGACATATAATTTCATCTAGCATTACGCTCGCTATAAGATTTCAAAGCTAGGCTAATGTAATCCATTTTCGTAAGAAAAGAATCGCTTTCCAGCAGCGCGTTAGTTGTCATCCCGATTTCGTATTATTAATTGGTGCAATTATTCGTGCACTGCCAAGAGATTTCCCGGGAGTGAAACGCGCAAAGGGAGTCAAGAAAAATGCGGTCGTTAAGCCCCCACCGCTTTGCCGGGCGCGTTTAATTAAAAACTTTATAGTTGCACCGCCTTGATGGCTCCCGGCTCTAACTGGAGTCGCATAGACACGCGTCGAACTACTGGGATACAATTTTAATTTCGACGCGGCCAAGAATATATTTATTCAGCTGAATTTTCTGGAGGAAAATAAATTATTTCAGTTCTGCCTCTTAAATAGTATGTCTGTGGTAACAGTGACGTGCGTGACCCTTAGGCTGACTTGTATTGTATTGCTGTCCGGTGCTTTTAGTTTTACCAAGTTTTTTTAATAGTTTTGCTTATTCTCATTTTAGTTTTCTTTTCAAGTCAAGTCAAGTCAAAGCCATTTATTCAGTTTAGGCCCTAGGAGGGCACTTATGAAGGTCGAATTTACTGAAGCTACCACCGATTCGGAAATCAGCCTTCAACTGAGAAGAACCGGCAAGAAACTCAGCAAGGTTACATTTTTTATATATATATTTTTTTTATAATCTGACTATTGGCTATATTTTTTCAATAACAGCAAAATGTACAATACAATATACAATTAAATCAAAAAGAAAAATACCAATACAAAGTAAATAATAAAATGTAACGCAAACAAGTTCTTATTAAATAATAGCGAATACGCTACATAATGGCTAAAACTAAAAAAATAAAAAAAAATAAAACAATATGCGAAGTGCACCTGTGCAGAGTGAAACTATTTCCAAACATCCCTATCTTCAATATAATGAGCTACCTTTATAATTCCAACAGTAAATAAATTTGTAAATATGTAATAAATAATCATAACTTACTCTTAAATAATTATTATACTACGGTAATACATAACAGAGCTCTTTTTATAAAAAAATAACGTTATAGCTACGCCTGAAAAGCTATAAGAAGTCGCAAACAACAACATAGTCGTTCCACGGAGGTCTATTTTTAATTTTAACCTAGGATTAAAAGTTACAAATATTCTTACATCGTGACAGTGAATGCAATTGGAACTATTAGAGGCCACGCGACGCGGATAGATTAAATTTTCCACATAGTCACACTGAGCTGTCACTTCTGTCTCATTTAATTCCCTGCGAACAGGAGAAGCCGTTTTAATGAAAATCCATATCTAACCTGCATGTAGCTAACGTCGACGATAAAAAACCACATTCATCGGGGTGAATACTATAATGTACGGAGCATAAAAAACGGTACGTACCAATTGCTACGTGACGATAGTCCGTGCGCGTCACATTAGTGCTCGCACGAGCATTCTGGGAACGCTATTTGAATCGACGCGAAGTTATCCACTGGCGAACACCACATTTAAGGCAATAATTTTCGGAGAATGCAACTTGTCTTGACCATAACAAAGGCATATTTAGTTCACGTGCATGTTAAGCGTGTCAGTGACATGACCAGTGGTTATTGTGTACCTTTAGGGTGCAGATGCACGGCAGCTAGGCTAGATATGGTAATGCCGCTCGTCCGTCCGTCCGTCCTATCCGCTCGATATTAATAATGTATGGATGCCGTGCGACCGTGCGCGACAACACTACGAGTTCCATTGCGTATTGCGTACCATGTACCGGTGCCTTAGCGGATATCAAAAGATCGTTGATGTTATCTTAACTGCTGAATTGTTTTCTAATGACGCTTAAGTAGTAGCAGTCGGTTAAGGTTCTCCATAAGGACTTATGGTGAACTAAGATTACATGTTTAATTCGCCTTACGAAATCCTTTCTAAATGTAGGTTTTTGATATTAATAAACAGCAGTTTACACCCAATTTACAAACCTGGCATTGATTTATGTCCCAGTCTGAACATTAACAAGGTGGACAAATTGGCATCTTATTTTAGTTATTTTATGATCGTCGCGGTGAACTTATAAGATTTCCCAAGAGCAAAGATCGAAGATTTCTTATAAAAAAAATATGGAACGTTTATAAATGACGTCACTAAAAAAGTTTTTAATTAATTGTATTTACCTACCGTAAGGAGCTGAGATAAGATCGCAAGCTTGCAGGCTTCGAGCGCAGGTTTCGTTGCGGCGGCGGCGGTAACGAGGAGAATTATGGAAATGTGGCGCGCTCCTCGTTCGCTACCTCCGCTCACTATAATATTATTTACGCTCGAGCTTTTTCGTTCAGGAAATCACCTAAACGCACACCACCAATGCCAGCTACAAGATATTCGCTCTGATGAATGACTATAAATATACAAATGTACCTTTATACCAAATTCCATTAAACGAAGTCCAATGATGTTTTCGGACAGTAATTGTATCAGCGAAGAAGCATGTAAAAGGAAATGAAGTATTGACATACGCAGGCGGGAAATGTAGGGGGCGTCTCGGCGCCGGTCGATGGAAAAACCGCTAAGTGGATAGACCTGCCTGTGTCTTTCCCTCTAATGGAATTTAGTTCGGAACGCCTTGTCGTCATCTGTCGAATAAGGTTCTGCGTAAATATGTATAAAGTCCCACATGTACTGTATATTTGTCGATAAATTATGGACCGCCTTTTCTAATAAATTAAATTAGAATATCTATTTTGGTAACAGGATGCGCACGTCGTTTATAATCTCCGTGAGCATGTCCTCTGAATCCTCCTGCGTCATTCCCATGATCCATGTAATACGCCAGTGGACAGCTTAATCGGCTGACATAACTGTCCACCTACCTTTCACAATGTTACAAATATACTAATCTCTATCCAGTATTCCGCTGGATTTAAACACGCGATATCTCAACATCCTATTTATTTATCCACCTTGGACGCGGTTTTATAATGATTTATTGGAACAAAATGCTTTGCCAATATTTTGCTTTCAAGGAAGCTCCGTATCTTAACAGTTGAATGAATGACCTAGGGTTTTTTGTTTTTATAGAAAGGCTTTAGAATCTGAGGGATATGTGTGATCTATGGGTATTGATGAAGTGGGATGCTTATTGCTCACTCTCAGATACAAGTTCGGTGAAGTTTCTTGTCGATAAAGTGACGCATGTGTTTTACATCTACATTCCTTTGATGGCGTTCCCCTAACGGTGTGAAGCTTGTAGGGCGTTAATTGTGAAAGCTCTATCTAACACCAACTGGGAGCGTGAGATCGCGGCGCACGCGCATGCCGCCGACTCATGTTTGTCCAACATCACTGCGCGTGAACAAACATTGCGGTGTGAAGCGATGTACTGTTACTATTGTTGTTCTGGGAATATTGATCTCCAAGTATTTGAGCCTTTTGTGACTTGGTTACTCGGTTCATTAGAATTTATTAACCTTATAAAAATTCTGATGCAAGTGGATAGTGAGGCGTTGGATCTTACGCGATTAACGTGAAATCATTTGTTGAAGTTGTAAAGAAACCACTTTGATTGGCCGCTATTGAAGGGTCGTAATTAAAGTGGCAGTAGGCAGTGATAGCCAGCGGTCGGGCAGTGGTCGTTTATATCGGTGCATTGTCCTCCGTCTGTGCCGTGAACGTTAGGAATAAGGATTTGAGCGGGCGTCGCGGTCGGATGCGCGTGCGCAACCGGACGACGACCCGCGCGAGTAATGGAACCGCTGCCATAATAAACAGCTTTTACGCGCCACTTTTCTCGCCCCCTAACGTATTTATTGTAGCTTTGTTCTTTGGTTTTTATAACTCCACCCGGGGGTTTATTATGTACAATGGAGTCGAAGTAAAATGTATGTAAATTAAAGATTTTTTTACGATGTCGTACGATTTATTTGTTTTGCGTAAACATCTCTTACCGCTGTAGTTTTGAATTGCGTTATTTGAGCTAATAGAATTTACTGACGATTATTTAAAAGACTGTGCGATTTGCGGAATTAAATTTGGATATTAGTCTACATTAGCCCATCGACATCCATTGTTAGACAGACATGAATGTGTCCGAGTCCTGTCATTACTCAGCTCCTTTCTCAGTCATCTGAAATTGTTTTCTCTCGTGTAGGCAAAGTCGTTACGTATCAAAAGTGGTTTGATAGTTAATTTGGCATTTCACACGCAGGCTTCGCGAGGATTTATCATAAAACTCATGCGTGGTTGGTGAAAACTGCGGCATGCCCGTTGGGAAATTAAACTTGATGCTGAGCGTCGAGGTGTCGTTAATTTGTTTTGGCGTCAGGCAGCGCTGGGTGTCGTCGTTTGATATACTTTGTAATGTTCAAGTATTTGACATAATTCGCGTTCCAGCCCTAATACTAAAGCCTAAATGTGGCGTCAATATTAAGTTACTGAGTAAAATGAGTGCTAGAGCTCTGCGGGTACATTTTCATTACTGATACATTACGGAAGCTTTTTACGTGTGCCTACTTCAAGTTAATGATGAACGAGGGAGATGGGACAGGCCATTTGTTTTGTTTTCCGACTTATTATTAGGAGATACGTGGTAGGAGTGTTGGGATAATAATGTTGCTTGAGTAGATGTACCTAACGTTACTTGTATAATTATATTGACTTCTTTAAAAAGTGAAAAGACATGATTTTAATTCTTCTGACAACGAAAACAACGCTCTGTCAGTAATTGCTGATTGGTTTATTATATTGAAATTTATAGTTCAACGAGAAAAATTCCAAATGTATTAGATTCAGTCAACACACTTTAAGAAATTTGGACACAGATATTGTTATTAAAGGCGAAAAATTGGATCTTGTTGTAACAACCGTATTTTTAGGTATCACTTTAGATAGACTTAAGTTCTGCAGCCTATGCAGTGTGGAAAATTCGTTCTCTCACTGTATTAACGAACTTTGATCGTCGAACTTCGAGCCTTTATTGCAAAGAGCAAGCAGTAGACATGTCACTAATGAACTACACTGTACGTGGTAACTATCTATTATTTATACAAGACAAAAGATATGTCAGTTTACTATCAAATCTAGCGGTATTTACTGGAAATGCCTTGGGTACTCTCAAACGGGACGGTACTACTATATCTTTGAACTTGACTTTTATAGTGAAGTTCCGGGAATGTTAATAAGCATAGCACTTTCATGAAGACGGAATGGTGTAAGATTATTTTCTTAGCAAAATAAGTTTTGTATTTTCACGTAAGATTCTACATTAGTTAAGGCAAAGATGATTTAGGGTATTAAAAATGTTACAATTTATAGAGTTTACTTGAGACAAGTTCGGCGAAAAACGGATTATGCCGAATTATGCGATATATACAGGCTGTCTCAAGACTATTATGCCATACGGAGGGTACTTTAAATATCGTGGAAGCAAAATTTTGTTGATTTAATTTGTTTTAAATATGTAACAACTGCTTTTATCGTTTTTTTTGTCGATATTGTGAAATGTACGAAAACGTCTGAATTTTAATGACTATCTTATTTTTAGGGAACCTATCCTTATGATTGATCTGATCTCTATCATAAATATATGGATTTCTTTTTTAACATTCTGCTCCATCCCCAGTTCATACAGGTGATTTAAAAATATCTATGAATACAGTAATACTTACTTTTAAAAATGAAATGAAGTCTTCTTTTAGTGAAATTTTCTAATTACTTTCCTTCCGTGCGACAAACTACAAACTATGCAATGTGATGCGATGAAAATTTTATTCTTACATATTCGACGAAATAACAGATACTTACTATACGTATAATCTATACTCATAATAAAGATGAAGATTTTTTGTTTGTTTGAAAGCTCTAATCTCTGGAACTACCAGTCAGTCTAAGTCTAGTCTATGTCTAACCTTAAACATTAGCAAACTTCTAAGTCTGGGAAGCTAATGTTTAAGGTTGTCTTTGCGAAATAAGCTGCTCTGAAGTAAAACACTTTTGAAAAATCTGTTATTTAACTGTAATTTTCTGAAGAGCTAATAATATTCAACCTTGTTAGAAGGTTGGTAGATTTATATGCTTTGCTACAATTTTGTTTTCCTTTTATAGAGATTATCTACATTATTCATGATGCTTATATTTACCATCTCAATTTGCGTCTTCAAATTGGTTTTGGTACGAAATTATTTTTTAGATTCTATAAACGGGTGATCCAGAGCTGGCCACAGCCTCAAATGAAATTAACTCCTTATTGAGTCTGAAAATAGTATCCGCAGGGTACATTTGAAGTCTAGTGACCTAGTCGGTGTAGACTAAACTGGATTTGGGAATGACAAAATAGATTTTTTATTAGAACTGAATAATACCAGTCAGAAAGTGGTTTCTGGCGGTTTTGATCTTAGTTTACCTTGAGTCTATCGAGTCAATAGAATGAACAATAAATTCATTGATCCATTTACCCCGTGGCCGTATCCATTTTCAATGATGTTTACAATTAGAATTAACAATAATAGAATCGACATTCGAATAGTGGCGGGTAGTCTTCCGATGTTGAAGAACCAGGGCTGGCTGCAGAAAAAAATAATAATTTGAATACAGTAGAACAAACAGTACAGTACAGTACAGTACAGTAGAATGTAACATCGAATATAATATTATAGTCCGAGAGTGGGGTAAAAATAAGTTGCGCTGCTCCAAGATATATTTACTATTTTATAGACTGAGGTGGCAACCCTGGGAATGTGTGTTGGTATTAAATGAAATTGTAATATCAAATATAACAACGTCCCCAGCTGAAAGCATGGCCGGTTATCGACTATTCATAGCAAAATTTATTGCTAACTAGGTTTTTTTTTGATATTTGGTTCAATAACTACTTGAATTACTTTACCAATTTCAATGTGTTATAGCTTTGAACCTACTAACCTTTGTGCTAGAAATTGAGCCGCTTGAACATTACATATCTTTAACTTCCCGACTATTGCCTAGATCTACTGTTAGCCTTCAACACTATCATATCTTTCCTAAATTGAATCCATGTTATATTCGACAGGGCTCAAGTACCTCCACTCTGCGCGCATCCTACATCGTGACATCAAACCCGGCAATCTTTTGGTGAACAGCAACTGCGTGCTCAAGATATGCGACTTTGGGCTCGCGAGGGTCGAAGAGCCGGACGCCAGCAAGAATATGACACAGGAGGTCGTTACGCAGTATTATAGGTGAGTTGAAATGTGGAAATCTATTGTGGAGGTGTAGGTTTATCCATAGGCTGAATATAGGTATATTGGCGTGGTTGGTAAGATCAATCACCCCACAGGTCGTGAGTTCGATTCCCTCTTCGGACAGGCATTTGTGTGCATGAACATGTTTGTTTGTCCTGAGTCTGGGTGTAATTATCTACATATATAAGTACATATTTACAAAAGAAAAGTAATATCCGGCTTCCATAGCATAAGCTCTGCTTCTTAGTTTAGGGTCAGATGGCCGTGTGTGAGGAATAATGTTCCAGAGTAATAATGATACATTCCAGACGCATCGTTTTATCCCTTAAAGAGTAATCTGTGAAAAATATCAGTGGACTGTGGCGAACTGTAACATTAAGATTTGCCGTAACGGTTCGTTTGTTAGTAAAAAAAATCATACAACTAGAGTTGTAAGAAAGAATAATCAGTTTAATTTCTTCTCAGTTAACATTACTAATTAAAATATCGAACTTTTTAATGAGAACATAACAGCACTGATTTGTGTAAACAATTCGGCTTCTTCTCATAACTTTGCCATTTTCCGACCTTTTCATTAAAGTTTGACAATGCTCTGTTTTGTTTTATTTCTACCTTTAATATTTAAGCACGTTCTCGGCAAACGCCGGAGTAATTCCACGTCTGTCGGTCGTGTCTGTGTACCTCAAGAAATGCCTGTATAAATTTCGTAGTAACTCGGCTTTTCCATCGCGCACATCTTGAAAGCTGATGGTTTTACGTGAATTTCGTCTACTTTTTCTCGTATATTAAATTTCCGTATACATGTTAAATCCACGAAATTCAAGCCTGTCAAGTTTTTAATTTATTTTACTGTCATGTAATGTTGCTTTCAATATGCATTTAAATATTTAGGTAGCAAAGATACGTCAAAATAAACCCAACAGAATTTCACTCCACCCGCTCTTACTTCCCTTATTTAGCGCTCTAGTGTTCGGGTCTTGCATAGTCATTTAAATTTAAGTGCGAGCTACACGATGCAAACCCAATCTTACTTAATGTCTTTCACCAGAAGTAATCTAGTCGGATTGAATCTCATGTATTTATTTTATCATGAAAACTAAATCGAATTTTATGGTCGAGGCAAAAACTACTCGGTGTTTTTTAGAATGCGAATTTTGGGTATAACATGTTAACATTGTAGTAAAGCTATAGCCACATTGCGCTGTGGGTGAATGATCATTGCACCGCTAACCGCAGTTTTGAAACTAGGCCACGTCTCGCTCTTCTGGTTTTGAGTCAAAAACATCCAAAAACCACAGTTTCGCATTGTCAGCGAAAATGTCTTGTTTTACCAACGAACCTACACGTACACGCTGCTCATTTGCCATTCATATCGAAAATGAACCGCTTTTGTGTATTCTATCCATTCTTCGTTTTTTTCTGCGGTATGCTGACGGAATATTTTATGTGCGTCATGATTAAATTATTTTTAGATTTTAAACCCAAGTGTATGATTGGGTTCGGAGGGCATCAAATGGGAATGTATGTAAATAAGTACTAAATCCGAGACCTTTCGTCTCGGTTCGTTTGTTTTTATTTATTTATCTCACAGCATTGGATACGCTATCGGCAAACAGGTGAGAATTTAAATTCTGAATTTGTTCTGGCTAGCACCACTGTCTGTTTTGTTAGCATATAAATATCGAAACTATGAGTTAGTACCTCGTTATTTACTTGTTTCCACGGCTCGTATCCTATTCTGTCGTGTTATAACCAGTTCCTTATTTATCCATTTGCTTTGTATGGTGCCACTTTAATTTCCTGTATGTACATCTCACTGTATTTACTGTGCTATGCTGTTTAATTAAATGTCCTTATGTGTTGTATAACAAATAGCTGGTAAATATTCAAGATGCCTAGCGTATGTAGAAACTCGTATTTATTATTTTAACCTTGTCAATTAAAAAGGTTGTCACGTAAGCTCTCTCATCACCATATGAAACATCCTGATCTATTAGTAGTTACTGATTAATTATTGTCGTACGATGTTTTTTTCTATATTTAGGATAGATTACCTTGAATTTGAAGTATGTATTACTTGAAGTATGATTAAAATTGATATAACCAAATCGGAATTTGTTAACGAACCAAGAGGGCTGACGACCAGGTTTTGTTGTTTTTTTTATTTTACATAGAGGTTTGTGTTTGACCACAATCTCACAAATGTGATGATGTGGCCAAAGGCGGTAAGCACACAAAGCCTAAAAAGAACTGGCTCTGAAATGCAGCTGCCGGTACACACTGGTTAGTACGGCGGGTACTATAAAGTATGTGGCGTATGTTCCGCAGTCTTTGGGCTGTATCTGATGATGGATGACTTAAAAATATCAGTATTCTCATTCGGAGTTATTTTGAGATGGATCAGTAATAACAACTATCTTATACCTTGGAGTTGAAGACCCGAAAATTTCCAATAGAGTTATAAACCATCCGTATTTGACGTCGCTTGTTGTCTAATTTTCAGAGCACCAGAGATCCTGATGGGCGCCAACCACTACACGGCCGCGGTGGACGTGTGGTCAGTTGGCTGCATCTTCGGCGAACTGCTCGGCAGGAGGATCCTCTTCCAGGCTCAGAGTCCAGTGCAACAGGTATGTTCAACTAAGTTCCTTATAATTACATTTTTGTCGTGTAAAATAGCTGTTTAACTTGTCGTTTCCAAAAGTTACATATAATTGCCGCGTAGAAGAGGAAATGCTGTCTCACTAGAAGCTTAAGGGCTGATTTCGCTGGATCACAGATAAGCTATTCTTCTAATAAATTAATACATAAGCAGCCAGATACCGCTTATCTGGCCATTGAAGAATCAGTTTTAGTGTATTTGTGTACACCTGGACCTCATTTTGATCAAAGCTTTTCCTAGATGGATCATGGAATTTAACCAGCAATTAACGCTATCGTATCGTGCCTATCTATCACGGAGTCCGTTTCCTTTGAGGTGATTTGTTTCATTAAACTAATACACATCATCACTTATCATGGTGAGATCGTGGTGAAGCACAGGTCAATAAAAACAAATTCAAACGACATCGTGTAAAAAATAAGATGAAATCACTATTTTACAATCCGGAACGCAAAGTTTAACAATTTCCTTCTATGATTTTTTTATTTAGTAATTGCATGATTCACTCTCTACTCGGTAATAAGTCGTTCATAGTTTCCGGCAATGAGACGTCTGTAACTTTATTCCAGCTGGAGCTAATAACGGAGTTGCTGGGCACGCCGTCGCTGGAGGACATGCGGCACGCGTGCGCCGGCGCGCGCGCACACATGCTGCGCCGCGCGCCGCGCCCGCCCGCGCTCGCCGCGCTCTACACGCTCTCCGTGCAGGCCACGCACGAGGCCGTGCACTTACTCGCTCAGGTATCCTCTCATTCCTCACTTAGGTATCGTCTTTCGCCTTGGTTAACTTTCTATTTCAGGTGCTAATGTCAAATGAGGCGTTGTTAGACTTTTACCTTTGTAGCGAACTTAGGTTTTAAAAAATTAAGGCAGCTCACCACCTTTGACCGATTCAAGCTCAAGTTGAAGATCTATCTCCTAGAACCTACTAGTGTGTCTCGGTAGCCGCGAATTAGTGTCAGATGGCATACTTCTGAGCGTTATAATCTAAAATCTATGGCAAAAATTTTGCTAAAAATATTTTGCATCGACATTGCTATATCGACAAGATTATTGCTGCAAAACTAATAGAGTGGGTAACATGAATGTAGTTAATGAATGAATGGTACAATATTCCAGATGCTAGTGTTCGACCCGGCGAAGCGCATCTCGGTGGTGGACGCGCTGGCGCACCCGTACCTGGAGGAGGGGCGGCTGCGCTACCACTCGTGCATGTGCAAGTGTTGCTACAGCGCGCCGCCCGCCGCCCGGCACTACTCGCCCGACCTCGAGCCCGTCGCGCCGCACGCCTTCCACGACGGCTGGGAGAGGAAGCTCACCTCCGTGCATCAGGTCAAAGGTAATACCGTATCACACTACATTGCACTCTGTCACTCGCTCACGAATGTATTGCCGTCGCGCTCACACAGATGTGTGACCGACAGAGACGAGCATTGATACGTCAGATGTAAGGAAATCCCGTTACGTAAACGACACTTTTCTACTCTACACTTGTCTACCGTATACCTTGTGAAACTTGTGTACGATACATTACTGTAAGCTAGACAATATTACACTACGATATGCAACATTAGGTGGTTTTGCATTCTCGTCATATTTACGGACGTTTATATAATGTATTCCTTGAATAGAATACGAATACTTACAAATATCACTCGTATTTTTATTTGTACCAAACATTTATAATATAATGTAATTTATCGTATTACGATCAAATTAAAATTTGATTTCAAAGTGAAACGTTTTTGACGCAAAGTGGACGGAAAATAGTTTCTTAGCGAGAGAAAAAGAGAGCACTATACTTTCACTTCTGTCACGTCTGTGTTGCAAACGTTATTTTTCTTGATTCGCATTCTAATCAAGCAATATATAAACCCCGTAAATAAGGCGATAATTCAAAACCAAACGTATTTATCGCCTCTTAAATATAAATCTCATTTAATTCATCAAATTGTAACTGGAAACTGAACTGTAATGTTTGCCAGAGGAGATCCACAAGTTCATAGCGGAGCAGCTGCAGACGTCTCGCGTGCCTCTGTGCATCAACCCGCAGTCCGCAGCGTTCAAGAGCTTCGCAAGGTAAGGCGCCGACTACAACAACCAACCAACCGCAACCAACCGCAACCAACCGACACTAGGTGATTTCTTTGCGATACGTTACCTAACACGCTCAGCTATTTAGCGACCACCCGCACCCACAGGGCCACGCCCTCTATGCCCCATGGAAACCTGTTGACAACACTGCTATTAAACTATACATTTTTATTCGTTGATTCCATTAAATGTTATGTGTAATTGTATTTAGCAGTGTTTTCTCCATGGCAACCGATTTGAGTGATAGCAATGATAATAAATCAGACTAAGCAAACGGTCATCACAACTAGGTGTGGCACGGTGCGATCTATTTAGTGTGTGCACGTCCGTGACACCGCCTTTATGTACATTTTGTACCACTTGTATTCGTGTTGACACACCTCGATTCAATGCCAGAACATTGGCACAAAATTTAAAGAGTTCGTTCGGTGGTCGCAGAAGTAAAGAGCCTATGTCGCTATCCCTGTCCCCCGGTCCGGTCCCACATCCCCCCCTCCCCCCCTCCCGACAGTAGTTTTGCAGCGTAGGTTAACAGTTCTTGTGCCTTTGTAAAGTAACAACACAGCGCCTACGGGACAATTTTGCGAGAGCCCGAAATGTGCATGGGTTTTTATTTTATTTTAATATTTTGTTATCTATTACTTTCCACGCTTCACGAGCGATAGTTCGACGTCTTTTGTAAATAAAACAAAGCCGCTGTTTTCAAGTTAAATCAACCCTCTTGAAATGGTGGTGTACGTTCCGCTTAGTCACAATTTAGCACCGCTGCTGATCCTTTAGTAGTTTTTAATAACATTCTGCTTTTTTCTGTGTTTTTTTGCGACAGCTCTAGAGCGGGTTCGAAAGCAAAAGTTTGTTCCCCTTTCAAGACGGCGGCAAAAATACTACTGCTATCGCCCGTGATATTTCTGTGCGCTGCATAACGCCCCGACTCCGCCCGCGCCCCAGTAAGCGCTCTATCGCACGCTATAACCCTACTGTGTTCACTTGTCCACCCGACCCACTGCCCGCCTTGCACATACACTTTGTTCATTTTAATAACGTTCTCTAAATATTTAGTACTTTAAGAAAATCATTTGGATAGTTCTTGATTCTAAACTCAAGTTCTGATAAGTCAAAAATTGTATCCGAAAGAAATGTACAGTAAAAACATTCACTATAAAAAAAAAAACTGACATTAGTTCGTATAAGTACGTCACTCAAAACACATGTCAAGTTTTGAGTGGAGATTGAAAAGGAATTCTGGAACCATGTTAATAATGTTTCTTTTCGATTAACTCAATTCTTGAATCTTGAATTTCAGTTTTGATTCTCGATCTATATATATATAATACAGGTACATACTATATATTGTAAGATTATTTGCAATACATTTTTTTTTATTAAACCTCTTCTGACACCTTAGTACTTTTTTACCCAATCGATTTTGAACGTTATTTTAGGACGAATAAAGTTTATTTGTAAAGGTTGTTTACGCGGACGTCGTTCGACGAGGCAACCATCAATAGATTTTGAAATACTTAAAAGATTTTATTATCTATAGAGATTTTTTAGGGTTGCCTCTCTGATCGACCTTCGTTGCATTATTTCAAAAGGGTTGATTGTTAAATAGTTTTCGCTCAGTCCTTCGGTTGAAGTGCATGCATATACCTCTATTAAAAAATATTTCTCCTATTGAGATACCATACCAAAAAAAAAAAGTAAATGGTGCAAAATTTTGGGGCGTTAAGGGCAGCTTAACCCTTTGTTATAGTTAGTGCTCAAGTCTTAGGAAACTTTTGGTATTTTTGTATTAGGTATTTTGTTATTTTTTTTCGATTTCAGCTAGTACGATATTTAAGCTACTTTAAGGGAAACATGGCTATTGGGAAATAGAATCCATAGAGTCCCATTAAATTTTTTGAAAGCTGATTTTCCCAAATGTCTCCTAAGATCAGAATAATCTTACTATAAAATAAAAAGCCATCATTAATGTCCCAAAACTTTGCGATAACGGTAACTTTTACAAGTTATGTTTATATTTTCCAATTTGTAAGAACTGATTAATTGTTCTTTGGATTGAAAAATAAACTAAATAAATAGAAGGTATATAATTTTATAATTCGGTACGGAAACTAGAGGGTCGAACGTCGTCCTAGTGTAGGCATGATACAATCGTTTCTGGATTATTAACTCTATGAAGACAACATAAGGTTTATTTTACAGTGCGATTTTATTTATACTAGGTACGGACGCGTAGTGCATGCGTAGAGTGAGAGCACAGTGCCATGCACATGGTTGTGGTGATATTTTTTTACATTTATTATTCAGTAGCTAAAAAGTAGAGTTTGATTTGTGATGCAGTTTTGCTATACGAGTTCTCTTTTATTATCCATAGACAATTATTTAAATTTCTTTAAATACAATTGTTATCGAAATATCTTGCATGATATTGGCTTGTTCGTCGGACATACTAAATTTCAATTAAAAAATCGAGCTTTGGTGAGAAAATTAAGTTCTGAATTCGATCACTAGACGGCTGATATTTGAACTTCGAATAGACAGTTGGAAAACAGTCTATATTAGTCCGACAAACAACACCAGTAGCGTGGGTGTGGGTAAACGCACGCATACGTCAGTTGTGTAACCATTTGCGACACGTCGCGGCTCGTTGCAGTTCTACAGTCGCACACCCGTCCGAGCTGCCGCCCTCGCCGCATCAGTGGGAATGACGCGAGACCAAGCGCGGCTTCGACAAACGTCGCGCCAACTACACCGACACGCGATAACCGACCTTACGACGACAACCGGTCTACATCATCTATGCTGATTACAAAATACGCGAGTGATTTTCGAAATTTGAACTCTATCGCGACTCTTTTGTTTTAAGAACTGTTTCCTCTCGTCTATGTTAATGTGTACAGTGTGTTTTATTACGCTCCGATAGAGCTCAAATTACAACGACTGTTTTCAAATTCAGTCAGCATGAAGTCGTTGCACGAGGTCGGTACTCGATGTATCTGTTGTTCTGCTTCCATTAAAAATGTAAACTTGATATGTACCTAATAATGTATACCGCACCATACCTCATTGCGATAATAAAGTAGAATCCAGAATATCCCGTAGCCCATGCACGCCTAGTACACACCGTTCGAACGCACGTTTTGTGAAGAATTTTTGTACCTTTTCAATATTGACTCCTTTTATATTTCAAAGCTTATTAAACATGCATTTACACTTTCGTCTTCACAAAATGTCGGTACGTAATGCGGAGCGGTGAAAAACTGATTTATTACGTGTGACGTCATTCTACCAAATAAAATATTGTCTTATTCGTTTCTGATATTTACTTACATATAATGTTAGCGAGTTGATGTGTGTAGTAACATAGTTTGATCGGTTTATTGTGAATATAGCTCGTAAGGATAGAGGGCGCCACTAGGAAAGAATGGAAAATATGTTGTAACAAATAATTTTATACAACGAACTCGGGACATTTCTAAAAACACATTAAAAAAAAAGAGATAGGTAAACATCTAGAATGGATTATTATGTCTATGTACAAAATAGATGGCAGACAGGTCTGCCGACTTCCGTGTTTTTAAACAAAAATGATAGGCTTCGTTTAGAAATAGGTTATTTTTCATTTATATTCGTGATTCCATTGTAATGAATTACACAATTATATTTATATGTCCGTATGATGTTGTAGGTTTCAATGTGTGCCTGTTTGTGTTTCGTATAGACGTTGCAAACAATAAATGTTGCAATATCATTATTATTATAACCATATAATATGGACATTTAATTTTATAATGACGGACATTTTGAATTTATTCTGTATGTGTTCCCATTTAATCTTCATTCGAAGGCTGCGTATAGACGATCGTTTATTACTTAATTAAAAAAGATTACAGTTGTGTGCGTGTGCCAACTTGTGAATCTCGACAAACGGCCGTCTGTACGCAGCCTTACGTGTAACATAATAATAAGCTTATTCCTAAACACCATTGTATGTAACATCGACTGAACATTTTTACGTAGTTAGGATTAGTTATTAGAAATTATTAAACTACTAATTTACTCATAAAAACGGCAATGAATATAAAGTAACAAAAATGACTGTCACATACTGTCACATACTGTCACAATGTCACATACCATCATTGCAGTAGTGAAGTATATTGTATAGTGCAGTGTTTATAAATGTAATGAATACAATAATGTATTCAAAGCATTTAATAGTTAATTTTAGACAATTCGAAGTAAATGTATTTGTTTGTGTGCGTGAGTATATTAATATATTCATTTATATTGGCGTACATAAATGTTAAAAATGTTGAAAATACATTATTATATGGTATACTGTCTTGTCACGCTGCTAATATTTACATATACTAGCATAGGGACACGTTTGTGTGAGTGTCGTGAGACATTGTAGCCTTAAAACTAGTTCAAAACTATATAAAAGATAAAAAAATAATAACAATTTGTAAATAACACAAATGCATAGTATTAATGTTAGTATCTAGTTACGGTATGGGATGTAAGCCAATGTAGCATGCCCACACATGTAGGTTGACCTTTTTTTGTACCGTTGCGTGACTTATTTCGCCACTTATACAGTTGGTAAAGCAAAAATATTATTAACAATTAGGTTTATATTTATGTAAATTCCATTTCTTTATCAACGCATAACAAAATAATAAATATGAAATACTTAGAAGACTGTAAAAATCCAGTCAGTTCGAAGAAATCATTTTATGGCAAGTATTGTTTATAATATATTTTATCTCCCTGTCACCCAATGGTACATAATAAGCTCCGATGGTACAAAGGAGACGTGCTCGAGTCTAGCGTTTCTATTTACACACTACACACTACACACTGAGCTACTTATTTTATACGGTTAATTTGAGTTACATAACAGAAATAAATTTAAATAAATTCTTAACTATTAATAACCTCAAACGTTGATCAATATAATAAATTATAATAGAACTAATTAGTTTAGCTCCATGTGTTAGTGAATGTAAAAAAATAATCATCAACCACGCAGAGCGAGCCGCAACAGACCCCACCTTGCCTTATCTCAGATAACTGTCACTGTGATTAGTTAGGCGTAATAATTTTGAATCTGTTACACCCCTACACACCCAGTCGAAACGTGTGTCACACCAATGTAAATAGAAGCAAGTCTATATATATATATATATAAGTATATTGTCATTTTCTTTTATAGAAAATCGCTTACATATTATATTATACGCTGTTTAACATTACGTGTCCTCCAAAAGACGAAGTTCGATTGAATGTTTGTAAATAAAGAATAGTAATAAGTAGATCATTAGTAATTATCGTTTTAGTGCAAGTGAGGTTGGAGTGTTAAAGTTCATTGATAAACAACGAATAATTGATTAAAATAATACCTACAGAATTATATGTAAATGACAGAATTATATGATTTTCAACTTTATGTCGAATGTCATAGGGTTCATAACGATGAGAAAACTGGTCAAAGGAAATATGATCTGAATTCCATAAGGTAATCAGAATGTCACGCTCACGAAGCTTGTGAGGAAAATGATGAACAATTATATTTAAAAATATAATACAGAGATATCAATTGGAATTTAATGACTGATTAAAGTATATCCATCTTTGTTCGTTGAGTACCCATGGAAAGAGATAGAGAATCAATTATTAAACTTAATTGTAGTCTCAACATTATTTCTATAGACCTCATGAACAATTAATTTTGTTTTCAATTCAATATAAAAGCGAATGAAATTGAATTGTATTTAAACTATTTAAAGTATATTTTCAACAGTAGAAAGACATACGATATGTTATACATTTACATGCTTATACTTATATACTTTACTCAGTATTATTCTGTTACTGCAAATGATAAAAACAATGAAGTAATATTTTGTTAGTCGAACTATAATTCGCTCCGGCCTCGCTCCCACTGGAGGACTAATTATTGTACGTAATACGTTTCCAGACTTTCAGAGATCTCGTATTAATTTAAGATTTAAGTACACGACTGTTCGTTTTAACACAAGTGATTTTAGTTAGGACATCACCACTGTATTCTCTCGTTTTAACTCCACACGGCCAGTTAGCCAAGGATTTTTTATATTATTTACTTAAGTGATCGCACACGAATGCTTTCGCAGAGGCATAGGAATTTATACTTTATTTTTTCTCTTGTAAATACTATAATATATAAGACACTTGGGTTCTTAGGTAACGTTAACACTAGCTGCCTCTGTTCTTAGTTTGTGTTCAGCTCACGTTAATTTCCTTAATTATAATTTACAATGAATACGCAAAAAGTAAAAAAAAAACTAGAAAAATGTGAAAAATTATATGTTTCACGTGTAATAATTATTTGTACTCTTATTTCCAGTCGTAATTGTAAATAGTTAGATATTTTGTGCACTGATAGTCGTCTTTAAGTTACTCTTACTATAGATATTAATATCAAAATGGCTGTATTGATTCTCTTTATGTAACGCCCAAGACACAAGTTCATTTAAAAGACTTAGTAGTTGAGATGATTGCTTTGCGATAATGACCTCTGTCGCCATTTCCTAATGTAACTAGTTGGATTTAGTTATTTACGCGATTGACTTACTTCGATAGTATTGTGATTTTAGTTTCATCTGATAACTGTGACGAGCCAGGAACATTATATTGTAAATGTAAATATATTGTAATGTGTTTCTGTGTACGATGTTAGTTGCATTTTACCATTGTTGCGAACTGCCAAAACTATTGTAATAATTTTGTAGCGTTACGCGCAGCGACTACTCGGGTAAGGAATTGTCTATATAATAAACACGATGTATTTTCCAAGTAACTAAACGTATATAATGTATAAAGTATAGATATTTTTTTTAAATTTGAACTCATGTTAGGTTAGGGATGAATTTAATATTTTTGACTTTTAATAATTGTGGTGATATCATGATAGTGAGAGCCTCATCTTTGTAATATTAATAAAAGCTATTTGCTGATGTATGACACCAATAATATAGAAGTATATAATATTAGACATGTAATTATCCAAGTAGTCGCCGCTCGTACGTAGAGCGCGCGGATCGCGGGACGTAGCGTCTGTGAGTCCGGGCCCGCGCCAATGTGTAACAATAAAACTACTGCATAATTATATTTATGACTTTTATTTACCACTACCCCTTAATTAAAATATCAATATAAAGAAATAATTATTCTGGGACATTATTCCTCACACACGGCCATCTGACCCCAAACTAAGCTGAGCTTGTACTATGGAAGCCAGACCACTTTTCTTTTGTAAATACATACATATATAGATAATTACACCAGGACAAACAGACATGTTCTTGTTCATGCACACAAATGTTTTTCCTGAGTGGGAATCGAACCCACGAGCTGCGGCGTGATAGATAGGGTATCTTACCAACCACGCCAACCGGCCTGACAAAAAGTAGTAAAACATTATTATCATCAAAAATAAAATAGGTACAGTCAACCGTATAGATAATATGTACATTTCATTAATTTGCGGCTGGCCAAATCAATGACTCACAAAGACTCGGGGATTTATTTAGACTAGTGTTCCCGTACCGATGTGACTTATGTTACATTTAGTTAGACGATAGCTAACATTATAAAACGTTCGTTAGAGAAAGATACATTTCAGAACTTTTCGTATTTACAGTTAAGAAATGTTAATTAAGTTTCTTTAACAAAACCTCATGTAACACTTTCATGACAAGATAAAATTGTGGGAGCTGATTGACCAATATTAAAAAACAAAGCGTACTTATATATTAAAACTGAGCGCATCTTTACGCCAACAAACTGTGTTGTGCAGTTTGGTCTAACTTTTTAGTGCATAGTAATAAATAAAAAAAAAAACTATTATGTTCTCAGCCATTAGTGAAAGACTGATGATGAGTTGGTAAATGATAATATAAAGCCCGTGGTGGCCACGCCCAGCAGCACTAAATAGAATTTCGCATTTGCTATCTCTGAGTCGTTCACTCATGTTATATGGGCCATACACCTGTAAATTTTATGTTAGCTAATAATTAGGTTTAATTTAGTATTAACAACAAATTTTGTAAGATCATCTACTTTTGAATATTTCTGTATCATTTTGCTTTGTGTTTATTTAATAAATTTATTATTATTATTTATTTGTATAGGATTTAGGTACAACGTCCGCGTCCTTATTCAACGTTCAACAAATTTCATCGCGATCGGTTCAGCGGTTTAGGCGTGAAAACGTAACAAACAAACTTACTTAACAAACAAAATTCGCATTTATAGGGGAAAGTGGTCACCATTCGTACGCGGGGCACATTCGTACAGTTGGTATAACAAAAAAACTAAACAGCACACAAAAACACCTTTGCTTGTGTGCATAGACATACCGGCCACCATGTTGCTAGCGGAGTGTCAAGCCTTTCTCACTACAGTGTATCAGCTGATAAGACGTAACGTGTTTTCGCGCGCGGTGAGTAAATTTTTTACCTGAGTTTAGTTCGTAATTGTAAGTAAAATTGTTATGTTTTTGACAAAATGGTGATGATTAATTAATGTTAACATTGTTTATTTAGTGCTTTAATTGTTATATTTCTTAAACTAAAGCAGAATTTGTATCAAGTTGTATTTTAATTTTGTTCAAGGAATGGGGTGCATTCGGACAGCCAGACAAGGGGCACGTTCGTACGCGTACGAATGCTCCCCTTCAGATTTTATTAACCACCAGTACATCATAATTCGGTTGAAACACAATCTGAACCGAGTGCTTATCTTCCCATAATACCAGAAGTCATAAGACATTATTCTACAGCTGTTAGAAACAGAAAAAAAACAGCCAAGTGCGAGTCGGACTCACGCGCCGAGGGTTCCGTACAAACTTCGTCCATCGTTTATCCATCACGGGAAATGCACAATTTTATATTTATTTATTTATTTATATTATTTATTTGTGCTGTAAGACCTTGCTTTTTGCCAAATTCGTGATTCTAGGTCAACGGGAACTACTATATAGAAATAAAAGGGCAAAAAAATCGCGTTTGTTGTATGGGAGCCCCCCTTAAATATTTATTTTATTTTGTTTTAAGTATTTGTTGTTATAGCGGCAACAGAAATACATAATTTGTGAAAATTTCAACTGTCTAGCTATCGGGGTTCTTGAGATACAGCCTGGAGACAGACAGACGGGCAGACAGCGAAGTCTTAGTAATAGCGTCCCGTTTTTACCCTTTGGGTACGGAACCCTAAAAACCAATAAAGTAAGAAAATCGGGTAAATCCCATATATATACCGATACACCTGAAAAAACTGAACTAGTAGAGAGACTTAGAAATAATTGAAAAAAAATATCAGGGAAGAAAAGCCAAAGCAGTAAAACGTAGTTTTAAGAAAATTAATTCAAGACAAAAGAAAAATAAAGCTAAGAAAATAGAAAGTGATGAAGATTTAGAGGAATCTGAAGGATCGCAATTAAGCTTGCGGGAAAGTTCAACATCTCCAGTTGATTTAGAAATCGACAAAGAGAGTGATGACCGTAGTATCAATAATAATTTAAATGTGACACCAGAGAAAATTTTCTAAAGTCTGTAGTCATGTATCGACTATGAGTCAAGACAAATATTATTAAGTTAGTTCTTTGATAAATAAATATTTTTATAATAATTAATAAAAAAATAACGACTTTAATAGGCTTTTTAATTACCCTGTATGAATCTACCCCAGGTGTATGAAAGTACCCCACCTACTGTACGAACGTACCCCGTACGTGGGGTACATTCGTACAAATATCTTATCTTAGAAAAATGGCTATAACTCTTTAGCCTTTTGACATAATAGTTTCGGGCTTTTTTGTAACAAACTACAATATTTTTGCTACACTTAGGTACTTAAACTAGACAAATTCGACAATTAATCATAAAGTAAAAAAATATAATCTAAAAAGTGTACGAAGGGTAACCACTTTCATATTAAAAGGATATTTTGATTTATTATGTTAGGATTTATTAATTAGGACATTTTATAAAGTCTGCGCGAGCGAAGCCGCGGGCGAAAAGCTAGTAATATGTAAACATATTTATTAGTAGGTACCTAATGTGTGTGCATACCCGTTGATTTCTGTTGAAAACCTTAATTTCTATGTGAAATGTACCTATCTAGTATCGAGGCTTCGGGAGACCAGCGGGCCCCCAGCTTATTCCGCCAACGCATTAGCATGGTCATCGAAAGAAATGCTCTCAGCTGCTGGGAATCTTCCCCATCGCCTGCGGTGGTAGCCTCGAGGAATTTGTCAATACAATATACATTGTATTTGGTATTTTTATTGTATACAAGAAGTTATATCACCAAATGTGAGCTAATAATAATATATAGTTATCTTCGGTCATTTTGAACGATTAAACTGTATATAATATCTTTAGTTGTTTACGCTTTGAACACTTCTCGTCAGTGTCGCAGTGAAGTAATATGGAAACGTACGTTGTTTTTGTGTTGGCCGTTTTATTCTGTAAGTACGTGTATTACTTTGTGTGCATGAACGTGTCTTTGTCCTGAACTCTTTAGTCTGGGTGTAAATATCTATATCTATAGTATTTAAAAAGTAGGTATGTACGTCAGTTATTTAGTTTCTATGTACAACTTATGAAAATTGTACCGCGATGTCTCTATTATTTTATTGCACTTAATATAAACTTTTATGTAACTAACAAACAAATATTGGAAGTCGATTTTAATCTAGGTACTTTTATGGTCGTATCGATTTAAAATTGGCAAGTGTGTTGGAGGAGAATACCTATATTTTTTTTAAAACAACAGAAGTACATTTTAAACGATCTAAAAATTCGCCAAACTGCATAACAGTTTGTTGGCGAATGAATTATTATTTATTGAATTAAATAGGTATACTTATTTTAGTGCGTTTGGACTGGGCGTTGAGTCAGTCAGTGAGTGAGTTAGGGCTTTTGTTTTTATACTTACCTATAGTTTACAATCATGCCAGAGGACACCGGTTCATTATTTATGTTTTGGTTTTAAGTATATTAATGTTTTTAAAAGCGTGTTCTTTAGTTTTACATTTGAAATCTATACCTACATATATAATAAATAATAAATCCTTAACCTATACTGTATATACCGTAGGTATCTGGTATTGCTCAGTACCCTGAGTGTAAAGAATTTGTGTAAATAAACGCTTACTATCACGTTTGCGTTTACTAAAAAATTGTATGGAAGAAATTAGTTCCATGAGTATTCCGCTAGAGGCGCTGTGCCGATTCCTATAGACAAATGTCATAAACGCTAATGTGATAGTAAGCGTTTTCTAACGCAAAATTAGGCTTATATCATATCTAGCCCCGAAGATAATAACCCATTTAAACATAATCAATTCCTTTGATAAGTAATTAATGATATAGGTACATTAGTACCCTGGCCTGAATAAAGCCGAGGTATATTGGAAGAAAGAGGAAACCGAGTACTTCCGAAGTGATTTTAGGTACAATTTATGTCTCGTCACGAATGGGACGCGCGATATACAGACAACAAATATTATGTAATTATTGATTTTTATTTTGTGTTTGACCACTATCTCACTATTTAAAATAAAAAAAATACATTTGACACTGCCAGGGGCATGCAAGTGCAGAGTGCAAATACTTATAATATACAATACTATAATAATATACCTACAATATAGAGGGTGTAAGAGACGGTCCTCCGCAAACTGACAGGGTGCACTCAGCTCCTTATTTTGAGTCATATTCCACTGGAATTTTTCTCCGATTTTTTTAAATATTTGTTTTCGTTTTTTCAGTTACCTATTCCTTTATTTCAATGTTAAATTAAATTCTTTGTACACAACACTACGTTGATGTAAATAAAACAGTTAAAATCAAGAAGGAGCATTGGATGTTGAAATACTCTAACGCACATCGCGAGGAGGCTCGTTGCGCTGCAATTCGCTACGTGCGTTTTGCCACGGTAGCGGTACATTGCATATGAGGTACCTAATCAAACAAATCAGGTTTATTGGATTCCGGTAATAATTTCATGTACCGGGCATCTTAGTATGATATACTGAATTCACCACATTAGTTTGCAGGGGGCTGTCCCTGTATGCATAATAGTGTAATGTTTAAAAAAAAATATAGGTAATAAGTAGGAATGAATCAATTATACTTCGTTCATTAAATTTATTAATGGTATAAGGTACTTCAAGTGAGAAGTGGGACGAGTAGGTAATGCTTTAGCGGTTAGGTACCTACTATTACAAACAAATATATTTCTTACGGAAAATCATATTATTTTCACAAGTATATGCACAATTAACGTCGATATCATGTGTGTAGTACATGGGTATTGATTTAAATTTCCATTTAACGATTACAGCTCAATCGGTGGCCCTCCCGCCGAGTAAAACCAAACATTACCGCACCGACTACACTTACAATGACAAAACGGATGCTTTCTACAAACTACATACGGAAACTGGTCGGGGGTGGAGTGTACAAGACACTTGTAAGTTGGAAGGCGCTGTCCTGATGGTGCCGATTACGCAGAGGGACTTGATCCAGCTGCACGGCATGTTCAAGCAGTTCCCAGACCTTGGCGACTACGTGTGGATAGGACAAGATGGGCAGTCGCACGAGTCAGCTGAGGAGCAGCCGATGATTGATTGTCAGTGACAGCTGTTGTTGTTTATGGAATATTTCTTTCGCTTTAATTTATTAGATCAATTTCAAGGTCATAATCACTGTAGCACCACTTTTTATCCCCCTATTTGTAGTTTTTAAGTGGCAGCTTCTTTTCTTAAGTCAGGTCACCATGTTAAAAATAAGTAAATCGAAATTCGTTTTCAGTAAGCACAGATGACGTGAGTCCAATAACTCCATCATGGAGCATGGAATGCGACGTGGTGAACAGACAGGGTGATATAGAGTCGTACCCTTGCTACCGACAGCTGCCCTTCATATGTAAGGTGAACGCAAGAGATGCACCTTACGATGTTCACTGTGATGTTTATGGCAATAGTGAGTTATTATTTAACACTTTATTTTGTGTTTCTGCACTTAAGTTCCTGTAGAGGAAAATATGGCAAGGATATTTGAGTCGAGATAGTTTCTGAAAATCCTTTGAATTTTCAGAATAAATGACTATCTGCGGTGCCGCACTCAGTGATGTCAATTAGAATTTAAAGTATGTTTTTTGAATAGCTATTGAAAGGGACAGAAGGTAATAAATCATTAGGTAACATTACACTTTTTCACGGTGTAGAGTTCGCTTGGTTAGTTACCACCCTCAAGTTGAAAAACACCGCCAAATACCTACCAATGTGTTTCTGCAATTGCACTTGATGGTCAGTACCTTCTAAGCTTTGTGTGCTTACCACCTTCGGCCACTTCATCACTTCCAATGGTGAGATTGTGGTCAAGCTTTGTGGTAGATTTTTCGCATCAAATATTAAGTAGGAGTTAACACTTAAACCAAATATTTTCAGATTACCAATACGTAGCGTCAGTGGGCAGCTGCTACAAGATACCGCGATACGCCTGCACTTGGAATAAAGCATTCGCTGAGTGCCAGGCGGAGGGCGCCCATCTGGTGGTGATCAACTCCGAGGCTGAGCACCTCGCAGTCAAGAACATCACTAATACAGTGCCTCGGGTGAAGGGCGCCGTGGCACATTGGTTCTTCTTCGCAGGATTTAGGGCAGAAGGAGTTAAAACCGATACTCCGAGAGTGTTTAAAACTATATTTAGTGAGTAACTGTTCTTATTATTATTATATAAATCCTAGCTTCCTTTAATTATTCTATCTGTGCGCAAATTACATCCAAATCTGTTCAGCCGTTACGGAATTGAGATTAAATAGCTATTGACGAGCTTCAGTGTCAATAAAAAAAATTGAAAATCCACAGCAAAGCGTGCCCAGGCTTAATCTAATTATTATAATTAGGTATAACTCATGAACGACGTAACGAAAAACCCCTCGAAGTAAAGTACCTACTACACTATTAATTGTTAGCTTTCCGTCATTTCAAATAGTTTCGCTACGTCTACTTTAGTATTATTTATTACTAACTTCCTCCTCGCGGCTTCACCCGCGTTCCCGGGATGGCAGGTACCCATGTACTATATTCCAGGATTTAAAGTAACTATTTACTTTTTATTTTATAAATATAACAGGTAACTTATTAAAGCCTAGCCCAAGTCCACGGCTTCACCCACATGGTTATTTTTATCTTTGACTTGTTACACTCCCTTTAAGTTAGTTAGCTAGTTAGTCCCAGCGCAATGATCAATAACATAAAACCTTTCTCAAAAAACTCCCTGGGTAACTATGAAAACGACATCAAAATCCATGCAGTGGTTCACGAGTTATCAGCACATCAACAAACAGACAGAGAAAGAGACGTTGCCTTTTAACTAAATTACTGGTTTTGTTTTCAGATCAAACTCTAGAAGAGGCCGGTTACAGTCAGTGGGCCCCGAATGAACCCAATTACTTCCAAGGCAACGAAAACTGTGGCAGTATTTTCAAAAACGATGGTTGCCTCAACGATGTTGATTGCAACCAGGACTACCCGTTTATTTGTGAAAAGGAACTCCATACATAATTTAGACTGAATTATATTTGTAAATACTTGTATAGATAGATAGATTGCGAGGTGTAAGCTCAGCTTTGCATTTGTGTGAGTGCACACCGATAGTGTAGATTTAAATTAAGCTTGAGGCTTTTTTTGACGGGACTAGGAGGTGGTGGTCTCTCAACCTCTCCACCCTTACGCAGACAAAGAGCTTGAGGCACATCGTGTGCTGTTGTACTGCTGTTTTCATACCGGCCTGCGGGGTCAATGGATGGCTTAACTATCCTATAAATATAACAGACTTCCAGAAATTGGTAGCCATATTCAGCGAAGTTCATTACCATTTTCATAGGCGGTAGGTAGCCCTGCTGATGTGCGGTCTGTCCCTCGTGCGACGCCACTCTATTTTCATCTCACTATCACTCGATGGCCTCACACAAATGTAAATCTGAGCTTACGCTCTTACTACTCCAGAAAAAAGTAATAAAAGTAATAATAATAGACTTATATTACTGTACAATGGGCGGTCTTAACGCTATAGAGATCTCTTCCAGACAATCTTTGGATGGAAATATGTTTTAGAAGGTAGTAGAACTCTTAGTGCAGAGTTCGCCCGGGGAAGTACTACCACCATATCTAATTCCGCCGTGAAATAGTAGTTTCGGTTAGGAGGGTATGGGAGCCGATGAAATTACAGGCACAGGAGACTTAACAACTTCATGTCTCAAGGTTGGCAACGCGTGAGTGATACCCCTCTGGCAGGGAAAATATAATATTGTATTTTCTTTGCCCGTGGTGTTATGAGCGTCTATAGGCTACGGTAACCGCTTACCATCAGGTGGGCCGTAAGCTTTTTTGCCAGCTAAGTAGTATAAAAAAAATACTAGCTTCCGCCCCGCGGTTTCATCCGCGTTCCTGAGGGATCTTATGTTTTCCCGGTATAACCTAGTAGCCTGGTAACCGGTGAATGAGGCTCCAGGAATGAACCACTCTAAGAAGGAACAACTTACGCATACTAGTGAGGACTAACAGGACACTGTGGATTGAACAAGCACTTGTTCGCTCTCTGTGTTCATAACACAAAGGCGTGCAGATTCTGCTTTGAGGCAGATGAAACACCAATACACCTCTTGCGTGAGTGCTATCCACTTATGCCTAAACGCAATACTCATCTGGGGAAACACCAATTACACCCAGATGAAGTAAAATCAATTCCTGTCAAGAATATAGTAAAGTTTATTATAGCTGTAGGTCTTGGCAGTGAAATTTAATTTATGTGGCGATCACAATAGATCTAATCTGGTCGAAGTGATACAAGCTCTGGAAAGACTTGAAACAGCTACTTAATCCAAATAATAATAATAATAGCTCTGAAGTACCCGTCTGATCAGTTTTTAATTTTTGGGGATTTTAACATTAGAAGTGCCGTATGGAATAATGGTCCTGATGTCTTGAATAAGAAAGAAAGAAAGAAAGAAAGAAAACATTTATTTGGACAATCACACAACATTAGGTACAGAGGCAAAAAAAAAAATATCACAAATAAATATATACATATTATGTTTACATAAAAAGACTGCTGTAATATTGTGTGATGCCAAAAAGGATTCGACTCAGTATACTCCAAGATATGTGGTGTGTTCCCACATACCCTAGAACAGATTTTCAGTCGAACCCTTTGACATCATCAAGGCATGAAAAAAATAAAATTTAAAAAAAAATAAAGATATAACACCTTAGCATAAAACATACAAAATAATAACCTAACAACTAATATGAAGACAAGGGTTACATAATTATAAATCTCTGGAAAATAATCTTATATCTCAATTACATGCTTTTATATCTTTTACCGGCTGGTACCAATGTAATGGTATTTGTAACCAGAACAACAGGTTTCTAGATTTGGTTATATCTAGTACAGCGTGCGATGTCACGTGTGTACAACCATTGGCGTTATTAGAGGATTGTCATCACCCTTCTCTCTCATTTACTATCAATACGTCTAAAGATGGAAACTACCTTAGTTCCGCACCCCGCTTGGTACGTCGTTTTCATGCTGCAGATTATGAATTATGAACTGAATAAGATTAATTTAGGATCATGTTTGAATACTACGGATATTGACTGTGCCGTTCGTGATTTTTATTCCATAAATAATGATATTATTTGATTTATATGTGCCAACAAAAACTATAAAAAATGTTAATAGATATCTCGTCTGGTTTTCGCGACCTTTGATTAAATTGTTTAGTAAAAATAATAAGTTACATATTAAATGGAAAACTTATAGGAGAAGTGACTATAAGTTGTACTCGACAATTTGACGTAAATTTAAAGTTATGTCACAAAATTGTAACGACTCCTTTAATACTAGTGCGGAAGATAATATACGACAGTCTTCGAAATATTTTGGTCGTATATTTCATAAAAAAAAAAAGTAGTAATGGTATTCCCGACACATATGCACTTAGATAATGAGTTCAGTTCGGATGGTTAATCTACTGCGAATCTTTTTAGTTATTTCTTTCAGTCTGTTTTTGCTATACCCCAACGATATGCCCACTGTGAATGATTCTACTACTTATGATCTTATTGATAATGTACAATTTTCACAACACACTGTTGAAAAGTATTTATCTGAAATTGATACTAATAAAGGCAGTGGCCCAGATCGTTTACATCCAATATTCTTAAAGAAGTGTTGTAAGCAACTAGCGATTCTAGTCTCATTTTTATTTAAATTATCACTATCGTGTGGTGTTATGCCAGATGAGTGGAAGAAATCATTCATAGTTCCAGATTTTAAAAGTGGTAACAATCATGATATCCATAATTATCTTGGTATTTCCAAATTATCTGTTCTCCCAAAGCTTTTTGAAAAAATTGTTTATGACAACTTGTATCCCACTATTCGCCCGCATCTTATCAACAATCAATACGGTTTTATTAATGGGCGTTCCACAGAGTAAAATTTGAATGAATTTCTGGATATAGGTAGTCCTTGATGCTATGGATAAGGGATTCCAAGTGGATGCCGTTTATACTGACTATTCTAAAGCATTAGATAAAATTTCGCATTATTTACTAATTGCAAAGCTTGAATGTGTCGGTATTCACGGCGATCTTCTTCGTTGGCTAACATCTTACCTTCGTAATAGAACACAAGCAGTCTCAGTTAAGGGTTTTATGTCTAGTTTTATTCCTATTACTTCTAGTGTACCCCAAGGCTCTCACCTCGGCCCATTGATGTTTAATATATTTATCAATGACGTCCTAAAATGTTTCCAAAATTTTAATATATTATTATATGCAGATGATACCAAATTGTTTACTGTTATACGTTCTAATATTGATTGTTACCGCATGCAAAGTGATTTAAATAATTTATGTCATTACTGTACTCTTAATACCTGCATCTGAATACTAATAAATGTCATGTTATCACCTTTGCAAGGTGCAAAAAACCAATCATTTACAATTATTGTCTTTTTAATAATTCTCTGCAACGAGTTAATGTGGTGAGAGACTTGGGTGTACTACTAGATAGCGGTTTATATTTTGAATCACATATCGCACAATCCGTTACTAAAGCATTTAAGATATTGGGATTTATGTTCCGTCAAGGATGTGAATTTAAAATTTCTAACACGCTTATCACATTATACAATGCATTTGTTAGGCCGTAATTAGAATATGCCTCGACTGTGTGGAGCCCCAATTACTCTAAATATATTGTAGTATTAGAAAGCATTCAAAATAAGTTTATTATGAGACTTGCGTACAACTTTCACAATTTTCAAAAACATACAATAATTTCACTAGAAAAAAGACGCAAGTGTCGAGATCAATAGGGTATTACACCCACTTTTGAAAAGTATCTTATTTCGTTTCTAAGGTAATATAAGCCACCAAAATCACAAAAAAATTATTCAATCGATAAGTGCCATAAAAATGCATTTAAATTTTACATTTTCTTTTTTCGCGCGTAGTTTGATGAAAACGCTGGACGCCATGTTACTCTACGGTCGTGACGTTATTTGGTCTCTTGTAAGTAAATAAATGCGCTGATATTGGTCTCAATTGGACTTATAAAAAATTTTAAATTAAAAATGAAAAGGATAATACTTTTTATTAGTGTGTTGTTCCTGAATGCATGCATACTAGCGTAAAAATAATAATAATACTTAAGTTAACACTTTTTATTTTACAGACACCACCGTATGACGTCATTATAATGGCGGCTACTGTTTCGCTTGTTTAGAAACAGATAAAAAAAACTGAAAACTTTGAAATGAGTTTTAAAATTAATTAAGTTATTTTATGAACTAAAACTAACATTTTCCGACTGCTTATTGCCTAAGCTATCTAAATTGTACATTTGAAGATTTTTTCTCATATAGAGTAAAATACCCTATTGTTTCTATATAAAATCATAATAATAATTTTATAGATTCACCTTACTTACTCGGTAGCATTAATTTTAAATGTACCTACTTTATTTTATACCCGATCAAAAAAAATATTTGCTGTGCCTAATTGTAGAACAAATTACTCAAAAAATCGATTTATTGTAAGAGCTTGCAGTAGATATAATAAACATTATTACATACCACATCGACTTATTTCATGAAAAAATATACAGATATAAGAAGCACATCCATAATGTCTAACTACATTCATTTTTCTTTTTAAGCTATTGCATAGCTTTTATCGCGGGCTTCGGGCTTTGAGCGCGGCGACCGAATCAAGAAATTTCGTAACGAAAAAATTCCGTAACGAAAAAACCTATCATATCCACACACACATACATAAGAAAAAAAAAACTGCCTAAATAAAATAAAAAAAATATATAATTGCATAAGTTGATAAAAAATGCTATGCAATAGCTTTACCGCGGCAGTCCCCGAGTGCCACACGTATTTTTTTATTATTATTTGTAAAGCTTAGTTTGTTGAGCCATTCTTTTTCTTTATCTGCGTAAATGCTAGTATATATTTGTGGAAACTGTTTTGGATTATGTATTACCTATCTTTATGTATAAGTTATAATTGTAATATTTATAAGCTGGTTTCCCTTAGTAAATAAATAAATGGGTTATCCAACTCAAAAAAAATCAATTCAATGATGAAGTGATTTTCTTTACATCTCCCCCCTTAGAAAGCAACAATTGCATGTGAGGCCAACAAACAAACTCTTCAGCTTTATAATATTAGTATAGATTTATTATTTGCAACTAATATACTTAATTGATAGCTTGTGTTTGTTTGTTTATCCTTCCTTTACATCGTTGTATCGAAATTTAACGGTGATAGGGTACTATGTAGTACCCGTCTAGCTGGCTACTACCATCAAGATGAATCTATCGTCTCGTACAGGCTACACCAGCCTGGTAATTGCTTCATAGGTTGTGAAAGTTGGCAAAACATTGGTAATCTACCTGGTATTACAGATGTCCATCCGCGACGGTGCTCTTACCATTAGGTGGACCGTTTGCCATGTCTGCCTTATCTGATATAAAACAAAAATATTACCGAGGTAATTCCTCTAGTTTTGCCAATGTCGATAAGCGACTGACGGTGACTATTTACTTACAATCCTGTAGACGTCTCAATGTCAAAGTTAAAGCCATTTCAGTTTAGGCCCTAGGAGGACACTTATGAAGGTCGAATTTACTGAAATTACCACCGGTTCGGAAGTCAGCCTTCAACTGAGAAGAACCGGCAAGAAACTCACATTTTTTATGATCTGACTAATTTGGCAATATTTTTCAAAAATTGCAAAATATACAATATATAATCAAAAGAAAGGGAAAAATAAAAAATCAAGTAGGTATATAATAAAATGTAACGCAAACAAGTTCTTATTAACGTCTGCCTAAGTACTTGTCTGAATTTAAATATAATATAAATATATAGTAATAAAAATGTGCTTTATTATTGTTATTCAACAAAACTCGAACTTTGTTTTTTGTGCTTCTTTCGATGGTCAAACATTTGACCTACGAATTGACTTCCTTTTCGCATATGAAACGGAATTTACTAAAAGAACAACTTATATCGTTAAGCTTTCCATCCGATTTGGCGATGCTGCCGCAGTATTCATGTCCCCCGCGATTGTTTGGCTCATTTGGTGACCATTGACTGAATCCAGCTTCTTCTAGAGTTTGGTCTGAAATTAACTTGGATTGTTTACATATAGACAAAGCTATTTAATTTACATGATCCAGCAAGAAGAGAGGATGCTTTTAGAGAGGTAGAGCATAGCGATATGTCGCTCAGAGAGCAGCTCGACCGGGGAAGTACCTCCATCTTACAGAATACCACAGCCAAATAACTTATAGTTGTGTTCCTGCGCATGTGTAAGGTCGCAAAAGCGACCGACAATGTAGTATAAAAAAAAAGAAGCTCGGCTAGTTTAACCCATTTTTATTTTACCGACTTCAAAAAAAGGAGGTTATCTGTTCGACACGTATGTATGTAATATCATTGGATCTGCAAAATATTCACATATATATGATAAATCTATTAGGGCTTCCACACAAATATACAAAATTTTAAAAGTGCATGTATGTATGTAATATATGTTTGTCCACACATTCCTCCGAAACTAGCAATCGGATTGTGATCATTATTTTTTATTTTTTGCTTTAATTTACTTCTATATAGGGAACAGTAAAGATTTCATCAAAATCGGTTCAGTAGTTTTTTGATATGCACTAATATGTGTTACGGCCTGGCTTATTGATACGAGTTACGGGTATGGTGTCAAAGAGAAAACATCTCAAAACCTTGATCAAATCCTAGTGCGCAGGTAAAAAAATGAAAATGGGCGAAACCAAACTGGCCTCACGAAACAAATCCGCGGCGAGAACTAAACAGTCGAAATCAATTATTATCGACGATTAGATGGATATCCTCGGTCAATAACATATCTTGAGAGGTATTTGAATAATTTGTAAAATATTTTTTTTTTTTTCAGAACTCAGATAGAGTCATTTATTTTTGGTGCCAATTTTGAGAAGAAATATAACAACTTACTAAATATAGTTTTAAACACTCTTGTAGAGCTATTGGTTTTCTCAGTCCTAAATCCAGCAATGAAGTAACCAAGGTGTACGAACTCTGGTCTCGGTGCTGAGACCATGAGCCGCCTGATGACGAGGTCTTCAGCCTCGGAGTTGATGATCACGAGGTGAGCGCCCTGATGTCTGCACTCTGCATACGCTTGGTTCCATGTTAAAGCCTGTGCTGTTATCTTGTAGCAGCTGCCTACGGAAGCTTCGTACGTGTAGCCTGAAGGTTTTAATCAGAATTGAGTAGTAAGTAATATCTGCCTTTTGACTGACATTTGAGTCCCTGGACCTTTGTTAAAATCTCCTTTGATTTAATGCTATCTTATATGTATACAGGTGATTTTTTCATATGTGCGTGGATGACCAAATTAGAAGGAATAGCGAAAATAATCTATGGAGTCTCGAGCCCGAGTTTGATGAAAACTAAAACTGCGTTATTGGATTTTTGAGAAATCAATATTCCTAGCCAGGAATCGAACCCGTTGATTTTGAATTAAAAAACGCTAAATGTATTATTACACCATCCAATAGTGTTGCTAATTCAATTTCTGGGAAGTAATTATATCTGGCGAACTGAAGTATTGTACTTAATTTATTATTTGATAAAATTACTTACTGGTCCCATAAATACCACAGAGTTCGTCGTAGGGCGCCTCTTTAGCATCCACTTTGCAAATAAATGATGTTTTCCAGAACCATTGGATGGTTTTTATTTCACCGTTTCGAGTTATAGCGTCGTACTGCTTTTCCGGTCCTGGTCTGTCTAAGGGATTTAAAGTCCCTTCCATTGCGCTTACTGTAATAAGGTAATCAAATCAAAGTATCCAAGTACCTAACATTTAATCTAAAACTAGTTGCCGCCCCGGTTTTGCTCTCATTACAGGGGTCTAATTTATTCTTAGGAGAAACGTACCCTATGCTTTATCTATGTATTATCTATATCAAATTTCATTCAAATCCCTTCAGCCGTATCAACACAAACATTTGTATTCTACTAATATTATAAATGTGATTTTTTCTTTCAAATCCAAATATCCGAATCCTATGAAAATACGTTTAGTAGTTTTGAGTTTATCGCGTACAGACAGACAGACAGCCAAACGCTAGGGGGAGACTTTGTTTTGTAATATGTAGTGATCGTGATAGTTGGAAGTAATAATTATTACAAGGTGACTTACGATCTATTATTGGCTGCATTTCAGCAGACTCGTGTTCCAGTCCATCTCGACCAATACACACGTAGTCTCCGATGTCTGGGAACTGCTTTAACATGGAGTGTACCTGAACTATATCCTCATGGGAAGTCGGCACCATCAGTTCAGCATTTTCCATCTGACAGTCACTATTTGCCTTCCACCCCATTTGCATTTCTGTATGGAGTTTGTAAAAAGCATCTGTTTTTTTGTTGTAAGTGTAGTCGGTGCGGTACTGTTTGGTGATGCTCGGTGGTAGAGTCAATGAGAGTGCTGTTAAGCATTTTTAGATGAATAATCAGAATCATAATTAAAATATATATAATACTAGCTGTTCCCTGCGGTTTCACTCGCATTCCCGTGTTAAAAAGCCTATACTTCTTCAAAAATTGGGCTATCAAATGCAAAAATATTTTTTCTAATCCGACTGGTAGTTTCAGAGATTAGCGCTTTCAAACAAACAAACAAAATACTCTACAGCTTTATTATATTAAGTACTAGCTTTTCCGCGCGGTTTCACCCGCGTTCCCGGGATAAAATATAGCCTATGTTACTCGGTGAAGATGTAGCTTTCTAACGGTGAAAGAATTTTTAAAATAGGCCCAGTACTTTTTGAGCCAATTCGTTACAAACATACTTACTTACATACAAATCTTTCCTCTTTATAATATTAATATAGACTAGCTGTTCTCCGCGGTTTCACCCGCATTCCTGGGATAAAAAAATAGCCTATAACCTTCCTCAAGAATTAGGCTATAAAATGCAAACATAGTTGTTCAAATCTGGCTGGTAGTTTCAGAGATTAATGCTTTCAATCAAACAAACAAATGACTCTTCAGCTTTATTATATTAGTATGGATACATATTATTTTTAAAAGCGTTTTAAAGATGGCGATCATTAACATTACAACAGCTACATCGAATATTCTAGTCTGTACCATGACAATTAGATAACTGATATACCTACTACTTTTTTAAATATATACTTATATTATGTAGATACACTCGGACAAACGGACGTTATTATTATACTTACAGAATAGGGAACACAACACAAGAACTACGTACTTCTCCATATCAATGTTATTCGAGAATGCTCTCAAGGAGAGCTCAATTGAGCACTTATAAATAACTACACTGTGATTTATGATGAAGACATCATCAATTAAGTATTAAAATTATGAGAAGAGGCCCTGACCAAATTGATAACTTGGTTAATGCATCACTTACCTACTGTTTACGCGCAAATTGTTTTATATGTAGGTAAATAAAAATGCTATCAATCAAACTAATATCTATAGGTACTACTATAATAAAGCTAGAGTTTATTTGTTTGTTTGAAAGCGCTGATCTCTGGAACTACCTGTCGGATTTGAAAAAATATTTTTGCGTTAGCCAGTTTATTGAGGAAGATTATAGACGTTTTATCCCGAGAATATAGGTGTAACCGCGGGGGACAGCGTGTATTATCCTCTATGAGGAAGCCAAAGGTTTCTGTCCTGTATACAGGGTGATTTTTTAGTCACTGGCAATACTTGCAGGGGTGGAAGTACTCGTCAATATGAACAACTTTTATTATGGGAGCAACTCTGATATCGCGTAAAAAAAATGGTTGCCTCATACATTTTGGTCGAGTAGGTATTGAACTTTTGTATGGAACAGCTGATATTTTTTTCGTGATTTCACAGTTAGTCCCATAGTAAAAGTTGTTCATATTGATGAGTACTTCCCTCCCTGCAAGTATTGCCGGTGACTAAAAAATCTCTCAGTATAGCCCAGTGAGCATTGTCGTAATTACAAAAGATAATTTCTAAAGGATATATTCGATCGAGGAAAAACATATTATAAATAATGTGCATAATAATATAAATATATTTATTGTATGAATTTTGGCTTTTAACAGAATATAAAAGATTATCTACATATAGTATAGTTTATGTTTTGTAGGAAACTTATGTATTTAATAAGGTCTTATTTATAGTTCTTACCTTTTACCAGAATTTGATACAGGTTTCCCTAATTCATGTGATATTAAATATAAAAATTACAGTTTCATCACAAATTTCTATCACACATAAAAACATCTAGGTACAAGTACCTGTATAAAAATTCATCTTCCCCTCATATAAACAAACAAAAACAATACGAATACTACCTACTTACCTAATTTACTTTAAAAATTTAATTCGGTACATATTATTATTTTATACTAGATTTCGCCCCGCGGTTTCACCCGCGTTCCCGTGGGATCTTATGTTTTCCCGGGATAAAAAGTAGCTTATGTGCTATTCCAGACTATAATCTATCTCTATGCCAAATTTCATCCAAATCCGTTCAGTAGTTTTTGCGTGAAAGAGTAACAAACATCCATCCATCCATCCATACTATAAAGTTGGTATTTTTGAAGTTACATAGACATGTACCTACCTATTGTTATACATCCTACCTTTCCTTACCCATAAAATAAAAGCAAAATATCTATCAATGACGTAACGAATATAAAGTTCACTTTTGTTGATTAAGACGTTCATTCAATTCTTTAAGCATAGGGTTGCGTTTTTGTCCCTTTTCATTCTTAATGTTTTCCTGCATGTCTGATTCTTTCGCGGTGTTTTGATGAAATCTAACTTCTTTTGTTGGGTCTTCGGGGTGTTCGATGCTGCACGAAGGTTCATTATTTGCTTCTTGGATCAGTTTTCGACGATCTTCACTTTGCATCATGGACCGACGCTGTGAATATTAATTTTAATATCAATAACTTGCTTCGCAAGTCTTGGAATATTTTCTTTTGTATGTAGTTTTGGGACGCTCTTCCCATTCGCGAGTCATGGTGTTAATGTAAAAGCTTTTGAAGCATTTTGTTTAGCTAAAAAAAATGGATATCTAAAATCCTTTTTTTACCTTTAATAGCAGGCCTAGGTGTTTGATTTTACCATTTTAAGTGAAGGTTAAATTCAGTCCAAAGGTAGATAACATATACTAAAGCCTGTATGCCTTTTAAGGCATCTAGTGTTTCATTACACGATCTATATTTTAGTTATGATAGGCGATGATAATTCAGTGGCAGTGACGTCGGGTGCCGCGGTTTCGAATCCTTAAATGAAATATACCCAAATTCCACCTTCATAACTAATGGAGTTTTTGAGACAAAGACATAACAAAATACTATTGATCTATATCGTTTGCTAACAATATATGTATAGTGCTTCGACTGAAAAAAAAAACTATTGTTATTATTAATATTAAATACTTACAATTGTCTGTCTCCTGACATCTTTCTTAAGGTTTTGCAACATCTGCTTATTCTTTCTTCGCATGCAGCCACACTGCAAAAATTATTCACTTTAGTTTACTATTTTTTATATTGCTAGTACATACCTACTTACTGCTTTCAAGAACCTCGCATATTTATCTTGTTCTTGCTCAAGTCTTGCAAGGTCAGCGTGCAAACTCAATACATTAGGACATCATTGACAATATTTTCTAGAATTTGTGTGCTTACAACCTTTGAGGACATCATCGCTTACCAAGCCTATACATAAAATAAATTAATGTGTGTCTGTCTTCCTGTCTGTCTGTTTTTCTGATTGTTTGTTATATTATCACCACACATTCACACACATGACATGATATATGATCAAGCGCGGTCCGAAGGGGTGGGTCACAGGGGTCATGACCCCCCCCAAAATCGTACACGTCAAATTGAAAAATCTGTCCCTTGTCTGTAAAATAACGATTTGTTTTATACTTTTTAGTGCAAACCCATTTTGAAGTAGGTTTTGCTTTTTGTTATATTATTAGTGACCCCCTCGAAAATTTCAGGCGGTGACCGCGCCTGTATATGATTCCATGTTTGAAAAGGGTAATTACTGAGTTTCTTGCCGGCTCTTACGTACGTTAGAGTCAGACTATTCATAAGTGCTTGTGAAGGCCTATTTGAATAAAAAATATTTTCATCTTCATTTTCATTTACACCGACAGATTTTTTTTCATCAAAGCAACTGAAAGTATTTTTGCTGTAGTTTTTCCAGTAAAGTCAGTATCTTGACTTACCTCTACCAAAATGAGGATTAATAAAAGAACTATCAGAAATCCCACAAAGCACGCTGCTAATATGATCCACACCGGTACTTTCGCTATTCTTTGAGTCAAGGTAGTTGTAATGCTGTCAAAAGAATACATAATTATACATGTGTCCTAGGAGTTATGGAACAAATTTGAATGGTTCAAGAATTATGATGAATTTAGTATTAATTTATTTGGCACTAGCGTCTGCCCCGCGGCCTCATCCGTGTTCCAGAGGGATCTTGTATTTTTCTGGGATAAAAATTACCCTATATGTTATTCCAATGTACGATCTATCTACCTAGATACCAAGTTTCATGCAGATCCATTCAGTCGTTTATGCGTTGATTGAGTCACGAACATGGATTCAATAGGGACAATCGCTTGAACAGGGTATGAGCGATTGTCAATGAAAATCATCCAAATTCGACCTTTACATAATGTCATCAAGGAGAAATCGACTGACTGACTGATTGACATATTAACGTACAACTCAAACCATAGAGCATCAATAATGGTTTTTCAAAATGTTACTAAGAGGGAAAATTCGCGGTGAATCCATGGAAAACGAATAGATTGTTTTACCTGGCATGAATAAAATCATTGTCAAATTCAAGGCTGCAGTGGGTTATAACCGTTTCATTCACACCATTCAAAAGGCTTTCTGGAAAGGAAGGTTTATTTTATTTATTTAATTTTTTTTTAATGTATAACCAAAATGTGACGTAATCATTCTATGCTATAAAATGTAAAAACATAGAGTACCTCATGTTAAATAATAATTAAAATAACTACATTACTAAATTGATCAGTAATCAATAAAGGAATAGTAACTGAAAAAGCAATAAAAATTATGAAAAAAAATCTGAGAAAATCTCCGGTACAATATGATTCAAAATAAAAAGCTGAATGCACCCAGTCAGCTTTAGGAGGACCGTCCCTTACACCTTGTATACTGACTGATACACCGCACAAAATTATGTGATAGTTGACTATTTATATTTAAAAAAATAAGATAACACAAGTATGTAAATTTACCTAATTTCCCAGGCAGTATGTGAATAGGCACTGTTATCGGTCTTCGAGATGTCCCAAGTGGCTTGTCTATATTGCATTTAACCTTCGCTTCTTCTTTATTTGCTGTTAATACACTACATTCAATACCTGATTTTGCAGCAAACGCCTGAAAAAAAAACAAATTAGAAAAAAACAACTTTGTCATCAAGTCAGAGCATTGTACAAATATTCCAGTACATAGAATACTTAATACAAACGCACCCTGGTGCATCATCAATGAATAATTGCTCAAAAACCTGTACGTAGAATTCGTAACGTTGTTGTTGCAATCAGTTTCAATTTGAAACAGCTTGAAGTTAGTGGTCACCCGTGGTCAAAATTCGACCATTATTAAACTAAAGAGTATGTATATTAAGAATGTAAAGAAAATCACTTCACTCATTATACGAGCTCTTTTCTTTAAGTTTGTCTCTCGTTGTTGTCCGCGTAATATTCGTTAAAAAGTGTACCAAAGTTTTTGCTTCACGTATTAATATAATGATAATTAAAGATCCTAAGTATATGTCCGTGGGGTACACCTATTTGAATCAAATTATACACTACTCATTTCAAAGAAACCTGTGAAAATGATGTTCGTGATTATCAATAATTTTATTAACAATTGTAAATGCTGGCAATGTTTCGATTTTCCTCTTTGGAAGTCATTCAGTTCAACTGATATCAACATTATTTTTGTAAACTGGCTTAACTACAGAGAATTTCATTGCTTCAGAAAATATACCGCTAGAAAATTATTTGATTAAATAGCCATTTATTTTTTTGCATGAGATCCAGTTGCTTTCTACGCTTTATAAAGTTCAGCGACACATTTGATTAACAATTCTGGTATTGCTAATGTCACTATGCGACGGTAGCCACTTATCACCAGGTGAACAGTTCACGTGGTGATAAGTGCTTGTCAGACTTCTGACATAAAACAAAAATATGGTTAAAATAAGATTTAATCTTACCACATAAGTAGATTCGACCGATTGATCGATATAAAGCTCTTTCTTGAAAGTCAGTATATATCGTAATCCCTCCCAGGTCGTGGGGCCTTTATTGTATATCTGGAACAATTTAAGTATATTATAAAATTGTGGAACCAGTGTGTCTGTACATTGAATATAATTAACAATAACTGATTGGGGCGGATAAAGAAAGACTATTTTTAATTATTTTGTCTTTCTGTCTGTCTGTTTAAATTAGCTAAACTCCGACAACGCTTCAGTTTTCACAAGTAGATAACTTTAACTATTTTTTTCTCTTATTCCTCTTTTCTGTAGGTATTGGTTCAACTTTTTAATAGACGTGTGCGATTAGAATGTAAACTATCTCCAATTCCGTCAAAAAAATGGACATCGATTTTATGAAGTGTGCCTCTCTCAAACAGACATTATAAAAAAAAAACTCACCCAATAAACGTGCGAGATTGTTTTACCCCATAAATTGATCTCACTTTTTGTTATATTTACTGTGTTATCAATATCTGTATTCCTGAAAATTTTATATAAATTAAAAAAATGCTATAAAAATTGTAGCAAAATTTGTAGGTTATTGTAGGAACTCTACTGTAGAAGCAGCGTAGGACGTCCACTTACAAGGTGGTCGGCGGAAAACGCTGGATGTAGGCCGCCCAAGACCGGTCCTATTGGAGATCCTTAGGACAGGCCTATGTCCAGCAGTGGACGTCTTGCGGCTGAGATGATGATGTAGGAACTTTAATCTCCTTGTTATGCCATTCAAGAAATTAATGTTAAGAAGAAAGTGTAATTAACTTACCCCGTAAGTACAAAGTCAGTTGAGCTGGCTAAGTGTATTGTAAGTGAATGATCTTGATGCTGTGTGTGGTTGTCGCAGTCATCAAACAACTCCACATAAATGGTTATATTCATATTTTTGTTCGTCAGCTTATCCATTTTCATTGAGAATTTTTCAAGAGGCTGTGCAGTAAATATTTACTATTTATATACTTACCAACTAACAATTTCCTTTTATAAAATACTAGCTTCTGCCCCGCGGTTTCACCCGCGGTCCCGATGGATCTTATATTTTTCCGGGATAAACAGTAGCCTATGTGCTATTCCCAACTATAATCTATCTCTGTGCCAAATTTTATCCAGATCCGTTCAGCCGTTCTGGCGTGATTGAGTAACAAACATCCATCCATCCAAACTTTCGCATTTATAATATTAGTCGGATATTTTAGCAAACATTCGAAAATAAGTGATCTCGACTTACTTTTTTTAGGTCATTTATTTTTAAGTTCCTTCCCTCAAAGTCGAAACATACCAACTAGTTATTCGACTTGATATACCTAACCCAAATACAAAATTTCAATGTGGCGTCTAATAGATGCAATACTCAGATATGAAAGGGAAACTTCGTCTACTGTTTACTCATTCATAAGAATTACTGGAGCATTAGACGTTAACAATTTTTATTACCTAAGAAAATTTCCCCGAAGTTACTGTCGCTGCCGATCGGCAAGGTTCACAGCAGGCTGCTCCAACGGGCTCATGGTCTCGATCACAAAAGGCATAAATATATTGTTTGGTCCAATGGATGCTTATTTTTTAAATATATAATTTTCCATCGCCCTCGCCATAACTACATAGAACACTACTTACCCAGTGTTTATATTGTGGCAAAGCCTGCTGCGGGTTGCAAGTGAACTGGTTGTCTTCGTATGAGCACTCCGACGGCGCCTGGTATATCTCTGGGCCTTCCAAACGTCCTTTTAGGCACATTTCGTACGCCGTGTCACCATCGTTACTCACCGATATGGTGAAGTATTCAAGTTTACTCGATCCGATCGTGTACTTCTGTACACCTGTCAAACTGGAACCAACCAATAGATTCCTAAATATTTGTAGACTAACAAGGGTCACCGACGGATTGGCAAGTTGAAGAGGCAATGGGCAGCGCACATAGTGCGCAGAACAGATGGCCAATGGGGCCGAAGAGTTCTGGAGTGTAGACCACGGACCGGCAAGCGCAGCGTAGGATTTTCACTTACAAGATGGACGGACGACCTTGTAAAGGTCGTCGGAAAACGAAGGATGCAGGCCGCCCAAAACCGGTCCTATTGGAGATCCTTAGGGGAGGCCTATATCCAACAGTGGACGTCTTGCGGCTGAGATGATGATGATGATAGTATTACATAATATATTATAATATTGATAATAAATAGTAAGACTTGAATTTTATATACTACATTTTATTCAAATTATTTTTGAAGCATGTTTAGTATTATTTATCAAAAATAGGGCGGAAATTTGCATTGCCTGCTTGAAAAAAAAATCTTACCTTCCTAAAGGATTTATGGTCATATTAAGTTTAGGAAAACATCCATTCTCATTGGTGCAATCGGCAGCTCTGACAGTACCTTTTGTGAGTAGTTGGGAGCGATCACTGAGCATGATGCGGTGTTTGTCGTAGGGTAATACTTCAGGATTATCCACCAATTTGGCGGTAATTTGATATGATATCAACTGATTGTAGTTACCCGGCTGTGTAAGAAAACAATTAGTATATTTTTCCAAGTCATATACAGGTTCGCCTAAAGTCACCTATATACTAAAGATATCCATGAAGTTTAATATATTTAGTTACTTTATATCTCCATATTATGGATAGTTATATGATCGGTATTGAACTGTTTGCAATGATTTTATCTACAAATAATGTTGATTGGAATAAAAAATTAAGTAAAAGGTCATTACGGGGGTTGACACTTCGACGTCCCTGCAGTATGTAGTGGTGGTTATATGTAACGGTTCAATGTATTGGGCGTCCTTAGTAGGATTTGCTAGCTTGGCTTGCACGTGTTTGATTTCAACTTTTATTTGAACACCTGAAATTCAATAAACATTTAGGTAATTAAATACCCATGACATTATTAAAAAAATAAATATTCTGGGACATTTACTAAGCAGAGCTTGTACTATGGAAGCCAGATAACTGATATACTACATATATCTACTACTTTTACTAAACATTAAAATATTTTAAATATTTTAAGGGACATACTTCCAATGACATGCTTGAGTTTTGGCGGGTAAGTAACGGTAAAGCAAGATTTAAAGGTGAAGCGTGTGTTGGCATCGCGTTTCTGAAAAAGAATTTAGTCGATTAAACATTTTTATTAGGGTGCTCAGTTACAAAAGTCCCATACAATCGCATTTCTAACAGAAAAGAAGAATTTAACAAAGAAGAATTTTGAACCTCCGGCCTCATACAACCGAAATTTGATACATTATTCACAGCTCGCTGACAATACCAGATTTATCAGTAGCTTATGGCAGTGCTGTCAGTTCAAAACTAAATTTATCCGATATTTAGAGTAAAAGGCAACTTTAAAACAATGCAAAAAATTAAAAGAGTATGGTATAATTATATAGTACCTGGACAGTTTACACTTCCCGCATAAATAAATCGGGAGACAATTAGTATATTAAGCAAGTTAAGTAGTCTTAACAGCACTGCCTAGATTCCTATTTTTCTTCGTGTTTTTATTTCCTGACCATTGCAATTCAACACCTCTTCAACAAGTTTACCCTATTTTTCTTTCAAACTAAACAAAAAGTTTGATCCACGTCGATCGCATAGGATCAATTTTATTATATTTACCTTAAGATCCGGGAAAACTGCTTTTAATGTAATGGGGATCTCTGTTATGCAATTGTATAACACGACTTTTCCGTTGCCCGGAGCACCGATAGCCAGTTCTGACAAAATGAAAATAAAAAATTATTAGATTTTTTTTCCAAGCAACCTATTAACAGCACTATAATAACTTTCCGTGGATTGGGAAGTATTTGATTTCCAAATATCCTTTCCTGTAAAAAAAAATGATTACAAATCCGACTTTAACAACGCTATGGAATAGGTATGGTTGATGATCGTTAATGGTCATTGAAGCCGAAAATAAATGAAGAAATGAGTCTGTCTGGCACATTCACACCGAAAATATCAAACCGATTTCATTGAGCTTTGGCAGACGTCCCCCTGATTCAGACCTGCTCGGTTGCGGTCCCGATACCCGATCGGTTCCACCGATCCAGACAAACCGATTGAGTAGTCTACTGAATAGGATGGCTCCTATTTTCTCATTTCAGACTTTTATTTGGAATGAACGCAGTCAATCGGTACACAATCGCGGCAAATGAATTCTACAACTAACACACCATCAGCCTAAATTTAACGAAATAAAATCGGCCTTTCTGATCGGAATGGCAACCGAATGGGTAGGCTTATACTCGTACTCCCACTTGGAATCTGAATTGAGGATAATCGTCCTTCGTCGTCCAACATAGACTTTAAATTTTAAGTTATCATACCATTACATCCATTATCATCATAATCGCTCAGGACTGTAAGACTTAGTCCAAAGTTCTTGAACTCGCTTGGCTCAAACTTTTGCAGGTGCGTGAGAGTTGTGATTTTTGTGTCTGCGATACTAGCGCCACAGTACATGTAGACGGCTCCAATGCCATTATTTTCGTAAGGTGCTGCTATTGCTATATCTGTCAATACAAATGGAATTAAGATTATTGGTCGAGAGCCTAAACTAAATAAGGTAAGGTACCTGTTTGTAGCAGCGAGGTGTACGAGGGTTAAATCGGCTTTTTTAATATCTAATTACCCTACGACCCTTTTGCGATTGGTACCGCCTAATTAATAATCTAATTTAACTAGTCTTAAAGAAAACAAATGGTTATGAAAAAAATATAGTTCAAAATCATAAATTACTATTACAACAGTGATATGCACCGCACGCCACATAATTCCTTATTTACACACTAATCCCAAATCCTATTTATTTATTTTACTGTCAAAATTTCTCCCCCTTTTTTTCTGCTGCGGCTAAGATTTAATTGAGTCAATATTAGACTTTGCTATATCTTCGAGTTAACGAGCTTTAAATAGTCGATTAACTTTGCGATCAATAGCTCATTTTCGAATTAAAAACACTATAGAACCCCTATGGTATGCATGGACCTATATGCACTTGGCTGATTTTATTTAAAAATTTCATATCGCGTTGGGGTAAAAATATGTTTTGTACCAGGATTGTTAAATTATAATGCGATTAATATCAATATTTACCATTAATATTGTCGCCATTCATGTCGCCTATATTAGCAATAGCGCTGCCGAATTGTCCTCCGATGTTTAGGCCTTCTATAACTCTCAAAAGCATAAGTGTCTTGCTAAGTACCTATAAAGAATTTATACTATATGAAAATTTGACGAATATACGATGAATAGCAAGGCAGGGGGAAAGCGGTTATTACAAGAAGTGAAGCTAAATTTAAGTTTTTAATAAAATTGCATACAACATACTAAAACTTGTGATATTCTTAATGTAATACTAAAAATTATACCAATACTTTAATAAGAATAAATTTCGTGATAATGAAATTAACATAATGACAGTTTTAAAAATATACATTTTGAAACCGTCTTTCTGAATGTTTTTCCAGCTAGAACTAGGTACGTAACGGCTGAATAAATTTTGTTGCAGCTTTTTGAGAATAGTAGACGGTTATTATATTTATTTATGTATATCTGTATTATCTATAGACTGGCCGGTTGGCGTTGTTGGTAAGATACCCTGCCTATCATGCCATAGGTCGAATGTTCGATCCTCAGCCAGGACAGACATTTGTGTTGATGGTTGTTTATCCTGACTATAAGTACTGCTTAATTTGGGATCAGGAATGTCACTTAATATTTATTTATTTATTATTTATCTATGGTCTACCTATGTGCAAAATGCATCCAATTTAGTTTAAACAGTGAGATTGATCAACTACATCAATACAAAGTACCGTATATACAAAGTTAAATTAAATTAGTTTGCAAAACTTTGTCAGGATAATTGTTAGTGATAACAGAATCCATTATCAATGTTTAACATTGCTATAGGAGATAATTACTATCTCTATAATAATAATATTTTTTTTTTTTTTTTTTTTAATTAAATCAGAATATTGTTCTAACAGTTATCCCTGTACTTGAGTTGAGTTAAATAACTTACCGATCCCTGTTTAATTTTCTGGTAAACATACACAGCGCCCGTGTTGTACCCATAACCCTGCCATAGAGCAGGCGCGCCGACGAATAATGTGTCAGTATCGCCTACCAGACGTGCGGAAGAGAGAACTGCACCAAACATAGAACCGATATTTTTCTCATTCAACACTTGCTTTGGTACATATTCTGACTGTTTATATTTAAATATTGTCACCTGAAATTAAAATAGCGTATACTGATGTGGTGCAGGAAGGGACACAACACGATGTTTTCTTGATAATTTTATTAATTAAAAACCCGACTGTGTAAGTTTTTCATTGCGTCATGTATCACTTACATAAACAAGAAACTGATGGCTTCGGCTGCATTTTATTATATGAATTTTACAGAGACCATGATGTTTTTGTTTCCATATTTTTTAGTTCGCTTTTTACGTAGTCAAGATTTTTTTTTAAATACTTATTTTTATTTTTGTATAACACCTCTTAATAAAGGTCAGTCACCTATTGATATAATGCTTTTGTTTAGTTACATGATATTCCAAAATAAGGCCCTGCCTCCACAGTCTATTTATTTCTGTAATTTGTCATTTTACAACTTATTGTGCGAGAAATAAAATTATTTTTATTACTAGTTTCCGCCCCACGGTTTCACCCGCGGTCCCGAGTGCTCCGATCGCCACCAAACCTTACAGGATTACCCGCGGATTGTCTGAAAATTTCATCGTGATCGGTTCAGCGGTTTCGGAGTCTATAAGGAACATACATACATACATACTTTCTCTTTTATATATCCTGTAAGGTTTGGTGGCGATCGGAGCACTCGGAACTCGGGACCGCGGGTGAAACCGCGGGGCGGAAGCTAGTTTACTATAAGACCGGATACATCGCGTATAAAGTTTTAATTTTGAATTTTCTTGTAGACTCCTCTAAGCAAAAGCTTGAATAACTTGCTCGCGTTTCACAGCATGTCATATTATTTATAATAATGATATTTTTGAAAATACATACATTAAACAATCTTGTTTTTTTCCTAAAAATGTAACCGTCTCTCTTTCCTAACGTAATACGCCCCTCTACGTATATTGAGTGGATAATTCGAGATGGTATATTTTTGAAATTTTGCACTAGCACGTTCATAGTAGGTACTAATGTTCTATAAATGTCCTGTGATAAAAATATAATATTTGATAGTGAAGTAAAAAGATCCACAAACCGTTCCACTGCCAATTTTTCCGTACGGTGAGCCGATAGCATAACTTTCCTTGGTGTTAAAAAAATAACCATAAGCCACACTGTATCCTGAAAATAAAGAATTAAGGTACCTACATAAATAAATAATCTATGTTTATATGTAATTGTCTAATTTGACATGTGCTGTGTAAAATTACTTACCAAAATTAAAATTAATGCCGTATTCTTTTCCAACAATACCTTGAGCACTCGTTAAATCAGCAGAATCGACGATCATTGCTCGACCTAAAATAAAAAAAAATGGATTTCAAAATACATTCAAATTCAAAAATTGTTAATAAATCGTCATTATTTTAATTTCTAACTATATTCATTTTGTATTTATTAATATATATATAATATATATACAGGGTGATTTTGTTATCACTGGCAATACTTGCAGGGGGGGAAGTACTCAGCAATATGAACAACTTTTATTATAGGGCTAACTCTGATATCGCGTAAAATAATACGGTAGCTTCATACATTTTGGTCGGGTAGGTATTGAACTTTTGTATGGAACAGCTGATAATTTTTTCATGATTTCACAGTTATATATAGATACTGTTGGTTGGTCTATTTGTTTGTTTATAACGTGTGCGTTTCTATCTAATATAAATAAAATTGAATAAAACTGGAAAGTCAGCAAATTTCCGTTAATATTTTAATGAAGAAAACATTTTATACTATAGTGGATATTTTAAGACGCCATCTTTTGGAATCCTGCTTTTTTTGTCATACCTACTTCTTATATTTGACAGCTTATGCGAAAACATTATAATAATCTATTTATTTCGCAGCTGCGGAAACAGGGTACAAAAAAAATGACTGAATTAGAGCTTACCAGATAACATAGCAGGACCACCAAAAATATAATTCTCGCTCTTTGCGATGTCTATGCTCCATCCAAATGAGTCCATTTGTTGCTCTGTAAATATGTAACACTCTGTACAATATGTACGTAAATGTTTGTAGAATGAAATAGAAATCAAATTATCTCACAATGTGTTTACTTAGTCGGAATCCTTAAAAATATGCAATTTATACTGACCTAATTTCGTCAGATTAGTATATTTGCGTCGGTCTTCTTCACTTAATGACGGCAATATTACATGTTTATTGTTAGCTACCTTAAAACATGTTGAAATGGCTCCAAACAATGTATTATCTGTATGAATGAAGAAAACGTTTCAATTCTTATAATTAACCAAGCAATCCTTTAATAAAATTGTAATAGCCACATATACAGGCTGTTTTTCACAAGATGTTATTTTTTAGTATAGGTTATGATGGGACTGACATATCCTTGTAGGACAAAAGTCCCTAATAAATAAAGGAAAAAAACCCCTATTACTAAGCCTCCGCCGTCCATCCGTCTGTATGTCTATCACAGGCTATATCTTTTTACAATACTGAATCACAAGATTATTGATTTAGAGTATTTTCCTAGGATCGATTCTAGCCACATTCAAGCTATCAATTTTGTTGTACGTAGACGTGTAAATGAGACCATTCTTTTGAGGATTCTTTTCTCAGTAGGTACAGTTCACGTTTTTATCACAGTCAGCTATGCTATTCTGAACTTAAACTCGATGGTGAAATCACGTAGTGACTATTCTCTGTCTCACTCGTGCAACTCGGTAATCAGGAGTTCACGAGTGAGACAGAGAATAGTCACTGCGTAATTTCACCATCGAGTTTAAGTTCAGAATAGCATAGCAGTCCCGAGACTCTTTAATAATTTTTCGCTATTCTTTATACTTTCAGATTTGGCCATCTATGTCTGGTTGAAAAATTGTATAGGTACTGTTTAAATCTAAAACCACAAAACAAAAGTTCTACTCACTCAAGAAACTTATAGTCAATGGTGCACAAGTCTGAAAACAACAAAAACATATATAGATATAATTATTCCGTTTTAAATTACTTTATATGCAATCTAAACAGTGTTGACTGCCAACTAACGTTACGAATAAATAGATCTTTTTTAACATACTTTTTTAAATTGAAGTTTGGACATTAGAATTGTGTCTGTGATTAGACCACATCTACCCGCCATGTTGTCATACCATCGGTGGGGATTACCCACCTACCCTTTCGGGATTTATGGGTGTAATTATCTATATAAGTATAAATTTGATAACAGTTGTATATGTAATAAGTATATCAGTTATCTAGCTTCCATAGTACAAGCTCTGCTTAGTTTGGGATCAGATGACCGTGTGTGAGCAATATCCCAGGATATTATTTTTATTGATAACTAGCTTTTCCGCGCGGTTTCAGCCACGTTCCCGAGGGATCTTATGTTTTCCTGGGATAAAAGTAGCTTATAGCCTTTCTCGATAAATGGGCTATCTAACACTGAAAGAATTTTTCAAATCGAACCAGTAGGTCCTGAGATTAGCGCGTTCAAACAAACAAACAAACTCTTCAGCTTTATAATATTAGTTAGGATTAGGATAATATTAGTTAGGATAGTTAGGATAAAGTATTGTTTTTATATTTACAATCCACTGTTCGAAAATTATGTTTCTGACAATTTCAGGCCATGTACTACGTTGCATAAATGCAAACCAATTCATGTCATCATACGAATAACAAAATAAAAATTTGCTTATATAACATGACGTCATACCTAGTTTACGTTCTAGTGTTTGATCACTTACCAAAAAATAATCAGGTCCAGCTTTGACGGTAGCGCCCAACATATAGTTGTGGGTGTACTGATCAGAAACTGAAATAAAATGACGAATTAATTCAAATTGCCTTACACCCGGTGTATTATAGGCGCAATAGATTAATGTAATAGGTATATCTTTCCTATAAACTCATAGTTTGAACACAAGAAATAAGCACAAAATTGATGTAGCGGTAATTCGGCTTAGCAAGGCAAAGGACTCATTCAAGGGTGTAATTTATACGATTCTATAACAATGTACGCAACGAAATCCAATAGTTCTCTGTATATAGAATTAAAAATATAGCAAAACATAAATTATGTAAGAAAGCATACTAAAAGTTTTAGATTTTATAGAAGACAACAAAAAGCATTTGAATGAATTGCTTGCTCCGCAGGCTATTTTTAAAGTAAAAAAATGAAAATTATAATAGTTAAAAGTTTGAAACGAGTAACGATTACAATAAATGAGTTAACTTAATAAAGAAACTTTTGAAAAGCAATAGGCGCAATACGGATAGGACATTCACCACATTGGAGTCGCGCATAGAGATGATGATAATTCATATAGTATATTTTACATCACCTGAGTGTAAAAAAATGATTTTGTAAATGCTCACTATCACGTTTGCGTTTAGGAATAGCCGCAGCGCCTCTCGCGGAATACTCATGAAACTAGTTTCTCCCAAACAAAATATTCTTATCAATTTTATATAACTGCTGTAGAGTGCACTATTGCATAAAAATCAATTGAATTAGTTATTTTATTTATGTCATTTAATTTTAAAATTAAAGTAAAAAATACAAACTATGATATATAGAAATCATCCTCAAAGCCCTCGCTGCTGTCGATAGGCATTTATGTCATTTATATATTTTGCCTTTATAAAAGTTCATACAGAATATTAAACTAATTTGCTATATTTTATTCCTGTTGACAATACATTCCAAAGCAGACATGGACTAATTCATAATGTTACAATGGTTTGAATAACAATATTCCAGATAATGCAAGATATAAAAATAGCGTAACTGTCAAACGTGTTGTATTATGTTTAGTATGTAACCTACCTACAATTCCACCCACTTTTTTCCGGGAAAATGCTCGCTTGGTTAGGTTATAACCGGAGTTTAGCTTGATACATTATTGTTATAGTTTGTATTTTATACTATTATTGTAAATTACTTGTTTTAAATAAATCTTTCGAATACATACACAAAATTCATGAATAACTATTGGTATATACATAATATTAATAGATTACATTAATGGGAAAAAGGCGTTCATATTTTTATTTTTTGAAGGGACAAGACCTTGGTGGTCTCTCGGCCACTCCACCCCTTACGCGGACTACTGGCGAGCGCTGAGGGCCCTCAATCGGACTTAAAATTACTTAAAGCTAAAATATTTAGGGCAACAAGGGTCACCTGAGGGCGCCATCTACGGTGCACGAACCTCGGCTCAGGGCGTTGCCAGGGGAATAGGGGAGGATTTAGCAAAAGGGATCGGTAGATTTTCTAAATTGCAGCTCAGGCCGCTTAAACGGGACGAGGCTGGGATGGGACGTCGCGATAGTTCTTGCCGTCGAGGATGTAATTTTGGTTGGCGGTTGCGTCTCTGTGCTTGTTTACGAGCTTCTTCAGCTGAGGAGATGGCTTTATCTGCCTCGTTGAGGGCTTGTCTTGGCCTACGGATGCGGGAGATGAGAGAAGGGGTGTACGTGGTGGCTTGTACGATAAGCGGGTGCGCGTGATGCGCTGCGGTGACAAAATATCGGCGTGAGGCGCGTATGTGAGTAAACTGTTTAATCGTGGGGAGACCTAAGTCAAAGTGTAGGTTTTCATTTCGCATATACCACGGGGCGACCGTGGCTTTGCGCATGAATCGTTTCTGAATCACCTGAAGGGTGTGAATGCGTTTGGGAGTAACGTGGGTGAACACGGCACTCGCATACGTCATGAAGGGGCGGATACACCGGGCGTCAGCGAAGAAGTCGAGTCGTCTTGCCACTAGATAAGGCAGTGCGCGCGCGGACCGCCTTTATGTGTGCGTCGAAGATTAGACGATCATTGAGAATCACCCTGAGATATTTGGCTTGCCTATCGTCGAAAGTTTGCATCCTTAAATTGTCTGTAAATGGTTGTGCAGTTGAACTTTTTTATTCGATAACTTCAAGTTACATTGAGCTAATGCTGAGCCTCCTCAGAAATTACAATTATCAAAAAAGGACTTTAAACTCTAGGTTCAATAGGGTATTTTACTCTATATGAGAAAAAATCTAAAAATGTACAATTTAGATAGCTTAGGCAATAAGCAGTCAAGTGCAAGAGCAGGAAAATGTTAAATGTTATGTTGGTGTTGTTTTAGTTCATAAAATAACTTAATAAATTTTAAAATTCTTTTCAAAGTTTTCAGTTTTTTATCTGTTTCTAAACAAGCGAAACAGTAGCCGCCATTATAATGACATCATACTATAGTATTATTATTATTATTTTTACACTAGTATTCATGCATTCAGGAACAGCACACTAATAAAAAGGATAATAGTTCATTTTTAATTCATAAAATTTTATAAGTCCAATTGAGACCAATATCAGCGCATTTATTTACTTACAAGAGACCAAATAACGTCATGACCGTAGAGTTACATGACGTCCAGCGTTTTCATCAAACTACTCGCGGAATTTGAAGTGTCTCAATTCGTTCCTAAGCTTATTAGCCACCAAAAATAAACACAAAAATTTAAATGCATTTTTATGGCACTTATCGATTGAATAATTTTTTTATGCTTTTTGTTTGGTGGCTAATTAGCACCTTAGAAACGAATTGAGACACTTTTCAAAAATGGGTGTTATAAATATCCTATTACATAGCTTCACTTAAAATGCATAACTTACAGCGTTGTGACAGTTGTACAATATTCTGGGACATTATTCCTCACGTCGTGTGTGAGGAATAATTCCTCACACACGACCATCTGACTCTAAACTAAGCAGAGCTTTTTTTTATTTTGTTATGGAAGCCAAAGAACTGTTAAACTTCATATTACTACTTTATTAAATAGCTGTATAGAACATAACATACCTCGGCTAATATTGATTGGGATCTCAGAACAAGTATTTTTATTGATATCGCAACTGAAGATTTTGCCGATATTGTTGGCTTTTGGAGCACTGATTATCAATCTGGAAAATTATAAATAAGTATAGAAAAAATATTTTTGCATTTAATAGCCCAATTCTTAATAAAAAATAGTTTATTATCAGAATAAATACATAGTGATTATGCCTTCTTTGGTATTTGTGTCGTAAATATCAAGAGAGACTACTTCCTAAAAAGATTAATTATAGGTATATTGCTTTCGAAATTGTTAAACATTTAATGGAAAAAAGCCAACATTGTCAGACTGTCCAAAAAAATTATAAAAAAATGTAACCTTGCTGAGTTTCTTGCCGGTTCTTCTCAGTTGAAGGCGACTTCCGAATCGGTGGTAACTTCAGTAGCTTCGACGTTCATAAGTGCCCTTCTAGGGCCTAAACTGAATATAAATGGCTTTGACTTTGACTTTAAAACCGACTGTAGCTGTAGCTTAGGATAAGCAGTGCTCTTCCCAAAACATATTGACACTTAAAACATTACTGTGATAATATATGCGCTCTCATAAAGTTTCTATACAAGAACCAAATTCATGGAAAGTTATAGGCTATTTTAATCCCGGAAACGCGGGTGAAACCGCGGGGAAAAGCAAGTTTGTAATAATCACGAAAATTTCTACAATAGGTCACGGGAAAGAGTTTAGAAATTGACCTAGATTTGATATTTGCTAACTAACATGAAGTTGGTGAATAAGTATGTGAAAAAAAATATTTACCTTTTTATGTCAGGCTGATATGTGGCACTGAATCCAAAATACGAATTGTTAGAAAGGGGTTGTTCGATGATTTGATATTCCTGGTGAAATTTCCCCATCCCTGGTGGAATCCATGATACTTGGATAACAAGCATAAACATGCTTATATTAATATCTGGAAATAGCAATATATTTTATTAAAACCAAACCAATAATGCTACAGCCAATTAATATACAGGCAGGATTATTTCTAATTGTCTAGTCAAACTTTCAGAGTTGAAAGTTCTTTTTTTTATACCACTTTGTCGGCAAACAAGCATACGGCACGCCTGATGGTAAGCGGTTACCGTAGCCTATGAACGCTTGCAACACCAGTACTCGTTTATACATTCAATCAGTAAGTTTACAAATACTACGTCTTACAAACATTTCTCAGAAATGCGTTGCCACTTGCGGGTTCAAAAGACGTAGCTTTGAAAACCATGTTAGTCTTGTTTCTTCTACCGTCAAACTAATTACGTCAAAACGAGACAGCGACACTTGACGTCATGCTGGGAACAATGCCAGAAATGCCTACAGGCATAGACAAAGTGGCAGCGCGTCAGTGCTGTTAACACCTAATCTAGTTATCATAGCATTCAACTTTTACTATATTGTGTTCTATACAAAAGTTCCATTCCTAGGTACCTAATCTACCAAAATATACGATACAGCTGTTAATTTTCTGTCTTAAAAATATCCTGCATATGATTCTTAGGCCCGTAATATAGTACGAGAATCAAAAGTTAGTCAAATCTCAAGAATAAAATGTGTTAATCAAACATAAACCTTATGGCACAGTGCTAGGTTTCAAATTGATTGAAGCTTTGATAGACGATCCAAAAAAAGGACCTAATTTATGAAAATGCCACGCCTAGGTTATGGTGTGATGAGTGCGCGGGCGGCGTTTACGTAACCACTCACACTCACATAGTTTAGCTTCGCACTTATTTGAATTGAAGATTGCTACATCTAATTAGGTACTCATATACAAAACAAAGTCGGATTAGTTACACCATTTATAACTCAAGAACGGCTGCTGGACCGATTTTTATTGATGATTTTTCTTCACCCCGATTAGCAGAATAACTATTTTTTTTGATACCGCGAACGCGGGTGAAACCTAACAGCTAGTTTAAATATAAATATAGTATAACTAGAACCTTTAATCTTTATTTTCATTTTAAACAATAAAATTAACTATATAAATATGTACTTACATATTTTCATGTTGTTTTATCGTACGCTCTAGTGTAACTAACTGATGTTTGAGGTAGACTGTTATAGTAAATTATATAAATAGAGTTTCTATCATCTTTTACATTTTTCCTGTATGACGATGTTGCATTACTGACCATATAAGTACATTTTTTCTGAATAAAATCAAATCAAATTACAGAATTGCTTTAAAAAAAATATGAAATTTAACACGATTTATTTTAGGGTTCTATACATCCGATGAAAACAAGGAACCCTTATAGGATCACTATAAAAAATCTGTCGCCAAACACCTTTTGGTGTGTTCCGGCAGCTGCACTTGAGAGCCAGTTCCTTCTAGGCTTTGTGTGCTTACCACTTTCGGCCACATCATCACTTACCATAGTGAGATAACACAAGCCTATACAAATTAAGAAAAAAACTCTCGTGTTTGTTTGTCTTACACAGCTTATTTCTCTATGAAAAAAATCTCGTTTTAATATATATTAATTTTGTTTTTGCATCCGAATAAGGTAATATGTATCACATCTAAAATGATTATCTACTTTGGGACTGACTGTACCTATAGTGTAATAAATGGATTCAGATATTGGGGGGTAAAGTATGTAATCCTACTAATATTATAAATGTGAAAATTTGTGAATTGTGGGTCTTTCTATAATGCTCGTGACTGCTTTTCCAAACAAAACTGATTCAAAAAGCGCTAGATCTGGCGCGAGAAGCGCTAAGTTAATCATTCATCAGTGAATCAATGTTACCTCCTCCTGTTATGAACCTGTATTTTTTCCTGGTTGAATCAGAAATAATGTAATGTGGTTACCTTTTCCTTGTTAATGCTATTGATACATCGACACTGGAAGCAAAAAGTTTCATGTTCTTATAATGAATATAATATAATGTATAAGAATATTCAAAAGTAATACATATAGAAAAGACAATACAGTAATTATGGGTAAGTTACATCAGCTTTTTTACTTTATAATGTTTAGATCATATTACGTTAGTTCTTTTAATTATTTGGGATTTTCATGATGACCTACAAAGGTCATAATCGCGTCTTAATTAATTATATTATTATCATAAATATTCTTAGTTGGTAATATACAAAATCAAAGTGTACATTGATAACATAGGTATATATAATATGTCACCAGGAAATAACAAGAACCGCAAATTTATAAATTTACTTAGGTTAGGTAAGTTTATAAATTTCCTAGAAAATTTATAAACTCGCGGATCTTGTTATTTTCCGGTGACATATATATCGATGTTGGATTGCTTTAGCTGTCTTACATAACCGCTAGCTGTTTTATAAAACAGCACTGTTATGTAAAACAACTGAACGACGTTTAGCGTTTTTTTTTCATATAATTACTGAACTTTAATACGCAAAATTGCATAAATGTTTTGCATTTATCAATGTAGTAGGTCACGATTAGACATCATGTAAAACGCCTATTCAAGAAACGACACGGATACTTTAGGTTAGAAGTGTATGGCGAACGCGAAGCGCAATAAATCTAATCAACAAAACATTATGTACACTGTTGTAACTGTTTTACATTTAAATATCTTGAACGAGTACTTACTTTTTTTTTTTTTTTTTTACTTTGTATAGGCTTGTGTTTGACCACAATCTCACTATGGTAGGTGATGATGTGGCCGAAGGTGGTAAGCACACAAAGCCTAGAAGGATCTGGCTCTCAAGTGCAGCTACCGGAACACACCAATAGGTGTTTGGCACCGTGCAAACTGTACTGTACTGTTTTACTAATGTAAAAGCTTAACTATTTTTTTTTATAACTTATGATGGCTCAATTGTCTGAATCCATTCTCCACGGCAGTAATCATGTGATCTACGGAGGTAAGCACATAAAATCTAGTAATAAACTGGCTCTCAAGTGCAGCTGGAATTACGCCGGTAGGTGCTTGGCGACAAAAAAAAAAACCTACTTAAGATAAGACTAATGTATATCTTTATAGGTAACCTGGGAATACCTTTCGTATTGCTACAGACTATATATTACAGTACATGTAGTGTATTTTTGCACGAGCCCTCTAGTATATTACTAAAGCCTTCGAATGGAGGACCGGAATCAGAGTTTGGGTTTACGATGGGCTACCAGCATGGGGATCATCCTAAATTAGGTAAATAATTATATTTAAAATTATTTTTTGGTGTTTTTAGATTCTCTATTTTTATGGAATAAAAAGCTTCCTATGTTTTATATTTGTGTGTCAATATGTGCTAAATTTCATACACACCTATTCAACCATTACGAGACGATTGAGTTACAAACACACACAAACACAAAGACACAAACTTTATAGTTTTAGTTAAATAATACACAGTGCCTAATGCAATTTACAGTAATTGGGGCACCTCGTAACACCTACATTGGCAAAGTATTCAATTGCCCCATGAAGGATTCACTTCAGGATGTAACTGAACCTACTCTTACTTGTGACAGCGTTGATATTGATCTTGAAAAAATGACTGGTGCTAAGAGAGGTAAGTTACACTTAATATTATATTTAAATCGCGAGACGAAAAATCCTACCAAGTGCAATCGAGTTGGATTCGTGCAACGAGGGTTCCGAACGAGAAGTCCCAGTAATATAACTAACGTAGGCTTAGTAATAAGACTGGCAACCATTGGGCACGGATCTAAAAGAAAAGTAGTTGCGAATATTACTCAAATAACCTACTTTGTGCTCTTTTTGGTTCTACACTCTTACGTTAGTATTATTATCTATTCTGTGACTTTACTTTTATATCAAAAAGTTACCAATTTAACTGGTTGTGGGTCATATTTTTAAATTTTAAAAATTTCCTTGTTTCTTGTTATTTCTTCGGGTCTCCGTTAGGGTCATCGCCAGTATGCGTAAGTTGTTTCTAATTTAGTAACTCTATGTAGACTTTTTGTTAAAAGCCTTGTGCATATTGAAAAAAAATCCTTTTCAAAAAATTACTTACATCTACAAAACTCGTTGTTTTATCGCTAAACATATTATACCACAATAAATGTTTTGATTCCAGATTTTTCTCCTAATCAAAATTATTACTTTGGAGGTTCCATAGTGGGGACAAAGGATTATTTTCTGGTAATTATGCTCTATTCTGCTTAAACACACGTACTTGCTGTTGCAATATAATGTTTTCCTTTTTTTTCATAATACGTATCGTAGAAAATAAAAGAGCATGACTAATTTGGGGACACATGTGTCATGTCATACTTACTACCTAAGTAAATAATTAATTATTTCTTTTTTAGTTTTTCAAAACTACCCCTCAAGAGGTTTAACACCTTTGTATGAGAAATAATACCTTTCAGGTCAAATTTGATTGATACTTAGTACTAATGCTCTTTGACACAATAAACGGAGGACGTATTTCAATATTTTCAAAATTCAACCTTTAAGGGGAGAACGGGCAATAATATTTTTATGTTCAGATTTATTTGAAGTTTATATTAATGCTCATTTATACAGTGAATTAAATTTACATTTTAAAGTTTTTAGAAATTCAACCTCTAAGGAGACGAAAAGGGGTGCATAAGCTTGTATGTGAAAACATTAGGACATCTGTACACTTTGTACGGATTGGGGCTTCTTCTATGACACAGCGGTGTACTTACTAAGAAAGGATTTTGCTAAATTCTACCACTAAAGTGGTAAAATAGGGGGGTACGAGGGCCGCGGGGCGAAAAGTTAGTTATTTTTAATAATAACTAAGCTTGACATTGGAAAAGTAAAATGTCAATGAAAATATTTTTTTTTATTTTGAAATTGTTTCAGACGTGTGCACCATTGATTACAGCAGAAATATCAAAAACGAAAAAAAATAAAATCAAAGACTTATTTGGCACTTGTATTGTGTATAACGACACTGCTTACCAATATAATGGTACATTCGAACAGTTTACACAAATGCGTAAGCATAATAATATCAAAAATTCAAGTAAGTATTTCATATTTTTTTTCTTACGACCCGGCAGTACCTACAAACCAGCGATGTACAGTGGTTTATTCATTACTTATGATACTTTTAATTTTCGGGATAAAAAGTATCCTATGTTCTATTCTAGAATATGATCTACTTCTGTGCCAGGTTTCATCCAAATCTGTTCGGCCATTTTACACATTTATTACATTATTATAGTTGGATAGTATGATTGGACAATTACTTTTACCTACCTCATTACACTACACCTAAAATTACTTACCTTGTCCATCGGCAGCTGTTATTTGTGAATATATAGGAATACAACACAAGTTAGAAGTTATTTATAGTTAGGCTATACACGCGAAAAAAGGACCAAATAGTAGAGATTAAAAAAAAACAGAAGTGGCAATATCTCGTAAACTAGAAAACTTTTACTAAGGTCATGTTGATGTTATCTGATTGACCTGAAGCCAATCTAGCTCTAGTGTCACTCAGGCGTGTTAGTTTTGGGACACCTGTATAACTCCGCCCCGCGTTTTCGAGGGATCTTATATTTTTCCGGGTAACCTAAAAAGTATCCTATATGTTAACTCAGGATATATTCTGTCTATGTGTTAAATTTCAACCAAATCTCTTCAGTAGTTTTTGCGTGAAAGAGTAACAAACATCCATCTATCCATACTTTCGTGTTTATAATATTTGTAGGAGGAAGTAGGATTAGTAGCATAGGATTAGTAAGTAAAAATCAAAGGTTTTGTATTTGAGACGTGACATGGTAAGCAATGCTCCTAATTTTAATTATTATCATTGCGTTTGTTTTTGATCTCAGGGTTTGTCAGTGAATCCGGCGTATTTTAAATCTTTCTCCAGTGTTTTAGCCGCCTAATGCGGCGTTGCGTGCTCGCAGCTCTACTGCATTTTGTAAATGTAACTCCTTCCTGAAGGGCCCCTTTTAAGGAGTCATGGTTGTAGCTATATAGATAGCCTACAGTAAGCATGCGTTCATAAGTAATTGTTTTTAAAAACTATCAAATATTATCAGGCAGATCTACATCGTAAGAGATAGTAAGAGATATATCGATACCATTAAGAAATTTCGCCAAATAGTTTGTTTTACCCAACCTTATACGTATATTTTGTACAGGAAAACCTGAAAGAGCGGATACGTACATATATCTTGGGTAAAACCAACATAACAATAACTAAGAATAGGTACTCTATAATAATATGTTCAATTGCAGACTTTTTTGTTGGCGGCGCTGGTTGGAGTTCGTTAGTTGATGAGGTCAACGGACTCCTAATTATAATGAAGACTGGTCTAATTGGAGATATCACATTCGTACCACTTCAGGATCCTTTGCATATTACAACCTCTGTAAAAATGAGCTCGACGAAAAAGGATGAAATTACATCGTTTCAAAGTGACTACAGAAATATCGGTAGGGATAATGAAAATATTATTTTGCAAGTGAAGTTTGCTCAGGAAAAAGAGAACGCGAGAAGAGATTAATAACATTACGAGGAGAAATAAGTACGGATTACTGACTCCGGGCAAATGAATTGATCAGTGTGTTATAGTGTTCAAATCAAAATGTAGAGGTACTCAATTTATACTCACAAATTGAATATCACTACATTTTATTTAGCATTCTTATGTCTGTAGGTTTTGGAATTACTTCTGGAAAATATTTCGATGGTGATACTATCTATGCATATAGTCTGCAGGCCAGCGGGATGCATGGCGCTGTAAGTATAATATAGTATTCCTCTTACTACTACTAAAATAATATTATACCGAAAAAATACGAAATACTTGGATTTTTTAAACTCATTTATTGAGAAAAGACCATCTGGTCTTTTAAAACACAACACCATAGGGACAATTGATTTCAAATAATTTTGCCGAAATAAAATAAGTAACACTATATACAATACACGCACAACACAACATAACAAGTATTTTAGAACAGGCACTGTGACTATTGACATCCAAATACATTTTCAGGTTGCATTTTTGAGATATAACGAGAAAGACGTAAACATGGATCCCGTAATTGATGAATCAAATAAAATAGCGGTGATAACAGATAATACTGTTGGCTCCATGTTTGGCACAGTGCTGTTTAGCGCTGACTTGAATTTAGATAACTTTTCTGATATACTGATTGGTGCGCCCACGCATATCGATAAACCACAAAAATCTGAGACTGGCGCCGTGCATATTTTTATTGGAAGACCTATAGTAAGTATGCAATACAATTTTATTTAAAAGTAATAATCGACTCAAATTTCTAAATCTCACACTTTTTTGTAGATACTAGCTAGCTATTATAATTATTATGTTTTTTTTTAAGAATGAAACCATTTCTTTGGACAACATGCAAACAATATTAGGAACGAAAGATTTCGCGCGATTTGGAGCAGCTCTTGCTGCAAGCGATATTGACGGAGATGGTCTACCAGGTACAACTCTTTTTATTTTTTTTGTAGGGAAATCCTCACAGGCTATCCAACCGCCACGGGAGGAACGGCTCTTAAATCTCACAGTATTCGCCATCTGCGCTGAAGAGAGGGTTGGATTCTCGGTTCAAAACGCATACCAGATACCTCCATACGCGATTCTATCATAACCCATTCCGATTCCCAACCCTCGCAATGCTATTTCACGATTAGTCGTGGTACAACAGATTATGACCTGTATGGACCATGGTCCACCAGGGTCGCTTCAGGGCGCATTTGTTCTACGTCTAAGCCAACCTTTTTTAGACAATAGCTGCTTTAAAACACTCTATTTGCCTATGTCGTTTGAATCCTAACATGGTGAATATCGTCAAAAAAATGCTAAAGTAGTTCATAATGACAATGTGTCAAAATTTTATAATATTCCAGAAATCTTTATTGGTGCTCCTTACGAAGATTCAGAAAAGGGAACTTTATATGTACTTTCTGGAATGGAATTGTGTGAAAGATTATTGAAACAACATGAAATTAAAAAGATACTGATAACAGACTTCTCCAAAACTCAAATAATTAAGAGCAAAGAAATAAGCAAGTTTGGATACAGTCTTCTCGTTGTCCCGGACAGGGACAGTAATGGATGCAATGGTATGGTATGGGATAGTATATAAAAATATAAGTACATTACATATAAATACAATAACATGGTTTGGCTTGAGAACCCAAGTTCAGAGACAGTATGAATTGCTGGTCTAAAATTTTTGTGTGAGTAAATCTGTAAAAAATCTAGATTACAGTTTATCAATCAACAAAAATATCTGTAATAATTGTTAATTTTTGATGTTTTTGTCAATGTTTTTTTTTTAAATATCAAATCTCAGAGATGTTTTTCTGTATTTCTGATTTATGTTTTTTAACAGAATTGGCTGTAGGCGCCCCTGGCTCTGGTGTCGTTCATTTGTACCGATGTATCCCAACAATCGAAGTATCAGTGACGACGAAATTAAATGGAGATCCGGTGAGTATATGTTCACTAGAGACTGTATTCAATTTCAATATTGCTTTGATTGTCATTTTTCGGTACTGGTTATCAATTGAAAACTTCACGTGCATTTCCACTTGAGACGAAGACCAAAACGCTCTTCACTTTAACCTTTTAAATTTAATTATCGTTCGATGTCTTTTTTAGATTGTAAAGGAAACTGCTAATGATTTTACGATAGAAGTATGTATCCACGTAAACTTTTCAAAGAATCCTGAAAATATAAATTTAGGTGAGTATTTTAGTTTTTATAAGGATGGTATAATTTGGATGACATAAATTGATGCTTAGTAGTATGCACGTAGTAGACGTGTGCTATATTTTATCAAAACTGTCCAGATAATGTGATTCACGCGGGAGGCACTTGCTCGTAAATCGAAATCCAATTCACCAAGGCTAAATCTCGATCTGCACTAACTGCAACCAGCTAAAGTGTTAGCCATTGACGGGCGTACATTGGAACTAAACTGATCTACCACGGTGCGGTTTCAAAGGAGCTTCCTACCGCAGATGCTCAGGTTATAGAAAGACCTTCCCGCCGTTGTTTTCCTAAGGGAGTACAGCATGGGGTTCTTCAAGTAGGGTGTGATGAAATTTTTGCAGGGCCGGCTATGCGCGTGTGATTCTCCTGGTGTTGCAAGCGTCAATTGGCTACGGTAACCACTTACCATCAGGCGGGCCGTATGCTTGTGTGTCACCTTAGGTATCTAGCTATATTACGGGATACTTACATTTTATTTGCTACTGAAGGATAGTTAACACATGTTAAATTGATATTTCAATGAACAACTAACAATTTAGCATGCGTTAAAGGAGTTTTGGGACTTCTTTAATTAGATTGTGCAACCATGTATTTATACCTCTATTTTTTATGCTATCCCTACTCCAATAGGTCTTTGAGCCTTCAGCTCATTCTGTACTGAGCGTTGTTATGGATTGCTTCGATATTCCCTGATTTCATAAATACATTATTTATTACAAAAACGAGATCCATGATTGCTTTTGTCTTTTCCAGATCTGGAAGTAAGGACAAATGTTGGTATAGGAGATAAGGCAAAGATTCAAAAACCTATTTATCACATAGATTTAAACAAGGAGAAAAATCTATACTGCGATAATGTCACCGTAACACTTGTAAGTCTTTTGAGTCCCCCTAATAGACTTTTCCATTATTTAGGGTTACATAGCAATTATGATTAATTTAATTTACAGATTGACAATAATCCAGGATTATATACGTTTCAAGCGCAAATCAACATTTCTAAAGAGATGACAAATAACATCTATAATAAAAAAGGTATGAACCACCTCCACTCCATTCTACCATCTATATGTATTATGTCTGTAATGCTGGCATCTCAGCTGGCTTCAAGAGTGCTTCAAGCGCCGCAAATGTGCTAGTCTACAGAGGACTATACATCCTTGGGATTTGAGATCTTGGAAGCCGCAGGTTCATCTTATTCATTGTTTAAAGAAGTCTCCTATCGTGTTTTTTTTTCAATCTACATTACACGTTTCTACGAAATTGTTTAATAATTTTGTTTGCGTCATCGATGTGTATAACTATGCACTGCTTGATATCAATGGCAGTCTGCGTTAAAATGACTATTACAGACGGACAGACAGACGGACGGACATGATGAAACTATAAGGGAAAACAATTATAAAACCTTATCTTGACTATTTTAACCTAAAAAGGGGATTCCCACCTATACATCCATTTCAACAACATTTAAATTATATCCACTAGCAGAATACCCACAGCTCATAACAGGATAAAATAACGGCTTTTAATGTCACCGATGAAGTCAGAAGTTAAATTTAATCCGACGAATTGGTCACCGTAGTTTCTGAACGCCCATTAAAAGTTTCTATGATTAAAAATCTTTGTCGTTTTATGTAACAGAATTCAACCTTTCTAGAATCTGGGGGTAAATAACGTATGCGTATTACTGAGTTTGTATTATTTATGGTTTAAGTGTTCCTCTCAGGTATTACTTGACAGCGTTACTCAGGATAGTTGATTAGAGTAGAAGTCGGGTCCGTACGGATCCAATCTCCGGCGGCAATGACGCACCTTGCTCCCTACATTCTCTAAAACAAAACCGTCGAAGAGCCTGCCCAACGATGCTATAGACAGCGGTCTTCTTGTGTGATGGCTTAGTTAATGAGAGAGATAGAGCATAGTGACAGCGCAGATTCATCGTCAAGTTTGTGATATCTCCTGTATTTCCATTATGTGACGTGAAAAGTCCACAGCCACTGACTGCGGCAACGTTACACAAACTCGTCGAACAGGTTTTGTTTTAGGGAATCTCGGGGAGTTCCAAGTCCAGGGCGACGGCGGCCGAGGTCATGTCTTCGTTATACATGATACCCCACTAGTGCTGAATAATCTCTAGTAGCTGCATCTTGTCCACCCGGTAGAAATACTACATGTCTAATGTCTACAATCATTTCTACCATGCTACCACCAACTGTCCTATTGGCTCGTCCTAATTATTTATCACAATAAGTTGAAACATAATTTGTATGTTTACAATTAAAGTAAAAAATACAAACTATGATATATAGAAAACATCCTCAAAGCCCTCGCTGCTGTCGATAGGCAAGGTTCCCAACAGGCTGGCAGCGTTCCCTTTTTGGATGGCCAAGCTTATGCGTTGGCGGAAAAAGCTCCCAGCCCGTCGGTCTCCCGAAGCCTCGATGAGCTTGGATGATTTGATTTGTATGTGCTTCGCGGTTTAAAGGAATGTGCTTCTGAACATGTAAATTATTAAGTATAAGTTTTCAGAAAGAACACAATGACATTATAGCTGTAGGTAGAATTAGTTCATTATTACAATACTTAATTCAAAAATTGTTTTCTTTGTAAATTATTGTTTGATGTACGACTGTGTTTTTTTTCTGTAATCGAGACAACTTGCTAAACCGAAAGCCTTTTGTAGGGCATCATCCCCACATCTACATCAGTCACCGCCCCCCAACACACACAGCGGTCGGTTACATATCCCGTTGGCAGACCTGTGACGTGTTCCGATATATGGTGACGCACCATTGTATCGTGTATTTTTGTACTCTCTTAGGAGTTGACTTCTGAAAAACACTCCAATAGTGGATACAGTTTACGTTATACAAGGCAAATATGTGCAAAATTTCAAGTTTCAATACACTGAGGGTTATGCCTTGATATGATAGTCAGATAATTCCTCTTTTCATATAAACAGTTAGTAAGGTGGGAGCCACATAATTTATGTATACTACTTAAATAAAATTTAATAATATCTTTTGCAACAGAATTCAATAACACCTGGGTGATTTTAAGTCCTCGTAGTAAAACAAAAGATACTCGGAAGATTGAACGGAACTGTGGAGATAATTGTCGGCCAATATGGAATGTCATCTTGGAATGGTCTGGTAAAAAGTGAGATTATTTAATTTACTAATTATATAAATAAACTAGCTTTTCCGCGCGGTTTCACCCGCGTTCCCGAGGGATTTTGTGTTTTCCCGGGATAAAAAGTAGCCTATTATAGCCTTCCTCGATAAATGGGCTATCCAACACTGAAATAATTTTTCAAATCGAACCAGTAGTTCCTGAGATTAACGCGTTCAAACAAACAAACAAACTCTTCAGCTTTATAATTTAGTATAGATATAAGTATAAGTATGGATATCATGGGTCATTATTCCTCTCACACGGGCATCTGACCCCAAACTAAGCAGATCTTGTACTATGAAAGCCAGATAACTGATATACTACATGTGCTACTTTTCTGAATATACTTAAATAGGTTACAAGACCAACAGACATGTTCAGCCACACGTCTGTCATGTCTGTCCTGAGCGGGGATCAAACCTACGATCTGTGGCGTGATTACCAACCATGCAAACCGGCCCGTCAATTACTTCAAGTATATTTTTTATGTTGTATTTTTGTTTTTGGTATGGTTATGTTTGACCACAATCTCAACATGGCTTAGTGATTATGTGGCCGAAGGTGGCATAGTAATTGTGGAACACACCGATAGGTACTTGATTGATTTTATACTTGAGGCTCACAAGGCTGGCGGGTACTAAGCAATTTTAACTAGTAGACAAATTTTTACTATCACATGCTAATATTACAGTCTATGTAACTCACGGACACGTCTAGACAGAGCAATCGCGCGGGGCTTGCGGGGTGAGAGAGGGGCGATAGCGAGTCCAAGCTGCCATACCATCGTGTGCGACTACAAACGCGATAGACCACTGTATGTAATTAGGTACACTGTGCTAATATATGCTCTATGTTATGCCAACAGAGATAGCTACGACTTGGGCTCCGAGAAACCAGCGTCATTTATTGTTACGGCCCGTAACGTCGGCAACAGTTCATACGACTCTTGTCTATTAATACACGTGGATGGAGCAAAAATTCTAAATAATACTTGTGAATACATGAAATCCGACAACTTTATTAAATGTTACATGCGAAGTCCATTGAATAAGGGGGATAAGGTTTGTTTTTTTTTAATTCTTGATATTGTATATCAGTAAAGTAAATTTTTGTAAAGTTTATCCGGAGAGTTTAGCCTATATCAAGGCTACTATTTAACACAGGTGACACGGTGACACGGCAGGGCGGAAGTTAGTTAATAATATTCAATATGAAACTAAGTCTGGCTATAAATAACGTTTCCACAGCTAACGAACAGAAATGATCTTGATGAAAATTGGCCCGAGGGGTAGGTATAGATATTTTTTATTCCGAGCAAGTGGGTGAAACAGCGGGGCTAGTTAGTTATTTTTATTGTGTCGCATTTTTATATTTGAAAGGTGTAATTTATTAACTTTAATTAAATTATTGTTTCAGCAAAAAATAAATATTGATCTGAACATGAAGGGTCGTACAAACTTAGATAAGCAGCTGTATGTAGATGTTCAAGTATACGAAAATTGCGGACAATTACAAGATTACACTGAGCCTGTTAAGAATACGTCTTTAACAATACAATATAATTTGTTTAGGGACCGTGTAAACGTCGTAGGGTAAATACTATTTAAATATATTATAGATTAAAAAAAATATATTTAAAACATGCTTTATCACGCATTAAAAATAAAAAATAAAAATTCTTGGGGCGTCCGCCATATTGAATTTAGTGTGACGTAATAAAAAATTTCATATTCTTGAAACACTGTATATGACACTAGGCTATTCAATATGGCGGCACGCTGCTTGGCTCGAGTGAAAATCAGAAGAAAAGTATTACACAAAAACCAGTTACTTATTATGGAATATAACAAGATTTTCATCAAAGTAACGTGTTTTGAACACAATTTTAAAATAAATACGATCATGATTAACAAATATATTTCATTATTTCCACTGTGAAACAATGATACCATCACCAAGAGCCTAATGTTATAGTTCTGACTTTTGTTTTTTTTAGCTCCTACTTTAGCACCAAATTTACTGATCATGAACTACAAGAGAATGACGTGAAATATACACCGTGTCTATTTGATGATCATACATTCGAGGTAAGGTTTTGCTTGATTACTATCAAACATATAAACATCTACCTATACATGGTGTAATGGACAGCCCTCCGCAGACTAATGGGGTGAAAAGTTGAAATTATTTCAGAAATCCAATAAATCTGATTTGTTTGATTACCTAATACGCAATGTATCGTTACCGTGGCAATACGCACGTAGCGAACTGCAGCGCAGCTAGCCTTTCGGCCGCCCTTGTCGTTAGAGTATTTCAACACCCATTGATGATTTTTTATTTTAGCTGTTTTATTTACACAAATGGAGTGTTGTGTACAAAAAATAATAATTTTACATTGAAATAAACGAATAGTAACTGAAAAAAGTCTCAATCTCATTCCGCAATAGCGGCCCGAGCTGCAAGTAGCAATCTCTAATATTAATCATAAAATTTCAGATTAGTAACCGTGGATCTGTAACATGGAAAAATATTGTAGCAGTTTTGAAGGTTGATAAAAAACCTTTTTTGGGTGAAGTAAAGGTAATTTCTTAAACTTCAGTCATGACTTATGAATGTGATTTCAATGTCGAAAGCGCGGGAATGAGTGGCCGTGGATTACGTAACTTTGTTGCAATCAGTTTCAAATTGAAACAACCTCTAAATCGATAAAAATATTCGTCTGTGCGTATGTTATCAGTTATCAGAACGTAAAAAAGTAATCAGAAAAACGCTTCATCTAACCAGTTGCTAATTGAAACTAATCGCAACTGATTGCAATCAGGTTACGCAAAAACCGCATAGCTATGCTATTCTGTACTAAAACTCGACAGTGAATTCTTGAAGTGACTATTGTCTGTCTCCCTCGCGAAACTCGGTAATCAGGAGTTCTCGAGTGAGATAGAGAATAGTCACTTCGTGTTTTCACTGTCGAGTTTGAGTACAGAATAACATAGCAGGTCACGCGGAGTGTGTAAGTCAATAAAACCGCCCGTGACGGTGACTGACAGTTGGGTCTGACTGACGTCCTATGACTTCAAGAAAACTATATTTTTGACGTGACTAATCGGAGACGTGACGGTGGTATGACTGATGTGTGTAAAGCACTTAAAATGTATTGTCTAAACCTTTTTATTGTTTATTTGTCCCGATGTTTTCTCTATCTTTTTTTTAATTAACTGTCACGATGATGGCCACGGAACTAAGCCATGCAGTTATCATGACTGGGTGGTGAAATTAATGTCTTTGTTTCTTTGAAAACACGAACCTTTTTAGGGTTCCGTACTCAAAGGGTAAAACGGGACCCTATTTTTTTTTTTTTTTTACTTTGTATAGGCTTGTGTTTGACCACAATCTCACTATGGTAGATGATGATGTGGCCGAAGGTGGTAAGCACACAAAGCCTAGAAGGATCTGGCTCTCAAGTGCAGCTGCCGGAACACACCAATAGGTGTAATAATTACTAAGACTCCGCTGTCCGTCCGTCCGTCTGTCACCAAACTGTATCTCATGAACCGTTTTCACAGATTTTTCACAGATGATGTAGGTATTTCTGTTGCCGTTATAACAACAAATACTAAAAAAAGAATAAAATAAATATTTAAGGGGGCTCCCATACAACAAACGTGATTTTTGCTCGATATTGATAACGGCAACAGGAATATTTCTCAGAATATTTAGTTATATATTCACATTAAAAATAATGATTACTTATTTTATTTTTAATTTGCAGACAATTATAAGAGAAGGAAGTGAGAATAGCGCGAAAACCTGTATCAAAGAAGATATGGGTAGTTTTTATAGCTTTAACTGCACTATGGATTTAGTGGCGAAGTCTGTGAAGAGTGTCATTGTCACTATGAATATCACGAAAAAAAATATATGTGAGTCTATTGAGCATTCATTGAAAATTCACAAAAATATTAATAATATTTTTTTAACATTATTAATATAATGTAGGTAAAGAATTTTTTTTTCTATTTAATGTACCTTAAGAATCGATTATTCATATAAGCCCCCCGGTATGGAAATTTTGTGAGGAATGAAATTAATACAAGCGTTAACTTCTTGCGTGTCGTAACGAACTAGGTAGGTACCTACTTGAGACAATCTGAAAAATCTCGATTCATTTTTAAAAACGGTTTTAATTGAATTCCAAAGTAGAAGGAAGTGGCTGAACCGTAAACTCCCAACCGTACTCAATTTTTTAATAAATTTAATGTTTACTTTTGTTTTTGTATTTTTCAGTCAAGAATCGAACCTATTGATTTTGTAATAATACCTATATCAATCAGTAGTATGATTCAATTATTTGCAAACTCGCCTCACTGCCACTATTTAGTATGGGGAATTATAGATGAATGGGGTTTTTGGTGGAGGAAGCATCGTGAGGAAACCATCGCGGTGGTAGAGTACCTACTTTAGTACCAGTACCACTCTAGGTTTATAGCACAGACAACAAAGTAACAATTTTATTAATACTTTTGATAGCCAGTTCATAAAACCTTAATATTGTGCCGCCTCAGCAGAGGTGAGGCACGAGCATCTACTAACATCGAGGGAGAAAAAATATTTCAGAATCAGAAATAATTTATTGCATAAATTGTACAGAATATAGCTGTTATAGTATAATGCATATCATGAGTCTCAACAATCTCTTCCACATCGGACATGCAATATTAATTAGGTACCAATATTTAAAAGAGGTCGCCCCCTGGAAAGATGGGAAGACGAACATATAAAATTCGCAAACAACGACTGGATGAGAACAGCCCAAGATAGGAAAAAGTGGAGCGAGACGGAGGAGGCCTATACTCGTCGAGAGGTCCTTAGTTAAAATTATGTAAAAATAAACATTGTAGTATTATTACTAAGGGACTAAAGAGGCTTCAATAAATAAATAAATAAAAAATAGTGTGACTGCCTTTTTGGCACACTTCCGCTCGGTAGGAATTTGAAGATTTATTTTATTATTTATAAGTAGTTTAGGTTTTAATTTTATTTTAGCATATTTAAGATAATTATTATTATGTTATAAATAAAGTCTATTATTATTATATTTCAGTGAAATATGTTGTCGACAAGAAATTCGATACAACCTCTTATTTGGAACTACATTTACAACCAACAAATATTGTTAAAAATGCAAGGTACGTATCGTGCAACTGGGCCAGCAGTCTCGACATACATGACATGTCATCGCAAACTACCGATCGCTAAATAATAACGAAAAAAATTGGTTGCCATGACGATGTTTACGACAAATGCAAGCCTAGATACCGGGCTGTCAAAAATGGTCGCAGTTTTCGCAAACATTACGAGAAATCGTTAAGTTTGCGAGAAAAATCGATAAGATACCGATAAAATTGACAGTAGACACTACCAAATATCGTTATAATCTGATCGTTAGGACTTAACGACAGATTTCTATGTCGAGACTGTAGCCGGAATGTAGTTTGTCAAACATCTTTATATAAATAAGTAATTGTAACCTTTTCAAATAAATAAAGATGAAACAAGATGAATTAGTATGTACTATGTTTGTCCAGAAAACAAAACGCATACGTTCAGTATAGCTAAAGTAGTTACAATATAATAGTCCCTATTTGACAGTCTATCTATGTGACAACCGTTTTGACATCTTGTCTGTATTTAATTTTTTTTTTAGCTCAACAACGATCTTCAATTTCCGCAGCGAATTGTCACTTGGTAATAATATTAATTTGATAATATTGATGGCAGTTTTAGTGGCATTTGTGATATTAACTATAATAATACTACTACTGTACAAGGTGAGTGACTATAATAAATCTTAATATATAAAAATAAATATACAAGATTTGAGCAGTTGCAGATATAGATTTTTATGGCGACGCCTTGAAGATTTTGGTTGCAAGGATACCAATTTTTCACAACAATGACTAAAGCGAACGAAATGAAATTTATTGTAAGAATTCATCATGTCTTTGACTTAATTTTGTCAATTCAGAACATAGCAATTGATCAAAAATACCTCTTTAAAATAAGAGATTCCAATTTTACCGGCATTGAGGATCGATTTGAGGTTCCAAAATTTCTACATATATTCATTGAAACTGATACTATAATTTGTACATAGGTTTTGATATATTTGTAGTTTTTAAATTAAACAATAAAAACCATTTAATCGCATACGCCCTTTCCGTTTACGCGGGTTTTCTATTAGAGGTTTTATATTAGGGAGCGGGACGCAACACGTTGAATTTCAGATTTTTAAGCTTAACGTGGCGTCACCTTAAGGCGATGATAGCTCAGTGGTATTGACGTCTGACGCCGCAGCGAAGGTCATGGTTTCGAATCCTTCAATGAGCTTGAGCTTTCGGTGAAGGAAAACATCGTGAGGATACCATAGCACGGTGGGACTTTGTAGCACCCACCTGGCTCTCAAGTTGAAAATCTATCGCCAAACACCTATTGGTCTGTTCCGGCAGCTGCACTCGAGAGCCAGTTTCTTCTAGGCTTTGCGGGCTTACCACCTTCAGCATCACTTACCATTCCTGCATCTCCATTACTGCAAGCAGACTACGCGATTCAATTTGAACATAAAATAATACTTTATTCTCATTTCAGATGAAATTCTTCAAGAGGAAAGAAAAAAAAGATTTAAAGGTTTTACAAGAGAGCGTTAGAAGACACAGTATAGTTAGTTTTCTTTATATATTATCTTTATTGCTATTGTCCATATAAATAAATAAATCCAATGGAACAACAATTCCGTATAGAAATGCTGATTGAGTAGCATTTTTTGAAGGGAATTCATTTACCGATTTCACAACGTATCTTAAGGAATGCCAATATCTTTACAAATTGTACACTATTAAGTTCATTAAGCTGTATTGCGTAGAATACGCCATTAATAAGGCAATTCAATTTAATTCAGTATTATTCCTCGAGTGGCTTTAGGGGGTCGTTTAATTTATTTCACGTTTCTAATAAGGTTTTAAGTAAGGTTTGTAATTTTTTCTTCCAGAAAAAAAGTACTTCTAGTTCAAAACATAAGGACTCTGTCATAGACGATTTAGCAGTAAGTAAAGTTTATTAGAATTTTATTAATTGAACTGTTTAACCAAAACAAACTATTTGGTAGGTACTATATAAGTACAAGGGCTCTCAGTAAAACGTTAATAATTTGGCAACTTTCACTTTGGGACTCTCTACTATGAAACCTTAACAAGGTTCTAATGAATTCAGTAAGGTGCTTATTTACTAGGATCTTATATTTTGATAGAGAATTTATACGATGCAGTGGGTATTGCTATGAGTAAATCACCCTGGGTTTAAAGCCAGACAAGACAAGCGTCTAAATATTTAGAGCCAATCGCTGGATAAACCTCGTATTTAGTGCGTACAAAAAATATTATAATTCTATCTTATATTATATTATATCCTAACTAATATTATAAATGCGAAAGTGAGTTTGTTTGTTTGTTTGTTACCTTTTCACACTTAAACCGCTAAACCGATCGCGATGAAATTTGGTATGCAGATAGCCTATGGTATGGAGAAGAACATAGGCTACTTTTTATCTCGGGAAAACATAAGATCCCTGGGGAACGCGGGTGAAACCGCGGGGCGAAAGCTAGTTTAAAAATAAATCGCCAAATACCGTTTATCTGGATATGGAGAAATTGTGCAAATTTTGTTTTTTGAAATTGACAACATGAGTTTCTTGTCGGTTCTTCTTTGTTGAAGACTGTTTACCGAACCAGTGATAACTTCAGAAGCTTGGACAATCATGAATGCTGTCCTAGTGAAATTGAATAAATGACTTTGATTTTGACTCACAAATAGATTGTGCCAATTAAAAATAAACTCTTTGTCATAGCCCCAAAATTTAAATTAAATGTTTACTTTCTTTTTTTCCTGAAAATATAACAAGAAAATTATGTTGCTTTCCTTTGAATAAATTTTAAATCTTTTTATGTATAAGCCATTATGAAACCACAAATAGCTGTAGTTAAAGATCAAAACACAACGCATTATAAAAATAAATATTTCACTTAATTTTATAACTTTTTAACAGATCATGGACCTAGTAATAGAGGACGATCCTTTTGACGAACCAGTCCCAATCCAGAAACCTTCAAACCTAGAACCTGAAGAAACGACTGATGATGGTGTTGTATTAATTCAAGAGACGGCCCAAGTCCATTGTTAATAATATTATCATTTAAGAGAGATAAGTGGAGATATTATTATTTTTATGATAAAGTTTATAAAATCTCAGATGCCTATATTCTGTGGCTACAAGTATAAAGTGTAACAAAGTTCGAATTCGGTAGCAAAATTGTGTAGATTTCGCTGCGCGGCTTGAGTCCAGTTAAACCTTTTTTTGTAAAGTATATTATCTTTATATCGAGTTTCCTTATTTTTGCCTTATCAAGTAAATGCTTTGCTACGTGTATGAAGCTTATTGCAAAGAAAGTGCGCTTCACCTCTTCAGGTAATGAAGAGGTGAAGCGCACTTTCTTTGCAACCTCACTTAGGCTCGGCTTTTTAAAGGAGAGAGTGTGGAAGGCATTCTGTCAGCAAGGGGGCAACCACTCGTAGCTAAAGGGCACCCCGAAGTAGGTTCTAGCTTCAGCTTCGGTGGTTGCTGCCTACTTAAATCGGCTTTGTATGTCAAGTTTGTCCACTATCTCTGATCTCCAGTCAAGTCCTCATACTCTTCAATCTATTTGAGAGCCCTCAGCGTTCACTGATCTTCTTGCCATGTCAAAATCAAGTAGGCATGACATTCAATGAAGTGTCCAGTAGTGGCATCGAATAACAGTAGAACCTACATTTGCATGTACAATTATCAAACCCATGCAATATTTAAAAAAAAGTTCCTGTAACATGCTTGTTTGCATAATAATTTTATTTTAGATTAGGCTTTTTGATATTGTATAGTAAGTATTCAATTAAGACTTTCCTATTTGTAATAAATAATATTTTTTTAACTACTTATCTCACATAGTCCGTTTATCTATAAATTAGGTTCTGCCCCGCGGTTCCATCCGCGTTCCCGAGGGATCTTACGTTTTCCCGGGATAAAAGTAACCTATAACCTTCCTCGATAAATGGGCTATCCAACACTAAAATAATTTTTCATTTCGAACCAGTAGTTCCTGAGATTATCTATATAAATGTACGTACACGAATGTGTATATCTATGTATTAAAGAAGTAGTATATGTAGTATTTATTTTTATTACTAACAAATGAAATATCATAAATCGATAATAATTGGTTGTTATGGTACCTACTTCTATAGCGAGTAAGTACTTCTTAGGTTTAAGCAAGTTGGTTATGTTTAAAGCTAAATAAATATTTTTTTAAACTAAATAAGAGACATTTTGTTATTTGTCAGCAATGGCCCACTGACCACCGAGCGCCACCCAGCATTGAAAAGAGAAACTGTGGATACAGTAAGTTTAGAATTTTAAAGGATGGTTCTTATAGTTTTATTAAATTCAGCGGTTCAAACGGAATTCACTAGGTGTCACTTTCATATTTTTCTTGAATTAACTTATGGGTTTAAGAATATATTTATTTCCCACAAGAATTACAGACAATTCACTTACGTGAGATATTATACCTCTATTTAAGTAATAATTATCAACTTGATGAGCGTACAAAATCACTAGTAAAGAAAACAATAGTGCTACAATGTAAGGTAGTTAATAAAATTATTAATCACACCAGCTATTATCTATCGATACAAAACAACACGGATATAGTTGCATACAGCTTACGCAATACTAGAAGTGGCCTAGTTCACTTATCACTAGGAAATCTCTCTCTTCTCTTTTATGTTAGTCGTATAATTGGCATTCCATACACATTTATTATATTAATTTAAGCTATTATTATTATTCCCTTTATTTTTTTTAAATGTCAAGATTATTTTTTTATAACATTAATATCAAAATCAAAAATATCATAAAAAATATATCTTAAATAGAATATTTTCTTTTTACAATATCTCTATAAAAATAATTTAAAGAGATACTTATTGTAATTTTATCTTTACATTATAGTAATAAACTAACTGAATTTTTAAAAATACTTATACAGGGTGATTTTGTTATCACTGGCAATACTTGCAGGGGTGGAAGTACTCATCAATGTGAACAACTTTTATTATAGGGCTAACTCTGATATCGCGTAAAATAATACGGTTGCCTCATACATTTTGGTCGAGAAGGTATTGAACTTTTGTATGGAACAGCTGATAATTTTTTCATGATTTCACAGTTAGTCCTATAATAAAAGTTGTTCACATTGATGAGTACTTCCACCCCTGCAAGTATTGCCAGTGATAACAAAATCACCCTGTATAGTGAATGCCTACGCCTAGGAACCTATGTGCAATATGTCAAGTGTCTGGACCCTGCGATTTGAGATGTGTGTAAATTCACTTCTCATCAAAAAATCAAAACACCTTGAAGTTTGGTTTCGAATAAGTTTTATGTTTTTTTTTACATTAAATAAAATCAACTTGTTAGGTCTACCCGTTCCTGAGAAAATCGGTGGTGACACACGGACAGACGGACAGACGGACAAGAAAGTGATCTTATAAGAGTTCCTTTTTTTTTACCCTTTGAGGTACGGATCCCTAAAAAAGTAATAATACCAGTTAATTGCGGATATTATAAGGTATCGTTTAACAAATATTAATGTTTCAAATTAAAATCAAGTTCCTATATAACTATCGTGTTTTTTTTTTCAACAGGATAGTATATTTTTTTCCAAAGTTTTTAGTAAAATTTTTGAAACGAAGACGTAAAACAAAAAATTGTTTATAAAAAGTGTATTCAGTATCTCGCATTTCCTCCCCGGGCTTGTAATGTCTGCATTCATGCAATTCGGTTTCTAAAATTTTACAAATTCTTCATAAAGGGAAAAAACATACCTATTGAAAAAAAACACGATAATTAAACAGATTTAATTTTAACTTTAAACGTTAATATTCTTTATTATCTAGCATTATTACTTTTTTTTATTTAATGTAAAAATAAAACATAAAATACAAAACCAAACTTCAGAGATGTTGTTGTCTGATGAGAAGTGTATTTAAGTCAGTATCTCCTTTTATACGTACAGAAGAAGATAAAATAAAGATGTCATTATTATCTGTAAAAATCCCTCATCAGTTTCAAATTCCTATAACGTAAGTAGTACTGCACTTCATAAATAATTAAGACCGTTTACTAGAATTCTCTTACGGCAGAGTAAGCACTTAGAGTATTAAAATGAATTCTAAACTGGAAGCAATCGTCTCAGACCGCACCATTTGTATTCAAAGTCACGTCTCCTCCAACAATTCATGAAATTCTGTAAAAGCTGTTCCCTGTAATACAGTAATAGCGCCCCCATCTCCTGAAAACGGAATAAGTGCTTCTTAAAAATAATTGCCACTAAAATTTGTAACAATATCAGGATAAGATAGAACGACGTAAAAAATGCTAAGGGGCCATATCTTTTACAGCTCGTTTGCTCTTGCAAATTTTTAGGGTTTCATTGGGAATCAGTTGAAATTTGCTTATCTACACTTATTCTTGAACGGCTGGGTTGAATTTTTATGAAAGTTCTATTTTCAATTATGCCTTATTGGGGTTTACGATACTTGAGGTTATTCTTGCTCAATGAAATTAATCACATACAAAAATTATTTATTTTATTTTATTATTTATTTTTGTTAGGATTCATAGAATACATAAGGAGAGCATCAAAAGAACATCATATAATAAAATAAATAAATAAAATAAAATTCCTTTATTTCAGACTACTAAGTCCATATGTTGTTAGTAACTCTTACATGCTATGTTAGTAAATAATAACATAATAATAAGAATAAAACACAGGGGCTCACCGAATAACACCATAGAGATGCAGTTCGGTGAACCTATTTAACACAAAGCTGTCGACCCTTTCAGCGATCACCACCATGACTCTATTTCGGCTCCCCCGCACTCGACACATTATTGACGCAGACTTTTTGCGTATTATCGCAAAAAAGTCATCCGTCTTCGCGTCTGCAAACATGCCAGATGCACTACAGTAACGGGGGAGCCTCAACAGTGCCCTGAAGCCATTGTTATATTGAACTCGCAGGGCATTGTAGGCTTTCTGTGTGAAGTTGGCCCACAAGCTGCTCGTGTAAAATGACTGGCAGAAGGCCTTGAATAATGATATTTTAACTTCCCCGGTACAACGAGCAAACCTCCGAGCCAGCATATTACCTCGTACTGCCAATGCCCTGCGTTCTCTCTCGATATCCAGGTCATCTGTAAGGGTCTCAGTTACAATATGACCGAGATATTTAAATTGAGACACACGATTAATGGGACAACCATTCAGTGACACAGGTGGAACATAACTAGGACCTTTACTGTCACACCTAAATACCATAAGCTCGGTTTTATTCGGATTGTACTTCAAACCGTGTTACGCTATGTAAGACTCGCATATCTCCAGCAATTTCTTTAAGCCGCCGACCGACGGTCTCAGCAGCACCATATCATCAGCATAACTAATATTATTGACGCTCACATCATCTATAAAGCAGCCCATATGTGTGCTGCTGAGCTCGTCGATCAGTTGATTCACGTATAAGTTAAATAGTCTTGGAGAGTTAAGCCCCCCCTGCCTCACACCGCAGTCAAGGGTATACGCATCGGAATACGCATCCGCCCACTTAACAATATTCATTTGGTTTTTATACCAAAACGAGAAGATTTTCACAAGATAATTTTAGTCCCTTATTTTAACCCCATCAGGGTTGATTTTGCACAAAAACTAACTTGTACTTCGTTATTTCTTAGCAAAAGCCTAAATTGAGGAATTGTGGGTATAATCCAAGATACAATCTATCTCCATACCAAATTTCATCAAGATCCTTTCAGCCGTACACTTTCGAATTTATAATATTAGTATAAATAATGTTACTGGTCTTATTTTCTGTCAATGTATTTTTATCAGTGGTGTAAAATTCACAAAGAATAAGAAGACTAACAAATATCATTAAATATAGATAAATATACTGCTGTCATGGGTTCCATGGAATTTCTATTTATTTATACAACACCTCTATAAATACCGTCGCAAAGCTATTGTCAATGTAATGGATTGCACTTTTATAGACGTGAAGTGAAGGATAATGACGCGCTGTAGACATCCTGGTGACCGGTTCCTTCAACTTTCTTTAAGCAAAGGAAGCATTTTTTGCAGCCTTATTTCACGCTTGAGAAAATTCTGAACATATTTGCAAAATTGCTTTGTGACTAAATTTTACAACGCTGTCGACTTGTGTTAATAAAATATGGGTGGCTAAATTATTATTTACTGTGAGGATTGGTATATTTTGTTAAAGCCGAGAATCCCTGAAAACCTGTACCTCAAGGTATCCATCATTCAAGGTGGAACATAAAGTGACCCTTCGTCTCTTTGAAGTTAGTTCTTGGAAACCGACTGCGAGTTCGGAATCTTCAGCGATATGAGTACGGCTTTCCCATGCCGATAGGCTCAGGAATGATGACGAACGATTTCAACGTTTCAAATACGCAAGGTGTTCGACATTGCATTCGAATTTTAATGTAAACATTGTTTTGATTATGATTTATTTGCTCAAAATCTTACCATAGTAAACGATGATGTGGCCCTAAGGTGTAACATTAAGTATAGGTTCTTTTTTGTAAAGTCTCTTTTTTTCAGGAAAAACGCCTTATTTTAAACATAAAAAGCAATACCTTATCTAAATACAAAATTTGATCCAAATCGTTAGAGCCGTTTCCAAGATAATTAAATATATTTATATATTTAAGAATTACTAGTTTAACGTTATAAGAATAATCTTTTTGGAAAGACCCACAAAATAAGAGTGAAGTCCATTGTGTTAGAACATATAATAGTAACATTACTGAAGTGAATCGAGTGTTATAACATAAAGACTATTCCACGACACATCATCAATTAATATTTAAAAAAAAACGCACAGGTACTTTGTACTCACAAATATGCCTTTGTGAGTCACTGTATTACAAAAACCGCGTTAGATATAAAAGAGAGGCAATAAAACTCTCGCTCACATTTAGGCTTATTTTTTCCTAACAACACTGAAATGTAGGACGTAATTTGTCATATATGCTTTTTGGTATGTCAGTCGTTAAGTATATAGACTTTTATTTTGGTAACTTTTTATGACTAAATTAAGGATGTCTGTCAATTCAAAATTTTGAGGATTGGTGGTTGCGGATATGTACTCTATTTCATGAAAAGCCTATTTAATACCATATAAGGTATGATGATTTGCCTACATTGTGATTATATGTATTTGTCTACTAATTGCTTAAGATACTTTATTATGATTTAATAGATCTTAAAGCTTTTCACATAATTAACTATTGTTATAAATGTAGAATCATAACTGATGGCAGTCACACACCTGACGAGCATATAGGCCTCCAAATATCCACAATAACCTCCTGAATCCTAGGATCCAGTGGTTCTAATCGCATAGGGAGAGTTGTCGTGCCGCGCAAAACATTCTTATACGTCCCTCAAGTTTTTTTTTTTACTTTACTTTGTATAGGCTTGTGTTTGACCACAATCTCACTAGGGTAGGTGATGGTGTGGCCGAAGGTGGTAAGCACACAAAGCCTATAAGGATCTGACTCTCAAGTGCAACTGCCGGAACACACCAATAGGTGTTTGGCGACAGATTTTCAACTTGAGGGTGATAGCCAGCCAGGCGGGTACTACAAAGTACCCTACCACCGTGCTATGGTTTCCTCACAATGTTTTTGAAGGTTTCTTTTCTTCCCTTATTTATTTAATGAATTAGGTACTGTAATGCATATAAATGCTAAATAAAATGGTTAGATCTTACAGCTTTAGAGGTCACGCATACCTGAGTTTACGAACTTTTTGCATAATTTTGTTCAATCGAATGCTGCCCGCGGGAGGTAGAGAACTTTTCCTATTTTACTTCTGTGCGAAATAAATGTTTATGCCTTAACTTTATTGTAAATCTGTGATACTATATATGTTTTTTCTGGTTTCATCTATTTGGGTTGGGTAAAGATGGAGTGCTGTTCGCTAAGAGCAAAGTTCCTCGATGAATTTGTCGTACTTACAATCCGTACAATTTTATACCATGATGTAAAATTGCATAGATAACGTTCAATAGCTTCTGTATCACTAAGCTAGAATTAATTTCGTAATAATATTATAATTCTGAATATTAAAAAGGTTTGAGTAACTGTTTCAAGTAGCGCTTACCAATTTCTTTGTTGTATCTCAAATAAAATGAGATTGTTAGTAGGTACTGTTGTGTAATATTGTGTACCTACATACCTATTATTATAAATTTATTTTTTTACATAAATGTTTTGGTACTTCATAATACATATGGTTGAAGCACTCTTTACTGAAAATATTGAAGTATCACCGTGACAGGTGGTGCGGTTTCTTGGGTATGTTATTAATCGAGATTATTTATAAATTATAAGAGTTCCTTTTTTTACCTTTTGAGGTACAGATCCCTAAGAAAGAACTTCAATTTTTTTTTCAATCTTACGTGACGGCCGTCTGACCCCAAGCTAAGCAGAGCTTGTACTATGGAAGCCAGATAACTGATATCCTACTACATATACTACTTTTCTTTTGTAAATACATACTTATATAGATAAATAGACCCATTGCAGACTCAAGACAAACAGAATGTTCATTCATGCACCAATTTCTGTCTTGAGTGGGAATCGAACCCACGACCTGTGGCGTGATTGATAGGGTATATTATCAACCACGCCAACAGGCCCGTCAATTGTATCTTGTTCAGATGGCTTTCCAATATTAGGCCTTCCTTTACAGCGATTTAAGTTTATAATTCTTTCCAAATGCTGTTAGGGATTGGAGGATTGTTTTTCTGACGCTATACGTAATCACTGCCACGTAACGCAGATCCTAACCTAACTTTTTTAGAAAGTGGTCGTCTCTCGACCGCTTCCCCCTTACGCGGACAAATCGGTAAGCGTACAAATCAAATTAATGTATTCGAGAATGTAATGGACTTTTAAATAGTTACTCAACTTAAGTACTTACATAATAAACGAAAAAATGGATATTAAACATTATTACAAGTTTTTATTGCCTATGGCAGTGGTTTCCAATTAATTTTTCCTGCGTACCACTTCAAGATAGACATCACACTTGCGTACCCTTAATTGCAGGAATGATAACTAAAAAAAACAGTATTTTGACATCTAATGACGGTGAAAATTAGTTGAATGTGACGAATGTGCACGATTTTCTTTGCGTAATTCTGAAAAATCTGTTTGCTTAGTCAGCTTCAGTCTCAAGTCATCTTCGAGTTGAGTCAAGGTGCATACTGATCGATTAAAAATATATTTGGGCATTTGTTTTTTATTGATAAAATTATCTTAGTCAAGAGGTTGCCGCGCGTACCCCTTGATGCAACTTTGCGTACCCCCTGGGTTAGAGATTGCAACCCGGTATGTTTCTCAACCCGGCCGGGCCCGGTTGAATTCATCGCCAACCCGGCCGGGTCCGCCGGGTTGAGAAACATACCGGCCGGGTTGTATGTTAGCAATGAAACCTTTAAAGTATTTTATGAAAATTTTCTATATATGAATGGAAAAGATAATGATTCAAGGTTAATATTTATTTCAAACTGGCTTATGAACAATTATCACAAAAATCAGTCTCACTCAAGTCTCAAAATCACACTGAATACAGAATTGATTACTTTTACTTATGGACGGAATTTGCCCCCCAGTCCAACTAAACAATGATATCTTGCCACATTGCGATTGCATTAAGTATCTAGAATTCCACCTGGATCGCCGCCTCACTTGGAAGACCCACATAAAGTACCTATAAACGCAACAAAGTCAACCTGAAATTCAAAAACATTTACTAGCTAATGAGACGGAACTCAATCCTCTCTTTAGAAAATAAACTACTGCTGTACAATGTAGTTATAAAACCAATATGGACCTATGGCATCCAACTAGCAATATAACATGTCTGCAAAGAGTACAAAACGCAATCTTGCGGACAATTGTAACGCTTGGCCTTACACCCAAATTCGTTGGCTATCAAATTGCTCGACACCTCCCAAGCTGTGAGACGACTAAAACGAAAGCCAATATCGTTAATATAAGGGTTGTTTGAGGCAATGGCCTCCAAAACTCAAAGTCCGTATTCACACAACCAAACTGATCATAGTGGCTACCGACTAGTTTCAAGAGGATAAAAAAAATGGTTATGGACGGAAAAGTAGCATTAGTATTAGTAATTATTCATTTTTATAAGTTTAAGCAAGTAGGTCTTTCTCTTTACTCCTTATAGTGTCTATTTGAGAACATAGTATTTAAAATAAGAAACTAATAACGCAGCTTAAAGTACTAAACGTGTCATAACAACTTAGATTAGATAGATAGATAAACTTTGATAGCTTTGGTATAAACAAAACAAATTCTTATTTGCTAAAAGTAAAGTATTTACTTTTAGCAAACCCTACCTGGGGTACGCGTACCACTAACCACCACTAACCACGCGCCGCGCGACGTGTGCTATGAGCTTCTTGCTCACTCCGCTCTTATGGACAGGCAGCCTAAAGGTGATACTCCTCTCGTTTAATTGTAATTATGAAAGGTACCTATTTTTGAAAAAAGGGCGCAAAACAATATTTGTAGACACTCAGAAATAAAACTAATTCCAGCAAAAAATATGTCATATTGTGGAAAAGTTGGTTTTTTACTCTTTCTGTAGTTTCGTTTCACAAAGGTGAGAGAAAAATATTTAAAAAGAAACGAAATAAGTATTTATATATATATTATAATATAGTATAATATATTAAATTTTAATTTTTCAAATGTTTTTTTTTAATTTCAAGGAACATGACCAATAAAAGCAAAACCCTTAGATAAATCAATCATGAAAGACATGACCCGAAAATTTTCGTAATCAGAAAGATCTCGTCGTGTTCGATCGACTGTATCTCGCAATATAGGGAGTGTCGAAGGGATTTCGGAAAATAAACGCAGTGATGCGAGGCAAGAACCACTCAAACCCACTTGTGTCAAAGAGTCTTTAACTAATTAGGTCCCGAGTACTGGAGAAGGCCTACTTTGGATGTAAATAACACTTAGATTTCGCCGAATGCCGTAACGATTGGGTAAAAAGCTGCTGTTTAGGTACTTACTAAAGAGGCGTGAATCTATTAGAGTCCCTCCGTTTAATTGGATTTTGTTGTAGAGAGGTGGAGTGGTGAATTTTGGGAGCACACGTAAGTATTTATGCTATGGCCTAGCGACTTTTAGGTCGAGGTAATTACTTTTTCTGGATAAAATATGGATAATTCAACTAATTGAAATAAAATATGGTTTAAATAACTTACAAGGCTGTAGTCGAAACGTATGAAAACTCGTCAACTAGCCCGGACATCGATATCGCAGACAACGGACCACTCATGTGATTGTTTAGATAAGTTTTAGTTTGTAACATTTACCCTTTTTATTATTTATATGTCTAGATAGACAGTCGAAACTGTGAACGCGTCGAAAAAAATAGCGTCCAACTGTTGGCTCATAAATCACGCACACTAGGACAAACAGTATGGCAAAGCGCGAGCGATGTAAATTTCACGCACACCAGCATGAAAATCTTTAGTTCTGTAGTAGCGCGACTATCCATCTAGACATATTAATCAAAGCATTTATCTTACGAAATTACCTACAATCCTCGGCGGTAGAATGCCACAATGTTGATTTTGGAATGTGCAAGTTCAATTAAAAAATACCTACTAAAAACATTTAACTTTTTAGTAAAAAAAAGTTTTTACCACTCAGCAATGAAAAACTTTGAATACAATATTACACCGACGGCGTGAATATCCCCCGCGCTCAACATGCGTGCAATCATCGCGAAGCGTTTTTATATGTAATCAACACAAAATGGCTGCCAAGCAACGTGTGGCAATGTGTCCTCACAAATTACCAGCTCTTTTTTTCGCCAAGAAGCAAAATTACTCAACACGCCATCATTACTCAAATGCTACCCAAATTTACATAATATTATCGTTTTTTCGCAATAAGACAAAAAGCTTACGTGACGCCTTGATGGCGCTTTTATTATAAAAACTTGAGTATCGGTGGATTGAAAAAATTAACATAAGAATTAAACGGTAAAATTGTGCTTAATTAATTTTATGGATTTGGGTAAGAGGTTCATTAAAATTATTGGAAAGATAAAATAATAAGTATGCTCGTATCAACTGTCGCTAAATTAATTATCGTGAATTGTGAACCATTTTTTTCAGTCTGACTACACAATACACAATGGGCCGGTTGGCGTGGTTGGTAAGATACCCTATCTATCACGCCGCAGGTCGTGGGTTCGATTCCCACTCAGGACAAACATTTGTGTGCGTGAACATGTCTGTTTGTCCTGTGTCTGGGTGTAATTATATATATATGTATGTATTTACAAAAGAAAAGTAGTATATGTAGTATATCAGTTATCTGGCTTCCATAGTACAAGCTCTGCTTAGTTTGGGGTCAGATGGCCGTGTGTGAGGAATGTCCCAGAATATTTATTTATTTATTTTATTTAATGTTTTTCCACTATTTTCAATCCAAACACCAATGTAACAAAGATGTGTAAAAAAATCCTACTGAAACTTCACAGAAAGCGGAAACAACATTTTCTCATACCTTTTATAATCTTAAAATATGAATACAAGGTAATTTAAAGGAAATATTTCCAGGAACTAAAGTTCCCAACTCATTTAGCCAGATCCCGCAGGGGTACTCGGCGCGTCGTGTGCGTGAACCATTTCCGAATTTCATTATTACAAACGATGTAATAAGAATTCTCAACTTTCAACAGTAAATTTGTTAGTATAAATCTCCTGAATTATTAACCTGAATAATTTTCCGTATTTTAATACCTCTTACAGCCTCTTACAGACTAGCACGAAATTTTCTGTGAGAAAAGAAAAGACGAATAGTTGCTCAAGTCGAAAAAACGCTTGGGCATCTAGGTCCATGGGACTAGATAAATTTGGGCCGACAAAAAGATAAAACTTGGCACTGTAAATAAACCAATAATATTTTTTTTATTTTACTGAAATATCTTACGCCGCATATAAATAAATATTGGTTAAAACTATGGGGCTAACTTTTAAAACCGACTCTAATCCTAACTATTATAAATGCGAAAATGTCTTGCAATGGGGCAACTGATCGAATTTTTTTTTTTCTTAGAGATAGTTTATGGGCGGGAGAATGCTAAAGGCTACTTTTTATCCCGGGAACGTGGGTAAAACCGCGGGGCGAAAGGTAAATTGCGTCAAACGACTCAATCTGACTCAATTTCAGAATAAAATCAACCAAGTCTTTGGGTAGCTTACAGTTTTATTACATTATTTTTTAAAGGTAGTTATAACTTTCTTACCATATGTCTTGCCATAAATATTGTCACAAAGAAAAAACATTTTTTTTTATTGCAAATAATATTTATTACTTTTACAGTATGTTAGTTTAATACATAAATAAAAAACAATTTAAAATATAAAAAGCTTATTCGAAGTGGTCTCCATTGGCTGCAATACAGTCCTTTAAACGTTGAGGCCAGTTATCAATAGAAGCACGCACTCTTTCCATGGAAAAATTCTTCACTGCCAATCGTATGGATTGTTTTAGAGACTCCAAATTATCATGGCGTTTAGAGCAAGCCGTACTCTCTAAAACTGACCATAAATCATAATCCAGCGGATTAAGATCGGGACTAGACGACGGCCAGTCTTCAGCTCTGATGAAGTCCGAAACGTTGACTTCCAACCAAGACTGCGTGGACCGAGCTTTATGACCCGGCGCCGAGTCTTGTTGGAAGGACCATACTTGGTTATTGAACATGGTGTTGTTAAGGGGCTTAACTACCTTATCAAGAATGGTATCTTGATACACTTGTGCCGATGTTTTGATACCTTTTTCACAAAAATATGGCTCAGTCACTCCTTCATAGCTAACACCCCACCAAACCATCACTGAAGTCGGATAATGCCCACGTTGCACTCTGTCGACTAATTGGGAAGCTTCCTTAGAGCTTTGAGCATAAATACCATCATTTTGTTTGGTAAAATGTTGCTCAACTGTAAAGATTTTCTCATCCATAAACAAAATTTTTCTGTGACCTCCCTTTGCGTACCGCTTCAGTAGTTGTTTCGATTTTACCACCCTATTCTTTTTTAAATTATCAGTTAAAAAATGACCAGTGCGTCTCTTATAGGCTGCAAGTCCTAAGTCATCTTTTAAAATACGCGACATGGTTCTGGGTGTTAACTTCATCTCCCGAGATAAAATCTTTTGCTTTCGGACAGGATTTCTTCGAATTCTTTCCCTTACTGCTTTAACCACCTTTTTCGTACGAACACTACGTGGACGGCCAGATCTTTTTCTGTCACAAGCAGAGGAGGTCTCATTGTACCTATTAATAGTCCGGTACACAAACATTTGACTAATACCAAGCGTATGGAGAGTTTTAAAAATTGCATTTGGCTCCATACGAACTTTGTGTAATGCAATCACAGCGATTCGGTTCTCTTTATCACCCCACTCCATTTTAATATCGCAAAATATTGTCCAATGTATTGGCGCCAAAATTAGAAAACCCAATGAACAATCGCATAAAAATGACAGATTCCAAATTCAAATGTAATATCTTTCTTATTTTTAATTGTAACAGTATTTATGGCCAGACTATGTATAATAAGCTGGTGTCTTCATTTAAATTATCTTTTACTTTTACCTACATTTTCTCTATATTACTCATTGCTTTTTTTAACTAGCCCTCAAAACTTGTAAAGCCAGGTTAAAGTATGCTACCATATCTACCGATTTATTTAGCTTGACTAAAATATGATCTTTATGAATGTTTATCATAATGTCACCAATAAGTGATGATAAGGCCTAAGATGGTAATCATGTTAAGTTTAGATGATAACGACTCTCATATGTAAGTAGTTACCTGTATAATAATGATAAGTTAATATAAGATTGTTTGTATTCCTTCTAAAATTCATACCTAAGTATTTATTTAAATGGCAACAAACATAAAGGTTATAAGTCTAGTAATTCTTCGGGGAGATTGGAGGGGGGGATGGGTGTCATGTTAAAACGTAACGAAAATTCGTAAGTTTGTAACATATTTCGGACAGGGACTACAAAGCCTCCACTCTACAACTAAACTTTTGTTTTACAATTCCTAGAGTTAGTCGGTAAACTTAACCCAACTCAGGAAAGTTCTTACGAGCCATTAATTCTCTTATTAGAATATAAACCAATCCATTTACTTTGCACTTAGTGTTGTGCTAGACAGCCGTTGTTATTAGAAACTTGTTAGGAATTAAATCACTTGGTGAGGTTAAAGTAAAATAAGTGTGCCAAAACTCTGGGGCTATACTAAAATAACATTTAAGTCGTCTGACATACACCGGACGTAAATTTAGATTTTGTTGATAAAACCCATGATCATAGACTTCATCATCACGTAAATGTGGAGGACCACCTCTTTGATAACACTTATATAGATAGTAATCAATCTCAAAAGAACAAAACCTTTTGAGTAAGTAAAATAAAATAATAATAAATTTAAGTGTAGTGTTGGTGTCACTAGATACTAATAAACAAAAGTAGTGTTAGTGTTGTAAATAAGAACACTGAACAATGTATCTTCCCGTGAAAAGTGAAACAAAACTAATATAAGAACATTCAGTGGATATATTTTTTAGGCAATTAATAGTTTTATGTAGAAGATTAGGATACAAAGAAATTACTCCTAGAAAGGCTACATGGTAATAAAAAAAAGGAAAAAAAATCATTCTGCTATGAATTTGTATGAAGTTATTGGAGTAATGCGAAACGGTCCCAAAAGTTGTTTAACTACATAAAGAAAAACCATTAATAGTCATCATTCATTATCAAGTAAATTTCCATCTGTTTTATTTGTTACAGTATTGTGAAAACAAATTAATATATTTACGGGTAAACTGAGAGTAGTAGATGCTTATTATTAAGTTGAATATCATTTAAAATACAAAATGTAATTTCTCTTCTTGGTCTTAAATTCCATTTGCGAAAAAAGAGAAGTAAACATAATGTACAAGGATGTAAAAGATGTTAGACCTTTTTTACACTGTTAATGGATGTGTATGGTACAAAACGAGCGTAAGGCCCAATGTCCAGTTCATGAATTATTATAAAAGTAGCATTAAAGCTGCCGGGATGCGAGAATAAAACTTATTAGACGCTGCGCAGATATTCTAGTTTATATTTTATAAGAGACAGCACTATACTAGTGAAAGAGAAAAAAAGATAAGGTATTTAGTGCCTTATTTTTTGCCAGGCCAAAAACTGTGCACTATACTTTATATTAAATACCGAATTTTGCGCATAAAGGTTCTATTCGTTAATTTTAAAACCAATTTCAATAATTCCGGTTCTAAGTTCTACTATACCTATTATTAAATTTTGCAATGTTTAAGATATTGCTCAATTGTTTTCCATTTTATTTTTGGTACATTCTTAATAAAAAAAACAAGGCCTATGAGAGTGTTACCAGCAAATTGTCATTGCTATCATAAAATTATATTAGGTACAATCAATTCCAAATGTTTCCATCCCAATTTTTATTATTTTCTGTTTCGTTGTTTCCTACAATTTGAATATAAAATATTGGAATTGAAATATATTGACAGAAATTTGGCAGCTTCTACTCTCGAATATTTATGAGGGAATATGATATTATTCAATTCCTCATACTTACAGCTGAAGTCCGATAAGCTGTAGTAAAAACTTGTTTAGCTTACAAATAAAGACGTCATAGGGGAACAAAAAATCGAAGTGAAATGTATATATATAGCTATCGAAGGGAAAATTATCACAAATAATTAAGACTAGCCTCCGCCCCGCAGTATTTCCCGTGTTCCCGTAGGATCTCCTGTATTTTCGGTATAAAAAGTATCCTGTTTTATTTCAGGGCTACTACATCACTAAATCTACCAGTACCTGTACCAGTAGTATCTACCAGTTTCATAATAAAACAATTTTGATTCTCACTGTACATCAAAACAGGAAAATCAAAGTTTTAGGCTATCTATACTATATGGCCACAAAGCCAAGACTCTTCTGCCTTCTAAGGCCCTTTGGGCTATCAGCTTCGCCGGTAGCCTTGGATAATACGCATACGGGCCGGCACTAGGCTATCCAAAACTGTTTTGTAAAGGACCCAGTTCATTTCATAAAGTTATTTCGTCAAACTTAGTTTTAGGGCGCAAAAAAAAACTCCATAACTTAATTTCATACTATTATTTAATTAAGGTACTAAACATTAATCTATTCACCAACTTGTAAAAGGAAATTCGGGAAACTCAAACGATGTTAGAATAATAGTTCTCACACATACATATTTATGAGGGGACATAACGAGATGTATTAAATGTTATTGAATAATCTTGTCTGGCACGGGTCCAGTGACGGCCACAATCCTAACTTAATTACAATCGAATTTGGATTGTTACATTTACATCAATTAACATGACTATTATCAGTAAAGCCTTTATATTCTACTTGTTATGCCTCGCTGTTTTACCTGTGTAGTTTTTAAATTTTATTTTTATAATAAACATAGCTACATACATGTTGATGTCACAGCTTGATGTCCTACGGCATCCTCCTTTGTGGTAGTGGTGCTGACATCGATAGAATTTTTATTCTGCAGAAGAGGGCTGTTCGCGCAATTTACAATTTACGTCCTAGAGATTCTCTTAAAGACAAATTCAAATCTATAAATATTATGACAGTGCCGTCACAATACATTTATGAAAACTTAATCTATGTTCGGAAAAATATACAAAATTTTCCAAAAAACAGCGACACTCATAGCTTGAACACTAGAAATAAGCACAAACTTGCTGTACCTGTAACGTGGCTCAGCAAAGTGAGGGACTCATTCAAGGGGCAATGTATACGTTTCTATAACAAAGTACCCAAAGAAATTCAAGAACTATCTGTGTATAGATTTAAAAAGCTAATTAAACAAAAGTTATGTAAGAAAGGGTACTATAGAGTCTCTGATTTTGTGGAAGACAAGAATGCATTTAAATGAAATGTTCGCTCAACAAGCTATTTCAAAATAACTTTATAAACATTGTAATTAGTAATTAAATTATATCACTTAAAAACAAAAAACTATAAAAATATCCCTTGCTGAGTCTTCTCAGTCCAAGTGTATTCCGAACCGGTGGTAGAATCATTTTCATTGTATTGTAACGTTCATAAGTGCCTTATTAGGGCCTAAAGTGAATAACTGAATAAATGAGTTTTGATTTGATTTGATTTGTTGTGAAGGTCCTACTTTTTGAATGAAAATTATTTTCATGCATGAAATATATTTAAGCTAAGAGTAGTTCTTTGAATTAATAGATTATAAACATGTTTGCGTGATGTTTTGCCCATATTATGTAGATACAAAGTAATTTAATGTTATTTTGTAAAATGGATGAAAACTTAGCGATGTATTCAGGTTTTATAAATGTTGTTTTGCCATTAATATCTCTTCTTAGAACTCTTCCAGTATTTATGTCAACTGCTAAATCTATAAATATGATAAATGTATAGTTTTTTTAACAATAATATGGGTGATCTAGGAAGAATAACAGAGTGCAAAGATTTTTTTCTTTTTCTTTTCGAACAATAAATCTCATACTGCATTCATTGATGTATCTGTGTGGGTGAAAATACTACTTGGCTACAGCTCACTGACTGCTTCGCCACAGGTGGTGAGATCGATTCCCGACCAGGACAATTCGGTTCCGACTTCGACTTGGCTATTATCCGGATACAGTTTGTCTTCGGGTACAGTTCAGCTGTCCGTGTCAACAATCCCGTAGAGTGTCGGCTGATAGTGTGGGATGCCGCATGTGTAACATGCGTCATCTTATATACTTGTGGGGCAGCTGCGACCGGTGTACGCTCGCATTAGTCCAAGCATAAGTCCAATGGTATAAGTTTATACCTTTAGCGGTCGAGAACATGGATCCACCCACGGCTCGTTGATTCGCCGATTTGAACGCATAAATAAATTCTGTGTGATCTTAATTATAGTTCTCGTATCTATATAAATAATGTTTAACTAACTAAACACCCATTAAAATGTGCAGTGCAACTGATATAACTTCTAAGCCGTCGAAAGTAGAGCGCAGTGGGCAAACTAATCAAACTTTTGTTTGCGTAGAGGCTGCACCCGGCGTGTCTCTATTATATAACGAATTCAATTAAATGTTCCACGATGGAATAAATTGAGCTATTGATTTTATATTTAATTTATTTTTTATATTGCAAATTTCATGTATTAAAACTGCCTTTAAGATACCATGTTCGCAGATTGTCAGTACAAACTACAGAACTCTGTAATATAGAATTGTAGGTAGTCATAACAACAGTTTAGTTTTTATCGTTATTTGCTTTGGTCATAAAAAAGCGGTAAGTATTTATAATACTAATAAAATAAAGTAATTTATATTACCCATATCATAAAACTGAATATCTTATTTTACTGATCTTTATAACAATACCAGCTGTTCCAAAATAGCCTATGACCTTCCCCAATAAAAGGGCTTTCTAACACAAAAAGGTTTATTCAAATGGAATCTGTAGTTTTTAAGATTAACTCCCATATCCAAACTTACAAACTTTACCTCTTTATAATATTAGCACAGCGTAAAAAACATACAGTGGTCTATCGCGTTTGAAGTCACGCGAAATGCCGCTTTGTATAGGCATTCGTCATTGCTGCAATGTGTCCCAAGCGAGTGTATGGTAGCTTGGGCTACCGTATCTCTCTCACCTCTCAAGCCCCGCACAATTGCTCTGTCTAGACGTGTCCGTTGGCCGACTGTAAGAGTTACATAGACTGTGATAGTGTAGATTTAATAAATTAATAAAAAAAATCATATTCGTAAACATATATTGAATAGGATCAATGCCATTTACATTTCATATCTATCGAGTGATTAGTCGAGGTTTAGGTTTACTTCTATTTGAACTAGCCAAGTACCGTGACTTGGTACGTATTTGAAAACATAATGAAACAATAATTTATGAGAAATTTTTAAACAATTGTTAGATATTCCACAGAAAATGTTCACATGCTTGTTCTCTCAGTATGTCATAGTTTGTTAGACTATTTGATCATAAAAGTAGATTTTATGTGAAGATAGTCTGAACTTGTAGACTACTGCACTCATTTTTTAATTGAGAATGTCTTCACAAAATCAACTCTATAGGAATCAATTCAACTGATACGCTCAGTGTAGTACCTCCATTACACCGCGTTGATAAAGAGCCCTCCTAATGCCAAAGACACGGTCGTTCACATCTGTGAGCGAATCGACCACTTCATTAATCGAACGTACGAGGTCACGTAATACTTGTGGTGAGATCATAAATTAGGTCATGATTTTATTATGAATTCATTACATAACTTGATTGATAAATAAGTTTTACTGAGTAGGGGGAGGGGGGGCACTTTGATACACAAAAATTCAATCTCTTTTCTGAGGACCTTGAAACATTATATTTAAATATTTGTTTTGATGTGTGCATTGGCTGATATGTCAGCTTATATTTTGGCTACGCAAAAACCGCAAAAACTGGCGACGTATAGAGATAAACTGATTTTAAGAAAAAAACATTTTTGTATCATTCTGCCCCACCAGTGGGGCACTTTGATACATGGGGTGGGGCAGTTTGATACGTATTTTAGATCCATATGAAATGCAAATTTAAACTTACTAAAAACCCAATATAAACTATATTATTACTTAAAATTAAGAAATAAAACAATTTTATTGATTGAGATCGCAAAATACTTTTTATTAAGAGTGTACATTAGCCATAATCAGTCTCTTAAGTTACTTAAGGAATATAATCACAAAAAAACAATATTGTCATCATAGAACAAGAATAATTCTCTGTTATTTTCTTAATTATATAATCAGTTATATACATACTAAGTAATCAGACTTTAACATTGAATATTGTTAATGAAAATATAATATTAGAACCTCCTATCAAAATGAACAATGTTTTTCTTAAAAAATTAAACAAACATCAAAAATTTTAAAAAAATAATCATAAAACTCATATAAATTACAAAACAATCTACTGTATATTAAATCGAGTTAAACCTACGGAAAATGAATAAAGTGACGATGTTCGAGATGTGCCTTTGGAGAAAGTTGGTTTTGGTAATTGCAAAACTACATCTCTAACATCCACACTTGCTTTGTCTTCCACAATTGGAAATATAAACTTAGAAGACCCTGCTTTTTTCTGAGATATAATACTTCATATTCTGTCACATTATACTTAAATACAACTTTGGCAACGTAGTGAATCACAGTTTTCTTCTTCTCAAACTTAATTAGCAGGAAATCTCTAATATTTATGTGTTCAGGATTAACTGGTTTTTCATTTATTACCTCTTCTTCTGATTCCGACGGCATTTCAATGTCTTCACTATCACTCGTCATCACGACTTCATCTTGACTAGAATCGGAATCTATTTCTGCAGGCAAAGAAGTCACTCTCTTTTTCTTTCTTGGCTCAGTTAATCCCAACAGATTCTGAAAAAAAAAAAAAAACAATAAAATAAACTAATTTTTGAAAGTACATAAGTAAGTAGTTAGTACATACTTGTGTACTTATTTACTTATATACCCATTTATCTACTTACCTATTTACTATTACAAATATATGTAATATATCTATAAAATTTAATTTAAATCAGACTTATTTACTTGTTTGCTTATCTACTATTGTACTTATATACTAATGTACTTATATACTTATTTCCTTATTTACTTACTTATTTACTTATTAACTAATTAACTTATTTGCTTATGTACTCTATCTTATTTACTTATTTCCTTATATACTTTTGTACTTAAGTACATGTACTTATGTAGTACTATTGAACGTATGTACTAATGAACTTATGTATTAAAGTACTTATTTCCTTATTTCCGTATTTACTTATTAACTTATTTACTTATTTGCTTATGTACTTATTCACATATTCACTTATTTATTTTATTTATTTATTAACTAATTTACTTTTTTACTTATGTACTATTGTACTTATGTACTATTGTACTTATGTACTATTGTACTTATGTACTATTGTACTTATTTCCTTATTTACTTATTTGCTTATGTACTTATATACTTATTTACTTATTCACATATTCACTTATTTATTTTATTTATTTATTTATTTCCTTATGTACTATTGTACTTATGTACTAATGAACTTATGTATTTATGTACTATTATTTATTTATTAAATAAGTGAATATGTGAATAATGTGATAAGTAAATAAGGAAAAAAGATAACGAGTACATAAGCAAATAAGTAAATATAAGTTAATAAGTAAATAAGTAAATAATGAAATAAGTAAACAAGTTAACAAGTAAATAAGTACATTAGTACATATATACAATAGTACATAAGTACAATACTACACAATTACAAACGTAAATAATAACATAAGTACAATAGTACATAAATACAATAGTATATAAGTACAATAGTACAAAAGTACAATAGTACTTAAATACAATAATACATAAGTACAATAGTACAATAGTACATAAGTACAATAGTACATAAGTACAATAGTACACAAAGCAAATAAGTCAATAAGGAAATAAGTAAATAAGATAACGAGTACATAAGCAAATTAGTTAATTAAATAAGTAAATAAGTAAACAAGTAAATAAGTACATAAGTATATTAGTTCATTAGTACATAAGTATATAAGCAGATAAGTAAATAAGGAAATATGTAAATAAGTAAATAAGTGCATAAATACATTAGTACATTAAAACATAAGCACATAAGCAATAAAGTAAATAAGTAAATTAGTACATAAGTACAATAGTACGTAAGAGCAAAAGTAAATAAGAACATAAATACAATAGTAAATAGGTACAATAGTACATAAGTACAATAGTACATAAAGCAAATAAGTCAATAAGGAAATAAGTAAATAAGATAACGAGTACATAAGCAAATTAGTTAATTAAATAAGTCTATAAACTAGTAAATAAGTACATAAGTATATTAGTTCATTAGTTTATAAGTACATAAGCAAATAAGTAAATATGTAAATAAGTAAATAAGTACATAAATACATTAGTACATTAAAACATAAGTACATAAGTACATAAGCAATAAAGTAAATAAGTAAATTAGTACATTAGTACATAAGCAATAAATAAATAAATAAAATAAATAAGTGAATATGTGAATAAGTAAATAAGTACATAAGTACATAAGCAAATAAGTAATTCAGTAAATAAGGAAATAAGTTCAATAGTACATAAGCAAATGAGTAAGTACTGAAATAAGTACATTAATACATAAGTTCATTAGTACATAAGTACAATAGTACATAAGTACAATAGTACATAAGTACAATAGTACATAAGTACATAAGGTAATAAATAAATAAATAAAATAAATAAGTGAATAAGTACATAAGCAAATAAGTAAATCAGTAAATAAGGAAATAAGTACAATAGTACATAAGTACAATAGTACATAAGTACAATAGTACATAAGTACAATAGTACATAAGTACAATAGTACATATGGAGGAGCAAGGTGGTAGACTCCTCCATTGAAAAGGGAAGATCTTCCGCCAGGCTGGGACATCGTGCCTGGGGACCGCGGTCCAACTGTAGTTGTTGGAATCTTGTATATATGCATAGTTGACAGAGAACTTTGTCAGTGCGATGTAGAATATTGTTGCGCCATCTATCCACGGATAGCGGAAGTCTTGATAGATGTCGCTACATACATAAGTACAATAGTACATAAGTAAATTAGTAAATAAGTTAATACGGAAATAAGGAAATAAGGAAATAAGTAAATAAGATAGAGTACATAAGCATATAAGTTAATTAGTTAATAAGTTAATAAGTAAGTAAATAAGGAAATAAGTATATAAGTACAATAGTACATAAGCAAATAAGTAAATAAGATAACGAGTAAACAAGTAAATAAGTCTGATTTAAATTAAATTGTATAGATATATTACTTTTGCTTTATATATCAAGTATATAAGCAAACAAGTAAATTAGTAAATAAGGAAATTAGTAAATAAGTCAATAACTAAATAAGTGAATATGTGAATAAGTACATAAGTTCATAAACAAATAAGTAAATGGGTAAATAAGTAAATAAGTGAATAAGTTAATAAGTAAATAAGTACATAAGTATATTAGTACATAAGCAATTAAGTACATAAGGAAATAAGTACAATAGTACATAAGTACAATAGTACAAAAGTAAATAAGTTATTAAGTAAAAATGTAAATAAGGAAATATATATAAATATAAGTTATTTTATATATATTTGTTTAATCAAAGATTTTATTCAGCGAAAAAAAAAAACAATAATACCACCTCTAAAACAATAATTTACTACTCGTTTATTTTATCAAATATCATCAAAACGATAATAAGGTAGGTAGGTAAATAAATAAAAAAGTAAATATGTACATAAGTAAATAAGTTAATAAAAAAATAATTAAAATAAATAAGCAATAAAGTAAATAAGGAAATAAGTAAATAAGTACAATAGTACATAAGTACAAAAGTAAATAAGTAGGAAAAAAGATAACGAGTACATAAGCAAATAAGTAAATAAGTTAATAAGGAAATAAGTAAACAAGTAAATTAGTACATTAGTACATCAGTACATAAGTACAATACTACACAAGTACAAACATAAGTACAATAGTACATAAAGCAAATAAGTCAATAAGGTAATAAGTAAATAAGATAACGAGTACATAATCAAATTAGTTATTTAAAAAAGTAAATAAGGAAATAAATAATAAGTACATAAGTACCTAAGTATATTAGTACATAAGTACATAAATATATAATAACATTAGTACATAAGTATATAAATAAATAAGTAAATAAGTACAATAGTATATAAGTACAAAAGTAAATAAGTACATATGTACTAATAGTACATAAGTAAATAAGGAAAAAAGATAACGAGTTCATAAGCAAATAAGTAAATATGAGTTAATTAGTTAATAAATAAATAAGTAAACAAGTTAACAAGTAAATAAGTAAATTGATACATAAGTACATATATACAATAGTACATAAGTACAAAAGTAAATAAGAACATAAGTACAATAGTACATAAGTACAATAGTACATATACAATAGTACATAAATACAATAATGCATAAGTACAATAGTACATAAGTACAATAGTACATAAAGCAAATAAGTCAATAAGGAAATAAGTAAATGAGATAACGAGTACATAAGCAAATTAATTAATTAAATAAGTATATAAGTAAACAAGTAAATAAGTACATAAATATATTAGTTCATTAGTACATAAGTTCATAAGCAAATAAGTAAATATGTAAATACATAAATACATTAGTACATTAAAACATAAGTACATAAGCAATAAAGTAAATAAGTAAATTAGTACATTAGTACATAAGTACAATAGTACGTAAGAGCAAAAGTAAATAAGAACATAAATACAATAGTAAATAGGTACAATAGTACATAAGTACAATATTACATAAAGCAAATAAGTCAATAAGAAAATAAGTAAATAAGATAACGAGTACATAAGCAAATAAGGATTTAAGTAAATAAGGAAATATGTAAATAAATACATTAGTACATAAGTATTTTAGTTAGTTAGTATAAGTACATAAGTAAATAAAAACATAAGAACATAAGTAAATATGTATATAAGTAAATAAGTACATAAGTACAATAGTACGTAAGAGCAAAGGTAAATAAGAACATAAATACAATAGTAAATAGGCACAATAGTACAAAAGTGCAATATTACATAAAGCAAATAAGTCAATAAGGAAATAAGTAAATAAGATAACGAGTACATAAGCAAATAAGGATTTAAGTAAATAAGGAAATATGTAAATAAATACATTAGTACATAAGTACATAAGTATTTTAGTTCGTTAGTATAAGTACATAAGTAAATAAGTACATAAGAACATAAGCAAATAAGTAAATAAGGAAAAAAGTACATAAATAAATAAATTAGTACATTAGAACATAAGTACATAAGCAATAAAGTAAATAAGTACATTAGTACATATTTACTTATTTCCTTATTTACTTATATATTTATTTGCTTATGTTCTTATGTACTTATTTACTTATGTACTTATACTAATAAACTAAAATACTTATGTACTTATATACTTATTTACTTGTTTACTTATTTACTTAAATCCTTATTTGCTTATTTGTTTATGTACTCGGTATCTTATTTACTTTTTTCCTTATTGACTTATTTGCTTTATGTACTATTGTACTTATGTTTGTACTTGTGTAGTATTGTACTTATGTACTGATGTACTAATGTACTAATTTACTTGTTTCCTACTTATTTCCTTATTTACTTATTTGCTTATGTACTCGTTATCTTTTTTCCTACTTATTTACTTTTGTACTTATGTACTATTGTACTTATTTACTTATTTCCTTATTTACTTTATTGCTTATGTACTTATGTTCTAATGTATTTATATATTTATGTACTTATGTACTAATATACTCAGGTACTTATTTAGTTATTTATTTACTTTTTACTTCTTATTACTGATTTTCTTATTTGCTTATTTACTTATTCACATATTTACTTATTGACTTATTTGCTTATGAACTTATGTACTTATTTACTTATATACTTATGAATTTACGTACGTATATACTTATGTACTTATTTACCCATTTACCTACTTACCTATTGACTTTTTTTTCTTTTTTACTTTTTTACTTTACTTTAACTTTACTTTTTTACTTATTTATTTGAATAAAATGTTTGCAGGGGCAGATTGATACGTATCATTGTACCCCGCACATTACCGTATCAAAGTGCCCCAAAGGACTTTTTCCACAAACAGTTAATTTCATCAAATATATAATAATCTTGCAATCAAAAACATTTTAAAATACAATAATAACTATATTTACTTACCTTTAGTAACAAATAATAACAAAAACAACTAAGAGTATCCTCCTGAGACACAATTACATTTCACGTATTTTTTTTGTAGGCAGCGGCGCACGCCACTTCCAACACGTTAGTGACCGGGGCCCAACGGCAAACTGGCGGCGAGCGGTGTCACAACTGTCATTCTTGTGAATGTCCTTGAGCATTCTAGTGATGTGCCGGACTGTGTAGCGTTTATCGGTTTTGAGATATAGATACTGTATCAATGTGCCCCGTGAATCAATGTGCCCCCCCCTCCCCCTATTAAGTACAGCAAGCATGACATATAGTTTTAACTAATATCTTAAAATTCGGATATTTCAGAAAGTGAATTTCTAAAAAATAAGTTTGTTCGAATTCGTATCAAGATATTTTTGTCAAACGTAGCGAAAATGCTTATCAAAGTAAAAAAAATACTTTAACAGGGCTATTTGACCGTCGACACCGATTTCGCCCCCTTTATTCCTTTAGCACTGGGTTATCGTGGTAATTAAGAACCGTTACGAAATGGCGAAAAATCTGTTTTCTTTTCAATAGGTTTGTTGTTACAGTATTAATTATACCTCTGATACGTTGTTTGGAGCCGTTTATTGTTGTATAATAAAAGGAATTGAGTGTTATTTTAGAGGAGCTGAAAATAATGGACTCTTTATTTTCATATTTAAGTTCGTTCTACGTTTTAAGGTCAAATTAATCGAATGAAATAGGTAGGTACTCCTGGGTACTCGTCAAAGCTGTAGGTATGTTTATAGATAACATATAAGTATTTAGCACGTTTGTAGGTATATTATTTTGACAAGATTCTGACATCATTATGACGGGTGGTGACGGGCCGGTTGGCGTGGTTGGTAAGATACCCTATCTATCACGCCGCAGGTCGTTGCTTCGATTCCCACTCAGGACAGACATTTGTGTTTGTCCTGAGTCTGGGTGTGATTATCTATATAAAGTATATATTTACAAAAAAAGTAGTATATGTGGTATATCCGTTATCTGGCTTCCATTGCACAAGCTCTGCTTAGTTTGGGGTCAGATGGCCGTGTGTGAGGAATAATGTCCCAGAATATTTATTTATTTAATATAGAGTACAAATTACGAGTTTTCGTTTTTATACAGTTATTTATTTAACGATTAATCTTGTGTAGATTAGTCTTAGTAGCGGTATGTGATCAAATGGCTGAAAGTGAATAGAATAGAACGAATGAAACTAGCTCAAGTTGTAACTGAACACACTTCTATGTTCTTGGCGACAAATTTTCCACAAGAAATCGGTCGGCAGCTAGGCGGTTTATCCAACTTTACTTACATGCTATGGTTTCCTTACGATGATTTATTTATTTTAATTAGGTCATGCAACAATTGTTTACACAATACATTTAGGTACGGTTTCTTAAAATTAATAATAACATTTTTGAGTGTAGCAAAGGCTAGACACCACATGCATAAAATACGGTTATAACAAAATATAAATTTTTTGTTCATGCCGTTCGTGGTAGAAACCTTGAGTCCGTGGGGTTCGAGCTTCGTCGTATTTGCTCGGATTTTACCATACAAGCTCATCGAGGCTTCGGGAGACCGACGGGCTGGGAGCTTTTTTCGCCAACGCATAAGCTTATCCATTCAAAAAGGGAACGCTGCCAGCCTGTTGGGAACCTTGCCTATCGACAGCAGCGAGGGCTTTGAGGATGTTTTCTATATATTATAGTTTGTATTTTATACATTGATTGTAAGTAAATACTTATTTCATAGTTACAATAAAATTACTTACTAACAAAATTAATATAGAAAAATAGCAAAAATATGAAGAAATAAAAAAGTTTTCAGTACTAAATAATTAACAATAGCTTGAGTTAAAATTAAAGCATTCGAAATGACACAAACTAAATCAGATGAAGTTACCTACATGAAATATCGTAAAACAACGCTATCTGTTGAGAATTTCTTTCATCTATATCTATACTTAAAGAGGAATGATTTGTATGTAAGTAAGTATGTTTGAAACGAATTGGCTCAAAAAGTACCGGACCGATTTTATAAATTCTTTCACCGTTAGAAAGCTACATCTTCACCGAGAAACATAGGCTATATTTTATCCCGGAAACGCGGGTAAAACCGCGCGGAAAAGCCAGTATTTTATTCATTTGTAAAATAACAAAAATCTAATCAAAACGTGCCAGTTTTTAAATGCACAATTCACATTAACAAACAAAACATGGTTAGGCTGAAAGTCTCGTAACTAAAGCCTTTTAATAAATAAATAAAAATACTAATAAAATAAACTCTTTATCCATAAAAAGATTGTAAGCATCAGTGAAATATAGGCCTTGTTGCTTTACTTTTAGATTTGAAATACAAGCACAAGAGACGCTTGAAGGATGAAGTATTTTCGCGCCTATAAAAAAACTGTAGAATTAAAAAATAATCATTGACATTAGGTAGACATACTCACTCATACCTACACTCAACAATTGTAAATACTTCAGATAACTTTATAAAACAATGACCTAGACATAATATAAGTATCTAGCCAGCATTGTTGTCGTAAATTATTAAAATACCTATAGCTAGTAGAAATCATACTGGTACGCTTTATTGAAGAATTAAAAAAACGTTGTGAACGTATGAGACTAGATCAAGCGGGCATATACGTATATGTCATAATTTATATAGGTACATTTCTGTGTATATGAAGCTGTTTGAGTGCTACCCGTCTGTCATACATTTTATAGACTAAGTATAGCTCCCGCCCTGCGGTTTCACCCGCGGTCCCGAGTGCTCCGATCGCCACCAAACCTTACAGGATTACCCTCGGCTAATATGAAGATTATCTGAAAAATTCTCTATTATCACCTATCAAATAATAATAAAAAAACCTAACTTGAAAATATTACAATATATAAGGTTCTAATAAATGAAGTACGGTCTTTTTGAGGGATGATAGTATAGGTCATAAGTGTTCCGAAAATAATTTAAAAAAAATGTTCGGTCGTAATTTTAATGAAAAAAAAAACCTGAAATTGTACTTCATCACTACTTAGCATTAATTAAAACCATTAAGTAAATGTATTTTTTTATAAATTATTTTACCGATGTTAATGGTTTTAATTAATGCTTAGTAGTGATGAAGTAACACAATTTCAGGTTTTTTATTACATTAAAATTACGACCGTACTTCATTTATTAGGACCTTATATTATCGTATTTTTCACGGATTAAACGCGTGTTAAGCTGTTGTCGCTTACGGTTTTTTTAAGAACAAGAAAATTATGAACAAACAAACAAATGAATAACGTAATCATTGAAATAGCTATCACAGTTATTTCTCGTTATCATTTCAAAGTATCTACATAAGTGCGGGTTTGACGCACTCTATGTTCACTGTATTTAAACTTAAAAGTAAGGCGAGACGTATAGAAAATGCAAAATGTTTTTTGCTTATAGCGTTGTAATTTTTTCCCTTACACATGTGTCACTTTCAGCAAATGTTCCTGTATATAAATCTTATAAAAACCATAAGTTGTATGAAATTACTGGCAGTAATGATGGCCTAGAAGAACTCGTGAAAACTATGACTGGACAACATGTAAGAATTTAATCCATTAAAAAAAAAATCGTGATTCGAGTTATTTAACATGTTTTTAATAAGATGCTAGACAATAGACAAATTAGCATTAAAAAATATCTATACTTCATGGCAGAAAAAACGTATGTTTTTGTATCCAACATAATTATAAATTATGTACAGTCACGAGCATAAATACAGATATAACACAACACAATTTATGCTGAGTCGGTATCCTTTTTAACAGCACTTTGAGTTTATTTATTTTTTGTTTAATATTTAAGTACTTTTTAATTTTAATTTAGCCTATATTTTCTTTGTATTTATGTTTTCATAGCTGTTAAATAAATAATATTCTATTCTATATACACGTAGTAAAATTCTAAAGCGTATTTTTTGTGAAATAACCATAGCAACTTTGAGATAACACCTATATCATAATAGTATTGGTTCCATAATACTATGTTCGTAACATCATAACATTTCAATGAGTACTTTCAGAGAAAATCAATTATCAAAAAAAATATTCAGTATATAGTTATGCTCGTGACTGTACCAATTATTTCCAAAAAAATATTAGTTATTTATCAAAGGTAAATCTGTAAAATGTACTTTGATAATTACCTATAATTTATTAACATGTTTGACTTATAATTTTGGAATACGATTAAGTTACATATACAAAATGTACATACATACTAAATATTTACAATTAAAAAAGGGAAATAAAGACAATTAAGTTACTAGGTTTATTTTTTAAAAGGTTTGGGCTACCCGGATATAAGTAGTGGGGTCTGAATTATTATTTTGAAGTTCAATGATTTAAAAATGAGATTCTTCTTTTTCCAGGAAATTCCTTTTCATGTCAGTGACGGAAGTAAAACTCAGATTTTGATAGCACCTGAATTAGTTACAATTCTTGAGGAAATTGTGGAAAAAGAGAAATTAAGCACAACCATTATTATTGACGATTATTCCAAGTATGTTTTTTTTTATAAAGTTTTCCTAATATTTCTATAATGAAGACGAAAGGTCTACTATTTACTTTTAAAAACGTTACTATCAAGTGTATCAATAAGTGGCCCTGAAAGAACTAAAATATTGTCAAGTCAGAATTCATTAAATACTCGTAATACTCACCTCATATATTTTGTTTTCAGGATTATTAAGGATGAAAAAGTAAAGTTACGAAAATCAAAAGAGTTCTCATGGACTGCTTATTATGACGTTGATGATGTAAGGATTCAACATTTTTATGTTAATTTATAGAATAATGCGGAGTGATATCCGAGAATCTTTTTGACCTGGTGCCATTGTTAATTTTCTTTTATCGTTTCTCTTATCCTCCACCACCGTCTTCATATTCTTGAGCCGCCTCGTCCACGCAACGATTCAGCCGGTTGTTTCTATTGTGGACTATTAAAATATGGAATTACCACCCTAATACGGTTTTCCAACAGCGCTACGTAATTTGGGTTTCAAAAAAGACGTAAAAAGTGCTCTCCAAAGTTGGCACCACATTAGCTATTACCCTGGTTTTGCAAATGTGTACAGTAATCGTTGATTCCTATCATATGGTGGACCGTTTGGCTGTTTGTCAACCTATTGACATGAAACAACGAATACAAGCATTCATTGATCGATGTTTGTGCTCGAAAGTGTGGACACGCCTTAACACCGGGTTAACTCGAACCATTTCTAGCGCGTGCATAGTGAAGACTCGGAAACGTCAGGCAGGACGACGAGCTAAACGCTGTGTAGTCACGTGTAGTGCGACGTCGGTTACTATGAACGTAACCACAGCGAAAGATAAACCTTACATGCAAGCATGAGGTTGAACTTTTGGTGATTGGTTCATCCCGAAAGACCGCCAGCTTCCTTTTGGGCTTTGGGTCTTTACCACCGGCAGCCACATTATTTACCACCTTTTGAAGACGTCCACTGCTGGACATAGGCCTCCCCTAAGAATCTCCAATAGGACCTTTTATAGTGCAAGCCTATTCAAATTAAATATGCCTAAGAACAACAGGGTCTTTCAGTAGTTTTGTGGTTATAATTTATATCTATTTCACAGATTTACGGCTACCTTCAAAATATGAGCAGAACTTATTCCAACTGGACGCAATTAGTAGTGGGTGGACGTAGTTACGAGGGCCGACAGATACTTGGATTAAGGATCAATACACCCACTAATGATGATAAATCAAAGCCTGTTATGTTTATTGAGTCAGGTATTAAAAATCAATTTCAAATCTATTTTAATTCACCATGCTTTCAAAACGATTTTAGGAACAAAAGAAGCATCGTTCTTTAAACATAAAATTAATATACAGGCTAATTATGACTCTATCTAGACATTCTACATAGGTTCAATGTTTTTACCATATACACATTATTTATTTAAGTATCTTCACATTTTAATAGTATCTTCGACAATTCAAAATCGTTGATCATTCAGCTTGTTCATTTCTAGGTTAAACTATTTTCCTTTTATTATTAATTTTTAGCCGTTCTAGTAAAACTTTTCACAAACTTTTTGAGATAACTTGAAAAGTCAATTTACGATATAATTTACTGGTATATATAATAGAATAATGCAATATAACTAACACAATCAAATTAACACGATGACGATGAAAATCAAATAACAACGAAACGTCATTTTGCAAGTTCCCGTCAAAAATTCCTCGGAACAATTTTTTGCTTTCATTGACAGCTTTACTTTTTTATTTCTGCAGGCATTCATGCAAGGGAATGGATCACTCCTGCTACGACCACTTACTTCATAAACCAGCTGCTGACGAGCAGGAATCCAAATATTACTAAGCTGAGAGACAACTTCGACTGGCACATCTTCCCCACTGTCAACCCTGATGGATATCATTATAGTTATACAGTTGTGAGTAACTTTTTAAAAGTTGCTTTTTTATTTTATATATTCTTTATTTAACTTCCACCACGTTGTTTTTGAGATAACTTTTATCTATTCAAAATAGGCCGGTATTTGACCACAAGTACTACTACGAAGTACTGTACCTTATTTTTATGCCAAATCGGTTCAGCCATAGACATTATTGAGTAACAATCTGCACTTGAGAGCTAGTTCCTTCTAGCCTCTTTGTACTTACGACCTTCGGCCGCATCGTCACTTACCATGAGATTGTGGTCAAACACAAGCCTATGCATTAAAAAACAATTATTTAACTAAAATACACATTAATTTTGACATTTATAAGATTGATAGTGGGATTTATGACTATATTTTACACTTACAGGACCGTATGTGGAGAAAAACTCGATCGAAATCATCTAACGGGTGCTATGGGGCTGATCCAAACCGAAACTGGGATTACGATTGGTTAGGTTAGTAAAGCTTCTATTGATTTAAATTGGTTCAACAAAGATTGTCTTATAAAACCTATTTAATAGGAAGCAATTCTAAAAAACGTCTTCGGTGTTACGATATATAATTATGGTTTCCACAGTCCATGATAAAAATCATGGCAGAACCTCTCGGCTAAAACTTTAATAATCAGTCAAAATGCAGTGTTTTTATCGTAAACTAGCTTCCGCCCCGCGGTTTCACCCGCGTTCCCCAGGGATCTTATGTTTTCTCGGGATAAAAAGTAGCCTATGTTGTTCTCCATTCCATAGGCTACCCGCGTACCAAATTTCATCGCGATCGGTTCAACGGCTTAGGCGTGAAAAGGTAACAAACAAACAAACTCACTTTTACATTTATAATATTAGTTAGGATAGGATTAAGATTAGGATACTTAGTTAGGATAATATTTAGTTTTAGTAGTTAAGGTTGTTGTTATTGTTTCTAAATATAAATGTAATAATTATTACTTAATAAGTTAAATTAAACTCAATTGAGGTCTGACAGATAATATGTTTTTCTTAGCAATAAAATAATCCATATTTTTTTAATAGAAAACGGCGCAACTAGTGACCCCTGTGACTACCAAACGTATGGTGGTAAAAAGGCATTCTCCGAGGTTGAGACTAGGACCCTATCAAATTACATCTCAGGACTGGAAAATATGTTGGGCTATATAGCTTTCCATTCGACTGCTCAATGTTTACTAGTGCCTTACTCGGACTCAATCGAACACACCGACAATTATGATGACCTGGTAGGTAATCATCAGTTTCAGTCTCGTTATGAAGTTGTAGTCTCTATGCTTTTGATAAATAAATAAATATTCTGGGACATTAATCCTCAAACCCGGGCATCTGACCCCAAAATAAGCAGAGCTTGTACGATTTATTATCTATTTCAGATAACAATTGGTGAAACATCGCTTCAATACGGTTATCAAGTTAATAAAGCTAAATATGATGGACCTGCTACAGCTGCAGAGATTTTGTGTAAGTTTATCTACGACTAGCTTCCACCCCGCGATTTCACCCGCGTTACCGAGGGATCTTATGTTTTCCCAGGATGAAAAGTAGCTTATAGCCTTTTTCGATAAATGGGCTATAAGCTACTTTTAATACTAAAATAATTTTTCAATTCGAACCAGCAGTTCCTGAGATTAGCGCGTTCAACCAAACAAACAAACTCTTCAGCTTTATAATATTAGTATAGAATATTATATCAATACTAGCTTTTCCGCATGGTTTCCCACGCGTTCCCGAGGGATCTTGTGTTTTCCTGGGATAAAGAGTAACCTAAAACCTTCCTCAATAAATGGGCTATCCAACACTGAAAGAATTTTTCAAATCAAACCAGCAGTTCCTGAGATTAGCGCGTTCAACCAAACAAACAAACTCTTCAGCTTTATAATATTAGTATAGATTTAAGTCCGAGTACCTATAGTTACTAAAGGTGTGCATGAAATCGATAAAAATAAAGTTCAAACAGGTCCGAGGTGATGTTTTGCAATGACCAATACGTCGTTCTCTTTCACTCTATTCTATTCTTAACAGACATCTTACCAAAATCTAAATTAGGAAAAACTGCCACAGCGTTTGTTCCTCTTTGTAATTCGGTTGTGAAGAATATTAAATGGCAATGTATGGCTATTTCTGATTGTTATAGTAATTTAATTAACATTTCATAACCATTCATTTGAGAGGCAAATTTCGCTCTATACTTTTAAATATATACATTTATTTAAAAGTATAGAAAACAGCATCCAACCGGCATCGGGAACAAGATAAGTACTCTAGAATTTCCTCTTCTGAATTTGGCCCATGATCGAGTCGCCTTTCACGAACCTTTTGAAATGTTTGTCGAGACTCTCGGTCATAAGGTCATGGGCGAATTGTCTTGATTATTAATAATAATACTCAATATTTGTCCACAGATAAAGCATCAGGTGGCAGTATGGACTGGGTACGCAATGCTCTCGGCACCGACTTAGTTTACACATACGAATTGCGTGGATACTACTTTCACTGGCCAGCGAGCAAGATCTATCAGCAAGGAGACGAAGTTACTCAGATGTTACTGGGGCTAACTATAGCAGCTAAGAACTTGGGATATTATTAAAAAGAAAAAAATTGTCACATCAAATTATTCTGCTGCATATATTATCTTCTATACATATACATATAAAAATGTAGTATGACTTGCAGGGTAAAATAAAACCAACAAGATTTAAATATGAACAATTTATTAATAACTGTAGTTATATAATGCGTGTAAAAAGGCGCACAGCGCCGGTATGGTGTTCCACGGATGCGATGACATGTACGGTGATCCTCCACCCTGATGTAGTTCCGCTAGACTTTCACCTGAAATTTCCATTAATATACATAAATAATATCTAACTAAATAACTTCTGTCACAATTACAACTTATTATTTAGATCTAGAAACAGGAAATGGCTGGATCGACGCTGATTTTTCTAATGTTAACTACATTAGAATATGAATTGTAACTAGGTCTCGGTTCCCATTACACAGTTACATTTCGTTGCTATGTTTATTCTGTTTCTATTAATGGGGCCTTCTTGTAGATTTCCTTATTGACAATGAACAATCCTGAGCTAGCATCCAGTGGCTCCTAATGGCCTTAACCGTGTGGTCGGACCACTTGGTCCCACTAATCAATATCGCTCAATACATTCATTAGAATTACCATTAAGACTCTACTTTCTAGGTATATCATACTTATGACAATGATTATAACTTATGTAGATGTACCTTTGATAACATGTAAGATGACGTAAGCAGGCGGTGGCGCCGGGGGTGGTGCGCGTGCGATGCTGCAAGTATACCGTCCGGCGTCATCGCCCCGCACGCGCGCTACTCGCAGAACTGAGTTTGCGCCATTTGCACCGAATTCCGTGCGGACACTATATATATTTCATTTAGATTTTATGTAACAGCACAATAAATAGAAAAAAAGGGAATATTGTAGTTCAAAAATTAGCAGATATTATTTTAGGCTAGAAAGGCAGAGGTACCTGAAATTACTCCAGCTGCTGTATCAAAATTTTTCAATGTGGAATACTTACAAATGGGTAATGTAAATTAATTTTACGAGTTGGAGCAGTAGCTATAGTCTTTTTAAAGAAAAAGATCAAATGAAAACTGACCTGATGCCACCTCTGGTAGTATCGTCATTGAGTAGGTCCTCTCTTCGGTACCATAAGAGAGAAGGTCCTCCTTCCATTCGCAGGCCTCTCACTTCACAACGGAGGGCGACAGTGCTGCCAACCTCACAAACTTGCTCCGACACTTCTGCGCCTGCACCGTCTACGATGCGCACTGATACTTCTGTAGGATAGAGAAAAGGATGAGACGAGTTTTGTGATTATTCTACGTCACTATTACTGAATTTAGTAGTTGGTAATTCAGTCTCATTTAGAAATATGTATAAAAACAAATTGAGAGGTGTTTTATGGCCACACGGTTGGAACAAGCAATAATTATACGCTATGGCTCGCATAATTTATCACGTAAAAAATATTTATATTAATAAAGAGGGTATTTAAACGTTAAAATTATAAAATACTAGCTTCTGCCCGCGTTTTCACCCACGTTCCCGAGGGTACCTTATGTTGTCTCGGAATACAAAAAAGCTTATTTGATATTCCGGACTATTAATCTATCTCTGTGCCAAATTTCACGCAGATCCGTTCTGCCGTTCTGGCGTGATTGAGTAACTAACATCCATCCATCAATCCAAACTTTCACATTTATACTATTAGTAGGATTTTTGCATAATTCTCAAAATTGACGGCAAGTTGAATAGATTGAAAAAAGTTTTAGTTTCCTAGGTGATCGGGAAGTGCCTTAAAAACACTGCAAAAAGATGTCGGTTTTCGGTGTCATTTTTCATTGTTACACATTTCTCGGTCTAGCTCGATAAATCATAACGTGCGATTAGGAACTCCGTTCCAGATTTTTACGCCATGAGAAAAATGAAAGAAAACATTTATTTGTGACAGAAAAGATGAAATAAAAACGAAAAAAACAAGTTTTAAAAGTAGTACGTGTGTACGCATAGGTATGTACGTATAGCGAACGCTCCTTGTAGATTCTTACCAGGAACCCTCAAAGTGACCCGAGCAGCCCTTGGCGGGTGCGCAGACAGCTGGCAGTCGTAATACGCAGCGTCAGAAGGTCGCACTGACTTCACTTCTAACCTCCAGATGTCTGGTGGTATGAAGCGGGCTGAATACCTGGATACATAGAAATGATTGTATAAAATACAAGGTTTTTGTTGTGAAATTAAAATAGTTGCGGCAAGCATTAACCAGGCAAGCATTACTCAGTCAAGCATTTACCAGACAAGCATTACTCAGGCAATCATTAACCAGACAAGCATTACTCAGGCGAGCATTTAATGACAGCTTTACACATAACTTTTTGTAAGAAAATATGAAATTGAGTGTATAAAATAAATTATTTATACTACCAACATGTTTAAATTATGCGATAGAAAAAAATAAGTATTTAACTATACTTAAATAATAATTGCTAAGCATAAGCTTATAAGCTCATAATGTAAATGAACCTGTCATCAGTTGTATACAGCTGAGTGCCAGTTGTAAGGAGGTCCATTGGTTCTTCGTCGTTTTTCCGACGCACCCATGATACCTTAACAAATAAAATTTGTCTTAGAGTGCATCATAAATAGTATATATTACAGTTGGGCAGATTTGAATTTCAGGTGTATTTTTTGGTGAAAAATACAAGGCTTTTATTAGTAAAATTATGACTTTAGCAATAGCTATGTTTGTTACTGTCTCGAATAGTCTGGGAAAACCCCTGTTTTGAGTTCAGTCCTTTTTTTTTAACTATAATTTACCCTTTACTTCTTCTCCTATTAGTTGTAGATTGGACAGCCTCGACAGCTCGTATTTTAATAAAAAATTCACCGTGTAACCATTGGCCATAGAATATTCTAGACTTATAAAGTACAAAAGTCCAGGTTGATATATTGATGCAATAAACAAATAAAATGATATTACACAAACATATTACCAGTTTATCGTGAAGGGCATCCACTTTGCAGTCTAAATGGGCTGTGGAGCCTACCAAGGCTTCTATTTCCGGTGCGGCTGCTGCGTATATGCTATTGCCATTCCCAGCCCTACACAAAAGATATACAATTTGGTGACAGGCACAGAAATTTTACTTATAAAAGTTTTTATATGAAATAATAATGTGTTTTCGTACTGGTAATAATTGAATAATATATCTTTGGGAAGAACTGACACCTATGATACAGGCACTGCCTAGTTTAGGTTGCTAGTACACAATGTAATTTTTTTTTTTAATAATTTCAAAGATAATGTATAATATAGGTACATAATATCGGTTAAGTACTAAGAAGTAAAATATTTACTTATTCAAATTTTTACTAACAATTTACGAACTCTCATTTGAAGCAAACAGTTCTGCGTTGCCTTATTTTCTTTATAAAAACAAACATTTGTTAAAATTTCTAAACGAAATACGTGCAAGATTAAAAGTATGTAAATTGTTAACAGACTAATGTAAGTGACCTGCTGTGAGAGAAATAAAAATAAATTTATTATTATTATTAAATATAATACAAGCTAGTCTAATTGATCGAAATCATATTATTTAACAAATAATTACATTATTTAACATAAATTATGCCTATTTGTTTCATTAGGTACAATATCATTAGCACAATATTTATGTACAAATGGCGAACCACATTTTGATTTTAGTTGGTTTATTTATGTTTCGCTGGTTTTGTTTAAAATGTGATATTATTATTTTGTTGCAGTAAATATAAGGTTAAATAAATATTCTATTTGTCAGCTAGGTATTCGTTTTTCTTTTCTGTTATTGTTCTTGATTTTTTATAAATTCTACTTTGTCTATGTGCGTCCATTTGCAGTGAATAAATGTTTTTCTTTCTTTCTTTTTTTCCCAGTTGCTTAACAACATACTCACAAAATCCATCCCCATGTACTTATTGTTGTGTACCAGCAGTACTTGAGAAATAATTCCTTTGTAGGTATTATGTGCTTACAACTTCAGATATCATTATTTATCATGCAAATAAAAATATATATATACATAGTCTGGCCATAAATACTGTTACAATTAAAAATAAGAAAGATATTACATTTGAATTTGGAATGTGTCATTTTTATACGATTGTTCATTGGGTTTTCTAATTTTGGCGCCAATACATTGGACAATATTTTGCGATATTAAAATGGAGTGGGTTGATAAAGAGAACCGAATCGCTGTGATTGCATTACACAAAGTTGGTATGGAGCCAAATGCAATTTTTAAAACTCTCCATACGCTTGGTATTAGTCAAATGTTTGTGTACCGGACTATTAATAGGTACAATGAGACCTCCTCTGCTTGTGACAGAAAAAGATCTGGCCGTCCACGTAGTGTTCGTACGAAAAAGGTGGTTAAAGCAGTAAGGGAAAGAATTCGAAGAAATCCTGTCCGAAAGCAAAAGATTTTATCTCGGGAGATGAAGATAGCACCCAGAACCATGTCGCGTATTTTAAAAGATGACTTAGGACTTGCAGCCTATAAGAGACGCACTGGTCATTTTTTAACTGATAATTTAAAAAAGAATAGGGTGGTAAAATCGAAACAACTACTGAAGCGGTACGCAAAGGGAGGTCACAGAAAATTTTTGTTTACGGATGAGAAAATTTTTACAGTTGAGCAACATTTTAACAAACAAAATGATCGTATTTATGCTCAAAGCTCTAAGGAAGCTTCCCAATTAGTCGACAGAGTGCAACGTGGGCATTATCCGACTTCAGTGATGGTTTGGTGGGGTGTTAGCTATGAAGGAGTGACTGAGCCATATTTTTGTGAAAAAGGTATCAAAACATCGGCACAAGTGTATCAAGATACCATTCTTGAGAAGGTAGTTAAGCCCCTTAACAACACCATGTTCAATAACCAAGTATGGTCCTTCCAACAAGACTCGGCGCCGGGTCATAAAGCTCGGTCCACGCAGTCTTGGTTGGAAGTAAACGTTTCGGACTTCATCAGAGCTGAAGACTGGCCGTCGTCTAGTCCCGATCTTAATCCGCTGGATTATGATTTATGGTCAGTTTTAGAGAGTACGGCTTGCTCTAAACGCCATGATAATTTGGAGTTTGATTTCTAAAACAATCCATACGAGTGGCAGTGAAGAATTTTTCCATGGAAAGAGTGCGTGCTTCTATTGATAACTGGCCTCAACGTTTAAAGGACTGTATTGCAGCCAATGGAGACCACTTCGAATAAGCTTTTTATATTTTAAATTGTTTCATATGTTTATATTTTAATTTGTATCGTCAAATAATCTGACGGCATTTAAATTTTATTATACTAACACTTACTTCTCATTTCGATGCTGATGAGTATTCGTATACGTATCGAATATGTAATTCAGAAGCGGCGCACTTGATCCTGTTTCCCCTGGCTTTCTTCTCCTCTCCAGCACCAGGGGAGGGACACTTGACAGCCAGGGTAAAGTACTCGGTTCATTCCCCTGGGAATCACTCGTATCATCCGTCCTTATAACCTTCACAACCCGCGGTATTCTTTTCTTACCATCTACTGTATTAGCACCCTCTGATAAATTTAAATTGACGGTACTTTCAAGACAACACTGACTTTTGTCGATAGGCATCGAACGCTTAAGATTGAAGAAACTTTGTGTGGGATTAGAGTAATTAATGTTCAGTTCAGTTTGATTATGTAAGGTGTGTAACATTTGATAGAGTTTGTTCACTGTTGGTTGCGAGACACTGTCTTGTGTGTCGTTTAATCTCGACGCGGTGTCGGCGTCAGTACCTGTAAGGTAAAGTGTTAATTAGATTTGTAGGATATTAGGTTTGGAATTAATTCTATAACTTTATATCGAAGTTTTATGTCAATGGAGTTAATTCGCATGATGAGAAAGTTTAATGATAATATTACGGTGAACTATTCTATCTTTGATGACTTTTAATCTCTTCCAATGAAGTCACAGTACTGAAAATATAGAAGTAGAATTTATAAATTAATAATTTTACTAACAATCGATATTCATTTTGTTTTTTTTTTTTTAAATCTATTGCACCTGCAAAAATCTTTTACTATTTGCGTGGCCTTGTTTCTTCTCACGAAAATATTTTAGTTTGTTCAGTTTTAAAGTTGTTTTTTCAATTAAATATTAACAAAAATATTTAAAACCAACTCCAGTGGTGCTTTATGTAAATATTTCCTAAGAAATTAAAATATAATAAGGGTGCTTTAAGCTCACAAGCCCTTTTTTAATTTTCAATTCAATTTACAAGAGTTTGTGTTGTGCGCAAAATATTTTTAAATGCTTAGAGGTTTAAGTGGAATTTTCATTGAAAACGTGCAAATCAACGAGAGAAATAATTTCTTTAAATATTTTGAATTGTTGTTTTTTGAATTACTGAATGAGCTTATTTTAAATTAAACGTCAATTGGAATTTGATTAAAAGTTTATAATTTATTCTTTTCAAGACAAAATCACTAATAATAAAAATTCAATAACTTTTAGTATGACCACGTCACGTCATTTTTCATTATTAAAATGAATTGCTTTATCCATGGTCAGCAACGCCTATTTTTGTTTCAGCTATGCCACTAGTATTCTTGTTATTCTACCACCAGGGGAAGAGGGGGAAATAGACTTTTAGGATTTTTGTATATTTTTGTTTTTATTAAATAAAGTAGGTATTTTATTTTATTTTTTTGTTATAATTGACAGTGGCTCTAGTTGCCCAACACAAAATTACAAGATTAATATAGATCATGTTGCCTAAAGACCCAATTTGTAGTGGTTGTGTAATGTCTTACCTCGGCAAGGCAGTGCGGCGAGGGCGGCGAGCAAAAGCGCCGCAGTGGCCGGCGCGCACATCGCTCCTACATCCTCACTGACACTGGAACAAATTGAAAAAAACATTTATTTAATTTAAAACTTATTTTATACATCTATATCCTATATATAAAAATGAATCACCGAAATGTTTGTACGCGCATAACATCCAAACGACTACACCAAATTGGATAAATCTTTCTTTTATGTGTTTGTTATTGTCAGGAGAAGGTTTGTATGAAAAAAAATTACACCGGGAACGTGGGTGAAACCGCGGGGAATATGTAGGTTACGCAGTTTCTGTTTTTGTTATTATTACTTGTTTATTAAAATTGTGATCATTAGATAACTTTAAGGCCCTTCTATCGCATTAGGTACCTGTAATGATAGTTTAAGGAGTTTGTAAATAAATAAATAAATAAAGATATAAAACATACATAGTTGTAGGGAACTTTGTAGCTACTCCCCAGTCTGGCTATCACCTTCAAGTTAAAAATCTATCGCCATGCAACTACCGGTTGTTATACTTGAGAGCCACCTTCCAGGCTTAAAAGTATATTAAAGATGTGACCATATAGAGTTTTCGACGATTTTTTTTTAAAATATGGATGCTTCGTCAGAACCGGCGGAAGTTTCGACCTTTATAAATTAAATGCTTTCCTAAGGCTATTAACTAAATAAATGATATTGATTTTGAACTAATATTAAACAGTACGTAGGTACAGTAGGTACCTAATACAATCATCTTAATAATTATTTAATTTTAATATTATAAGATACTCGTATACATAAAAAATAAGACCGAGGACATAGGACTTTCCTGAGGATCTGATGTCAGATGTAAGTGTGTGCATTGTGTTGCAAAAAAAAGTTTATAAGTTGACTCGCGATTTCTGGAATATTTTTTTTATAGGTAGTTTTGGGACGTGCGTCCCATTCGCGAGCCAAACGAACCGAATAACAATCATGATTTTATTCTACATCAACATTGCTTATATGCTGACGAGGCACATGATGTGATCTAGATGCCCTATTGGCACGCCACAACTGGTTAGTTTGATTTCACCCGACAAACATTCGTGTGTTGAACATGTCTATTTGTTTTATTCCTTTAACTTTTTCAGATAAGCCATGATGATGATGATGAGAGGTAAGGTATTGAGCTACACAGACGAGACTGGGAAGGACGTTACGACTCATAACGTTCTTCCCAGTCTCGTCCCGATTAAGCGGCCCGAGCCGCACACATTAGCAATCCGACCGATCCCCAAATAATAATTTATTTGCATGCTACGCCCTCCCCTATTCCACTAGCAACGTCCTGAGCCGAGGTTCGAGCCCCTCAGGCTACCGTTGCCCAAATTTTTTCTAGTTTTTAAGTACGGTTGAGAGCCCTAAGCGCTCGCCGTTTGTCCGCATAAGGGTGGTCGATGGTCCCCTGAACCCACCCACTACCTTCGTGTCCCATAAAAAAAAAAAAAACAAATGTTACACCATCGTTAATGTTAGTCTATTTGTTTCGGACGACTTATCGAAGTTATTCGAATCCTTTCATAAAATACCATCCAAAAACTGACGCAAACTTTTCATAATTTTGAAGAAAGCAAATAAATACATTTTTTTACCTGAACGCTGATTTGTTGAAATTCTTTTGTAAACAAGAGGGATCTTAACTCTTGGAGAGTTCCGGGGGAGTTATGGTTGTTAAGATGGGGTGTTGAATTAAATTATTGAATTCTTGCAAAATTTTATTCTTCAATTCGCCTTCAGCGAAGCAATGCGAATTTTAATAAATTATTAGCATATTGTATAGTTTAAATATATTAGATAAAACATTATGTATGTATACTATGTATATTGATTTATTTATTTATTTTATTAAGGATCGCCAACAAATGATACACATAACTAATACTAAAAAACGGTGCTACAGAAATAACATGCCCTGTGCCCACTTATTTATAGGCAACCACAACTAACACTAACAACTTCTACCGCTATTCTAAATTAAACTAAACAAAACCAAAAATAAATACCTACAAAAAAGGAAATAATAACAAATTATTGACTAATAGAAAAAAAAAAATACAAACATAATTTGAATACAAATATAAACGCAATATCTAGGTCTAAGTAGGGGCTATTACTTACCTACCCGAGCCTAGACCCAAGATATTCCGTGATTATACGTATACATACCTACCTACACTTTTGTCTTTAACACATGTTTTTTTGCTTTCTTTTATCTAGTGTTAGGAATACATTATGATATAGCCTACTTTATGATAGTTTTTTTTCTAGTTTCAACAATTTATCCAACTGGAGTATCAGTAGGTACGTGGTAGGTACCTACTACCGATATACATAATATATTATTTATATTACCACGTATTACTTTCATATTTACAGTCAACTGCCAAAAGAGTCGTAAGTACCTAATACTCTCAAAAGTAAAAATACTTTTAAAACCGGTAGATACTACATAATATACCTAAGACAGCGTGAAGTTAATGTACGGATCCCTTGTTACACATAATCTTCTTTCGTAGACCAAGACAATATCCATGAATAAATTATTCAAAACATAATTTTGGCCCATAAAACTCCTGTGGCCCTACAGTTACTGCTAAACTAAGCTCGAAAGACGCATTATGCCTTCAGTAATTCCATTTACTTCCTATGAATAATGAGGTCTTATCTGCCACGTGAGACCGGCTTACGAACACAGTTTTAAATTTTTAAGTAGGTAACATAAGTATATCACAACAATCGACGCGCCGCAAAGTTTGCCCAACGTAAGATATAAACAAGTTCGTTTAAGTTAGTATTTATTGTTATGTCAAACAACTTGGTAGTTCTACAACTAGAAATAATTAAGTGTATTCAGTCTGCCAAGTGGTTTTAATTAAATTAAAAGGTAAACTTGGTCTTGGAAAAGTTTTCTGAGAAATAAATGGGAATAATGGAGTTAAACTTAAAAAGTTGTAGTGGTTTATGCGGCATAACCCCAAATAATTAGAAAAAAGGGTAGAATGATCATAGTAAGGTTTAATTGAAAGAATCATAAGCACGAGATATATACAATATGAACAACTTTGAGAATAACTGTGAAATCACGAAAAAATTATCACCTGTTCCATACAAAAGTTCAATACCTACTCGACCAAAATGTATGAAGCAAACGTTTTATTTTACGCGATATCACAGTTTGGTCCTATAATAAAAATTGTTCATATTGATGAGTACTTCCACCCCTGCAAGTATTGCCAGTGACAAAAAAAAACAATCATCTAATATTGATATACAGGATATTAAAATAGTAGGACACGTAAAGGACATGTACTACTACATGTAAGTCTGGTCAATATATAGATAGATCGACAAAACTTTATTGCAATACACACAGAATACACAAGATATTTCCCTTACTGTGTACCGGCAGTTGCACTTGAGAGTTAGTTAGTATCTGTTTTGTAACGGATTGCCAATTAGATAGAATAACAGATAGACAAGACTTTAGGCTGTCAAATGAGTCAAATACAATGATACCTAAAAAAGTAACATGTTCCAGAACATTTTTTAAACAAAATGCAGTGAGTAATCCTATTACATTTGGCAGTGTCAAAAAACTACGATAACTCAAAGTAAACCTTGTTAGCTACTCTTATAACAGATGGCTGAATGTATTTCCTCTATACGTTATATTTTTTCGATGTTTCCGCTTCACATTTGCCATTTTTACGGTCGCATACTTCAAAAGGTAAATGTGTTTCCAAATGGTAACGGATGTACTGAAAATGTTATAGAAAAGCCTTTCCATTCCATGTTTGGAAGGTCGGATATTTTTTATTATTGAATTCTTATCATTTTTAGTGTTATAGCATTTATTATTCTATTACATATATATACACTATAAAATGTTGATAATTTCTTCGAATACGATATATTATATTATTCTTTTAAGAAATTTGTAAAATAATCTCAAAACATAATTAAGCAATAAACTGAAATAAGTTTCCTTAAGAAGCTTTAGCAAAAAATACCAATATCCGTACCGTTTATTGATGGAATGAAAAATTCGCGATACTTTTACTTTCACTCGTCAAGCTACAAACTTTATCAAAGCTAAAGAAATAACAAACATACTTCTGCAAACATTATCGAAATTGATGCAGTACTTTAAGTCAAAGATTGCAGCATACCGCGTAAATAAATTACTTTCACAAAGTAAACATTTTAAGGAACCGAGTCCGGGGTCTAACTTCAGTTAATGTTATTTTGAATTCACTTCTTGTTTTGCTTGCCAAATAAGATTATTATCTAAACGTGCGGAAGGAGGGTGTGAATTTGTTTTTTCAACGTGATGTTTTGCTAGGCAATGTAATATTATGATAGATAATGCTTTACTGACAAATTCCATAATTAGTCTAAAACACATTTTAAGCCATAAGTTTAGTATATTAAAAAAATCCAGTGAATTTATATTTATTTAGAGTATCAGGATTAGACTGTAATTTTATTCTAAAATTATTCAAAGAAGTTCAATGTTAAAAATACAAAACAAATACTATAGCGTAGGTACAATCATACAGAAATGTGATTCAACAGTCATAAGCTACCCGCTTCCAATTAGAAGATTTTGTAAAAAAATCAACAGAGAAACCTACAGTAATCAAAGGGACAGATACGAGAAATGTGATCATGTTTGAACAGGGTACTAACAAGCTCCTTACGTCTCACTGACAGAAGCAAATACTATCTGGTGAAACGATCAGCCTGCATGCAGAATCACACGTTATACTAACATGAATCATAAACCGTAGGTGCTAAGGTTTAATTTTAAATACGGTTTTAATGTTGCATTTTATGCTATAATTCAATTTATAAAGCTTGTATCAAACGCATGGAACTCAAAGATAATAATGATATATAGGATAAAAAGATTATAAATGGCCAATAATTACATTCACTACCATGCCAATGATTTCATAAATTACGCATTTATTTTTCTTTATTTTATTCAGAAAATTTGAGCCTTCTATTTTCAAATTATAAAAAGTATTTGAAATTTAAACATTAATTTGCCGCAAGATTTTGTACTTTATTAAGTACGTACATAAGTTTAGTTTTTATATAGCAAAGCTAAAATTAAATAATGGTTGTATGTTATATTAGGTTCACATTCCCACAGTAGCGATAGAGGGTCATTATTTACGAACGGAAGAAAACTAGAATGTTCGTTCTGTTCGGGGTAAATGGTTCAATACAATTTTATGCCCCACTTTTTCCATCCGCGCTCGAAGGTTCGACAAAATAATGTCACAGTATTTTTGCAAAAATATAAGTCATCCCATTATAGCCACTTCTTGTACACGTCTCATAAACGTCACCTGCCAATTGTAATCACTGTTCCAGTGTTTTGTTTTGAGAAAATCTCTCTAGAAAACATTACTGACCAAACAAACAGTGTTGTGTAAAATATTTTTCTAGACAGGAATTTTACTCAGCAGTTCGGAAAAATAAAATTGTGAATACCAAATTAAATTTAGAACTATGAGTATTTAAATTCAAAGCGTGTAAAAAACTGAACACAAAAAAAAATATATGATATTTTTTGTAAAAAAATTGAATGTCGAATTTTTTCATTTGTCGCAGACAATAGTGCAGGTATATTAATGATTTATATTTTCATTAGACTATAAGCTTTCAAATTCATTTCTGAGCTGAAAACATAAATCTTCATCCCTTAATTGCTTAAATTATTTAACGAATTTTAACAGAAGATAGCCCTTTAAGAATTTATGTGAAAACTGGTGAATCCTTTTCAAAGAAACGATTTGCGGTTTCAAGTTTTCTTTAACTTTTAGGTATTAAATTAAAGTCGAGTGTGATTGAAAGCTAATGAAGTTATTTTGAAGATTTGCTGTAATTTTAACATATAAACTTAAATGATTAATTAACTATTTTTATACGGACTATAGGCCTTAACATATAAATTTGTCTAATATTATTCCGTTTGTTAATTCAGAGGGGTCTGTAATTTAGGTACACTTTTCAAAACTAACTTTTTTTTAAAAACAACCTAAACTAAAAACGAAACGAAATATTAAAAGTATAAAAAAAAACATCGCCAAGGGGCGTAACTTCTTTGAAAGTCTCAATAGCTATCAGTTTGGTATCTTTTTGATATTAATGTTTAAAATAACAAAATCTCCTACCTTTAGGCTCTTTGATGGGCCTTTGAATACTTTGCGTTCTTTTCACCTTTTTGATGTTGTCATAAAAATATTTTGTAAGTATTTATTTTTGATTGATTGTTTTAATTTTTTTGTATAAAATTGAGCTTTTTGTTTATATTATTGACGTTTTTTTTTTATTGTTTTTGAGATTTATTCTTAATTTATTGAAACCAAGAATGACAATCATAATTCCTTTCCATCCAAAGTTTATCTGGAAGTGATCGCTTGTTGATTAAAAGACCGCCTATTGTCCAGTAATTATGTGCATGATTTGAAGAGTTATTTATCTCCACTAATGAATTATGTCAAGTAGGCGTTTCGCTCTAAATACACTGGCGTGGTTGCTAAGATACTCCATAGGTTATGGGTTTGATTCCCATCCTGGACAGACACAAATACACTTTGTGTGCACGTGCAGTCACGTGCCTGTTTGAGTCTGGGTGTAATAATTTATATTTAGAAAAAATGTAGATATTATAAAATATGTAGTACCATATTAGTGATCTGGTTTCCATAATAGGTACAAGCTCTACTTAATTTGGAATTAGACGGCCTTGTGTAAGGAATGTCCCAGGATAGATTTTTTCTTCTTTAATTTATATGAGCATGGAATAAAGAAAGAAAGAAAATACTTTTTATTCTTGACACGCATGCAACGTTACAAAAATTATTTAACAGTTTACAAAACATAACAATAATAATATAAAAAAGTATAATGAAGTAATGCTGCATGATATCATGAATTCTCACACATTATTATAATGTGGGTCAGATAAGTACTGGATACAAGTAGACCAAAGATTATTAGACAAATCCCTTTTCCTGATCACAATAAATGAAAAGAAACTGGCATATTTTATTTCATCCGAGCATATTTTTCACACACTTATATATTTTTACTAGCTGTCCCCCGCGGTTTAACTCGCGCAGCGGTTTAAAAAATAGATGTTGGCCGATTCTCAGACCTACCCGATATGCACATAAAATTTCATAAAAATCGGTGGAGCCGTTTCGGACGTATGGTAACTAACATTGTGACACGAGAATTTTATATATTAGATTATTCACATATTATATATTTTTTTCATTCCGAATATAAATTAATGACAAAACTATTTTCGAAAACGAGACTTCTTCTATTTTCATACCATTTTATTCGCAATCAACAAACGTAGTACAAGATAGCACGAACGTGTGAACATGTTCAAAACTCGTATAATTTCGTATTCAAGAACCGTTCTACTGGCAATATTCACATACTCATTGTTCCATAAGCATCGTGTAAAGTTCAGTATGAGGGTAGCTTTTGTCCCGTTGTTTTACTCGTCTGAAAGTTTCGTTCGATCCTTTCTAGGTAGTTGTCAAAGGTACCTAGTTATTATCTCTATACCGGTGCATATTTTGTTATAGCTTTGTTTTTAAACTTACCTTGGGCTTATGAAGCTGAACAAGTTTTATTATGGGTGAACTCTGAAATATTTAGAAAAAAAAACAATCGTTTCATACTACAGGTAAATTTTGCTCGATAAAAATGTTATAAGAAAAAAAAGTTTTGTAAAAAAGTTATCTCAAAATATCTATGGTAGGTACTTATAATAATAATAATATACTTAGTACATACTAGAACACGTAAATATCTTACCCAATTTAACGGAAAAGTTAAATGCAAACTTAAAAAAAAGGACTTATGATTTTCAATAATCTTTTTTTTTAAATTTGTTCATGATGTTTATTCACAGTTTCAGGAGTATATTATCAGTCACGTCGATATCATGGTGTCGTGTCATGATTGGTCCGGTTGGCGTGGTTGGCAAGATACCCTATCTCCTGAGTGGGTTCGATTCCCACTCAGGACAAACATTTGTGTGCATAAACATGTCTGTTTGTCCCCAGTCTGGGTGTAATAATCCATAAGTATAATATTTACAAAAGAAAATTAGTAGGTATATCAGTTATCTGGCTTCCATAGCACAAGCTCTGCTTAGTTTGGGGTCAGATGGCCGTGTGTGAGGAATAATATATCAGAATATAGTTATTTATTTATAACGTGTGATGGTGATACCATAGCACCTCGATAGAAACCCTCGGATTATAACTAAAAAAAAAAAGAGAACCAAATTAAAACTATACGTCAGTTAGAAAGCAAAGGGATACTTTAAATATAGGTACACTTCACTACATTTAATGTTCAACAAGTCGGTACCCACAGACCCACTAACGCTATATAATGAAACTCAACCATCCTTAGTACGAATGTAAGTAGGTTAGCACCACCAAGTTTATGTTAGTATATGCAAAACTGACTTCTAGTGCGCTGCGACAAACTGATAAGCTTACTGTCCGTCTGTTGCTATTGAGAGTACATTTTAAAGCGCTAAAAGTGGAAAATAATAATTAAGTCTTGCTAAAGGCTAACCACGGCGTGATTTCACGGATCATCAGAGGCGTGTACCTACTCAACGGCGCATTGAGGTAAGGGGTCGTCCGTGGTGGAACTCCTCCAAAGAGCCATAAATTGATCATATCTACAAAAACGAACAGGTGTAATCAGTTAGAATATCGAATACTAATATTACGGGACAACTTTACGTTATTCTTCGTGAATTTACTTTTTGTAACACTCTGGTTATTCAAAATATTTAAATGTTACAAAATAATTTGGCCACGTACAATTTGTACGAAATTACCAAATCGACAGCTGACTTAGAAACAAATCAGACGGTATGTACAGTCTGTAGTTGTAAATACAATTACAAGAGCTAAGAATGTTCATAGAATATTATCTACCCATTTCAACATCGAAAATGATAGGAATATAAATAAATGGTACCAACGCTAAAACATAACGCATTCATAAGTCGTTTCAGCGACTCTTATTCCTATATTTTTACGCAAACTGACGGACAGATGCTATTAATATTAACGCTTGAACGCTGCCACATGCGCCATATTTATGAACAAATGCTAGATTTTTTAGTGTGAGTGCTGTACCTAACAGTTTTTTAAGCCAGCTTTAGTAATAATTGTTTCATTCTGAAGGAAACTTTGGCCAACATTTTGTGTAAAATTAGGACTGAGGATCTATCTGTCTAATAAACACAAATATCAATTATTAATTTTAAAAAATATTACAAATATCTAAATACCATATAAACTGGGAAATATAATCTTTCGAATAATATATATATAATATAATAAACATAATATTAAAGCATAACCAACCACCCTGTAGCTTCTATTATTTACATGAAATGGATACCTTTATAGGTAGAAAATAAAGGAACGATTGCACCGTCTTTTTTACTCGAATAAAATTAAAGTTTTTTCAAAATTTCAAAATGTACGTGTAAAAAAATTAAGACTTCTGAAAATCATTATGTACCGTCATGTGGTCACTATTATACCAAATTGTGAATCCATTTGATTCTAAATCTGTGTAATTTGTCATATAGATAACCCAAATGTAATTTTATCACGTTGATTTACTATTGTAATGAATGTGGAAATTGTACCTCTGCTGGGAGTAATAAAATTGTACTCTAAAATATACAGCAGGTATATAGTTTCCCATATCGTTATCTTGGTTTCTAATAAATCTTAACCATATAGAGATTATATTTTTATAGTTTTGAGAAAGCGGAGCAAAAATATGTGCCGATAAATTAATTCATCCAATTATTCACTCATTAATTAATTCATCCATCCATGATATAATTTATTAATTTATCCACTCATTCATCTGTTCATTCATTCGAACATTGTATTTTTTCCGCGGAACACAGCCGACATTTTTCTTATGTATTGTTGTATCTTTTGAGCTAAGCTTTATCTGTTTTCTAAGTTCATTGCAACTAGCAAATATTAAACTATCAATTAATCACATAACTGCCATGTAGAAGAATACTTCATTTTGAAAACCAACATCTTTATATAAAACGAGTAAACAAATGTATTAACTTAATATAAGCCATTTACGAGCTGATTTGTAATATTTTTAATGAGAATCGATTTTGATGTTACATATTTAAATCGTGATTGAGGGGTAGGTATGTCTTGAAATACCAAACTTATCCGAACTAGATGCCTAGCAAAAGGTCTTTGAATTTGTGTAAAATATTTCTAGTGACACTTACAAATTCTAAGGTAATATTTCTCCTGATGAAACCTAACACCTTAGCTGCCTTCACGTAAGTCCCTGGATGACCGGTATTTTAAATACTAAGGCGGTTTTTTTAAGCTATAGTATAGCTTTTATCGCGGCCTTCGGGGTTTGTTAAGCTATTGTATTGCTTCGGGGTTTGAGCGCGGCGACCGAATCAAGATTTTTTTTCGTAACGAAAAAATTCCGTAACGAAAAAACCTAACACCTCCCACACACACATACATACACGTTAAGCGTTCACTTAAAGTGTATGCATGTGTGTGTATGCTGTTTGTGAGAAGGTATCTATTAATATCAAAGAAAAAAAAAACTGCCTAAATAAAAAATAAATAAATAATTATAATTGCATAAGTTGATAAAAAATGCTATGCAATAGCTTTACCGCGGCAGTCCCCGAGTGCCACACGTATTTTTTATTGTATAAAATCGCTTGTTTCAGTAAAAATGCCTATATAGATAAATTAAAAAAAAAAATGATCCAAATCGTTAGAGCCGTTTCCGAGAAACACAAAATATATTATACACAAGAATTGCTAGATTAAAGTAATATTTTTTTTTTAATTTAATGTTCGGAGAGCTATATGGTTTTAATCTGCATTTTAGGAAATTAAACTCTAGCCGTAAGCAATAATAGGAAGGTACCTACTCTTTATTTTTTTTCGAGTGAGCAAAAAGGATTTCCTAAGATAGTTTTTACACCTTTACGCGGACAATATCAGTGAGTGCTGAGGGCTCTTAACCGGGTGGGGCTATTATAAACAGCAGTCGCCTGAGTATGCCCCAAAATGGGGCTCGAACTTTGAGAGTTACGACTAATTGGGGATCGGTTTGTGGCAGAACCACTCATTACGAGATAACGATTTCGGTTCTGTATAATGTTTTGGCGTACCGTGAGTTATATCGACTGCAATCTGGCAGATAAAGATCAAGTTCCTGGTTTGCAGACCAACGAACCTATCTGAGAACACGAAATATGAGGGGTAAAGGGACTTTCGGCCACGGCATTCAACGTAGGTAGAACGCTACAAAGGTAGATACCAAATGAGCTATCATCCTTATAAGCTGTGGCTAACCTTCAATTTCTTTAGTTCTTCGATACATGTTAATTGGTACATAAATTATAGGATCTCTATAAGTATAATAATAATTCTTGTTGTTTTGCTTTTGTGTATTTACGCTTATTATATATATTTAAAATTGCCGAGAGACCTTGCCGGGTTCGTGCCGGTTCTTCTCAGTTGAAGGCTGACTTCCGAACCGGTTGTGACTTCAGTAAAATCGAAATTCATAAGTTTCCTCCTACGGCCTCAACTGAATAAATAGCTTAGACTTATAATATAAAATAATATCTACTAATATGTTTGTTTGTGTTAAAAACTATAATCATATTGTCAACAATACATATTTACATTACCTCATTGTCCAATATAAACACGTTAATCGCAATACAATACGCAAACATCAGAGAAACTCGTAATTCCCAGACTGGAATACGGATAAATACTAAATTATACCATCCGTATGTACAGTAGATAGTTAGGTACATATGTGGTAGAGTTCTCTAGTTAGATTTACCACAAAATGCAGTGTAAAACGTCTCTCGTACGTCCGTCGCTCAGGACAGGGGCAACAAGCAATTTGCAACCTGGGACCGAATTGTTACGGTACGGATTGTTACAGTTGTATTTATATAGTAAGGTGGAGTTTCTTAGCAGTTTGGCTTAGGTATACCGTACATCTATTTTCTTGGTTTAATGTATATAAATTTTGTAAATAGTGTACAGTATTTTGATGGTTTTTTTTCTCTTCTATTTATTCATTCTAATTTCAACTTTAGGAACATTAATTTAACCGCCTGGCTGGCGACCACCCTCAAGTTGAAAATCTGTCGCCAAACACCTATTGGTGTGTTCCGGCACTGCACTTGAAAGCCAGATCTTTTTAGGCTTTATGTGCTTACCACCTTCGGCCACATCATCACCTACCATAGTGAGATTGTGGTCAAACACAAGCCTATACAAAGTATAAAAAAAAAACTAAGACAGCTAAGTGAAATTAAAATATGCACCTACCTACATTAAAATTACAAAGGTATGATTCAGTATCAATATTGACTTAGTGATGTTTATTCAACGACAAGTTTTCAATATAAATGAAAATTTTCTCTCGGAATCGAAACATGACAGTTATTTTCTTATTTAATGGAATAATAATATAAATGATAATTATCGTTGAAATAACTAAAATCTTTAATTATATTCATTATGAAATTAAAAATAACGTCAGATATAATTTTATAATGTAAATAAATAAAATATGGGGACTAGGGACAATTTTCTTTTCAGACGGCCTCAATAGCCATCCCAAACTAAGTAGAGCTTATACAATGAACGCAAACAAATTAAATTATACTACTTTAAATATATATCTATTAACACCCACACTCAGAATAAGCCGTATTATTCTTCATACGCCCAAATATGTGTCCTGGGTGAAAATTGTGCCCAAGCCTAGGGTATCTAATCACTGCGTCAACAGACCCATCAAAATGTCTTATGTATATATACTATAAAAGTAAATGGCAGTATGTTGGTAATCGCTACGTATGTTTGAGTTACTCAAATGGATGAAACACCGTCACAATCTTGAATATAAAACGTTCATTTGACAAAAAAATATATGTAATGCTCGTTGTAATGTATGTACTGCTCTTACTACGGCACGTGTAGCTGCTACGAAACGCTAGAAACAACGTTCTATGTCTTTATTACTTTTTTTATTAACTAGCTTTTTACCACGCGGTTTCACTCGCTATTACTCATGAGGGGGTAAAATATGGATAAGCGTTATACACTTACGTTACAATAGGAACATATCATGCAAATTACGTTTTTCTAGTCAGTTAGCGTTTAGTCAGTCAGTCAGTCAGGACTTCTTCATTTATATACATAAATATAGGCTTAAATGTAAAATTACCTATAAATTTAAATAGAGTATGAAATACAGAAAATTAAATATAGGTACCTAACTGTTACGATCAAAAACCAAAATTGTATTTCATAACAACACTATAATCACATGCCTACCAAAAACCCTACAGTATCCATTAATATTCTCTATGCTAACTACAAACAGTATTAACTATACTAAAATAGAACTACTAGTTAACTATGAAACTAGTTTTCAAGTCATTTATTTAATGTCGGCAAAGTGCCGTCATACCCACTTTACGACTAATTGAATTGAAGAAAACTAATGTTCTTTCAGTTTTTCTAACTATTATTTAAATAATCATAGGTTATTTAGGGCATTACATTTGAATAATGATAAATGAAGAAAAATATTCAGTGGTCGATGCCGTGATACAGTGGTACGCGATGGTAGGGTACCCGCCTACCACCCTCAAGTTGGAAATCTGTCGCCAAACACCGAGTAGCAGCATTTAGAGTCAGTTCCTTCTGAGTTTTGTGAGTTTTACCACTACTGCCACACCACCACTTACCATAGTTATATTGTAATCAAAAACAAGTCTATACAAATAAAAAAAAAGTAACTAGGTAAAGATAATATAACATTATTTTACCAAGGTTTCTAACGTATTCCCGGGGTAAAAAATATTCATTAGTAAAGATTTATTGAAGAAGATAGCTGACTGTAAATTTACGCATAAGGCTCCAGTCTCCCTAAAATCAGTGTTCTTGCGGAATTTATCAGAAAAGAAATATATTTTTTTAGCCATCAGAAAAGCAATAAATGAAATATATTTTACGTTATTTTAAAGTGTGAGATTTGAAGTTTTCAATACATATTTTATTTTTTAATTTGACGCCACTTTTATTAGCTTTGTGAGGCTTTAAACATACCTCTATTTATGTTCCACGCGTAGATGGTATCATTCATGCACACGCCACGAAAAAAATATAACAAAAACAAGAAATATATTCAGATTACATTTGTCGGCAAATCCTCTACAATAATAGTGCATTTCAGGTTCCCAATTTCATTTATAGCTTTTCTGATGACTAAAAAAATATATTTCTTTTCTGATAAATTCCGCAAGAACACTGATTTTAGGGAGACTGGAGGCTTAATGAGTAATTAAATTTGTACAATATGGATCGTGGAATAATTAGTGGGTGCGCAATAACAACAATGGCGTAAGAGCCAAGTTTGGGGCACAGCCTCCGGCTGAGCGGCCTTGAAAAGTAATACTATTATTATTAATTTAAAGAATCATACCCAATGGTACAAATAATAGTAAATAATTCGTTTCAGAGTTATGTCAATGTTTCATTTATTTTTTCGAATAGTATTTATTTTATATAGATTTTTTATTAGTTACATTTAGGGCCCGTATAGTAAGTACCACTGCTGGACCTCTCTTTTAAGGAGGTGTTTGCCTTTAGTCAATATATCTGAGTGAGTGATTCTTGAGTTTCTTGCCGGTTCTTCTCAGTTGAAGGCGACTTCCGAATCGGTGGTAACTTCAGTAGTTTCGACGTTCATAAGTGCCCTCTTAGGGCCTAAACTGAATAAATGGCTTTGACTTTGACTTTGATCGTTATTTCTTCTCTTCTTAGCACAAAGTTGCTTTATTGAAATAATTTGGCCGATTATTAAGACATTTCCCAGGATATTATAACTATACCATCTTTGCCTTATTTCCGTAAAAACACAGAAATGAATTTGCCAAATAACATAATACCATCGCCCCATCACAAACATTTTAATGTATCACAGCAAACAAGCGAACCCTTCATAATTTCCATAATAGAGTCAGCTTGTAACAACAGTTTGTGTTTTGGCAAGAGCTTGTAATTCAAAATTGCGTTTACGGTTAACATAAACAAAGGTTCTATACGCAAACATTCTCTGGGACCCCTTAAGTTGGCTGTCTATTACACCGACGCGTTATTCTTTTTTTTTTTTTCGTTCAGGAGAGATTGAATGAAAATGAAAATATTTTTTATTCAAACAGACCTTCACAAGCACTTACTACTGTTCATAGTCTGACTCTAACGCACGGTTCGGAAGGCTGCTTTTACTGAGAAGAGCTGGTAAGAAACTCTTTTCAAAACCAACTCTGATTTATTACATAAAACTTATATATCTAGTCTCACTGACAATATTTGTGTGTAAATTACAATAAGTATTCAAAAAGTATATAACGGGAATATATTATTATTATGTACCCAAAAGTGGTAAGCACGCAAAGCAAAGATGGAAACTGGCTCTCAAGTTGCAGTTCTCAGAAAATACCAGTAGCTGCTTGACTACAAATTTAATGTTCTATATTATATTGAGTGTGAATTAATTAATTTTACTTATTGATGACCCTTATCTTTATTGAATTGTCATCCGGGTAGGCGCAAATACAAAGGGATGGGGTGGCAAGGGGTGCAGATCCTCCTCCTAACTCAAGACTGAAGTACTTTATTTTCACTAACTTTTTTACATATTAATGCAAGTAATAAATGGATAACAAATCAAAATTTTATCAAACTTTTGTTTAGAACGAATTTTCTGGAATATAGGTAAAATCACTCAAAAATTCCTCCCTAAACAACATTTCAATATTTCTAAAATACGCTTACGCTTTATGATTTCTTTGATGATAAAGTTGCAGATATATTGGCACTACATAATAAATATTAGTTTCTACTCCGTTTCAAACTCAATGTGGGTAAGATACAATGTGCCAAAATACATTTAGATTTTTCAACGTTTTCCAACAACAATTTCTCATACATCAAATCGAAAGGAATCTTCTACCCACGTCGAAGCGGAGTAGGTGTAATGCGTTTAGGGTGAGAGGTTGTTTGTTTGTTTTTATAAATCTTTTGGTAATGGTAACTCATTTCAATTATGGGCCCGATATTATTAAAGAAGGACGCTGCTAGCCTGTTGAGGCGGTAGTTTCGAGGAAATTTTGTATGTATTTATAGTATTTTCCCGCGACGGAACGGAGACCGTATATGCGTTTGGAGTGAGAGGATGTTTGTATGTTTGATTGTTTGTACAAATCAATGTTACCATTTTTCTCCAAAGCTACTAGTCCGATTTTGATGCAGTTTTTATTGTAAATTTTATAATAAATATAATAATGAAGTATATAGATATTTTAAAAACTTCCTACATTTTGGACTCGTATAACTTCAAACGGACATAATTAAGATGTGTCACCATAATATAAAATGTACTGTAATGTGTGTACTATTATTGTTATTATTTTGATTTATAAACCTGTTAATAGTCTCAGTGATAACATATTGTGTGTTATAATTCGTATTTCTCGAAATAGTTTCTCTTTGTATTATTTGTAGTAAGCTTAAGTTAGTCATGCTCACTTTGGGGTCTTTGCTTGCGGCGGCGTCGTGTGGCGGGTCGCTCACTTCCCTATAATATGTGCGAGGAGGGCGATGGCTGCCACATGCGTCATACTTGTGAACAGGTGCTGCTTGTGGGGGCTGGTCTGCTTAAGTTTGCAATCCATTTGTTTACTAAGTTACTCATAATTTTGATATATTTTTTTTTTCCCTTACTGTCATATAACACACACATATTGTCAGTGAGACTAGATAAATAATTTGATGTAATGAATCTGAGTTGGTTTTGAAAAGAGTAATTGCTGAGTTTCTTGCCGGCTCTTCTCAGTAAAAGCAACCTTTTCCGAACCGTGCGTTAGAGTCAGACTATTCATAAGTGCTTGTGAAGGCCTATTTGAATAAAAAATATTTTCATTTTCATTTTCATTTTCAAATGATCTAAAGAAAATCTCTTTCGAAATATACATTATATATTTCAAATACTAGCTTTTCCGCGCGGTTTCACCTGCAATCCCGAGGAATCTTGTGTTTTTCCGGGATAAAAAGTAGCCTATAGCCTTTTGAATAAATGGGCTATTCAACACTGAAAGAATTTTTCAAATCGAATCAGTAGTTCCTGAGATTAGCGCGTACAAACAAACAAACTCTTCAGCTTTATAATATTAGTACAGATATGAAATTTTGTTACAGGACAAAATTCGTAGTCAAACGCCAAATCCGAGCATTCTTGGTCTTAATCAATGGATCAGTTATACAGCTCAATTTAGTAAGAAACAAATACAAAAACTACGCATAAAATATAATGAAATTCAATGAATCAATCTCTCACTTCATAAAAATGTCGACACTAGAGTGAAAACAATTTGCTGTCCACTGATCACCGAACCGCACTAGAGATGAGCTGGTTTTATTTTGATTGAGTTGGTGACAGTGCCTGAACTGTGCCTCAATGGGTCACCGGTTCATACGTCCAGTGCATAATCGTAATTTATACAATCTATCGTTTCGCTCCGCAGTTTGACTGTGTTTCAGAGGAGATTTTATCAGAGGAGTTTTGGATATGAACAATCCGCTTTGGGTTAATCCGGGATATGAAATATGGATATTGTGATGTAATTAAAAAAACATATTTAATACTCATAAGTATTAACATTAATCTACTTATATAATGTCAAATGAATAAAAAATTTAGTAGTTTTTTTTATTATAAAAAAGCACATAACTTTATTATAAACTTTATTGATTAAGTTATTAAGTTAAACATAGAAAAATATGCTAAATATGAAAGAAAGAAAAAAAAATTCAGTGGGTTTTCATAAGCTTTGTTTAAGGCAACAAATAGTCATTAAAATCAGCTGATAGAAAAAAGTTTGCCAGAAATTTTATGATATCTATGCAAGCGAAACCGCAGGCTAAAAGCTAGTTTTTATAATAAATCTCTTACAATAAGAGATACACTATAAAAACAATTTAAATAAAGCTCAACGTTATTCTAGAACTTATATTTATTATCATATAAACAATAGCAGATACTACCCCCGCATTACATTTCTGCCGCATGGTTTAAAAAAACAGTTGGCCGGAATATAAAACAGTTAATTTGTTATTCCAACTCACAGCCGACCGGAATAAACAATCACATTTTTGGCTTGCTTCACTAGTATAGTAAGTGATGATATAGGCAAAGGTAGCTTACAAAGCCTAGATGGGAACAAGGTATCATGTGCAGCTGTTGACAAAAACTTTTATACTTGCAACAGATTTTCAACTTTAAAATATATACTTCAAGTACCATAGTATAGTCAGCAATTTACGTAGCTGAGCAGGTTTAAATTTACAAAGCTTTTGTATACTAAAACTATGTATGATGTAGAAATTTATACTAAGTACGCTTTTGTAGACACACTTTTATAAAACACCTCTATTCTTTATTTTGCTATAATATGGACAGTTATGGTGTATAGGTGTCTTGTATCTATGCACCTACTTATGTTGCCGATGGTACCACACTATTGTGCAAAATAAATTGTGTTTTCTTTTATCAGAACTGAAATAACACACACAAGTGGTCGGCGCAACAGCTATTTATTCATTAACCTCAAGTGGGTACTCATCGTATATATGACATAATTAGTTGTATACATACATAATATGTATATATATCCTATTATTATAAATAGAAAGACTTAAAACATTTGAAATTTATACGAATAACTAACTGCGGTGCGGTGCGCAGCGGTGTAAAATGCAGCCAAATTGACAACTACTTGTAAGTCAAACGATAAATATATTCAAATTGACTTTAAGTCAACTTTGAGGCACGTTTCAATTTTCAGAAATCAACAGTCAACACTGAAGTGAAAGTGTGTCAACAATTAGAACTGTTAATTATGCATTTTAAATAATTTACGTAAATAACTTGAATTTCAATTAAATTACTTTTCAAAATTCCATTATTATACAGCGAGGTAGAGTCAGACTAAATTTAATTTTAAGTTGTTTGAGAGCACTTATCTAATAAATTTTGAACAAAAAGATGTAGTACTTCAAGGTGATACAATATTAATAAGTTTAAAACCACTTTTAAACTTATCCACCTCCATATTTGTTTCGGAGAAAAAATTATATCTATCTATACATATAATAAATTTGCAGAATGTGTTTATGTGTATGTCTATACATTCATTTTTTTTTACCAAAAACGGTGAAATGTAACAGAATGCAAAGAGTTTTTTTTTCTCGTCAGTCAGTCTGTTTGTTTGAACATGATAAACTTTGAAACTACTCGAGGAATTTTCATGGAGTTCCACAGGATAATGCGGCTTAACTTGGCACTTTGAATAGGCTCTCATCGAAATCGGGTGAAAGGAAGAAAATATATAGATAAGTATGCGGAAGTGAAGCCGCGGGCGACAAACTAGTGTAACACATTATTAAATAAGTTTACTTTTTCATGATCCTCAAGGAATCACACCGCCTCGCCATATTCGAGAAAAGTGAGTGACTCCCCAAACCCTGCTAAGTATCATTATCATCATCATCATCTCAGCCGCAAGACGTCCACTGCTGGACATAGGCCTCCCCTAAGGATCTCCAATAGAACCGGTCTTGGGCGGCATGCATCAATACTAAATTCCATTTTTTTTTTAATCACATTGAAGGTATAAGCCAGTTTATATAAATGCAATGAATAAACCAAAGAGCTGCATTTATATTTTACAACCACTAAGCGCTAATTACGACCTTTTTAATGTCCAGTTTTACAATAGAGCGTTCCAATTTTATGTGCTTCTCAGATTTTTATACATTTATCACGTATCTGGAACGTGATACTGGACTAAGTAGTCGTAAAGTCAGTTATGTTCCAAAGGGAATATCGTGGATTTACGGCCGCCTGCGACTAATCGCGAAAATATGGAGACTGATTAATGTGGTGTAATGATATCGTTATCATTTGGGCGAAAGATGCCTCTTATATAATATAATAATAGATTTTTGTATTTTTGTTGTAAATATAAGTAGGTAATATATTATTTTATTCTATATACAACAAGTATTTGCAATCATTGTATAAAATACAAACTATAATATACAGAAAACATCCTCAAAGCCCTCGCTTGTCGATAGGCAAGGTTCCCAACAGGCTGGCAGCGTTCCCTTTTTAAATAATAATAAATCTTATCTAAAATGATACAATAAATAATATATATAATAAATCTTATATATAAAACCCCATGAAAATTCGTTTGATAGTTTCGAAGGTTAGCGTGTTCAAACAGACAACAAAATCAAAAATGATCTCTGTTGAGGATAGCTTTACTAAAAGAGAGTTTTTAGGGAAGATTAGGGGTATTTCAGGACAGGGAAAGAGAAAAGCGTATTAAAGTGATACTATATTAAAATGCAACTGACAAGATAATAGAACAAAAGAACCAATAAAAAAATATTTAAAAAATACAAAAAGTAGGTTGAGTTTGTCACAATCTCTTTCATCAACTACACTCCATTTTTGTTAAAAAAAATGTAGGTACAGACTCGCCAGGTCCACAGATGTTTATTATAACATGTATTAAGTAAATCTATAAATGTCACCGTAAAATTGAAACTGGTGACATATATATAAAACAACGTAGTTATACCATTTATAATTCAAAAATGGCTGAACCATTTTTTGAGATTTTTAATTTGCTGAATTTGTCTCCGCCCCGAATAGCAGAATAACTAATAAACATCGGAAAATTTCACGAAAAAACTTTAATACTAGGAACACGAATGAAACCGCAGGGAACAGCTAGTATACTATAAATAAACTTCCGCACTACAACGGTATGATTGCGAGTGACATCATGACGTGAGATAGCGTGACGCCGCGCCGACACGTGACAACGTTATTTGTGTGACACGTGTCACCGCGTCACACTCGTCGTGAAGAATCACAGCAGTGAATTGCGGCTTTAAAGCCAGACTTTGGCCAATCTATTACTGCCATGAATTGTGAATCTAATACTTGGCCAGTGAGTTTAAAATCATTAATTATAACAAACAACAAAAATATAATATACAATTCAAGACCAACTTATGACTAAAAGTAAGAAGCTTAAATAAAATAGTCTAAATTAAAAAAGTCGCTATCAGAAGGCAGCGTAAAATAAAATAGGATGCCTTTAATAAAGTTCTCGCTAATTTAATGGCGTGCTAAAATTACTTTCTTTTATTTGCTTGTTTTCCCAATCACCACAATCTCACTATGTAAGGTTTGGTGTGGCCGAACGTAACCTAAGTACCTACTGGTTCTCAAGTACAGCTACCCATATTCACTGGCAAGTTCTTGGCGGTAGGTAGCCAGTCAGGCGGGTAGGTATCCTACTACGGCTATAGTTTCCTCACGATGTTTTCCTTCACCGAACGCTCAATCACATTGTAAGCTTTGTAATTTGATAATTATCATTAGAGTAAATTTAATAATTTAAAAGTAGTCCCACACTAATAATACGATAACGTTATGACAAAGTATTAGGTACGTTCATATATTCTCATTTTCAAGATGTCTGATTAAAAATTCCAAAAGATCTTAAGATAAATTCCGGATAAATGAAATAACTTTCCAATAAAGGTATTCAAATTATTTATTTATATAGGTGTTGAAAACTTGGAAAATCTAATTTCCATTTGTTTGGAAGTATCTGATATCTTCGGTATTGCATAAAATTTTATGTGGAGCCTCGGTAATAATTTTCCTTTTTTCTTACGGTGAAAGAAAGCAAGAAAGAAAATAAAATTAGACGCTTCAACCAAACGAAATGGATCATCAAAGGCTTCGCTAGTATAATCCCACAAAATTGGATCGTAAGGCAATTCCATCAACGAATGCTTAAATTAATTGCCTTTCGGTTTTCATTTACCTTTTTATTAACTGTTTTAGATATTCGGCAGAACACAAATGTGGCAACTGGGTCGTTTTACAATCATTTAATTAGTTGTAAAAATACTGTACAGTATTTTTTTTTGTTTTTTTTTGTTTTCAGATCAGTAGGTAAGTATGTATAAGGACTCTACCACCAATTTTTATCTAAATGTAATTGAAATCAGTCTCAACTGAATCGTTTTTGTATCAAACGCCACATTTTGATGGCGTGTATGGTATGGAGAAAAATGATATTTAATTGAAAAATAATTTATAGGTAAAATTTTAAATAAAAATTGATAGTAGGCTACCTAATCGTCGGTCGTGGGTTCGAATCCTACAATGAGCTTGAGCTTTAGGTGAAGGAAAACATCGTGAGGAAACTATAGCACGGTGGTATGGTTCTTTGTAGTACCCGTCTGGCTGGCTACCACCCTCAAGTTGAAAATCTATCGCCAAACACCTATTGGTGTATTCCGGTAGCTGCACTTGAGGGCCAGTTCCTTCTAGGCTTTGTGTGCTTACCACCTTCGGCCACATCATCACTTACCATAGTGAGATTGTGGTCAAACGGCTTGTGTAAAAAGTTTAAAAAAATCTTCTTCTTAAGTTATTCCAATGTACGTCAAGCCTAAGTATTAAATTATAACTCAAAAAAAGGAACAAATGTATAGTTCTACAATATTCTATAGCCATGCGCAAATCACAAAGTTAAATCCCATAGGATAAAATGGCGACCATCCACCTTAAGAGTCTTGGCAGCATGGCGGATGCATCAAAGTAACCTATCCAAAGTAATCATCCTTCTTTATTTGTTAGTAAGGGTATGTCTATTCTTCTATCTCAGAATGTTAAAAGCAATTGATGAGCCAATAAAGCGTCCTTATAACTTTGGCCTTTTATTACACAGAGCATAGCAAATAGCCTTATCCGGTCTCAATAACCCTGTCAAATCAGCCGTCGAATCCGGATGTTGCTTCACCGGATATAAGTGTCAATGAAAATTGTGAAAAAGTATATTTTTGTTTTAGAGGTAAAATTTGGCACTTTGACAACATCAAATATCTATTTTTTTTTTTTTATATTTTTTATTAGTTTGTTAATATTTTTATAATAAATATTATTATGTATGTTTATTTACAACAAATATTTACAATCAATGTATAAAATACAAACTATGATATATAGAAAACATCCTCAAAGCCCTCGCTGCTGTCGACAGGCAATAATAATAATTTTATAATTTAAATTATTTTTTCTTTATTTATACATTTTTTTTATTTTAATTTAGTTTTACATTTAGTTATTCATCGTTATCAATATTTAGGCAATATAATGATCGGTTTACTACACCAAGACCCAGATAAAACTAACTATACTAATATTATAAAGCTGAAGAGTTTGTTTGTTTGTTTGAACGCGCAAATCTCAGGAATTACTGGTTCGATTTGAAAAATTATTTCAGTGTTGGATAGCCCATTTATCGAGGTAGGTTTTTTTAATCCGGGACAACACAAGATCCCTCGGGAACGCGGGAGAAACCGCGCGGAAAAGCTAGTAAAATATAAACCTATAAATTCTCAAAGATATACGGGTCTGGGAACCACACCCAAGATTATAGGTGCATGCGATTGCCACTCGCTATGTAGGTAGGTATTTACGAATAAATTAATGTTTTTTTTTTTATTCCAAAACAATAAAAAAGACCGCAGAATTATTTATCACTAATTGATACTAATTTATTGATTCCTGTCAATCGAACCAGATGAATTTAAATGTTTTAATAATTTCAATAGCTATAAACACAATTAAAACAATATAATATGATCATCCGCGTAATTGACACAATAGGGTATTTTACTCTATATGAGAAAAAATCTAAAAATGTACAATTTAGATAGCTTAGGTGATAAGCAGTCGGAAAATTAGTTTTAGTTCATAAAATAGCTTAATTAATTTTAAAATTAATTTCAAAGTTTTTTAGTTTTTTTAATCTGTTTTTAAATAAGCGAAACAGTAGCCGCCATTATAATGACGTCATACGGTGCTGTATGTAAACTAAAAAGTGTCAACTGAAGTATTATTATTATTATTTTTACACTAGTATTCATGCATTCAGGAACAGCAAACTAATAAAAAGGATAATATTTATAATTTATAAAATTTTATAAGACCAATTAAGACCAATATCAGCGCATTTATTTACTTACAAGAGACCAAATACCGTCATGACCGTAGAGTAACATGGCGTGCAGCGTTTTCATCAAACTACGCGCGAAAATTGAAAATGTAAAATTACTAATAATAGCACTTATCGATTGAATAAAAATTTTGAGCCACTTTTCAAAAATAGGTATTGTTTTTGCAAATACATTAGTCTGTTGTATTCAAATTATTAGTTTTTTTGACCGTTTATAATGTAAACAGTTCCGCCAAAACGTATTTCAATGAACATAATATTCAATGTTGTAGCTTCTGAACGCAAAATACGACGAGCGGAATCAGTTATAATTTGAATAAAAAATTAATTTGACGGGCCGGTTGGCGTGGTTTCGATTCCCACTCAGGACAAACATCTGTGCGCATGAACATGTCTGTTTGTCCTGTGTCTGTGTGTAATTATCTATATATGTATGTATTTACAAAAGAAAAGTAGTATATGTAGTATATCAGTTATCTGACTTCCATAGTACAAGCTCTGCTTAGTATGGGGTCAGATGGCCGTGTGTGAGGAATAATGACCCAGAATATTACTATTATAATAAAAATTCTCGGCCGATGGAAAAGTTAATTATATTCAATGTTTACAAAATAGAACTGATCGACTATTGGGGCGAGAATGGGACCATTGCCCGTAAAAAAAAAATGACAAAAAATACTTGACTGTTTTTTATGTTTTTTAATCTATTAATTAGAGATCAGTAATATTATACGATTCACGGTCTATTCAGAGTTAGCAATGAATTTTTAGTACCCTATGTGTTATCAATTGCTACTCTAACCTGTGTCCCATTTCAATATATTATACAATTTATTACATATGTATTACAATATGAAAAAGTAGTATAAGTATTATGTCAATCGTCTGGTTTTCATAGTTCAAGCGCTGCTTAGTTTGGAATGAGATGGCCGTGTGTGAATAGCCCTGGATATTTATTTATTAAAATTGAGATACTAAATTAAATTAAAGGTTGCCCATAACCCTTTGCATTTTGAATGCTGGCTAAAGAAAAGAAAGAAAGAAAGAAAAATATCTATATATCCAAAAAGCCGGCAACTTTACATTGCTTACCTATTTGTTATTGTCTTGTTTTGTTGTAGGCGTTAGACTGAAAGGGTATCACGTTTGTTTAGGACATAGTATCTCAAATATATAAAACGTTTGAAGTATTTTACTATTTTTAAATTTCTTAGATGTCTAGAAGATTAACCCACGGTTGCACCAAGCGCTCCAGGACCAATGCAAGTGTTGTCTGTTTACAAATAAATACGAATCCATGTAGATATTTTCTTGATATCTTTTAGTATGAAAAACAATACTTAATTGGCTAAATATTAAACACTTTTTTTATTTCTTCAGATCTGAGGACTTGTGTCGTTTCAGGCTTAGGGCCAGTGTTAGGTTGCCTAGCGACATGTTTACAATAATACCACCAAACTGCATATAGAAATATTATAATTTGTTTTCTTACAATATTATTTTTCACCGAAAGCTAAGTATTTGAACCCACGACCTTCTCACGTCTTTCGACGTCATTATCACTGAGCTATCATTGTCTTATTATTTTTTATTTATTTTATTTTATTTCGCCTTGTTCAGTAAACAAACCCACATATAAATACTAGTTATATAGGTATTCAAGCAAGAAGGTATAACATTAAATAATTACACAACATTACCCGCCTTGCTTGAGTTTCCTACTCAAGCAAGGCGGGTAAGGGTGAAATTATGCCATATATTCGTAATAAGGAAGCGTATTACCAACCTACGCATACAAACTCACACAACTACACACTTTTGGGACGAGCTTTGTAATTAATCATGGAGAAAGTGTAATTTGGGATTCATTATTACTATTATTAAATATTAAAATTGGTGTTATTTTGAGATATTTAATTATTTCGTATGCTTCATTATTATACATATGGTTGTTGGAAATAAATTTAAATATGAAAGGGTTTTTGTACAAATAGTCGTTCATATTTGAATGTATAATTCATTTTTTATTCGTTGATTTAACCATACCCGTTTTATAGATTTTGTTTTGTATTTTTTTTATAAAAATGAAATTTAGTATTTAAAAAATTAATTTCATCGTGACTCTTATAAAAAATTGCAGTCCCAGGACCGTGAAATCTTGTTCGATATCTATAGAAGAGGGAAATTTAATAACATGTCTTTGGTCGGTGTCTTTTAATAAAAAAAATACGTGTGGCACTCGGGGACTACCGCGGTAAAGCTATTGCATAGCATTTTTTATCAACTTATGCAATTATAATATATATATATATTTTTTTTTTTTTCATTGATATTAAATAAAGTTTTTCCTTTGATATTAATAGATACACCTATATACTTTCTCACAAACAGCTGCTTGCGTATTCGTCCGATTTTGGAGCAGCTCGCCTTAGGTTTTATTTTCGTTACGGAATTTCTTGATTCGGTCGCCGCGCTCAAAGCCCGCGATAAAAGCTATACAATAGCTTAAAAAAAATATATGATAAAATTAATGTTTAAGTAGCACAGTTGTTAGTCACGCCTAAATTTAATTAATTTTCATATGAAAAAATCATGAGAAGATTTAATTAAGTTTTTGTGAAACCCCCGGGTGGCGTTTAAAACGCAGATTTTACTTTTAGTTACATAACTGTCAATAATTTATTAAAATTTTAATTTAATTCAATAAGTTATGTAGTGTTTTTTTTTATTATTTATTTCAATTATTGCTAAATATAAAGTGGAATAAATTATATTAAGTTCTACTTAAAACACTTGCCAGTAAAATTCATATAATAATATTTGATATCGGTATGTACTCCATCAAAGTATACATAATACATTTTCCTGTATAAAAGCGCTCCATCAAAAGCACAAGTGATAACAAAGAACACTTACCGCTGAAATCACAAAAAGACACTCCATTTGTTCCTCACCACTCACTCAGTTATCAATGTAAACACTTAAAAAATGTTCAACTCCGATGTTGCACAAACTTCGTAGCACGCTCTACGGAGCTACGGTTTTTTGCTACGAGGTTACGTGTTGCCCGCTACGGTACCAGAAGTCGACTGGATACGTTCTGAGACAGCATTACATGCGTAGTGTGGTGTGAGTTGCTAGAATGTTACTTAATGAAACTATTACATTCATAACTTTTTAAATATACTCTCCCATATTTTATACTTTATAACATAAAATACGTTGGAAGTTTTAGGTCAATTTGGCTTCTGATAACCGTTATGAAAGTTATTATGTTTTTTGTTGAACTTGTGAAGATTAATAATTAAAATCTGCGTGTATAAAGGGAAAGTCTATGATTTTATGAAAGTTAAATTAAAAAAAACTTTTGTAACACATATAATTTCTCAGCTTCTTCTCTCGTCATCATAACGGTTTGCAAGACTGTTAAATGTATTTAACACCTGTCAAGAAAATTGGATTTTAACGAGCCGGTTAACGTGGAGGCTAGACACTGACTGTCACTCTACATGTAGTGGGTTCGATTCGTACACAAAACAAACATTTTTGTGTACATGAACCTGTTTGTTCTGACTCTTTAAGTATGTATCTATAAGTCTATAAGAAGTATATAGTGTTTAATTTCAATACTACAAGCTTATTTAGCGGCCAATATTCTTTTTGAAATTGTGCTAAAAGCCTTTTAATAAAGACAAACGACTTTTAAGGCGATGATACCTCAGTGGTAAAGACGTCAGACGCCGCGGCAATGGTTGTGCGTTCGAATCCTACAATGAGCTTGAGCTTTCGATAAAGGAAAACACCGTGACGAAACCATAGCACAGTGGTAGGGTACTTTGTAGTACCCGCCTGGCTAGCTTCCACCCTCACGTTGAAAATCTTAATGGTGTGATCCGGTAGCTGCACTTGATAGTCAGTTACTTCAAGGCTTTGAATGCTTACCACCATGGACCACATCATCACTTATTATATAGGTTGTGCCAAAGTAAAAAAAAAAAAAAAAATTGTAGTATTATGTTTACGTGGGTACGATATTTTATATTGCTATGTGAAGGTACTTAGATAAATAAATAAGTGTTCAACCAACTACGTGTATTTCACTATAACAATAATGTATTTTTTATACACTTTTTTAAATACTTTATGAAACAAATTCTCATCCTTTAGTTAACAAAAATAGCATGAACCTCAAAATGTCAAGCCTCATGAAATCAAATGCATAATTAACCTCACGTGACCTTTATAATTTAGACAGAGACGTAATGTATGTCATGAGCCGAAGCTTTATTTAAACGCTTTCGGTATGAGGTTACCTTAATCCGGGACTGCCGACTGAAGAGCACGTAAAAGGTATTATACCTTATATTATAGTATTTATTTTTTTGTTTTTATTTACTCACTAGATAATACCGGGCATTGCAATGCCTCTATTTTATCTTTTTTTGCTCAGAGACCATCGCGTGCGTGCACAAATACTTTCCAAAGTTTCATCACAATCGCATAAATGTTATAGAAGCCCAGATATTACAAACAAACAAACAGCCAAACATTATATTTTGTATATATATAGATTGGACTTTACACTATTCATTTAATTTACAGTCTAATGAAAACAAAATATATGAAAATAATAAATAGAAAGAAATGTATAACCACTGGGTGATAAGGAATTAAATAGGTAGATACGGTAAAAAATCTACAAAGGTGCTGATGGGCAAGGTATCTAATAGACTGACAGCGTACCTTTTATATGTTCACGGTTATAAATAAAATCTCGTAAATTATACGGTGTAATTTACGAGTTTGTATTTTGTAAGTATTTTATTTTGTAAATAGTACTTGTAGTAAATAAATTGTATTAATAGTAAAGGTACGCTTAATTTGGTTATTTGGATGGCAACAGAATACTGAGATTTAATTTAGGAAAATACCCACAGAACTTTTCAACCAGAGTCGGTCGGTCGGAAAATTAGACTGAATTCACAATGTTACGTTAATTCACTCTACCCTTCGCTTACTCCACTATCTTGGACATTTGTTTTTCTTTGCGAGACCTTAAACAATTTCGGTCTATATGTACAGCGCATAAATTAAACCGACTCTTTGCAAACAAGATGAAATTAATTCCATATTGTAAACAAGACTTTGTTGAATTACCAATAGCAATATTTTTTTATTTTATACAAAATTTAATCGGTTGGCTCGCGAATGAGACGCGCGTCCCAAAACGACCTACAAAAAATACAAATCCAGGAAGTGCGAGTCAGCTTATTAAGTTAATTTTATTATGACTTTTTCATCCCACATTACAAAATCTTTTGTAAATATGATGCTAATCCAAATTAAACTAAGCATTATTTCGGCAAGTTTTATATTATAATGGTCAATTTGATATTATCCCATGGAACCCTAAAATAACTCTCCAGCCGAATGAGGCAATAATATGTCAAAAGAAAAAGGAGTGAGTCGATGAACCCGTAAAAATTAAATTACTAGGCCGTTGTTTTCTTTGTGAAAGGTAAATTGAAATGAGTGCCCTTCTTACCCTTCGGCGCTTGAGCTATCGGCAAACACTTCACTCTAATTTCATGAGCTTCATAAAAACAAGTGCACTGTATTTTAGTCTTTAATTTCAATAACGATAATGGCGATTTTAATATTGCCTCCAATAACATGTTCATAATGATCTTCTGACTTTAATTAATATTCTGATTAAATTGTCGCGTGAATAACGTTTTTTTTTTTATGTCAGTAGGTTGACAAGCATGCAGACGGTCCACCTGATGGTAAATGGTGGTCGATAAATGTATGACTAATTATTCAGTATTTTAGTCAAATATCTTTTTATACGCCATTGGCATCAACATGTAATTTAAAAGACTTAAAACGAAAACAAATACAATTTAATAATTTAACAGTATGTACTCGTAAATACAATTTACTTTTAATTGTGTTTGTAAGTGCAATATTTCCAATCAGTTTTGTATACCTACTAAACTGCCACCCCGCGGTTTCACCCCTATTTTACCCCCTAGGATTTTCGAAAAATCCGGCATTATACTACATTATAAAAGGATCCTCTGTGAAAAATTTCATCTGTCTAGGTCCAAGGGCTGGGCGTTGACGAGTCACTATGTGAGTGAGTCGGGACTTTCCTTTTATATGTATAGATAGATCAGATTAATTTACGATAATTTCTCGTACGCGATGATTCATTCGGTTAAAAATAGCCCAGCTATCTACTTAACATAAGCGAGACAAAATTCTGTCGTAGATAGCTATAGCATAGCGCGTTGAATATGAGCATATCATACATCACCAAGGAATTTGCTAATTGCATATGGGAGATAGTTAAGCTATAAAATATGTAGATCAAAATGATGTTCCGCGATGTTTGAAGAAAAATAATTAATTCTAAAGAAAGTACCTTAAAATCGAAATTATTTTATTTAAATAAACATGAATAATTTATGAATAATCTGACTCTAATAATGGTTCGCGAGGTAGATATGAACTTCTATATTTTTGAGGTATTGTTTTTAAGGCAATTAATGGCGTTTATAAGACAATTCTTTATTTCCAAGGTGATGTCACGCCGTGGAAAAAATAATTTCGTATTACTTGAACATGACTTTTCCTCCACGCTATCGTCAATTTGCTAATAAATTTTAGGTATTTTGGAGTATGTAGGCCTCAATCATTTCGGTAAACCGCTACCACAAAGGCTGTATTAATTAAGTAGTACCTATTTTACATTAATTGCCTAATTTCGTTAAATAATGATGATTGACAAGAATGCCTTTATACTGATAATAAAACAGTATTCAGTCTCAAATAATCGAAGAATAAAATAGGTATCTCTGGACCCTTAATTCTGCAATCCATAAGAAACACATTTTCGTTTACTCATCAAGAAAATAAGATGTCGTGTCGAATGTCTCATACAATGTTATTACAAGAGAGCGTGCAATTTGAAAAGGTCACTTCAAGTGGACGAGGTTAACAAGTATTGTGTCATGTTTGCGCTAAGGTCCCTTACTCAATTCGTGAGCTGACAACGCGGGGGTTTGCATGAAAACAAATATAGCGCTAAGATTCCGTAGCTTTATAAAGTTCGATAACACATTAGCAATCCCCTTGCCATAATGTAGCGAATGTAGAGTTTTATGGAATAAATTAAAAATAAACAAAAATATATTACCGATCCCCAAACTCATGAATATCTTTGATATTTGATAGGATTTCTATGTTAAGTTTTTGTATATACCCCAATATTTCACTGAGACGTTACACTGAATCAAAAGAAAAATAAATGTGATATTTTTTCTAAATTCACGAAACAATAGCAATATTCCCAGATCTTTAATTAAGTATTTGAATAATATTATTTAGTTTACATTTCAACATTCCTAAGAAAACGGCTGTTGTCTTAATTGATGAATGTTGAAATGTCAAATCATATTTAATTAACACTCGCTTCTATTGTCATTGTTACAATGGTTAAATTAATGTGCTTCGTATTAATTTGCATTACATCGCTTGTAATAGGCTTCAATCCCATTTATTTTGTTTGAAGTTAACTCAATTTCACGGTGGTAACGTGTTACCATAACGGCCTCTGATACGTACATTACATTTGCTGTCTATTATAGGACACGGTGAATAAATTACAACGTGATCTGGCGTTTCCAAGAAATAACACTGAATAATGTGGAGGAAAGTGGAGCGTAAAAATGAAATTAGAAAACAATTTTGATCGTTTACGTTTTTTTTGTGTTAAAATTATGGAAGTTTGCTACATTTTATTTACTTTCACAAAGAAGAACGTTAATTCGTTTATAAAAAAATGGAAATTCAGCCATCAATGTAATTTTTAGTAAATAATTTTAGTGAGATCCTTTTTATTATATATATATTATACTTATTTAATTTTGCAAATATTATATTAATTTTTAATTTATCCAAAACTCAACGACTTTAATGTCTAGTAAAGAAAATTAGAAGTCGCGGGCAAAAGCATGTAATGAAAGATCTTTGTTCAGGAATTGTATGGTTCAGGAAGTCAAGAGATTTAATTAGAATTTGATGTACGCTTCATAGGATTTTCTATAAAGGGCTGAGGTTTTTCCGAAAATCAACTGGCTATTGAAAGAAATACGAGCACGGAGGTGGATTTTAGGCTTACACCAAGAATAATGTATTTTGTAAATATATAGGTACGTACGTATATTCTGAATGGGGAAGATTTAAGAGGGGTTAACACCGCCACATTCGCAACTTCAGCATTATTTCAGAAGTGAATAAAAAATGGTGAAACTGCCATAAGACGTATTATCTGTCGCACCAGTAAGTATTGCCAATCAACGTGCATGTATCAATAGATCACCAAGTATCACGGCAAAAAATCTAAATCAATTTGGTTACGAAGCGTAACTTGTACCTTGAAGAGCCAGTTGTTTTCTAGGCTTTATATAGGCCGGCAGCATATTTGCAATCCCACTGGTATTGCTAATGTCCATAGGCGACGGTAACCACTTACCATCAGGTGGATGGGTGGGCGCCTGCGTGCTTATCAGCCTTCGGACATAAAAGAAAGTATGTATATGAAGTATGTAAACATATCATAAATACTAGAGCATATGTGAAGTTGATATAGAATGTTTTTTTAATTCTTTACTAGTTTCCCGCCCCACGCTTTCGCCTGCTCCGTTAGGTGTTAGATTTTGGAAAATATTTTCTTAGAGGAGCCTACATTATTTGAGGAATCTGTGTACAAAATTTCAGGTTTCTAGCCCCGGCGGTTAAGGCTGTACGATGGTAGATCAGTCTGTCAGTCAGAACAAGAGTAGTTTTTATTAGTATTTCGTTTCTCAAAATGGATGGATTTTAATAATTTATTTGCTCAGTTTGTTTTTAATATACGTTATTTGAGTTACATTGTTACAGAAAATATCATAATATTAAACAATAATTTACGAAGGTATAATGAGGGTCCAAATTTAAAAAAAAATTATATCTAATTTAGTAAAACATTTTCTATAATATATTTTTCATATCTCGTTAAGCTTTAACGTGGTAAAAATATTAAAGTTTCAACATTGTAGGCATACTTTACGAAAGCTAGTTAAAAATACCTATAGGCCGTATTACAAAGATGTCAAAAAGTTAAAAAGAAAATAATTCCTTCACCTCAATAGGGTAGTTGCCTGTATTCAAAATAAATTATCAAACACTAACCAAAGTATAAAACATTTAAAAAAAAGGAGAAATAACGATTATTTTATTAAATTTATCCTTTTTATGATTTTTAATGATCAATCTAACCTTAAAAAGTAAAGCTTTTGATGGTATATAATTATGACGTCACAAGCTTGTATTTAATACAAAACTCCATATAAACCTATCGTTTTGACATTTCATAAAAAGTAGCTGATTTGATATGCAATGAACATCCCAATTATTATTGTTGACTAAAATTACTTGCACTAAACGATTAATGTAAATAGGAGAATATAATACATAACTATTCATTAATTTCATTGCATTTTGGTCAAATTGTTCAAAAATTCATTCGATTACTATAGAAACTGCATTCTAGTATTTACCGATGATGAAGGTCGTGGGTTCGAATCTTACAATGAGCTTTAGCTTTAGTGAAGGAAAACGTCGTGAGGAAAACATGGCATGGTGGTAAGTAGGTACTTTGGTACCTGCCTGATTGGCTACCACCCTCAAGTTGGAAATCCGTCGCTAAACACATACCGGTGTGTTCCGGCAGCTGCACTTGAGAGCCAGTTACTTCTAAGATTTGTGTGCTTACCACCTTCGGTCACATCATCACTTACAATGGTGAGATTACGAACACAAGCCGTGTATCGTAAATAAAAATATGTGTTATATTTCTGTGCGCAGCCAAAACTCAATTGCTTTGATTGACCAAATCGATTACATAATAATTATTTAGTTGACCAATAGCAAATATTCATTTTCAGCTCTCAATATGAAAATGTTTTCCTATCACTTTTAATTACCCAATCAAGAAGATTTTATTCGGATGTTTAAAACTGTTTGTAGGGTTCCGTATCCAAAGGTTACTACGGCACCTTTTTTTAAATGCCCGTCAATTTTTAACAGGTAGCCACCTGTAACGATTTTCATGATAGAAATTCAATAAGTCCATTCCCATAAAAATATTTGTCAACGATGTTTTTCATGTTCTATCATATAAACTACTAGCCTTCGGCCCCGTGGTTTCACCCATATACCCCTATTTTACCCCTTCAGGGGTTGAATTTCCAAAAATATAAGTGAATACCTACACTGTGTTCAAGTCACTAGGTCCAGCGGTTTGGGCTGTGCGTTGATATATCAACAGTCAGTCAGTTTACCATTTTATATATACAGATGGTATTACTATACTTCTACCTGCTTACGATCGTTAAACTTAACTTAATACTAGTATATACTTTATAGTAAAGCGATAAGTAATGTAAAATAGGAAATCTACAAGTTTATAACAATACTTAATAAATTATATAACATCTCGAGTATTTGGTTCAGATCATAATAAATAATTGAAAACGGTTTGCTTTCCATACATATTACTCTTAAAAAATCCTTTATTAAAACTGTAGAAATTCAAAAGCAAACGTCAGAAAATAAATCGTGCAATTGAATGCTAAGTATTCTTCAACCATATTTCCCCCTAAGGATGGATAGTCCATAAGAATCTATATTCTTTGTTCATTTCCTAAGGAAGGCGATGAAAAATCCCTAATAACGGATGGGGCGGTCCGCTGCTGACCCAGCTTATTGATGATGCCCATTATTATTTGGTTAGGCACGTACTTACCGATAAATTATTATCGAGCTCTGCTATAAAGAATTTAATCGAGAGCCAGTGCTCATTTTATGGTAATATGCCGCTTAAATCGATTCAGCGTTGAATATTTGTTGAAGACTTTAGTGCTTTGTGGAGAGGTTTTATCTTTTGAAATGCAGTAGCGATTTTTTTACTATTTTTGTAGAAACCTTTTTTTGATTACACTTTTTTTTTGGCTAAATGTTTTTAGCGACTAATAAATCTGAGGTGATTCTAAACTTTGTATTACACAAAAATCCATTTTAAACGGTCATGATGTATTTTCCTTATAAGATACTTTCTATAAATAAATGTATATTTTAATTTTTAATTAAGTTAATATTTGCAATAAGTAAATTACATATGTAAAAGGTAATAAAACAAAACAAAGTTAGAACACACGACATGATTTAATGTAAATACTTAATGAAGTATAGCGAACCGTAGGATGATAAATGTTAGGCCTTACAAAATTCATTGACATGGAAAGAATATTTATTATCTACTTACGAGTAGGTTTCCAAATTGATCTGGCAATTTCGGTAAACTAAATAGCTTACGGCGATTTTAACGATATTTTCTAAAACTGTTGCTTTATAAAAGGTATAATGGTAAAATTTATATTTTATGAAACTGATTTTCTTCTTTATTTCTTTATTATGCAGAGGATTGTATTTAATAAAAATATTTCTATGGTAATGAATAATGTAGCCCTAGGTTATAAGCACATAGCTAATACTTGGTACTACAAAGTACCCTAACATAGTCCTATGCTTTCCCAACGCCTTAAGCCTAAGCTAATTTTAACCGACTTTAAAAAAAGGAGGAGGTTCTCAATTCGGTTGTATTTTTTTTTAATGGATGTTCTATAATATATGAACCCACGACCTTCTCCATGGCATTTGACATCACCACTTCTAAAATGCCACCTCACATATATTTCTAAGACGAAAAGACTTTAACCCCTTACTCCTAGCTACTCTAAGCAGCGCATAGAAGAGACGTCACATAGAAGAGTTAAAATATACATTGTATGTGTTGATTTTAGGGTTGAATAAATCTTGATTGATTACAGTGCTATAACAGCATTTGAAAATAAACCAACATAGGTTTTAAGTGCTACTTAAATTTAATATTTAAAATGCAAAAGTTTATTTATGTTTGTTACTCAACCACGTCGTAAATGACCGATTGGATTTATGTGAAATTGATTCAAAACCATTTTGTTTAAAAATCTTCAAGTCGTCGCCATAATTCGTTTCGGAGCTCTTTGTGGACCAGCATCGTGACACGGGAATTTATTAATAAGATTTATATTTATTTACGCATTACTTACCGTCGGCTTAAGCTTCAGTTTAATAACATTAAAACCCCATAGATAACAACATGACTGATCTTTTCTTTATACTCTGACAATACTGCAATATGTCCCACAATCAAATTGATGTTAACACAGCGTCCCATGGGAAGTAAATCTACATAAATACGTCCCTTTGTAATTAAGGGCTTTTGTTGTTTTACAACGGCGATTCATTCGTATTATATATCACAATGACGTCACTAACTCCGTTACCTTTTACATGCATAACGAGATGTTATAACGTAATAACTCATGCGTTGTTGTCTTTTATTTGAATATGTTCGTGTAATGAGAATTTCATGGCAGCTCGCTTTTATAACAAAAGTAAAATGTGTTATTAGAATTTGCTTCCTGTTATATATTTTTTATTCAAAATAAAAAAAATGGTGTGATATGCAATCTAGCATTGATTAAAGTTAGTTACTTTGCGGTTTTTTTTGTTACTACGGGCTTGAAATTGAATTTGAATAGTGTGTTTTTTTCTATTATCTACACATCTATATCTTTAAAATATATTAAAACAGTAGAATCAGGTGTGTCTGTAGGTACATTGAAGAAAATTAATAAAAATAGAAAGGGGGTATAACTAAAGAATATAATTAAGCGATTTTCAAAATTCTTTTCTGTCTGTCTGTCTGTTTGTTCGCACACATCTCCGAAACCACTGAACGGATTTTCATGTAGTTTTCACAGTTAGGCAGAGATTAATTGGAATATTTGGAGCAGAATATAGGCTTTGTTTCATTAAAATCAGATGTTGCAAAAAAAGTTATCGTCATAATATAATAATTAATACACAAATACTTTGAAATAACAAAGCTGACAAAACAAACTTTCTATATGCCTATTGGATAACATAAATCCATCTTTCATTATTATCAGATCACAGTACCTATTCGGTATCGACGCGTCTGCATTATTCATTCCACGTATCCAATAATTTTGAAATTCATTTTAGATTTTCCGTACATTTAGGTCGCAATTCTCATGGCACTTGCGTAGGCCAAATTTATGTGACACTACATTTTTTATACCTTTGAACATTGATGTAAAATAAACTAGATATTCCATGATAAAAACAATTTCAGGTAGTAAGAAGGACAATATACGGGAGTGTATAGAAGGTACACACATCAAGGTACCACTGCACTATTAGTGTAACAAAATATGTAAAGGTACTAAACTGTATTTGGTTGAAAGTAAAAAGAAACAATATAATAAACAAAATAACCACATCGAGTTTTTGTTCTACACCTTGTTGGCGTCTTGAAAATGAAATGGAACTTCATGAGGAGTACATCTATTTTTTTTTATATCAATGGCGTGAAAGAAATGTGGGGAGGGTTCCTTGATATCGCCACGTCTATCGAAATCAGAAATGCAGTGAAGGTCGACTATCTTTCACCTATTTTATTACAATTGATCCCTATTTTAACTGAAGGGTCTTACACTAGTTTTGGTTACGGTCTACGTATAGATACCTACATAACATACTAGTTTATAAATAATTCTACGAATTAATACAAACCAGCTTCCGCCCCGTGGTTTCACCAGCGTTCCCGGGAAAAAAGAAGTTATTCTGCTATTTGGGGCAGAGACAAATCCAACAAATCAAAGTTCATAAAAATCGGTCTAGCCGTTGAGTTATAAATGGTGTAACTAACCCGAATTTGTTTTATATGTAAGATAGATATACTAAAGATTTCAATATCAAATATGTATTTACTTAAAGCTAAATATAAAGCGAACTTCTTAATTATAAAAAAAAAATCAACATACTCGTATACTAAGTATTATTTCTAAGAGCCTTAAGTACTTTTTTAAGTAATCGTACTCGTTAATAAAGTGCTATGAACGGTGTATCAGTTCAAAAGATTCAACTGTAAAGTTTTAACGAGGTACAAAAAGCTCACGTTTAGTCGATGAAATCACGTACGATAAAATATGTATAATACTAGACTCAATCACGCGGTTCCACTCGTGTTCCCGGCATAACTTTTCATCAATGAAATTCGACAGTTTGGATGTGAAAAGGTCGCAATTTGTCGCAAACAAATAATTATAAATAGATTCACATTCACTAATATTTAAGTAATAATAATGTGAAAAATATGTATCAAAATGTATTTGGTAATATATTTTTTGGGTAATGATAGGTCTTCCACTGCCATATATTATGTACTTACCTCTGCGAGAGCGCTCAGCAAAATTTACATTTTGTCCCCAAATTTATCTCATTCGGAGATTGAATTTGTTATAAATCATTATGTTATCTTAGTAAATCTAATAAGATTGAAAACTGAAATGACTATAACTCATTATTTTTTCGCTATGCGAATAAAAAACGACGAGTAGAACCACACTGACTATATTCAAGAACCATATACATAGGTGCGTGCGCACACGCACTCATGGCTATCTTATACATAACAAAGTAGTATAAACGGCCGCGGACCTTTGATTGTGTTGACTTAGAAATTTGTTATTTTCACAGCTCAAAGGGATTGCAGATTTGAGTATTTGATATTAATTTCATCTTGATACCTCCACGCTGTCCTGAGTAAAAGGGTCCTGACAGACAGACAGACAGACAAACGAGCAACCCTGTGATCCTATTTTCCTTTTGAGATACGCAACCCTAAAAGCGAAAATAAATACATTTCTAAATTCTTTTCTTCGCTGAATTCCATATTGGCTTTCTCCATATTCCTGTAATCTCAGAGGCGAGTGTTTGCCTACTACAGCGGTTACTATTCTCTCCTGAAATACTGAAACGTACAAATAAAGGGTTTCTTTCTAGAACAAAAGTAGGAAAGGATTGCGATGGAACTAATGGCAAAAAATAGTACCTATTATTTTATCAGGTAGGTACCTACGTGCTAAAGCTTGAAATATTTAAATAAAATACGATCGTTTTTTTTTCTTAAAATGATACTAATATCAGTGTTACCACAGTAGAAATACATTACATTTGAAAAAAAGAAAACCTAGATATTTTTCATAAACTTTGTTACCAAAATTCATGCACGTCTTTTTAATCAAAAATCTTGAAGATTATTTTTTTAAGAGACACATTTTAGCCAACAACATTTGAAAATTCGAACAATCAAAGAAACAATTTCAAATTGCCATTATTGAAAATGTGCACAATCAAAAATAATAATCTATCTATACGGTCGTCAATGGGGTTGTAAAGCTACTTTATGTATTGTGTTCATTCTCCTTTGATAATGAAAGAACATGTGTGTGTAAGCTTTTCCTTTGTGCGTCACAAAGCTTTTTATAATACCTCGACAAGTATCTAGCTACATAATACTACATATTGTTACAATACGAATGTTTTTAAATCAAATTACGCCTTAACTATTTAGATACTAGCTTTGTCAAAAAAAATCCTGACAATTACTAACAAAACAAACACTTAATTTGTGATATAGGTGCAGCCGTTCTGAAGTAATGCGCTTACATACCGGGAAACGATGAATAAATACACAAAATGTTAGTTATTCATCCAAAGTTATTTTATCGTGTTCAAAGTATGCTATGTATGAAGGAGCACCTTCAGAAACGATACACTTACGCCAACGAAAAATCCAATCATCAAAACATTTTTTAAACGCGAATTCTCCTTTATGTCTTATACCGAATGAAAACGGGTGCCACGAAGTGGTAATTTGAGCTTAGGAAAAAGAAAGATGTCGACAGGAGTCATATCTGGTAAATAAGGTGGTTGGTCGATGGTATTTGATGAGTTTTTGCTCAAAAATTCGTTCACTCAAACTCCGCGCCAAAATGAAAAACAGTTGTGCCAATCTACAACAAAATAAATAAAAAAGATAAAAAATAATTTGTTACCATAAAAAAATCATCCGTTCCCGATACTTTTTTTGACTGAATGTACATTCGGCAATTGATTTTTATTTATATGTAGATTCGATGGTTCTAATAACTCATAGAAATAAAACTGAGTTTTTTTGGATTCCCGGGAAACATTTAGATACCTAGAAGAACGCGGTTAAAATCAAAATTACAATAATAATGAATAGTCATCAGCGGACATACTCATCAAAAGTTATTGAAATCAAATATTGTTTACATTGTTACATAATAATATTATCTACCAAAGCATCAGTAATATTTATGTGATCGTGGGAAACTGGTTAAAATCTGTCTAAGCACCTACTGGTGTGTTTCATCAGTTGCACTTGAGAGCCAGTTTTATCAGGCTTTATTAAAGTCGCCAACACATTGGCAATCTCACTGATATTGCTAATTTCCATTGGCTGGAATGATACCATCAGGTGGATCGCCTGCCTGCTTGTCAACCTATTGTTTTTGTGCAAACAAAGCAGAGCTTGTACTATGGAAGCCAGATATCTGATAAAATACATATACTACTTTTCTTATGTAAATAGGTACATACATATATAGATAATTACACCCAGACACAAAACAAACAGACATGTTCATCCACACAAATGTTCGTCGAACCCACGACCTGCGGCGTGAATGATAAGGTATCTTACCAAACACGCCAACCGGTCCGTCAAATTCAGAAGACTATCAACAGCTTTATTTATGGTTTCTGCGTCCAACTAACGATGTGCTTGTTATCATGACAATACAGTCGTTGAGTTACCTACTCTCGAATTTGTTGTTGCGATTCACACCTTTATCTTTTAAAGTCGTTTGATAAAAGCTTTTTAGTAAATCCATTATTAAATATTTCCGCAAATCATCGCTTTCTCGGAATAAAAAGTATCATTATGCTTATTCTAGTATATTATCTATCTATATGCCAACTATCATCTAAATCTGTGCCGCCATTACGGGGAAAAATTCCCACAAACTTTCATATTTTTTTAGGATTTCAATATAATAGTTGAAAAATGCCACGAATGGACCGAGATATATACATGGAAAAACTACTATTACCGAGGGTTGCAAGGCAAAATATTATTACTATTTCAATTCAAGTAAGTAACGCGGATAAGGAGCGAGTGAGTGGGAAATATTTTGATAAATTCTCACTCATCAGTTTATTAGTTCTGTTTTGGTTACAACAGTTATTTCAATTATTATTGGTTACTTTTAAAGTTGACTGACTCATGTCTAACACAAGAATAAAAAAGGTTCAAAATAATAATTTTTAAGAGATAACTCTATACTCTAATTGGATTTTGATTGAAAAAGTATAAAACTACAAACCTAGATAATAACTTATCAGATTATATTTACAAAATTTAATTTAAATCTGACTTATGATTTTCACAAAAGCTGAAATCTTCTTGCATGCGTACCTTCGAGTTTTAGGTTTCTTCATATCTTCTTTTCAACAATTAGATGCTAACAGCTAGTTTGAGTCTAGACTCATCCTCGCTCCATCCAAAGCTAAGCTTAAATACAAGCTTAAATGTGAGTGCTTTCAACAGCAATTAATAACAAGTCCGTGTATTTCAGAAGCTGAATTTAAGAGGCAGTCAACATCTAAGTTACACAGCTTTCGGCTTAACATAACTTACCATTGTGAGTTAATAATAATGTCCTGGAACATTCTTTACCCACGGCCATCTGATCCCAAACTAAAGCTGATCTTGTGCACGAGTATATAAATATTATATACACTTAACAAAATAGAAAAGGGATTTTCGATCAAAGTATTGATTGAAACTGTATGGTGTTACAAATATTGTTTTATTACACGAATACAATAATGATATAGGTTATCTCAAAGTTGCAAATGTTATTTCACGAAAAAATCGCTATCGAATTTTACTAAGAAAGTATTTAACTCTCTTGATATACATACACTTAGGACAAACTGATTATCTGTCCAGGGTGAGAATCGAACCTAAGACCTGTATAATGAGTGCTAGAGTATCTTACCAGCAACGTCACCGGCCCGTCAAACACAAAGTTAAAAAATATTTAGTATAAATTGTATAAAAAAAACATCAACTGGTCAGTCGAAATAAACATAATATTTTTAGTTCTCCAAGATTACCGGTTATCTCAGTTCAAATCAATACAGTTTTAACATAAATAAAAACCCTATTCATTTTCTTTTACGATGTTTGCCGTCCTTAAGCTATTGCATATTGCCAATTGGCCAAGATATCGTTCTACAGAGTGTATTTTTTTATTAGAATCTTGTTCAACCGTTACGCTGTGATGGCTCGTGCGTCGAAATTGAGACACCCTTCATGTAACACGGGCATATAGTTTACTGGTTCATTTCATTTATGGTTACCCGTGGATTGGATTTTGGAGCTTTATGTAGAGTTTGCGTGATGTTATAGAGTCATTTATATCTCAATTCTCTTTTATTCTGGTAATTGTGTGGGGTTTAATTCAATCCACTTTTATTTCAGCTGTTTTATGTACGTATGTATACCTACTAATATTATATAGTTGAAGAGTTGGTCTGTTTGTTTGAACGCGCTAATCTCAGGAACTACCGGTTCAATTTGAAAAATTCTTTCAGTGTTGGATAGCCCATTTATCGAGGAAAGCTATAGCTTTTTCCCGGAAAAACACAAGATCCCTCGGGAATGCGGATGAAACCGCAGGGCGGAAGCTAGTATGAGATAAACATAGGTATGTATATATTTGAAGGAAACACTGAAATGAACTATACAGATGAGTACGTATATCTAGGGCAACTCATAACTCAGAAAGATCCCATGCAGAAGGAAGTGGACAGAAGAATTTCAAATGGCTGGAAAACATACTGGAGTTTAAGAGAGGCTATGAAAAATAAGGAGCTCCATATAAACCTAAAAAGTAAACTTTTTAACACCTGCATATTACCAGTCCTTACGTACGGGTGTCAGTCATGGTCCTTAAATCAGGCTACCTCAAGCAAACTAGCAACATGCCAGTATGCAATGGAAAGGAGCATGCTAAACATCAAGAAGTCCGACAGAACTAAAAAAATCATCATCAGAAACAAAACAAAAACTACTGATGTAATGAGCAAAATAAAAAGGCTTAAATGGCGATGGGCTGGTCACCTGGCAAGAGGACAAGACAAATGGAGCAAAAGGGTGACGTGGTGGTACCCAAAGGAAGGCAAAAGGAAGAGAGGCCGACCACAGAAAAGGTGGGTCGACGATATCAGACAAGTCGCAGGTGTTACATGGAACAGAGTGGCCCATGAAAGAAAGGAGTGGAAAAGGTTGGAGGAGGCCTTTGCCGACTGGCAAACAGATCTTGGCAAAATAACCAAGGACCAAATATTAGTTTGATTTTATTAATATATATTAAGTATAAGTCTTCAAAGTTAGATACTAAATAAGTTTATATAGTTAATGTTAGCTAAACAAGTCTATATGTTAGTAAAATAAGTTAAATAAGTTTATACAGTTTTATATAAGTTTAAAAACCATTGTAAGAGATCTGAATAAAAGGCTATATTATTATTATTATTATTATTATGTATATATTTGAAATGTTTCCAATATACATACATGTTATGCTGACATAACCAAACCTCTAAAGGTTTAGTAGGTACAATTAAAAAGAAACAACCTGTATAATAAAAAAAAAAAATTACATAGTTATAATATCTTAACACAATAATATTATTCTTCAGTACTTATTAGAAACTATATTTTTATTTTTGACGAATGAATAATAAATAATACATTTTCATAATTTATAATGTCATAAGGTGTCATTTTAAAATTTAGATCGAATAAATAAATAAAAAAAATTAATGCCTTTCAGTATTATTACCATACAACATCAAATCTATGGTAAAATTTAAACGTTATTCGGTCTGAAATCATTAAAACTTTTATAAATTTTAATATCAAAAGTCAAAGTCAAAGCCATTTATTCAGTTTAGGCCCTAAGAGGGCACTTATGAACGTCGAAACTACTGAAGTTACCACCGATTCGGAAGTCGCCTTCAACTGAGAAGAACCGGCAAGAAACTCAGCCAGGTTACACTTTTCATATATTTAGTTTTTTGTTTTTTTTTTGGACAATCTGACAATGTTGGCTTTTTTTCCATTAAATGTTTTACAATTATTAAAGAAATATAATACGCATAAACACAAAAAAATAAAATAACAAGAAAATAAAAGTTTAAATTTTAACTAAAAATTAGTATCTCTAATACTAAGTAAGTACCTACTGGCTTTTGTATAAAAGTATGTACAAGATGCACTTGTGCAGAGTGCAGCTACTTCCAGACATATTTATCCTCAATGTAATGAGCTACCTTGTCTGGCTTGTAGGCTTTTTCTTTTAAAATTTTCTTTATGTATGATTTGAATTTAAAATCAGCCATATCGGTAACTGAGATAGGTATTTTATTATAAAAGCGAACACTACATCCAAGAAATGACTTTTTAACTTTAGCTAATCTAAAATACGGAACTACTAATTTATCTTTTTGTCTTGTATTGATACTATGTATCTCCATTTTTGATTTAAACATTTCTATATTTTTACGTATGAACATTATATTTTCATAAATGTAAAGTGAAGGTAAAGTCATAACGTTTATATTAAATAATTCCCTTAACGATTCACATATCACATCCCTGTTTCGATTCACAATCAAAATTCTTATTATGTACTATTGTTTCGATACCACTCGATCATCTATCGAATTAGGGTTACCATTGCTTTACGCAATTTATTTTTTTAATAAAAATTAGCCTGTATAACATATACAGGCTTGAAAGCTTTGAATAAAAAAATATAGTACTGTACTGTACTTTTATAAGTCACAAAGTTGTACCTGCCCAGATGTAATTTCATTGGTTGGCGCTAAAATATTTTAGCTTTTTCATATCACACTATATTTACGCGCGGAACATTTTCATCCACTATTGGTTGTCATCAGTGCACAAATGCTATGAGTAAAAATAATAACATAAAATAAATGTTAACCCAAACAAGCTCTTAATAATAGCAAATACGCGAATGGCTAAAACTAAAAAAAAAAAACATAAGCAAAGTTCCTTCCATTCAGAGCGTTCTGGGCGAAATACCGACTAGAACTTAGAGAGCATATTAAAAACCTATCGTGGCAACCCTATATCGATTGGTCCATGTAATTAGCTTCCCGCGTTTATATATTTACGTTACGAACACGGATACAAATGCAAATGTGGCTGTTGAACGGGATCGGGTTTATATCACGCCATGTCGGAATTAATGTGCTATCGACAGACAATGCCGTGTTTAGACCTTCGGATTAAATTGGAATTTCGGGCAAATATTATTGGGCTGAATCATAATTATAATAAAGGTAGGTATTTACACTGGTGTTATTGTGTTAATAGAGATAGAGATCTACAGTTTGGTTTACAGTAAAAGTTGTTTACAGATACAGATAATAAATAAATATATATTCATTCATGGACATTATTCCTCACACGGCCGTTTGATCCCAAACTAAGCAGAGGTTGTGCTATGGAAACCAGATAACTGATATACTACATATACTAATTTTCTTTTGTAAATATATAAATTATGTAGATAATTACACGCAGACTCAGGACAAGACAGATATGTTCATGCACACAAATGTCTGTCCTTAGTGGGAATCGAACCCATGATAAATAGACTATCCAAACTACTTATCAGCTTTGGAATTTTAACAGTTCTGTGAATAAACCTAGTGTAAAAAAAATCCTAAGCGCTTTCAGATCAACTCTTGAACCATCTTTGAGTCCCGAAAAATACCTCAATAAGCCTCGCTAGGCATTTCTTGAACTTTAACCTTTTCCTTACGTCATAGAATTACCAAGTGTACCTACTTCCTACCCTATAGTTCAAAGATTCTGACATGAAAATCAAAAATCAAATATGCAATAACCTGTTATAATAATTTTAATATTCGTAAACATAATAACGCGTCAAATAAAACACTTTCATGTAGCATGGGTCATAAACTGGAAGTGACGTGAATTATGACGTCATTTGTTTAAGCTAAGTGACTCGTCCGCTCTACTTATTGTTGTCTCTGGTGACTTTAACTGGAGTTAGAGTTAATGCTATAATAATGTCTATATCTCAAAAAAAGCAAAATCGAAATGAAGCATATAAATAAAGAAAATATAATTGAAGACTTTATATTTTGATAATTATGACCATTTTGTATACATACTTTGGGATCAGATGGCCGTGTATGAAGTATACCTTAAAAACAAAAATACAGAAGAATATTCAAGGATATTTAATAAACTTAATTATCTAACCTAACTAATATTATAAATGCGAATGTGAGTTTGTTTGCTTGTTATCTTTTGACGCTTAAACCTATGGTATGAAGGCCATAGGGTACTTTTATCCCGGGAAATCATTAGATCCCTCCGGAACGCGGGTGAAACCACGAGGCAAAAGCTAGTGTGAAATTATAAATGCGAATGTGAGTTTGTTTGTTACCTTTTCACTACTAAACCGCTGAACCGATCGCAATGAATTTTGGTACGCAGGTAGCCTATGGTATGAAAAGAGACATAGAACACATTTTTCTCGGGAACGTCGATGAAACCGCGGGGTACAACTAGTTTGATATAATGTTTCAATTGGAAAATCGGTGTCGAAAATTATCCACATGACGAAGTGATTGGTTATTATCATTATATTTATCTAGAACGCTTCTAACCGCTTGACTTGGAGGCTAAACCCTGTCTACTACGTCTAGTACAAGCTCTGTTAAATTTAAGATCAGATGGCCATGTGTGAAGAATACCTCAAGATAATGTCAACACCATGAGTCCAAATGAACATAGACCATCTCAATTAGCCACAATTTCTCGTCCTCAAACAGTGGTGATGTAACACAACAATTTTACCCAACGTTTGTCAAATATTTGTAGATACATCAAAGTAACATGATATCAAACGACTCTTTCCTCGCTAATTGATTCAATCTATTATGTAATGATACTGAAGCCTGAATTGAACACATGATGTAATATAAGAAAATATTTTTTATAAGACTAGCTTCCGCCGCGGGCGCTAACCCACGTTTCCGAGGTTACCTTATGTTATCCCGAGATAATAGTATCGTATATATTAATTCAGAATACTTTCTATCTGTGTGTCAAATTTCATTCAAATCTGTTCAGTAGTTTTTGCGTGAAAGAGTAACAAACATCCAGATATTCATTCTCACAAACTTTCAAATTTATAATATTAAGTAGGATTGTTTTGTTGGCAAATACCACGTTATTTTTATACATAACAAAAGTGAAATCTATCATAACGATTCAATATAAGGCACGAGTAATTCTAGATAATGAAATAACAGATATATTGAAAAAAAAACATAGCATTCTATTGAAATCATAGAAACCACAGAGTGAGATAACAAATGAATAAATATATTATATATAAATAAGTAACAATAGAATATATAGATGAACTCAAAAGCTATCATAATACCCCTGAGATAATCTCGAGCAAGACAAATAATGAAATCAAATCGGGACAGGGTCCCAAGAGATAGACAGACATGGTTGAATTTGCTGAACGACGAACAAAGCACTGATATATGAATATCTATTGACACTTTTGATAATGATAAATAACATTTCTAACGTTTTTGACGGTCCGGTTGGCGTGGTTGGTAAGATACCCTATCTATCACGCCGCAGGTCGTGTGTTCGATTCCCACGCAGGACAAACATATGTGTGCATGAACATGTCTATTTGTCCTGAGTCTGGGTGTAATTATCTATATATGTATGTATTTACAAATTAAAAGTAGTATATGTAGTATATCAGTTATCTGGCTTCCATAGTACAGTTATCTGCTTAGTTTGGGGTCAGATGGCCGTGTGTGAGGAATAATGTCCCAGAATATATTTCATAGCATTATTTTTACTTTGTGAGTTTGTGTTTGAGTACATTATCACCGTGCTAAGTAATAATGTGGTGGAAGCTAGATAACTGTTTATTATTAGGTACACCACATGAGAAAACAAAAAAAATACACAATAATATAGTTATAGCGTTCACAGAATCACAATGGGCGGCCTTATCACTAAAAGCGATCTCTACCAGACCACCTTTGGATAGAGAGGATTTGTACAAAACGGTAAAATACAGGGGTGCAAGCTACATACATCAAATTTAAAAAAATCTCTGTTTATGTCATTTTAGATAGATATTACTATACTAGCTTTCGCCCCGTGGTTTCACCCGCGGTCCCGAGGGATCTTATGTTTTCCTGAGATAAAAAGTAGCCTATGTGCTATTCCAGACTATAAATCTATCTCTGTGCCAAATTTCATCCAGATCCGTTCAGCCGATGGCGTAAAAGAGTAATAAACATCCATGCATACAAACTTTTGCGTTAACAATATTTAGTGAGGAAGTAAGGAAATATAAGTATACAAACCTAAAAAGTACGCAATCATACATACACAAAATTATATCTATATGTATAAAAATCCCTATTTCCCTTGGTCACGCTATAACTTGAGACCGACTTTACCGATTTCATTCATCTTTTTTTTGAAGTTTTCTATTACTTTGTAGAAGGTTCTTACGGAAAGAAATATTGAGAAAATTGCTCAGAAAATTTAGTAATAAGGGATCGCGGATGAAACCGCGGGGCGGAAGCTAGTTATATTTAAAACTAATATAGGTAGTAAGCACGAGAGGGTTACAATGGTTGCTCGGAAGAAACTCAGTGCTGAGCAAAGATAACAAATTCCTAATATATAAGGTTATTCTGAAACCGATTTGGACCTACGGCATCCAGCTATGGGGATCGGCATGCAACTCCAACATTGCAATCGTACAAAGAGCCCAAAATGGCATCTTAAGAAACCTGTCCAATGCTCCGTAGTTTCTAAGAAACTGCGAACTTCACGAATAACTGAACTTTAACAAGTAGTAAAGGTAGTAAGCACATAAACCGAAGAAGGAAGTGATTCTCAATTGCAGCGGCTAGAACATATCGTTAGCTGCTTGACAACCGATATGAAAGAAAAGAAAGAAAGAAAAACATTTATTCATGACAACACACAACATTGTTTTTTTTTGTTATGTTCTTCGTTCGCTGTTTTGTGCTGTCAATAAATTTGTTTCTTTCTTTCTCTTTCTTTTCAACATTATATTACATTACTTACATTAAATACTTAATTAACTATACACACAGATAAAACATTTTTATATTTTCAAACAAACAAACAATAAACAGGACAATAATGCAATGCTGCGCGATGCCAGGAATAGGTCCCGACTCAGCATAATGCTAAGGCTAGCTTGTCACTAACCTTCGCGCTGATTTTCAGTCGGGGCCCACGTCCTTGACATCACGAACATACGTGACGAACAAAAAAGGAAAATAAGAAAAAATAAAGCAGCAGAGGAGACTATCATTGCTATGTGCCAAATACTAACATTAAAAAAATATATTTATTTTAATTTTATTTATGCAACCTGAGGGTGGACAGCCAGGCTCACGATGTTTTCCTTCACCCAAATTTTCAAGTTCATTGTTGGATGTCACCACTTCTGAGCTATCATTAGCTTAGACAAAAGAAACCTGAGCTATAGGTGTTAAAAAAAGTAAAAACTGAAAATTGCGAGTGTTGTGATACACTAGGTATATAAATCAGAAAGCGTCGAGGAAAAACCTCACAAATTGTACCATGAAAATATATGAGAGCTTTAAAAGCTACAAAAGCGCACGCTGAGAGCGGAAGTAATGTATGTTTCGACATTTTAACGAGTAGAAGATTATGCTATGCACAGATGTGTCGGCGTGAGTGTCCAGCTATTAATGAAAAATATAATATCTTGTTTTATATTTTTATTCTCCCAAGATACTATAAAAGAGGAGAATAGAGGAATAGATAAGAATCAAAATACTGTTCCTCTTTTATATTCTCGTAAGTGTAATGGATGCTATACAACTTATTAATTACAAAATAATAATAACAATGTATATTATTATGTTATTAAATAATAGTGTACTCCAGTCCCAGTAAAATATTTTAGCTGAAGTTACAGTCAAAAGCAAATGGCCGATTGGTATTTTTGCTTTGTTTTAGGATTGACAATGAAGTGGGGAGGGGCTAATGCTACGGGTTAATGATATATTATGCGCGTTTCAATAATTGCTACGATAAAAGTTTACATTGACATATTATATTTTAAATAGAAACTTAAATCAACCACAGATTATTAATCAAAAGACATTTGCCGCTGGACATTCTCCAACAAGTTTCTACTCGGTTCCAAACCCGATCGTTAATCTTTGTCAGCCAAAAATGCATCTCTTGCAGTAGCTAGATCGAAAGCATTTTTATCTCTATCGTTTTACTAGTAAATTTAACTTTTTTTTTATAGATATTTATGGCATAGTCTAAAATCATGAGAGCTGTTTGAATTCTACTTCTAGTCATTCAACTCGGTTAGTGAATAACAATATTAATAAAGAAACCTGCTTGCTTGAGGAGTAATATTCATAGTACTTATTAAAAAAAAAAAAAATGCCCTATGGCTAATAGCCTCAACAAAGACCCTCAAGAGACTCGCAATAGGCGGCAGGATCAAGAGCCACATTTAGATGGCAATGCTTTTGGAGACAGCACGCATAGTGAGGGAGATCCTAAAAATAAGAAATAATGTAATGATAATAATATTTTTTCATAACCCTTCAAAGTAAACACCTACTAGATATGGAACAATAGAAGTACAAATATAATGAGCATATAACTAGGTATATCTAGAGACATGTAATAGTTCACCAGTCGATACTGGGGCCTAGACTTTTTTGTTATTATATGAGGCTCGTGCTCGAGCAGGAATACAGGTTGGAATAAAAAGTACTAGCAAATTTTACTCAAAGATAAAATTCTTTAATTGGTAAAGAAAAGTCGTTTTTTGAAAGTCGATTGAGTTATTTTAGTTATTTTACGCTTTTGTTTTACTTGTATTTTTAAATAAAGATATGTTTATTTTGAGAAAAAAAATAGCATTCATGTTTAAGGTGTCCTCCCTGCACTATATTTCCACCTGTATAGGCTCTGTTCGTGCGTGATGTTTTTTTTTAATAGTAAGCAATCAAATATTTAAAAAAGTATTTGCTACGAAGCATGAAGGTTTTATGCAAAGCTTCTATAACTCTCAACCTCAGCATAGGATTAAAAAAGAGTAATAAGGTCTATAAACTAAATCAAGTTGTACGCAGAAAAATGATTTGCCAGATCAATACGCGAGAAAATATGGCGAATAAACTTCACGTCTCGGGATGATATATCCGCCGGATCTGTGCATATTACCGCGACCCCGCCGTCCGGCCTACAGTAAATTCCCATTCTATCCGGCCTCCGGTCTAACCGTGGGGAAGTAAAATCTGTCCGAATCAGAACTTACGGAGAGTCCATATTTCAGTTGTGATATTTACCGGTTGTTTGAACGGGTTTTCGTGCCGTTTAACATACGTCCCGTGTTTTAAATCTGGATGCTTTGAAAGATATAGTTGTATCAAGCTATACATGTATATAGGGTTATTTGGTATCCACTTGCAGTGCTTTAAGTGGTGGAAGTACTTATCAATATGAACAACTTTTACTATCGGACCAACACTGAAATTGCGAAGAAACATTCAAACTTTTCATACATTAGGATAACTTACAAGTAACCTGTATGTAAGATATGTTAGCTTCGTGCTGGCCGTATTATACTAACTTAATGCTGTGCTTGAGAATTCTATAATTTTTTATAAAAATACTAGGTTTCACCCCACAGTTTCACCCGCGTTCCCCAGATATAAAGTAGACGTTACGCTCTAGTTGATAAAATATCTCTATGCAATAATCTCGTACCTTCTTTGCTGCGTGAATAAAGGACAAACCAACACACTTTCGAATTTATAATAATAGGGATTTGAATAAAGCGACATTTTGGTTTTATTTATGTTTTGATTATAATTAACATTAAATTCCTTTCACGCTAAGCTATAAAGTTTCAAAATTACAAATGTAATCTTATTTTCTAAAACCTAATTATTATTTTTAAAAAATGTAAATTCATAGTCAACAATATCAAATTTAATAAACAATTCAAGACCAACTTACTAAACTAAGAAACTTAAATAAAATAGTCTAAATTAAAAAAGTCGCTATCAGAAGGCAGCGTACCCAGAATGCTGGCGGCATTGCCACGTTGGATGGCAATGCTAATTCTCTGACCAAGATATAAGCCAGCATTCTGGTCACAAGTTGCTTCGACCAGGCGTTTGGATATTATTTTGTTTTGATTAGATCCATTAAATGGTTCTTTACTTTATTAAAAATGCAGAATATATAAAAATAATGTATAGTGCATTATAAAATTATAGGTACACCTGGCTTACGTAACGATAAAATTTAATAGTTTGCCTGTAAAGCGATGATCACGAGTTAAGAGCTTCAAGAAACCTTTTGCACGCTTTTATCGTATAATTATGACGTAATAAACGCTATCTCTAACAAAAAGCTGTTATATTTTACAGCCATTGCTAGAGAATCTATGTAAAAACTGTTAGCACGTAAATGTATATAAAATATTGTGGTAAGGAGGTAAATCGATAACTTGTTGCTTCAACCTTCAACTAGCAAACAGCCAATCGGTTATCTTACTGATTGATGATTGCATGTTCTGACGTCATTATATTTGGCCTTGTAAAGTAACGCAAATTTTGTTATCTCCGGACGGGCCGTACCACCATAATAATATCCTATTGGAGTTTATAAACAAAGTATGTCTGTATACTTGTACAGAACAACCGGCAATCCCGAAAATTATAGATTGTGTCCTTGTACTACATGTTGCCTTAAGAAAATGTTTATTTTATGAATCATTTTCAAGTTACACCTTGTCAAAGTTTAATGTTCGTTCCAAAAATTATTTAGATCAAATAAAATTAAATAATATGTATATAGATGATAATATTCTGTAATTTTCGGAAATATCGGTTGTTCTGTCGCATCCAGTATATAAAATTCAGTTGATGCTGAATTAGTGGTAGAGTCAATTCTCTCCTTGGCTCGTGAATGGGATGCGCGTCGTGATAGTCCGTGATAAAAAAAAAGAGTCGCAAATGTGTACCTTACCAGCTATAGCCAAAGGAAAAACAAGTCAATCCGTTACTCCACTATGACGTTGATAATGGGACAAAAAAAAATACTAATTTACGTATAATAATATAATCAAAGATCATAATATTATTATTTAAGCTATTCTCTGTAGTTTCATTATTATCAATTCATGGAACCTTATGAGATATTTGTTTACTTCATTTTAGGCATGTAAAGATAGAACATTGTTTTAATGAAACTTATACTAAGTAACATTCAATTCTAAATCAAATTCATAACAACACTCACAAACTTAAACCAATGAAAACAGAATGGAGTTTCATATCTATGAACACAGCAAACAGTTGGGCTTTAATATAGAGAATAACGTAGCATTTGCTGAAGGTTTTCCACTCAATATGACCCGAGTAAATAATATGAAGGCATACGTAGATCATTCCGAAAGGGTTCCACAATAAAGGGAGGTAGGTACTTCCATCCGCAGAGCGCCCATGCGTCCGTGCGTAGCCGGCAATAAAACAGGATTTTGAGTTAATTTCGTTAGAATAAACCTGTTCTTATTTGAGGGTTATTTCCATAATATTATATAGAAGGATTAGCTAAGTTTTATTTTGGATTTTTCAAAAAGTTAATTAATCTGAAAAATAATAAAATGGAAACAGTGTCGGGATAGATAGCTGCATTGTATATTGATTCATATAAATTTGTTTCTATTAGTCTAATCAATGCAAAATATCCTAAAACCAAAAAAAAAACAAGTAATAAAAATGCTATCTCCTTGAAGAAATCTTTTCCTCGTAATTATTCAACCAGAGATTAAAAACGACCTCCGCCATAATCTATAAGAATTTAATTAGAAAATGCGAGAGACTGTAGTTAATTGCAGTTTTATATCTTAGAGCATTCGCTGCGAAGTCGTTCCAACTTGTTTGCCACTTGGATAGCACCATCCAGTTCCATGCTTGGGGAAGTTAAGAGGGGAACTTTAACTGCCTCATTTAACCCTAATATCGACAAACTATTCTAATTTTAAACTTATATAACGACCATTCGATTATCGATGCTCATTTCTAATTTTGTTATAATTGCTTTGACCTGGAAATGAGCACTGTATGTGTTTTTAATAGATAATTTTATGGAATTTAACTTAAAAAAGCGATATGGTAAAGGTATGGCATCGGAGAATGGATGTTCATCATTAAAATGCACATATTGCTAATAATTCAGTACCAACACAGTTGGTGACAGTTGGTGACCCTTCTTTTATTCCCAACCCCCGGGTACAAATAACAAAATCCTCTCAATTCATCACAACGGGGCCTCTCATTTCAATCCGAATTATTACCGCTTGGATACGAAAGTGATATTTAAAGTAACTTCCTTAAAAGACGTTTTATAGCATGATAATTGCTTAGATATACCTACAAACTCATAATTTATGCCACTTTGTTGGCATCGCTCCAGCCCAGTTGCTTAACGCCATTAAACAGGATAAACAATAAAAGCGTAGATCTCAGAGGCTCCAAACTGGTGCTAAGAGACAATTACTGTACCCAAATAAAGCTGTCCTGGCATCTAAATTAGTAGGTTGTAGTGCCAAAAGGTTGTAACTACTGAAATATTATATTGTTTTTTTTTCTTATGTGCTGATGGAAAACCATCGCGTTCAACGCTATCTAGCTAGCTCACTCACTTTTGTCCCTTGACCTCTTTGTACTGCGTCTCATGCTGCCTTCATGGACCTACATGTGGTCACCACAAACGTGAACATCCAATTTAGACGGTAATTTATCACGATAACAATATAACTAAGTACTCTGTATTAATTAAATTACAATATGAAGTAGGTGGCGTGATATTTAATATTGGCTTACGTAAAGCCATCAGTCAACGTCGCTCATTCTTACAATATTAGGTACCCCGGGAGATTGATGCGGTCCCCGCTTTGTCTGTCTCATTGTTACCAGCTTCGGACGTGATATTAAAAAAATTACAATTGCCAGTGTCATAATACTGTCAAAAGATTTTCAACTTTAAGATACAGGTGTAGAGGTGATTCTACATTGGCAATTTAAGCAATCGATTTGATTCTTGTATCGCGTTTTACATAATTTTTTATGTTCTCTTTTTGAATGATCGTTGTCGGTTTCGCGTCGAGTGGGCGTTGATATTGAATGGTCAAATACTTGTAGATATATCATTAAACGTTTAATCTTGCGCTATTTCCTATAAATTTTGCATGTATATATGATACATAAGAAACACTCAATCTTGTAGCACATTAGGGTATGTGATCATTATGCTCTGAGAGCCATATGTTAGAAGTTGTTTTAAGGACGGATAAAACACATTGTCCTCAGGAAAATTGTACGTAATTTGATGATACTTTTGTACGGAACAAAAGTAGGTCGTGTCACACTTGGCCAGATGTTGTTCTTGAGAGTAAATACATTATAGCAGAGACGGGGAAAAGCAAATATTAACTGTGAAAAGGTTTGTATATACGCTTTCTGTAATATAATGATCTGACATTTATAATATCATAGCACAGTTTTAATTAATGGATTTATTTGAGAAAATTTTGCTACAGATATTATGAACATATACTTAATATAAAAATTAATAAATAAATAAAAAAGTTCATAGTAATTTCATAATAAATATAAAAGGAAAAAATGACTGACTCACAAGCCAGCCCAGCACAAGCCCTTGGACCTAGAAAGCTGTAATTTTGCACAGAGGTTCCCTTTATGATGATAAATCAGGTCGTTTTTTTTTAATACAACCCCTAAGGAGGTAAAATAGGAGATCGCGCGTGAAACTGCGTGGCGTTACAAATCTACAAAACAGTAAAAGTATATTGCGCTTCGCTTGTCGTCTTGGCGGGGGCACTACCGTGCCCCCAGATTTGGGGAGATTTGCATTTATTACACTTATTTTATTATCAAATCCGTACCCTAATTGTTGTAACAAAAATGTTTAATGTCATAACAAAATCCGACTCATATTTCCGCTTGTAAAACCCATAAAGCAAAGCCTCATGTAATTGGTCAGTATGTCACAGTTGATGTATTACCGTACCGACCATTGAGGTGAAATGGAATAGATAGGTACATATTTTTGGTAAATATAATTTCGGAATAACTGTATTTTTTTACTTTATATAGGCTTGTAATTGACCACAATCTCACTATGGTAAGTGATGATGTGGCCGAAGGTGGTAAGTACACAAAGCCTGGAAGGAACTTGTTATCAAGTGCAGTAGCTGAAACACATCGATAGGTACATATTTTCAACATGAGGGTGGTAGCTAGCAAGGCGGGTACTACAAAGTACCCTACCACCGTGCTATGGTTTCCTCATGATTTTTCCTTAACCAAAAGCTCAAGCTCATTGTAGGATTCGAACTAAAGACCTTCGGCATCCAACGACACTAGTAACTTCCATAAAAAACTGGTTCCCGAGGTAATGGCAAACGAGTTCAGGTAACCTACTATTTATTACCTTGTACGTAAATATCATTTTCTGAAGCCAAATAAGAGTAGTTATTATTTTTTTCAATATTTTTATAATGTAAGTCAAAACTAAACGTGTAAATTATTATAACTGAACATGAAAAACATTAATGAAAATCAGCAAGAATATACTGTTATGATGTAAACCTAATCTCAGAAGCCAAACCTAATAAATTTTGCGGCAACACTTTTGATTGATAATTGTGCATCTATTCTTTTTTACATCAATGGCAGAGACATTATAAAGGGTCAGTGCTGGCCGCGGTCGCGTTGGGAGGCGCGTGCTCGGAGAACAAATGTGGGCCTCACGTCGTCGGCAGGTTGTCCGGCGCACATATAATATTATAGTTGAGGTATATGTTGCACATCTGAAAGAAGATTTATTGTAGTTGTTTTGTTGTTGTGCAATATAAAAAGAAGTTGGAGGAAGCTGAATGTGAAAATGGCTCGGAAAAAATGGTACGCGTAAGGACCCTTTCCTTAGCCATTTGTTCCGGCTTCCTCATATTTTGATCAGCAGTGATATTTGTAGAGGGTATTGTAATATAAGCGCTCGTGGCGTAGCTTGATTAGCCGTTCATAACCAATCGCTAAAGTTAAGCAACGTCCAGTCAGGCTGGTATCTGAATGGGTGACCGCCTAGTGGTATTTCATCTTGAGCGTTTCCGTGCTTCGGAAAGCACTTAAAGCCGTTGGTCCCGGTTACTTAATTGTGACAGTCCTTAAGCTTGTTGGAGACCTCCTAGGTGACTTGAAAACTCCAACAGTAGGTTGACCACTAGCCTACCCCCACCAATCCGCAAGTGGTGGAGTATTTGCCCATTCCCCTTATTCACCCTTATTTGTGAAAGGAGGCCTGTGCTCAGCAGTGGACAGATATAGGCTGTAAAGATGAAGATGAAGAAGATTGTAATATATGATGATATTTTAATATAGTGAGAATTTCCCACTCACCTAGCTTAACTAAGTATTTTATTTTATTTTATTTTCAGACATGTAGCAAATTTCACTCATAAACTAATATAAAAATTCTTAATTTTATGATAATGGTACCTAACTTAAAAACTATAATAGGGACATACTTGAAAATACATATTTTTAGATAATAAACAGGTATAACCTACAACAACGTTTTAAACTACAGGTGACAACCCTATTGTAGCTCGTGTCCATTGTCTCACAAAGAGCGAGTTGACGAATTAAATTAAATTGTAGTAGTATTTGTTAGCAACTGTAGACACTTTAGTGACAGTTTGGTATCATTGTACTACTTACGCTACCCAACGTGTTAGTGGAAATGTTTGAAACTCTAGTTACAAGGTGAATGCTTTGACGCTAGTATTATTTACAATGGAGTAAGCTACAACGTTTGCTCTTTGGACTGCACGATAACTTTGAATTTTGAATGTGATACATATGTTACTGGAGATTTTATCAAAGGTAGTATAGACCTTTAAAAAGTATTTAGTATTTGGTGTATTTTATATTTGGTGATTTTTTAGTCGCTGGCAATACGTGACTAAAAAATGTACTCATCAATATGAACAACTTTCACTACGTGTCCAACTCTGATATCGCGTAGTTGCTTCATATGTTTTCGTCGAGTAGGTATTCAACTTTTGTATGGAACAGCTGATCTTTTTTTCGTGATTTCACAGTTGTTAATATTGATTACTTCCACCCCTGCAAGTATTGCCAGCGACTAAAAAATCATCCTGTATAACTAAGACTCATATGGAGTAAACTTTATACATTCTTGGAAATTAAAAAATAATTGATGTTATTGAAGATTGTAGGTAGATGGAAGGGAAGTCTGAAAGGGCCTCACGCAACCGAATGATATCGCTAGGTCCCATTTCATATTTAAAACCAATAAAACTATTTTACATTAAAAAAATCTACAGGATTCTTTTTTCGGGATTTACCCCATAAGTCTACATTTTATAGATTTTTTTAGATTCAAATAAATTCCTAATACTTGTCCAATAATTTTCCGCATCAAAAGATCTATGAAAACCCAACACGTTCAGGCTATATCTCCGGTTCAAATGAATTTAACATGTAATATTCTACTGTTAGAAGAAAAAATAAAATGGCCACTGTTGCCCGCTCGTTGTTCACACGTACTCAACATGTGCTGACGAAATATTACATAGGAATTACAATTCATATGGAGTTTTCACTAAAAAAATTCACGTTTTACAGAAAAATTAAGTTTTTTTTAATACATTATAGGACAGGATAAGTATGTTTGAAATAAAATTTAGCTTCAGTAAAAAAGTGAATAAGTCTAGATGGTTCTTGCACCCGCAGAACAGTTGATACCGTTTATAAGCACGCATACTTAGACATGAAATCTAAACCATGAAAAAGATCACAAATGCAGATTTCGCGTATTACTTTGTAAATATAAATATTTAAGTAATTTAATCGTAACTTCCTAACTTTAATATTATAAAAGCGAATGTGAGTTTGTTTGTTACCTTTTCACGCCTATACCGCTGAACCGATCGCGATGAAAGCTACGCAGATAGCCTATGGTATGGTGAAGGACATGGGCTACTACTATGGGTAACCCCCGCGGCTTCGCCCGTGTTCCCGTGAAAAAAAGTACACTTAGTAAGATAATAATCTTTTCAATTAATAAATAGAAGTACAGTTATATTGTAACGTAGTAAAAAACGGGTCTTTAATTATTTAATTTTTATTAAATATTTTTATTTTCATTCGATTATTTAATCGATTAATCGGTTTATAAATTAATATTTTTCCTTGATTAATTGTCTGTAGCTTTCTATTATCTATACGGTTCGCAGCCAATTAATAAATAGTTCAAATATTAAGTGTTTTTTTAATTGTTTATCAATTATTATTGAAACATTATATTTGCCTATTGATTTTTAATCGATTGATCGATATGTTTCCGAACGTAACTATCTCTTGAGACTGTTTTGCTGTCTGTGGCCTCGGTTGTCCTCGAAGTTACAGCCAGTAGATCAGTCCCATATTTATTTGGCATTCATAAGGGAATTAGGGAATCGATCTTGTCGCATATTTGAAAGAAACTGGATTTAATTAATTTATTTTTAGTTCGATTTTTGCAGTCGAATAATCGATTAATTTTATATGATCTTGGTTTTGAGGTTGATTTGCTGTCTGTAGTTACCGTAGTCATGGAAGTTGCGGCCGGTGAATCAATTTTATGTTTGGTTCACTAAATAAACTTTAAAATTGCATAAATAAATTAATATATATATTTTGTTCATATAAATTGATCGTTTGTTCGAATGATTTAGTCAATGGATCGATTCGGTTTTCGGACGAAACTTAGTGTTGTCAGAAAATAATTAAATTTTGGACATCACCTATTTACCCATTATTTTTCAATTTTAGTTGCATATACTATTTTTTTATATAGAAATGATTTAATGTTTGCATAACAAACCTTATTATATTTTTCAAAAGTCACGTTAGGTTGTTTCTAAGTATTCAAAGTACGTTTCTTACCTTTGTTGTGAGTTCAATATCGTCAGATTGTCCCCTTAAAAGGACAATATTCTCGCCATATTCTGGGATTATTTTTAGTTCCTTAACCCTTGGTGGTGCTCCTTGGATAGGACAAAGAGTTATTTCTTTCATGTCTCACGATGCGACGCGTGAGCATATATTTTATTTCAAGCCAGTTTAACCTTTGATAATGGTGAGTATTACTACAAGTGCTCGAAGTGTTCCCTTCTATTAAGGGTTTCGATCCCTAATTTTGGTGGTTTTTGTTTAAGCTTGGTGCAATCGCATCGGCCGGCCAACGTCGCGTGGCGTGGCATTCGTTATGACGACAGACGTGAAATTAATTACAAGCCTCCTTGGCTTTTACCAAGGTACGTTACTTACTATTAAGGCATATTTGTGTTTAAATCCAGAATTGTCCAACTTCATTGGTCAAACTGTGAAAGATTCCATGAGGTCTCATAGGTTAGGTACATGTGGGTTCCTCATGTTATTATCAAGGAGTATATTCCCTTAATTTGTTAATTTATTTGCCAGGTAATAGTCGTTAAACCTAAATAAATATTAATTCATGTTAATATGTCTATAAATTCCTGTCGAGGTTAGATTTTCCCATCTACACTCCTATTATTATGTGACTGTAATTGAGGACTTTGTGTCCATTGCAGGAGGTTTTTTCTTTCCCGGGATACTACGAAGGTTTTTCTTTCCCGGGATACTACGAAGGTTTTTCTTTTCCGGGATACTACGAGGGTTTTTTCTTTCCGGGATACTACGAGGTTTTTTGTTTCGGGATACTACGAGTCTACTACTTCTTCTAATACTTCTTATACTACTTTTTCTGCTGCTGCTACTTTTTATACTGCGGGAACCTACCGGGTCCTACAGCTGGAAGGAGCAACGAAAGGTTTTATAATATATATATATTAAATAACATTAATCTGAACATTATGGTATAGTGGCCGTTTCCACTATTGGCGTCCAATTAATTTTAATGAATAACTTAGTAATGCAATTCATCTCAGGTAACCCACAATCTTTCTCCTTCTGAGAAGCTAGGGCATATATTAAATAAACTTCTACTTTAAAACAAATTGATTATACTATTCTGAACCGGTAAATTGTGTTTTATTTTCTTCAGGGGTACCTTTTAGGGAACGCAACGGACAAGGGGGGGGGGGTTAAAATCCGTTACGTTACAGTGACACCCATACGTGGGGCCAGGTTACCTGAGATGATTGTCATGTTAATTTAAATGTGTCAAAAATTGTATTACGCTACTATTACTTCTATTTTCTAACTTTTCTGCGGAACTGTGTATTTGCTTACTTGATGTGTATTTCTTTAAGTGTGTTGCGGATCTCTGTATCTCTTTTATGGGTACTATGTTAAAAACTATAATTTAAATACCTACTTACTATAAATTATACCACAAATGTTTGTCAAACTTGAGATGATTTGCAAAACAGTGCGGGATTAAATTTGCTTAGCTTTTGCTGCTTGATGCTTCATCATGAATATTCGGCCATTGATAATTAAATATCTGCTACATCTGGTACACACATATCCTTTACTATTATTACAGCTTACTTTCATACTTTTAATCTTAATACTTTTAGAATTAAAATAATTTTTGAGTTTTACATCTTCGGCTTAAACTTTTTTCAATTTCTACTTTTGATAGCTTTATAAATAATTCTTCAGCCGCATATCATAACCATGCATTCTGCATTTTCAAAAATAATTTTCACTGATTATTTTTTGCATAACAATTAAAAATATTTTTTTTTCCTAAAGTTTTTCTTTTTTTCCATTGTTTGAGATGCTTCTTTTAAGCTTAAGCTGGCTGTACAATTATCGGTGCCTATTGCTGTGTGTATCAGGCGTATTTACTTAACTTTACAGTTATTTAACTGTGTATCATATCACTTAACATTATTGTTATTTAACCTTACAGTTATTTAACATTACCCTTACTTAACTTTATTTTCTAAAGTAATTCTTTCGTTCTGTGCTTACTTAACTTTTTTTTAATATGGAGGAATTTATTATAACTTTTCAAGCTTTACACTAGGATGAGTTCATTCACGAGGTTCGCAGTACAGTTCTAATGACGTAAGTATTATCTTGCTTGCGTATTCTTACTACTATTATTATTATTATTCTTTTCTACTTATTAAAACTTTTCGATGGTAGTGTTCTTACTATTACAATGATAATCGTACTTTTATCTTGGTTTAAGTTCTTAGACTAAATATATACCTATTTCTAATTAGGGTTCCGTCTCGTGTGATGTTGTGTTGAAGGTGGGAGCTTGTTTCACGGTTGTTATGATACTACTCACATACCTACCGCTAATGACTCTCGCGCTTCGGTTCTGTTACTTTTTACTTCTGGGTTGGTTTGATAATCTGACTCGGATTTCTTATGTTGTACGTGGTGTCGAACGTCGCGTCGCCAAATTTCTTACGTTGACTTCTGAAGAGATTTTGTATAACGTACCCAAAATCTCTTGTAAACAGAAGTCACTTTATAAAATTTTCAAAACGTACTGATGTTTTGATGATGACATGTTGTCTGCAACCATTTTGTCAGTTTACCACTGTACAATTTAGTGTTGCATATAACACTACTAAGTAGTTACATGCTTATTTACTACATTTCATTTAAGTTATATTTTAACATACTATTCCCCTACGTGTTATAGCTCGGACCTGTAGGATATTTTTGGTTTGTAGAACATTAGTCCTGGCGTTTGGTTTATTTTTGGGTTGTGGATCGCTTGATGGATGGATTAATAAATGTAGTTATGGGGTTATATATATATTTTAGTATTAATATTTAGTAATTTTATTTACTTATTGAAATTACATAATTATGTATGGTATATAATTGTTATAATTTTTTTATTTATTTATTTAAAGGGATGTTTAGTTTTGGATTTACTTTGTTTGGCTAGTAACCACTGGGTAGGTAAATATAGTGGGTTAGGAGCGGTTAATAACTCCTATATCAAATAAATAAGCCTTATACTAGAGGCGGATGATAACCTCTTTAAAATTTAAGCCATAGTCCAGAGGCGGTTGGTTACCTCTTTAAACATAAGCCCTTAAACCATTTGATCATCTAAATTTTAAAATCGGTTTTCAAATCAATACTTAGTTCACTTCAAGGGGTAACATGCATTTGCATGGTCTCTGATGCGTAACCACAGCATTATAATGTGAGTTATCGCTGATGATTGTCTCTCATAGTATCAAGAGTGATTGATTATATTACATCCATTATTATATTTATTATTATTATAATTATATGAAATATTTATGTATTGTACTATATTGCAGGAGCGGGTGGTAACTCCTACCTTAAATAAATAAGCCATTCTACTAGAGGCGGTTGGTTACCTCTTTAAACTTAAGCCCTAAAACTATCTAATAAATATGATTATATATATTAAATATTTAGTGTATTATATTATGCTATTTATATTCTGATGTAACATATTATTATTAATATCATAATTTGTGTAAGTAAGTCAATATATAATTATATGTGAATTATGGGGAGGGTATTTATAATATGAGTTTAGGTTTGAGTTTATTATTTTGTTCCTTATTCATATACGGCTTGTTACATTAGTCTTGATTGTTTTTGGAAGGAATAAAATTAATACTTACAATATGTATTAACTTACTACTTGTTTTACTAGGTATATTTCCTTACCTTATTAATTTATTATTACTTGGTATATTTTCTCATCTTACCAATTTATTATTACTTATGTCAAGTTGTGGGAGTATTGAATCTCCAACTTGGAATTATTCTTTGTGTTCGTGGGTTCGGTTTGGTGGTGTTGGATTATTTTCTTTCCAAATTCAATACTTAGTATTACCATTTAGTTTTGCCTTAAATATTTTTTTTTATCATTAGGGTTGATATTTCGCTGACTCTTGTGTTTACCGGTTTAAGATTACTTCTATTGGTCTTGATTATCGTTCGTTTACATCGTTGTATCTGTTTATTTACTTAGGGTTTAGTCCCGTTATCTTAAACTTATTATTTAGATTGAAGAATCGTTTTCTTTTGGTTGTCGTTATGGTTTTCAAGCTGGAGGACCAGCTTGAATTTTGCGTTTATTCACGCAAAATTCTTCCGACAGGGGGGGGTCGTGTAACGTAGTAAAAAACGGGTCTTTAATTATTTAATTTTTATTAAATATTTTTATTTTCATTCGATTATTTAATCGATTAATCGGTTTATAAATTAATATTTTTCCTTGATTAATTGTCTGTAGCTTTCTATTATCTATACGGTTCGCAGCCAATTAATAAATAGTTCAAATATTAAGTGTTTTTTTAATTGTTTATCAATTATTATTGAAACATTATATTTGCCTATTGATTTTTAATCGATTGATCGATATGTTTCCGAACGTAACTATCTCTTGAGACTGTTTTGCTGTCTGTGGCCTCGGTTGTCCTCGAAGTTACAGCCAGTAGATCAGTCCCATATTTATTTGGCATTCATAAGGGAATTAGGGAATCGATCTTGTCGCATATTTGAAAGAAACTGGATTTAATTAATTTATTTTTAGTTCGATTTTTGCAGTCGAATAATCGATTAATTTTATATGATCTTGGTTTTGAGGTTGATTTGCTGTCTGTAGTTACCGTAGTCATGGAAGTTGCGGCCGGTGAATCAATTTTATGTTTGGTTCACTAAATAAACTTTAAAATTGCATAAATAAATTAATATATATATTTTGTTCATATAAATTGATCGTTTGTTCGAATGATTTAGTCAATGGATCGATTCGGTTTTCGGACGAAACTTAGTGTTGTCAGAAAATAATTAAATTTTGGACATCACCTATTTACCCATTATTTTTCAATTTTAGTTGCATATACTATTTTTTTATATAGAAATGATTTAATGTTTGCATAACAAACCTTATTATATTTTTCAAAAGTCACGTTAGGTTGTTTCTAAGTATTCAAAGTACGTTTCTTACCTTTGTTGTGAGTTCAATATCGTCAGATTGTCCCCTTAAAAGGACAATATTCTCGCCATATTCTGGGATTATTTTTAGTTCCTTAACCCTTGGTGGTGCTCCTTGGATAGGACAAAGAGTTATTTCTTTCATGTCTCACGATGCGACGCGTGAGCATATATTTTATTTCAAGCCAGTTTAACCTTTGATAATGGTGAGTATTACTACAAGTGCTCGAAGTGTTCCCTTCTATTAAGGGTTTCGATCCCTAATTTTGGTGGTTTTTGTTTAAGCTTGGTGCAATCGCATCGGCCGGCCAACGTCGCGTGGCGTGGCATTCGTTATGACGACAGACGTGAAATTAATTACAAGCCTCCTTGGCTTTTACCAAGGTACGTTACTTACTATTAAGGCATATTTGTGTTTAAATCCAGAATTGTCCAACTTCATTGGTCAAACTGTGAAAGATTCCATGAGGTCTCATAGGTTAGGTACATGTGGGTTCCTCATGTTATTATCAAGGAGTATATTCCCTTAATTTGTTAATTTATTTGCCAGGTAATAGTCGTTAAACCTAAATAAATATTAATTCATGTTAATATGTCTATAAATTCCTGTCGAGGTTAGATTTTCCCATCTACACTCCTATTATTATGTGACTGTAATTGAGGACTTTGTGTCCATTGCAGGAGGTTTTTTCTTTCCCGGGATACTACGAAGGTTTTTCTTTCCCGGGATACTACGAAGGTTTTTCTTTTCCGGGATACTACGAGGGTTTTTTCTTTCCGGGATACTACGAGGTTTTTTGTTTCGGGATACTACGAGTCTACTACTTCTTCTAATACTTCTTATACTACTTTTTCTGCTGCTGCTACTTTTTATACTGCGGGAACCTACCGGGTCCTACAGCTGGAAGGAGCAACGAAAGGTTTTATAATATATATATATTAAATAACATTAATCTGAACATTATGGTATAGTGGCCGTTTCCACTATTGGCGTCCAATTAATTTTAATGAATAACTTAGTAATGCAATTCATCTCAGGTAACCCACAATCTTTCTCCTTCTGAGAAGCTAGGGCATATATTAAATAAACTTCTACTTTAAAACAAATTGATTATACTATTCTGAACCGGTAAATTGTGTTTTATTTTCTTCAGGGGTACCTTTTAGGGAACGCAACGGACAAGGGGGGGGGGGTTAAAATCCGTTACGTTACAATATAAAAAACAAAAGTACCTACAATCTATAATACATATTAAAAAAAATACCTCAATGCCCGATGGTTCTCAGTGGCAGCCAGCGTTTCCTCCTTGGATGAAAAATTATATTATAACTTGTAAAAAACATTTCCTTTATCCATAATACTTCTCAAGGGACGAAATCTAATTTGGTTATAAATAAATGCGTGTCGAGAGTAAATTTTATATTGTATGTTTCTGACAAAAATACAAACGAGGACAGCTATACAGAATTCACCTATTTAAATGTAAATAAAATTCAACTAGCTTGGAGATAGTGTCTGCCTCCGACAGTATCCAATACGTATCGCGACAGATCCGCGCTCACCAGGGACCGATTTCCCTAATGTCGTCGAAGAAACTTCCATAACATTTGAATATCTCATCATATTTCGTTTTTTTTTTATTCCATCTGATTTCTTCTCGGTCGCGGCCAGTTTCGCACCTTAAAAGTTTTATGTATTATAGTTTTGATCATTATTATGGAGACAGAGAAGGTCAACTATATTTAACAATAGATTACCGAATGTCTTATTCAAACATAGTTAAAAAAATATATTGAAACGTTTATTTTTACTATTGTTTAAACTAACGATTAGATATTTTTTTGATTGTTCTGCTTTTCTTCCGATGGTAGTAGGGTTGCCAACCGTACTCTAAAATAGAGTATTGTACTCTATATCATGTAAGCGTACTATATAATCTATAACACTAATAGAGTACGCTAAAATACTCTTTCTCTACACATTTTTACTAGTCATATAATATTATGCAAAAACCCATAATCAAAACCAAAAAAATTAATCATTTAGAAAAAATTGTAGAAGGAAAACTTAATTTACAAAGACTAAAAATACACATGGACAGTTTATATTCAGAAGTTATAATTTTAAAAGAACTCCAAGCTGAATTGTTAAATAACTCAGATTTTATGCAAAAATAGTTAGAGTTAGAATGATTGGACTCATACAATTCTTTTAAAAACAATGAAAAGTTGTTATGTGCTGCAAAAAGTACAAAAAAATACCTTTTTAAAAATATAAAATAAATGATACTCTTTTTTTTTAAGTCCATACTCTTTATTTACCTACTTTGAAATCAGATATACTCTATTTCTTCTAAAAAAAAGTTGGCAACCCTAGATGGTAGGTACCTATGTTTTTTTTTTTTACTTTGTATAGGCTAGTGTTTGACCACAATCTCACTATGTTAAGTGATGATATGGCCGAAGGTGGTAAGCACACAAAGCCTAGAAGGAACTGACTCTCAAGTGCAGCTGCCGGAACACACCATTAGGTGTTTGGCGACAGATTTTCAACATGAGGGTGGTAGCCAGTCAGGCGGGTAATATAAAGTACCCTACCACCGTGCTATGGTTTCCTCACGATGTTTTCCTTCACCGAAAGCTTAAGCTCATTTTAGGATTCGAACCCAAGACCTTCGCCGTGGCGTCCGACGTCACTACCACTGAGCTATCATCGCCTTCATGTGTTGATCAAATGCTGTAAGCACAACAAAGCCTAGAAGGAAATTGGCTTTCAAGTGACCCAGCTAGAACCACCGATAGGTACTTGGTGACAGTTTTACAGTCAGGGAGTACCTTAAAGTACTACTACAGCCATGGTTTCCTCATTTTTTCTTCACCGATAACTCAAGCTCAATGTAGAATTCAAAAGCTCGACCTTTACTACGATTTTCATATCTGACGTCACGACCACTGAGCTATCATCGCCTTATTTTTTTTTTTAAGTCAGTAGGTTGAAAAGCACGCAGACGGCCTTGTAGTTAATATTTTTAGTTTCTAGTTACTCCAGAAATAATTAAATTTATAACATAAAATATTGCTTCGTTAGTAAATTACTTTCAGTGGCTCATCTCTCATATTCTCTTTATAATAAATCAGTTCAAACTGCAGAACTTCTTCTAACTTCAATGTATGAAACAAGAAATCTAACGTAACGCAATTTCTATGGAACTAGTTAATGTTGCTCTCGGGAAGCAAATTGTATAAGTTTCCCAGCATACATCAACGAAGATAATCAAATAATAGCACCTACTCGTGTCTACGAGTTGACAAAGAAAATTACATATTTGTTGGAGATTTTTTTGCCTTTGTCATCTATTGTAAGCAGATTACGTGTAACGTTTCTGAAATAATAATAAAACAATACTATAATAACGATTAATTTGGAAATATCTATAACTAGCTTCATCGCCGCGGTTTCACCCACGTTCCCGAGGGATCTTAAATTTTACCCGGATAAAATGTAGATATTCCATATGCTATTCCAGAGCACATAAGTATTTTTGGCTTTATCAAGTCAATAAAAATATACAAAGTTATAGCGCATCAAAGTATAAGAATGGGGCTTGTGATGTCACCTCGTGGTAATATTTGTACCACGGCGTGACGTCACGCGAAATTTCAGCGCACTGTATCTTCGTCATTTTTCGTTTACGGAACAAAATAAAAAATACGTGTTCAATATTTTTTGGTAATCTAACTGACGGACTAAATAGATACACTACCCTATTCGCAAAATGGGGCCCAGGTGACCTGTACTAGTACTTGATAAATCTTTGAATTTGACTACTCTGCCATGCTGATTTCCTCACGATGCTTTCCTGCATGCTCCAGTGAACGGTTCATCAACATTAAGAACTAAAGTTTAATTTCACAAAATTGAAATATGGCAGATCGTAAACATTGGGGCAACAAACTCTGTAAATACGAAGTGAATGTTAGTTCAGTATTTATATAGTTCAATGAACTAGGAAATGCGGCTTGTGGACTGAGGGAGACCCTTGCCCCTAAAACAATAAGCGGTGCTACAAGTTTGTTAAGTTAGTCATCCAACTTTGTGCCTTGCACAATGTGATGTGGTTGCAGGAAGACATTAGTTGAGCTCAAGTCCCCTATTTACTTCACGTTCCAACAAAATTGAATTAATTACAGGTTATTCTATCATATAATTAGATTCTGCGTACATTATTCGATTAACAATCGTTTAGAGGTTTCATTAGATATCTAGCAGGTAATCAAACATAATTTGGTATGTAAGTATAAGTTGTACATAAAAAGTTAATAAATGAAATATGTCACATGTAAAGATTGATAACGAGCGTAATAAAAAGAAATATATTACAGGAACGTGTTCATAATAATCGGAAAGATGTTATATGTTATCTGTGTGAGGAAAGATTTATGACTGTACCTACTGAAACCGAAATGTCTCCAGAATTTGGTGAGCTAAAACAAAAACTCTTTGGGAAATGGATTTTGTCTGTATAAAAGCCAATGCATTTTACATTTCACTGAATTCCTACCGTGGGGAGTGATGATGTGGGTGGAAGAACCTGACCACTATTATAGCATCTTTCTGCGTGTATTGACAATCCGTGACCAATCACTATTTTTCGGACGGATTTAATTTCAATTTAACGGAGATTCGGGTTAATTCTTTTAATGCCATCCAGCGTAATAGGATAGCCTCTTTAATGTTCTGAGTTGACAGGTGTAAAAGTTCTATCATAATGAGTCTGGCAGAAAGACAAATACAGACACTAATGTATAGACGATGGGTGGATATTGCCACCTAAGACGAATTAATGACTTAAGTATTGCTATAATTATTTTAATTTAATCTAATTGAATTTTTATATGTAACTAGCTTTCCGCCCCGCGGTTTCACCCGCGTTCCTGTGGGATCTTATGTTTTTCTTTGCTATAAACCTCACGGAGCCCGAGACCTTTCCAACGAATGCAAAACCGTGGAAATCGGTTCGTGCGTTCTGGAGTTATAGCGTCAGGAAGGAAAACCTGACTTATTTTTATATAGTAGATAATTTCATTTTTTATTTTAGTCTGTCTATGGATCTGAAATAAAGGAATTTTATTTTTTATTTTGTATGTTTTCCTGGGATAAAAAATATCCTATATGCCATCTTTTTGCCAGGTTTCATTCAAATCCGTTCGGGTACTCTTATATGCTCTGAAATATTGTTTCACCATTTTGTTACACACTATAATAGGTATATCCCTATATTACCTACTACTTATATTATAATGCGAAAGTGTGTTTGTTGGTATGACCTTTTTCCACGTAGCAACGAAACGTATCGACGTGATTTTTTGCATAGAGATAGTGGTTCTCATAATGACTTAGGCTACTTTTTATCCCGCGTGAAACCACGGGGCGAAAGCTAGTTAACATTAATAAGTGACAAATAACGGAAACAAAAGATGGTATCAATGAATACCCTCGAAATCAACAACTATAGTCAGGTCATATGACAATAGTCGTATAACATTGACAATTTCAGCTACATTGATGGCGGTTATAATTGCTTCCCCAGTACAATAGGGTCTATGCTATTGCAACCACGCACCTAAGGTCATGAAAACCAGGAGATATGTAATGGAACTATTGGCTATGTAAGAATTACCAATTTCTATCTTACCTTACTACTGTCTTTTTATTTTATTTGATGACATTTATAAATTATACATATAATATTACTAACGGGCACTTTATTAAAACCAAATGCAATCAAGGCGTTGCTTTAAAACTTTAACTTTATTGTGGCACTTGTATGGCCACATATGTGCTATCTCGATGCCCTCAAATAAAGGTGGATCGTCTGCCTGCTTGTCAACCAGCTGACTTAAATAATCCATAATGTAAGGAACACTAATATCATGCGCATGATCACAGATATATATGTAAACTTGATAACGCAAATGCATGTACTTCCCGTGTCCGAACCCCGACAAAGCGTCAAGGTTGTCCACCGCTACTTACAGTCCGCGCGTGTCTGGTGTTGCAGCCGGACGGCCGCGAAAACTAAAAAATGCCTCGTTGCGTGATAATTAACTGCAATTGCCCAAAAATTTCGTGCCTCCAAAGGCAAGGACATATTTCCTATCACAAGCAAGTTATTTTAAAATTATATTATGCGTGAATATTCTGTTGAAAAGTTGGCACGCTTGATTTCAATACAAATCGTGATACTTGCGTTATCTAGTGTACATATATATATCTGTGCGCATGATATTATTGTGCGTATGGATTTATAAAATATCTTCTTATTTTTATGATCAATGCCCAGCACAGAGGTTTTCAGACATCAATCACACCGTGCCGGCCGTCGCTCACAATGATTAATGTATTCGTGTTTGTCTACATTATTTACAGGTTTCCAGCAAAAAGGTTCGGTTTGAGAAACGCGCTTTCCAACTAAGCGCCATTTTATTGCAATTGATATTAATCCAAGTGTTTATTATACAAATGTGATGCCAAAAACATTTGATAAGAAAGTTTTTGTACAACCCAGGTATTATCAAGAAGATAAATTATTTATATCGTTTCGACTTCATTTTACCTGACTTTAGCTTGATTAATTAACACAAGAGGTATTATAACACCAAATTAAGGTATTAAATATAGTTAAAATATAATTTAGGTAGCTACGAAGGGCCTTGTATTTCAAACCTAAGAATATTGCTTTAATTCTATTTTCTATTAAAACTGTCAGACTTTAAAACATTAACGCTAAACGGATATTAAAAATATCATAATGGTTTATTTCTTAAGGTACCTACTAATAGCAAAAAATATAATAGGTATTTATGTTTTGATTTGAGAATATTAATGTTCTCCTTTAAAATGTGACCTAAAAAAGGACCTTTCAAAGTGGACGGAAGACCTTGTAAAGGTTGTCGGAAAACGCTGGATACAGGCCGCTCAAGAGCGGTCCTATTAGGGATCCTTAGGGGAAGTCTATGTCCAGCAGTGGACGAAGCAAGATGATGATGATGATTCAAGAAATATTTCTTGAATTATTTTATTTACGTAACAAACATTATTTTTTTTATTTTACATTCAAATTATTCCTTATCTCATCACACCAACAACAGTGCAAGCGTTGATAAGTAGGTAGTTTCAAAGCGAGGTACTGTCTGTCTTTTAGCTACATTTTTAAGGCTAAAAAAGAAAACCTATTTTGATAAAAATGGGGTAGCTTGGGCCCCGTAGATAAACTTTCAATAAGCCGCGCGTGACATATAAGCTAAATATTACTTTCATAGTCTGTCTCAAGGAGCAAAATTATACAAGGGTGTATTTTCCACCAGCAACAGAACCTGAAGGGTAATCTATCTTCATCTACTTGTTCTGAGCCCGGATAACTTGAGACTTAATTAATTTGCTAAAACGCTCGTTGACGCAATGTTGAGTTGTAAATCTTAGTAAAATCACACTCTGAATGGTGACACGCGTCACACGTGATTACGCGGGCGTTGTACGCGCTCACGAAAATATACGTGAATTTAATTAATTATACTTTATAAATGTAAAATTATAGTAAACTTGGGATGAAAATAGGCACACAGATAAAATATATTCCGGAATAACATATGAAAAAATATAAGATCCCTCGGGATCGCAGGTGAAACCGCGGGACGACAGCTAGTTTAAAATATTCTTGCAATAAAAAAGGTACTTACAATACAATATAAAAATATACTTCAATGCTTTTACTTTACAACAGTTAAATAATAACAAACAAACATAAAAATAAAAAAAGTGTAAAGGATTCCCTTAGGTTGACCTTATATCTGAGTACCTACTAATCTAGGTTAATTAAAGCTACTCACGATAATTGTATTCTTTTTCCTTATGCCAGGTTTTACCTTTTGAGTACTGTACCCTATTCTTATACAATCTAGTCTTGATATTAAGAGTAAGTAATGTGTATATAACTTAAACTTCTATATTCACTATAACTTAGAATGTGTCTATTAATGAGAAGACACTTTGTTTTTTGGTTCTTTATATAAGTAACACTTAAATTACGTTACCCAGTTAGAACTTCATAATACTACACTAACTGAAATGGTTTATAAGATGACGTCATGTTAGTGAGAATAAAAACAATTGAGGAGTGACTTTTCAAAAGTGCTTAAATCTGTATGAGCCGTTTTTTCAGTAACAAAGAAAATACATAAGTATATGATAATAGATCATTTAATGATCTATTGAATCAGTCTGATATATATGCTATGCATGTCAAGTGTTAATGACCTTTTAACAAAAGAATGATCCAATGATAAATAGTCAGTTTAACAGTAAATACATTACAGTCAGTGCATGTGTTGAACCCTACAACAGGTCAACACCATTAAGTAAAGTAACGACTTTGAAAATTGCCTATTTTACTGGAAAATGGCAAAAATATTTTCTGTTCGCCACCTTGCCGACGTTAAACGGGAATTGAACTGAAAATTGAGAAATTCTGTGTAAATAATTTCAAAGCTCTCATTACGTTGAAGTAAGTTATAGTTTTCTTTTGACAAGTAATTAGATTTTTCTGGTTATTTATTGATATGGCCGTTTTTCTTTGGGTTTTAAATGTCATAAGGTTTTGAGGTTTCAAACCGTAACTCAAGTTTTTAATTAAAAATAGTCTAAAGTAATTAAAGAAAGACAAATTATTATGTAAATGACATAATAATTTGTCTTTCTTTAATTACTTTTTCCCAAAAACCTAAACTCATTATTCATAAATGCATCGGTGTTCGTCTTTGCTTAGCCAACCACTAAAACGTCGCAAACTTAACTTACTGGACCGTGACTTCAATATTATGCCATTAGGCTGCGAATTCCAGTCAATATAAAATCTAGACTTACCATATCAAATAGTTATTTGGCTACCCAGATTGCTTTGAGCGGTTTGACTGCGTCTAAACGAGCACAGTCCGGATATTATCTCAGTGTCGTACAGCAATAAACAAGTAACGATACTGCTGTGGCTGCTGACTATGGCATTTTCTAAGCACCTCTGTGGCTATGACGTAGCGGATATTAAAAAATAAAATCTTATTGTGAATACTTTGGGTTTACTGTCGCGTATTTTTATGATTTTAAGAGTATCTCTAAGATCCTCGTTCAGCCATTTCACACCACATTACTCAAGAATTGATATACTATAGTGTTCTATAAATTTATGGTGCAAATCAGCAACATAACTCACCTCGTCCTAATATATTGCGGGAGCAATATGTCTGCGGTAGGCTTCAACTAATTGTCGGCCGCTAAGGACTTCAACTGATTTTGATGTGGGTGTATTTGCAAATTGACAAATGCATTAACTAAAATTTACTAATATGGTGAATTAATTTGGCAGATAATAAAACCATAAACAAACATGAAATGCGTTATAACTGACATAAAAAAGAAAAAAAAAATGGACTTGCAAGGAATTAGCTTCGAACACGTTTTTGGTAGCTTCAGTAAATTCGACCTTCATAAGTGCCCTCCTAGGGCTTAAACTGAATAAATGGCTTTGACTTTGACTTTGACATTTACACCCTTCCCCGGACAAGTTCGAAGATTGCTGAGGGGTCTTATAGTCAGCACCGTCACAAAACCGTTTTGGATCAGTGGTAATCGCATTTTCTTACCTTTCCCGGGTTTTTAAGTTGTATATAGAACTATTTGCTTTTTGGAAAACGAAAATACTCTGTTTGTTACCTTTTATTTTATTACCTTATAGAATACAGCAGCAAATAACTAATAGTTGTGTTCCTGCGCGTGAGTAAGGTCGCCAGAGCTCACCGGGGTGGGGGGAAGGGCAACGCGTGAGTGATACCCCTGGTGTTGCAAGCGTTCATTGGCTATGGTAACCGCTTACCATCAGGCGGGCCGTATGCTTGTTGGCCGATCATGTTGTATAAAAAAAAACAGTGGTACTTAATCGCATTTTCTTACCTTTCTTGGGTTTTTAAGTTGTATATGGATTAATTTGCTTTTCGGAGAAGAACGAAACTGCTGTGAATATACTTACAACTTGTTTTCAATTTCTAAAACGTTCATTTTCAAATGTTTTATTCTTATCCTAAACAATTATTGCTCTTGACAAACTATGTTAGCGAAAAATATGTAGGATTTGACTGTGAAATGAATAAAATGAGGAACAATAGTTTCCAATATGGCAATTATGCTAAGAGCTGATAACTAATACTTCAATTTGGATATAAATTGGTCTAAAATTGCAAAATAATTGTAAGTTAGGTCGGATCGTATTGGAAAAAAGCCAGACTTTGGACATCAATTTACAAAGAACAAAAGCTGAATAGAAGTGCCTACTACAACGAAAAATAAAACAGAAAATTTATAGATCCTACATAATCACAGTATTTTATAAATTGATTTATGACTAGAGAAACCAAATTAATAAAAAAAAACGACTATACTACTGAAGATTGTACGATAGCCCTGTTAGTGTGATATAATTATCTCGACTCGTTTTCCCGTTAGAAACTTCCTTATCTCATTTTGTCAGAAACAAACGATAAGGACAACTGCTTGTCTTCTGTCAGGCACGAGATTATCACGTTGCGTACATGTTAGCTTTACAGGACAAACATTTTTGTGTTTGACTATGTATCTAATATTTATAGTAGGTAAAAGGAATGTGTGAGGAATAATGTCCCAGAATATTTATTATTATTATGTCCTTTATTTATTTTTTATCTTAAGACTACTTTTTTATAACATTAATATCAAAATCAAAAACATTATAAAAAATCTAGCCTAAAAAGAATACATTTTTTACAATATTTCTAAACAAAAATAATAATATTATAAAAAAAACCTAATCTTAGTACACCGCCAGCAGCGGGGCAGGGCCCAAGCTACCGGTGGTTAGGGCTGCAGAGTGAGGAACCTCCTAACAATCCTAGCCGTGTCTAGGATTACTGCCTTCTGCATCTGACCCTTGATCCAGCTACCAAGTGAGAGCCTCTCAAGATGTTTATCGAGGCTCTTTGCTATAAGCCCGTTTGCCGACACGACTATCGGGACAATGATCGTTGAGTCCACGCTCCACATGGCGGTCACCTCGTGGGCTAAGTCAAGGTACTTACTTAACTTGTCCTTTTCAGCCTTTACGAGGTTCTCATCATGCGGAACAGTGATGTCAATGAGCATTGCCAGGCGCTGAGACCGATCTACCAGCACAATATCAGGTTTATTAGCAACAATAGTCCTGTCCGTGATGATAGAACGGTCCCAATAGAGCATAGCATGACCATTCTCGAGAACTGGCATAGGTGCGTATTTATAATAAGGCACCTCTGACTCGATAAGGCCATGTCGAAGAGCAAGTTGTTGATGGATAATCCTGGCTACTTGGTTGTGCCTATGCAAGTACTCGCCGTTAGCAAGATGCGAACAACCAGAAATTACATGCCTGAGAGACTCACCAGGACGGCGACACGCTCGACAGATGTCGGGAGTGCCATCCTTCAGGATGTACTTCCGGTAGTTGTTCGTCTTGATAACTTCGTCCGCAATTGCACAGGCAAAACCCTCGGTTTCTCCAAAGAGGTCACCAAATCGTAGCCAGTTTATCGACGCGGGTAAGTCAACATCAGTCCCTGTTAGGACCCGATAGAACCGACCGTGCAACTCTTTGCCCTTCCACACGTTCTTACGGTCCTCGGCTGTAAGTACCGCCGGTTTACGCCAGTTCTCTTTAGCTAAGGATAGCGGTGTGAGATTTCTATCAACTGCTACCACATCACGATGCATCCCACATTCGTTGTCTAGGAAATACTCCCTAAGATTGCACACCTCGCGGTTGTGAAGGGTTTTGACATTTAAAAAGCCACGACCCCCACATTTCCGTGGGATGTACAATCTCATGACAGACGAGCGTGGGTGGAGCATACGATGTGACGTTAGCAATTGACGGACCCTCCTATCCAGGGCGTCCAACTCAGTCTGAGTCCATCTAAGTATACCAAAGGTATACGTGAGTAGAGGCACAACCCAACTGTTGAAAGCACGTGACTTGTTGCCACCTGACAAAAGACTATTTAGTACTTTTGACAGGCGAAAAAAGAAACGCTCTCGCACCAACTGTTTTATGTCTCCATCGACGATACTTAAAGCCTCTGATATACCAAGATATTTGTAGGTTTCTACTTCGGAGAGAGATCTAAGAGTCATTGTCTCTGAAATCTGTAAATTCGGTGAATTTACAACTTTCCCCCGGTGAACATGCATGATCGCACACTTATCTACACCGAACTCCATCCTAATGGCACTACTGAAAACTTCTGTGGTTCTCAGTAACATCATCAAGTCTTGAGATTTCGGTGCAAACAACTTGAGATCATCCATGTACAACAAGTGGGAGATGATCTCACCCCCTCTCCGAAGCCGATAGCCTAGTCCTGAATCCTTTAATAGAGTGCTAAGAGGATTCAGGGCCAGACAAAACCACAATGGACTAAGACTGTCACCCTGGAATATACCTCGCTCAATCCTTATCAGACCATGCGGATTAGACGGAATCTCGCCGCTACCCGGATGACGAAGGACCGTGGTCCATTGTCCCATACATGTGCTCAAGAAGGATCTCAGGGTCGAATCAATTTTATATATCTCTAAAATCCTTTCAAGCCATGAATGAGGCACGGAATCATAGGCCTTCTTATAGTCAATCCAGGCAGCAGAGAGAACCCCTCTACTCCGACGAACCTGCCGACTAATGGCCATGTCTATGAGAAGGAGCTCCTTAGTACCACGGGACCCAACCCTACATCCATTTTGAGCGGGGGCCAAAATATTGTTTGCAACAATGTGTGTATTAATTTTTGCGCGCAAAATAGATGTAAGGAGTTTATATATCGTAGGTAAACACGTGATGGGTCTATAGTTCTTTGGCTCCGTGGTACTACCTGATTTGTAGAGCAAGAAGGTAATACCAGTGGTCAGAAAACTTGGAAGGGAACCAAGCTCGAGAGCAACCTGAAATTGCCCTGCCAAGCGCGAATGCGAGCTCCGAAACCATTTCAGCCAAAAGTTGTGCAATCCGTCCGGTCCAGGACTGTTCCAGTTATGGGTCGAACGGATTGCCCAACTTACGTCATCTGGATCAAACTGAATGGCTTCCATGTCTTCAATCGACTCACAACCGCGCTCAATAACGTTCATCCAGGTACCCTCCGTGTGAGTGACGGAACCCGACCAGATGCTGCGCCAAAACTCGGTCATGGCACTCGCCTCTGGTGGCCTCCCGTCACCCACACGTTGGTTGATTCCCTCCCAATCTCTATATACCTTCCTTTGGTCACTTTGGAAGAGGCGATTCTGTGTGTATCGTTTTACACGCTCCTTGTAACGGCGAATACGGTTCGCCCAAACGTAAACTTTCTGCTTCAGATAGTCGATGCGCTCCGTGACGCAGGTCATAAATTCTTGGGATCTAATACCAGTGCCTGAAAATGCCTGAGACACGTAGCGCATCACACGAGGACGATGGTTGCCCTCTCTGAAGCAGATTAGTTTTGCAATGAGGGTCCTGGCCGTACCAATACGTCGCTCAATTCTCAACTGCCATGCAGGTGTAACAGCGACGCCACGCATAGCTCGGTCAGTGTCCGGAAACTTGACACGAGCCACGCAACACGCCGCAATAGCACCGCAATAAAGAATCGAGTGCGTATCAACAAGGTCCTCACTATCTTCTAAGTAAGGAGCTAGCAAAGCGTCCAGGGCCCACATTAAGGCCAAATTACGTCTATGAGTGGGCAATCGCGGTAGTCGCGGCCTAGAATTGGATACATCACGGTACTGTTGAATCGCGTCCTCCAAAGCCCTCCTCAATTGCTCATTGGCCTGGGTACTTACGCTCATACTCATATAAACCTCCTCATCCGCTAATGGATCAGCCTGAGTTGGCACCAGCAACGGAGCTTGAATCAGTGCCGGGGCCACTAACGGAGTAAGCGGGTTCTGCCCCGGGACGGGGGTCACACGAGTAGGATGCACTTCCAGGCGCAGCCGATCAAGCGCAGACTCATCCAACAGTTTGCACCGTTGTATAGCCCGCACCTGATCCGACAGTCGTTGTGCGGAAACAGTAACATCTGGTTCAAGGGCCCTAAACAGAGATAGCATCCTATCACGGTAGGTAGTCAGGTTAGTTCCCCCCTCTGTAGCCCCATAATAGGCGCGCATGCAATTCTCATTATTTGTTTGAGTCCATCGCATGCGGCGCACTACACCACCGGTAGCGGGGGCCGAGTGCAGAGCAGAATGCCCCACAGACCCCAAGCGTGCCGGCAGCGGAGGTCGCCCCCTTGGACGTCGCGCAGGCGGTGATGGCGGCGGCGGAGGCGACGGACACCCGTCCTCGTCAGTTGACGCACTATCATTGAGGGGGGTCACGTAGACATCCCCCGATGAGGTCGACGCCGAGCTCGGCGAGGCGGGTGGAGGTGGTGGGCGTGCGCTCAAGTCGACCGCTGTTTTTTTCGATCTCGATCTCGTTATCATATTTGAATTCAATGCAATTTTGTATCCATTTGTCAGACGTCAAATAGACATCCCAATGATTTGGTATGTTTTGATGGGAATATTTTAAAATATTTCGAAATTCAGACTTATTTCAATACTTTTGGTTGATGCCATGATTTTAATAAATATGTAACTGTAATAATATGGATAGAAAATTAGTAAAAATTAAAATTTATATAACTTTTTCAAAAACCGAGGCCATCAGTGTCAGCGATTTTTTTTTTTTTTAACGGTATAACAGATATCTGGTTTCCTTAGCACAAGGTCGGTTTAGTCTGGGATCAGATGGCCGTGTATGAAGTATGGTCCCGAGATATTATTTATTTATCCACGCTTCTAGACTTATGTACGTATATTTTGTTTAAAATGAGGCTCTCAATATATTTTAACTTCAAGATTACAGAAACTGAAAGCCTGAAAGTGGCTGAAAGATTAATGATAACGTTATGTTACTGTAAGTTAGCGGGTAGGGTATATTTATTGCCATTATAAAAGCGTTTACATGTGAATACCTCTGCCCAAATACCACTTCGTCCCTTTATCGTAATATTATGACATTAATTGTTTCTGTATATGTGAGGATTTATAGCTAAAATAGATAATGCCTGGGGCATTATTCTCCCGCATTTCACGAGGTGGTGGATAAGGAAACCGTTGTAAATTATTGCTCAAAACTTGCAATATTTTATGCCTTTTTAGGGTTCCATGCCAAAAAGGTAAAAAAGGAACCCTTTAATATTGCTGCCGACTTGAAATTTTAAAGTGGGACTCTGGTTTAAATGGGGTAACGAATTCAATAAGATACGACTTCAATTGCATATTCGAATAAAGGTTTTTATTTTTTTATGCCACGTAGTTTTCGAGTAATGATAAAATATAAAATAGTCTGGGACATTATTCCTCACACACGGCCATCTGACCTCAAACTAAACAGAGCTTGTACAGTCGACGTCAAAGATATATTTACAATTGAAAGTTACAAAAAGATCTTTACATTAAAATAAGTTGCCATGTAATGTGACAAGTGCTTGTTTACATGATATATTACAGTTTTATATTTTCACTCAATGTGCCCAAAACATATATACACTATTATATAATCCATGGAATTTGCCACTTTTTCTGACTTATATTCGTTTACATGACAAGTTACATAATAATATTTACTCTTAATGTACCAAATTAAATTGCATGTAAAGCTCAATTTTAATATTTACAATCAACCATACATAAACAGTTTTATATTTCCTGGTAAATAAATACCTTTACAAACAATTGAAAGCAGCAGTCTAAAATATTGACAATCGTCGAAAAGAGTACCATACTGTCAAATGGTCTGTTTGTCTCGTTTTCGTGGTCTCGTTCGTTTAGATGACGCTATCAATGCTATGTCGAGTCTTTAATTCCGATGTTTACATTTAAACCATTTTCAGTATTTTTGATTTTCAGAGTTCCGTACCCAGAGGTTAAAACAGACCCAATTACTAAACCTCTAGTGTCCGTTCGTCTGTCTGTCTCTCACCAGGCTGTACCTATCTCACGAACAGTTATAACTAGGCTATTAAAACTTTCAGGCGATGTATTTCTGTGCCCCTAAGTTCAATAACAAATACTAAAATCAGAATAAAATAAATATTTAAGTCGAGCTGTTTATTTGTACAACAAATGTGATTTTTTGAAAATTGTACGGAACCCTTAATGTACGAATCCGACTCGCCCTTGGCCGGTTATTTTGTAAATGCATAGATACTGAAGAATACTAAGTTTAAATAAAAGTGAATTTAAGGCCGAACTTCCTTACGTAAGATAAGCGCGATTCGATGACTAACTGTATGGATTGTCATGGTCATGGGTATCTGTTGGATAAATGTCTATCTGTGGAATAAAAATTGGCCCTAAAGTTGTGCTTTTTAGCTTTAGGGGGCTTTTATTCTTGAACGTGGCTTTATTGTTATGTTGATCAAAAGCTGACATACCTACTTTCGTTTCTACTATACCTTTTGATTAAAAGACTTATGAGTACAGTTAGGTGTTTTAATTTTAAAAAAAGTGCTATACTAGTTCTATTAAAAAAAATACTTCTTATATAAATAATCATACAACGTGTGAATATCTTAATGTTTAAACATTTTAAAATCGTGTGTAGCCGCCAAAAGCATCCTGCACGTCTTGTAAGCGTTGGCCCATAGAGCGGACTAAATTTTCGCAGTAGTCAATACCGCGATAGTATTCCCACAGCTCGTGTACATGTTCTCTTAAATTTTGTTTGGTCTTTACCTTCGAAGAGTCCCAGTTTTGGACCATAAGACCCCACATGTTTTCAATAACATTCATGTCCGGGGATTTTGGTGACAACTTTATCAGTTCTATGCTATCTTGTTCATTGATCCATGCTTGGACTATACGGGAAATATGGACCGATGAGTTGTCCTGTACCAAATATATTTTTTATCACCAAATGAAGCTTTAAGTGTTGGTAGTAAGGGATCTCTGAGGATTTCTAAATAATTGTTGGCATTCATTCGTGTTGTGATTTCCACAAGTTCACCTGGACCCGAACTCGAAATCCACCCCCAAAAACCAATTGACAGACGTCCACTTCTTCTATCGACCAAGACATTTTGTTCGTCGTAACGCGTGTTTAGCGATATAGGGACACGCGTCCATCTTGGCGTGTTGTGAAGACCTTTTCGTCGATAAAAACCGCGTCTTCAAAGTCGAAATATTGATATTTATTGGCAAAATTCAACCGCAAACCTTTGTGCCGGTCAGTTAGTTGCGGTTTCCTCGCAGGGATTCTACGACGAAGTCCTGCACTCTTTAATCGTCTTCTGATTGTATTAGCACTAACATTTAATTGTTGTGCATATGTAGGTACGCTTATGAATCGCTGGACCATCACACTTTCTATAAAGCCCTGTCAGTGTATTCAGAGGTTTTTTTATTTCGGCCCTTAGATGAGTGACATTTCACTGTTCCCTCGTTGCCCCATCTGTTGATCCACAGATACACCGTTGGTCGCTGAAACAAGATGAGAGTGATGAGATTCACTATTTAATATTTCTCATAAAATTTAATATGTTATGACGTAAGGCCATGTTTATTACCGTCATTTGAAGGTTTACTTACCGAAATCCCCAGTTCTTCCGATATATCCGTAACCGTAGCTCCATATTCACGCGTGGTAATTATTTTGTGCTTTGTATGGTCGTCTATGCGAAACATTTTATTTAATATTGTTTATGAAATTTATCTTTACAATGACACTCGCAATGCATCAATGACGCTCGAAAAGATAAAACACTTCTAGAAATATCATAAATAGAATGGAATATTCTTAATATGAATTATTAAAAATAAGTACCTAAGAAGCTAAAGAAAATTATAGCAAGGAGGTTTCTTAAATAAAAGGTAAGCCAGAACGAAATAGATGAATTATAAAGAAATTTGTAAATATGTATGTAAATATGTTTTTGTAGCAGAATGCGTTAAAGTTTTTATGCATCATGAAACGTAAAAACAGAAATGTTGCTCTTGACGTGTATCACGTATGACACATTGAGTGTAAATATTATTCTGTAACTTGTTATGTAAACGAATATAAGTCAGAAAAAGTGGCAAATTCCATGGATTAAATAGTGTAAACATATTTTGGGCACATTGAGTGAAAATATAAAACTGTAATATATCACGTAAACAAGTACTTGTCACATTACATGGCAACTTATTTTAATGTAAAGATCTTTTTGTAACTTTCAATTGTAAATATATCTTTGACGTCGACTGTACTATGGAAGCCAGATAACTGATATACTACATATACTACTTTTCTTTTGTAAATACATACATATATAGATAATTACAACCAGACACAATGATGAAAAATTACAAAAACGGAGTTTGTAAAACAAGTGTATAAATATAAAAAAACAATTAGATTGATGCTGGTATAGTTAACACAGCACAGTTTTTATAAATCATCAAAAATCGTTCACAATCAAACTTATATTTATATTTTTTATTTTAACCACAATTATGGCTATTAACTTTTTATTCGCCCAAAAACGGTACGGAAACCTCAATGTGGGAGTCTCACTTACACTTGCCTGGTATTTTTTTCATAGCCTCATCACTTTTCAAACACTTTGTTTGTATAATTTCTTAAAATAAAATAATGTTAACTTGAAAACCGGCCAGGTGCGAATCAAGACACCAGCAGTATAGAAATTTGTACTCAGTACGATGTGGTACAGTCACGAGCATAAATATCCTAGTAAAATTCGAAATCTATTTTCTCATACAATAACAAATTCAAATTTGTGATAACACCTATATCATAATAGTATATTTACAATTAAAGTAAAAAATACAAACTATGATATATAGAAAACATCCTCAAAGCCCTCGCTGCTGTCGATAGGCAAGGTTCCCAACAGGCTGGCAGCGTTCCCTTTTTGGATGGCCAAGCTTATGCGTTGGCGGAAAAAGCTCCCAGCCCGTCGGTCTCCCGAAGCCTCGATGAGTAATATAATATAATTCGATTAATAGTATATTGGTTCAAAACATCATACAATTTCAATCAGTACATTGAGAAAATCGCGAAAATTTTGAATTTTGTTGTGTAATTATGCTCGTGACTGAACAGTTTGACACTTAGAAATAGTCGAATATTGCTCGTAAGAGATTTAACCCTACTTAGCGCATATAGTTCTCCATTTAAATGATTTCATACTGTAAAATTCTTCGATACCCCAAACGATGTGATTGTTTGCGACAAAAAAAAACAACTCTACTTTTAATATAGGAGACCATTTTCATTCTAAGTTTTTATTCGATATTATTATAACCTAAAACAAAATTAAAGTAAACAGTTATGACAAGAAACGATAAAGAATATTTCGAGCCTCTCGCAATTTTATATTCTGACTAGCTTCCGCCCCGCGGCTTCACTGATAAAAAGTAAGTATGTTATATGTTAATCCAGAATATAAATAAAATAAATAAATAAATATTCTGGGACATTATTCCTCACACACGGCCACCTGACCCCAAACTAAGCAGAGCTTGTAGAGAATATATTCCATCTGTGTGCCAATTTTCATCCAAATCCGTTCAGTAACAAACATCCAGGCATCCATCGATCCATCCTCACAAACTTCCACATTTATAATATTAGTAGGATAAAAGCGTCAAAAAATATATAAAAGACATAACTTTACAAAATAAATAAAGAGGTCGAAATCCTCAGCTTGACTGAATAATGACGATTTTTCTTTAGGGTTTCCAGTTGTATATTACGGGATTTGCGGACAAAATGAATTGCAGCCTACTACTTATTTATGGCACTGTATGAGTTCAAGAAAGTTGATGCAGAAGATTTATAAAAAAAAACAGTTTTTTAGACTTTTCGCTAGCTAAAAACAGCTTCAATATAATGTGATAACATGTAGATAGGTTTCTTTCGAATTTCTGTTAATCTGGTACTTCAAGTACATTTTTAGCTTCAATTGAATGAATTAAATTGGCGAAATCATGTGCAAAAAGTAGGTTTGAAAGTAAAATGTCGTATTCCTTTTTCAACCAAACCGATTTAAAGACAACCGATGGTGAAGAGGCGGAGTGGAGACTACGTGCCTGAAACCTTCGAGTGGGACGACTACTCTGATAGCTGATGGTGAAGACAGTTCGTAAATTTATCTAGCCCAGGTATAAGAGCTTAGGAGGAGAGAGGCCAAGAGGTTATGTTGTTGCGCTGTCTCTGGATATTTCTAGGTAAAATATAATATCTCACAGTTGGTAAAATATACTTTGCTCAACAATTCACCATTGCCATTCAGCGTGGCAGTGTTGCCAGCTTTCTACCACGGGGCTGAGATTTAGCAGAAATTGTCTATTTATAATTAGTTTTAAATTTGTTTTGTTTTATATATTTCTATTAAATTTATTTGTATACCTACTGCAAAATATTGATTAAAGCATTTTTGATTACTTTTATTTAACTTCGAAATTATAATCGTCACAATAATAGTAGTTCCATTACAAGCCTGAACGTCCAATGATTCTCCTCACATTGTAGCATTGAATACAAAGTTAGCCATTATGTCAGGCCTTTATGCTAATAGCTGTGTAGCTCTCACGTTTCACAGGATACCCTCAGACATGTCTAATATCGATTCAACCAAATTGAAGACGTTACGCGGTAATGGCCATGCTATTTGTAGCCATGATCTAACATGTATGTACATTCAACGAGCCTATAATTTGACATGATGGGCACTCAAAGCTATGGTTGCTATGGTAACATGGTATTGACAGCTCATCAGGGTGAAGCGCAATCAATATTATTATTATTACAGGTACAGTCAGCGTCAAAAGTAGATTGGCACTTAAGTACCGTGTCACATTACATTACACAATTCATAGTTTTCATACAAACTGTCATGAAAATGTCAATAGATGAAATAGATTTATTATGAAAGGGTACTAAAGTGCCAATCTACTTTTTACGCTAACTGTAATTTGCTAGTATGAAATTATTAATCAAATCAGACAGTAAATAATAACCTTAATATATACCTACTGAAATAATATTAAAAACTACTTATAAATAAAAAATGGGAATGCCCCAAATCGCTGCCGAGCGGAAGCGGAAGAAGCCAAAAAGGCTGGCAGCATTGCGACGCTGAATGGCAATGCCAATTCTTTGGGCAAAATATACGCCAGCCCTCTTGTCACGGGAAGCCTCAATTAGTCGAAAAGAGACCTCTTTAAACAAGCGATGAGCCTCCAATCCCCAAGGCCCCAGAGTTTCAACCCCAAACGCCGAAAATATATTAGTCCTCTGTAGACTAGCATACTTGCGACGCATAAGGCACTCTTGTTGTGCAGCAGCAGTGCCGGCAGCTACTGCGTGTCTGGAAGGTGGGATGGTGCGAGGGTGTCGACGCAAGTAGCGTCCCAGACCAGGGGCCTACCCATCTTCCAGGGCACCAATGACATACCGTCCGGTCTCTTACCATCGTCGCGCACCAGGCATACTTTGATAGTTGTTTCCAAAATATATTATACTGATACAGGTCACACCATATTTTCTGGTTATTTATCTATTATCTATCATCTATTTTTTACCACATATCGGTTGCATATTTTGAGATGCTATATTTTCGAAACATTTATTAGGTTCGTCATGTTAAACAACTTTAACTATGGGACCAACTTTGAAATCACAAAAAAACTTAAGCTTCTCATACTAAAGGTCAAGCCATCTCAAAATATCCATCCATTATAGGCCTATGTTTGACCACAATTTCACCATGGTAAGGCACTGGCTCTCAAGTGCAGCTGCCAACACTCCAATAGCTGCTTAGCGACAGATTTTCAACCAGCCACCGAGTTATGGTTTCCTCACGATGTTTTCTTTCAACTAAATGTGAACCTCATTGGAAGATTCAAACTCTAGGCATTTTAACATCACTACCACTGAGCTGAAAAACAGAGAACTGTTTTTGTAGTAAGAACTCTTAATGGAATATTAAAGTCAATCAATATTTATTAACCCTGTGGCTCACGAATGTCGCGTCTCAAAACTACATGTAAAAACAATAGAATCGCGAGTCAAGTTATTAATCAGTCCCAATACTTGTCTGAACAAACACATCAATTTAATAAGACGATTGACATTATAAACAAGACCTCAAAAAGCATTCTATTGAGTTTCGCTCGTTTCAGTGCCTTTAATTTATGATCGTCTGCCGATGACAGTTAACAAGTGACAATGGAAGAAATACCATTGTTAAACCTATGGATAATATCAGAAAACTTAATACCGTAATTTTTACAAGAATTCTTGTATAAATGCATATTATCGTAGATATCGCTGTATCTATAATTATTTATATATATATTTATTATTATACTTTATCTTTTTATTTAAATATTTATTTTTAACAATTTATATGATATATTTCTCTATACTAAAACTATAAATACAATGATCACTTTGTTACATAAAATAGTCTAAATTAAAAAAGTCGCTATCAGAAGGCAGCGTACCCAGAATGCTGGCGGCATTGCCACGTTGGATGGCAATGCTGATTTTCTGACCAAAATATAAGCCAGCTTTCTGGTCACAAGTTGCTTCGACCAGGCGTTTATCTTTAATTTATTTAAATAGTAATGTTAAAATACCTGATATAATAATTCCAGTACAATCTTTGTTTATTTTGAATAATATCATTTCAATTTACCTTAGTATTCGTAATACTAAGTGCATTAAAATATTTTTGGTCAATATAAACATTGTTCACGTTCTATATAAAGATGACATTTCGTATATAAAAGCGTTGAAGAAACAAAAGATTATTTGCTTTATTCATTTGTTTGGTATTAATATAGTGTATATGTTGATGACTATATGTTACACGGCAAACGTATATAATAATATGAGTCGTACAATAAACATGCTGGTTTATGTTCTGTCTAAAATATTCCAAATTGTGGCGTCTGTTCGTTATTTCACGGAATTTGTTGTTTATTATATATTTATCATGACTATGTCCAATTTGTAACAATGTCTTAATAGTTCCATATCTGAGATTGAAATTGGTTTGAAATGGAATTTGGCTATGAATATGAATTTGCTAATAAAATACAAAAAGAAGAATTAAAGAAATGGGTGAAAAATTTTAAACACTTGAGTACGTGTACTAAAAAAAATAATGAATGCTTCGTTTATCAGGTAACAAACAATTTTGAAGTTTTTTGATTCGGTATTAAAATAAAAAACTGATAAATTTAATATTTTACTATCGTCATAATAATGATACGCTATATGTATAAATATTGCGTATAAAATTTTAAATATTCTTATTAATGGAGTAAGTTCTAAGTATTTTTTTTTTACATTATGTTATACAAACTATACTATATAGAAAATATCCTCAAAGCTCTCGCTACTGTCGATAGGCAAGGTTCCCAACAGGCTGGCTGAAATAACTCCCAGCTCGTCGGTCTCCCGAAGCCTCGATGAGCTTGGATGATAAAATCCGAGCAAATCGCCGAGCCTCGAACCCCAACCCCATGAAAAAATTATGGGGACTATGCGTATTATTTAAATTTGGATTTTTCAGCACCGGCCGCTGGAAAAGTTGCCCGGAAAAATCGATACAAAGAATGAGCTTTTTTTCTATGAGATTTTTGTATGAACTCAAGATCATACAGGACAACATTTGTCTGCACAGCTATAGTATATTTATATATATATATATTTTTCATGTTACATATGAGTACTTTGAGACTAAAAACACAATACTCCTTTTATTACACTTTACGATGGCATCAATATCTATCATAAACGCAGGACAAAAAATTATAAATGAAAAAAAAATCCTGATAAATTATCAAATCAAATAATCCTTATTGCAAATTATCGGCAGGTGAGTAGAACTGGGTAAATTAACTTCCTTGTTAGAAAAAAGCATAGTTCGTATTTGTGGGCATTAGGTACCCCTCTATAAGCTCTATGTCTATAGAGACTTGAAAGTATGTTTAGTATTTGTAAATTTGGTTTGATTGTTAAATCAACTCACGACAGTTTTTCGGAATTTATTTTATTTCATACTCTATTTAACCTTCGTGATCATTTATACTAAGAGGAAGATCAAATTACGAATAGGCGATTTTAAGACGATGATAGCTCAGTGGTAGTGACGTCGGACGCCGCGGCGAAGGTCGTGTGTTCGAATCCTACAATGAGCTCGAGCTTTCGGTGAAGGAAAACATCGTGAGGAAACCATAGCACGGTGGTAGGGTACTTTACTGGCTGGCAAGTTGAAAATCTGTCGCCAAGCACCTACTGGTGTGTTCCGGCAGTTTCACTTGAGAGCCAGTTCCTTCTAGGCTTTGTGTGTACTTATCACCTTCGGTCACATCACTTATCATAGTGACATTGTGGTTAAACACAAGTCTATATAAAGTAAAAAAAGGCATTATATCCAATAGTCAAATTTGCACAAGTGGTACCTACCTACTAATACATTATAACTTACTTCTAAAACCTTACTGCGGCGGTACTTAAAATAAAAATTATTTGATTTTCATTTTGTTTGTTTCGGCTAATCTCTAAAACGGCTGGATCCATTTTGACGGGACATTTACTGACAGATAGCTGATATTATAAGAAAAAGCTGAGGCTACTTTTATTATTCCGGGAACGCCGGTGGAACCGCGGGGAACAGCTAGTCCATAATATGGAATGATAACTTTGATGGTAACTTCAGTAGCTTCGACGTTCTTAAATTCCATTCTATGGTCCAATCTGTATGAATGACTTTGACTTTGAGATAAAGTAAACTAATGCTTGGTAAATATGTGTCTAAAAAAACCTACATATATATATATTATTATATTTCAACATCACAGATAAAGAAAGAAAGAAAACATTTACAGATAGTTAGTACCTATAACAGGTGTTTTGTAAATTTTGAACGAAATTTGAGCTATTAGTGTTGTTTATTTTCTACGTACCTCTAATAAACCCAGTACTCTAAGGCGAAGATAACTCAGCGGTAGTGACGTCAGACGCCGCGGCGAAGGTCGTGGGTTCGAATCCTACAATGAGCTTGAACTTTCGGTGAAGTAAAAAATCGTGAGGAAACCATAGGGTACTTTGTAGTATACCCGCCTGGCTGGCTACCACCCTCAAGTTGAAAATCTGTCGCCAAACACCTATTGTGTTCCGGCAGCTGCACTTAAGCGCCAGATCCTTCTAGGCTTTGTGTGCTTACCACCTTCGGCCATATCATCACCTACCATAGTGAGATTGTGGTCAAACACAAGCCTATAGATTGTAAAAAAAAAAACTTACTTAGTTGTTGAAAAAGTTAAAATATTATTATTTTCAGGATTCGATACATCTAAAACAAAGTCAGTGAAAGATTTCCTGAGATTGGTAATAACGAATCCCATACAAATCAACGTTCTGCCCTCGGCTTTGCTTGGAACATATCTACTACCGGCTTCTCTGTCATTTTTGGTCACTAATATGATACTTTTATTACAATTTAATAATGTTTTGTAATATTTAAAATGGGAAATTAAGTATATATAATTGTATAAAACATTCATTCTGATGTAAAAAAAAACTATGTAACGTTTTCTATATAAAAAAATGTTACATTATACGCTATATACATTAGCAACGCCATAGTTTCGCTTCTGTAAAGTGTACATGTTCCTTTTTTATTGTTAATAATCTATTATATTATGGTTTTACACAAACATGTACGGTCAGCGATATATGTAAATGAACAGTTCAACTGTACACTAAAACTAGAATCCGTCAGCTATTTATGTTGCTGACTGTACAATCTAATTCTCACCATGGAAAGTAATGAAATAATACTATATTCAAAGCTGAATTATAGTATAATGAGAACATGGACATCGATTGAAACAATATCTTAAAAGCTTTGACCCACCCAGACCTGAGTACAAATAAATAGGTACTGAGTAATTATTAAGGCATGATATTATTTGTTATTATATTATTGAAAAATAGAGTCCGACCGAAGCTTCGGCTTCGGTTTCGGCTTGGGCCACCTTCGGAGAATCGGATATCATGAATAGGTATGTTCATCAAAAATATCACAAAAGATCTTCAAGAAGTCTTATCTACTTTTTGATGATACTATTTTATATCTTTGTGTGGCAATAATAAAGCATAATTTTATTTGCAAAAAAAAAACGTATGATAAAAAATTTGCCCAACAGCAAGGTTCCTTATTGATTGGTAATATCTCACACGAAGCGATTATCAGAGGAATGAATTATCAAGTTGTCAAACTAATCTTAACGACCTTAGTTTCAGTAGGGCTGTCACACTGTAAAATTTATTATACTTGTTTTGTTTGTAACAACACGTTACTTCATGTTCGATTTGTTGTACTATATTGAATTGGGATACAATTCCAACCAGCCTTGATGTTCTGGGTGAAATGGAAATAATACTTACTAGGTAGGTACCTACTAATCTTTTGTTTTGGGAAATTAAAAACTATTAATAAATATGAGGTGGTATATAATGAAAGAAAATCTTGATGCGTTCTATCAAATTCATAATACGATACATTGTTCCGTAAAGGCTATGGCAAAAGTTGGTCCAACAAACACTTAATTGCTCTTGTTTTCTTTTGTTGTAAAACCAGCTATAACATACTAGCTAATCACTGGTGTGCATTTGTAATAGGTATAGTTTTATTATATTTCAAAAAACTTCTCGGACGAGCGCACGACTCACCAAGGTTTCATTGCAATCAGATTAATGGTATAGGAATGCATACGTGACAAATAAACATACTTTCTTTCTTTCGTTATTTCTATTTTTTAATTCAAACGATTGAAAATCAGTCAGACTATCCACCTGATAAGTGGCCAGCATGGGCCTCATGAAAATTTGAAACATTGAATTGGATTGATCATAAAACTACGCGAAAACCGTAATGCACTCATTCAACATCATAGGAATGTCCCAAAATCATCGCGTGGATAACTGAGGCTGCTCGAAGTTATGACCATGAGCCTAACATCCGTTGAAGATGATTCGATGATAATGGAGTTTTCTATATATAAACTAGCTGTCCCAACAGACGTTGTCCTGTCCAAACTCGATTACGACGCCATCTACCGGGTCCAATTGTATTTTAAAACCATCCAGGGACCCACTCATATATACACACAAAATTTAATTCAAATCGGTCCAGTCGTTTAGGAGGAGTTCAGTCACATACACACGCACACAAGAAATATATATATTAAGATATAAAAGAAGAAGTCCTGACTGGAGACCGATATAATTTATCAGTCACCTGTCAGTTAGAGCAGAGCAGAGCCTAAACTGCAGGTCCTAGAAACACGAAATTTGAAGGGTATGTTCCTTTTAGTGTAGGGGTGTACAAAGAAAGGATTTTTCGTAATTCAACCCCAAAAATAGGGGATCGCGGGTGAAACCGTGTAGCAGTAAGCTAGTACTATATAAACTAATCGTTCTATTAAACAAAGACAAAGAGATAATTTATTACTGTTAGCAAACTTGTCAGATAAGACATAAATATTTGCCATTGTCAACTTGTATTTAGTAAATAGTGCTCAAACGAAAGCCTTCTTAGGGTCAAGGTTAAATTGCCTTTGCCGTATAAGTTTTATTTTATTATTCTATTAGGTACTTACTGAAATGGGAATAACGTACAAAATAATAATTGTTGTTTTTATTTAAATATCTTTGTATACACGTCAAAGTAATATGTTTTTTTTGTGCTGCTTGTATGTGACCTAAGAAATATTTATTTTCCTCAATATACATTAAAATATAAATAGTAATTAGTAGTAGTATTAATTGTAAATATGTAAATAAATAAAATCTATAATTAAGTGAAATGTTAAAAAAAAAAAAAAAAAAAAAAAAAAAAAAAAAAAAAAAAAAAAAAAAAAGTAATTACTTGTTTTAGAATATGGAGTTTTATAGGATGTCTTAGCACACATTATTTTCAACCGAGACAAAATAGCATGATGAAGTAATAAAACAAAACGCCATCTTGGTTTGCTAAGCCGATGGAGTAAATAAATTAAGTACCTACCTGTACATCATTTGTAAAAGTCAATCCTAACTAATATTATAAATGCGAATGTGAGTTTGTTACCTTTTCACGCCTAATCGTGATGAAATTTTGTACGCAGATAGTCTAGGTATGGAGAAGGACATTGGCTACTTTTTTTCTCGGGGACGCGGGTGAAACCGCGGGGTGGAAGCTAGTAAAATATAAAATGATTATCTTGTTACAAGACACAATTCTGCAACTTATTAATACCTTGTCAGATAAAGCTATCTATCCACTAACGAGTTCAATTAACGCCAAGAATGCAGAGGGCCCTTTGTAGAATCAAACGCGGAACCGAAGCTGGATTTAATTATTTAACTTTTTGACAGTGGCTGTAAACTTCTTGTTTTTAATTAAACAACGATCTTACGGAAATCTTCCAGTTTGTATTGAGCTGCTGGTTTTAGACAGTATCATATTTCAAAGTTTATAATTAAATATAGCTAATACCTATTATTCAAAATTTATTGATACATTTCTATATGCAACGGTTACGCGGTTATTAGAAAGAAATACGCGAAATAAAAAATAAAAAAACACTCCTGACGCACTCCTGTGCACATTACGCACAACTTTTTTTATTGAACAAAAGTAATGTGCGGTCCCGCCAGGAACGAAGTTCAATATATAATAAATATTGCAAGCATTTTATATACAAATAGCTATTCCCTGCGGTTTCACCCGTTCCCGGGATAAAAAATAGCCTATAACCTCCCTCAAGAATTGGGCTCAATGCAAACTGGTAGTTTCAAACAAACAAAAACTCTTCAGCTTTATTGGGTTTTTTGTATTTTTTTTAATTCTTGCACCTCCGAGAAAGTCGCAAGGAGGGTGCATAGCTGGTGACGTCACATATTTTATGTGTAAAAGACACAGGCGTTATACGTGAATGAATTACAATTCAACGTATCAAAAAAGCGTTATCACTCCCATTTCTGCCAGGCAACTCCTACCAGCGTAAAGGAACTTTGTTCCAAAAACAGCAATTCAGCAGCATTCAATGTCTGAACCGTCCAAATTACTTGAGTTGAGTTGTTAAATTGATTTGTTACTCCATTTTGTTTGTATGCCTCTAGTTCTAACATTAACGTAAGTAACGATTTTATCAAATGAATTTAGCCCAATTAATTAAATATTTATAAAATACGTGTAAGTTTCAAGGCGATGATAGCTTGGTAGTAACCAGTGGATTCATATCCAATGAGCTTGAGCTTTCGGTGAAGGAAAACATTGTGAGGAAACCATAGCATGGTGGTAGGGTATTTTGTAGTACCCGCCTGGCTGGCTACCACCCTTATGTTGAAAATCTGCCACCAAGCACCTATCTGTGTGTTTCAAAGTCAAAGACAAAGCCATTTATTCAGTTTAGGCCCTAGAAAGGCACTTATGAACGTCAAAGCTGCTGAAGATTCGGAAGTCGCCTTCAACTGAGAAGAACCAGCAAGAAACTCAGCAAGGTTACATTTTTTATATATTTTTTGGATAGTCTGACAATAAAATATTTTAATGAATTTTCAATTTTTATTTCATTTAGAAAGAAAAAAGAAAGAAGAAAGAAAGAAATACATTTATTCAGGACAACACACAACATTACATTAAGTAGACCTACTCACACACGACATACTATATAAAACACAAGAAACAAATAATAATGTAATGTTGCGTGATGCCCGGAATAGGTTCCGACTCAGCATAATGCTAGGGTTACAAACTAAACCTCGCGCTGGTTTTCAGTCGGAACCCACGTCCATGACATCACGAACATACAGTGACAAACCCACAAAATTTAAAAACAAAATAACATTAAAATGAACACAATAACATCTAATATATAGAAATCATTAAAAGGATAAATTCAATACCCTACTTTAAATGATGGTCGGACTGATAAACTGACTGGTCGGACAAACCGTGCGAGTTTTGTAACACGTGTCAATGTGAAAGGGCCATGCGCCCGACGACCGCCACGTCTACTATTTCATGTTCTTTTATACACAAGTACTTAATTAAATTTATTAAATGCCAATCTTTGTTTATAAGTATAAAATAAGTAGATAAAAAAACCGATCCATCACAAAGCACAAATTACCATAGTATTGAGAGACACGGATGAAATGTATGGTAAATAATGGATCAATAAAGCTCTATTGGGGTGACATAAACCATCTTCAGTATTATATTCAGGGGCGCGAATGCGTGTGCCGCAAGTCTTTAAATATTTTATATAGGTTGTTGTCATAAAAATATTACACCTATGTACAGTCAGCGGCAAAAGTATCTTGGCACTTTAGTACCGTGTCACACAATTCATAATTTTCATACAAACTGTCAAGAAAATGTCAATAGATTATTATGAGAGGGTACTAAAATGCCAAGCTACTATTGCCGCTGACTGTACATGAAAAACTTGTACCTACAACGTGAAACAATATTGATATATATCTAAGTACATGCTTCCGCTCCGTGGTTCCACCTGCGTGCTCGCGATATAAAGTTTTATAAATCCAGAACATAATTATATCTGTGTGCCAAATTTCATACATTCACACACACACACTTTTGCATTTATAGTATTAGGAAGATATTTTAACAGTTGTATATGTTCCTGCCCTGTGCCCTGTGGTTTCACCCGGTTTCCCCTATTTTACCTCATTAAGCGTTAATTTCTAAATGTCCATTTTTTACCTACACTATACTAGAAGAAACCTGTGTACAAAAACATTTTGGACAGCCCTATTCTGATTGTATGGGATTACTAAGAAATGGGTACTATTAAAAATTCTGTGCAATGAATTCATGCAGACTTTTGACGAATATCTGAGATGAAAAACAAACGAAGGGTTGAGTTTGAAAGGTTCTGTTGTTATGAAAACTTTGATGTTGTTTTTCTCCGAAATTGTTATGGTTTCAGCTCTTATTCCTTGAGTGATAACATGTGTGCCACCCAAAACCCTTTGACTTATGATTACATAGTCCTTAGAGAGACTGCCTTGTACAATTAACATACCTAATAACATCATACAGGAATTAATTGTCGATTATGCATCTATAATACCACCACAGGCACTTTAATTAAATTAGTTACACGTTCGATATTACACCGAAGCATTCGTGTCTTGGAATAATCAACCGCATAATAATTGGTATTGGGGGTATTAAGTATACAGAGATTAATTAAAGTTTGTTTTTAAAGTCATCACGGATATTTCGAGATGTCATGATTTTGAAACCTATGCTAGGTTCGATATGCTGAATGACTTTCTGTGTGACCAACTCTGAAATCATGAAAAAAAACATAAGTACCTACCTATATTTTTTTCATACATTTTGATAAAGCAAGCTCTTTTTAGAATGAAAAAATTGAAATTATTTTCACGATTTTAGAGTTGGTCCCTTTAATAAAAAATATTCAAAATGAAGCTTATATAGGTTTCCAAAATATGCCACAAAATTTCTATATATAAAAGTTTTTTTTTTCACAAGAGCTATACAAATTCTCTGTCGTCCATTTACTTATTACAGATCTAAGTACGCTTCTGATATAAAAAAGTGAGAACATTAGTTGAATTTCGTATAAATAATATCAAGAGCACGCGTTGCTATTTTGTCTCTGTGTTTATGTCTACTTCAGCCCTAAAAAAAACCAAACACTACAACAATCGTCGTGATATAAATCACAAGAGCCATATTTCCAGCATGTATGTATTCTATTTCGTTACATTTAGCCGCCGTAGGTGCCGCTCTCTGTAATAAAAACAGTTTTTATTTTGGAACCATCACAGTCACTGCTGAAACACGACGTGCATCTTCCATTAAGCAAAAAGCTAGAATAAAGTTGTAAACACACATACATATTTCACATAATAATAATGTTTTATTATATACTAGCTTTCATCCAGCAGTTTTGCCCGTATACCTGAAAGGGTAAGTAGATATGTAAAGGACAGAAAATTTTCATTAGGTCTCCAGTCTCCCTAAAATCAGTGTTCTTGCGGAATTTATCAGAAAAGAAATATTTTTTTTTAGTCATCAGAAAAGCAATAAATGAAATATATTTTGCGTTATTTTAAAGTGTGAGATTTGACGTTTCCAATACAAATTTTATTTTTTTAACTAAAAAAAAATATTTCTATTTTGATAAATTCCGCAAGAACACTGATTTTAGGGAGACTGGAGCCTTAATAAGAAAAATGCCACTGTCGTCTGATTTTGATGTCCTACTACCGAACAAAACCGTATGTCTGCTATTTAGCAGCCACAACTCTAGATCCCTATTATACTTCTAAATAATTATAATAGTGTCCAGTGGTCAGTGTATCCCCATCTTTTATACAGGACAGCATTTATACACCATAATGACGCAACCACCGCGCAGCACTAATGGCCCCTGAATACTGCAGTTTTTACACCTCTGCCACTTTACCTACTCTTAGGTATTTAATCCTAATGTACAATGTCTCCTATCTTTCAGTTATTTCATGTACTCGTTGATCTGAAAGTTGGAATTTCATTTGCCTGTACGAATGTGAAACGGCAGAAACTAATTATTTACAGACATTCTAATTTGGAATAGAATAAAATATAGATTTCCCTTAAAGTTTATCATTTTAAACCTAGCCTAGGTTAAAGGTCAATTATATCAACTTACTTTGACGTACCTACGAGTAACTGTTAAATATGGCGTTAACCATCGCTAACACACCCGGGTTGTTTCACGAACTGTTAGTTCTTTCCTCACTTTTCTTCTTTTTTATGTCATGTTCATTTTCAAAATGTAATGAATGTTTTAACGTTAAACAATCCTTTGAAACAATCCGCCTCAAGTAGGTATTTTTCTTTGAAATTAGAGATTCATACAGAAGAAAAAATCCAATATAATTTATACTCTACCATAACATTTTTGACGCACACTTCAAAGAAAGCTTTCATCTCATACTAATAATACAGTGCGATGATAAATATAAAAAAAACTGGCCAAGTGCGAGTTTGACTCGCGTACGAAGGATTCCGTACCATCATCTATAAAAACGGCAAAAAATCGTGTCTGTTGTATGGGAGCCCCTTTAAATATTTATTTTATTAAATGTTTTGTATTTGTTGTTATAGCGGCAACAGAAATACATCATCTGTGAAAATTTCAACTGTCTAACTATCACGGCTCATGAGATACAACCTGGTGACAGACGGACAGACAGACAGACGGACAGCGGAGACTTAAATAGGGTCCCGTTTTACCCTATGAGTACGGAACCCTAAAAAAACCTTTTTTTCTGGGACAAATCAATACTTCTGGCATAAAGACTAGAATGTTAAAGGAAATGAGGTCCTGAAACTTATTTCCGTTAAAACTCCTTGAAATAGACGAATACTGTTCAGATTTATATAAAAAAGGCACTAGCTTTTTTACACGTGTAAGTAAGTTTACTTAAATAATATGTTTTAAAAAGCTCTCTGATGCTCTATATCAAAGCATGGTACATTTTTCAAACGTTATTTGTCTCAACGTTCTTAAAAGTAACGAAGTTTTGTTTTTCAAACAAGTTCACGTTGCTCAATAGCTTAAATAAGGACTGAAAATTAAATAATATTAGGTATCAAATAAAGATATATTTTTGGATTCATGATAGCAATATAGTTATACTCTTATATACTCTTACGTACTATGGTGCATTACATTTATGTAGGTATCTATGTTTTTTTTTAAATTTATTTTATCAAACAACAAATATTGAAATTAGCGTAGTATGCTAAATGTAAAAAAATCCAAATTTATACAATTAAAGAATTTATACAATTATTGTATATACTTGTTGTAAATAAATGTACGGTTTTAATTTCAAAGACAGTTATTTTTTTATGTGTTTTAAATAACCTTATTCTAGTTTTCTTCTTACAACAGTTCCATTTTTTATTTATTCAGATAACAAACGGTCACAATTCAACTTTCAAAAATACTTTTGCTAAGAGATCGGAATAACTAAGACTGTTGTGTATAATTTTCATTAATTCTTATCACGTGAGAATAATAAGTTTATATAATAATATAAATGTAGACACTTTGATATATTCTTTGATGGTTGTTATTAAATCTCAGACATTTGCTGTAAAACTTTAAGTTCGTATAGTGCAGTAAACTGTAGCGACATATACAATAAAATCTGAAATATACGGGGTAGTTCCGCCACGTTTACAGTTTCATGTATGTGTCATAACTGAATTATATTTTAAAATGGGTAAAACTACCATTGAGCCTCCGGTCTCCTTAAAATCAGTGTTGTTGCGGAATTTATCAGAAAATAAATATTTTATTTAATGCTTTTCTGATGACTGTAATATATATGTATTTTATAACGATAGCAAATAAAGTGTTAACAATTTAAGTGCCAATTCATTTCAAATCGAATAACTTGTCATAGTGTATGGGAAAATTCTTATTTGTGTCCCACAGAGACAAATATCGTTTTTTCTTGATTCTAAGCCACAAAACTGGATAATGTTAGACAATCTTAATAATTCTAAAGTTATATAAAATCTATTGTTTATCTCAAACAATATTTAAACTAGGGGAGATAATTTAGCCACATTTAGAACTTCATACATTACCTTTAGGCGTGCCTTATGCTAATATTCTTATTTCAAATTAAAACATTAGAACAAGCGCTATATATATCTTACAAACTAAATTTAAATAACTTTATTAAATTGCAAGAAAATGATAACGTTGCCGATGGTGAAGGACACCACCAATGGTAGCATATGCAACCCAAGTGGTTGAGAAGCAACCAGCTTTACCCTTATTGGGTCCGTGTTTGTTATACGATGGAGGTCCTTTACGCGTTTTGCTTCTGGTTTTTCTGGGGCTGGAAAATTAATTAATGTATAAGAAATGCTGTTTTGTATGTCATGTTGATCTGTGCACATAATATGGACGTGGCGCTTATTTTCAATATACATTAGATTCTGAATTTTCATACTAAACTATAACTAGTACATGGTATCTTCAGTAGCTCCAACGTTCATAAGTGCCCTTTTAGGGTCTAAACTGAATAAATGGCTTTGCACATAATATGGACGCGACTCCAAATTTTAATGGTAATTAAAGATGTTTTAACAATTATTTAAAATTAATAATATACTTATTTGAGTCTCAGTATGGTGGTTACGCGGCCGAAGGAGGTAAGCACTTCAAATTTTTCTATTTGCAAGGTCGGCAACGCGCGAGTAAACCCATGTAGGGCTAATATGTACGCAACGTGATAATCTCACGCATGAGAGACAAGCAGTTGTCCTTATCGTTCGTTTCTGACAAACTGAGATAAAGATAGATTCTAACGGGAAAACGAGTCGAGATAATTTTCTCGTGGTGGACATGTAAACCCTGCAGGTATTGCAAGCGTCAATTCTTTGGTCGTTATTTCCCACCTTAGTGGTACAAAAAATGTTATAGTTTTCATTTGCTATATTGTATTTTTTTTTCTTTATTCACCTTATTATGGGTACCATACAAATTTTACTGTTACCTTAATTTTAATGTAAAAATAATGTTATATAAACTTTAAACTCACTTGTTGATAGAAGGACGTAAATTCTTGACAGAGTTCTACTGAGAATGGCAGCTTCATTGTGTATCATTTGAGCAGGTATTAGAATTGAAATTGTAACGCAGGAGTGTAAAATTAGCATGTATAATAGATTTTTTGTCGGAAAATATTCATATACAACCTGAAAAAAATTAAGTAAAAATGAGCGATGTCTGTTTATTTATTACTAGCTTACTTCTCGGGTTTTGTTCGTATTTTCGAGGGTTTTTGAGATCCTGAGAAAGTGTAAAAGTATTCTTCGTTTTATACTAAGGACGATCAATCTGTGTGCCGAATTTCATTGAAATCTGTTCAGAGATTACGACATGATTGAGTAAAAACAAACTTACGCATTTAATAGGTACTTACATTTTTCAAAATAATATTCAAAAGTCGATAACTTGTGAATAAAAAATGTTGGCAGCATATCGATAGTGTAATTAAAATCTGTAATTAATTGTACTGTAACATCAGTAAAGGTTTGATAGTAAATTATTGACATTTCAAAATATTTCCCCTACCTGAATCCCAAAACAAATGTTAAATTGTTTACAGCAATTCGTGAAGTGCAGATATGTCTTGAACCACTTTTCAACTAAATTGTTATCAATTACAGGAACATACTTCGGTTTCACTTGCAAACTATTATTCAATTCTGTTTCAGTCGTACTTATTTCATGGTTAAAACATTTGAGTAACATGTTCATTATTATTAACAGAAAAATAACAATTAATTGTTCCAATATAAAAAACATTTCCAACCATCCCTGGGCTATGATCATACTTATATAACGAAAGCGACTCACTCCCAAAAAATTAAAGCGGTCTACAGTTTTAATTATTTGCAAAACTATCCTTATAAAAGTAAACATAATGACAATTAAAACACAAATTACATCCGCATTCCTTAAAAACTTAATGTATCTTTCATTTTCTTTGAAATTTTGGTGCAAAATATTTAAATTCGTTTGAAACATTTCGAATGGGCGCTTGTTCTTCAAACTAATGATTTCAACGAATATATAAAAAGCTAATGGTATTAATCGAAAAAAGTGGAGCATTAATTGTATAGTTGGATTCTTTTCGATGCTTACATATGATACAGTATTATACAAGATTGCAACTTGTATAATTGAAAAGATAACGACGTGCGCCATAATGAATCTCTTTTTCTTACATGAGAAATAGTTTCTGTAAATACACAAGATATTTTCCATGATCAATAGTCTTTTTAATACTTTTATATCCATAATTTCACTTGGAGCTCTCTCGACGTCAAAGTCCGTAATAATATCTTTTATTTTTTCCTCAGAATAAGTTCGAACTATATTAATTTGAAAGCCCACAGTAGTTAGTGCATAATTTATCATTAATTTAAGTGCTAGCCGATAGATATGAAGATTAGGGTTGATTTATTATCTTTTTACATAATATAAATTATTTCTATTAATCAAATAATAAACTTGAAAATACTATATTTTGCTGCTTTATTTTGTTTTGTTTTGAATGAATTTTGATTTACTCGAACTCATCAATGAAACTTAGGTAATACACATCGAGTCTTGATTGATGTTATCTCGTAAACTATGTATGGAACATTTATATGACGTTTTGTATTATTTTTACATATATCATATACACACCTTACAGTTATGAGACATCAAAAGGAACACGTTGTATAAATAAGAATAATGAATAGGATTACGAAAATGTACATAATAACCAAGTGATTACACAACGTGGTTAAACTGCAAAGTAACAATAACGTACGTAATGATGATGGAAAGCCCAATAGGTATAAGATGCATTCCTAACGATACTCCGGATAACACCTGTATTTCAATACGGTTTGTTGTCACAAGTCGCAGGAAATCCTTTAATAATTTCAGGGAAGGTTTATTAGGATCTGAAATAGAGAAATAGATGAACAAATGTTGTTTTTGAAATTATAGTACTAGATGCTCCAAGTTGTTCCCAGCGGTTTCACTCGAGTTTTTGCGAGACTAATGCACGGGATTAAATTTATATATATATATAGATTAGGGATGTTACGGAGCTTGGATTCCGATATGTCGGAACTTCCGATTGATCTTACACCTCCGGTTCCGACTTCGGTTCCGATACTTTTAAATCGGAGGTATTCGGAGGTCGAAACATAGCGGCGGCCGCGGTGCGGGCCCGCGGCAGCTGCAGTCAACTTGTACGAACAGGTTTATGTATGTCGCTCGGGGAGCACGCGTTCTGTCATCGATTAATATTTCACTTGTTTAATTACCTTACTGTAATAAAAATGTGATTATTTTTGTTTGTGACACCTATAATTATCTAATACCTCTAAATAAATAAATAAATACCTTTAAACCTGTAAAATAAAACTGTTGCTTCATATATTTTGGTCGAGTAGCTATTGAACTTTTGTATGGAATAGCTGATAATTTTTTCATGATTTCACAGTTAGTCCCATAACAAAAGTTGTTCATTTTGATGAGTACTTCCACCCCTGCAAGTATTGCCAGTGACAAAAATGTGACCTATATTAATATATACCTAGGTTTATTATTTTTTAATTAAAATTTAAGAGGCTGACTGACTAATGTTTGTAAGTACTATTTTATTTTTTTGCCTGCCCTTAACACATCTTTCTTATGCCACCATCTCCGACTCCGACTCTGACTCCACCTCCGACTCCGATAAACCAAATTTAAAATCTCCGGCTCCGACTCCGGTTCAGATAAACCACCTCCGTAACATCCCTAATATACATAGATACACAAAACAAAAAATAGCTCACTTACATATTGAGAATAGGCTGTAGAGTCTTGATAATGATCTGTTCAAGGTGACCACTTCATTTTGAATCCTCTGACCAGCAATTATGAGAGATATTGAAGTAACCACGAAGTAGAACAGCAATACACCCATAAATTGGTAACTAATTAATGTACTTTTGATCTGTAAATAAGAAATAATAGACAAATGTTTACGACGTTTTATAGTTTCATATTTCGTAAACGAATCTTTATATCCAAGAAGACTTTTTTAATTTTAAAATACCTTTTAATGAGACTGCATTTGAGGTATCACCTACACGAATAAGAAAAAGATCACACCAATTTTACATGTGGGGGAGGTGTAAAAAATGTTACGATGTTAGCTTGATAAAACTGGTAGTCTCCGAGTAAAATTACCATGACAGATAGACGGACCGATCGACATGACGGAACCCTCAAAATTAACACAATTAATTAATAATAAATAAATAATAAATCAATAAATAAAACTCACATCTTTAATAATAAAATAAATTATACCGTACGCCAAATTAATATGATACACAATCGCTATTGATAGTGAAAATATGATCTGGAACAAATAATAAAAAACATCTTGTATAGTTTGCGGGTGGTTTGCGGCCTGCACGAGTCCTACTCGCATATAGCCAGTAGGTATATCGAAGTAGAGGGGCACTACGCAAGTAAAATCACGAGGCAACAACTAGTTATGAGTAAATTCTACATTACTATCAGAGCATCTAGCTCTGATGCTTTAATGAGTACAGTAACAGACGACAGTAATAGATTTCTAAGGCGATGATAGCTCAGTGCTAGTGACATCAGACGCTGCAAAGGTCGTGGTTACCTTACAATGAAATTGAGCTTTCGGTGAAGGAAAACATCGTGAGGAAACCATAGCACGGTGGTAGGGTACTTTGTAGTACCTACTCACCTGGCTGGCTACCACCCTCATGTTGAAAATCTGTTTCCAAACACACTGTAATACACACGCATTCTTTCTAGGTTTTGTGTTGTGCTTACCACCTTCGGCCACGTCATCACTTACGATAGTGAGATTGTGTTCAAACACAAACCTATACAGAGTAAAAAAAGACATATTTACTTGAATTTACCTGGAATTTAAAGTTCTCGTTCAAGTTCTTGCTACACATACATATTTGTTTGTATACAATGGCCCACTCCTTCAATTCAGCTTCAATTAAGATACCATCACATTGTAAACCTTCATCATCATTCAACCTCAGAAAATTTCTTAAATTACTGATCTTCCTTTCAGTGTTTCTTACAGAATTGTTGAAGCTTTTCATTAAATAGTAAGTTATAGCTATGTATGATGCAAACACGACAATTTCCATGAAATATCTAATTGTTGCTATAATCTCACAGATTTTGAACAAAATGTATATGGCTGTATTGGTACTTTTAACATTATGTGCCTCTATTTGCTCTACGATATATAGAGTTGAAAGGAGAGGTCGTATAACAACTGTTACTAGTAAATAAATTAGATATACAGCATAATGTTTCTTTATTGCATTCTTGTACGAGATTTCATTTTTATAGAACTCTTCAATTCTTAACACGTTTCTGATATATTGATGAAAACACTCAGTTTTTTTTATACTCATTATTATATTCACTTTGTTACAGATATAAGCTAATGAATGGAATGAAAATAATAAGCCAGATATTCCAATATTAGTATATATATATATGGAATATAATGTGTATGTGCAGATTGCTGAAGACAAGATTATGTCCGTTACAATATGAATATAGATGAGAAATTTCATATACGCACTTTTGTTGTAAAAATTTCGATAGATACACAAGATATTTTCAGTTATCAAAAACATATTTAACAATGAAGTGGTTGACATTTTCACAAACGATTTGCACCAGATTCAACAACGACAATTTCCACACGAATGTATTGATGTATTTAATGAAATATCATACTTTGTATTAATTTATCACTTATTATTTGTTTACCAGACGGGTCTGAATAAATGCTTTTAACATATTGTTTTGATTTCTGTATTATCACAATATAATATTCACCTTTTAACGTTAATTTACTTCCAGATGTATAGAAGTTTCGATGTCCATTTCGAATAACAATTTCTACCTTTAATCAACTTAAAATTAATACTAATTTCTTTAAATATTGATGTACTTGTAATTTATTAGAAATGTTATATAACACGAAACGGCCCTTATTTTACTGATCGTGATTAAATATATATACACTCACATATGTATGTATGTATGTATGTAGAAGTAAAGTGTAACATGTTTAGTTTACTATTCTACATTGTACTCCACTACTTTTACATAATAATTCGGTATAATATGGAAATGTTACGCAAGGAAGCAACATGTTATACCCTTTAATATTATGTACTAGTTTCTTCCGGTTTCTTATGTTTTCCCGGGATAAAAAGTAGCCTATGTGCTATTTCAGACTATAATCTATGTCTGTGCCAAATTTCATTCAAATCCGTTCGCCCGTTCTGGCGTGATTGAGTAACAAACATCCATCCATCCATCCATCCAAACTTTCACATTTATAATATACTAGGATAGTAGGATTATAGAGATTATGCGTTATTATTAAACACATCAAAGGTATCTATAGAATGTATACGTAAAAATAAACTACCAGTACGCGTCCCACGCAGTTAACATTTCAAAATGAATTCTTATAAAAAGCATTGGAAAGTAAAGTAGGTACTTATTTATTTTTTATGAATCATGATAATTCGTAAAAAGAAACTGTATGGTTTTTTACATGTTTTCGATTTACATAATTTTGTTATATTTTTCTATGTTTCATATTATCTTTACGCTTTTTTTACGTCAGCAGACAAGCGGCCTACCTGATGATAAGTGACTACCGTCACCTATGGACATTAGGCGCGCCGTATGCATGTTTGCCGACTATGTTGTAAAAAAAAATTGTCAACAATCATAATTTAAATTAAACAATTGAGTAGACACATTTAATAATTTAAAAAAAAAACCAGCGTGATTTTCTAATGCTGTAGAAAAATTGTGATTACTTTTTTCACATTCCGATCTGTAGCTGTAGCTGTCTCTTGACTTATATTTATTTATTTTGAAATACGTACGTTTAAGAATGAGAAAAATACGAACCTTTAAGTTATTTATTTATTTTGCCGGCATATAATATTTAATATCTAAATATAGGTTGAAAAAGAAACTCCTCGAAAGTATTCTCAGATTTACTTTTAAAACTTACCGAACACAAATAGAACAAACATTCTCAAACCCAAACCAAATATCCATATAAATAACCCAAGGGAAAGTAAATAAAAACCTCAACAACACACGAGGGCTGCAACGAACGTCACTGAAACTTTCTAAGTTCACGAGAGCTTATTGTAACAAGAGCTTTTGTGTTTCTGATATATTGCCAGTAAATTTTCTTCCAACAATAAGTATCGACAACTCTGACATAATCTCATCGTAGCGCAACCCTAGTGAGTTAAACGTCTATTTAATTCATTGTACATACTAAATATTAATTAGGAACCAAAAATATTTACAATTAAAATAGAAAAATAAAAACGAAAAGTACACATAATTCTCTTCACATGAAGAAAAGCTGATCTAAATCACTGCTAGTTGGTAGTATGCCCAGAACGCTGGCGGCATTGCCACGCTATACCTATGGCGCTAATCCTCTGGCCGAGGTATTCACCAGCCCTCTGGTGACAAGAAGCGTCGATCAGTCGCTTCGATATATTGCGAAAAATTCGATGGGCTCCTGACGGACGACCTGATGGATCCTCATTGTTCTCAATATTTAGTGGTAACCTCTAGAGAAGGCTATGAATATCCAATTAGCTCATACCCTATAAAGGTATAAAAATTACAGCCTAAGTATATCTGCCCACTGCTGAGCACAGGCCCCCTTTCACGAATGAGGGTGAAAGGGGAATAAAAAAATATCTTTGGTTTCAGCTAAAGCAAAGCTAACTTAGAACTAGAAAATAACTACCAGCCCGGCTACCACCTTCAACCACAAGTTAATTTTTCATTGGGAGATTGTGGTCAAACACAACACTGTCTGTATTAATATAAAAAAGTCTTACATATAAATAGATATTCACATGTAACAAAACAAATTGTAACGGACGCTATTTGTCAAAGGCTTATATAAAAACTAATATTTAAATCGTTCCATAGAAGAATCGTTTTGTCATGTTGTGCGCCACAATCAGCCATCGACGTTTATACTGTGTTAAAGTAACATAATATATTGGTAATATAAGCGATATTTATGAGTACCTATCGCGTATGCTATAACCGAGTATGATTCGACAATGTTATAGTATCATATTCATGAATAATGAATAAACGGGATGTTGAAAATAGTTTCTGTTATGCGAGTGTTTCTAAATGTACTTGTTGAAGTTATTCAACCTACCTGCATACTTACAAAGAAGACCCGGGACTATAGTTTGGCCTGCAAAGGTTTTCTTAATGAGGTGTGTAAACTACCATTTCGTAATAATAACTTTTCTCATTTCCGGCGGGATACCGTAACCTCACTTTGTACTTTGCTACTGTCTACGCGACTATCGTATGTACATAATAGTTTTTAAATATATCGTTAATATCCAACACTCTCAAACTGAAATTAATTAATTAATGGGACTGACGAAAATTTTCAAAAAGAATATTTTAATTAATGAGGTACTCAAAATTCTACTTTAGTCGCCGCTAAAATTTGAAGGTACCACAGCCCCGTTTAGCGGTTACGCCAGATGAGTTTCCACTCTGTGTGACCAAGATTTTGTGAGCTCTGGTCGTCCATTCAACACCACTTTTCTTCTTCGTTAAATCTAAGTATTTCAGTTTGTGAAGAGGTTCATTTAATTCTGGCTCTGAATTACATAGGTGGAATGTTATAGCGAAAAACTTAAATTAGTGGCTGGTTTTTTTGAATTGCAGTAGCTCGGTCTAAATGTGACGAGAATATAAATGTCGTGTAGGTGCTACTTAAGTATACGAGTATATAAGTAAGAGTCCTTGTGCTATTTCGACGAGTCTCTTTGATTACAGAGAAACTTTCCGAGCCTAAACGGTTCTTTGTGGATGTAAGGAACCTTTGTGACGTCTTTTGAATTAATTACAATGTAAAGATATCTTAATATTCTAATTTTAAGTTTTATTTACATTATTTTTTTATACTTAAAAGAACAAGTGACACGTATTGCAAATATGAATTACAAAGATTATTATTTCATAATTATTTATTTATATTTTTTAATATTATTTTACGTACCTAACCAAAATTTAAATAAGATTCAGAAGCTAATATTTCTACTGTCGCTATCCCCGCTATCCCTGTAACAGTTAAACTATCTCACGAAGTCAGTTTGTCTTATTATAATGTCCCACGAACCTTACATATTATTTTAGAGTGACAGAATTTACCACATTGTAGGAATGTTCAATATTTCTATATACTAAATCTCGGTGCGGCCTAAATCTGGAGCAAGTTAATCTACCATTCAACATAATGTCTACGAAAAAAATGTACTTCAACACAGTATTGTAGGCAAAGTCTCTAACATTTGCTTGGTAAATTACCAACGACGTCGTACGTAAGTCGTACGGAGCTGAAATGATCCGGTAGATTATGTTGGGACCATTTATTAGAACATGACAACTGTTTGTCATGGACTTGGAGAACGTGCTCGCTCTGCATTGTTGTGATGACCATCTATTAGATTGTGAGAAAGGGATAGCAACACGTTCGCGATCATTTTAAATGTATATCTCGTTGCCCGAAATAAATATTTGTCCCTCAATCGGAGTTACGGATAGCTCATCAATATTAAAAGCTCATTTGTATCCCCTACCCAGTATTAGTAATCGGGAAGGATCCGGACGAATAGCGTAGCAGATCGAACCTCATAAAAAAATATTGATACTGATTCAAAACTAAATCCAGAAAACATAGTCACAATAACGTCGATCGATCATGCAAAAAAAGCGACGTGTTGTCTCAACATAAACATAAACCTAAGTAGAGCCGAGCGCTGAGTTTGTCCTTCGCCGATGGATTCGACAAAACGACAGATGAAACAAAAAAGTTCTCGAGATTGAAATTCAGTTAGCAAAACAAAAGTTAGGTAAATTTTACAGTAACTGGCCACTGTACGGGATTTTGTTTTTTTTTTAACAGATTATTAAGAAAAGCTGTTAAGCTCATGAAATAGTTTTATTCAATACAATGTATAGTATATACAATATAATACTATAGGGAAATACCTATGTAGTTTAACCTCTAAAGTTATACAGCATTTTGATAGTTATCATTTTGTTCTATTATTATAAAAAGTGATAACAAAGAGTTTATTTGATCGAAATAGAAAATAGCAATGGTTGGAATTTGTGTAGTTTACCTTTCAGTTTGGAAATCGAATTCAGCACTCCTAAATTGACTTTTGACGTTGTTTTGTTTTTCTATAAATCCGGCTTCATGAATTTGAAGTAAGAAGTTTTTGGTAAACTTCCATTGCTCGTAGTTAATATTTTTAAGCCACGCCAACAATTTATTGCCTAAAATCCTCTAACAGAACTCATCTGTCCTGAGGTATTATCGTAAAGGATTATTGTCAATGCCAACCCCGGCTTACCTAATTATCTGACAAATAAATACGAAATAGCAAACCTGTAGTCATATAATTCAGATATTCTAAGCATTAAAGTTATTAGTGGTTAAGTAATAGTTGTATAAAAATAAAACCTAACAAGAGAAATATTGTTATTTATTCTCAAAATACGCTATTATGATGAAACGTTTTCATAAATTATGGGAGGGTAGCTGTTTTCGCTTTTTGCAACATTTCACTAATGAAACACGATAATAAAATGATTCTGACGGACATGTGTAATATCCCCTACCATGAATTCTGTTAATGGTTCATATATCGCTTTTATTCTCCGCAATATAGAGTTTATTATTCGTTGTGATACAACATTAAATAAAACATTTATTTTATTGTAGCGATTTTTTTTACAAAAATGATTTGTTTTATTACTATAATCCTAGATAATTCTTTGTAATACCACATTATATGTAACTCTTACAGTCAGCCAACGGACAGGTCTAGCTAGACAGAGCAATCGTGCGGAACTTGCGGGGTGAGAGAGGGGCGGTAGCGAGCCCAAGCTGCCATACGCGACTTCAAACGCGATAGACCACTGTATGTAATTACGCTGTGGTTAATACCTTATACTACAGAATATTTATACCTTATATTTAAGTAAACTCGCTACCAAACCTTTAGTAATATTTCTGCCGAATCAAAGATAAATATAGAATAATATGGAGGCATTAGTGAAATGTGATACGCAAAACTCTGCCCACCATAATTATTTATTTTGTTAATGTTTGGCGTCCCACTGGGATTCCATTTCGTGCTCCATATTTATTATTCCTAAAAATATTGTAATGAGATGTATTTTTAAGTAATTGATGATGTAATTTTTTATTTATATACGTCATAATGTCAAGTTTATTTGCATAAATGTGACGATAGAGTAGAATGAGTTATATACATAATAGATATAATAGAAAGATGTATAAATAGTTACTGGTTTCTGACTAATCTAAAGAGAAACAGGCGTGACGTGTATGTATGTATAACGTCACGTTGGGATTCAAAATGTCTCCAATGAATTGTGGTAAAAACCTCTTTGGGGATAATAATGACAGAAAATTATAAAGGTACAGTCAGCGTCAAAAGTAGATTTGCACTTTTGTGACACAAGAATTGTGTAATGTGACACGGTACTAAAGTGCCACGCTGACTGTACTATTCATTTATATCAGTTTTTAAAATTATATCATTCTTCAATTTTTTTATATGGTATGGGTTTGCATTTAGCCACTGACCCGTCCATTAAAAGACGAAGACGAAGCCTAAGATGGAGGTAGCTTGATGCAGGCTTGCCCAGAAGAAACCTATTCACTCCGGCCGCGGTCTTGAAAGTACCTAAGTTATTTTAATATATATATTTTATTTACACTGACCAATTTGATAAAACTTGTCTTAATAAGTATTGCACTTACCTTACTTTATATACTACCAATTAATCAATTGTCAACTAATTCCCCAAATAAATCTACCAAAACACCCTTTTCCCCAATCCGTGTATCACTTGTAATCGGCTAACCGTAAGCAAGTCCATAAATAAAAGCACTCAAGGGGTACATTATCTTCGAGTTCCGGTCGACTGCGCTCGGTCACTTGAAGAATGGTCTCGTATGTGCTGACAGATACCCGTCCGTGGATACGATGGGAAAAGGAAAAGTGGGGAATTTGGTGAATTGAATGTGTGTTATGAATCGGATTGAAAATACAGTCAATTTATTTTACTTCCGTGTAAGAAAATTTCCTGAAACTATATGGTTATACTATTGTGTAGAAAACAATATCTTACTTATCCTTTTCTATTAATATTATAAATGCGAAAGTGTACGTTTGTTTGTTACCTCTCAGCTCCGCAATGGCTGAACGGATTTGAATGAAACTTGGCATGAACATGTTCTGGATACAGCATATCTACATGTCACTCTCGTCCATAAACTATATCTATGCAAAAAATCACTTTTATCCGTTTCTCCATTGCTGTATAAAAGAAGGAGAAACCAACAAACATACTTTCGCATTTATAGTATTACTGGATTAGTTCACACAATTCTAACAGCAACAAGACAATTGATAAATTACATATTATGAAATTATATATAATAAATGATATAAATCACAGTTATCTGTATTCTGTAACGAGACTGTGACGTGTTCGCGAGCCGACAGCGCTAGTATCAATCAAGACAATGTCGGGATTAGGGCAATCTTACCAAATTGCGAACACCAGGCACAGATATTACTTAATGTGCAATATATAATTCTCGCACGCAACGTTGAGTGATGGTAATTGGAGAAAGTGATTAGTTTTGGTTAGTTTCTTCACAGTTGCAGTGTGTGCAAATGATTGGTTCTTTCATCATTATTATCCATACTACTAATACTGAATATAGGTAGGTGTACCTACTTATATTATCTATACTAATATTATAAAGCTGATGAGTTTGTTTGTTTGGTTGAACGCGCTAATCTCAAGAACTACTATTTCGAATTGAAAAATGATTTTAGTGTTGGATAGCCCATTTATCGAGGAAGGCTATAAGCTACTTTTTATCCCGGGAAACATATGGCCCCTCGAAAACGCGGGTGAAACTGCGGGGCGGAAGCTAGTATTCTATTAAGTGAAATCAAATAAATGCGTCATCGTCATTTTGAACGCGAGACTGGTTTAAAGCAAATTATTTACTGCAAAATAAAGCCGCTTAAAAACACGTAGGTATATGTACCTTCTAAAATAGACAACAGTTACCGAATCTAAAAAGGTCTCAACATATCCAATTTACATTCTCAAAGAACAACTAAACCTCCGAAATCGATTTCCGCTCGTTCGTACGTACACAAATCCACTGTAAATGGCACGGGAAGTAATTCAGGAAGTGCCAAGATAAAGAAACGCATTATTCATTGGGAATTACCTTAAATTGGTAACCTAGCTAAACGTAAAAAAGTAGAAATCCGTCAATGTCAGGTGAGACGAGATCGAGTGACTACGTGATTGGACCCTGTGATTGATGTACTAAGGTAAGTTATCGGTTGAAACGTGATTAAACAAGCAACGGGTCAGTTATTTTGGACAATCATTTTGACTTTACATTACCTAGTGTAAATCTGAGATTAATTAAATTACACTTGACTCACCAGTTTGTGTCACTCACCTCCCTTATGTCTCCCTCAAGGCCTCTTTTGTATAAGGTACATAAATCGTACTTATAATAAATAATGCAGAATATTTCTATAAAATTATTAATATTTTGAGAAGAACCGACAATAAACTCAGCATGTTTTCACTTTTATATATTTTTTTAATTAGGTTTTTTATCCATGAATCTCGTTAGAATCAGTTCTCTGGTATACTAAAAATAGCATTGAACTAAAATTAACAAGATTATCTAATTTATTACATAAAATCTATGAAATAAATCCCAAAATATCTCTATTTACTAACGAAAACGTATCAAGTTATAATGGTCTCATTATTTCTGTACCTGAAAAGGTATGGTACTTTGAAAAATACAAAATTATAAGTAATAAATGATTGTTCATATAACGATGAATGGTTACGCCCACGCGACACTATTCACTAAATAGGACCTCATTTACACCAAAAAAAATCCAGTGGACATAAACATGTGGAGTATTTTTTGATAAATCTTAAAAAAATATATAGCTTTTAGTCAATAGTTAGTGAAATTTATTTTCGGTATTTTTAGTTAGTGACCGCAAAAATATGTTATTTTAGTGTATTTCTGAAATACTAAATACAAAGTTATTTTTGTGTATTTCTGAAATACTAAATACAAAGTTATTTTTGCTGCTGATCTAAATTACTTAGTGTAAAATACTGGGTGATTTTTTAGTCACTGGCAATACTTGCTTTTACTCATCAAAATGAACAACTTTTATTATGGGACTAACTGTGAAATCATGAAAAATTATCAGCTGTTCCATACAAAAGATCAATACCTACTCGACCAAAATGTATGAAGCAACCGTATTATTTTATCAGATATCAGAGTTAGCCCTATAATAAAAGTTGTTCACATTGATGAGTACTTCCACCCCTGCAAGTAATGCCAGTGATAACAAAATCATCTGTATAACTTGCTACTTAGTACATGCTATGGAAACCTACACTGTGCCTTTAGCCGGTTTTTTTCTCATTTAAAAGCAACGTATCATGGGATATAAGATTATTATCCGATTATGAACGTCTACGAAGACCATACTCACCTCTAATATACCTACTAACCGTGTCCACACCAAATACCTACACAAAAAGTTGGAATGCTCCCCTAAAAATCAAATTTATTAAAAAGAAACACTACAGACCATGGAATCTTTCGCTCTGAAAAAAACATAGCTATTTTCCTCACATTTTGCCGTTTCAGAAATTCCTCTCCCGTCACAGTATTCTACACGGCAGCCATCTTAATCAAGCCGAAGTTCAGCGGGCGTATTAACGAACAATGAAACTGAAACGTGTCGTCATTGTTGGATGAAACTCCAGCTTATGACTGACTGTGAAACTTTTAACAACGATAATTAGAACGGCAAACCGCCGCCTGCGCCATTGTCACGAGGAAATCATTATAACCGCCGCTTGCTTTCCTCCCTTTCATTATTGGTTGTTACGCACGCAATGGTTAAATTTGCCTAATAATTTTATTATGCATAGGTTTTATCAATGTTTAAAAGTTATATGTATATATATATAGTATACTTTCATTTCCAATTCATAGAGTATATTTGAATGAAAGTGATTGAGAAATTATCAAGAATACATAATTGTTGTGTTGTGTGGTTGTGGTTGTGGGTTCGATTCCCACTCAGGACAAACATTTGTGTGCATGAACATGTGTGTTTGTCCTGTGTCTGGGTGTAATTATCTATATAAGTAATGTATTTACAAAAGAAAAGTAGTATATATAATAATAATAGTATATCAGTTATCTGGCTTCCATAGTACAAGCTCTGCTTAGTTTGGGGTCAGATGGCCGTGTGTGAGGAATACATAAATAAATGTGTGACTAGATAAATAATTTGATGTAATGAATCTGAGTTGGTTTTGAAAAGAGTAATTGCTGAGTTTCTTGCCGGCTCTTCTCAGTAAAAGCAACCTTCCGAACCGTGCGTTAGAGTCAGACTATTCATAAGTGCTTCTGAAGGCCTATTTGAATAAAAAATATTTTCATTTTCATAATGAATATTCTGGGAGTGTCCCAGAATATTTATTTATTTACGTAATTTATAATATAACTTAAAATAATGAAAATAAATGGGTTGTTACTGCACGTATCCCAAGATTTGAATTTCTTAAAATGTTGATTCGAAATTTAAAATTATTATTCAGTTTTTAAAGGTATATGCTAACGTCTTAACTGCAGTCTAGTGCCGATCAACTGCCTATTTTTAAATGGGTTTTAAACAGGAACTATTTGATTTGATAGAATCCATCATCTCAATCGTCACTCGATTCGTATGCGCTCCCGAACTACTATTATAAAACCCGTATGTCTTGATTGATCTTCTAACAAACAAGATTAGCAAAAAATTCACTCACTCGAGATGATCGCTGCAAATTATGGAGCGGAAAATATAACTTTTGCGAAGCGTACATTCTCATACACATTTCGGACTGTCTTTAGGAGGAGCGATTTACCCCACGACAAAGTATCGTGCTCCATCTGACGCGGTGACATAATGAAAGTCTCCGATTTCTCGCCTCGTCGCCTTCTGGACAAGGATACCGGCTGACAGTGGCCACAAAAAATGATAACACCCTTGAAACAAATAAAGGGAGGAAGCTTCGAGAAAATGATAAACAAGTGCAAGATTATGAATAATTTATATATTCTATGAAAAAATTGAGAATTATAAGGAATCATTAAATTATTTTCTATTTCTAATGAATCTATATTTATCTTATTTCATTCAGTGGGCGGATTTACCAATATTGGAACATTTGATGTCAAAAGCAAACCTGTATTTGAGAAAACAAGCGACACTCAGCATTGACACGTCAAACCAAGTTGATGAATCGACACGACAGTTCCCGAACGACAATAACCAAAAAATCCCGAGAGAAAATAATATCTACAAAGGTTTCGCTTACATGTACTGTGACAACATTCCCACTGTCCTCAACTTTTCGAAAATAGGTATACCGAATCCGGTAAAATTAAATTAAGGAGTCGGTATTACTTGTTAGGTACATTATGAGGGTCCAACAAACTTTAAATCTTATTTAGCGGACACGGAGGGAAGATTAACTGTTTAGAGTGGATCAATTAAGGACAGCTCGACGACAGTTAATGGACCTGTTCGCATGTTGGGCCCTGATGAAAATTCTGTGTTTCATGAATGAGAACATGATGCCGGTTGTTTCTGCTTCGTTAGAAGAGGGTTATTAATAGATTGCTGATTGCTTTAGTTCGTGATGAGTGAAGCGAGAAAATGTAAACATCTCTTCGTTCGGTTCCGTTTTTGATGAAGAATTTTAAAACCTAACTTTAACGATAAGATAGATATATAGAGACAATTAAAATAATTGTGTGCAATGTGTCTTTCAGAATATTATAATTATATTTTTTTTTTTTTTACTATGTATAGGCTTGTGTTTGACTCCAATCTCACTATTGTAAGTTATGATGTGGCCGAAGGTGGTAAGCACATAAAGCCTAGAAGGAACTGGCTCTCAAGTGCAGCTGTCGGAACACACCAATAGGTGTTTCGCGACAGATTTTCAACTTGAGGGTGGTAGCCAGCCAGGCGGGTACTACAAAGTACCCTACCACCGTGCTATGATTTCCTCACGATGTTTTCCTTCACCGAAAGCTCAAGCTCATTGTAGGATTCGAACCCACGACCTTCGCCGTGGCGTCCGACGTCACTACCACTGAGCTATCATCGCCTTACCTTGAAGTAGGTTTAACAACTGCGTCATTTAAACTGGGCTATAAGTAGAAAACCAAGCTCATCAGAAATATTCAGATGGGGAAAAAAGAGATTTATTACTCCATTATTAATGAAGGTAATTACTATTTTCCCGACAAGTTTTTTTCTTGTACAGCAAAATATTTCAGGGTTAATTGCATTTATCATAAGAAAAACATATCGGTGTAAAATGTAATTAGTCAATTGTTTTGTTTTGAGTGGAAAAAAAAAAGATATTTCATAACGAATCCAACTTGCCTTTCTGGAGGGGAGGGGCTTGTTCCTGTTCTCATAAATTATATGCAGATTTGCAACTCTTATTGAAAGTATAGTTTCGTTGTCATTCCAAGAGCTTCTAACTCTCTAGACAAATAATATTTTTATGAGAACTGAAAGCATCGCGAGCACAACTAATAAAATCCATCAAAAGGAAAATATCATAAATAGATAGTGTAACAGATAAAAGCCTTGAAAAGTTGCGTCTTAGATAAATGGAACTATACAATACATATTTTTGTACTAAGGAAATTGTGACGCAATAGTATCACCGACCCTTTATACTGTCCCACTGAAAAGATCGAGATAAAATCTCCGGGCAGTTAACAAAAGAGTCCAAACAATAATAAACGGTATAATCGCTCTGAGAGGCGAGGCCGGGGTATACCACAATAGGGACAACTTTAGGGTCTTGATCATGATTGATGATGCAAGTTTAAGCCCTGCTCAACTTTCACGGCAAGATCCGTTGAGGACGGAACGCTTGTCCTATTATTTTCAAGCTGACGTGCGAATACCACACATCCAAAATCTAGGTTGATGTGAAAACTATTTAAACAATCTTTTTCATTAATTTTATGTCAATTTTTACAAAAAAATATTATAACATTAATACGTACGAAACTTTTGAGATGGTTTATGATCTTGTTGAAACCTATGCTATTGATTAGCAGAGATTTTCTTTTCTTTTCTTGTGCTTTTAGAGTTTTCTATTATGTAAAATATGTAGTTTAGCAAGATGAAACCAACAACGACGTTTTTGAAACGATAAAATCTCAAAGTATTCACTCAGTAAACAATTTTCAAACAATCTGAACAATAACAAATTGTTTAAAAAAAATAGATTGTCAACTAGCTCAGTAATTTTAATTATAACACGTGTATAAACAGACAGACCAATTTATTACCTTGTAATGCATCGTAGTAAAACAGTTATAAAACGTACCTGTCCACCTGAGAAATGAGCACTATTTCCAGGTACCATGTGGTCCCATTTTATGAGGCTCATCAACTTCGTACCAGTCATAAAATAGAACCATATTTATTGGTTTCTCTCACCTACGAATTAAAACTACTAGAATTTTGTTTTATTTGGAAATATTAATTATTTTAGATTACTCACTTCTAACTAATGTGATGAATAAGAAAAATAACCTTTAACAGTTTGTTAGATGTCTTTAACGCATTTTTTATCCCTACCATTGTTATTCTAATAGCATTTTTTAAACTATAATACTATAAACTTACTTATGAAATTAAAATGAAAAATACACTCGTGTTTATTGGGAAATTGTTTATATAACTGCCAATAATTTTTATAAATTTTCTTCAACTCTTACTATAGAAATTCTGTCTTATGTCGCCAAACTACTGGTGTATTTCGGCAGCTGTACTCGAAGGCTAGTTCATTCTAGACTTTGTGTGCTTACCATATTCGGCCACATCACCATTTTATCATGGTGAGATCATAAGAGTGCAATGATACAAAGCCTTTTTTAATATATTTGAAAAACCACATCAAAATCCGTTTAGTGGCTCTCGAGTTATAAACGCACTAAAACCTAACGCTTTTTTTATGTTGATGCAATTGTACTTTGCCATACAAACAGACAAATGTTGCACTCTATATATAGGTAAGGAGATATATACATACATCCTTCATTATGTACTATAGAAGTCCTATATGGAGGCACTCGATCGCTATTGAAAGTTTTTGTCTGTAATTTGTCGCTATATGTCCCCGATTGATGTATTACATTCTATTATAGAGGACACTTTATTGGATATAAAGGAATTACGATATTAAAAAGGAATGAGGTTTGGGTTATTTACCTATAATATAAGTTGTCCGGACACTGTCAATATGACCACAGACTTCAGCTCTTTTTATTCTCAAAAGTATTTTTGTGATTAAAAAACGATATATTTTGACACTATTGTATACCGTCTCATACTAACAATAGTAATGTCTGATCTCCTAAAATAGTAGCCAAATGTATAGAAACTGGCTCTCAATTTTAATTTACAATAATATAGGAACGTGGAGCCAGCATCCGGTTCCGTGCTTTTATAATAGAGTAGAATATTCTTTATACATTTATACATTGACTATATGGTAATATAGAATGTAGCTAATAAAGAGAATGAATTATAATTGAAGCGGTCTTACCCCGAAAGCTATTTCTTCCAGATCAGCCTAAAGACAATGGGCTAAGGCTTAATATATATTAACCAAGAAACCCTAGTGGTTTTGGTAAATATATGTTTTAATATCGACTTATTACCAAAAAGGTTTGCTACCAAATAAGATTTTCAGAATGCTCAAGCAATACTTGAGCAAAACGATAACGTATACTAACTAATAATGTCATTTTCATGGCGATCGATGAAAATATACAGAGAAATAGTTTAGAACCCGAAGATGGGTTTAGGATAACTTTTACCTTAGGAACATAAATGAAATCGAAGTGCAAGCTAGTTAAAAAAAAAACATTAAACGTTAACTAACATATCACTGAATCGTGTTATTGGCAACAATGCCAGTCGGTCAAGTGAGCGATGCTCCGCTATTTGCGCAACTATTGAACTGTGGAATTTCATTAGAAGTAGAGAGAGCACCATATTTACTCTCCGAAGAGTTTTTAAACTGCGACGTTCCAAGCTAACCCTGCAGAGTGGTTGAATTGAAGGTCCCACGTCTATCTCTCTAGTCTAGTCCTGCACTTTTGCTCGGAATTGTGAGATGCGAGTGTGGAGATGTGGGCGTTGTACTGGATTTAATTTGTTTCTGATTTTAGATTGAACAGATAAACTTTTTAACTGAAGAGATAAACAAACAGACAGACTAGAAAACGAATAAATTATTAATAAAAATGCTTTCAGTCAATAGATGATTTAAAAAGTTGTAAATAAATATTGAGATTAAAAACCCCTTTTTCAACTTTTTCCACGCTTTTTCAGTTTAGTATGATAGAAACCAATAAAACACCGATGTTAGAATCATAAAAATATAACAGAAAAAATATATAGCTTTTGCAATATCGAACGTTCTGTCTACGTACCGATTTTTATTTTATTAACTTCAGACTGTTTTATAAAATAGCATAGTATTAGTATCATTTTTCTAAAATTCTAAATTGTGATTTGTATATTTTTTTTTTGATGAAACCATAAAGTAATGAGTTAAATTCTATTGACTGATTTGATCTGGAAGTGGCTGTTGGAAAGAACATTCTTTTAATAATATATTTGTAAAAGTTTGTATGTTTGGATGTTTGTGACTCAATGACGCAAAAACGACTGAATATATTTGGATGAAACTTGGTACATAAAGAGAATACGGATGAATCCGCGGGGGATTTCAGTTAATATATAAATGATTTATAGTCAATCACGCCATAAAGGCTGTATGGATGAAACTAGGCACATAGATAGGGTATCAAATAGATGTAAAACATATATGTATCTTCTGTTTTTATCTGACATCATTATTCACGATGGATATCTCGAATAAGGGTGAAACGGTGGGGCAGAAACTATCACTTCGCTCCGAGCCGCCGCACAGTACAGACGTACCCCGTACGGTCTATTGTGCTCCGCCCGCCACCCCGACTCGATTCTCGGAAGCGCTCTGGTATTTATACCTGGCCTTTCGCAGAACCGACCTTATCAGTTTGTTGACTCGGAACTTTTCAGTTTAGAGTCTCCAAACGAATATTTGTTCTTACGACATCGCGCTCTCAAAACCACAGATATTTACTTGTGGTGAACCAGTGGATACCTAACGGTGATAACTAAGCTGGTTCGAGCGTGACCCGGGCGCTCGCGGTTTCCCTTAAGGAAAACGCTAACCCGGACGGGACTGGACCAGTTGGCCTTGGGGGCTTCCCTAGCCAACCCCAGTTGTCGTTAGGCAGGGACGTAGGAACCCGCTGCACAATAAGATTGGCAGCGGGAGTCAAGCTTAGGGCACACCCTAGGGCCTACTCACCTCCCGACCTATCCCGGTCGGGAGTGTAACACACACCCCCGGGCCCATCCACCCGGGGCGAGATAGTAGGTTAGATTAGGGCGATCGCCTGAGGTTTCTTGTGGTTTCTTTTACTCAGGAACGCCCCGCGTCCGAAACCACGTTAGTTTGCCGAAGTAGAATAGCTCCCTCTGGCTGGCCATCATGGCCAGCCAGAACGACCACCTACCCCTGACGCTGGACGAGATCCTCCAGGACAACGAGTCCTGGGATTTCCTCGTCGAGCGTTACGGGACAACTTTTTTACCTCCCCGACCCGCTCCCACTTCACGGTCATCCTCAAGGATGTCCGTGATATCCGCGGAATTCTCCCCCGCGGAATCACCCGCGGAACACTCCCCGCCTCCCTCTCCCGCGGAATCAACCGCGGATCACCCCGCCCCTCCCTCTCCCGCGGAACCCTCCGCCCCGCCCTCTCCCGCGGAACCCTCCGCCCCGCCCTCTCCTGCGGAATCCGAACCGCCCTCTCCGCCTGCGCCTGCCGCGACGACCGGCCAGTCGTCCTCTTCCTCCTCTTCGGAGGGAGAGTTCACGACGGTCGTCGGTGGCAAGCGCAAGAGGAAAAAGAAGGCGAAAGCCACTGAAGCCGAGGTAGCTGCCAAAGCTGCCAAGGCTTCCGCCCCTTCCCCTTGCCCATCACCCAAGCCCCGCCCACTCATGGACACTATTGTGCCCACACCCCCGCCGCTAATGGACGTGCCCATGGCTCCTCCCCCGGAGGAACAAGGCCGCCCAGAGGCGCGCATATCCCAGCCCCAGACCCAATCCCAGACCCAATCCCAAGTCCCGATGAGGAAGGACTCTCCGCCCCCCCTGTTTGTTCAGGATAAGACCAGATGGACCGAAGTGTCCGGATGGTTTACTCCTAACAAGATCCAATATACCTCTGCCCGCTCCACCGAGCACGGCATCAAGGTAACCGTGCCCACTTCACAGGACCACCGGGCCCTGACCAAACTCCTTAAAGAGCGTAAGGTGGCTTTCCACACTTACACTCTCCCTGAGGAGAAAGCCCTCCGGGTGGTGATCCGCGGCATCCCCCGCGAAATCCCCACCTCAGAAGTCGAAGCCTCCCTTAAGGAGCACGACCTCCCGATTCAGTCAGTGCACCGGATGCACAAAGGACGTGGCCACGAGCCATATAACATGGTGATTGTGGCACTGGACCAAGGGAAGGCCGGCAAGGCCATATACAGAGTAAAATCTGTGTGCGGCTTGAGCGACGGCTTCACCGTCGAGGGCGTCCGAAAGGGCGGCTACCCCTCCCAGTGCCACAACTGCCAGTTGTACGGCCATTCCGCCCGCAATTGTTTTGCTCCCCCCCGATGCGTGAAGTGCCTCACACCTCACGCCACCAAAGACTGTGACCGTCCAAAGGTCATAGATGAAAACACCCCGCCACCTGGTTGCGTTCTCTGCAACCAGACCGGGCACACCGCGAACTACCGCGGGTGCTCGAAGGCTCCCCGCCCTTCGCGCCATTCAACGCGCAAAGCCCCCATTTCCAACCCGGCGCAGACCGATCTGCGCCCTCAAAGGCACTCCCAATGGGCCCGCCTAAACTCCAACTCTCCTAAGGAGTATCCTCCTCTCCCAAGGGAAGCGTTTGCTCTCTCCGAGCAAACCACGACCCAGCCACCACCTCCTCCTCCCAAGGTTTCCGCTTGGCAGCCGAAACCCACCGCAGCGCCTTCAGCGCCCGCCCCGCCGTCACCGCCAACCCAAACCACCCGCCGCGCAAACCCGTCACCAAAACGGGACCAAAACCCTCCGTCGAGTGTGGATGCGGATTTCGCACTCGTGGAGCGCTTCATCGAGTTCATAAACTTCGATGAAATTAGGGAGCTCGCCGATATTATTAAACAGAGCGAGGGCAACGGTCGTGCCCTTGCATCTGCAGCGCTGCGATTTAACAAAATCGCTTGCCAACTCGATCACTTTCGCGTAAATCCATAATGGATATTACACCCACGCGCGGTAGAATCAAACCCCGATCCCTCAAGTTAGGAACCTTCAATGCCAACGGCATTATAGGTAAACGAGATGAGATCGCAGAATTCCTGCGAGAGCATCAACTCGATATCCTTTTGGTACAGGAAACATTTCTTAAGCCCTTTCATAGGGACCCTAAAATTGCGAATTATCAGATAATTCGCAATGACAGACCCAACGCCGCAAAAGGCGGCACCCTCATTTATTATAAAAGATCCCTTCACTGCTCCCCTATGGACGCACCATCCCTAGAGTACATTGAGGCTTCAATCTGTAGGCTCGGTATGACTGGACACTCATCCATTATACTAGTCTCGGCATATTGCTCCCATTCACATAACCTACCCGACTTAGGAACGTCACTCAAACGTGACTTAGAATCCCTTTTCAATTTGGGTAGCTCAGTCATTCTGGCGGGCGACCTAAACGCGAAACACACCCTCTGGAATTGCGTCGCAAACAATACCAGAGGGCGTATTCTTGAATCCCTCCTCGGGCCACTCAACGTGGACCTGATCGCCCCATACGAACCGACTCACTTCCCGGACATAGTGACTCACAGACCCGACATACTCGACGTGGCGCTGCTGCGTAATGTAAACTTACGTTTGCATGACTTAGCAGTGCTACACGAGCTCCAATCGGACCACCGGCCTGTAATCCTAGAGTTTACACCGCGCGTAGGTCCCCCAGATTCAGGTCAACCCTCTCGCACCAAGGTCGTGACGGACTGGGACAAATTAGGCGAAAGCCTCAAGGCGACCTCGTCCGTCCATCTAGACCGTATCCCCGACAGCCTAGTCACCGCCGACGACGCTGTAGGCGCTATCGACTCACTCACAAGTCACGTGCAATCGTTAGTTAGCGATTGCTCTCGGACAGTACCAGCGGAGGATGACCGACGCTGGCACTTGCCCGACGACATACGGGACTTGCTGAGGGAGAAGAAAGTCGCCATTCGCGCCTACGATAGAGCTCCCTCAGAGCAAAATCGTGTCCAATTACGAGCTCTCGAACGTGCCGTCAAGGCACGCATCGCAGAGTTTCGCGAGAATAGCTGGGGCCAGACCCTCAGCGAAATCAAGCCCTCCCACCTAGCCTTTTGGCAACTGTCTCGTGCCCTCACAAAGGACACAGTAGTTCCAATGCCTCCTTTAAAGCGACCCAATCTTCCTCCCGCCTTTGAAGACGTGGAAAAGACCGAATGCCTCGCCGAAAGTCTGGAGGCTCAATGTACGCCCAGTTCTCTCCCTATTGACCCGCGTCATTTGGAGAAAGTTACAGCCGAAGTAGAACGGAGGACCGCTCTTCCGTTACCTCCTCCCGCTCCCCCGACTGACGACGTCGCCAACGACGTCAACACAAATGACGACCCACTTCCACCCGCGACCCATGACGAGGTGAAAGCGATCATCGGGAAGTTACACCCTCGTAAGGCCCCGGGCTCGGACAAGATCACCAACAGAGTGATCAAACTCTTCCCAGCCTCCCTTATCATGTTATTGACGGCCATCTTCAATGCCGCCCTCTCAAACAATATTTTCCCACACCAGTGGAAAGAAGCCCACGTGATTGGGATCCACAAGCCCGGCAAACCCAAGTCTGAGCCCTCCAGTTATCGTCCCATAAGTCTGCTCAACGTACTGGGCAAGATTTATGAGAGAATCATTTATGTCCGCCTTAAAGCATTTGCCGATGCTAACAAACTCCTCCCAGACGAGCAATTTGGGTTCCGACCCAAACACTCGTGTGTTCACCAAGTCCATAGAATTGTTGAACACATCTCCACAAGTTACCAGAGAGGTCACATGACAGGCGCCCTTTTCTTCGATGTCGCAAAGGCATTCGACAAGGTGTGGCACACAGGCTTGATCTACAAGCTTTACACCCTAGGTGTGCCACCGAGACTCGTGACCATCTTACGAGACTTTCTGTCGAATCGCCTCTTTCGATATCGGGTCGAAGGCGTCCTGTCCTCACCACACCCCATTAGTGCCGGTGTCCCGCAGGGCTCGGTACTATCTCCCTTGCTATTCACGCTCTACACGAGCGACATCCCTAGAGTCAGGAATACGCAGTTCGCTCTCTTTGCAGACGACACTGCCGTATATTGCTCAGGCAAAAGCCCGCCCGCGATCTCTAAGAAACTCCAGACCGCAGCCAACGCCCTAGGCGCTTGGTTCCGGAAATGGAGAATAGAGATCAACCCCTCCAAAAGTCAGGCGGTTCTCTTTTTTAGAACCGACCGAAAAAGACGTCCCCCCATCCCCGATCCAGTCACACTATTCGGCGAGCCGATCCCTTGGGAGAGGCAAGCCAAATATCTCGGTGTGACCCTCGATGATCGCCTATCCTTCGCTGCACACATAAGGGCGGTTCGCGCGCGCGCCGCCTTTGTGGCAGGACGACTCCACTGCATGATCAACGCCCGGTCTAAACTTGCCCTAAAAAGCAAGGTTAGACTCTATACCGCGTGTATCCGTCCAGTCATGACGTATGCGAGCACCGTGTTCGCTCACGCTGCTCCCACACATCTCAACACCCTTCAGGTGATTCAAAACCGTTTCATGCGCAAAGCCACGGGCGCCCCGTGGTACATGCGCAATGAAAACCTCCACCTTGACTTAGGCCTCCCTACAATCAAACAATTTATAAAACGCGCCTCGCGCCGATATTTTGATACCGCAGAGCACCACGCGAATCCCTTGATAGTCAACACTATCACATACACCCCGTCCCTTATTTCCCGCATCCGTAGGCCTAGGCACGCCCTCAGCGAACCAGACGATGCCACCACTTTAGCTCAAATCGAGGCTGACGAAGCCCGAAAACAAATACAAATGCGCAACCGACAACCAAGATTTCGTCCTCGCCGGCGAGGACCGTCGCGACGTCCCTCTCAGTCTCGTCCCGTTTAAGCGGCCCGAGCTGCATATTAGCAATCCGACCGATCCCCAAATAATTATAATTGTTTGCATGCTAAGTCCTCCCTCATTCCCCAGGCAACGTCCTGAGCCGAGGTCGAGCCCCACAGGGGGCACCCTCAGGCTACCGTTGCCCTAAATTTATTTAGTTTTAAGTAGCGGTTGAGAGCCCTCAGCGCTCACCGCAAAAGTCCGCGTAACGGTGGAAGAAGGTCCCCTGGACCCACCACCTTCCTGTTCCAGTCAAAAAAAAAAAAAAAAAAAAAAAAAGCAGAAACTATAGAAAGTATATAGATCAATGCCGATGTACAAGTCCCACTAGGGACACGAAATAAGTTTAGTAACGCCAAACAGCGTAGCCATCCAAAAGTATTAATACTCTATAAGAATATCGTTCAAAATCAGAATGACACCCAAAGCACAAATAAACAAAGCTATGGCACCGTACTCTGTCTAATCTTGTTAGCAAATTATTTTCATTTACCCTAAGGACAGTCAACTCGTACAACATCGAGTTTTTTCGTGTAGCATCGTTGTAAAATAAACTTGCTGTAATAAATGCGTGAATATATCAAAAGCAAGTATTCCCCGGGTAAGAGGAATAATTACATTGACAAATAAGCACAGAGCCTCCCAACTTGTGATAAGTGAGGTAATGTTTTTCATGCGTTGACGAGCACACGAGCACTTCACTTTTATTTATTATTACGTGGGAGAGTCACTTGGAAACGAGATGTGATGATGACCTTCGTGCTTTATGGTGTTATAAATATTAAAGGTGACTTGTGACACAAAATTACCTTTGTGTTCAGCATGTGTTCACCTTGATCAAAGATGACAGAGTTTTTGTAGGCTATATTATTCTTCGCCCCCGTATACCCGCCGGCAGTGACATGTAGGAACACCCCAGGTTTTAAGTCAGTTAGAGTCTGACATAACCCCACCGCTTACCCCCGGAGCCGCAGGGTATTCATGAGGATTTTCCTGGGTAAAAAAGGCTATATAATTGTTACTATACATAAGGTCCTAATAAATGAAGTACGGTTCTTTTGAGGAATGATAGTATAGGTCATAAGTATTCCGAAAATTATAAAATAAAAATATTCGCTCGTAATTTTAATGAAAGAAAAACCTGAAATTGTACTTCTTAACTACTAAGCATTAATTAAAACCATTAACAGCATAATCAAGTGTAAATTTATTATTATAAAATAAAAAGCATTTAAAAATACATTACTTTTATTTTGTTTATTTATTACTTACTTTTATTTAGTTCAGGTTTTTTTTTTTTAATAATTTTATTTTATCATTTTCGGAATACTTATGACTTATACTAACATCCTTCAAAAGAACCGTATTTCATTTATTAGGACCTTATATAGGCCTGTCTTCCATTACAATCTCAACTGATAATGTGGTCGAAGGTGGTAAGCACACAAAGCCATGAAAATGCCTCTCAAATGTAGCTTCTGGAACGCACTAGTGCGAAATCAGTTCAGTCATTACGGAGTTAAGTGTGAGTGAACATCCAAACTTCCAAATATTCACATTGCAAACATTTACATTTATAATATTAGTAGGATATACATTACATTTATCTAACAAATTAATGTACTCCTGTAATATTTCGTTTTATGGCTTTTTGTAAACATATATCTCTCATATAATATTTAAATGCTAGCTCAATTTACAAAAAAATATACCTTTGGGAGGAATTATGAAAACGATAACTTATGATACATAACATTAAACAACGAAAGAACATTACCTTGGTATATGATTACTACGTGTAATGGCTACAGACAGACAAACGATCGCTCTGAGAATCCATCTTTTTTTCCGTCTATACCTCAAGGCGAATTAATGTCATAACGCTTGAATGCACAATGATATTTTCATCGAAAATAGTAGCTAAATACAGATTAGGCCGCAATGAGAATAATTTGTTAAACTCAAGCAAAATCTATACAAATAGTATACATTTGTCTTTTTGTTTGCTCGCCTATTTGTTTGCTTGTTTACTTGCTTGTAATGTATGCGCTCCTATACCATTCATCCGATTACGATGATTTTTTTGTGAGAACCCACTTACGCGCACGCCCCCGACATTTTCTTGCAAAAAAAAGTAGAGGCAACACATGCCGGGGATTAGCTAGTCTTTTACAAAACTAAGCCAGATGCTGCTCAAAAATATAGTTGCACTATCTGATCTACCAATTTCATTGAATGAATTCGTTTCATTACTTGATTGAATAGCTTATAAAAGAGATACAAATGAGATACTTTGTCTCAATATAAAAACTGCCACTATACAGTATTGTTGTATTATTAAAATTTTAAGAAAAAAATATTTAAAATGCTAAAGACGACCTCTTCTAATGTTAAAATAATTAACGTCATTATAACAAATATGTTTGACCATCGACTAACAAAAGACGGATTTATGACGTGGCCACAGATGTCACATGTTTGTCATGTATAAACGGGATGTCGACATAGTTACGTTTATATATTTTTATTTATTAAAATTGAGAATCTAAAAAGTTATTATAGTATGAGATTGTGGTACTAAAATATTCCATACACAAAATACAGAAAAAAGTTGGTTACAAAAGCAGACTGGGGATTTGCAATTACCATCGAAATAGCCTTTGGGAGCTCCACAAAAGACCAGTTCGCACCATAGTCGTGACATAATAAAATCACAAACTGTCTACAATGAAACTCTAGTACTTTAAAAAGTAACAAAGTTTAAAACGTACCAACGACACCGGGTGCTAAAAGTACGTGAGGTGCCACTTAAAATGGTCACGTTTTACGACACAACTCCGAGGGGTAGAGTGGATACGCTCTTTAAGTTTTTTGAGGTTTGGGTCTTAATAAAATTCGGCGGCTAATCTCTTTGTGCTGGGATGGCGACGTGCTACGAAATAGCTACGAGCTACGACAGTGCTACGAAAATAGAACGATTGTGATCCTACAATAGATTTAGCTATAAGAATGAGTACCTTGCAGCTTTTATACTTGGACATAAGTAGATTATGGCACGCACGTCGAACACAGATAATAACGGACAATAAAAAATATTTTTCCATAACTACTAGCTTTAATGCAAAAAAATGGGTATATACTTGCAATATATGTATAAACTCTACACAATACATAAGCTAGTTTCATCACACTGAATAACTTTTACTATCGGAACAACTATGGAATAAAGAAATTAATAATTAAAACTATTCAATTTTCATGCACAAATAGATTGTTTGACCAAGGTTCATGATGAATTGTATGAAAAGGTTGTAATATTGTTTCCCTGCGTAAAACTTGTTTCCAACTTAGCTATTGAAAAGATTACATAGAAATAACCAGCGAATAAGGCCACCTTATTAAAATATCACACATTCCAGTCTAAGTAATTTCCTATGAATCACTTTGAAGGCTTTACAATAGGCGTCGAAAAGGCTGTATGAATTTCGGAAACATGGGTCAGCAAAAACAATTTAACTATTTGAAGGACAGGGTCAAAATTATCTTCAGCAACACGCGTGACTGCCTACGGGCTTCAGTGAAGGGAAAATAGGAGCCCGAACTGTTACTTACATTATTGTTATAGAAATCTTAAAACAGGTAAGAAGTCATCTTCCGAAAACTTGAAAGACACATACATTTTTCGCATAACTTACGTATTACATTAACAAATTAAGTAATACGTTTTTTTTTTTTTTTGAGAAAACATGTTCAAATTCAAAACTCATGTATTCAGTTTAGGACTTAACTAGAACGTTACATTTAACTCTGCCACCAGTTCTTAATACACGTTAACTGAGAAAAATTCGGAAAAAACGTCTTTTTACACCCTATTAATACATATATAGGTATATGGTATTAAAATAATAATAATTTATTATTTATAATAATTATATATTTACAATTAAAGTAAAAAATACAAACTATGATATATAGAAAACATCCTCAAAGCCCTCGCTGCTGTCGATAGGCAAGGTTCCCAACAGGCTGGCAGCGTTCCCTTTTTGGATGGCCAAGCTTATGCGTTGGCGGAAAAAGCTCCCAGCCCGTCGGTCTCCCGAAGCCTCGATGAGCTTGGATGATAAAATCCGAGCAAATCGTCGAGCCTCGAACCCCCATGGACCCATGGTTTCAACTGCGAATGGCATGAACGAAAAATTAGAACCAAGACAAGCGTATTTTTTAAATTTGGATTTTTCAGCACCGGTCGCAGCCGCCCCAGCGACTTTACAAGTCGCCAGTAAGTGGGAAGGCGCAAGTGTATCTACACACGTGGCATCCCACACCAGCGGCTTGCCAACACTCCACGGGATCAAAGTCATACCATCCGGCCTCTTGCCATCGTCACGCGCAATTCCGACTGGTTCTAGTACAGAAGGCACGTTGGCAACAACAAGAGCCCTACGGATAATATCATTAAGAGCCGCGTGGCGTGAAAAACGACCGGCGCTTAAAGAGCATTAATTTATTAATCCCAAAGGAATTGAATGTTTTTCGTGAATGCAAATACCCTTTATATTATTCAATGGGTAAGTCCAAGATGTATCAAGATTCATCCAAATCTGATCAAATTACGATGTTATTGAGTAACAATCGTCCACACAAACACACAAACTTTTATTATATTTTTTTATACAGTACGTACTACAAATCACTATTTTCACAAAAAATCGAATTAATTTGGCGGCATGTACTATTTGTTGCATCTCCAAAAGCGATCTACTGGTTATGCCACTTCTATATATTAACATTTCTATAAATGTAATGTAATGGATCACTTTCTATTCAAAGTTATGTGTGGTTAAATGTTCACTAGATTATTTTACTGAATAAGGATTGGAAACAATGGACCATTGAAATATTGATGGTGTAAACGTTATTAAATTAATTTCAATTTGCGTTCTTGACAGGTTTGTATTGAAACAATATCGTCGACTAAATTCAATTATTAGAATACAACTTTGATCATGTAACTATACAATTACTTGCAACTATTACTTAACGTATCCGATATTATTCTTAGTATACCAAAGAACCAACATCTGAGCAAGATTTCAAGATAAAATTACCTACTTGAGAGCCAGCTCCTTATAGGCTTTGTGTGTTTGTGTTTACCACTTTTGGTCGCATCATTTACCATGGTGAGTTTGTGGTCAGACTCAGAAAAAGGCTCAAACTTAAAATCTTATCTTAATATATATATTTCTTGTGTGCGTGTGTATGTGACTGAACTCCTCCTAAACGACTGGACCAATTTGGATGAAATTTTGTGTGTATATTTGAGCGGGTCCCTGGATGGTTTGAAAATACAATTGGACCCGGTAGATGGCGTCGTAATCGAGTTTGGACAGGACAACGTCTGTTGGGACAGCTAGTACATATATAAAATTCTCGTGTCACAATGTTAGTTACCATACTCCTCCGAAACGGCTCGACCGATTTTTATGAAATTTTGTGTGCATATCGGGTAGGTCTGAGAATCGGTCAACATTTTTTTAAACCGCTACGCGAGTGAAACCGCGGGGGACAGCTAGTATGTTTATAAAAATTACCTCTATAGTTAAACTTTACTGCCTTATAAGTAGATTATAAACAACACCACTACGAGCGCTACAAGTCTCGTAGCAACTGCTATGAAAATCATATATATGTCGGAGTATATATAGCCATAGACCATGGTGCTACATAACGCAAGTAACGCTATCTTAAGTGTTTTAAGGCGATGATAGCTCAGTGGTAGTGACGTCGAACGCCGCGGCGAAGGTCATGGGTTCGAATCCTACAATGAGCTTGAGCTTTCGGTGAAGGAAAACATCGTGAGGAAACCATAGCACGGTGGTAGGGTACTTTGTAGTACCCGCCTGGCTGGCTACCACCCTCAAGTTGAAAATCTGTCGCCAAACACCTATTGGTGTGTTCCGGCAGCTGCACTTGAGAGCCAGATCCGTCTAGGCTTTGTGTGCTTACCACCTTCGGCCACATCATCACCTACCATAGTGAGATTGTGGTCAAACACAAGCCTATACAAAGTAAAAAAAAAAAAAAAAGGCTCGGTAGCAGTGAAGCACAGGAGCGAGCTTGAGACAGACGTGTACCGAGGAACTGTCTTACGTTTTGTAGTGTCCATTAAATAATTAGTAATTAATTAGTGTTAATAAAATAAATAGTAGTTAATGACAATTAAGACATTAAAAAGTAGCTTATAGTGTAATTATTAAGAAGCCCATGTGAAAGACATTAAATCTATTATTGAAGGCAATTCTGTTTATTTAATAACAAAATAATGAGTGGTAACCAGCAAGAGAGACCTCCTTCTCCGTCATATACATAGACTATGACGCATCTGCTTGCGCTACTGATTTCTAGGATATGTATCTCCTCGTGATTCACATACATACCTACATATGTATATTTGTGTGTATTGAATTATGTATACAAGGCGACCCTTATTATGTAAAATGGCTTAAAGTATAAATTCAGTATTCATATACCAAAAGGAGACGAGGCTATCATAAAACCTGGATTTTACAAAACTTGCTTTAAACTATCTCGACGTATAATAGTTAAATTATTTTGACACTATGACAAACGTTTACAGATCAATTAACATAGACGGCCTTTGTACCGTAAGTGAAGTCAACTTGTTCAGGTTATTATTTTGTTATTTATTTTTCTTGTTTTGTTTTTTCATTTTTTGTGTTTTTGTGTATTATATTTCTTTAAAATTTGTTAAACATTTAATGGAAAAAGCCAACCAAAGGACAATCTGTGTCCAAAAAAAAACAAAATATATAAAAAAATTAACCTTTCCGAGTTTCTTGCCGGTTCTTCTCAGTTGAAGGCGACTTCCAAATCGGTGGTAACTTCAGTAGTTTCGACGTCCATAAGTGCCCTCCTAGTACCTAAACTGAATAAATGGCTTTGACTTTAACTTTGAAGAGAAACCTGGAAACCTGTAGTATTTTATATCTTGCAGTATTGCAGTGTAAATAAAACGCTCAATATTTTGTGTGCAATATTAAATTCTACATAGTCTCTGATAAGTAAGAGTGTTTACAACAAGCGCGAACGGAGCGAGCTCGAACAGCTTAGCACACATGTAGTCTGTACGCTCGTTTTATATGTAGTGAAGTACTTGTTGTATTGCCATACTACGGGTTTTTACTTGAATAAGTATTTCATGAGTTTGTACTTATTTAGTTTTTTAGTAAATTCAATTTTATTTTGCAGTAATTTGTTAAATATAGGAAAGAAAGACCGACCCTATTAGATATCCTTAGGGGAGGCCTATGTTCAGCAGTGGACGTCTTGCGGCTGAGATGATGATGATGATGATGATGATAGGAAATAAAATAAGTCTATTTTATTTGATTAATTCTGTTTGAATGTGACGTCATATACCATGATGAAGGTTGTAGGTTTGAATCCATATTCATATCCATTTATTTTGCAACTAAATGAAGCACCTACATAGATCTTATGTTATTATAATGAACTTGGACTTTTAGTGGAGGAAAACGTTGTTGGTCTAAGTCTTTTTAGGGTTCCGTACCCAAAGGGAAAAACGGGACCCTATCACTAGGACTCCGCTGTCCGTCCGTCCGTCTGTCACCAGGCTGTATCTCATGAACCGTGATAGTTAGACAGTTGAAATTTTTATAGATGATGTATTTCCTTTGCCACTATAACAACAAATACTAAAAAACAGAATAAAATAAATATTTAAGGTTAAAATCACGTTTGTTGTATGGCTTCCATTTCTTACCGTTTTTATAGATAATGGTAAGGAACCCGTTGTGCGCGAGTCTGCCACACTTAGCCGGTTTTTTTGCATTCCTCAAACGCTGCTATCTGATCCCAAACTGAGCAAAACTTGTACTTCGCAAACTGGTTAACTGATATATATATATATACATATATATACATTATTGTAATTCTTTACTAATTCCCACCTAGTATTGACTACCAAAAATCAGTAATATAGCTAGCGTACTTTTGTTGCTAGTGAGTTTCATTGGTAGGTGCTAGGTGCTATGTTCCAATGTATTTTTACAATATCGAATTTTACAGAAGCTAAATCTTCTTTGCGCTCCCACGACACTGTCTCAATTTAGGACTGTATCCTACATCAATATATTTGTGAATTGTGAATACCTATAATACTTTTCCGACTATAATAAAATTAAATATTATTATGCTATATACATTTACAACCTTCTAACATCTAACTATAGTTCATTTAGACGGGCCTGCTGGCATGGTTGAGATACCCTATCTATCAAGCCACAGGTCATAGGTTCGATTCTTATCCAGGACAGACATTTGTGTGCATGAACAATGTTTGTCCGAATTATATCATATTATAAATGCGAATGAGAGTTTGTTTGTTTATTTGTTCCTTTTCACGCCTATACCGATGAACTGATTGCAAAATTTGGTACGCAGATAGCCTATGGTATGGAGAAGGACATAGTTATATTTCAGTATTTTAAACAATCTAAAATTAAAAAACATAATTATAAATATAAACATAAATATAAATGAAAACAGATGAATTGAATATTATTGAATTTTCTTTATTCCAAGAGAAATTCAAGCAACAGAAAATTTTAACATCCATGTCTGGTGTGATCAACTACAAAAGCGTCCTTTATGGAATGACAGTACAATTGCAAACTAAAGTGCACAATTTGAGCTCAAAAGCCGTGGCACTCATGCACTCATCGGCTCCGAACAGTGGGGTTTTAACGCAATTTACTGGTTTAATCCGGATCACGTCGCGCCTGACAGCGCATTGTTCCTCACCGAGAATCAAAGAATGCAGATATAGGCAGCACGAGTAAAACTTCGAATATTCTATTGTACAACATAGTTCAAACCTTTATTGTCTTTACATGAGCATGCAAATTTTAATACTAAATGATGTATATCAAATGGTATTACGTAAGTACCTATAATAGAGCGATTTGCATAATGCCGATAGGCACGGTCTGTCTGTCACGCATGCAACTATATTTTTTTCGGAATACAAAAATAGCAGTCCAACCGTTTAGATTAGAACAAGGTAATTACAGCCTGCTGTAAAAAAAGCAAATTTCTATATAAAACAAAACATAATAATTTAGTACAAAATAATTTTAGGATGTAATAATAAATCAAAAAAGGAACAACAATTTATTTTTAAATGTCAATATTCTTTATTATAATTTGCCAGTATCTATTATTTTTATTTATTACTCATTTAATTCTGAATTTGAATAATTCTCATAATACCGTAAGCAATAAAAACTCTATACTTAGTAGATAGATAAGTCGTTTCGTGGTGCAGGGATAAATAAAAAATGTATGCACGTCGCTGCAGAATGGCGGGCCGGGCTGCGTGTCACCACGCGCTACTAACTTATGAAACTTTTATCAGCCTGGTACTTGCCAAGTGTCCGCTTCATGAAAAATTGCCTGAAAACATTAAACAAGTTTAAATTCTATGATATTTATATAACTATAAAGACCATTTGCAGAAAATAGAGAATAAGTTAGCGCAAATTAATAAAATTATTGTTACTGGTTACTCGTATATAGTTTTAAATTATTATCATATACCTACTAGGTTCCTAGCGCCTAGCCTATAGCTTTTCTCAATAAATGGGCTATCCAACACTGAATTTTTTTTTTAAATCGAACCATTCGTTCTGAGATTAGCGCATTCAAACAAACAAACGCTTCACCTTTATAATATTAGTATAGATTAATCATATACAAACGCTATTCGAATATTTTGATTGACACGCATATCATCCTATCCTTTTCTCACTCCCGCACATACCTAAAAAATAGCATTGCAAGAGCAAGTTTAATAAAAGCTTGTAAAAAGTTATTTAGGTTTGTCATTAATTCTGAAATAAAAAAAAAATTTTTTTTTGTTGTTATAGAATATTTATTTTTACTTTGTGTAGGCTTGTATTTGACCTCAATCTCACTAAGGTGAAGTGATGATGTGACCGAAGGTGGTAAGGTTATGTTACTAGAGGGCTTTTATTTGAGAAAAGCAAACTTTTCGCTAAAGGAAGCCCCCTTGAAAATAGTCTTCAACTAATACCTGGGGTATTATTATTAAAACTAAGAGTCTATACTATCCTATTGCTACCATACAGCTTAACGTACATTACACACTTCCACCGCAAAACGTGAGGTATTTTTAAATCCACAGATCAGTAACTTAGTAATTTTCAGTAGAATAAACTCCGCTATTATGTAATTAAAATCCAGTCAGATGTTTTTGAAAGTTGGCATAGAAAATACCTAACTGCGCGGGAAATTAGTAAGCTTTGGCCTAGTTACGATCTCTTTATCAAGTTCGTGCCGTGGGGCATAATCGGTTTAAGAACGAATTGGCTCAAGTTGGTGCCGCAAACCGAGAAACTCAACATTCCAACAAAAAAGTCACTTAACTTAATGTTTCAACTTGGTTTCAAGCTATCATTTTGTTATGACGTAATAATATGGGTTTTTATCGGTTATATAGATGATTCTGTCTTTATTTCCTTCATCGTGGAAAACACAAAAACACTCATAAAATGCTAGCCTTTACTCCGCGGTTTCACCCGCGTTCCCATGATAAAAAGTAGCCTATATTACTAAAAAAAAATCAGATTATTTTACTCCGATGCTGCGTGAAAAAAAACATACTTTCGCATTTATAATAACAGTCATGCTTCGCTGTGGCTATTCAATTTTTATTGACAGCACTAAGTCTAGAGCTCTTCAATAGATACTAAACAAAAAAAAAACGATTTACAAATAGAAGAGAAAATGATACCAAACTATATTGTGTTTGCCTATTTACATATAATCAAGGGTCATCACGCGCATTTCTAAATAGATAAGTAATGTACAAGTATAAGTAGTGAGTAAAGTTTTGTAAAAACACCGTTTATAACTTCGTCAAAGGTAAAAAAAACTAACAAATATATAATTCGAAACCGAATCTAGCATCAATCAACGCTGATTTTGGTTCCTTTGTATAAATCAACTCTTTTAGTGTTAATAAATATTCTGAGATAGCCTTCACACACGGCCATCCCAAACTGAGCAGAACTTGAACTGTAGAAACCAGATAACTGATTTACAAATTATTACATTACTTTTTAAATACATATTTAAATAGATAATAACACCCATACTCAGAACAAACAAACAATTTTCATGCACACAAATGTCTGTCCTCCTTGGTGGCAATTGAACTGACGACCTACGAACTTTCGTCACAATGACAATAGATTTGTAATAGGATGGTGTCGGAATGACATTTTGTTAAAATTAGCTGACTTGGGCCCCTGTGGCGTAGTAAATAGAGCATCTTACCAACCACACTAACCGGCCCGTCAATTCAATACTTAACAAAGACAAATAATTAACATTGATATTTATTTCTGTATACAAACGTTTTGGTAAGCCAATTTTAGCTTGAGCTTGAGGATTCACCCCAAACCCAATGGGAATTTGGTTTGGCCGATAGCCAAATAACCATTAGGTACGTGTAATTTAACTACCGGAACTCGAATTCAACTCACCATAGACGTTTGATGATCTTTTTCTATTAATGCTTAATCAAATAAAGAATGTTAGACCTAAAAACTAAATATAATGCAGTCTCTTCCTTTCATTATGAACAGAATGAGACGGCTTTTAAAATTATCTACCAGATAAGCTAACATGAACTTATTGGCAACCTATGAAACAGACATAGCATTCTAAATAGAGAAGCCCAGTGGTTAGATTAGATAGATAGCTATATTTATTAAATTACTAGCTTCCGCCCCGCGGTTTCACCCGCGTTCCCCAAGGATCTTATATTTTCCCGGGATAAAAAGTAGCCTATGTTCTTTGCTGTACCATAGGCTATCTGCGTACCAAATTTCATAGCGATCGGTTCGTCGGTTTAAGCGTGAAAAGGTAACAAAGAAATAAACAAACAACCTCACTTTCGCATTTATAATATTAGTCAGGATAGGATTAGGAAGTTAGGATAGAAGATAATATTAGATAGATAGAAGTTATGATTAGGATAAATAAGTACCATAATTATCAGTAAAATATTATGAGAAGAATCGTTATGCATTTTAATAACTAAAAAGGTTAATAACCGTTAGAAGAAACCTTTTTATATCAATACCTATCTTACCTTACGTCGCCCACGTACCTACACTTCATAAAAATACAAATCAAGTGTAATATCTCTTAAAGTGATCTGAGAATGTTTATCTTTAATTTCTGACGTCATATTTTGTTTATTGTTTTGTAAGACCTTTCCCATATAAAGGTCATGTACATAGAGTCAATAAACCCTAAATAAAGTATAAATTATGAGTTTTTTTTTATATAAATGAGTTTTTTAGATCAATGGTAAGGCCCAAAGGATCACAAAGATGGAACAGTTAATTGTGGCCAGCAATGTAACCGTGCCAACACTACCTGCTAGTCGGACTTTGGGGACTACCGACAGTTTAACAAAATCCTACACCAACTGGTTTGTTTAACGTTACTGAGATACTGCTAGTTAGATCATCGAAATCAATTGTTCTTAAGTTACAAGTTAATGTTTGAAAAGTTCGTCAAATGATGAAAAATAATTATTTCTTTAATATCCAAATGCAAATCCCTTATTAATCCTTTTCTGTAAAAAAAAAAGGAAAAAATTACTTCGGGAATTTCAATGTATCGTAAATTCATTACTGTATAACTGACTCACTGACAATAAATTCACAGTGTAAATTTGAAGTCCTTAAAAAATAATTCTAGGCGTGAATATTTATTTTCTACCTAATCCTTACATTAGACTCTTAGAATAATGTCGCTATTAGACTAATATATTTTTTTACGAAAAACTCTTACGCTAAAATCTTATAATTGCTGGTCCTACGATAACAACGTAAATATGTAAACCTACGCATATTTATTTAGCAAATAAAGGAACGTATGTATACAATTTAGTAGTACGTACCTACATACCATAGCCTTTACCTATCAATTTATCAAGCTCATATTACGCACTAAACCAGATCATTCCACCGCAACATGTAAACAACATCATCATTTACCTATAAACAGTGCGTCAGAGAATTACGGAGTTCACAACCCTACCATTTGCCTCGGCGAACAACCCAACAGAATTAACAAATAACATTTTACAAATAAATAACTTCGTCGGATCTGTCCTCTGTCGAAATTCTCAGTAGAGTGAGTAGTAATAATACTGACAGCTTATATATCCGTTTTAAATATCCGAATCAGTTAATATGAGAGTGAAAGTGGTTTATTTGAAACTTTCGGAAGGTACTTTTTATGTATCTACTTCTTTATTTAGCTTAAATATTTTTGGGTATGCATTTTTAAGATACATAATATTATGATATTTATAATTGTTAGAGGCATGAATTAAATTAAAAAAAAAGTAAGAGCCTCGACTCTTCTCAGTAACCAACAAAAACATTCTGAACCAAAATCAGTGAAATATCTATGTTAACTTGTAACAATAGTTTCTCATCAAGAAATGTTTAAAATCTTTCGGATATATCCGCATAAATAATAAACATCCAACCCTCACTGTGACATGGGGCAGGCACCGTTACGTCTTAATCACGGCCCGGGCTATAATGGCCTCGTCGAAGGAATTCAATTAGGGGACATATCAGGGCCCATACGCAGGGCCTTGCTAATGTAAACCGGCCTTGTGAACACCTCACTTGGTTGAATTAATTACGTTTCGCTTTCGTGAATGTGAAAGGTCGAAATTTTCTAATGAAAGAAGAGTAATGTTATTTGCCTACACAGATCTTGTTTAATTAATTTCAACCCCTTTATTGTAAGAAAGGATTTTAACATATTTTGTAGGAGTTCGTGTCTGAAATATAGGCATGAAATTGTAAAGAGATAATATTTAAAAATAAAATATTAGTTCATACTTACTCTTTGAAGATTCAAGGCATGATATTTATGTCTGATTCGTTTATAAACAAATCACCATTACGAAGTTAATTCACGCATTAATAGCTTTTGCACAGAATAGTACTTTTTCGTTCATACTACGTATTAATTGATTAACTTCTTTATTGACCTGTCTGTGTGCTTCATTGACTAGCTGTTTTAATAGTTATTCTGCAATTCAAAGCGGAGACAAATCCAACACCGTCATCGATTTTTTTTATACCGGGAACGCGGGTGAATCCGCGGGGAACAATGAAATTACAGGAATTAAGTAATTCTGCTGCATGAAAGAGATGCGAGAGATTAATTATATACTTACAACAGTACCTACCTGTTCAGCCGTTACGGAGTTAAGTGTTTACAAAAACACATAAACATTCACATCTTACTTATTAATATTATGAACGTGAAAATTTGTATGTATGGATGTTTGTTACGCTGTCACGCAAAAACTACTAAACGGATTTTGGTGAAATTTGGTTTGGAGGTAGCTTATACCCTGGATTAAAACAAAGGTTACTTTTTATCCCAGGAAAACATAAGATCCCACGGGAACGCGGGTTGAAACTGCGGGGCGGAAGCTAGTTTATAATATTATAGTATAACTAGTTTCCGCCCCGCGGTTTCACCCGCGTTCCCCAGGGATCTTATGTTTTCCCGGGATAAAAAGTAGCCTATGTTCTTTTCCCTACCATAGGCTATCTGTATACCAAATTTCATTGCGATCGGTTAAGCGGTTTAGGTGTGAAAAGGTAACAAACAAACTCACTTTCGCATTTATAATATTAAAAAAGTTAGGATAGGATAGGATAGTAGATAGTAGAATGAAAAAGTGTTTACGAGCTAAGTTACGATTTGTCTCAGGAAGTCTTTACACTGAAACTGCAGTTAGAATAATAGTCTTTTTACAACACTGTGACAGGCTGATTGACGCTCAACTTAAGTTTAGATTAGGGGTAATTAAACTACTTGATAATGTCTTTCTTACCCCTAACTGACCTTTCTGTGTAAATGCGAATGTGTGTTTGTTGGTTTGTCCGTCTTTCACGCAGCCATGGAACAACGGACTGACGTGATATTTTACATAAAGATAGTTTATGGATCGGAGAGAGACGTAGGCTACATTTTATCCCTGGCACGCCTGTGAAACCGCGATGCGAATGCTAGTCTTACTATAAACAGTAAATAGGTTACGGGTTACTCGTTTAAAACCAAATATACAATATTTTTGTTTTTTTTTTATGTCAAAACACACGTTGGGATTTGCAGGTAAAAAATCTTCAATATTTTTATAGCTATTTCTGGGTTCGTCCTATTGTCAAAGTAGTTCAGTATGTCGAACTTAATATTAAAGGTTTTGTATCACTCAGTAAACAGGATGAATTTTTCAAATGAGCGTGGATGGCGAAGTCCTAAACTATAAGACTCTCAAGGACTACTCAAAGGAGTCTTGAAAAATCAATATACCTAGCTTGTAATCGAACCATATAATAAAGATCAATTACTGGGAAGTTATTATATCCGACAAACTAAAAGGAAAATGTTTAATTTTAATAAATAGATTCATATTTTCAAAATTCATACTAATGAGATAATATTTTAATGTCTTTTATTCATTTACCCGTACCTTGTTCGAAATGATGCTCATTTTTTTTCAACACACAACCGCAGTCTGCCTCACAACATCATGTTCTAATTTCAAATTTAAACAATGCCCATCATTTTCAACAATTAAATTAATAGTACCTGGATTTCTAAAAATTAAACTTAGCTAGATCGATTTATCGCCCCTGAAACTCCCTGCATACTAAATTTCATGAAAATCGTTTGAGCCGTTTCCGAGATTCAGATTATATATATAGGTATATATATACAAGAATTGCTCGTTTAAAGGTAACATAACCATAACAATCATCTCTAGGGTTCTAACTACTGAACTTGGGAAGTGTTGCCGTGAAAATGTAGCTTACAGACAGACTAACAATCATAATAACAGGCATAATGTAAGGATATCGAAAGGATAGTAAATTGATTAAATTTAACTTACTTCTGGGGCGGCTGCGACCGGTGCTGAAAAAAATACGCTTGTCTTGGTTCAAATTTTTCGTTCATGCCATTCGCGATTGAAACCATGGGTCCATGGGGGTTCGAGACTCGCCGGTTTGCTCGGATTTTATCATCCAAGCTCATCGAGGCTTCGATAGACCGACGGGCTGGGAGCTTTTTCCGCCAACGCATAAGCTTGGCCATCCAAAAAGGGAACGCTGCCAGCCTGTTGGGAACCTTGCCTATCGACAGCAGCGAGGGCTTTGAGGATGTTTTCTATATATCATAGTTTGTATTTTATACATTGATTGTAAATATGTAAATAAAATTGTTACTTTTACTTTAAAATCAGCAGATTATATACGTCCCCTGCCGGGTCTTTTTCGTCTTTAATAACATGGGGTTTAACCCTTTGTCGTACTTCACATTTCACTTCTGCCTTTGAATTTGTCTCGTTAGCAGAATTCCTACATCAAATTTATTTTAATAATTCCTCTTAATTATTCAGGTTACCTAATCCTAAATTAAATCCTGTCTCTGTTTTTTTTTAATAATTTTCAAGCTTTCTACATCAAATTACTAAATGCTGACTTGACGTAGTTCTTATCATTAAACTGTACGTGAACATAAATCGGTAGGCTATTCTGAACTTAAACTCGACGGTGAAATCACGCAGTGACTATTCTCTGTCTCACTCGTGCAACTCGGTAATCAGAACTTCACGAGTGAGACAAAGAATAGTCACTACGTGATTTCACCGTCGAGTTTAAGTTCAGAATAGCCCAGCTGAGGTAAGACCCGTAAGTGGGATTTGATGGATGTAACATATCGCTATCGTTAATCTCTAATGATTACAGCGTGTCTGACGATAAACTGCTACGATGGCATAACTCGTTGACGCCATGTTGCTTTTGATTACAAGCATTTAGCTTTCGACAGTGTCAAATGAGAGTAACTGTTAATGTGGTGATTTTATTTGAATATGTCCCAATCTCAAGAGGATATCAGGTCAAAGTCAAAGCCATTTATTCAATTTAGGACCTAGAACGACACTTATGAACGTCGAAGCTACTGAAGTTACCACCGGTTCGGAAGTCACCTTCAACTGAGAAGAACCGGCAAGAATCTCAGCAAGGTTAAATTTTTTACATATTTTTTTTGGACAGTCTGACAATGTTGACTTTTTTCCATTAAATATTTAACTATTTCTAAAGCAATATAGAAGCATAAACAACAAATAAAATATTTTTGTTCTCTCTATATTTGTCACTTGGATGTCATATGTGGTTGTCATATGGGCTGTTAAAACAGGCCAATTAGATTGTGACGACTTTAATACCTTAACTCCGTGTTCCGGAAATAATATATAGGTATCTTATTTGTCTTCGTAATCCAAACTACTTGATATTTTTTTATCAAAATCAGTTTTATAGCTCTATATAACATTAATGATTAACTGATAGAAGCACTTTTGCTTTCATAACATTAGTAAGTCTACGATTTTTTTTTATTAATTTATATACCTAGGTAAACAAAATGTCTGCAAGTAGGTTAGGTTACTTTCTTACTATTTAGTTATAGACTTAAAAAAATAAACAAGCCCACATCAATATCGCTGCCTGAATCAAATCCAAGATACTTTCAGCCGAATTAGATGATATCAAGACCGAATGAAACCTCGGTCGGATCATAATTACGGCCTTTTTATACAAATCGTGGCTGTACGTGATTCCGACCGCAGACAGTTCATGAATGAATGATAGAGTCGGGTCCGACCTCGAGTCTCATAGCTGAAACTTTTTACTAACTTTTCCAAGTATTTATTACCTTAATTGGTTCTTTGGTTAGAGAATTGTGATCTTATTTACTTAGAAATACTATACAAGATAAAAAAATACTTTTAGCTTTTAGTTTTTCAGCTAAGAAAAGTTATAAATATAATAAATATTGTTTGTAATTTATGTCAGGAGTTTGTTTTTATTATTTATACCAAAGTAAGTTAAGTTGTAAGTGTATACACACTATAATAAACTTCATAGTTAGCGATCAAAAAATAAATATTTCACTATGGTTCGAAAAGAACGTGTTCATTGAAGAATTTTTAAGCAATTTCGGCAATATTCATACCGTATGCACACAGAGAAACAAAAATAGAAATACAATAAAAGATAAATAAGAATATTTATTACACTACATTAAAAACCATGCATCAGTTTGTTAAAAGTTTTAAATAAATCACAATTATTCACATTAAGTAGTGAACCAATTCGTTAGTCCAAATTGTAATGGTATCAATTGTTAGCACTTACTATTATCATAGGAATATAAGATACCTACCTAATATCGTATTGGATAACGTGAGCAAATTGAGCATAGTAAAACGCAAAGTGATATTGCACAACTATTTCAATAACGATCAGCCTCAATTCATATTCAGCGTTCGCAGGCTATTAAATTAATTACGCCGGTGTTGCCAGTGTTCATTGACATTTATGACTGTTTTACAATAACTGATAAAATATAAATAACGTAAAATGCTATTTGGATTTTATTATTCGTGTTTAATTATGTTAATGTTGATAATTTATGTCAGTGCGGTAACTGGTTTTTGTTGTACGATTTATTTTTAATGCACTTCACTTATTTAAAATGTTTGTAAATATTAATCAAAATAGCTATGAGAAATTTTTACACATAAAAACACAAAACAGAGATACTATGATGGTTGAGTGTTACCTGGACGTTTATCTAGTCTAGACTGTTCTCAAATAGGTAGTCATTGAAAAGTTTTAGTGCTAGATATTCGCAAAATGAACACATTATGTGAGCTTCTTAGGGTTCCGTACATCCGATTAAAAAAACTTTTTTTTTTTTTTTTTTTTTTTTTCGGCAGGAACAGAAGGTGGTGGGTCCAGGGGACCTTCTTCCACCCTTACGCGGACTTTGCGGCGAGCGCTGAGGGCTCTCAACCGCTACTTAAAACTAAAATAAATTTAGGGCAACATTAAAAAAACGGAAAGTTTGTGCCTATAAAGGTTCCGTTGTTTCCGTTTAGAAATCTGGCATAAATATAGAGTTAGATGACCCAATAATTTTAGATTTTGGGGGCATATTACAAAATTAAATAAGTATATTTTTCAAGTGCATTGTGTGACGTACTTATCAAATAAAAAGGCTTGTTTTGAGAAATATAAATATTTTATACTAAAAAAAAAATGGATAAATAAAATAGATATTGAAAGAAAATATACGAAAATCGAACATTCCCGCCTATCTCCGAAACTACATAGCCTAAAATAGCTCTTAACTGATTGATCCTCTATCAGCTTTAAATACCTAAAGGTCATCTCATTCACGTCCGATGGTCCATTTATAACCTCACGTCGAGCCAATGTTGCCATACGCGATTAGTTTCGAAAACGAATAGCTGTTCCCGCGTTTATTGACAGCTTACGTCGTGTGCAATCAAACATGGCCGCCGTCAGAGCGCGCGAGTGGGAACCAAACGAGGGTCCACGGACAGACAGGCAAGACTGACAGCTGATGCGTGTTTAGTGGACCGGCCACAATCGGTGCGTATCTGAAACAATGTAGGTATGTTACTGAAATTGAACTGTAAATACGCTTGAATGGTGCGAGAAAATACACGGAAAAGCTGATGCGTAAATATTTGTTCAATTCGGTGAGGTTTTATTTGAAAACTAGATGCCACCCCGTGGTTTCACCCGCGTTCCCGAGGGATCTTGTGTTTTCTCGGGATAAAAAGTTCCCTATAGCCTTTCTCGATAAATGGGCTATCTAACACTGAAATAATTTTTCAATTCGAACCAGTAGTTCCTGAGATTAGCGCGTTCAAACAAACAAACTCTTCAGCTTTATAATATTAGTATAAATTAATATGTACATTTTTTTTTCGAAACCGAAGTAATTTAGCTAAATATTATTGAAGTGAAACTTCTTTATCGACGTATGGGAGAAATTTTGTAGCAAATCGTCACGTTTTTCGGTTACGCGCCATGTTGCTTTTATTATGTTTTCCCGTATTTTGGAAGGCAAAGGGTTCTAGCTCATACAGCCTAGCCATTTATCTTATTTATCTTCTTAGTTTTGAATTAATGTCTGACATCTTAAAATATAAAGGTATGAAGTTAGCTAGCGAAAAATGCCATGGCAACCAATGTTTTTTAGTAAGCGTTACTTCCGTCAGAATTTTAATCAGGAACTTTTCAGAAGTTTCACTTCTACCATGTGTGACTTGCACACACACACACTTTTTTTAGCTACAGTATAGAGCTAACTCAGCTAATTGATCAAGGCTCTAAGAGTTGCCGCGATGAGGCAAGATTAAACATTATTTGTCGAATTAAATAGCGAATAACATAAGCTGTTATTCGCTAGGTAATTAAAATTTAAAAAATACGGTTTCAATTAGCTGATGCAAATACACAATCCGTGTGAATTCCAGTTCGGAAGGTTGCATTTGCTGAAAAATGCTGGCAATAATCGAAATTTGAATAAGTTTCAAATTAAAGAAACAATTCAAAATGTTTCATATATTTTGGTTGATCAAGCGGGAGTCTATATTTCTAGACTAAAATAAAAGTTAGAGTCTGAATCAAAATAGGTTCTATAGACAAAGGATATGCTTGTATACAGGTGTGACCTCACTTGACCTGCCACCGACACAACTGTTTCTTTCCACAAACTATTATAATATTGGTACTTAGGTACGGAACATTACCTTCGAAAAGTACCCATCTTTAGTTCAAGAAGTTATATCTGTATCTTTCGATAAATGAACACGAATACTTACATCGTATATATAATAATATTGACAATAATTTTATGCAACGTTACAAGATTTTAGATTGAATATGCCGTATAAAAAATGTAATAACATGATACCTTATAATTACGAAGATATGCTGTTTTTCATCAGTTTTGCCACAAAATAACATGGCTTAAAACTCATGGAGAACAATATTCTTGAGCAAACTAATTTCTTAAATATTTAGTGTTATTTAACCCTGTAATTGGAATACAATTATTTTTAATATTGTACTGTAGATTGTACTCACTTTATAAAGAAAAGCGTAGATATATCCTTCAAGCAGATTGTGTCAGGGCTTAAAATGTCGATTGTGAAAAAACGCTAAACATACAGCGTGAGGAAAAACGTTCCATCACAGAAATTGTATTTTGTATGTGACCTTCTATCCTCGCGTATGGGCATTTTTTTATACTATGCTTAAGACATAAATGTGATTTTTCAGGTTCTTGTCACATAATGCGAGAATAACAGGCAGCAAACGGCTCCCACTACTTATTTTAAAACAACATAGAAGGGTATTTTACTCTATATGAGAAAAAAATTAAAAATGTACAATTACTGCTTAGACAATAAGCAGTCGGAAAATGTTAGTTTTAGTTCATAAAATAACTTAATTCATTTCAAAGTTTTCAGTATTTTTAATCTGTTTCTAAACAAGCGAAACAGGAGCAGCCATTATCATGCATTCAGGAACAGTACACTAATAAAAAGGATAAAAGCTCATTTTTAATTTATAAAATTTTATAAGTCCAATTGAGACCAATATCAGCGCATTTATTTACTTACAAGAGACCAAATAACGTCATGACCGTAGAGTTACATGACGTCCAGCGTTTTCATCAAACTACTCCTGACATTTGAAAATGTAAAATTTAAATGCATTTTTATGGCACTTATCGATTGAATAAAAATTTTGTGTTTTTTTTTGGTGGCTTATTAGCACCTTAGGAACGAATTGAGACATTTTTCAAAAATGGGTGTAATACCCTATTACAAGTGCTATAAGTCTTAATTAAGTAACTTGTATTTTCATATCCAGGCAACTGTACGTAAAGAGGATCCCAATTTATTTACATTTAAATGATGAAAGCTGAATAAAATTGTAGAAATATAATGTGAGCTCAAAATAAATCGTTTGTAATTAATGGTTGCTCGAAAGCCTAGCTGTTGTCAAGTAATGCATTATGTCTGGGGTATACGAGTTATACAGAGTGAAATTGGATTTTGATGATACATGAAATTAGGTTTGTAATTGAGATTTGAATATTGTTGAACAACTGCGACTAGCTTGACAGTTGTATTTAATCCAAGTGAAAATATTCACTAATAGCTAAATATTTCATGTAATTGCGTGATTTTGGGGCACGCTTGCTGGTTACCATCTTCATGTTGAAAATCTATCTCTAAGCACCTACCGGTGTGTTCCGGCAGGTGCACTTGAGAGTTACTAGTTTTGCAAAGATCGGACGGTACCCACTTACCATCATGTAGACTGACAGTAAAGTGGTGTCTCTAGCGAGAAAAAAAATGGTAAATTACAAAAATGTTATGTCGGAATTACATCTAGAGTAATTGCAATTATCTCTGAACAATGAATCTACATAAGACAAAGGACATTCATGGTATGAGGTTCCTCGAGGTACAATCAATTTGTGGGTCCAAACCACACTACCCATAGCGTTATAATTTCATAGCTCAAGGTATATGGGCTACCTGCTTCCATGTTAACATGGGTTCCCCATTAGGAGTGCTTGTTTACTTGTGACCTACTATTATGTATTAAATATTAATTTATTACATACATATTTTACTAGGTATGTTTCTCTGACTCCACTGTTGTAACTGCTTTCTATAGGGAACTAAGGATTTTCTGGGGACTAGGTGAAGAGAGCTCTATGACAAAGTTAGTTGAATCCGCTTGAGCTTGAACTTTCAGTGAACAGAAACATCGTAAAGAAACGATAACACTGTGTTCTTAGTATTTTTCATAATCCATATGGCTGGTTACCACCCTCAAGTTGAAAATCTTCCACCAAGCTATCAAAGATTCCTGAGTGCAAATATACGAGTTTCCAAAATCTACATAATTGCCTGGTGGAAGATTTTCAACTTTTCAATGGAGGAGTCACCATAGATGGTAGCCAGCCATATGTACCTATATAAATAATATACAAGATTATTTGATCATCACTTTACCTTTTACTATATTATTACTAACTAAAAAAAAACTGGGCATCCTCTTCAAGGTTAAGCGGTACTTTACGCCGGGACAGTTGCTTCAACTTTACAAAGCACAAGTCCGGTCGTGCATGGAGTACTGCTGCTACCTCTGGGATGGCTCCGCTAAGTATCAGCTGGACGCTCTTGACTCAATAGACCGAATTTATTTTGGAGAGTGTGCACAGGAACTATACAACATCATTCCTCCGTCCCCATTTCTCCATCGAACCACAAGACGTCGGGAGGTCTTCCATCCATACGTTGTTGACATCCCGCTTGTACGGACACAACGCTTTGCTTCATCGTTCCTCATACGAACAGCGAAGGAGTGGAACTCACTTCAGAGGTCTGTGTTTCCTGACACCTACAACCTAGATGTCTTCAAGGCCAGAGTGAATAGGCTTTTTCTGGGCAAGCGTGCTACATCCTCGGCCCCGTCTTGCCTCCTCCTGGGGTCAGTCGATGGCCAAACGTAAGCCCATTTAACATAAAAAAAAAACATAAATAATATACAAAATAATATGTAAATTTAGTTAGTAAGTAATAAAATAAGTAAAAGAAAAACAATTCTTAATCCAATATTTTTCAATTTTATGTTTACGAAAAATTCCATGAACGGAAAAATAAAGTGGCATTTTATTTATTTGAGTTGAAATAACGATACATTTATTGATGTAAATGTTTATTTGATAAAAACGGGATTAAAGGAAAATTCAAACATTACCTGAGGCGATAGGAGTTTCCGCTCTAAAAAATAACATTGATACATACTTTCTTTAGGTGTAGCCAGCAAATAAACTGAAACAATTAAAAACAAAATCTACTCCAAGTATTTCGGGTCATCAGGCAGCTCGTTCCAAATTTATCTAGCACCATGGGACTAGTTGCCCCGTTTTTCGCATTGGGCAACTCGCACCACTGTCAAAAAATCGAACAAAAAAACGATAGTGTTTTTTTTGTGTTTTTCCCTTTTGACAGTAATGTACCTATAGTTGGAGCATCATTGTAACCGATCTGATTCTTGAATTGTTTGAACTGTAAAATGAGCGTTATTCAAATATTATTCAATTTATAACAAGTTTCGTTTTTAGTTTTTCTTTGACCTGTATGTTTTTTTTTCTGTTTATAAAACCAGTATTTTCGATTTTAAAAAAAGAACGTTCTCGGAACATTACAGCAGTGCGTATGTTGTTATTTGGTCTCTTGAAGTTTGTTTGGTGACGGCACCACTTTGTTGTAGATACGGCGGCAGATATTAACGTGGAAAGAAAACCGCTTTTATTCTCTTTGAGGTGTAATTCACAATTTTGATCAAACACTTTGTAACGCATTTCTTTCAAAACGTTATGGCATTTATTGATCTTTATTTTCCAGTCGTAAGGCCTTGATAATGAAATTGTAGGTTCTCAAACTTTTTTCGTATCATTCCAATTACTGGCCCAAAATTATTTAGTTTATTTAGATAGATACTCACTAAGCATTGAAGCGCTTGAACAATCGTGGGTTCAAACCTGAAATAAAGTTTTTTTTTAATGTCAGAAGGCTGACAAGAAAGCAGACGCTCCACCTGATGGTAAGTGGCTACCGTCGCCTATGGACATTACACCCCTTATAAAGCCTAGAAGACACCAGTATAGGTGCTTGTCGACAGGTTTGTTTTACTTGGCTTGTGTTTGACCACATCTCACCATCACTAAGTTAATTGTGGTAAAATGCTAAGCTATAGTGTAATATTTTCTACTTTTACACAAAGTTTCAGAGTTTTACAGATCACGTGTTAAGTTTGAGAAACACTGACTCCAAGATTGACTTCTCGGCCACTTAAGGGGATTGAAAGTGCAGCCATTATTGCCTAATTGTTGAATCGTTTAAGAGCTTTCTCCTTAAGTGGATCCTTTTAAATTAAGCTTATCAGTTCCTGACATTAATCTCCTTTTACTCCACGTTTTTATACACGTGTGTCCTTCATCCTTCTCTGTAATCTCTTTTACCTCGAGTTACAGTATCAAAAGATGATTTTAAGGCGATGATAGCTCAGTGGTAGTGACGTCGGACGCCGCGGCGAAGGTCGTGGGTTCGAATCCTACAATGAGCTTGAGCTTTCGGTGAAGGAAAACATCGTGAGGAAACCATAGCACGGTGGTAGGGTACTTTGTAGTACCCGCCTGGCTGGCTACCACCCTCAAGTTGAAAATCTGTCGCCAAACACCTATTGGTGTGTTCCGGCAGCTGCACTTGAGAGCCAGATCCTTCTAGGTGCTTACCACCTTCGGCCACATCATCACCTAAAATAGTGAGATTGTGGTCAAACACAAGCCTATACAAAGTAAAAAAAAAAGAAAAAAGTTCTGTAAATATTGAACTCAAAAGATAAGAAAAAGCGAAATTCTTTGGTAGAACTAGCAATATTTTTAGCATAAGTATAGGTACTCCGCTGTTCAAAGACGCAATTGTCGTATTAAGCGCACAGAAGATAAACCTCAAAACAAAAAGCAGCAACTTCCACACCTACACTCCTACACTTCCAACCTCAAAGTAACAGATTACCATAAAATGAGAAAGAAAAACTATTTTCCCTTCATACGAAAACAAACTAACTCGAGCCGCAAAAGATGAAAGGGAATACCGGGAAAAGCAAACGCAACGTCTCCATATGTCCATACACTAACAAGGCGGGTAGGTACAATATTCGGGCACATTTCCATAACAGTAAATTTCATGTAGATACATAGAGAAGCCCCGAAGGGCGAGCCGTTATCAAATCAGCGCCGGGATAAACTTCGGAATAATAATCATTGGAGCACGGTTTGTTACATAAATTTACATAAATTATTCATAAAGTGAAATATTTTTTTATTTAACTCCGGCCTCGGGAGGCGTCGGTGCCAACGTTCCGATGTGAACTTTCTTGATTATGTTTGGCCCGTAGAAACTAAGGCACTTCGTCCTCTGCGAAAACAAAGAACTCTGAAAAATTTAATTAACCAAACAACAGATTTGTGCGCTCTCTCTTTGTTTTTCATTTTGCTTAAATCTAGTCTAAGTGGCTGTTTAAACTTGAGACGAGAAAAATATTACAATTTCCACGCAATTGTTCTTACGATTTTATTATAACGTTGAATGTATTCTTAGCTGAGAAGTATTTGAATGAATAAAATATTATAATATTTGAATGTATAAAGTTTTATTTACACTATTAGACTTTCACAGTGTATTTAACTTACATACTTAAATAATAAATACGTGCTAAATATTCTAAAACTAATTGGAATTTTAAAACTTGCCTATACGTAGATACTAAATTAATTATTTATATTTTTAAATTTTATCGTGATAAAATGTGGTATATACAATTTGATGCTTAATTTTTAAATATTTCCTTTTATTCGAATTTCATATTAAAGATAATTACAATACGTACTAAAGTCTAAAAAATGATATTGCTATTCACTTCAATATAAGTAAATGAGTAAGAAATAATTAAACAACAAAATTCACATTCACAAAAGGTCAATTAAAAATTCAGATCCATAAAACCCTTTTCTTTTTGAACAAAGACCCAACTGTGCACATTCATCGTTCATCACCATTTCGTATATTGATGGACATTTGTCCGGCAAGGAATGATAGCCTTGTTAAACGACCATACTATAAAGACCTCCAACGTTCAATGAAACTACTTCCATTTTTAGAAATAGTGAAGGTCATTTAATACTGGGACGGTGATATTAGGTGTCGGCTTAAAGAGGCATCCGACTTCAGGGTACGTATGAAATAATATTGGGCCCTTTTGTTAGAAAATTGTGGTAATTTTTCAAATGAGATAGGGTATCGGTGTCAAATGCATTGGTTACGCGTTGGTGACATGTGATCCGTTCAATGTGTCTGTATCGTTCTACTGTTGTTCTGTGGTTTTACCTGCATGGCAACAACGCCATCTCTGGACAACCGAGCGTGTTTAGCTCTCAGCCCACATCTTTTAGCATTAATATCCTCTTAACTTAAGACGACATTAAGGCTAAAAACGTTTAATTATAGCTACGTATTTAAAACGCATGTTTCAGCTAATAAAATTATTGTGAACCTTTTTGTCGAAGGGTATTTAGGGTAGGATATAAAAAAAAAACAAATCCCCAAATAAAAATTTTGTACCACAATAGAAACCAAAATCTTTTAACTTATCCTATATATTATTAGTATGAAACGAACCTTATTTGACTACATTATAATGTATAATTAAACTTCGCAATTCAGTTTTTATAAAATTTAAGCAAATATTCTAGTTAAAAACTTGTATTAAAACTACAAATTTCCGAGAACTAAAATAATATAAGCAGGTCAAAGTTTCGATATCAAAAAGAAAGTTTCGAAGTAAGTCTCAACCGTCTGAACTATCTCTAGATTCGCTACAAACTTGTTTAGTACTTTTAAAACTTTCGCTAACTAAATTCATATTAATATATCGACATCACATATTGGAGACAACCTTAGCCCGTCAAGATGCTGATACCCTCGCCAGTCTCCTCATGACCACGGGGTCTTAGGCAACTCGTCCCACGTAACCGTGGGCCTAGATCTTAATCATTTTTAATCGACTTCAACAAAGGAGGAGGTTCTCAATTCGACTATTTCTTTTTTGTTACATGATTACTCCGTCAATTATGAATTGATTTTGATTATTCTTTTTCTGTTTGGTAGATCATATTTGAGAGGTGTTCCTACATAAATTTGATTATGATCTGATCATGGATTTTGAAGATATGACGGAATTCCTCAACGACAAGGAGCACGAATATCGCGATTGAAATAACTTAATTCAATATTGTCGATAATTATTATTGATATGCATATCCTCGATCAGTGACACTTGATAGGTATTCAATACATATAAGACAAAAAATAAAAAAATTAAATAAATTTATTTACAAAAAAGTAAATCTAAAGTCTTATGGTTGTTACCCTACCGCGGCAAATCTGAAAAGGGTTAAATGGATTGTATTTGATTTTGTGCTTCTACGAATTTCAAATAATGAGAGACCCATAATTATTGGTTAAATTGATTCTGTTTGGCAACATGATCGAAACGTCAAAATTTCGATCAACCTGCCAAAAATAGGTTAATCAAAATAATATCTTGATTATAATCTGTGCGTGAATCTGTAAATATAAACTTGTTTAATATTCACGAGGTATTTATATAGACCACCATAATTTCATGGAGGATTTTAGAACTGCTAGCCTGCTCGATTTTATAAGAGTACTAAGTCATAATAAATCCATTAATATGTGAGAGCTTTTACTAAGATTTGACTTTAATGGCGTAGTTAATGCTTCATAAAAATGAAAACTGTATATTCTTGCATCACATAGGTACTATAGCAAAGAGTACGCTATAGGGAGCGAGATATGATCGAAATTTCATTCTCATCAATAATGAAAATGCAGGTCGCCCAAGACCGGTTCTATTGGAGATCCTTAGGGGAGGCCTATGTCCAGCAGTGGACGTCTTGCGGCTGAAATGATGATGATGATGTTGAATAATGAGGATATACATAAAAGAGACAAACGTCGAGTCTCCAAGTTGAAGTGGCAATGAGCTGGTCATTCGCTCAAAAAGTCTTAAAAACTGTGTGATAGAAATGCTTCTAGGTGTAGAATTAGTTAAAACATTGTGCCGAATTATGAAGACTGATGACCAGTGTGGTTTATTCCATTACATTTGCAGTTTTATATACTCCGTAGTTTTTCAAGATGGCATATCTATGTTCAAAAAGTATCTTAGATTTGTTTTGCTCAACACCTTTTATAAGGGACCAATTCTAAAATCGAAAAAAGAAAATTAATTTCTTTTTGAAAATATCCCATTTCAAAATATACAACTGGTATACATAATATCTGAATTTAATTAAAAATGGTACATCTATTACGTTAGCTATTACATCTAAACGTTGAAGATTAAGGAACGATTCATGGCAAAAAAATATATAATCACAAAGAGCTCTTCCGAATCGGTGGTAACTTCAGTAGCTTCGACGTTCATAAGTGCTTTTCTAGGGCCTAAACTGAATAAATGGCTTTGACTTTGACTTTGAACTGCAAGATACTTTGCTATCTCTCTTTATCTCTGTGCTTTAAAAAAATATATTCTTGATTCTGTATTAACCCATGACCTACGTTTATCACCAGAAGTTCCACGCAGAGTCTCTTATCATAATTGCTTTAACACCCAGGGCCTCATTACCATTACAAGTAAAAGAAAGTAGTAGAACATGTAAATTAAACTCTGGAGACAATGTGAAAGTGGACTTAGTTCTAACGGGCCCTGAATGTCTCCTGAACGAGAAGTTACATAAGTGCCTTCTTATCTAAATTGAATATCTTCAACACCTGTGCTAATGGGTCATTGCTCTCTTTACTGAAAGACACCTAGTTAAGCCCTACCATGGGTTATGTAAACACAACCCTTAATATCACGAATTAAAATCATTTATCTACTCAGTACAGTAACTAAATAAGGTAATATTCATTCAAGCAACGAAAAAAAATATATATATACATATTTTATTAACTATTTCTAGCTCTGTCCCTTTCTATAGTTATTTATTATTAGCTGTTCCCCACAGTTTCACCCACGTTCCCGGGACAAAAATAGTCCATACTATTCCCCAATATTAGGCTTTTGAACGCAATAATATTTATTCTAATCGGATCAGTAGTTTCGGAAATTACCATTATATTAGTGTAGATTCAAACATGGAATTACTTTAATCGGTCATTAAATTCTAATTCCTTCTAACTAAAGACTAATTAGATAGTCCATAAAATGAAGGAGACAGCTTTCGATCTTTTGAGCTTTCGAGCTTTACGCCTATGTTCCCAGTAGTAGACAACCCACAATAAATCGCTCAAAAGTGGTATTTGGACCTAAGTGGCCACTGACGCCTATGGACATTTGCAATAGGGATTAACTGATGTGTTGCCTACCTTGGACACCTTCATTTGACATCCTTTTTGAACCCCATATCATAACGCTGAGGGAAAAAGGTAATAGGGAGCTCTTTCCACATCCCAATGCACAGAATCTTTATGTGGATTATCCAGGTGGCTTAACGATAAAAGGCAGAAGCTTTGCAGTACCCGCGTGGCTACCACCCTCAAGTTGAAATCTTTCACTAAGCCCTAGTGTGGTGCACTTGAGAGCTAGTTCCTTTCAAGGCGTTGTGTGTTTACAACCTTCTAGTATCTTAACTTTCCACGACAAGATTGTCTTCGGTAAAAAAAATTGCACGAGTGACACAAACTCGTTTTATCAACACGCAACATTCTTTAATGGACACTTAAGTCGGTAAAGTTAACTCAAACGAGTACAACGCATATATAAAACCGCGAAACATGTTGTTTGCAACAGATGTGCGACGGATTTCGTAATAACAACATGGATAATTTAAAATATTACATCGTGGTTGCTGTTTTCGTGTGGATATGTTTAATTTTTGAGGTATGTAACATGTTTCTAGTATTGGGGTGGCTCCGTAATTAATTAATGCATACATGGGGTAGTTCATCCCCATATTCATATCTTCTTGAGGCTTACTCATATGGCATATATTACTTTCTATCAACAAACACCTGCCGGTGTGTTCTGGCAACTCTACAGGAGAGTCAATTCATTCAGATTTCGCGTGCTTACCACCTTCAGCCACATCATCAATTACCACATTGCTTATTCAAAACAAAAATATAAAATAAATACTCGTAGATTCACCAACTTAATGGTAAAGGAAAACAGTACCATGTTTCCCTACCATACCTGAGGAGTCATATTCTAAGGGGAAGATAAATACTGTATCTCAAGTCTCTATACTAAGTAGGTACACCAAGATTTCATTGAATAATTTCTTTAGTAATATCGTTTTTGGTAATATCAAATACCTCGTTTATTTCATTCTTATTTTCCAAGCGTGAGATGAGATCGATTTTTATTTATCATCCTGATCTGCCTACCAAATTACCTATAGGTACTCTGCCTGCATTTGTATTTTTTTTCTTTTCAGACCATAGAATCTGTTCCTTCTCCACAAATCTTTATAGCTGATGGATGTAAGTTTAGTTCTATTTAAATAATGTACTTGAAAGCAAGTTCTTTCTTTTTGTGTGCTCACCACCTTTGGCCACATCATCACATACCTTGATGATATTGTGGTCAAAAAAACTTATACAATGTAAAAAACTCTGAAACAGTATACATACCTATTTTCATTATCATTAATTCTCTCAGGAAAACATTATATCCTTAATTAAATGTAATTCTGTTTGTTTCTAGTTGACCCAGACGACATCTACTTTCCTAATGATCGTTGATTTCTTATAATGAAGTTAATTTCCAATGGAACTTGTTAATAAGTATATTATTATGATAATTATCGTATTTAAGTTTTAAATGTATTATATGGCACCAAAATGTATTACAAATAAAAAGTTAGCCAGCGGACTGTTTTGTTTCCTTTTTCTTCTAATTGGAATCATAGGTAATTATTTATTTATGTATTAAATGTAGGTAAGTAGATACATAAGTATAAAAGTTAATGCGATGTAAATTATTTGCATGTCTTTTGGGAAATAAAGGCTTTATTAAATAAATATATATTAATAAAATATATTTCATAGACCACATTACACACACACAATTAAACTGTAAACTACAGTTTAGATCCTTAAGGTTGGCATAGCCTGTATACAAAGGGTGACCTCTTTCCCTAGACATGAAAAATAACTGTTACATAAAAAAAATAGAGATATGTAGAACAAATAACTATGTGCGAATTATGATTCATATAATATGTCTATTATCTTCTAGATATTACGGCCCGAGGACTGAACTTTTTTTTCGCGTGTGTGAGGATATAATTACACACCTAGGGAATACTATCTCTGTCTGAATTTTATTATTATCTATACTAATATTATAAAGCTGAAGAGTTTGTTTGTTTGTTTGTTTGAACGCGCTAATCTCAGGAACTACTGGTTCGATTTGAAAAATTATTTCAGTGTTGGATAGCCCATTTATTGGGGTAGGCTATAGGCTACTGTTTATCCCGGGAAAACACAAGATCCCTCGGGAACGCGGGTGAAACCACGCGGAAAAGCTAGTTATATATAATTTTTATCATGAAATCTTGTTACGATAAAATAAAAAAGTAACATTGAGCAAAAAAGTTCATCATAATGTATCTAAAGGTACAACGAGAATCGTGACTAGGTGGGTCACGATTTTCACCTCAAGTTACGTACGCAACCTTGACCGTGAAAATATGTTATCTGTAACATTATATACCTACTACCGACCACATGCAGCTCGAACTGGCAGTTACTTACCAATTTAGACCCATGAGCACGCGCCTCATTTCTCTACATGAAGGTAAGCTACAAAAACCAGGGCTGTCTTTAGATGCTGGCTATCGCGATGTAGCCAGGAGTAAAAAAATATATTTTGTTTACAATGTTTTCCAATGTTGAGATTGTATCACTAATAACATGTAAATATTTATTAAATATTAAATTGACTGCATTCCAGGATACTAAAAATATTTTATTTGTCATTCCTTAGGCACAAATGAACAATTATAACAGCATTCCAGCTTCTCTAAAAATCTTTGTTTTTATCACTGCCATAATACTTTCAACTCTCTGGCTTTGAAATACTACTTGTAATTGGTTAACAGTTCCTAACTGCCCTATAAAAGTTACCAAAAACTGTTATTGAAATGTAATAATCCTTTGGGAGCGACTGTGTCGTCAGAACGTATTGATCGTGAGCGGTGATAATCTCCGAGATCAGTCTGAAACATGAAACCTAATTCCTGAGGGTTCCGTTGAAAATTATCTTTTGATGATTTTTTTAAATCATTTATTTTAAAATATTATAAATAGTATTTTATTTATTGTAAAATATTGTATATTATAAAAGTGACTCACTCACTCACTAATCACGACATCTTTGGAACTATAAAACCTACAGACATCCTTTTCGGTGTAGTCATCCACAAAGAATGGATTATTTGAAATTCAACCCTTAGTTTGTATGAAAACTGTATAAATTTCCCCCTTTTACCCCCTAAGCGTAATTTTGGTTCCACTACTTTTTTGTGGAAAGTATTTGGCATTCGAAACATGGTTTACAAATTCTTTGGAGCTGATTATGAATAGTGTACTTTTATAAGGTTTCTTCAGAATTAACCTTTAAGCGGCTGGAATGAGGGTTAATGTTCGTATGAACAAAATATTACACTTGCCGATTATCTCCAAGCTTGGTGTAAATATAGTACCTACTAAGAAAGTATTTTCTAAAATCCAACTCAAAGTTAATTAAATAGGAGATCACGAATGAAACCGCGTGGCGGAAAGCTAGTTCTCAAAAAAAAAAAAATATAATGATAAAACTAACATACTTGTGAAAAACACTTGAATTTAGAATGTTATTATTTCAAATAGCACAATAAATCATCAATTATCTATAGAATTTAAACGGTATTCACAGGAAACGAAATCGTTTGATAACAATGCATTAATGTACACGTGTACTATGTGTTGTACATAAAAAAAAATAAGACATAAAACTACGACATACACAAAATATCTTCATTACAATGTTATTTATATAGCTAACCTAAAAAAATATTTAACAAGTTGACTACACATACACAATGATACAATTTTTCAAAGTAGGAAGCCTCGAAAGAGTATCGCATCTTCTAAGATCGCATCCTTTTTTGACGCCGGTGTGCAAAATGTTGTCAGTTACAGTCAATCAGCTAAGTGTATCTAAGTATGTTTTGTTGCCTCCCATTACTTTAAGTATATTTGATTGGGTCCCACCATAAACTATGTTATGTTAGGAGAGGTCGGCCACTCATGTCTTTCCTTTTTCTAGAACTAATGTTAGTTTATTGATGAACCCATTTTACAGACACACAATGTTTAGACAACAAATGCTCTCTCAAAAAATGTACCTAGAAACAGTTGCTGTAATTTGTCTATTGTATTATGATTGTTTTTGCTGACGACCTAATTTTGTTTTCCGAATGTCCAAGGACCTTAGAACAAATGTTACAGCAACTGTCTGAGGAAAGTGCAAAAGCAGGTCTTACGATGAACACAGCAAAAACTAAAGTCATGAGTAACACCTCAGAGAAGTATGCTATTAAGGTAAACAATGAAGAAATTGAAAGTGTAAAGGAATACAAATATTTAGGCCAATTGGTGTCAACAGAAAACACAATGCAGAAAGAGATTGGCCGAAGAGTTGCTAGTACCTGGAGGAGATTTTGGTCGCTCAGCGAAATTATGAAGAACAAAGAAATACCTATAATGGAAAAAAGAAAAATATTCAATACGTGCATACTGCCATGTTTAACATACGGGTGTCAAACATGGGCACTAACAGAACAGCAACAACATAAACTTGAAATATGTCAAAACGGAATAGAGAGAAGTGTAGTGGGAGTAAAGAGACGAAACAAAATAAGACTAGTAGAAATAAAACATAAAACAAAATTCAGGAACGCATGTAAAGCCTATAGAAAACTAAAATGGCGCTGGACCGGACATATGTTAAGAGAAAGGATGGATAAATGGACTAAAATAATTACAAAATGGTATCCAAGAGATAGTAAAAGAAGTAGGGGTAGACAAGTAAAGCGCTGGGAGGACGGTTTTAAACAAGTAGCTGGTACCAAATGGATCGGCGTCGCAAAAGATAGAACAGAGTGGAAATCTTTAGAGGAGACCTTTGTCGAAAGACAAGCTGTGGCAAAAAGAACAACCGGTTGCCGATGTAATAATAATATAATTATACAGTATAGAAGTAAGTATTAGAAGTATAAATCTAGAATTAAGAATTTGTAAAAAACAAAAAAAGCAATAAAGGCTATTTTATTTATTTATTATTATGATATGAATAAAGTTTACATTGTTGGTGGTGTTTAGAAACGCTTACATACACAGACTAGGTTTACTATAGTATTTTTATGGTTCATCTATCAATAATCCACATTCAAAAGATGGTATTATTTACCGAGAGAATTCTTCAGCGTGGGCCTTCAAAGGTATAGCTATTGGGTAACGCAAGAGTGTCTTCAAAGGTTTATACCATACCAAGAAGAGCCTTTTTAGGTATTATACTCCCTACAAACCATTCTTGTGGATACCCACCCCCACGTTTTGGAGCAGAGGTTCTCAAAGTAGTCCTTAGCCATCGATCAATTCCTACCTAGATCCGATTAATAGTACATGAATTTTTTTTATTATTTGGAAGGATCACATCGCTCAATACATCCTATTTTCTTTTTAATAAAGTATCCCTCCCTGAATTGTATAGTAGCCTTTGACCTGGTTGTATATACAGATTACAAGTTCCTAACTTACGTGTAGGATTTCCGAGTCCGTAACATACGAATTTATTACTAACATTATTATTGTAAGGTCATAAGGTCAATTATGATTTCATTTTCATGTATTGTTTTACCACATAACTCCACAGTTTAGGTTTTAAGTAGTTTAATAGTGGCTTGCAAACAAAACAAACTTTTGCATTCATACAAAACCTGTTAGTAAGGATTCACAAACGGACACAGCAAATCCAACTTTTAGTTAGAACCACAAAATAGTTTTAATTTAAATACAATATAGACCGAATGAAATGTGGCTCAATATTAAATAGAATAGCGAAAACATTTTTGTTACATTCTAGAAAGTTTTTATTCATAAATCGATTAAAAAACCATAAAAAAATTATAAAAAAATGTCGGTATTTGTATGATTACTTTCCAGAATATTCTGCGGAACCATTGAAAGTTCACGCGAAAGTAAGCCGTGGTTTCTTTAGCATCTTTAGAAAGTCCGATGACGGATAGGAGCTTTGTCTTTACAAATTGAGATCTCGTTGAGTTGAGCTTTCCCTTGCAAAAGATAAATACGTACTTTATACTACAAATTCGTCTTGGGGAAATTGCTTCGATATTTATGCAAATTAATTAAGCCAAAGACAGAAAATTTCCACTGATAGCGGAAATATATTTTGTTATGATTTTTATCTGTTATTGCTATCATATTTTATTTTGCTATAATATATCCTAAAATTACTAAGGTACTAATGTATTGACTAAGAAATAAATACGGAATACTTTCGAAACAATAATAGAGTTATAAAGCCTTATTATAATAATATGTTATAAAATATATTATAATGTATACATTCAAGTGATGCATTCTCACTTTCATGGTACCTTTATTTCGAGACAAAGCTATCTAAATTCACATCGCAGTGAGATCGTATTTCGACTCAGCGAAAAGCTTCCGCCATTCCTAACTAGAAAATGTTTTGCATTGCACATATTCCGGAAACGCAAAAAATACTGCGTCGCTCCGATTTCTAGTTGCCAGAGTATAAATATTTACAAGATATTGATAAACTACTCCTTTGAAAATTATTGATGTGGCAACATTTTTTATTAGATATTGGAAATACGTATAATTTTCTTTAATACATACTTTATCATAAACTTGATTGAGTTTTATACATAAGACATACTTGTGTTAGTATAACTCGCTCTACCATGACATAAATTACTTATGATTAAGGCTTTATTAATGGATAAAATTGATTTAAAATAATTGAACAGAAAAAACTAAAAAATACTACATGTTATTATGTGAGTGTGTGTGTTTGTGTTTGCGTGTGAGGTGTGTAGTGGTGTATGTAAGTTTATTGTGTGTTTACATTAGTGTGAGTGATGATGAAAATTGATATAGTAAAATGAATCATATATTTTAACTATAAAACCAACTTTTTAGGATCTTACTAAAATAAAACGCCAAAGGAAATTTAGCATGTTTAATAAACTTTTTAAATTACATACGCGACTTAGGTTGATGTTTATCAACATGTAATGAGCCGTTTAATCATGGGCTCAATGTCAAGTCAACTGTTGTTTAATCAAACACTTAATGTTCATGAACAGCGACCTAAATGAATCTCATGGAAATCCACGAGTAGTCCAGAGTCTATTAAATAGGACTATATTATTACCAGCAATTGCATCTGAATCTTAGGTAAAATCAAAAAGGAAGTTCTAAGGACAGTATTACCTTCTCGAACGTCTCGTTCGCGCTACAGTCTGAGTACATCTTACTACCTCTGTTATGCCCTATGAATAGTGCCCAGATCTTTACGCTCCATCATCCTCTTTTTCCGATTTGAATAAATCTTTATCAGGAACGAAATTAAAAAGGTATATCAAGAAAAGCATATTAGGCTTTTTCAAAAGATAACTAATTCAGTAACTTCATGAAAACATGGTTTTCCTAACACAATATAAATATTTCTCAATTTCAGGCATAACAACTAACAACGACGTAACTTGAAAAACGTCACAATTTCACGACTCCCGAAAATCCAAGTCCCCTGGCAATCGCACCGTTTCACATGTCCCCTATAGCGACACGTATACATAACAAGAAAAAAACGAAATGTTTTATCGTGTCAGATGTCGGGAAGCGGAACGAACGCTTATGTATGCAACCAGATACGTTTGTTGTATATCAAATTGAGTACCAGTATTGCCAGGCCTTTTGAATAGGTGCAACTTTTCTGGAGGTGTAACGTAGATTTTCTATGAATATTTGTGACTTGTTTTTACTGATTTTGAGATTACTGCGTTTTGGAAGTTAAATATTTTGGGCCTTATAGTAGGTAAGTTGGAAATGAGCTTCATACACTCTTGGTTTGCATTTTAAATTTAGATTCATTTATTTGCAGTGAATGTGATATATTTTAAGAAATTATTTTTATTCTCACCTAGCCAATCGTTGCTAGAAACCAAGTGATATACTTAATGTTATTTTCTGAATCTATGTATAGCTTGTTTGAATCTCAGATGACTTAATTCATTTTGATAGTATACCTACCTATAAATTCAGCATTGATACAAACCTTTGTGGTATCTTTTTAAAACTGTAATACATAAATTAGGTATATATTCTGGATTTAACTATATTTTTGTTTCAGTAATTAATTTACCTTCATCCTGATAATATTCAAATTACTTTCATCTACACATACCAACAACATATTGGCATGCAATGGCTGCGAGCGATCTTCGCCCCGGGCATCCCACACGTTCCTTAGAGCTTCCTTCCTGCACAGGAAATAAGCAGAAATTATACAAATATGTAACCATGGTAACGCTTTATAAGGGCGGTTACCAAAAAACATCCGTATAACTCTTGTCAAGTCATTATTTGGTTTGTGAAGTTTTGTGGTGATAAGCCTGAAGCGGTTTCTTGAAGTTTTATTTTTCTGGTTGATGCTGATTTACGCTTAGCCCAAGGGTATTTTAGTAAGTATTCGATACTTTTGTATTTTTAAATAAAGGCCCTACAAAATTATACCTAATTATAGCAACATATTTTTGAGGTACATTACTACAATATATTCGTTTATTTTTTGGTTAATCATTAACATAATCTTACTTATGATAGGATAGCTATAACCATCGTCCCTATTATCTATTCATGTTTCTAATTTAAAATTTCCAAGAGGATTTCGCCTGGCCATCCAACGAGGAGATGGCAGTCTATTGGGAACCTTGCCAATCGGCAGCCTTGAGATTTTTTTCTTTTTGTATATAGATTGTATTTTGTATATTTATTATAACTATATAAAGTTATTTAGTATTTAATTATATATTTACTATTGCAAAAAAGATTTCTTAAAAATGTATATATTTCTTATAAAAGAGTAATATACCTACTATATATTTACAACAAGTATTGTATAAATACAATCATTGTATAAAATACAAACTATAGAAAACATCCACAAAACCCTCGCTGTTATCGATAGGCAAGGTTCCCAACAGGCTGGCGGCGTTTCCTTGGCCTTGGAATGGCCAAGTTTGTGCGTTGGCGGAAAAAGCTCCCAGCCCATCGGTCTCCCGAAGCCTCGATGAGCTTGGATGATAAAAGTATGTCACTTGGCTATATTTAAACCTATTTCGTCATAAGAGTAAATCAAGGATCCGACTCCTGCCCCGCAGCCGGAGCAGTTCATTCAATTTTGTAGCTCCTAACAAGCTTCTATTATGTAAATTGCTACTTCGTCATTTAGAATTCAATTAATTACATTTACAATATTAAATAACAGTTTGAAACAAAAATAAAGTTAAACTTGAATTTAAAATTAAGGAAACGATATAACTTTTTGTCAACAAATAACTTTTCTGGCTACGAAACTAATCCATTGAGACTCGAGACTTATTTTTGTAGATAACATAAAGTTTTATGTTTCACCAGTTATAGTGAACATCAATTAGAATATTTAATCTAACATATTACTTATTAAAAATAAAATGGCATCTTCAAAGTGTACAAATTGAAATGTTAGGTACTTAGATTTCCTGCCAAAAAATAAGCAATTTCATAAAACATTACTTGTGTCTATTTACTTTTTTTCACGGAAAAAACGAACATTTTATGGTAATAATTTATTGGTATAAATGAAAAGTAAGCATTCATTTTAATGACACGTCTGAACTGTCCTATTGAGGAAAATAAAAAAGTAATAAATTTCTCTTTATTTTCTACTTTCCTTGATTTTGTCCTATTAGTATTCTCATTAGTTTATTAATCAATTTGTGTAGATTTAGGTACTATCAGTATGCTTGCTACGAAAATAAATATTTAGGTCCATTGTAAAATCTTTTACAAACTAATAAAGAACCCATGCATGTGTAATTAAATTTAATGAACGATCAATGATTCTGATCGTATAAATAATTACAATACTACACAATACAACAATAATAATAATTCTGCTTTTAAGGTAAAAATTAACATACACTACATGTACTATTTAGTTCGCCAGTGAATCGCGACCAAATTCACACTCACACTCAATCTCCACTCGTAGTGACGCAAAATTACTCGCAAGTTAGAACTTTATTCAACGTGTGTATTTTACGTCTTCATAAAATGAACTATTTTGCTGTTGGTACGTTAGCTACTAGTGAGTTATATGAAAGTTAGTTCATCAGACTTGAGACGTTCGCAACAGAAAATGGATTTGACTTGTGAATTTATAATGTCTTTTTGATGAGATTTTACCAGTGACGATTCATTTAGTATATTATGATTGGTTAGATGGTGGATTGGAGACTACCTGCGTATTTGGATGGAGTTGGGCTGGCAAGAGATATAGCCGCCTTTCGTCACGCAAAAGGAGCTCAACTCAAGAGACTTAAGTACTTGCGGAAACGAAGAACCAACAAGTAACAATAATTGCAGGATTATAACTTAAAAACAAACTATGTGCATGTCGGAACATCAGTAGGTACGATGTTGTACAGTCTAAAACGTAAGACTTCAAATAAATTATACTAAAGGAAATTTCAAGTATCCAAAATAACCTTTACGCGCGATTGAAGTAAAACTTATTCTTAACTTATTCTTTACCTAAAATAAAAATTTTTTCTTATAATAACATTATCTTAATAAATGAGATTTAATATATTTTATTTGATTATTGAAAAAAAAAAATAAGTTGTTAAACAATAGAAAAATTAACACTTACGTTTTTTACAGGTCAAGTTATTATCAGGTACTTGATTTTTTCTTTTATTATTATTTATTGATGAAAGAGTAAAATGTTCCTGGGACTCTGCCATTTCATTTAATATTCACTATTTCATTTTATATTCTATTTAAAATTCATTAATATAACTTTCATATATTATAATTTAAAAGTAATAAATAAACAAGTATATTTAGAGATTGTCAAAAAATTTTGCAATTTAAAATAATGTTTTTAAAACTGTTGAATACTTAATGTAGAATTACCATAGAATATAATAAGATTCAATTATAATTTAGTCTGTGACATTTTAAGTGCATCAATCTGTGACATGAATCTCGAGGGCTATGGACTATCTATGGTCTATGGTCTACATTTTTGAATTTAAAAAAGTTTAATTTTGAAGTTCATTGTCTTCTTTTGTTTTGCCACCTTTAAGCGTTACTTCCGTGAGAAATCTGAGTTACTCCCTAGTCGCGCCTAAAGAAGTTTTACTTCAAAAATAATAGAACTCGGTTTTCTGATGGTCAATCAATGCCACCACCATTCTAAGTACTCTGCCAACAGGCGAAGAGGTACGTCAAGTTATTTATTTATGATTTAGTTATTAGTTTTGACAGCAAGAACCCCTGATTGGGTAAAGGCCGAAAGTAAAGCTTGTAAAGCAAGAAATAAATGGCTTATTATTATTTTTCGTTTGAAGGTTACTTCGTCTCGGTTTTTAAGTAAACCGGTGTAATGATAGTCACGGGCCTAAGCCAAGTGATTATCATGAATTGTTGGTGGAACTACTGTGTTGATGGAATGTGACTGTGTCTGAACAAATTTACGTACTATTCTACAAGTGTTTAAAATAGCTGCTTTTTGTAGTGTAATGAATGTATTGCGAGGGAGTTGTAAACTCTCTATAGACTGGTGCAACTGCTTAGGAATAACGCCTGTGGTGGACAAAACAATAGGAATAATTGCTACATTTTGGAGATTCCATAAACGAATAATTTCTTCTTTCAGTTCCACATACTTAGATAGTTTTTCATTAATCGTGCTTTGAAGGTTGTGTGTGTTTGGGACGGCTATGTCAATGATAAGTGCAGTTCTTGTAGTTTTGTCTATTAAGATAAGATCTGGTCTATTATAATGGACTGTTTTATCTGTGAGGATGGCTCGGTCATAATACAGCTTGTGCATTGGGTTCTCTAATACTGTTTCTGGAGTATATTTATAATATGGTATGATCTTTGTGGGAGTAATTAGTTTGTGTTTGATTGCGAGTTTTTGGTGTATAATATTGGCTACTTGATCGTGTCTGTGTTTATAGTCGGTTTGGACTATTGCTTTGCATGCTCCTGTAATGTGTTGGATGGTTTCTGAAGAACTATTGCAACGCCTACATAAGTCAGTAGGTAAGTTGGGAACTCTAATAATATGTTTTTGGTAATTTCTCGTTTCTATTATCTGATCCTGTATTGCTATCATAAACCCTTCTGTCTCAGGGAAGAGCTCGCCGCGAGAGAGCCATGCGTTCGACGCCATTTTGTCGACATTTGTTTGGCTCAAGTCTTGGCGGTGTCTCCCGTGAAGAGACTTCTTGGTCCATTGGTCTATTTTTGTCTGTTTGTTAATAAGTTCCTCATTCTTTTGGTTATTCTTATCATTTAAATTCAGAGGTGTGAGTTTTATGTCGTTATATTCTATTGCTGCGTGTATACTAGAAACGGTTGATTTGTGTTGGAAGTATTTTCTCAGATTTTTAATTTGTATGCTTTGTAAATTCTGAATGTCTATAATGCCACGGCCTCCCTCGCTGCGCGGTAGTGTCTGTCTCTGAACACACGCTCGTGGATGGTGTTTTCTGTTCTTTGTCATGGTGGTATTGACAATTCTTTGGAGACTCTTAAGGTCATGCTTATTCCATTTTAATATACCAAATGAGTACGTTAAAATCGGTATAGCAAATGAATTGATTGCTTTCACAGTATTTTTTGAGTTCAGTTGTGTTTTGAGGATGCTATTTAATCTATGTTTAAATTGTTGTATTAGTTTTGTTTTGGTTTCTTTTTCTAATATCTGTTGGGCTTGGTTATATCCTAAATACTTATATGTCTCTGATTCCTGCAAAGATTCTATCAATTCTCCGGTTTGTAATTGGTAGTGCTGTTGGTAGTTATGGCCTGCTCTAACTGCGTTAATTTTACATTTATCAATACCAAATTCCATTCTGATATCTTGGGAAAAGTGTTCTGTAAATTCAGCAAGTTTCTGTAAGTCATCTTGCGTTGAAGCATATAATTTTATGTCGTCCATATAAAGAAGGTGATTTATTTTGATATCTTGATTAGAAATAAGTCTGTTTGCGTCAGTCAGTAAGTTTTGGGATTTTAAAGAATAACCTATATCTGTATGATTTAATATATTTGACAAGGGATTCAAAGCAAGACAGAACCATAACGGACTGAGGGTATCGCCCTGAAATATTCCACATCGCACCCTTATTTGGTCTGTTTCAATTGTTTTATCAGGGGTACTGAGAACCAGACTGGTTGTCCAGGTAGTCATTGCATGTTGTAAGAATGAGGATATTTGTGGATGAATTTTATAGATATCTAAAACTTTTAATAGCCAAGAATGGGGCACGGAATCATAAGCCTTCTTATAATCAACGTACATGGTATATAGATCTTTTTTCTTTAGTTTTACTTGTTTGAGGATAACTGAGTCTATGATAAGCTGTTCTTTGCAGCCTTGACTATTTTTCTTACACCCTTTTTGTTGTTCCTGTAAAATGCTATTTCTCTCTAAATGATTGTATATTGTGTGTGATAAACAAGCTGTAATTATTTTGTATATAGTCTGTAAGCATGTAATTGGTCTATATTTAGCTGGGTTAGTGGTATCGTTCTTGTCTTTTGGTAACATATATGTAATTCCAGTAGTAATATAATGAGGCATTAGATGAGGATTTTGAATGAAGTTATTAATGTGATTAAATAAAAATGGATGGATATGTGAGAATTTTTTGTACCAATAATTATGGATATGGTCTGGTCCAGGGCCTTTCCAATTATGCAATCGTTTAAGTACATAGTGGAATGCATCAATAGATATAGCCTCAAATTGCATTGGCAAAATATGAACGTTTTTATTTTGTTCCGTTTCTATCCACTGAGCATCTGAATTATGGGTAACTGGTCGCTCCCAAATGTTTGACCAGAATTGATGGAGTTCATCTGGCTGTGGGGGTTGTATTACATTATTTGGGCTTCTATTTGTTTCATTGGAACTGTTGTTTCGGAGATCTTGGTAAAACAATTTTTCATTGTTATTGAATTTAAAATTTTGTTCTTTTCGGGCAGAGCATGCATTATACCTTTTGAGGCGACTACAGGTGAGTATCAATTTTTGTTTCAGCGTGTCTAGAAACTCAGCTAGTTTTTCGTTAGGGTCTTCATGTGATGTGTGTATTGCATATGTTTGTCGTATTTTTTCTATATGTTTGTTAAGTGTGTTACTTCTACTGCCGTTTATATAATGTGTCAATCTACCTATATGTTTTCTTAATTCTTTTAACTTATTTTCTAGCCTTTTTTGCCACTTTGGTTTTCGTTTGCTGCCTTTTCGTTTAACATTATTGACGTGTGGTATCTCTAGTCTAGTTCCGTTTACTTTTGCAGCTGTCCATGCAGCACAATACAAAATAGTTTGCAGTGTTGAGTAATCAGTCTCGCTATTAATATTTTCTTTTAAACAATAGTCATTTATATATTGCACTGTCATGGCAAAAAATTTTGATGTTTTTTGTTTAGGGATATAGGGCCTCTGAATCGGATCCGTAGTTTTGAAGTAGTATAGAGCTTTTTGGAATACCTCGTCTATGTTTACCTGTCTGGCACATTCTCTATCTTGCATTTCATTATTAATGGATTGGTGTGAATAATTTTCTATTTCAATATCTATGGAATTAAAACCGTGAAGGTTATTACCTACTTGTTCCTGATCTACAGTATCTAATACTTGTGATGTAATAAAACTATTTGAGATATGAGGTTGTTGCTCCGTCCTTAAATCAGTCATTCTTAATTCATCTGCTACTTCTTGTTTTATTTCATTTAATCTATCTTCTTTTATATATTTTTTACTTATTATGAGTCGCCTTTGGTCTGATACTCTTTGTTCTGTGATATGTGCAAGGTGTGGAAATTTACCTATAAAGTCCTGATGCAGTTGTTTTCTGTATGCTGTTTTATTAGTATCAAGGAGTGTTATCCTATAGTAAGAACGTATTATTGTTTCGTTGTGTTCTACAGACCACCTCATTCTTTCTGTAGTTTGTGTAGTGTTTGATTGAGACAGTTGCGGGAGTTGATTGCTATTTAAGTATGTGGTTACTTCAGCTCGAATTTGTTGTATTTGGTCATTTGTTAATAATTTTTTACGAATGATAGTTCGACGTTGATCGCCAACGCGTTGTTTGCTAACCTGCATGTTAGGGAATTGTTCAATGAATTTCATGTGTAATTCTGTTAGATACGATTTTGTTTGCATTTCTAGATTAGTTATTATCAGGTATGTGCGCAAAATGAACATGTTCATTTCAGTACTCCATTTCTTGCGTGCACATTTTTCAACCTCAGTGGGTGCAGATTTTTCAGCGTTCGCCGTCTGCACAACATCTTCGGTTGACGATTGAGAAGATAAAAGAGAAGTAATAGGGGAAGATATAATACGATCCATATAGGATGGTGGAGAGGAAGGAAGAGAAGGAAATATTATTAGTTTTATTTAGTTTAATCTAATGTATATTTTTACCATCTGTAGTATTAAAAAAAATCAAGTATACGTCGGCCATATTAAAAACAAAAATAAGTGTGATGGCAGCAAACACGCAAACATATGTGCAGAATCCAAGACACGGTGCGTGACACACCATTGTGTAGGTAGATCATAATGATTAAGATGTAGGTGCTGCATGCAAAATATACTTTCCAAAAACAAACCCCTTTGCTATTTTACTTATTGTATCTAGTCAGCATATTTTACATGAAAATTTACAAGTTCCATCAAAACAAAGCGAAAGCGTAACATCCATAAATTATCCTAACAATTTGTATTCCAACTTAAACAAACTAGGAAAGAAAAAGATACTATATCAATACTGAAGCCTTCCCCGTTGTTTTCATTAAAAACATCCTAGTTAGGCACGTCCGGAACGAAACCCGTAAAAACGTGATAAAAGCTCCCTACCAATGTGAATGCTGCTCTACAAATGATTATCATTTGATTTTAAACCTTACACATTTGTGATAAGGGTTTCTCTAATGAAATTGGGTTGAAAATGGTAATTTGGTGAAATATAAAAGTAAAGTCATCCATATGCGACTCGTGACAAAGACAGCTGGTGTAACGAGTCGTTTGTTAAATATAAGTAACGCTAAGTTACTATATTTGTATTTATCCAGAATAGTAAGTTAGTATTTTTTTGTTTTTATTATTATACTAGTGACCCGCCCCGGTTTCGCACGAGTAGCAGAGCATGTACATCTCCTTATATACTCTATTGGTTTACGTGGCGCACGCGAGTAAAGCCAGTCGGTATGATTTTTCCGACATTTTCCGAATTTACTCAAAACCTTTTATGAATTATATACCTAAACCTTCCTCATTAATTCGTCTATCCATTAGTCAAATCCGTTCAAATGTTTTTGAGATCATCGCGAACATACATATAGACAAACAGACGCAGTGGGGGACTTTGTTTTATTATATGTAAGGATTATTTTGGAATTGTTAAGCAATATAAGTATATTAAGTATAGACAATCTAACTAAGTAGTCAGATTGTCTAAAAAATATTTGCTTTGACTTGAGTACAGTACGTATAGTAGTAGTAGTATAGTAGTACTCATAAGTAATTCTCCATATCACTGAAGACTGTCAGAAAAAAAAAATTAGAAAGGTTGTTCAGCTGCTATGAGGATTCTCTAAAGTACATCTTATGAAAACTACACAACATTCAAATCAATATTAGCGCCATTTTGTATACCTAACTATATGCAAAGCCATAAAAATAAGATTTTAATTCGGTCAACGGATAAGCTTAGACGGTCTTCCTTTTTAGTTGTAATTGTTTATATTTTTATAATGTGTAGCTGTAATTAGTTTTTTTGATTATAACAATGTAGATATAATAGATTTCAGTTAAATATTTAAAATTTTAATTATTACCTACAATAATAAAATCCTTCTTACAGTCATTTATAAACTGGCATAACACCTATATACCGTGTAAGCGAAGTTTCCCTTCGATAAATAAGTTGGTTCAATCAGCATTTCTCTCACGCAGCACCGGAGTTTCATGCTCTTATTTCATGGAGCTCTACGGCGCTGAGCTACGCACTTTATTTCTATTTCAGTTTATTTATTAGGTACTAGCTTCTGACCCGGTTTTACCTACGTTCACGAAATTTAAAAAAGTCCTCGTGACTGCCACTAATGGACAAGACTCCCGGCAGGCTCTCAGCGTTTCCTCTTTGGATAAGATAATGCGCTGGTGGAAATAGCTTCCCACCCACCGGTCTCCCAATGCCTCCTTAATTTGGCAAGTGTATCAAGCAATGTGGCATCTTACACCAGCGAGGCACGACACTACGGGATCAAAGTCATACCATTCGGCTTCCTGCCACTAAATCCAATGAATCAAAAAAATACGCACAAACTTCCTCATTTATAATATTAGTAGATTAGGATTAAGTTCGGTATTCTCAAATTGTTTCCAATTTCGTGCTTACGGTTCTAGAAAACCCCTTAAATATAGAGGAGGCTTTTAAAAGCTGAATTAAAATATTTCACAAAAAAAAAACGATCAATTTTACGTTTATAGTAATCTCAGAAACATCTGTCTGGAGCATCGCAGTAAGACTAAGCCTGTAAGCTGGTACTAAGAGCTTAAATATAGAAAAGGGTAGGACGTCTTTTTAAAATTTAACTTGAAAACTGTTAGATAATGTTTGTACGAATACAGGGTGGTAAAAAGCTTTTGATAAATAAAACGCTTATGAAATGACAGGTACGTGCTCCAAATTTTAATTCTCAGAATCAAAAAGTAGCGAAATACAAAATTTTCTGAAGAGAATAAATTTATACGTAACTTCATTAAAATAAATTACAATTTTATTTAATGTAGCGAACGTCCATAAATCATGCTAATCGCATCTTATTAAAATCTCCATTAATTAACAGACACAAGCTTATCTTGGAAAGAAGGGATTTTTTTTAGGTAGTAATTATTTTTTTGCTTCTCTAACTCCATGTTCTTTATAAAGAAATCTAGTTCTTACATATAATAATGCAGTTATAAACGAGCATTCACAGTTTCAATAGTAATGAACGAAAAATTTGTTAAAGTATACAAAACATCAGATATTATAATCACGTATTTAAATAATATATCTAACATTAGTTGGCCATAAACAATTTAGTTTGAAACAATCTGCTGCCGTTGCAATTCATGCCAATGATAGTTCAGTGACCTCGAAAGCTGATCCGAAGGTCGTTTAACACGAATCCTACATAAGCTTTAACATTTAGAAAAATAACGTAGGAGCAAACCATAACACGTAGTACCAGTTGACTTTGTGTGCTTACCTGCTTCAGAAACATCATTACTAGCATGTTGAGAATGTGCTCAAACATGAGCCTATCCATATTACAATAAACACTTCCAAGAACAATAAAAACAATGTATTTATTTATTTACACACACAAGTAAAAACGAACACCACAAAATAGATACAACATCACAAAAGGACGTATTTATAATTAAGCAGGCATCTCTTTGAGTCTTATTTGTCCGCATTTACATATATCTCGCTCTAAGTTGCAATACAGATACCCTACATGTCTAAACCTCAGCCTACAGAGCTAGTTCAATATCATTCGGCTTCACACAATACCTGAAGTGTACATATATAAACGAGATACAGGTTGTGGGTTACCGAAGCATTAATATTGCGTTATGGTCGTTAACGGCAAGTTACGTTCGGCTTTGTGGAGCAATCATTGTGAGGTCAGGGATGCACTGATGAGCGATGAGAGGCGTATTATATTGTTACAGCAAATAGTTTATTGTCAATCGTCAAATATTAAAAAATATTATATAACCTTCGTGCAGGTTTTATACAATAATAAAATTTAAAAAGTGAATTATATTTTTCATAATGAATAAGACACACACTTTCAAGGAAGAAACGCCGCCAGCCTGTTGGGAACCTAGGACATCGACAGCGGCGGTAACTTCAAGGAAATTTTCTATTACCATTGTTTGTATTTTGTTGTAAAAACAGACACACACATGTAAAGAATATAATTTTGATATAACCTCCCACCTCTCATCTTCAACGATTAACTCATTCTCACACATTGGAACCAAACTGGTCTCGTTCAGTCCGGTTTGAAAGGAGCTTCCTACCGCGGGTACTCAGGTTGTAGAATGAGCTCCCCACAGTGGTTTTCCCAAGGATACTACCTTGGAGATTTTCATGAACGATTTAAAGAGTTTTTTGCAGGGTCGGCAACGCACAAGTTAGTTAGTTAGTGTTTCAAGCGTCAATAGACTACGGTACCCAGTTAATCCGCCTAAGGATGGTCGATGGTCCCCTGGACCCACCACCTTATGGTCCTGTCAAAAAAAAAAAACTTCGGTAACCGCTTACCATCCGGTGGTAAACTTGTTTGCAATCTTAGTGGTATAACAGTTAGATGTTAGGGTACTTTGTAGTACCCCCCTGGCTAGCTTCAAGCTTCAAGCTTCATGGTAAATTATCTGCAGCTAAGTATGAACCGATGTATTTTGACAGTTTCCATTTGAGAGCCAGATCTCGACTTTGTGTGCTCAACATCACGAGATTATGGTCAAACACAACCCTACACATATAAAAAATCCCCTTAAAAATATATTATACTAGATTTAGTAAAATTAAATAACGTCGCTAAAAGTAAAGCATATTTTACATTACCAAAAATCTTATTACAGAAGACGTGAAATAAAGACAAATAATATATCTCTATATTGCTTTCTCTTTCAATCCATCACTAATCCAAATGGTGTTAGTCAAAGCCTTATCTGGCACTGCCTCGATAGTGTGGTTCAGACCACAGGCCTTAATTGAGTTTAGTCAGGCCTGTGTAATTTCATTTTACTATACACACTGAGCCTTTATACATATGTAGATACAACGTGTCTTGAAATTGTTATATGTCACGTCGAAGAATAACGAGGCCCGAAACTATGTATAACTCAATTTGTTACTAATATAATTTGTTTTGTATTATATTATATAATTTTACAATTTTTTTTTTAATATTAGCTGTTTCACCCGCATTCCTGGGATAAAAAATATTGCACTGAATTGGACTATCAAATGCAAAAAGAATATTTTAAATCCGACTGGTAGTTCCAGATATTAGCGCAACTGCAATTGCAAGTACCTCCAAAATTTACGAGATGTCGCTATATGACATAATAAAAATAATATAGGTATCACGTTTTTTTTCAGGAAAAACATAAAAACCAAAACCTTATCTGAATACAAAATTTGATCCAAATCGTTTGAACCGTTTCCGAAATATAAGTTTTTATTTTTTTTATTTAGGTATATATACCTACAAAAATTGCTCGTTTAATAATATAAGATTTTATACCGCACCCATTGAGCAAATTCAGCATTATTAATAATCCAAAAGTTGCTTACAAGTGTGACAAATAATTTAAGCAAATTCCAAGTTTTACCCTGAAGTGATGAAGTAGATAAATAAATTTTAAACCGTCTGCCCTAAATACAGGAGACCCTTGAAGACTATTTGTAATTTATATCTCGTAACTTGAAACGAGGTTTGGGCAGATTTCTTCGCTTTGTCGGTCTTGCAAGCCGACTACAAATTCTTTATTTTTCCTACATTTAATTAATTTTATAATTAATTACTTGGGTTATTCATACTAAGCAGAGAAAAGATTTCATTGATAAGATTTTTTTCTATTTTTCCATCATCACACTTTCATTGTCACAAATTTATTGTTATGTCTTAGGGATGGCTACTCCTCAATACATCAGAACTTACTGACTTGTGCAAGTAATAAATCATAAGTTGCGAATGGTTTTAAACGAGGTTCAGGCAACTCGTCCCACGTAAAACTAGATCATGGCTTTAGACGCCTAATCACTTTTAATTATTAATTTTGCTGGGGCAACTAGTCCCATAAGAAACATATAGTTCATTCAAAAACTAAAGCCATATGGTTGTTACCCTAACGCTGCAAATAAGGGGTACGGGGAAAACAATTGAACATCTGCAGTTCACACAGGCGTCAAACATAAAGGTTGGTCTTCTACGCAATAACAACCCCCCTTAACTCCTATGAAAAACATTGAACAAAAGGTAAATTCGAGGACCGTTTTGTGTTTCAATTTGAACGGAACCCGCAAGATACAGGGGATGTGGGTGATACAAATTAACAACCCTGTAGGTGCGATACCCCAGCGATACCGCAACGATAGGGAACTCCACTCTAAACGTAACAACATTTCAACAAGATTAGGGTTACCACACTTTTAAATTGCAAACTGAATTCTTCTGCTTCTTCTTATAAATGAATAGAAAAATACACTGCAAAATGTTTTAAAATATGGTAATGTTCAAATATACCAAGTTTCTATTTAACAACTGAATATTTTCGAATAACATAACATGAATCAATCGTTATAATCTAATATAACTATTAGTTTTTTGTAAGTACATAAACGCTTTTTTGTCGAAACTCCAGTTTAAAATTTCAGTGGCAACCCTACGGTTCAAATGCTACGGTTCCATTGGTACAGGTGCGGCGTACGCCGTGCGGTTTTTACTCTTTACTGTTGAAACGTGGCAGTTTTAACAAACCGAATAAATGCAATGCGAAAATATAGGATATTTAGGGCCCCGTAACGATGGCACACGGAAGCTACCTTTTTGGAGTTAGAAATTCAACTTTTATACATGAAAAGACCATTTAAACCATTTTTTCTGTGTATTTCTATTTCTTGTTACATGTATTAAAGGGTATTTATTTGCACTTGCTAATAAATAGGAATTAATTCATAATATTTAAAAAAAAATATTACAAGTATTTACAACAACTGTATAAAATTTAATACTAACTATAATATATAGAAAATATCATCAAAGCTCTCGCGGCTTTAAAAAACCGGCCAAGTGCGAGTCGGACTCGCGCACCGAGGGTTTCGTACAGACTTCGTCCGTCGTTCATCCATCACGAAATGCACAATTTCATTTATTTACCTTATTTGAGGTGGGTGCCAATTAAGCTAGACCTCTAAATTGTATGAGTGCCCATACAACTCAGAGGTCTTTATTAATTGCCGTTAAGATATATGTATGGGGACAAAATTTTTTCAACATTTTTATTTTTTGAAATTTTTCCTTTATTTGTGCTGTAAGACCTTGCTTTTTGCCAAATTTCGTGATTCTAGGTCAACTACCATACAGAAATAAAAGGGCAAAAAAAATCGCGTTTGTTGTATGGGAGCCCCCCTTAAATATTTATTTTGTTGTTATAGCGGCAACAGAAATATATAATTTGAGAAAATTTCAACTGTCTAGCTATCGTGGTTCTTGGGATTCAGCCTAGTGACAGACAGACGGACGGACAGACAGCGAAGTCTTAGTAATAGGGTCCCGTTTTTACGCTTTGGGTACGAAACCCTAAAAAACGGTGAAATAATGATAAAATAACGATAAAGTCCTAGATACCATTCGCTACCTAAGAGATGAAATGGAATGTAACAAGAAGATTCAGCGATTTATGAATATTGAACCAACATTTTCGATGACCACAACATGATCAAATTGTCCAATGTCCATTCTTGGCTTGTCGAAGCATTGAGCCGCGAAATCAGGGATTTCTTTTACAACTTATATTTATATACTTGAACCTTATTAACAACCTAATTCGTTTGTAATAAGGTCGAACATTACATAAAAGTGGTCCCAGCTTAGTGTTTCCAGCAAAATTGGCAGTTTATAAATTGAGGGACAAAATAGATACTGTAAAATGACGCTGGGGTAACAAAGTTTGTCGCAATCGGAGTTTTTACGAGTCCTTCCATGGTAAACAAGCTTATCCATGGTAAAAAAAAAACACACACACACAAGTCGACTAATATTTTGAATAAGTAAACATCACAACAAAATTATCATTTAACTCAACACACATGTCCTACCATACTGATGAATGGATAGATGGATGGATGATTATTGCTCTTTCACGCAATAACTACTGAACTGATTTGGATGTTATTTGGCACACAGATAGAATATATTCTCGATTAACATTGTGCGGTATCTGGATTCCCTTCAATAAAAAACTTATCTTCAAATGGACTGTATACTATATTTATTTCACTTTGTATCTTGATCACTTATTTAATAACTCGTAAACTCGTGAACACTGGCCGACTAGATACAAAATTACTACTTTTCAACGTGAATTCTACTTTACTGTATTTATCTGAATTAATGAGTAAAAAGTCCAAAAATACTTAAATATCGATGTGTTACCTTATCGAGAGCCATACATAATTTTCCGATTCTGACTTTACTATGGATTAGATTTGGACTATGAATTTACATCATTTCACATTATTTATCTATGATGTACTATCTGTACCAAAGTGATTTTATCCTTAAACATTGCCTGCAAATAGGTCTTTCCAATGAATCTACGTTGTCAATACCAGCTTAATCTACCTTAAAGCTATAAAATGTTTTATACACAAAATAGTCAAAACAACATAAAGTTTTCATCGGAAAACCCTTTTTCTCCGATATCCCTATTCTATCGGGTTAGATGTATATACACATACATAATACAAACAATTAGCTCAAATAAAAACATATTCTTACGTACTGTCAATTGTAGGAAATAACCCAAATACACAGAAAATAAACATACCATAAACCAAGTTAAAAGGAGTAAGTCGTCTTGTTTCCCTTTCACACTATCGTCTAATCTGTGATTGGTTAATGCCAAAATCGGTCATGACAGCCTCTAAGTGAGACCGATATATGATGTACTATATAAAGAATAGAACAATAGAAGGAGAAAGCGATATCATATTTCTATTTTATACATTTTGAGCTAAGTTCGACTAATTTCATCATCCATCCGCAACATTCTCCCCTCGGCGCAGATCTTCGCAGCCTTCCTTACTAATTGGGAGGATGATGAGACGCCTAACTGGCCGTCAAGAAATTTCCCCTCACGTCTACACATCTGTGCTTTGTACTACACCGTCATGTGTACACACGTTCTATTAGACCCCGTGGCCATACATTGCGAAGTATAATGCATCCGCAATTACCACGATATCACCCACCTCCGCATTCTGCAAAGATCTTTGGGCGTCGCCACGTGGTGCCAACGTAGGCAGGTACTCTTTAAAGTATTCTCCAACGTTTTTTCTTCCGTTGCCCTATGGTTACCCACATGGGGCTGAAACAATCTATCCCGCAATGTGAGAATGGTCTGGTGTACGCTCCTAGACGGACCTGTGGCAGATAGCCTTTAATAGGTATTGCTGGATTAGCTTTCCGTATCTTACATCGAGTATACTGCTGTAGAATAGCTCTTACTGCTGGACGTAATCGAAGCACCCAGTATTTCTGTCGTAGGTTGTTGACCATCTGTTTCCTACCTACGTGGTTATGATTCTTATGTTCGTGTTGAATCATCAACCGTGTTAACGGGTGTGCTTCGTCCAGTATTGGTGGATCCTTCATGCAGTCTGAAACCATAGCCACGTTGATTGGACTGCTCACTTGCTTGGCGCGTTCATCCTTTGCGTCAGGCTTTCTGTTCAAGGAGACCCTTACTGCATCAATATTGAAATTCTCCTTGACGAGTTCATTCAGTTCGTCATTTCGGTTATTCGTTACTGAGCTTTTCTCGATCTCTTGAGCTGTTTGTACTTGTAACACTGTTTCGTTTTCATTTGTTACAACGCTTCTGGGTATGGATCCGTGTATAACCCATCCCAATCGTGTGAGTGATGCAGCTGGTTGATTTGCTTTTCCAGTCAACAATTTTCGTGTCACTATTAGCTTCCAGTTATCGGCTCCGATAAGTAAATGTGGTCTGGCGTATTCATAACATACGTCCTCTGATCGGAGCTTACATAGATGTTTTTGTTCTAATATTTCTGAACTTATCACCTGACTATCAAATGGTAAATTCTTCACTGTCCGTGCTTTAATCATATGAAAGTCAGTTTGGCCTTTTCCACGTAACTCGATGTTTACAATCTGACTATCCAAAACTCTCTGACTCGATGTGACTGCGTGGATATGTAACGCTCTGGTCGGGCCTTTCGCTCCGACCATCCCGGCAATTCCTTCATCGATCAGTGTTATAGTCGATGCCTCGTCGAATAACGCGTACGTATTTAGTTCCTGGCCGTTCTGTGTCTTAATTATAATAGGACACACTTTCAATAGCACTTGGTTATCAGTGGTTACATGTGCCGAAGCCGTATTTACGAAATGCTCGTTCTGAGTCGGTTCGCTTAGTGGCTCGTTATCCCTCTGCACATGTAACAGCGCGTGATGTGTATCACGGCACTCGTCTACTCCGCATTTCTTTGCTTTACATACGGATCGTCTGTGTTTATTATTCATACACTGGAAACAGACGTGTGCTTCCTTCGCCCATTCCCATCGTTCTGAAATGGGCATAGCCGTAAGCTTAGCGCATTTAGGTGTGTCGTGTTTGGCTCCGCAACAGTAACATTCGTTCTTTTTTGGTAATGTTTCTGTTGTAGCATATACGGGAGCTTTGCGGTTACGATCTAATGCTCGATGTCGAGGTTCCTGTTTTGGACCAGTACGTATTGGTTCCAACGTATCCTTGGACGCGTATGCATGTTTTATGGCGTGCTTCGCTTCCCGCATAAAGAATCGTGACAATGTAACAATTTCCGGTTCTAATTGAGATCCAGATTCCTCTGCGTAGTCACACCATCTTGATTTGAGGTGTGGACTCAGTTTATCTACTACTTGCTGCGCAAGCATGGGATTCTGTAGATATCCTTTTTTATCTACACAGCTTATCATTGTCACAATGTTCTGCAACTTGATCGCAAACCTGTTTAGTTCGTCAGATGTTCCACCTGGGCGCGGCAAATTCTTCAGCTCTTCAAACGCATGATTAATGATTATCTCTGGGCAACCAAAACATTGTTCTAATGTTTCCATGATTATCGTTGAATCGGTCGCTGTATACATTAATGCTAACACTGCTTCACGTGCATCTCCTCGTAAACATGTTCTCAATCTAGCAAGATTTTCTGCCGGCGTGAAACCATAGAGGCTAGCAGATTCCTTCATGGCCGCTTTAAATGGTAGCCATTCTCCTTTAGCGCCGCTAAAGATAGGCAAATCTGGCGTACGCCTGAGTATCGGTCTACTTTTGGTCATTTGTCCTAAGATATCTGCTAGTCGATCAATTGCTCTGTCTCCTGATCGTATCGGAGTTGGCGATCTAGCACGACGTGGTGTATCCATTGTGATATGATTCGACGCTGGCGGAGAAGGTGGATCTGCAGCCTTCTCTCGTAATTGTGAGTGGTACTTCGCATGGTTTTCCGTACCGATGCTCTTGAGCTCTTCGAGCTCCCCCCGTACAGCACAACGCTGAAGCCGGTCATTGACTGTACGTTCTGTATCCACTGTCTCTTCTGCGCATACGCTTCTCGATTTCTCGTGTATCGTAGCTACGTTGACGGCAAGTCTCTTTTCAACGAGCCTTATCTGAATCTCAGCTAGTCGTTCATCAAGTTTTGCTTGGCGTTCTTCTGCGGTTTGTCTATCCTTGATAAGATTTGTATGAATCTCGGCTAATCTTTCTTCTGCTTCAAGTTCAGCTAGCCTAAGTCGCGTTGTAGAGCTGGCGGAGGAGCGGTGAGAATGTACGGGTGAAGCCCGTGACCTTTTATCGGTAGCGCGCAGCGTGGATAGTCGCGGTGGTATCGTGTCGATCACGGATGGTTCAGTCGCGGATAGTACGGTCACGCCCGACTCACTAATCGAAGCGCGCCTGTGACTAAGCTGCGGATTTATAGGTGCGTTTAACGCAGACGAAGACGCGGGAGGTTTTTCAAGTAACCGTAGCCTCTCAGCCGCCTTACGAGTGCGGACGGGGCTTCTAGATGTCGACATCCTTAGGCGCAGATGCCTATATATAGACTCTACCTAACGTGCTACACCTTCACAACACCACACTATTCTACACAATACTTAAAACCCGAGACACCGATCGTTTGGCACCGTTAGGTGACCGGCGTTCAAGGGCCGCGGATGAGCCGCGTTATCGTTTGTCGCACCGTTGGGTGATGTTGCGTCGTCCTCTTCACTCGTTCTATGATATAGCGACGAACTCGTCACTCGTTCAGGATATCGAGACGAACTCGTCACCCGTTCCGAGATGTTAAGACGAATTCGTCACACGTTTGACTATGTACCTGTAGTCAAGACGAGCTCGTCACACGCTTAACGACGTTGGTGACAAACTCGCCACACTTTGTTCCTGTCGAGACGAACTCGTCGCACCGTTGGGTGATGTTGCGTCGTCCTTTTCGCACGTTCGAAATGTTGAGACGCACTCGATGCACCGTTCGGTGTTTTTCTCACGACGAACTCTTCACTGGGCGCCTCGAGACTAATTCGTCGCACCGTTGGGTGATGTTGCGTCGTCCTTTTCTCGCGTTCGGCGATCTCGAGACGAACTTGTTGCACCGTTCGGTGTTCTTCGCTCGACGATGTGCCGACGATCTCGTCGCACCGTTCGGTGTTCTTCACTCGACGGTCTCGTCGCACCTATGCGGTGTTGGTCCTTAGATGACCTCGTCGCCCCAATTTACTGGCTCTGATCCAATGTGTCATTAGAAACTGATCCTATCGCACCAAGTCATACGTTTAGATACGTTTATTGACTTGAGGATCTGATATACCTGCAGCCCCAATTCACTGATCATACCAATATGTGTCATTAGAAACTGATCCTATCACACCAAGCCATACGTTTAGATACGTTTATTGACTTGAGGATCTGATGTACCTGCAGCCCCAATTCACTGATCATACCAATATGTGTCACTAGAAACTCATCCAATGTGTCATTAGAAACTGATCCTATCACACCAAGTCATACGTTTAGATACGTTTATTGACTTGAGGATCTGATGTACCAGCAGCCCCAATTCACAATGTGTCACAGCAGCCACAATTCACTGATCTTGATCCGTCCTCGAAGTACCAAACTTGTGCGGTATCTGGATTCCCTTCAATAAAAAACTTATCTTCAAATGGACTGTATACTATATTTATTTCACTTTGTATCTTGATCACTTATTTAATAACTCGTAAACTCGTGAACACTGGCCGACTAGATACAAAATTACTACTTTTCAACGTGAATTCTACTTTACTGTATTTATCTGAATTAATGAGTAAAAAGTCCAAAAATACTTAAATATCGATGTGTTACCTTATCGAGAGCCATACATAATTTTCCGATTCTGACTTTACTATGGATTAGATTTGGACTATGAATTTACATCATTTCACATTATTTATCTATGATGTACTATCTGTACCAAAGTGATTTTATCCTTAAACATTGCCTGCAACTAGGTCTTTCCAATGAATCTACGTTGTCAATACCAGCTTAATCTACCTTAAAGCTATAAAATGTTTTATACACAAAATAGTCAAAACAACATAAAGTTTTCATCGGAAAACCCTTTTTCTCCGATATCCCTATTCTATCGGGTTAGATGTATATACACATACATAATACAAACAATTAGCTCAAATAAAAACATATTCTTACGTACTGTCAATTGTAGGAAATAACCCAAATACACAGAAAATAAACATACCATAAACCAAGTTAAAAGGAGTAAGTCGTCTTGTTTCCCTTTCACACTATCGTCTAATCTGTGATTGGTTAATGCCAAAATCGGTCATGACAGCCTCTAAGTGAGACCGATATATGATGTACTATATAAAGAATAGAACAATAGAAGGAGAAAGCGATATCATATTTCTATTTTATACATTTTGAGCTAAGTTCGACTAATTTCATCATCCATCCGCAACAAACATAAAGGATCACAAAATCGTATGCAATTTAAATTAATTTGACATATTTTCGCGTTACAATTTCTGCTGAACTTATTTACATATAAAACGCTATCAATCTAGTAACAATGATTGTTTGTTTTTGTACTTTATATAACACTAGCTTCCGATAAAAAGTAGCTTATGTTCTTCTCTATACCATAGGCTATCTGCGTACCAAATTTCATCGCGATCGGTTCAGCGGTTTAAGCGTGAAAAGGTAACAAACAAACAAACAAACAAACAAACTCACTTTCGCATTTATAATTAGTTAGGAAGTTAGGATTAGAATAGTTAGGATAGGATAGTAGGATTAATTATTTTAAGATTTAGTTATATTGATTTCAAACCCGTTTCATCTAGACTTACGGACCACTGAATCCTAAAATACAAAGCCTGTAAATACTTTTACCGGCATAATAAATTATTATCGAGAGACCGATGGGCTGGGAGCTTTTTCCGCCAACGCATTAGCTAGGCCGTTCAAAAAGGGAACGCTGCCAGCCTGTTGGAAACCTTGCCCGTTAGCAGCAGTGGAAGCATTAAGGAAATTTTCTATATATTATAGTTTGTATTTTATACTAGTAGATAAATAAATTGTAAATACTAATTTATCATTCCATTTATTTTATAATTTAGCGCGTAAATTACATTTTTAAATGCAATTATAAAAAATATATTATATGGGGAAATATCGGATATACCAGCATCGAGAATAGGGTATTAATATAAAATGTATCAAAGATTTGAATCGATAAATAAGCATTTGATTTTGGAACGTCGTTCAAATTGTAACTGGCCATAAACATACGACGGGTCACGCGCCACGCATTCATTTTTCAAAACCGCCGGAGACTTGGACTACTCTGCGGCGCTACAGACCACATGGGCGCGAACGTGATACGATTTTCATTCAACTGTTTTAGTTTTTTATTCCTTTTTTGAATTTTGCTCTAATTTCAATAGCTTTACCGAATTGATATAATTCCATTTGAAATTGTGCTCAGTAACTAAGTACTTATCGTTACAGTAAAAGTGCAATATGATAATCTATGATTTAAAATAGTTTTTTTGCTGTCATATTTTAACTTTATTTATTTATAACGTGTTACATTTTGTAATTTTCTATAATTAAAGAAATACTTTGGAGCAACTTAAATACTTTGGTCGTGGGTTCGAATCCTACAATGAGCTTGAGCTTTCGGTGAAGGAAAACATCGTGAGGAAACCATAGCGCGGTGGTAGGGTACTTTGTAGTACCCGTCTGGCTGGCTACCACCCTCAAGTTAAAAATCTGTCGCCAAACACCTATTGGTCTGTTCCGGCAGCTGCACTTGAGAGCCAGTTCCTTCTAGGCTTTGTGTGCTTACCACCTTCGGCCACATCATCACTTACCATAGTGTGATTGTGGTCAAACACAAGCCTATACAAAGTAAAAAAAAAAAAAACTTAGATACCGAAAACAATTACCATGAAAAATCCAAATAACAAAACAATAGTAGGTACTGATAACTAAATACACAATAATATTTGTAAATATAAAACCCACATTCAAATCAATCCATACATTCCGATTTCATTCAAGTTTTTTTTAAGTTTTCTAATACTTTCTAGAAGGTTCTTACGGAAAAAAAAGAAAATTGGGAAATTCGGGAAACACTGAAAGTATGGGATTTTTGTATGAAATTAAGACACTGATATTTTTGCGTTAGATAGGCTGTTTATTGAGGAATAAAGGCTACTTTTTATGTTGAAAACGCAGGTGAAACCGCGGTGGACAGCTAGTCACCAATAAATTTGACGATTCAATAACTTTCGTAGTCTCGTAGCTCCGTAGCGTCGTAGCGCTACGAAGCGTAGCGTCCTGCCGACAGACGTCGAAGTGTGGCGCACAACATTGGAACATCTGGCGCTTTGACATATGAGTTGTTCGGAGCCCCCATTACGAAGATTGGCTTTAACTTTAGCCTCGGTACTTAAGTAACACTAAGAAATGGGATAAAATAGAGTAAACTCTTTATTGTGAAGATGTATGTATGTGTTTTATTCTGTTATATGAAAAAAACATACCTTTCTCTCCAATTTTTCAAGATAATATTCTAAGCTCATTTCGTAAATCACAAACAAATGCTCTTTCTGTTCTCAAACGAAATTACGAATCAGTCCTGTGTCCGAATTTATAATGTAATTGAACGCTATAGAAATACGTAGTAATGAAAACGTTTATGTGACAATCCTCGAATATACAGGTAGGTACATGGGAAACCATTTAAATTATCTACTACAAATATATTTTGAAAGTACATTTCACATACCTGTATATTTGACTTTTTAAATTAAAATTATTTGAGCAAACTAAGTCTTTCGTGATACATATCTGTATATGTTATAGTATTATAATGAATTTATAAAATTATTTAGATATATTATTAAATATGCTATTGTAGCGACATCTATCAAGACTTCCGTTATCCGTGGATAGATGGCGCAACAAGATTCTACATCGCACTGACAAAGTTCGTCGAGTACTTAGCATAATATACAAAATTCCAACATCTACAGTTGGAACTCGGTCCCCAGGCACCATGACCCAGCCTGGCGGAAGATCTTCCCTTTTCAATGGAGGAGTCAACAACCTTGCTCCTCCATACTATTAATGCTAGATATGCACTGGTGGGAGTGATAACTCAGTGGTAGAGACATTGAATCCTGTGGCGAAGGTTGTGTATTCGAATCATAAAGAATAATTGCCGACTCTTCTAAGCAAAAGCAAACAACCTTCTGAACCATGCGTTAAAGTCAGCTTGTGAAGGCCTATTTGAATATATTTTTTTTTATAATAAACTCTTTCGCCTTAATATATTCAAGTAGAATATTTTGCAGAAGTTAGCTGTAACCACAGGATATCTATAAGATAAATTAGGTTTACGTTTACTGTACGGTAGCCAACTCGCATGAAACCAACTACATTAACAACTTCTTCGTTTTACGTTCCACATGCAATAATAACTTGAACGGAGACGCCTTGCTATCACGTTTGTATTTATGATATTTCTTAAAAGGAATTGACACAGCGACACCAGCGCGGAATACTCATGGAACTAATTCCTCCCATACAAAATTTTAGTAAACACAAACGCGTTAGTAATCGTTTAATAACGTCAATTATTCTTTACACACAGGGTACAGATCTGCGCAGGATATGACGTGACATGAATATTATACGTATCTCGCACCAACCGACGCTATAAACCCTTCAAGAGCCTTTATACCTATTATCATTATGCTACATGTTATATATACATAGGGTTGTTACTACACAATCTCCTAATATGGCAATTTAGCCTTAGGGTGTTGGTGCTCGTTCGTATAAATGATCTTCATAGATCACTTCTTAGTATTATGTTTATAGTCATAACATTTCAAGTTTAATCGTGGTTTTATGTATAATTTGCTAATGTTATTAAGGTCCTTCCGCTGTTTAGATAAGAGTTTAATCTTGAATGAAATTTCTATTATTGATATTAGAGAAAAATAATGTTAGCTAGTAAGGGTTAAGGAATTTGTAAATAGCATATGTAGCGACATCTATTAAACTACACAAGAAACTTACTATCAGTGGGTAGATGGCGCCACAAGATTCTACATCGCGCTATCGAAGTTTCCTGAGCACATATAATATATGAGTTTCCAACATCTTCAGTTTGACTGCAGTCCTCAGACACGTTGACTTGGCCTGACGACAGACCTTTCTTTTCAAATTTAATACATTAAAAAAATTATATGTGAGTACGTTTTTAGTCTAAGTCCGCAGGCAAATTATCATATCGTATATTCTACGATAATAACAGTCTAACATACATTAAAACTTATATCCATAAATAAGTTCCAACACCTCTAAGCATAAGCATTATACGCCATCATTTTGCTGTGTTTAATTAAATCCCTCGGACCACGATGCACTGGCACTGTCCAGGCATTGGACAATGGACAATGGACGTCGTCACGAACGGTCATTGCGCATTATAGCCTCTTTATTAAAACACGCCAGTCGAGCTATATGCAATCCACCCACACGTCTAAATCTAGCCGGACTTACAGCGCTTTAAAGCGTCTAGCTTAATGGATTGTTGCTTTAAATTATGTGTTTATAATTTAGTGAATTATATTGTTATCTGATGGAAGTCTGCAAGGCTTCGATGCGTTTGATAAACTATTCATATTAGTTTGACTGTGGGATAGTCCCAAAATAAAAGTCACAATTCACAAAGAAATGGAAACATGTGAAATAGAATAACTATTAAATATGGTAGATAAATATATTATATAAGTATGGTTACCTACTGGTTTATTTATTTTGGCGCTTGGTCTTAACTTAGTTGCTTTATTAGGTTTGGTACCAGAATGTAAGCCAATTTGGCTACAGTAGTAAAGATATAAAAAAAATGCAAAATGTTCGACGCTTTTCATGTCTGTGTGTCACTTTTAAATGGGCAACTCAGGAATTCAAATTTAGACTTAAAGACGATAATAGCCATTTCAATTCTCATAGTTAGGTACAACATTATTAAATACCTTTTAACAACAATAACCGTAATGGCTACGTTATCTGTGAATTTTGTAGCGAACATATCTAAAAAACAAAATTATTTAAAAATGTTTATTAAAAGTTAGCTGTTACCAGCGGTTTCAACCGCGTTTCCGAGAAAAAAATAGCCTATATCCCCAGTTTCGCCTAACTAAGATGCATGACCCAAAACTTGGTCTGGGTCTGGTCAATTCTGCGCCCCTCTAGGAATTACTCTGCGTAAATTTCACCATGATCGGTTCCGGTTTAGGCGTGAAAGTGTCACAGAGTTACCTTCGCATTTATATTATTAGTATGTATTAGTTAGGATGGTATGCTATTTAAATACACATAAACGCTTTTTATTATAACCAAAACATTACATTTAAATTTAAATTTGAATCCAAAAGACAAGCCTATAATAATTTTATACATTATGTACTTTGTTTGTATCCAACAGAAAGCCTCAAATAGATTAACTAGTGAACGGAAATCAAATAAAGCAGTAATATTCCAAGTTACAACTCTATCTAAGTATGTAAATAGGAACGATGTTCACTATGTCTTTCAGCACTACAACTGTACAGTCAGCGACATCAATAACTTAACAGATCCTTAATAAAATACCCATTAACTATCCTTATTATGGAAAAATAAAGTAAACAGATGTTTCTGAAATTGTGTCTTCAAATACATACATAAGTTTCTATAAATTTCTACATCATGGATTGTTTTAGTATACAGGTGGTTTATAATTGAATCTGTTCAACTACTTAAGTTGCTGACTGTACCAGAGACATGATAAACATTTGCTTCAGTGTCGGCAAACATTCATTATAATCCGCTTTCTTTGAAGCGAGGTCGTAATGAAGTTAGGTTCTAATCTTCCACAAAAGCTTCTGTGTACTGAATAATATTGTCGAGTTAGAAATAAGGTTATTTGTTTAAGAATAACGAGTGGGATATGTTGAAATAATGGTTATGTTATTTCTGGAAACGCTAAATGAGTATTTTAATAAAATTAAATTTATATTTTTCATTTTTTCTTTGTATAACCTTGTGTGTCCATAATCTCACTAAGGTAAGTGATGATGTGGCCGAAGACACTCCGGTAGGTATTAAGCGACAGATTTCCTACGTGCTGGTGGTGGTCCAGTCAGGCTGGTATTAAAAGTCCTCAACGAAAGCTCAAGCTCATTGCGGAATATTTTTTCAGTTCAAAAACATACATACACTTCCTTTTTATATTGTTGACGATTTCAATTAAAATAATAGCGGGAGTTATAATTAATTGAGACATTTTAAACAAAGCATCAATATTTAAATTCAACAGAAACCTTACTTATTAACTTATGGATTAACATTTATTTATTAACGTGTAAAACAGAGTTATACAAAGTTCACGTCGACACCTCCAAACAATATTGTCTGTCATGCTGACAGCAGACAAGAGTAGAAATACTACTTCAACTCTAAATTAAACTATACTAACTCGAGATTCCTCACCATTGCTGCTTAGCTTTATGACTGGTTATTTGAAGCAGTATTGAGACCAGCAATGGTACAGTAACGTAGAAAAATTTGCTTGAGGTTCGACATAGTGGTAGGCAGTGTCAAATTTTGTATCTCGGTCACGCTTGGACTCCTTCTCGTAAAACGAGCAAGTCATCACGTGAATATCGTCGCTTTTCTTATTCAAAACTTGACACCTTCAAGTACTTTACCTTTACATTACCAATAATTCGGCACTCGTATGTAAAAGCCTATATTTGAAAGGTTATTTGAGCAAAAAATATGAGATAATCTCGCATTGAGAGGTCTGGGTCTAGACTAAAATGTTATAACACTTACCGTTATATTGGAGTCATATTTTTGTAAAATAACATTTTATAGTCAGGTAAAAGAATTTTTTTTGTAGCTAATTCCAAAATTTAACCACCTACTTGTATTACTAGTTTGAAGGCCTAAATGATAAAAGCGTAGGTACGCGTTTTGCACACGCCGTGACTTGTGATTAAAGAAATAGTTAATTTTATTAACTTTGACCTAGTAATTTGGGTACAGTAACTAATTTTGAAGTTCATCTTGCTTTACGAAAAATTCGAGGAGACTATTTTAACTGTAAAAGTATCTTTGTCTGTTAACTTTTCACACCTAAACTGTTGAACGCGATCGCAATTAAATTTGCTACGCAGGTAGCCTATGGTATGGAGACAGACATAGGCAACTTTTTTTCTCGGGAACGCGAGATAAACCGCATGGGACAGCTAGATTGGAATAAACATAAGTAACATTTTATTGATACGTGAACACTTTTACAAATAGGTCGGATAGGATAGGAAATAATGATAACGGAAAAGTAAAATAAACTCGCACATCCCCTTCCGCCACCACTCATCGGCAACGAGTCCCGTGGTGTTTATTGGATGACTGGGAAATACATGTTATAGCCTGTAGGGCCCTGTTCCGCGATACAACTTTTAGCACAGCGCTTTTTTAACAGTTATTGTGTATTGTTTTGAAAATTATGTTTTTTATACCTCTTAGAATAATTGTAGTTGAGTTTTTTGTTGCACCACATTGACTACGCCTATCATGACGCATAGGCTTCATGCAAGAAAGAAAAGAAAATAATAAATGGCATCGATTACAATGATTAAGAACAGTGCTGGCTTTTTAAAACAAATTAAAAAATTGTTATGATGAATTAATAGAAAGTACAATGATTACCTATGTAATTATAGCAATTGTTACAAATACTACAAAGTACCCTACCACCGTGCTATGGTTTCGTCACGATTTTTTCCTTCACCAAAAGCTCAAGTTCTTTGTCGGGTTCAAACTCACGACCTTCCCTTCATTACCACAAGGCTATCATCGCCATAAAAGTAGTTGATTGATGATTTTTCAGCAGAAAAACTTCATCAAACATCTCTTTGGTGTGTTGGTACCAACAATAAACTATAGCCTTTCTGAAAAGTTGGTAAAGGCTCTACTTGGCTTCTACCATGACACCACGATTATAATAATATATAGCCTATCAAAATTCTTCATTGCCCATTTCAATCCTTCCTCAGTACCTCCTACGCCAGAAACCAATTCCAGTATGTCATTATGCGGTGACCATTTTAACAAGAGCCGTGACACATTATTGACTCTTACATTCTCGTAGATTGATGTAGCCACGGTACAGTGGCCACTTGTGAGGGCTTATTTGTGAGGAGATTGCCTTCGTTACTGTTTTATTAGTGCCGTCATAGTACCATCCACGTCCAATATCTATGTGGACTTTTAGGCGTTAATATTGACTGAGTTATGTTCCCTGCAGTTATTGTTTTCCTCACTTATCCATCTCTATATTTGCTGCCTTGGGTTGGCGAGGGATCTAATGTTTTCCCGGGATGAAAAGTATCCATTATTTTACTCTAGGGTACGATCTATATGTATGCCAAATTTCATTAAAATCCGGTCATTCGTTTGCGTGATTGAGTCACAAACATCTATACATCCATGAGGGAGATGTGATACGTTTAATATGGGGTTTTGTGACAACTGTACCGATGACTGATTAGTTATATTCTTTATTATTGTCTCCTTTATTTATCTATGTTTTCTTTTATATTCTTCAGTAATTGTTCCTTAATTAACCGTGTGTTCACTTTACCCGGTAGATTGGGCAGCGGTACCAATTTTAATGTGATTATTAATTTTGAGTAATGTAAGTAATATATTAAAATGTTTAATAAATACTTTTTCAAAATCAGTCATAATTTTTTATCTGTCAGTATCGGCTCCCTTCCCATAGCCCGCCAAAGGTTAAGGTGTCCACTTTGCCCGGCCTTCCCCTAGTAGTTTTTCCAAGATGAAGATAGCTTATATGTTTCTACTATTTACTATGGCGCTGAATTTCGTTGAAATCTGTTCAATCATTGTAGAGTAATTACAAGATTTAAGGTTATGATAGCTCAGCGAAGGTCGAAGGAGGGTTCGAATCATATAATGAACTCCAGCGTTCGGTGATGGAAAACATCAACTCCTTGAAGCACTCACCTGATGAAGCACCTTATCGGTGTATTCCAGCAGCTATTCCTACTTGAGAGCGTGTTTCCTTCTGGACATTTTATGCTTATACCTTCAGCCTTGTCATCACAGGCTATGGTGAGATGGTCAAACTAAAAACACATTTAAAAAGAGCGAAGAAATCTATGAAATTTGATTAGGCAGCGTTTATTTTAGTTGATAGTAACATATGGTGTAGCTAATTGTCAGTAACAACTATACAGCGATCATTAATCGTTCGGCATGTGATCATTTATATCTGCCATGGCATATGGGGTGGAGTGAGGTGGGGTGGGGTGGACCCTGAGAAGTAGGTTTGTATCATACAGTTAAATGTAATGATATTTATAGAGTCCTCAAGACATTTTTAATTTTTACTTGTTGTTAGAAGTCTGTACTACTTCATACTGACTACGGAACCATATGCTACGCGTGTTCTGATTCGGGCACATAATCAGTGCGGCTATTACGTAAATTTGTTGCAATGAGTTTATAAAGCGGTTAAATATAGAGATTCACGTACAAAAAACAGTGCTACATTGCAAATGAAATCATTTTCGATAATGTGGAGATTGATTCACATTGATATTGATTGCAACAAAGTAACGTAATCAACGTTTATATCAAATTCAACCCACATCGATTAGTTTCAGTTTTCAGTAAACCGATTAAAATTTTAATACATTTTCGCAGTGCAAACTCAATTCGTTAATGACTTTAAAATTAACTGTTACAAAAAATGGAACGGTCAAACGGTGAATGGATTGTCGAGTAAATCTCATTCGGTCAGATACAATCCAGTTTCAACTTATTCGGTGGAATCAGGGTAATTGAGTTTAAAATTGATTTTCCCCTGAAATTTCATTATGATTTCATGCAATATGCATTGGTTTTCAAAAGCTACTGTTGGCGCCATATCTTGTTTACCTATATTACAATGTATCTATTAAGTTCAACATCAAGTTATTAAATATCTATTCATGAAATCATCTAGATACTATCTATTCCGATTCTTGTGCATCAGATGGTTGGTACTACCAAGTTGGTTCTACCTTAAAAGATGGGATGATCAAAAACATCAATTGATTGGACTTCTTAAGGCTCCAGTCTCCCTAAAATCAGTGTTCTTGCGGAATTTATCAGAAAATAAATATTGTTTTTTAGTCATCAGAAAAGCAAAAAATTAAATATATTTTACGTTATTTTAAAGTGTGAGATTTGAAGTTTCCAATACATATTTTATTTATTAATTTGACCCCACTTTTATTAGCTTTGTGAGGCTTTAAACATACCTCTATTTACGTTCCACGCGTAGAGGGTCTCATTCATGCACACGCTACGAAAAAAATATAACAAAAACAAGAAATGTATTCAGATTACATTTGTCGGCAAATCCTCTACAATAATCTTATCTAGTTACTTTCTTTCCAAATTGTCTCAATTTCTTATTTAAATTGCTTTAAAAAGTTATAAATTTCTGAATTTGACCCTTGCAACATATATTTTTTTCTATTACAAAGTAATGGTTTAGAGAAATCACACTTTAACCACTCCGAAAGCAACTACTTATCTGTCGAATAAAAAATATATGCATTCAAAAAATCATTTGAAATAAATTTACCGAGACTAAACATATAACACAACGAACGCTGTCAATTCCCAGCGAAATTGAATGGAATTTTGATGCATTTTATGTTTTATTTGTTTAGTTTCGGTAAATTTATTTCAAATGATTTTTTGAATGCATATATTTTTTATTCGACAGATAAGTAGTTGCTTTCGGAGTGGTTAAAGTGTGATTTCTCTAAACCATTACTTTGTAATAGAAAAAAATATATGTTGCAAGGGTCAAATTCAGAAATTTATAACTTTTTAAAGCAATTTAAATAAGAAATTGAGACAATTTGGAAAGAAAGTAACTAGATAAGATTATTGTAGAGGATTTGCCGACAAATGTAATCTGAATACATTTCTTGTTTTTGTTATATTTTTTTCGTAGCGTGTGCATGAATGAGACCCTCTACGCGTGGAACGTAAATAGAGGTATGTTTAAAGCCTCACAAAGCTAATAAAAGTGGCGTCAAATTAATAAATAAAATATGTATTGGAAACTTCAAATCTCACACTTTAAAATAACGTAAAATATATTTAATTTATTGCTTTTCTGATGACTAAAAAACAATATTTCTTTTCTGATAAATTCCGCAAGAACACTGATTTTAGGGAGACTGGAGCCTTAACACATTTAAATAAACAGTAATTCCATCGTCGAAATAGTTTCGAAATCATTTCACGGATTGACGATAAAAACAAAATGGCGCAGTGCGTCTCGGCGCGAATTTCGGATATAACGAGTTGGGGTTGAATCGCCTCGTTGCTCTCTCGGACTCCTCGCTAATGACGCCAAATAAACTTAACTCGCTTCTAATTGAAGTTTCGCATCCAGACATGTTTCAAATGTTAAATAGAATTTGAAATATTATTGACATAATTTTAAAGGTAATTTGCATTGATTACTATCTTACTCTCACACCTTAGTTTTAGTAATTGTACAAAAATTGATTTTTTGTTTATATTGTATCACCTAATATCGTTTTTTATCGTTGTCGCGGGTGAAACCGCAGGTAGCTAGTATGCTATAAAGCAGCAAGGTAAGGTATAATTTCATAGACTTCGCATGTCTTTAAATTTGACTTTCGGTACATGCAACATGTCTCCATACTATATTTTCCATCATTGAAAAGAGACAGTTAATTCTTATGAACTTATAAAACTCCTCGCTCTAAACTTTTCAAAAAGATTAATTTAAAATCTAAGAAATCTAAAACCTAGACATCGTGACGTGACCTAACGTCCACATTCCTTTATAAAATGTTTGCTCTCAAACCCACCGACAACAGTCCACACTATTCAGGTGAAATTAGTTCTAACTCTCTGAATGGGGCTCAATTTGGTGCAATCTTCGTAGCTATTTGGCTATTTGCAGGCATTTTCGTTCGACCGCGTCGCAAATTGTGCAGTAGCCTCGACTCTCGCTCCAATTACCTCAATTGGTATCAGGTCCAATGGATTAAGAACAGACCGTGTTTATGGTGTCAAATAGTTTACTACAGTATTCTACGTGTTTAGTAAAGAAACGCTTAAAACTATATAATTCAGTTTTAAATATTTTTATAGTTACCTATTTCTTTTTACTTTTTTATTTGAATTAAAATTTATACATATATTGTAATGATAAAATAAAAAATATTTCATAAATTATCGATCTGGCTTGCTTAAAAAAAATTAAATGCCATAAAATTAAATTAAAAGTAAACATTGGATTTGTTTTTAATTTAGTTAATGTCATTAGCATGTTTTTCAGCGATTACAGCCAGTTTATAATGCAATAAAGCCATAAAATAAAGAGGTTTTACGCTCCCATAGTGAACTTGAACTTTCGGTGAAAACAAAATATAATTTTCACTTCAGTAGCTCAAACACTTCACACAGCGATTTTGTTCACTGATTTCAGGCAGCAAAACCTACATTGCTGCCTGAAATCAGTGAGCAAAATCGCATTTTGCGTACTGAGTGAGACAAAGTTACTTTTTTATTTTTTTCGGAAAGCAGCGAATAACTTATTCAGCCTTGGGTTAATCATACAATTCGAAACATTCACACTCTATCTCTTTCCCGCCATTACAAAGAGAGAGAGACAAAGACCAGCCCTTTCGAAGTTCCAATTTTGAATTCGACCTCAAAGACAAACAAGTTCGGAATTTCGTACTAACTAAAGAAAATTTGCAAAAAGATAATTATATATTTTAATGTAATTTATTGAATTTTGAACTTATTGTTGTATTTAAACGAAATTAAGTATTTACTGCAAATAAAACTGATATTTAACTTGTAAATATTTATTATCTCCTGAAGTGTTCTCGCTGCTGAAGTGAAAAGTTATGTGTGTTACACGAGAGCAAAGTTTTTTGCTGCGAGTGCTGATTTTGAATCCTGAGCAAGCGAAGGGTTCTCTTGTTGCACAAATAACTATTGATTCCTATACATCGTGAGGAATCCTTATTACGTAAAGCTGTAATTTAGCTCTCCAATGCAGACAAACTTTATGGTCGGTATGTAATAATAGTAGACGAAAGCATCTATGTAATTACCTAATTTTGTGTCGAATGTAAGTAAATACTAACTTACATAATTAATTAAATAATAATACATCGCTCCCTTCATTGTAACTTAAACACCCTATAGATTAATAACCGTTGTAGGGTTATATGAAAATAGGAGAACGCAAATTAATTAAACTTTAGATATTCGATAGCCATTAAGGTAGATATTATTGCCAGTCGATGATTTATATTAGCTGTTTCATAATTAAATATTATTTTCATTATTAGGTGTGTGTAAATTAATTGCAATTTGATATTTTGCAGATAGATACCATACGGCTAAGTTATAAATAGTGTTTGTTTATAATAGAACATAATTCGTACATAAATTACGAAGAGTAGGTATCCTATCATACTTCCTATCCTATATTCCTATTATCCCACCTATCCTACTAATATTAGGGTTTGAATGAAACGTGGTATACAGATGGAATATATTTTGAATCCCGAATATTTTTATCCCGGGAAAATATCACATCACTCAGAAACGTGGGTGAAACCGCGGTGTGGAATTATACTGGGTAACTTTTTAGTCACTGGCAATACTTGCAGGCGTTGAAGTATCCATCAATATGAATAACTTTCACTACGGGACTTCCACCCCTGCAAGCGACTAAAAAAGAGTATATAGAATGGCCCAGCTATATGTAGAGCCATTCGAATCTGAAATTGAACTGATAAAACCGTAAATTATCCCACAAAAGCCAATACCTATAAATCATATTTAAAAACCGTTTATTGGTGCATATAAAAATAGTATCGTTGTGTGACTGATGATAACCGTAAAGTTGGCACATTGATTGTAGAAATAAATCATGTCTTGTCGGAACCTCCAATTAAACGTCGACTTTAAATTGCTTTTTGGTTCTCGATTAATTCGCCCGGGTATCGTTAATTGTACTGTAATGGCTCCGTGCGTAATTAAAACTAAACTACATAGGTTTTTAATTAGGTTACGTACCTATAACAAACAACTTTAGTCTGGGATCAACTCTGAAATCTAGAAAATGTTTGGCTGGTGGGTGATTATAAAATTGTCTGGTAGATAAATACTTAGATAACATTTTAATTATTATACTAACAAAAATCAAGAAATAAGATCGATTTTCATTAATTCCACGGGACTTCTTTGGTAAAACGAACTCTACTTGGAGCTTATTACCTTACCATAGATAGATTATAAATCTCTACATACCTTCAGTTCTTTCACTCAGCGCTTGAGCCAGGTCAATTCGGCGGCTGCACGGGACGCGGGAGGTGCGGCTATTGTATTGTAGTATTGAAAGACTGGTAATCTATGAGATATCATATAAACTATAGAAAGATTTTTATATTATTGAGATAGATAGATATATAGATATTCGATACTTAAATTACTTCTTCAGGACGACTTGTTTTCACAATTATACAAATCTTAAGTCAAGAAGGTCAGAAATCAAAGTTCCGTTAACTATAAACCTTGTTTCCGGGTTAAAATCTGAATATAAGATTATTTTAATACTTCTGCAGCAATGTATTTTTCATAAAATAATAAGGGACTTAGTAAAACAAATTTTCATTACAAGTTTGTTGAATATTTTTGTGTAAATCCGTGCATAATTCATGAAATAAAACCTTTAAGGTGTGTAGGTGGCCCTAAGCTTTCAAATTGTTTGGTCGATGAAACAGAGAAAACAAAGGCATGTAAGTACTAACGTAAGGCCAAACAAGCAAACAGGTATTATGTTGGCTCTTACGTTAAAGTAGAATATGTACCTAATAGTATATTTTACTAAGTATATATGGAGCTTATACAACTTAATACCGATTAAATATATCTTAGTTACTTTGTGTAGCCTTTGTACAATCTATAAATAGATAGATATGTAAGAAGATAAGGTACCCTAAGCTGGTTGTTTGTGTAAATTAATAAAAAAGAAATAAAACTTTTTTAAATATTAACCCACGGGATTTTTACTTGTCTAGTACCAAGTTTCAAGCGTACTTACTTGTTAACGTACCTATTTAGTGTCATTTAACAAAGACTAATTTACCGCAATTATTTTTCTCAAAGGACTCAGACTGAATTAGAAAGGGTTACGGATTACTTGCTTTGAGTAATATGAACCATCTGGCTACTTGATCCTTTTATTAATATCCCTCAGTTCTAATTAGTTCATGAAAGAATAAGATATATTTCAAGTTCTCTCTGGCTGAAATTGAGTTTTAAATTAAACTGATTGTAAATTCTAAGCTAAAATAACAGGAAAAGCTTTGTTCTCGTTTAACGCGACGCCTTGAAGATTTTGGTTGCAAGGATACCGATTTTTCTAACAATGACTAAAGCGAACGAAATTAAATTGTCTTTGACTTTATTTTGTCCATTGCATAACACGATTGGTTAACTTTTATAACACAAAATAATTAATCAAAAAGACCTCTTTAAAATAAGAGATTCCAATTTTACCGACATTGAGGATCGATTTGAGGTTCCAAAATTTCTACATATATGCATTGAAACTGATACTATAATTTGTGTATAGGTTTTCATGAAATATATTTGTGTTTTTTTAAATTAAACAATAAAAACCATTTTTCGCATACGCCCTTTCCGTTTACGCGGGTTTTCTATGAGAGGTCGCTATAGTAGGAAGCGGGACGCAGCATGTTGAATTTCAGATTTTTAATCTTAACGCGGCGTCACCTCAACTAAAATGCATGGACAAAATAGTACTTGTAGCGACCTCTACCGCCATGGACGGGAAATATAATTTTAGAACCAAAAATAAAGCCTTTATAGATGGCGTGCTATTTGATGCCATATACATTATTTTTCTCTGGTTTATTTTTTGAAATACCTACTGTATTATGTTACCTATATAACTTTTGTTGTTGGGCATTACATTACTTATCAACGTTATCTAGTACTAAGCAATATTTCTAATGTAACAAATACTGGCTGTATTTGCATGCAATGTTTCTATTGTGCTCTGTCTGTATGTATTTACTGGCAATTAAAAAACCGATACATACATCTATAATATAAAAATGAATCGCAAAATGTGTTGGTAAGCGCATAACTCAACAACGCCTGGACCAATTTGGCCAATTTTTTTTTTAAATGTTCGTTATTGTCAGGAGGTTTGTATGAAAAAAAAATTACACCGGGAACGTGGGTGAAACCGCGGGGAACAGCTAGTACTTAATATTTTACTGAAGTCAATCTATGGAAATGAAATACACTTTGGTGTAAAATAAAACATAAACCGTATACATGCATGGTATTTAATTACACTGTACAATAAATATTGGGCTGTATACAAAATATAGAGGAATTCCAAAAGATATTGTCAACACTCTAGCATACATTAACATGAGTGTAAAAATGACTCACTAACATTACTTTTTAAAATTCGTAACATACAACTACATATAATAACCGCTTACAAAACATTACAGCGCGAGCGTGGGGTCTATTCCTTTATTTCTACGAGAAATATCCTATAGGCGTACGATGCACTTAATACTAATATATAAGTTATAGCTGTGGATATTTTCGAGCAATACAAGAATTGGCACCCTTGCAAACGAATACTTACTCCGCGACTACGGGGGACATTTGCTGTTTTAAAAATATTCCGACATATTGAGAACCGCCTCCATTTTTGAAGTCGTTTAAAAGGGCAAGATAAAGCGTTTCAAAACAACATGTAATTTTGCTACAAACACGCATGTTACGCAAAAATAATAACTACTAACTTGGGAAACATTAATCGATGTTTTGAAATAAGTTTTATTACATTGAACAATTAAAACAAGAAACGAATTACGTAATTTTTAGTTAACCATACTACGGTCATATTTATATGCGATAGCATTTAAAACTTTACTGCTATGTCTTGAGCATGAATTTAGCTTGTACATAGTAAACATGACATTCGAATTTAGCTTGTACATAGTAAACATGACATTCGCTTTATGTTTATTGCCATATAAGTGCGAGCGATATAGATACAACAATTTATAAATTAGCTTCAGTAAATTCGACCTTCATAAGTGCCCTCCTAGGGCCCAAACTGAATAAATGGCTTAGACTTTGACTTTATAAACAATATTGCTGCATTTTGTAAAAAAAAAAAAAAAACATCGGTACAAAATGTTCCCCGCAGTACAACAGCATAAGTTCATAATAATTACATAACCGATACATATCATACTTAGTCGCTATATTTGAGACCCAATATAAAACCTCACTTGTACAATTTACTTCACTCTTTACAATATTTTGTTTTTTTTTTTCGAATTAGAACATCGAAACGTGATCTCTTTAGATATGAAAAACTAATTATGTAGTCTGAGAAAGATATTATTTTTTAAACCTTAAACTGTTTTTTTTTATGGTCTCAAGATTTACTTTTTTTTATAATGAGCAAGTTCCATTACAGAGATAATTTATTTACACAGCGTTTTTAATTATAGGTTATCTAAAATGTTGTTTGATATAACAACTAATTTAATATAGTAATGAGAAAACAATGAAATTAAAAAAGTCCGAGATTGTCAAAGTTCCAAAGAAATTCTTATTTTTAAATAAAATAACATATTTTAATAGGACCCCGATATTCAAAATAAAAAACCTTTTCTTTACCTATCCAGCAAATTAATTTTAAATACCTCAAATATTGTAATATACGACCTTTGGTATAAAAATTGTTAGTTTTTGAGTTAATATTTTTGTCTATTTTACAGTCTATGGTTGGCTACAAATTATTATGGAAATATTTGAAATGTACTTCAATCACAGGCATTCATATCAGCCATCTAATGCTAACTATTTAACTTAAAATAGATCGTTCAGGCTACAATTATCAAATCATAGAAAAAAAAATGGATGCGGACCTTTTTGCAGCAGTGTTGACATAATCAATTAGGCATGTTTTTTCCCAGTGGCAACACTGTTTGCACCACGCAATGGCACAACTAAATGCAATTTATCACTGTAAACAAAAAATCTAACCCACAAGGAAAAACTACCCGAAACAAACCGTGCCGTAAACCAAAAGTAAAACTTAAATATACCAATATGAAAATGTAAAAATAAAGAGGTATTTACACACATAGCCTCGGTAAAACCATTCATAAGGAAATGTACACATAATAAATAGATATGCTCTATCTAAAACTCGTAAATAACAAATTTATTCATCTAATATATTCCAAAATAAATACACTAAACCTTATGAACTAAATGAGTATAATTATTATGATCCAAAATTATGCATTAAAAAATAATCATTAAAATCAGATCGATCCATTGCATTCACATATCAAGTGCTGATAATAATAATGATTAAATATATTTATCAAAACAAAAAAAAAAATTGTGCCCTTATATGTATGTTATTGTACAAAAACCGTATAATTACAATGTACACGATAGAAGCTAGTGAGATTACACGTCTTTGCTTTTGTGCCAAGGGACGGAATAATTCATTTAAGATTGCAGTAGAACGTTGCATCGCGACTCGCCCGCGTCGCGAGACTGAAGCTTGAGCTTATTACATTACATTTATCAAAAATCGTATCACACTTCTCAAAAATGTTGCCCACGGTAAAAAATAAAAAACAAACGCACATTCGTTGCTGTTTACAGCCTAATACATTTTACATACATTTTTAATCACAGTATTTTGTTTACAATCGAATCTCTAGAATTTTATGTACATTTTATTCCCATGGAAGATTTTCGTAGAATCATAGAAAATCGGGAAGGTACATTGATAGCTCGACCTCCGCCCATGTGGCACCCTAAAAGAGCAATCTGTTGTGACATACACGATACAACGGTCGGCATAGTAATACCTAATGCATCTAGTCTCGTCTTGGCACTGCAATATTGAGAACCAATTAACTTTTAATTACCAATAAAGAAATAATCTTAACAAGAAGCCTATAAGAGTTAATTTTGAATAGTAAACCTAATGGAAATTTCAGAATACGATACTATAGCGTCGTGTTACAAAAACACTATTCAAATAAATACGTCGCGTACAAATCACATCTAAATCTAATTGCGTTGGTACAATAATGCAGTATACCGTTTATATACCTAATCCATTGTCCAAGCAGATACGTATATACACGTCACGTGTACATACGTACGTAAAATCGTTCCAAAAGTGATCATAATAATATTATATCAAGTGCAAAATCTACGTTTTTTGGTCATAAATATACTGATATACAAATTTTATATATAATTACGATATAACGATAGTCTATAGGTACATTGTTTTACTGAACGTTTCATTGTGTTCGGTAAATATGTGCCAAATTACATTTATTAGAAACGTTCCTAGTGTAGGCCTTCGACGCGGCCCGTGCCGTCACTAATCGATCACATATCTTTTGTCTTTTGAACGTGCTTTCCACTATTATGCCGATAAACGAAACAGAACGCAAAACATACGCGGGTAAAGCTTAATTTTGCGTGCAACGTAACAAGTAGTGCGAAAATATTGCCCATCAGGTATCACAATTTTAACAATTCCATTTGACATAATAAAAACGAAAGTTCTCGAACGCCGCGTGATACGTCACTGCAGCATGAGGGACTCGAGGTTGCGATTGAGGATCGTGTCTTTGACAGAGTTGAATACGACCTCAATGTTGTGCGTGTCTATGGCCGTGGTGAAGTGGTGGTAGAGGGTTGTCTTTGGTTCCCTCCGGACGTTGGCGAACATGTTTAATAGGTACATTTGGACATTCCTCAAGTTGTGGGGGTCGCCGGTGAACTGCGGGTAGAACCAGCGTATGTCAGTCTCCTTGCTGGCAACCTTCCTCGCGAGAAGGTCCGATTTGTTCAAAAAGAGAATGATGGAGATGCCCTTGAAGTTGACGTTATTCACGATCGTGTCGAAGATGTTGAGAGCTTCTTCGAGACGATTCGTTTTCCTGGAAACAAAATTTGGGAGTTTATTTTTAATTTTCCCTATGAATTCTTGCAAATATAAGCGGTATTCTAAGTATTCTTTGAACAAGAATCTATCCTCGGCAGTATATTATCTAATCATAGTTGATATAACAAATAAATCTTCAAATATTAGAAGGCGTTTTGAGTAAATCTCGTTAGACAATTAAAATAATGGGCAGTTAGTAACGCGGCCTCGACCGAATGCCGGATGTTGACTAAATAGGTATATTTACGGAAATACCGCTCTGTGCGGAACCTCATCGATTCGTCATATTAAGTTAAAATCTGGAGGATTTAAACATCCTTGTTTCATGATACAGTTTAATTGTAAATTTACAAGGTTATAGTATTTAGAAGAAGAATCCTACTATTACATCCAACTAGTATTATATACTAGCTTCCGCCCCGCAGTTTCGCCCGCGTTCCCGAGGGATCTTGTGTTTTCTTTGTATAGCCTTCCTCGATAAATGGGCTATCTAACACTGAAAGAATTTTTCAAATCGAACCAGTAGTTCCTGAGATTACCGCGTTCAAACAAACAAACAAACTCATCAGCTTTATAATATTAGTATAGATACCTATAGATGTGGCCGTATTAGGTAAGCAGACCTAGTTATAATTATATAAGTAGTATAACATATCTTGGGATATTCCAATGCCATCAATGCATTAAAAATGCCCGCTATTTTATCTAGAATTACATACCTACACATCAAAACATATTTTAGACTAATGTGTTTATATATAAATATTTATAACACATATTTAGTTTTACGTCAAACCACAGGACTGTAGTTACGAACGCACGTATAAATAACGACGCGTAAATAAATTATAATTAGCAATATATTTATTGCTATCAAAATATTTTTACGATACCATAAACGCCAAAGGGATCGAATAAAAATATTATCAAATGAATATTACATACAAACAAACATACCTATCGTAAATAGTGTATTTACACGTAACGCTAACTTCAAAGAAACTTTTCAATATAAAGATTTTAGAAACCCATCAAGATCTGTCATTCCCCCTTATTCAGAGTCAGACCCATTCGGTTGCCATTCCGATCGGAAAGGACGATTTTATTTCGATAAATTTAGGCTGATGCTGTGTTAGTCGCAGAAATCATTTGTCGCGATCGTGTACTGATCGAATACCTCATTCCAAATGGTAGTCTGAAATGAGAAAAAAGGAGCCATCCGGACTACTCACTCGGTTTGTCTAAGCGATCGGAACCACAACCGAGCAGGTCTGATTAATGGGTCTGATTATAACCTTTTTTAACAGACTTCAAAATGACTTTAAAAAAAAAGGAGGAGATTCTTAGTTCGGTAGTTTTTTTTTATAAAAAGAAGGTGGTGTATCACAATCATACAAAACGAATAATAATGATCCCATAGTTTGTAGTTAGGTAAGTTAAATTTCATAATACCGTAATTTCATTCATAGTACAAATATTTACGATTTGTCATATAAACAACGTCAAGCATTCAAGATTGTAGACGGAAAACTGAGAATCATTGTAAATCACAGGTCTGAGTAAATCATAATAAGACAGATATGACTATTACAAACCAAGTTTTATCTCGTACTTAATTAGTTAAAATATTCCGTTATTATCATTTTTTTACAACATTTTTTTGTGGCAAAAAGATGTTATCATTCTAACCCGGCTGCAACCTTTACAAATTTAATGTATGATTTCCGAACCAAAAGAAATTTACTAGTTCTGCCACGCGGTTTCATCCGCGTTCCTGAAGCATCTGATGACACGCAAATTAAGTTAAAATTCCTGTTGTAATCGCTAAAATATACATTGACATCCGTTGAGCCTTTTGGGAGCCTATTCGAGACAAACATTCAGACAGACAGACAAAAATTCTAAAAACGGACAATTATGATTAAGCATCGTATAAATAGCAATTCACTGAAATTATGGCATTTATTTTTAAATCACAGACAGACTCCTTTTTTATAAATATTAATAAGTAAATAAATATAATGACACTTTGATTTTCCAAATTAGTTATAAATAAATTTCATCATGATCGAATTAACTTTTAACATGAAATTTTAGGATGCGCAGTCTAAACTCAATCAAAATAAATTGCCTCACCTGTCTTCAGACAAAACTTGGTCGAACTCGGAGGACGATACCAAGAACAATATCGACGTGACAGAGTCGAAGCACTGCGTCCATTTCTGCCGCTGCGTCCGCTGTCCGCCGACGTCAACGAACACGAATGGCACATTGTTTATGTTGATGGTGCACTCCGAAATGCCTTTCGTGGCTTTCCGGCAATGCAGTATGTCCTGGTGGGAGGGCACGTAGTCAGGTCGGGCTATGCGTTCTAGCTCGTCGAAGAAGTAGCTCACAGAGTCACTCTGGAATAGAGAAAATATTGGTTAGATAAATGCCAGCGAACCAGCTCGATACGAAGTATGTTCCTGTTTTGGATATCTACTAATAATACATTTTATAAACAGCATTCATTAACTAATAACTAGTTAATCTATAAAATTTCAAAATTACTAGGGCTTAAAAACTTGCAACATTTGATCGAAAAGATCGGTCATCTCAGTGAGGGATTTGAGGAATAGGACCTTCGTGTCTGAATCCTAAGGTATCATATTCTTATATTTAATATCTTGAATTCGTATTACAATACAATATGGATTAACGCATTTAGCGTTAATTAAGTACCTAGTTGATTCTTGTCTTCCTTCACTTCTTGAGTGGTTGATATTTAAGATAAAAACCGACTTTATTGACAACAACTTTTCAATAACTTGTTTAACACCAAAACAATGACGCCTAAATTCATGATTTTTCCATTTCATACCACAATAATATGAATAAATATTCATGACATATGTTCAGGAAAACTTTAGGCTTATTAAAGACTTTCCATTGTAAAATAAGAGACCTTTCGTACACTTCAAGGTTTCACGTAATATTTAAGTATCTGCGGTCACGAGTCACGGCTATGCATTGAAAAGACTCGTAATTCATTTAAAAAGGTTAATTTTAAAATACAAATCCGTCGTGCCTATAGTGTAAAATTGTATTTATTGTTTTAACGGCACAAGCCGCACATTTACCTACGTTAAGTATTAATGCAAACAATGAACAAGTGACCCGCCAATTGTGGAATTTACCTATACATTATGATTCGCACTGCACGACCAAACCACATTATTGTATTTTGCATGCGACTGTATCCAGAAGACATTTTAGATTAGGAGTATCTAGGTTTACGAGAAGTAGAAAATTATTTTTACCGATAAATACAATTATTGTCTATGCTTCAAAAATAAGTTTGTACAACGATAAGCCAGGTCTTCTGTATATGAATGACGCAGTGTTCTAAACCCGTGGTCAACGACTCGGAACAAAGACTTGATATTTACCGCAGGATACTGTACGTACCTACACTCAAACACACTACGTGTATACTTACTGATTTATCGTTTAATAACAATTTTCCGGTTTTCTGAAACCGATCTAAAAGCTATTTGTTTATCTATTGAATTTCTTATGCGCTAAATTACTAAACACCAACGGAAATCGTCTGGATAAACAAGTTAAGACTAAAAATTTTACAAGAAATTCTTAATTTTCCCTCGCAACATCAATGTCATTAACGTAATGGGAGCAGTTTACTTAGAGGTTTATTACTGGCGCGATGCTATGGTGAGCGTGAATCAATACCGATAATTAAACCCTATATGGTACCTACAAAGGTTTTATTATTCCACACCAACCGTGTTTGTTAGTAATAACATGAACAATTCAAAATACATATTCAACAATTGGAATTATTTTCCATATTTAGACAAACGTATTGTTTCAACGAGATAACGTAATGTTATCGAGTTAATGAAATCAATTTATCGCTTATGATTGCGAAAATACTTTTACGCGGCGAATAGGCGCAATAGTTGAGTCTCGCTCACTGATTCATTACAAGAAATACAGGTGTTGTAGAAAAAAAGAATGACGTCCGTTGTATACCACGCGTGTCAGTCTTAACATCATCCGCATGTTTGTAGTTTTGTAGCAAACTAAAATTTATAATCACAGATGCGTGATGAATCACTGCATTATAAATCGTAGCTAGTTAGGCAGACCGTTGAGAATGTGTTGCCAAAAACTGCCAGATGTCGCCGGTTTATTTATTGAAGAGCCAAGAACATGCAGACGCATTAGCGTGTCTGTTACTATGATCATTTGTTTTTAGGCAAGCCGTCTACGAACTGTGCCGGGCTGCAATCAGACCGAGAAGTTTTATTTGCATTCGTACACTTATCCCAGCTGTACTTATTGCAATTTTGCGACATTAGTTTTCGCAACCGGGCGACTCGAACACGAAACAGGGCTGCGAATGCGCAAGGGAATTGGATATAGAACACAAATAAAATAAAAAATAAACACACCACAAAGCCAACTCGAGTCGAATCACGATCGAATTTTAATTTTTCAACAATTATCATATTCGATTGTCTACCGGGAAAATCGATCAAAAATATGGATTGACACAATAATAATTACAAATAGGTTGTAGGCAAATATTCTACTGTTTTTATGGCTAAAACCATACCGAAGGAAACGCTAATACAAATACATACTTACTAAATCTGAAAATCCACTAGGATCATAGGTAAATACGATTCAACCAATGGTACTGGCCAGCCCTGGCATGGAGGCAGTTTATGGTAGGTATACAAGAATGTAGGTCGACAACCGGTTGGACACACTACAAGTGCGAAAATGACGTAGATGATAGGGAAAGTCCTACAAGAAGGATGGCGACCAGTGCATGCAAATTTACACGTCACGGTACATTACGCAGACAGTGGGTGGACGAATACGTAAGTATAGTCGACTATTTATTTTGAAACAGTTATAACTAGCTTCCGCCGAGTTCCGCCCCGCATTTTCACCCGCGTTGCCAAAGGATCTTATGTTTTCCCGGGATAAAAGTATCCTATATATTAATCTAGAATATATTCTATCTGTGTGCCAAATTTTATCCAAATCCGTTCAGTAGTTTTTGCGTGAGAGACCAACAAACATCCATCCATCCTCACAAACTTTCGCCTTTTTAATATTAGTAGAATAACAATGTTTCTAAATGAAATAAAATTTAATTATGCATCCCTGTTACTATCCGTGAATTATTTAACGCAGATGAAGAATTAGTTACCACGAAATTCCAGTATAGCAGGTTCCTGATGGACCCTAATTCCAAGAAGACGATGATTAGTGTAATTTATCCTTCACCTTTCCTCTGACAAACAAACGCAGGGCGGTATCATTCCAGCTTTAATAGCTTAAACGTTCGACCTTAATGAAAGGGAAATGAAAACGATTTTGCCGTACGACAACCGGTACTCTACTTAGCAGTAAGAGTAGGTCAAAATATTTCAAAAACTTTTTACTTATAGCAATCAACGTTATTTCTTAGTGGTGTACAAATCAGTGCCACAATTCTTACAATTTGAACTGTATAGATTCTTTATGCTCTAACACTAGTGATTTTGATGAGTTACTGTCAGTTTCTTGACGGCTTTTCTCAGAGTTCCCTATAGCTGCAAAGACTTTTTAAACAAAAATACATATATTGAATTGGAATTCGACTTATTTCAAAACGTCATACACTAGACAAAAATGTGCAATAGTTTTAGGGTTCCGTACGCAAAATTCCATACGTAACCCTATTTTTGTGGCAAAGAACTCTATCCGTCCGTCTGCTATCTCAGGCTTCTAACTTTTTAAACAAGTAATTTAGCCTTGAAATTTACATATCAAACGTATTAAGTACTTGGGCCCAAAGACGAAGACAAAATAATGTTGCTTTCATCATTATAATGGGACTCCATCCGCGCATCCGACTTGGGGTGTTTTTAATCACCTAATAGTGAGTGAGATTGCCGTTTTTAATACAGGCTGATTACACACGACAATTTAGACGCATCGTGTGGACAGCACCTAACAAGTTTCTACAGAGAGCCTCAGGGTATGACGCATGACGCAACCAAGAAGTGACTAATCAAATGAGATAAGGAATGCAATTACAATTATATTATTTATGGCACAAGATGGCTTTAAAAGAATCACTATGCTGAGTAAGAATATTATATGGATTAAGTATGAAGTGTTTGTTTTTGGTTAAGTTTATGCAAACTTCTAGTAGTAATACCTACTATTACTAATTTATTCGTTACGATTTACGAGTCAGCAATTTAGTGTCTTCTCACTTCTGTGATTTTATTATCATTCATAACAAAAAAAAAACTCTATGTCTGCCCTTAGTACCTATGCTTATTACTCAGTAACCACAACATAGTCTTTGAAGCTGTTTACAATTACTTAGGGAGTCCCTAGAGGATGTTTTTAGGCAGGAAGAGAGAAAGGTGAATAGTGAAACAAGTCACTATTCACATGGGCATACCCGTGAATAAACGCTAGTATTAAAATAACCATTCGTTTTCGAGTCCTAAATAAAAGACAGATATAATATACTTAATCATAACAATAAAAAATGTTTCAATTGCAAAGGTAAGTCATGTTATTATTAATCAGGGTTCGAAAATATCTACCTTCCGATATATATCAAAAGTTTGATATATATATGTATATCATGATATATCCATTGATATATATCCGATATATATCAAATGAGTTTTTATAATATATATCAATACAAAAATGGATATATATCATGATATATCCATTGATATATATCCTCGAACCCTGTTATTAATATTATATGCATTTTTAAAGTATGTAGTAATAAGATACATCACAATTTAAACAGATGTCTGATAAAATTTGCAACTATTAAAACAATGAAAGATATAATCAAGACAAATATAACAATAGAATGTTATCTTTATATAAGAAAAAAAAACCATCTATTCCCACTGATGTTTTAAAATTATGAAAATAATGAGTATTCTGAATACATAACTATGGCTACATTTGTTGAATAGTCAATAGAAAGTGTTATGACAAGTTCCAACAATTACTTACTTCATAATATTGTCTCGGCAACTCACCAGTCTCCACGGTCACCTAACTCAATAGACAGTCTGTATGGAAAACATACAACTGATAGGGATCCATAACACAGAACAAACAGACGTATTTGAATCACATTATATATGCTATAGATTAACCCCACACCTACTGGGTATATACAATGACATACCAGTCATAAACCTTTAATATGATAAAACAACTACAAAAAAGAGATCTCTCATTTAGAATAGGAAATAGTTTAGAAAAGGTGTGATGTGGTGTTATTTTCTAAAAAAAAAAACTGTTCATATCACTGATAGTCTGAGTAAAATGACCGTGACAGACAGATGGATGGGTGGACATGATGAAACTATAGGGGTTACATTCGGCTACAGAGACATAAAGATGGTTTTAATATTGTTTTACCTTCAGCTTATTGTGAAGACAAACATTATGAGAAAACCATAATTCTAAATTAGTGAGTGAGCAAGGGATATTGTATGAACCGGCTTAGATTAAATGCATCCCACTTAATCCTACCTACTTGATTGAAAAATGCTATACTATTGTAGTTCACAGAAACACCAGTCTATTCAGAGTTAAGAATAAACTTTAATGTACCTTTCTAACTGAAACATTGTATTGTATATGCATGCTATGCCAAAATATGAGAATTGAAAGTTGGTGTATAGGTTGCATTACTTAATAAAGGTGCTGGATGAAACTGGATTATTTGTACATGACATAAGACTTAAAATTGGGAACCTTACTGCCAATTTCTCTCATGAGAGATGTCATTTATAATGTAAACAAATAATGCAATTGGTTACAATGAACAGGCGAAACTAATACCATGATAATTATTTTCTGTTGTATTTTGTTCGCCCTATCTGTCATTCTGGTCAGTTTCTATTTGATTTGTATGTGAACTATGGATGATAGACAGTAGAGGGGGATACATTTAGCTAAATCCTTTCTTAACAAGCACTTATTATGAATACAAATGTCAGCTTTGTTGTGGTAATAATTTTTTGAGATTTCCTGATTATTCAGTGAGTGGTATTTCACTTACATAATAATATAGATATAAGAGAAAGGGACAAACCATACAAAACACACATGGTGACTTGTATAGTATTGTATTTTTGACTAATTAATTAGTTAAACTCCAAAATTTTCCAGAAATTATGATATGAAATTTGGCAACCCTGTGCAAAGATTTTTCAATAAATTAATCAAATATTACCAGCAGACAAATCTATCAACACAATGACAATTCTATTAAACAATACATAAGACATGAGGCATATAGTCATCCCTAAAAAAAAACAAGTAATAAGAAACAAAGCAAGTTTGAAGATAAATGTTCATTCAACAAAGAAGTCATCCCATTATATAGGTATAACAATAATTTCACCAAACATAATCAACAATCAAATTAATTATGCATGACATAAAACTAACAAACACAAAGAAAACACTTTGCATCCATTGTTTACTTGGCAAACATTGAGTAATATTGACACTTACCAATTGAAATTCTCTCCGTCTGTCATATGCCCTTTTTATGGCTCTGTCCAACCACAGGGAGTGTATATGTGGCGCATAATGCATGAACAGCCGGCTGTCCAGCGATGCTGTGCTGTTGAAGTGCAGCGCCTGCTGTCCCACGTCCAAGTTCCGCGGGTTCTCCCACGGAATGGCCAACTTGTCCCGCGCATCCACTAACACTTGTATACCCTTCACTATGTTCTGATATATCACGTGCTGATACTCTCGCACCAGTTCCGGCTCGAACTTCACTTTGTGTATTATCCTCATCTGTTTCAGGAATGTTGACTTTCCGCTTTCACCCGCACCGAGCAACAGCAGTTTGACCTGCCGTCGCAGCGTCTGTTTGTCCTTCTCAAGTATTCTGTCTATCTCTTTGCTCCTGTATCTCTGCTCTATCTCCTCCGGAGAAAGCTTCAAACGCAGCCAACAAGTCAGAGCCTCCGAACAACAGGTACATGACCACAAATCGTTGGCCATTTTGCATGATTATCGACGCCCATAGAAAGAAAGAAACTGAGAGAATGTTCTTACGTGATATTTATATAGTTTACTTTGCACACATTTTCGTAATATCACAACGTACGCACTGATAAATGATAACACATAATAAAATTAAAGATTATATCCGGATTTATGAAATACGCACGCATTCCACCCCTCCCAGACTCATTGAGAAATGAAAAACCACAGATATCATACCATAATACCGTCCACATTGTACGATATGATTAGGTACGACATTTTTTTACATTAGCTGGCTGACTGGCTATGCGTTTCGTGGTCACAGAGTTCATATTCTACTCATTCTATCAGACCAAAAATGATGTACTAATCAGTAATCAACTAAACTTATAAAATAGAACATGGTAATGTAATATTTATGTAATTTATAGCAAAGAAAAAACAATATTATCACCTGTTACATTAATTTGAGATCGAGAGTTTTAGGCGGGAACTTGCAAAGTAACGTTTTTATTTTATTTTCTTCAAATGAAAGTGTATTTTGAGTTCTATTGAATAACATCGATGGCGTTATATCCAATGAAGATCAATTCAAGTTCGCTATTGAAGTTAAATAAAATGTATAATGTGATACACATTCATATCACAAAATTATTTGGACTTAACTGTTTATAAAATTATATATTATTTAATATATTTAAGGTATCGGACGGATGTATTATTTAAAACCTGACCAGAAAAATATAAAAAAAATTGCGTGAGGGCGCCGCCGCTTGAAAATATTTTGACAGCCACTTCTAATCTTCTGGCAAAGTGTTTTATTTTTCTGGTAAGGCTTTAAATATGATGAGGCTGGACAGTCTACAACTTATTGCTGCCCTAGAAAAGAGTGACTTAATCCTCTTTGTAGAAAAGGGAGAATATGAGTAAAAAAAAAGGAAATCATTCATTCATTATCGTAGCTACATATTACCTGTGATTCATTCATGTAGTATCATGTCATGGACTTTTTGGCGGGAACTTACGAAGAGACGTTGCGTTTTCGTTTTATTTTCATGAAATCGGTGTATTTTGAGATTTATTGAATGATATTGGTGGCGTTTGGTCCAACAAAGATCAATACAAGTGCACAAGTGAAGTGAAATTAAATGAATGCGTGTATCGTGACTTTTCATGCTGTCTCAAATTGTCCACGAAAAGTTTTAGTTAAACAGCCACCAATTTACTAAAACCTGACTGACTTGACTTGACTATATTATGTTTACAAGATTTGATCGAATTAATTAAACTTTTAAGTTCATAAGTACTCAAGAAAAATATATAACTGATGACGAAGCAGTATGGTCTATGATCTTAGCCTGTCTTCAGAACAAAAAAAAAACATGTGTCAAATGTCAAACTAATGTCAAAAAACTAATTTCCGCGCATATGTTTTTCGTGGCACACGTGTTTTAAATTCTGAATATTCTTATCTAGCTTAAACAGAATTCTTTGAAATAAATATAACGAAATACGTATGTGTGATAATAGTGTCCAGATTCCAGTTAAATCCACTCCAACCACAATGTAAATTCTACGTTGAGCTATGTCTAAAGAAGGTTATAGTCCTGATAAAAAGGAAAGTGATAACAAAGTTGTATTAGAGAGATTGCAATCGTATTTGAAAGACAAGAGAAGCACAGATAGTTCAGAAGCGAACATTTACAGTAAGCCGAGTACCAGTTTCGATCAGACACCACAAGGCTTACCAACTATCGAAGACAGTAGTAACATATTGAGGGAAGTTTTGAACCATAAAAAAGCCGAACTACTTCGGCAACCTGAAATAGTAGAATACCTGAAGTCTATATCGTCGGATCTGAAAAAGTAGTCTATAATGGCAGTCGCAGCACGAAAAAGTATAGCATCATTGATGCAAAAGACTTTGGATCGTCAGGCAAATGTCGCGCGTAGACAACTGAAATTTTCATCCAATCAAGTGGAGCAAATAATCCGAAATTACGTTAAAACTGAAAATTTAGGACCGTACAGTGAATTAGTTAAGATATTGCAAGAGTATCCATTAAATGAAGGGAACTATAGAATTGTTTTTGATGATTGTATATCATGTGTAGTGCTACTAGGTAGAGAATTAAAACCGTTTGTGGAGGCTGTGTGTAACATTGAGTGGGCAAGCCGTAGCGATGAGTTAGTTCACTTGTATGGTAGATTTGTTTTAGGTCTCGTAACGGCACACACTTACCATTGTCCGAGAGTGATAACCGCCTTAGTGAAATGCTTTAAAGGTATGTGTTTATTTCTTTTTTATGGTTGTATTTGTGTTTGACTAAAATCTAATTGTACAAAGGGATGATGTCGCTATAGGTGGTAGACACACAACCCCTGGATGAACTAGCCCTCAAATCTATTTAAGCTGTCACCAAGTTATGGTTTCCTTTCAATGATTTCAATCTATGGTCAAGCTCACTGAAGGGTTGGAACCCACAACCCACATAATGGTATTTAACATGTGGTAAAGATATTGTATGCTGTTGGTATTATTGATGTCAATCCAGAGCTTAATTACACATTATTTCATCATATTGCATAAACATTATTATTTTAGATCTAACCTACAACTCAATATAACAAAGAAATAATGGTATTTTAGTGTGAAACTAGTTTCAATATGACATACAGTATATACAAGTTCAGTAGATATACACTTCAGATTTATACACCTCATAGAAAAAGCAATTTAACCCATGACCCACTTACATATCTTTTTAAGTTTGAATCTATAATGTATTATTTCTCAAGTGGTGAGTCAGTTCCCACTTACAAAATTGTTATGCAATAAGTACCTAAAAAGGTTGAGATTGTATGCTTATAAGCTAATTTATTGTAGACTTTGTAATTAAATAATAAACCTTTTTGTTATATAGCTGATGATGAGAATTGGGAAGACAGTCCTCCACCAGAGAGAGTGAAAAAATGGTCAAATGTCCACTCAGTCATAGCAGAAATTGTGGCCATCATGCCTATGTAAGTATTGAAAATATAATATTTTTGTTTCACCAAAGTTATTTTAACAGATTCTGAGGTAAAGTTACTTTACTTTTGACTGTTAAATTGAATTTCGGATTCTTAAAAAAACTGGTTTGTAGCAAAATACCATCCTGATCTGATAGAAATTTAGTTTCAAAAACACACCTGACAAAAAGAATCAGCAAGATTGTTATGAAATAAAGATTTTTAGTGAAACTGAAATTATGTTACACTTGATCTATAGTGCGTAAAAAAAAAGAAGAAAATAATTATAATAAGGTCAAAACAAGTCTATAAACTGCTTTTAATATTTTCATTAAACAGGGTTTATAAAATATTTCATGGATAGTTAATATGTTGCTAGTAATTTAATCTCATCATCAAAGACATTTAAAAACATCCTTTTTTTTTCTACAAATTTAAATATGATTGAATATCCATAAAGTGACAAAGCAGGATTATGAATGTTTACATGAAGAATTAAATTACAGCATTAATGGAGAAATTGGGAAAAAAGGATGATAAAATTATCAACTAGCATCCATTGACAAAGCAATGTCAGATATGGCATCCAAAGTTCTGCTCCAGCAGTCGCCTGCTTTTGGTGAGGAAATCAAGATATAACCATTGGCTAAAAGTGGATGTATGCCTTATACATTGGATTGTATAAGAAATTTCTTTGGTTTGAATAGCTGGAAAACCCATGAGCAGTTCACATGGATTCCATTGCAAAAATCTAGGCCGGGCTTAAGTTACATCTAACTTAATAGCCAAACAGCCTATCAACCTACTTGAAGCATTGAAATAATATAGTATTCTTTTACTATCACTCTTTCATGTAGATCACGTTTTATGGGTTGATCTTCATTAATTGATTGATGATTCATCATATTCCATAAACGCCAGATGATCACCAAAAAAATATTTTTGGTAATATATCACTTGCTTAATTTTTTCTATTTTGCACAACTTTACATGTTTATTTTATATATATTGAGAAGAAACACCAACAATAATACATAATTATAATTAATATAATAATGCCAATATTTAAGGTGCATTCCCACAGCTCAGTCATGTATACAATCATCCATGTTGTATAAATGAATACCCGCAGTGACAGTGACTGACTGGCCTATCTCCGTGACATTGGATCAGACCACATCTGTGATATCTTAATCTCTTTCTGTCACTCAAACATATTGTACGCTAGAGAGAGAGACACAGGTATATATAAAGTGCACACAATTAATTTCTCTGGCTCTAGAGATAGTGGCGGGCGATCTAATGTTGTCCGACTCGTATCAAACGTTACAGTGACGTCACTGATTTGTGGGAATACACCTTTAGTATTAATAGAAATTATTTTATTCTTTATCATGATCTACTGAACATATCTATTATATGAATACCTGTTTCACTTTGGTTTTAGCTCTTTGGATATAATTTTCCAGCTATATCAATGATTACAATAAATGTGAAATGTATGCATGTTACATTTACTCATGGAAACAATTTGATTGCCTCTCGTGTTGGCAAATCAAACTTATCCACATCTTCTATGGGGTGGATATGTCCCATATAGCAGCACATTATTGGGTACTTCACTGACAGATGCTTTGTTGATCAGCTAACCTTAGCTGCACACACCTGTTAGTCATTCAAATGAAATCTGGAGGGAAGATTGTACCCACTGGTGTGGATAAGGATGCAGTTGACGCCTGGAAACTATATGGTGAAACCTTTAATATCATTTATGAATTATATTAGGTAATATCCAATATTACCTACTAGAGAGAGATATTATTACAAGAGAGACCTTATATATCTCTCTTGTAATTACTTTGAGATCAACAGCAGAAAAGTGAAGGATCATTTAGGTCTTAAATCTAAGACCGTTATCTAATCCATGACAAAGACTCAAGGCAGTCCAGGGTCAATAACCCTTCAATTGTTCATGTGGATTAGATAGCAACTTTTGAATGTTATCAAAAACCAAATATTTATGCAATTTGGGACCTAATAAAGCACTTATTTCAAATCAAGAACTAGGTATCTACTTGAATTTTTATTTAGATTTTAATCATCTAGATCTTTGGTGGCAAAAAGATTATTTGATGTATGGTTTGTCAATGAGATCAACCTGTGAGCAGTTGGTACCTGAGGGTATACACCGAAAAACTATGCACAAACTGTTTAATCATTGTTGTTATATATTAACCAACTATTCTTTTGTAATGTAAATGTATTCTGGGACATTCCTCACACACGGCCATCTGACCCCAAACTGAGCAGAGCTTGTGCTATGGAAGCCAGATAACTGATATACAAAAGGTCTAGCGCTTGACTGAGGCTTGCGGTAGCGAAGCGGTGCGGGAGGTGTGAAGTGACGCACTCCGAACTGTCTGATATAGTTTGATAGTGCTGTTACGTCATAATCATCAAATAATGTCAGCTAGCCCTATACATTATATAGTAGGAAAATTCTTTTGTATACATATATGATATACTTATATTGATATTTACACCCAAAAACGAGACACACAGACATGATCATGCACACAAATGTCTGTGTAGGAATCATAACCACGACCTGTGGGGTGATTTATAGGGTATCTTAACAACTACGCCAACCGGCACCGGCCCGTCTCTTTATTTATTTTTTCAACTGTTTTAATTCCAGGGCAAGCGATCTCTTAATGCAAATAGTGATAGAACAATTCCCATACTACAAGACTGGCAGCTACGCCAACCGAGCCTACATACACAATTTAATATGGATGAGCAAATATCTTCGCTCGCTGCGAGAACAGATCATGACGACCATTATTAAAAGGTAATTATGACAGACCCTGGGTTGAAAAAAAAAACTTTACCACCGCGGGTTTTCTATGAGAGGTCGCTATAGTAGGGAGCGGGATGCAGCACGTTGAATTTCAGATTTTTAAGTTAAACGCGGCGTCACCAAGGCATTGACCTACAACCAAATTAGGTTTTTTTTTTTAGTTGTTACATAAATACATATACAAATGATAGTAATTTTAAAATATTAGTGTAAACATTAAATTATTGTTGCAGAAATGTGGGCATACTGCATTCAATCATGAGAACCCTTAAATTCCATACTATTCTATTCACGTAATATACGTAATGTACCCCGCTAACATCTTCTGTAAAGCTCGTCGGAAAACGCTGGACATAGGCCTCCCCTAAAGACCTCCAATAGGACTAGGCGTCGTCTTAACACCTTAATTTGAATATTCCCTTAACTATACAAAAGTCTTAAAAATCTTTTTTTTTTCTGTACAAAAGTCCTACTTGTCAGACAGTAAATCAACATTTCTAAAAAAATTGTAGTGCTTAATCGATACTAGTCCCGAGCAGAAATTATTCAAATCCAAAAAATCTTATAAATATAAAAACAATTCCATATTTTTTCACCAATTTTCTATTCTTCTTTATCATTGAAATAAAATTTGAAACATCATAGTATTTTACTTCTTAACGTCAAATCTGGTATAGATTAGTATAGACCACAAAAATATAGTACATAATTTATTATTGAATATTTTATATCAAACCTTTCCACAGAATGATAGACATGGACGTCAATATAGTGGAACGTGTGAAGAACAAGCAACAAAACGACACGATGTTCGAGATGGATGTCGATGAGTATGACGACGTGGCTGACGCATTAGACTACGCCATGTTGGAAATGTTAGAGTGGCTCGAGGATGAACGGGACCCAATACTGCAGCTTATGTGCAGTGTGTTTGAAAAAGTTGTACTGCCTACTGATGGTATCAGGTTAGTACAATATTATTTTTACCCGACTGCGCTAGAAGGAGGGTTTCAAGGATTTGTTTTTTTATTCATTTATTTAACACACATAGTCATACATAAAAATAGGCATTAAAAAATAAACAATTAGAATGACCTGGAGGTTCATTAACGAAGTACATAATTATAGAAATACAAGCGGGCCCGACAGACGTTGTCCTGACTAAACTCGATTACGACGCCATCTACCGGGTCCAATTTTATTTTCAAACCATCCAGGGACTCCCACATTCACACAAAATTTCATCCAAATCGGTCCAGCCGTTTAGGAGGAGTTAGGTGACAAACACACGTACAAAATAATTTTATAGATTAAGATATATAATAATTAAGTTTTTGGTTTAGGGTTTTGGAGTAGTGAGGTTTTGATAGAAAATTACGACGAAAAACTAAAGGGATTTTTTTATTTAGTTACTAGTTGTCCCCCGCGGTTTCACCCGCGTAGCGGTATAAAAAAATAGCCTACGACCGACTCAGACCTACCGAATATACACAAAAAAATCATAAGAATCGGTCGAGCCGTTACGGAGGAGTTTGCAGACAAAAACTATGACACGAGAATTTTATATATTAGATAGATTCTTTGTTTTTGTGTTTTTAGGGTTCCGTACCTCAATAGGTAAAAAACCCTTATAAGATCACTCTCTTATCCGTCAGGAACGGGTGATATACGAGATTGATAGTCCCTATTAGGTGTATGAAAATCAAGGTCCTTAGTCAACACGATAAAAAGATATGGGCAAATTTAGATTTTCGCGAAAACTTGTAAAGATGAAAATTAAAGGTTGTCCCCATACATACATAATTGACGCCAATTATGATAGCCCTCTGAGTTGTATGGGCGCTCATACAATTTAGAGGTTTAGCTTAATTGGCACCAACCTCAAATAAGGTAAATAAATAAAATTGTGCTATTGTATGAAAGAAAATAAAAGAAAAGATTTATTGCAATATTATGCTCGTGTGCCCAGAACAGTAAAGAAACACCGTTACAGTGAAGATCGTTACACTATGCGATGTATGACGACAAAAGGCTACGGTAACTTGGTGGGCCGTATGCTTGCGTGCCGCCTTGGTGGTATAAAAAAAACTGCTTTTCAACGCCAAAGTTAAGTTTGTCCCTCAATCCATATCTTATCGTTAAGATTCTCGTGATAGACGAACTATTTACATAATATAAGTTTGCACGGAACCCTCGGTGCGCGAGCCCGACTCGCACTTGGCCGGTTTTTTATCATGTGTTTGAGTATTTAAATAGGTCATGGATCTGAGCATTTTAAGAATAATATTTAATTTGACTGCTCTAAAAGTAAAATCATAGAGTTGATTCACCATTTACATTTTTAAACCTGTTCTTATACAGTATTTATAAGTTCAGTAAGTTCATATTAGAATTGTAATTTTTCAATTACAGACACGTTCAATTCCTACTCCTCTACACGATATCAATAAACCAGCAATGTGCTGACCGTGTGCTCAGCAACCTGTGGATCGTGGCCGCCGGGCTGCAGGGCCCCTGCCCCGGGGCCTTCTCCTCGCGACGCACGGCGGCGAGCCACCTGGCGGGCCTGCTGGCGCGCTGCGTCCGCGTGCCTAACTCCAGATTGATACATTACCTGAGGAATATGGCGGGATGGTGCCATTCATACATTACAGCCACTCGAGAGTCGACAACTGCCTGTGATAATATGAGGGCGCATGGAGCGTTCCATGCGATTTGCCACGCAATTTTCTACCTTGTTGCGTTCAAGCACCATCATTTGTTTATGAGTAAAGAGAGTGAGTTTATTTTATTATTTGCAATAAGACTACAGTTAGCCATGTTGCCGTGGGATTATATAATTGTATATAATTGTCATCTATATAATTGTAGAAAAAAGTCCTGACTAACTGACTGTCAGGTGATACCTAATCAATGCAGAGCCTGAATTGCTGGTCCTAGAAACATGTAATTTAGAGTGTATGTTCCTTTTGTAACATAAGAGTGTAACAAAGGAATTATCGAAATTCAACTCGCTAGTGTGGCGTATAGCTTCTCCTATCATACATTGACCGAAACTCGAAAATCAATCACTATTGATTTACACTTACTCTAAAAACTACTAGTTTTTGGTAGTAATGCTAACAAAAATATTAAATATTTTCCTACCATTTCAGACCTAAACTTCATAGAATCACTAAATCTACCTCGGCTGGTAACATGTGCAATGAACCCGTTGCGGACGTGTCCACCTCAAGTGACCAGGGCATTCTCATCAGTGACCCGGCAGCATCAGGTGGTGTACTGTCAGGCCATCATCGAGAAGAACACTCGGCACACCCTGCAGACCAGCGATGTCATGCAGTATGATGAATGGTTCCCGTATGACCCGTATACTCTGCCCAGGTAAGTGAAAAAGTCTTAACAAAGCTTATAGTAAAAAAATTGTTATGTTATGACTTGATAGAAAAACATCACAGCACTTGAGAACCAGATACTTTCAACCCTTTGTGTTCACTACCTTTGGTGACATCATCACTTAAAACATGAGTGGTAGCCAGCCAGGCGAGTATTGCAAAGTACCCTGCAACCGTTTCATCAGTACAACCCCATACAATGAAGTTTTTTTTTTCAGATCTGGCAAAATAATATGGCCACTATGTATCGAGTACAAAGACTGGCAAAACGAAGTCGACGACGAAACCCAGTACACCGGCATGAGTAGGAAAATGGACCCCGAAGATGATGACTATTTAATCATGGCCAGTCCTACTCAGAAACTGGCTAGTTCCTTATCCAATTGTATATCCCCAGGATTCAAAACCAGTGAAAATACTCTGTTATAGATGATTAATAGTTAGAAATATAAGACAGTTATATAATTTTTACTTGAAAGTAAAAACCGGCCAAGCGCATGTCGGGCCACGCGCAATGTAGGGTTCCGTAGTTGCCCATCACAATAATGTGGACTAAGAAGAGGGCTATAATTTTCCATGGATTTTGTACGAAATTTTTACATTTCTAAGTACATTTTATAAGTTGGTCGACTATTACTCATAAACTTGTAAAGTGCACATAGCTGTGATAGTTTTCCTTTTAACATTACATATACTACTACCGTGAATTTTTACACATATCCAGATACAACCATTTACCGGGCAGACACTTGACTCTAACAAAAATTAGCTTAATATTTCACAAACGAATCCCTAAATCGAAAAGTTGTGTTCATAAACTCGCAATATTTTTGAAAGGCCTATCCAACGATACCCCACACCATGGAATTGACGAGAAGAAACACATCCCACTTTACGTAGAGGAGATACCTTAAAATTTTTTTGACAAGATTTTATTTTACCATTTTATTGGCGTGATAATATGTATGTCCATGCAATTTTTTTTCTAGTACTAAGAGTCTGGGCTAAGCTGCGGACAGACACAAACAGACAGACGCACATGGCGAAACTATAAGGGTTCCTTGTTGACTACGGAACCCTACAAATATATATTAATACTGTTCTTATTTAGGAATTACCTAAATATACGTGAAGTTATCTAAGTTGACTGCATATCAACTGTTGTTCACTTGTTATAACTAATGTATATCTTTTACTTAATTTTAAAGCTATGTAAGCTATTAAATGCAGTCAATAAGCTGTGTTTCTGTAATCTATGATTGATTCATTTTAAGTGAAGCAGTGCAGTCTCAGTTGTTTTTATGCAAATATCTACGATTTTTTTTTAATAAAATTTATTTATTGTGTTTCGGTGTTTTATTGGTTTACAAGCCTTTGTAGATAAATGTTAGGGACACGTTACACACGCCCACGTTCGTGAGGTTGTTACTTTTTTGACAGCTCCAAAAAATATAGAAAATATTTTTTTTCAGATCATTTGCTATAACATGTGCACAAATAATACACAAATACTAGAGAAACGTAAGAGTAGGTACTTACTATGTTATAGGCGGGAACTTTGTAGTACCAGTCTATCTGTTTATCACACTACTTTCAAGTTGAAATTCTGTCGCCAAACATCTAGCGTGGGGTTACAGCAGCTGCACTTGAATGCCAGCCCCTTTCTAGGCTTTGTGTGCTAGCTGACCACCTTAGTAGGCCATATCATCACTTATCATAGCAAGATTATGGTGATACTGACTGAAAAACTATTTGCCTGATATTATTTATTCACAAGACAAGCAAAAACCACAAATTCATTCAAGCTACATTATTTTAATTTATTAATTGTCATACATAGTGCTCAATTTTAAATGTGACTAAAAATACATTCGATTTACAAAATATCTACATAAATTTATTATAATAACACAACAACAATGAACACACAGGGTTAAAACCTTAACAATTATGATTAGTTTAAAAAACTTAACTATTGAATACTGTTTAAACTTAGATTAAATTGCTTAGCATATAAAGATTTGATTGACTGTTATAATTTACTTATTTATCTCTTCTTATGGTATGGGTGTCTTCTTCTAAACATACTGACAGTTTTGTTAGGTGGTTGGTGTTGTTGTTTAGATTGGTACTGAGCAATGACCGGTGCTTCATGAGCAGCCAACTTGTTGACCACAAAGTCATCTCCTGCTTTCATGCTCTCCATCATTTTGAGCTTAGCTTCAATAGACTGGATGGCTGTCTTTTTGCTGAGCTTTAGTTCGGGTTTTGCACCAGCTAATGCAGCAATTCCTAGCTCTGGTTTCGGTTTATCTTGGTCTTCCTGGAATTTATAAAAACACATGATAATTAAACAAAGCAGTATCTCAAAAAAAAACATTGATTTTTAATTTTGATCAAAAGTAATTAATATGGCACTTACCAAAGTGCTCTTGGCAAATTTGACACAGATCCTCTTGCATCCTAGAACTTGTCCATTTAATGAGTTCATGGCCTTCACAGCATCCTGTCTGGACTTGTAAGTAACAAAAGCGAAGCCCCGCGGCTGTCCAGCGTTGGGCCCACTACGATGAAACAGCATGTCGAACTTCTCAATGTTACCGTAGACACGGACCATTTTCAGTAATTGATACCGGTAATAAGAAAAAGGTATGGTTTAATACATTTATATCATATCAGTAATATCAATAAACATCTTGGGGACATTTCTTTATGAGGACATCAAATACCAAACCAAGCAGAGCTTGTGCTATGCAGAGAGCCAGACAACGATATCCTACTATTAAAACTAAACTTTAAATATCCTGGTTTAAAAAAGTAATTAGTCGGGATAATAAGTAACCTATCCTTTAAATTGAAACTATTAAGATTGGTAAAGTAGTTTCCAAACTCAGTGCAGACCAACATTGTGACAAAGGATTATTAAGATTTACACCCAGATGCAGAACAAACAGACATGCCTATGCACACAAATGTTTGTCTTAGCCAGGAATCAAACCAACAACCTTCGGAATGGTATCCATAATATCTAACACTACACTAATTGTCTATTCTTAAAGCCATGTATAAATGAGAGTTTGTAAAATGTCTGAAAAAGAGCTTTCCTTCCTACTTCACCAATTAATTTAAAAGAGCCTGCAACTTTCTGTATAGAACTATTTACAAAATATACATGAAATATATAGAAGTAAAACTTAAATAAACTTTCAAATAAATAAGTTTCAAAGTTTGGACAAAGGATTAATTTTAAACAAGCTGGGAAGATAAATTTTGTAAGACAGTAAGTAGCCTAAGTTTCTAGTAAGGATAAAATAAACATACTCATTAACTCTAGTGTCCAGGTTTCCAATCCAGAGTCTCTTGTCACAGACCTCGCTCTGCTGCATTGGCTCCAAATGCAGAGGCACCTAAAAAAATATCAAATTTCATCCCAAATGCAATATGGTCATAGATAGAGTAGTCATATTTTCGGCTTTGCTGAAACAATGTTTTTGTATAATCGAACGAACAAGTTACATGGTAATTTCTAGTGTTACAAAAATAATCATACCGTAGCGTCTTCCATGATATATTTATGTTATGGTCGATAAATTGTAAATGAATGTGGAACACTACTGTGTCACGAAATATACAAGCAAAATAACATTTTATGAATGAAAGCTACCAATACAAAATCATCAAGTTAATTCATAGTTATTATTAGTTATGCAAATTCCAAAATTATATCACTTCACTTTACTTCTTGTTTAGCAAAAATAACTTATCATACATTACACAGTACACTGTCACTCAAATGGTATATAATGGTATATCTTTCCTATATTAGTATATTATCTATGGTATAATCACTACCACAGACTATGGTCAGTATATATAATGTACTCTTTGGACTATGGAGAGATGCTACATCACTACGTTCTCTGTCACTGTCCCACTAGGGATGTGTAAATATCAATTCAATATGTCAATTAATTACTTATCCAATTATTTCCGTCGCCAATCCATAAATAAGTTGATATTGTTTTTGTTATCGTTTTTGAGGTGAAACTTCTTTATCGACGTATGGGAGAAATTTTTGTAGCAAATCGTCACGTTTTTCGGTTACGCGCCATGTTGCTTTTATTATGTTTTCCCGTATTTTGGAAGGCAAAGGGTTCTAGCTCATACAGCCTAGCCATTTATCTTATTTATCTTCTTAGTTTTGAATTAATGTCTGACATCTTAAAATATAAAGGTATGAAGTTAGCTAGCAAAAAACATTGGTTGCCATGGCAACCAATGTTTTTTAGTAAGCGTTACTTCCGTCAGAATTTTAATCAGGGACTTTTCAGAAGTTTCACTTCTACCATGTGTGACTTGCACACACACACACTTTTTTTTTTTACTGTAATTGATCATTTGCATATTATAATTAGGGTTGCTATTGAAATATGTGACATTAGTTTTGTCTTATCATTGTAACCAATCGATGATTTTGACATTAAAGTTATAAACTTTGACATCAACACAAAGTCTACGGTAATTATTAGACTAAAGTCTGACTGATAGCTAACCATTTGCCTGAATTTTAGGCTGACTTTTTATTTCACGAGTAATGCGGCAAACATTTTTAATTTATAAACTAAAATATAGTAATAAATAACACTATTGATTTTATTTCATTAAAAAATATTATCCGTTAGCCTAATCATTCAGTTTGGTTATAAAAAATAAAATATTCCGACGAATTGAGAACCTCCTCCTTTTTTGAAGTTGGTTAAAAATAATAAAAAAAAAGTAAGGTATCATTCAACAATTTATATAAATTATACAAATAGTCACATAGGTATTCTCTCACAATGTTTTGGCTACTTGGACCGGCTTAAGCTTGGCAGCACTGTACTGTCAGTCAGTCAATATACTCAATACATACATACAACTAAGGCATATATACATAAACAAACAGAAAATACAAAACAAATTATGCCTTATGACTTTAGTCACAGAGTACTTTATTTCCTTTTATGATGTATATTCTTTCTTCGTTCACATTCCTTCCAACCATAACAAAAATATAGGTTAGTCAAGCAAGACAGAAAAAAAAATTCAATTGAGCCATAAAATAACAGTGAAAACTAGTGAAAAGTGTTCAAATATTACAATCTTAGTTTTGTCTAGATTTACTATGACGGCTATGAAAAAAATCAACAAGAAAGTCCCAGGTTTCCTACCTCCACCTCCGAAAAATGAAATTGATGGAAAAATCACAAATTTACCATCCAAAACTATCCCAGAACTCATAGAACTGCGAGACAGGCAACAGAAATTACTAAAGAATAAGCCATTTATATCAAAATTACCGGATAAAGGGTATAAAATACAAGCTCTATATGATAGAATAGTCAATGAAATAAAGTCCAAACAAGACGAAGAACAGACGTGTCGCTTACTGACTAGCTTGAACATTAATGCTATTGATAAGGAATCAGTCCAGGAAGTTGAATGGGAAGGTAAGATCCATACTAAACACGAGCCTTTACTAGATTCTGACGACGACAGTGACCCTGAAGATGTTATGCATATACTCAGTCAAAGCACAATGCAAGAGAAGAAAGTCAGAGTATTGCAAGCTGACAAGCCACTCGTAACACCAGAAGACTTGATGAATATTGGTGAAACACCCCATATAAAGTACTTAGTTGATAAAACTGAGACACAATCAAAACCAAAAACAACGGGTAACTTTAAACCATTCAAAACAACGAAAACAAATGTACATGATCCAGACAAAGAGATGCTAAGAAAAAAACATAAATACTGGGAAGTAACTGCGGCAACTCCACCTCCTATAAAACATGGGCCAGCAAAAGTGCTTCCATTAGAGGAATCATTGAAACTACAAAAGGAATACAACATACATTTGAAAGAGGTAGAAGCTTTGTATGCAGCAGAAAAGTTGATGGCTCGGGTAGGAATCAAAATGCCGCATCTTCCTCAAGATACGGCCAAGTTTGGCAAGTATAGGGAAGACAGTGATGACTCTGATATGTCTGACCCTGAAGGGAGTGATAAAGAAGTACATGATGATGAACCCGACAGGGGTGGTGTGGTTTTTACTGTTATGAAATAGGTGATGAATAAGAAGAATCTGGAATTCTATTGAACCAATATAAGCTACATAATTACAGGGTGATTTTTTAGTCACTGGCCATACTTGCAAGGGTTGAAGTACTCATCAATATGAACAGCCAGTGACTAAAAAATCATTCTGTATAGGTATATGTAACTTTAGTTAATAGGATTTTAAATTATTAGTTTGTAAATATATTTTTATACTTTGAGAATAAAAAAGAAAATGTGATTTATGTTTAAATAATAAAATTATACATAAAATGTTAATTAAATTTAAATTTAATTTTAATTATAATTAGGTACATATAATCCTTTATATTTATTTATTATTTGGTGATTTTATCTACTGACCTTCCATCCAACCGGATGTTTTGACTTAAACGTACAATACTATTGCAATGCTCATCTATACTAATATTATAAAGCTGAAGAGTTTGTTTGTTTGTTTGAACGCGCTAATCTCAGGAACTACTGTTTCGATTTGAAAAATTATTTCAGTGTTGGATAGCCCATTTATCAAGGAAGGCTATAGGCTTTTTATCCCGGGAAAACAAGATCCCTCGGGAACGCGGGTGAAACCGCGGGGCGGAAGCTATGAAAGATATTTTTTTAAAATCTACTAAAGCTAAAGCTTTTATTCTACTAATGACAAATGAATTAGTATCTTGCGAAAACTATACCGATGGAAAATGCGTACGCGCAGCTCACTGTCTCCCTTTCACAGTACAACAACACCTTTCGATCGTAAAGCATGCATGCATTGTGATTGTGAATCACTCGGCTGGCTGTAGGACTAGGTCCGAGCACTAGCGCGTTAACGCTCGCGAGTGCAGTACGTGTCTAGCGCTCGAGTTACGCTACGCGATAATCTTTTATTTAAAAAAATCGATTTTTTTTTTGTGAAAAATGGCTCCAGTGTCCAATACCGTCGTGGGAATCGATGATGACCAGCGTTTTGCTTTAATGAAGGTATGTTCAACATATTAATAAATTGATAAATATTATAACATGGTTTAAGTTTACGTTTTATGGAAGTATATTTGATGTGCGATATAATCAATATTTTTATGATAACAATTTCACTGATTGAATACTAATTACATATTTTTATATTTATGGGTTATCTAATACGCAAGTTGGTGTAATTGGACCTATGGAATGGAGTATGTATGTACATTATATGGAGTATGAATGAAAGCATGCGTGCATAATGGCCCACTCTGAGTTGACTACAAAATCAATTATTAAACTCTGCTTTGAATAAGTTCACAACAGCTCAATGTCCAATTAATTTAGAACAAAGTTAATTTATGCATTGCGCTACAAACATTATACGTGAATTTTTTTAAAATATAAAATTATAGAATGGTAATGACGTCGAATACCGTGACAAAGAAGTTTGTTCGAATCCTATCAGGCTATCATGTTGAACATTCGGTGAAGGAAACCATACCATTCTTTGCTAGGGTACTTTAGTACTACCCTAAGTTGATAGGTCAATGATTATAATATATCGTCATGCGCGTACCGGTGTGTTCTAGCAACTTGAGAGCCATTGTGTCCCAAGCGAGTGTATGGCAGCTTGGGCGGGCTCGCTACCGCCCCTCTCTCACCCCGCAAGCCCCGCACGATTGCTCTGTCTAGAGGTGTCCGTTGGCCGGGTGCAAGAAAGAGTTACATAAACTGCGTGTCATGAATTTTAAAAAATCTTACTTTTCTAAACATAAACTTTTCATCAGTCGTTTCTTACGCCCCTTTCCATTCCATTTCCAAGCTAATTAATTAAACCTGAATTACTTGAAACTATATGATATTACTATTACTGTTATACCTTTTTTTTTGTTAACTTAATTATTTTCTATGTAGACTGTAAGTTAATCGATGCTACAAGCCTATGTTGTTTCTAAATGCTGTAGTTAATGTAATAAAAAAATAGTTTAACAAAAATTATGATTTTAATAATACCTACTTATACCTAGCATGTGTAAGTTAATAAAACTATTAGTAGATAAGTAGGTTCTTATGTGTTGAATAAAAAATCTAGTTTTGATAGTATAGTATAAGGCTTGCCAACACATCTATTGCTGTCTTTTCTTTTTCAGCAAAAGCAACCTTCCGAACCGTGCTTTAGAGTCAGGCTCTTCATAAGTACTTGTGATGGCCTATTTGAATAAAGAATATTTTCATTAATTTCTTAGCGACTTTTGAACATTGGGTGATAGCTGGCCAGGCGTGTAGGTACCTATTACAAAATAGTGCAGCAGTTCGCGACCCAAAGTATATATATATTTGAAGCCCGCGACCCTAATGTTTTATATATTTTCCATTGATAATAAAATAATAGGATAAACTAAAAGCCCGTGGTTGGCTAAATTCTATGTCATTATAAAATAGTTAAAAAACCTTTTTTTTGTTATTCCAAGCATACATGGGTAATATCGGCATTCATAATAGAATAAGTATCTAACGTTTTTAATTTTTTCATCAACTAAGTAAAACATATATAAGTGCACACCGCATGTCATGCTGAGGATTCAGTCTATTTCATGTACTTGTTTTTTAGACAGCAAGGCACGAAAATCCTGCTTCAACAAATATGTAGTTAGAAATGGTAGCAGAACCTTCTCAGCTTCATTGCTCAGAATAGGTGCTCACAATGTCATTCAGAGAATTCCCACAACCCATCCCTATACCGCCCACAACCTGAATCTGGGTCGCGCCCCGGATTTAAGAAACGCTGAAATAGTGTATACTTTGCACCACTTGCACTGTATATTTGATTCATTGTGCAATGCTAAAAATCGATGCAGTCTGTAAGCACTGTCATTATGTAACGAATTGCAACATAGTAATAAGGAGATAGCTGTATTTGTGATTTAGAGTTAATTCGTTTTTATGAGAAACGGTGCAGTAATCCATAACATTTATGTGTCTGATTTTAAATCAGTAATAATTTATTTCGATGAATAATTACTATAAAACGCTAATAGGTACGTCATTGCAAAATTAATTTTTTGTTATTTATTATATTATTTAAAATTAGTTTTTTATTGAACACGAAAATATATTAGGACGGTGTTGAAATAAAACTGATGAACAGAAATTAGATGTTAGATTAGAAGTAATAAACATTATTCACAATATTTGTCAGATTCTTACATTACCTACCGATTGTGGTTGAAAGATAGGTACCGTGAAATTGGGAGATACCTTTGATCACAGAAAGACTGATGGGTTTCAATAAATAAATAAAATAGTGTTCAGTTATTTGATTTTTAATTAATCTAACTACAAAATGTAAATCACTGTACAAAATACTGTCCAAAGTCCTACTTAGGTACCTATCTAGGAAAGTTTCTAATTTGACTTGTCAGTCAACATCATTAATTCTTAGCCTCTTTTTAATTTATCAACTTATTTTAATGTGGCTTCATGTCGTTTATTTATTAATTAAACACACCTGTTAAACTAGCCTTCTACCCGGTTTTACCCGCGTACCTTACTTTACCCCCTTAGGGGTCCAATGTCCAAAAATCCTTAGTGTATGCCTGTATTAGGTATCTATGTGCAAAATTTAATGTCTCAAGGTCCAGCGGCTTGGACTGTGCGTTGATATATCAACAGTCAGTCAGTTTACCATTTTATATTTATACATAATAGATACATATACAGATTTAAAATGAAAGTGTTACATTACAACAACTATGTCTAGACTTCACATGTTTTTAGTATGTAACAATGCTTTATTTATGTTAATATCATTTTTTAAGTCTGGCTAGTTTCAGTAATATTTAATTTTTTAAATGTTTCCTATATACTATCCTAACTAATATAATATTATAAATGCGAATGTGAATTCATTTGTTTATTACCTTTTCACGCCTAAACCGCTGTAACGATCGCGATGAAATTTGGTATGGAGATAGACATAGACTACTTTTTTTTCTCGGGAGCGCGGGCGAAACAATTTACCCATCTGTATTGTTTATTATAGAGATACATATTATGTAACTTCAGTAGCTTCGGTGTTCATAAGGAATAAATGGCTTTGACTTTTTTTATAAACCTGTGGGATATTTGCCCTGGATTAAATTATATTAGTTACTCATTTTCCATAAAATAAAGGTTCGACGTTATAAAACCTGTGCATTCGACGTAATCTTGGGTCAACTGTCAAGGGCATGTAGTGACGTAGTCACTCGTCTCAGTAAAAAAAAAAAACCTACTGACCATGGATAATCTTGTACTTTTTTTTATACTAAACACACAAATAACGCAAGTAGTTTTATTTTCCCACGCACTGTAATAGGTTCCACATTGTCCCTAGAAAAAACCAAGGTTAGTTAAAGATGCATTTTTGTGATATATTATAAAAATAGACAAGGTTGGGTACTTATTTACAATAAATTAACTATGTTATGATGAATATTTCCGTAACATTTTTATTACAACTTGCTTCAGACAAAAAGTACATACCTAATCATTAGTGTGCAATTATTATGTAGCATAGACGCATATACTACATAGGTTGGTACATAATTGGTTTTCCTGTTGACCTTTGATTTAAGACTACAATGTTAAACATCATGTTAAGAAATATTTTGCTTAGTAGGTATAAGTAATTATCTTTAAATCATAGCTATATTTTGTGCTATAAGGCGAATGTTCCCAATTTTGAATCGATTGGACTAATATTAATTGAATACGGTAACAGATTATTGTAGATGTAACAATAAAAAAAATAGGTCGATATAAGTATAAATATCGGCCATTTGTAATTAGGGAGCCCATATATAGTTCTGTAACGTTTTTAATGGAAAAATAATACATAAATTATATGCAATATGCGCCTCATGTGCAAATCATAAAATTATAATGTGACTATTTCTATGGTGACTAGGTGTTCCCCGCGGTTTCACGCGCGTCCCCGGGATAAAAACTGACTACCTACTTATAACCTTCCTCAATAACGCAAACATTTTTTTTAAGTCGGATCAGTAGTTTCGGAAAATAATCTCACTCATCCAAAATTTACGAACTTTTGGACGCAAGAAATATTTATATAAAAAAATCTAAATTCTGCATTCATTGGAATGCTACGTTAATATTTCTATGTTGGAATGTGTAGGTAATTAAATTAGTAAATGAGTGTGTCATAGATTTAGATATATAGATCGCGATAAATTATTTTGTCACCTACCATAGTGAGATTGTGGTCAAACACAAGCCTAAACAAAATAAAAAATAAAAAAAACTCAAATTTCAAACATAGACATTAATATTACCTACATATTATATGTATTTACTTACGGATTATGTATGTGTTATCTACACGTAAATTATTATAATCGTGATTTTAATGCGATTTTAACACTATAATCAATTAAGTATATAGAAACATTTAATCGTACCCTTGTGTATTTGCGCTGAAATGATCACGATGAAATTTGTATGCAGATAGCCTATGGTATGGAGAAGGACATAGCCTACTTTTTATCCCGGAAAACATGAAATCATGGGGAATGCGGGTAAAACCGCGGGGCGAAAGCTAGTAGGTATTAAAAAAAAATGATTGTAATTTAAAAGTTTTTTAATTAGTTTGCGGATTTCGTTGCGTAATGTGTTATTCACTTTCAATCGTTATAATACAACAACTTAGTCTTTTATCATATTGACGAAAGAAGGAAAGCAAAAGATTTCTATCGGTCAGTCTGTACTTACCGGCAGCTGTAGGAGCTTCTAACCATCGTTGGCCATACCATCACCTACTATGGTGAGATTATTGTCAAATGTAGGCCTATCTATGGTAAAAAGAAAAACTATAATAAAATTATTTTGAAGTTAAAGTGCACCGCTGTAAAATCCGTGATTTCAGTAGCGTAAATGCAAAGTACACTGTTTCATATCAAATACTATTTGTTTACTGGTAGGTGTAGGGATGTCGGAAATGCAATAAAGTATCGATATATATCGTATCGATGTTTTTTGAAAATATCAATATCGATATTGATATTTTTATTAAAAAATATCGATATATCGGTATGATTTGACAGATAATATTCGTGCTCTAAAAATTAATTTATTTGGTCTAATCTAATTCAATCATCTTACATTTCTAGATAAATATTAATTAATATACATAATTTTTAATAAATCAAACAACCATTCAAAATTTTTTATTATTTATTATATAAAAATACATAAAATATAATTTGTTAAAAGATGTTAGTATAAAAAAAGTATTTTCTTTTTGGGATTTTTTAATCTTAAAACTTATAAATGTTTATTGGTCTGAAAAAAATATCGGTTTTTATACCTTTTCGATACTTAGAATTTTATATCGATACATCGATATATCGAACTATTAAATATCGCTCAAAAATATCGATATATTGACAAAATAATATCGATATATCGATGTATCGATATTTTTTCAACAAGCCTAGGTACGACAGAGAACCTGGTGTGAAACAATCAAATGTAAAATCCTTCTCGCTACATAGGTAGATAAAATATAATAAAAATTCTCTGACATTCCTCACACACGCCATCTGACCTCAAACTAAGCAGAGCTTGTACTATGGAAGCCAGATACTGTACTACACATACTACTTTTCTTTTGTAAATATATACTCATATAGATAATTACAACCAGACTCAAGACAAACAGACATGTTAATGCACACAAATGTCTGTCTTGAGTGGGAATCGAACTCACAACCTGTAGCGTGAAAGATTAGCTTCCAGACCGCGGTTTCACCCGCGTTCTCGAGGGATCTTATGTTTTCCCGGGATAAAAAGTAGCCTAGCCTTCCTCGATAAATGGGCTATCCAGAGATTAGCGCGTTCAACAAAACAAACAAACTCTTCAGCTTTATAATATTAGTATTGATTACTTGAGCAAGCTGTCATAACACTGAGCTGAGAGTTAGTTCGTAGAATAACGACCTCTTGTAACCATTTTGTATATTAGATGCTTCCAACCGTAAATAATGGGCCCTTGGCTATATTTGTGAAGTAATTCCGTCATTTTTTTTTATTAATATTAAACGTACTATAGACCTTTCGCTTCGACTTGCTACGTGTATGCAAGTTGCGTCGAGATTGCCGGTTATGATGCAAGATACACTTACAAAACCACTGCTTAAGTGTATCTTAAAGATTGAAAAAAATATCCAAGTGCGAGTTGGACTTTTGCAACCAATACAAAATTCAAAAGGCTATTATTTCTAAGTTTATTAGTTTTATTTCAGCGTTACTGAGCATGAGGGTAACTATTTTATTTTGTAATATAGCTGTTCCCCGCGGTTTCACCCGCATTCTTGGGATAAAAAGTAGCCTATAAACTTCCTCAAGAATTGAGCTATCAAATCCGACTGGTAGTTCCAAAGATTAGCGGCTTTAAACAAAGAAACAAACAAAACTCTTCAGTTTTATTATATTAGTATACATAGATAGATTACATAATTATTGTTATTTGTTTTTCATTTTTTTATTTAACCGGTAATGCAGCATCCCCCACGAACTCCTCTATTCTTTCTTATACAGACTTTTCTCTCCGATGTATTCACAGTCTTGCTTGAGCTAAGTACATGGATCCATCAGTTACAATCATCATACAATTAACCTTTTTGTTACGATGGATGAGTAAGCACTTAATGGATGCCTGAGGTTATAATAATGTTCACTAAGTAGTCTTATGTATCTAGCCGTTTGCCCGCGGCTTCGCTCGCGCAGACTTTATAAAATATCTATGTTTTCTTCCTTTCACCCGATTTTGATGAAATAGTTTTCATAAAAATCGGGCTCGAGACTCCTTTGAGTATTTTTGCTTTTCTTACATCATTATTTTCAACTTAAAAACAACCGTTGCGGTTAACTTTTACCACAGATTCTAACTTAGTAGACAACCAATGTTTCCAAACGGATTACAACAGAAAGCCTTAGGCCTGTGGCACATTATGACAAAACTAGCTGTCACTCCGCGGTTTCACCCGCGTTCCCCAGGAATCTTATGTTATCCCGGGATAAAAAGTAGCCTATGTTCTTCTCCATATCATAGGCTATCTGTATACCAAATTTCATCAAGATCGGTTCGGCGGTTTAGACGTGAAAAGGTAACAAACAAACACACTTTCGCATTTATAATATTAGTTAGGATTTGGATTTCTTGTCTTCTGACAAATGTCTTACTTATAAGAAATTCAGTCGCATTGGTTACAAGTTTTTTTTTTGTATCGGATCAGACATGATCATGCTAGTATTATTGTCTAGTGTTCGTGTCTTATAATGTGTAAAAGGCCTTACAAATCATCGACAAGACTTGCACTAAACAAATAACAAAATCCACAGGCTATTGCCGCTTAATGTATTCGGAAGTGAGCTCGATTATATAACTTTAATACGACTAGGAAAATGCACTTGGTCGGGGCTTATTATACTACACAAGTATTATAAAGCGATTGAGCGCATTCTACTGCTGATGACAGTGTAATATTACTTTTCTTCCGCTATTAGATTATCTAAGAGTGGTGGTGGAAACCTATGGAGACAGCGAAGCATTATTTTAGCATTTATAATTTTAGTATATTGTCTTTATTGGAATTCCAATTCATGCAGGTATTTATTTTTATGTCCCCACCACAGGTCATGGGTTCAATTCCCATCCAGGAAAAATAGTTATGTGCACGAACTTATCTTTATATGATTCCAAGACGAAGTATAAGTATATAGTATTTGACGGGCCGGTTGGCGTGGTTGGTAAGATACCCTATCTATCACGCCGCAGGTCGTGGGTTCGATTCCCACTCAGGACAAACATTTGTGTGCATGAACATGTCTGTTTGTCCTGAGTCTGGGTGTCATTATCTATTCATGTATGTATTTACAAAAGAAAAGTAGTATATGTAGTATATCAGTTATCTGGCTTCCATAGTACAAGCTCTGCTTAGTTTGGGGTCAGATGGCCGTGTGTGAGGAATAATGTCCCAGAATATTTATTTATTTATTTATAGTATATCAGTCATTTGTTTTCGATGATACAAGCTTTTACTTAGTTTGAAGTAAAATGGCCGTATGTGAATGTCCCATGGTATTTATTTATCGAAATATTAAACTGGAATGCGAATGATCCAACATATAAAAATCTCGTGTCACAGTGTTTGTCATCGAAGTCCTCCGAAACGTCTTGACCGATTCTTAAGTTTGTTTTTGTATATATTTGGTACCTAGGTAGGTAGGTCTAGAACTAGGTCGTAGGCTATTTCTTATACCGCTACGCGGGTGAAACCGCAGGGGACAGTTAGTATTACAATATCAATCAATGTGTTGATTTTATTTTATTTCCATTTAAGGCGCTGACAACAGCTAAATGGCCTTGAGAAATTGAAATTTTAGCCACGCCCCTCTAAATCCCCAATATATATAGCACGTATAGCACAGCATAGCGCCACACACGAAGACGCGGTAAAACGGTGCACTTTTTCGGCCATCATCCAAACAATAAACAAGTACAAATATATCTATGAAACTAACACAACTAGATGGCGCTATTATTGATAGTATAAATATGTAATTACAACTAGCTATAAAGAAATAGTAATAACCGAGTTCTCAATATATTTTAACCTAGTTTTGTAACTTTTCTATTTTATTTCCATCTTTCACACCATTATTTACAATAGTATGTACCTACTAATTTTAATGAAACCGCTTCTCTTATCATTTTATATTCGCGTCGCCCGTGTGGATGTATAAATGTTTTTTAATAAGAAATATGAATGAAGAAAATAATGTACAAAATTCAAAATATATAGCTAGGTTTAATTTTTAGAAAACGTCGTTTTACCGTGTTTTCAATCAATGAGAAACTGCTACAATTTCATTAGAATACGAAAGTAAATTTCGCCGCTATCAATAAGTAATTAATAGCTCAGGTGGGAGATCGTGCGATCCTTGAACTAGATGTCCACGGATCGAGTCCTGTTGGCGACTTATGTTTGATTACTTTGTTCGATATGATTTATCCTACTTTTGTAACTTTTTCATCTTTCACACCATTATTTACAATAGTACCACAGCGTAACAAGTCATACAGTGGTTTATCGCGTTTGAAGTCACGCGAAATGCCGCTTTTGTGTAGACATTCGTCATTATTCGTAGTATGTGTATGTAGAACTAATACCTAACATATTTTTGATTGTTTATGACCTTTTAATAATATAATAGGATACCAAAATAAAAAAAATGAGAGAGAGAAATACTGAGATACTTATTCTTTTAAAAACTACAAATGCGAAACTGAAAGGTATTTTCAACATTTGGATTTACTAATTTCCAGATTGCGATTGTTGAATTTGACGATGTAGTCAATTCTCATATGTAGAAATAATTTTAATAAAAATTCAGACGGGAAGCAGGACCATGGTCTTGTATTAAAATTAATGTTCTTTAGCTGTTGATATAATTGACTTCTAATATTATTTCCAACAAACGTTGTAAAAGTTGTCTGTAAAGTGTCTTCTAATTTTTGGCAGTACGTTAAAATACTAATACATAATAGTTTGCTAGTAGTTAAATTAGGTCGCGCAGAGATATCACTACTCCATATTCGTAATCGGCACCCCTGAAAACCATGAAAACGATATCCATATTGATTTTATTTAAAAATTCACGTCCGCCATCTTGAATCTCGAAATATGTTATATATTCGTAATTGGCACCCCCGAAAACCATGGAAACGATACCCATATACATAGATGCTATTTAATAATTCGCGTCCGCCATCTTGAATCACGAAATATGTTATATATTCGTAATCAACACCCCCGAAAACCATGGAAACGATACCCATGTACATAGATGTTATTTAATAATTCGCGTCCACCATCTTGAATCACGAAATATGTTATATATTCGTAATCAGCACCCCCGAAAACCATGGAAACGATACCCATATAGATTTTACTTAATAATTCGCCTCATAATTGTACAAAATTCAAAATATATAGCTAGGTTTCATTTATTTGTCGTTTTACCGTGTTTTCAATCAATGAGAAACTGCTACATTTTCATTAGAATACGAAAGTAAATTTCGCCACTATCTATAATTAATTAATAGCTCAGGCGGGAGATCGTGCGATTCGAATCCAGATGATGTCTCCAATTTCATATATTATTTTCCTCTTTTTCAAGTTCCTTCTTTTGTTTACCAAAATAAAAAGTATTATTTACCAGCACAACTCAATCATCCAGGTACTTTTTTACATTCATTATAAAACATGGTGTCATCACATGGATTTGAACACACACATCCAAGTAGTTATAGGTTTTTGACCTATAACCAGGACCGCTGAGCTAACAATGACATGACATTCGTGATGAAAATAAGAATCTTTCTCGGTCAGTGATGCGGCACGACAAATTTTATTCCCAATGCATGAAAGATTATAAAATTAATCAGTTATTATGCCCTTTTTGTGGTAAGTAAATCTTTAGTTTGAATACTTTTTTATGCGAAATAATACGACGAGATCATATTGTAAAAGTTATGTAATGCAATTCATTTTCCCTCCAAATATTGTCATTTAATTTGATAAAAAGTTATAATGTGAATAGGCTGAATACATTCATAAATTACACTGCAATCTAGCGGCAGTGATATGACGCTTTGACAAACACAAGTATTTGTTTACTTTTATCATTGTCAATCACTGTGAAATAAATTGCTTACTACCTTACTTTATTCATCAGGCATTGCACATTTTTTTTAAAAGATATTTTACCCATTTATGGATGATAATGTTGAAACCGCGCGCTCGGAAAAAAACTGGTATAGGTCCGTCTAGCAACGCGGATCGCCGCGGAATGCGAGTGAGGGCAAAGGAAAATACGCAAGTGACGTGACAGAAGAGTGTGGCATAATGTTGACTCCTCCCCCTAACTGCTCCGAATTAATAACGTAAGCGACATTTATAAAAATAATTAATTATGTACAAATAAATTCCTTATTCCAAAAACTAACGAAATAAATCATTTTCTAATTATTCGAACAATATTAATGTAAAATATCACATCGAAAAATACATTCATGTATAGGATAAATTTGGGAATTCCTTGATTTTCAGAGTTGTGTTTGGCAATTTTTTTTATCGAGACAATGAAATGAAATCGTGTTTTGAGATTAATAAATTTGTCATTTATATCCTTGAGTATCGTGTATTGAAATTTCAATACCGTACATTTAGTAGGATTAATATAGGTTGGGTTGCAATAGAGAGACTTTAGGTGTTGTCAGCGCCTTAACATTCTCTCTCATAGACATGGCAGTTTTCAATGGTAACTATTTGTCTATTTAGACCTATGATTTTTAGACAATGCCATTCACAATACTAACAAACTATTCATGTTAACTCAACTCTCTGTCAACATTCCTTCGAACATTGACAAAGTTATGACCCTTCTGAGAATAAGGAAGGATTACAAAGAAAGTTGCGTACTTATTACTGCATAACTCTAGGGCGCAAAGCTACTTAGTGAATGGAATCCTATAAGCATATCAGTATAATATTTACTGGCTGGCTTATAATTCTTTTAACTGTAAGTGCAGCCTTCTTATAATTTATTTGAGTTTTTTTTCTTTTCTTTGATGATGCGACCGATGGTGGTAAGCACACAAAGCCTAGAAAGAACTGGCTCTCAATTACAGCTGTCAGAAAACACTGGATTTAGCGATAGATTTTCATCTTGAGGGTAGTATGCCATCCAAGCGGGCTACTATAAAGTACCCTACCACTGTGCTATGGTTTCCTTCACCGAAAGCTCAGCGATCTCTCATTAAACATTGTAAGGTCAGTTTTACCGGTTAATCAACAGAAAATTATCGTTAGACAATTATGTTTGCACTACACATTAATATGTGCAGTATAATTTTATGCTAAGGTAGTGACCTTTTGACCGTTGACCCCGCGCAACACACTAATTAGTTACTTATTAATATTAAATACTATTTTAATATATTTTAATGGACGTGTTGTGACTTTGTGGATGAATAAATCGTTTTTCTTTATTTTTTTCTTACCTGGGCGTTCCTTCCCATCACAAAATGATATTAAACAAAGGCGTGCAAATAATTTGAATATATTGTTATTAACGATATGTTGGTAGGTAAGTGTACCTATGTTAGATTATGGATAGCTAATTTGGACGTCGATTATTATCATGACGTGCATGTAATGATAATAGGTAATTATCCGATCCTGACGCATGTGGCGACCACTTTGGGACGTGATGCCCCTTTAATGTTCCTGGTCAAAACTTTACAATCGCACAATAAAATTTGCTAATATGTACTTCAATTCAAGCAAAATGCAACCTTAAGATGCGAGTTTACATCATTTAAAAAAATTAGTGTAGGTATGTTAAGATTTTTTAACACGGATATGACAACAAGTTCGTGGATTTCATTTTTTGCTACTTATACTACGTAGTAACTATTTACTAATCTGTGCTTATACTCAGGATCGACCATAGTTGAAGTACAATGCATTTTGTTGTACGTTACAAACTTTTGTATGAAGATAATATTTTTATGATAATTTTATAGTAGGTACAAAAAACAATAAAAAATCGGTGCGGTACGAAAAGAAGTTCAAAATTAATTTAATATACCTACACTGAAAGGTAAGAAACAAGTAAATAATCTGATAAAAGCCGCAATTACTCTTTTCAAAACCAACAGATTTAATACATAATTTTATTTATCTAATCTCACTGACAATATTTGCGTGACAAGGTCGGAAAATAAATACAAAATGATGCGTGACTTAGTAAATAAGTCAATAAATAAATAGTAAACTCAAGCACTTGAACTTACATACTTACTTACATAAAACAAGTTGCAGTTGGTGCCTACTTCATTAAATAAGTACTTGGGTATTATATTTATTTATTATAATTTCAAATTATTATTTATTTACCTACATATTTATTTATAATATTTAAACTAGATGGAACAAACAATATGAGTAATACGAGTCATTTGAGGGACCTTATTACTTGGAAGGACAGTAAAACGATCTTAGGAGAATATCCAATCCACATTTGTAGTAAATAACATGCATTTACAGTTTTTTTTTTAAATTGATACCTAGAATTGCTGAATTAGAAAAAAAAGAGCTGTTTTTAAGTATTTTTTATAGAGAATGCTTTCCTGTATGTAACCCATCTCCAATTTCCACATGTACCTACCTATATTAAAGCTATTACTTAGATGATAATTTATATTTTAAACATCGAAAAGTTAGTTCATTTTGTTGACGTGTAGGTATATCGGCGCGGGCGCATGGGCATTGCGAAAGTGTTGTCAAGGTCAAGGAACCGCTACTTGGACGCAATCTTGATTATGTTTACGCAAGCGCAAATAAATAATATCTTGCCATATGTATTCGTTTTTCGAATACGTTTAAAAAAAAAAAAAGTTAATTTATTTTATAGAATAAGTGGCAAATGTTTGATACCTTAGGTAGGTAGGTAGGTTTTAGGTCTGTCCTAATCGACCTCTAAAGAACAGCCTTTAGGTTGATTGGTCATTGTCCTACATTTTGGTGTTTACAGAAAATACCTAATATTAACCTTCAAAGATTTAAATATTACTTTTTTCTATTTTGTTCCGTATAGATAGGTACCTACTTACAAATAACCAACCACAGATTAAGATTAAACACAATAACACAACATATTACACACAGATATGTAAATATGTACCTACCTACCAACTCTTTTCCGATTCACGAATTCTGAACTGTACCTCTTCTGAATTAATTCTGAATTATACCTACCTATCCTATTTAATCAATAATAATTCTAAATCATTATACCTATTACTAGAATAGGTACCTACTGTCAAATTGGTCCGATCGTTATTTACATAGACAGTTGGTTTTGTTTTTGATATACATACGTAAGAATAAACGGCCAAGTGTGTGTCCGAACACGCGCCGTGTAGTTTCGTAGTCAGTGATGAGGTTCACTTCAGGTTATATCTATTAGGTACCCCAAGAGCTGAGCGGTTTACGTTAACAAGCTAGTTTTCCTTTTAAATTCATCATAATATACTAGTACTTACTATTAATATTTTTAGGAGTTTTAGAACTCACAGTTCAGGGGGGGAAGGGGGATGGCGACAACGACGACACACGAAATTTCTATATCTTTTTTATATTTTCATAAAAATCACCCCCACTTTACTATGTAGCTTTTATCCAAATGTTTATTTTCATTATCATCTTGATATCACTATAATTCTTTGAGTAAAATACCTGGATCACCTGTGTGGGACAAACATGGACATGATGAAACTAAAAGAGTTTCTTGTTTGACTAAGGAACAGTAAACCATTCGTAAACACTCTAGTGCAATAAAACTCTATAAGTATTATTTTTGTTATAGATAGTTAAATAACCTAACTGTTACGCAATACAAATAAGGTTAAATAACAAGTTAAACTCTTCTTATCTCTAATTTATCGTACATCTACCTGTTTTGGCAGTAGACGATTAAGACCAACGTAATTTCACTCACCCAGGGCCAGGGGGTCTAAAAGGGCCTATAGTAACATAAGTAGCATAAGTGCTAAGGATTTTTGTCCCCCCCCCCAACCCTCATTTTGATGAAATTTCAATAAGATACAATTCCAATCCAAGACTTTGTATCTAACTCTCAACAGGTAGGTACCTTATCTACATAGGTGCTTCTAATTGAAAATATTATTTACATTATTTTTCATACAATGAGATAGGTATATTTATTTGAACGATAATAATATAATATTCTTGGACATTATTCCTCACACACGGCTACCTGACCCCAAACTAAGCAGAGCTGGTGCTATAATAATAATGTCAATAATATATTATTGCACCCAAATAAATATAATAAATATGTAGCGATTGCAGATATTATTATGATAAAACGATTAGCAAAATTACGTCAAACAACATTTGTTAAAACAAAATACAATCTGTATTATGTTGATAAACCAAACCTCAAGGGCAGTAAAATAATCATCAGCTTGACCACAAGCAGGAGAATTATGACGTCTCTATAATAATTATACATAAAATTAAGGATGTATAGCTACTTACTCTTGATGAAGACATCCCCCCTTATTCAGACCTGCTCGGTTGCGTAGTCTACTGAATAGGATGGTTTCTATTTTCTCATTTCAGTCAGACTTCCATTTGGAATGAGGCAGTTGATCGGTACACGATTGCGGCAAATTAATTTTGCGACTCACACAGCATCAGCCTAAATTTAACGAAACAAAATCGTCCTTTCCGATCGGAATGGCAACCAAATGGGTCTCAATAAGAGGGATTGTCATAACCATTTCACGCGAATTACCTTTGTCCCGTATATGTAAGTAATATCTATGACTATATTAAGAAAGTTATATTAATTATACAGACGTCAATCATCCATAGAGGGTATCATTAACTCAATACAAAGGACTTTAAATTAAATTGTTGTCCTTATAAATTGATACCGATTCATCAATCAATAATCAGATAGTTTTTTTTGGCGGCAGATTGAGAGGCCTGAAGCACATCACGTTTTATACAGGCTTGCCAACTGAGGAATCATTTAAGATATCGATGTAGAGACTTTCTTCTACAAAATATTTTTTTATGTCATGAACTGCTCAATTTAGATTTAACACTTTCCTAGTAATAAATAAAATTTCGTAGTAAAAAAATATTTCATTAAAAAGAACCAGGATGATTTTTTGGAAAAGTACCTAACATAATAGTTCCCTTTGTATTAGGTACATCTTAAAATGTCTGTCTGTAATTATTTTCAAGAGTTTTGGATAGGTAAAATAGGAGGAAAATTCATTTTTAATGAAAATTTTAAATTAAAATAAAAAAAATAGGTCATCATCATAATCCTCTAGTTTAACATATATTTCTTTATAAATCTCTTGCAGGAAAGAATACCTACAGAGAAAAACTAGAACTACTTTAGAATCATCATTTTGCGTATGTCGTCGCCCCTTTGTGGTTGCAGCAGATGCACGGAGCACAGTTGCATCAAGAACTAGATACACATAAAGTCTGTTTGTCAAACATTTCAACATAACTGCAGTAATAATACAAGTTGGTATTAAGAAAGCCACTAACTATTCTAAGAAACTTGATATGACCGTAAATTCACATCTTCGTGCTAATTTATTGATTCACATGTGATTTTAATTTTGCAATAATTTTGTTTTGCAATTTATTATGTTTCGAGGACTTGAGTATGATTTGAAAAAAATAGATTTTTGAACGTGGACCGATGTGCTTAGTCATGTTGGATTCAATCTAAATAAATATTTTAATCTGTAGGTAGAAACCAGAAACTACTACTACTATTAAGTAGGTACATATAGACATTTTTCCTGTTTAGTATATATATATATAACGGCGCGTGATTAATGTACTCGATTTATTGTGATATTTAAATGACTTTTTAGTCGATGCGAATAATTATTTAATTTGGGAATTTATGATTTATCAGAGCGGGTAACACCGAATGGGGTTGTGAGTGTCATAGCGGTGACGACGATCTCTTTTAATATATAGATCCGTTATATAGAATAAACGATGTCAGTCATCAATAGATCAAAACAATAATAATCTATTAATATAAAATCCATTGTAGGATATATTTATCGGTAAATACGCCAGAAATCAAATTATACTATTCCTAGCGTAAAAACCCGAATAAAGTTTTATTATGACACTAAAAAGTGTAAATTGTGTTAACAAATAAATACATGGATCTAAAAAGTTGATAAAATATAACGTTAATGTGATGTTATAATATAACGTAGGCGGGTTTTTTTTTTATTTAAAACCATAAGGGGTTATCACGGGTTAATCCACGGGGCATTATGCTTGTGAAATAATACGCATACACTTTGGCATCATTAGTTTATCCATGAAAAACTAATAGTACCTATGTAGGGGGAGGGGGGGCACATTGATTCACGGGGCACATTGGTACAGTATCTATATCTCAAAACCGATAAACGCTACACAGTCCGGCACATCACTAGAATGCTCAAGGACATTCACAAGAATGACAGTTGTGACACCGCTCGCCGCCAGTTTGCCGTTGGGCCTCAACGGTCACTAACGTGTTGGAAGTGGCGTGCGCCGCTGCCTACAAAAAAAATACGTGAAATGTAATTGTGTCTCAGGAGGATACTCTTAGTTGTTTTTGTTATTATTTGTTACTGAAGGTAAGTAAATATAGTTATTATTGTATTTTAAAATGTTTTTGATTGCAAGATTATTATATATTTGATGAAATTAATTGTTTGTGGAAAAAGTCCTTTGGGGCACTTTGATACGGTAATGTGCGGGGTACAATGATACGTATCAATATGCCCCTGCAAACATTTTATTCAGCGAAAAAAAAAAACAATATTATCACCTCTAAAACAATTATTTACTACTCGTTTATATTATCCAATATCATCAAAACGGTAATAAGGTAGGTAATAAGTAAGTAAATTCGTTAATAAATAAGTAAAAAAGTAAAGTTAAAGTAAAGTAAAAAAGAAAAAAAAGTCAATAGGTAAGTAGGTAAATGGGTAAATAAGTACATTAGTATATACGTACGTAAATTCATAAGTATATAAGTACATAAGTAAATAAGTACATAAGTTCATAAGCAAATAAGTCAATAAGTAAATATGTGAATAAGTAAATAAGCAAATAAGAAAATCAGTAATAAGAAGTAAAAAGTAAATAAGTAAATAAATAAGTACCTGAGTATATTAGTACATAAGTACATAAATATTCAAAATACATTAGAACATAAGTACATAAGCAATAAAGTAAATAAGTAAATAAGTACAATAGTACATAAGTACAAAAGGAAATAAGTAGGAAAAAAGATAACGAGTACATAAGCAAATAAGTTAATAAGGAAATAAGTAAACAAGTAAATTAGTACATTAGTACATCAGTACATAAGTACAATACTACACAAGTACAAACATAAGTACAATAGTACATAAAGCAAATAAGTCAATAAGGAAAAAAGTAAATAAGATACCGAGTACATAAGCAAATAAGCAAATAAGGATTTAAGTAAATATTATTAGTATTTATGTTCTTATTTACTTTTGCTCTTACGTACTATCGTACTTATGTACTAATTTACTTATTTACTTTATTGCTTATGTACTTATGTTTTAATGTACTAATGTATTTATGTACTTATTTATTTGTTTACTTATATACTTATTTAATTAATTAATTTGCTTATGTACTCGTTATCTCATTTACTTATTTCCTTATTGACTTATTTGCTTTATGTACTATTGTACTTATGTACTATTGTACTTATGTATTATTGTATTTATGTACTATAGTATATGTACTATTGTATATATGTACTTATGTATCAATTAACTTATTTACTTGTTAACTCATATTTACTTATTTACTTTTGTACTTATATACTATTGTACTTATTTACTTATTTATTTATATACTTATGTTCTAATGTACTAATGTTATTATATATTTATATACTTATGTACTAATATACTTAGGTACTTATGTACTTATTTATTTATTTCCTTATTTACTTATTTAATTAACTAATTTGATTATGTACTCGTTATCTTATTTACTTATCTTATTTACTTATTACCTTATTGACTTATTTGCTTTATGTACTATGTACATATGTTTGTACTTGTGTAGTATTGTACTTATGTACTGATGTACTAATGTACTAATTTACTTGTTTACTTATTTCCTTATTTACTTATTAACTTATTAACTTATTTACTTATTTGCTTATGTACTCGTTATCTTTTTTCCTACTTATTTACTTTTGTACTTATGTACTATTGTACTTATTTACTTATTTCCTTATTTACTTTATTGCTTATTTATTTTAATTATTTTTTTATTTACTTATTTACTTATGTACTTTTTTATTTATTTACCTACCTACCTTATTATCGTTTTGATGATATTTGATAAAATAAACGAGTAGTAAATTATTGTTTTAGAGGTGGTAATATTGTTTTTTTTTTTCGCTGAATAAAATCTTTGATTAAACAAATATATATAAAATAACTTATATTTATATATATTTACTTATTTACATTTTTACTTATTAACTTATTTACTATTGTACTTATGTACTATTGTACTTAATTGCTTATGTACTTATGTACTAATAGACTTATTAACTTATTTACCGATTTACTTATTTGCTTATGTACTAATATACTTATTCACATATTCACTTATTTAGTTATTGACTTATTTACTAATTTCCTTATTTACTAATTTACTTATTTGCTTATATACTTGATATATAAAGCAAAAGTAATATATCTATACAATTTAATTTAAATCAGACATATTTACTTGTTTACTCGTTATCTTATTTACTTATTTGCTTATGTACTATTGTACTTATATACTTATTTCCTTATTTACTTACTTATTAACTTATTAACTAATTAACTTATATGCTTATGTACTCTATCTTATTTACTTATTTCCTTATGTACTTTTGTACTTAAGTACATGTACTTATGTACTATTGTACCTATGTACTAATGAACTTATGTATTAAAGTACTTATTTCCTTATTTCCGTATTAACTTATTTACTAATTTACTTATGTACTATTGTACTTATGTACTATTGTACTTATGTACTATTGTACTTATGTACTATTGTACTTATGTACTATTGTACTTATGTACTATTGTACTTATTTCCTTATTTACTGATTTACTTATTTGCTTATGTACTTATTCACATATTCACTTATTTATTTTATTTATTTATTTATTACCTTATGTACTTATGTACTATTGTACTTATGTACTATTGTACTTATGTATTAATGTACTTATTTCCGTACTTACTCATTTGCTTATGTACTATTGAACTTATTTCCTTATTTACTGAATTACTTATTTGCTTATGTACTTATTTACTTATTCACATATTTACTTATTTATTTTATTTATTTATTTATTGCTTATGTACTAATGTACTTATGTTTTAATGTACTAATGTATTTATGCACTTATTTACTTATTTACATATTTCCTTATATACTTATCTGCTTATATACTTATGTACTAATGAACTAATATACTTATGTACTTATTTACTTGTTTACTTATTTAATTAACTAATTTGCTTATGTACTCGTTATCTTATTTACTTATTTCCTTATTGACTTATTTGCTTTGTGTACTATTGTACTTATCTACTATTGTACTTATGTACTATTGTACTTATGTTATTATTTACGTTTGTAATTGTGTAGTATTGTACTTATGTACTATTGTATATATGTACTTATGTACTTATGTACTTATGTACTTATTTACTTGTTAACTTGTTTACTTATTTCATTATTTACTTATTAACTTATATTTACTTATTTGCTTATGTACTCGTTATCTTTTTTCCTTATTTACTTATCACATTATTCACATATTCACTTATTTAATAAATAAATAAAATAAATAAGTGAATATGTGAATAAGTACATAAGCAAATAAGTTAATGAGTAAATACGGAAATAAGGAAATAAGTACTTTAATACATAAGTTCATTAGTACATACGTACAATAGTACATAAGTACATGTACTTAAGTACAAAAGTATATAAGGAAATAAGTAAATAAGATACGAGTACATAAGCAAATAAGTAAATCAGTAAATAAGGAAATAAGTTCAACAGTATATAAGCAAATAAGTAAATAAGTACATAAATACATAAGTTAATTAGTACATAAGTACAATAGTACATAAGTAAAATAGTACATATGTACTATAGTACATAAGGAAATAAATAAAATGAATAAGTGAATATGTGAATAAGTAAATAAGTACATAAGCAAATAAGTAAATCAGTAAATAAGGAAATAAGTACAATAGTACATAAGTACAATAGTACATAAGTACAATAGTACATAAGTAAAAAAGTAAATTAGTTAATAAATAAATAAAATAAATAAGTGAATATGTGAATAAGTACAATAGTACATAAGCAAATAAGTAAATACGGAAATAAGGAAATAAGTACTTTAATACATAAGTTCATTAGTACATACGTTCAATAGAACATAAGTACATGTACTTAAGTACAAAAGTATATAAGGAAATAAGTAAATAAGATAGAGTACATAAGCAAATAAGTTAATTAGTTAATAAGTAAATAAGTAAGTAAATAAGGAAATAAGTATATAAGTACATTAGTATATAAGTACAATAGTACATAAGCAAATAAGTAAATAAGATAACGAGTAAACAAGTAAATAAGTCTGATTTAAATTAAATTTTATAGATATATTACATATATTTGTAATAGTAAATAGGTAAGTAGGTAAATGGGTATATAAGTAAATAAGTACACAAGTATGTACTAACTACTTACTTATGTACTTTCAAAAATTAGTTTATTTTATTGTTTTTTTTTTTTTTCAGAATCTGTTGGGATTAACTGAGCCAAGAAAGAAAAAGAGAGTGACTTCTTTGCCTGCAGAAACAGATTCCGATTCTAGTCGAGATGAAGTCGTGATGACGAGTGATAGTGAAGACATTGAAATGCCGTCGGAATCAGAAGAAGAGGTAATAAATGAAAAACCAGTTAATCCTGAACACATAAATATTAGAGATTTCCTGCTAATTAAGTTTGAGAAGAAGAAAACTGTGATTCACTACGTTGCCAAAGTTGTATTTAAGTATAATGTGACAGAATATGAAGTATTATATCTCAGAAAAAAGCAGGGTCTTCTAAGTTTATATTTCCAATTGTGGAAGACAAAGCAAGTGTGGATGTTAGAGATGTAGTTTTGCAATTACCAAAACCAACTTTCTCCAAAGGCACATCTCGAACATCGTCACTTTATTCATTTTCCGTAGGTTTAACTCGATTTAATATACTGTAGATTGTTTTGTAATTTATATGAGTTTTATGATTATTTTTGTTAAATTTTTGATGTTTGTTTAATTTTTTTAAGAAAAACATTGTTCATTTTGATAGGAGGTTCTAATATTATATTTTCATTAACAATATTCAATGTTAAAGTCTGATTACTTAGTATGTATATAACTGATTATATAATTAAGAAAATAACAGAGAATTATTCTTGTTCTATGATGACAATATTGTTTTTTTGTGATTATATTCCTTAAGTAACTTAAGAGACTGATTATGGCTAATGTACACTCTTAATAAAAAGTATTTTGCGATCTCAATCAATAAAATTGTTTTATTTCTTAATTTTAAGTAATAATACAGTTTATATTGGGTTTTTAGTAAGTTTAAATTTGCATTTCATATGGATCTAAAATACGTATCAAACTGCCCCACCCCATGTATCAAAGTGCCCCACTGGTGGGGCAGAATGATACAAAAATGTTTTTTTCTTAAAATCAGTTTATCTCTATACGTCGCCAGTTTTTGCGGTTTTTGCGTAGCCAAAATATAAGCTGACATATCAGCCAATGCACACATCAAAACAAATATTGAAATATAATGCTTCAAGGTCCTCAGAAAAGAGATTGAATTTTTGTGTATCAAAGTGCCCCCCCTCCCCCTACTAACTTCTAACGCATCGTTTCTCAAACTGTGGGTCGCAACACCCGTCTACGATACGTGTACGAAATGAGTACGGGTAGGTACTGTATCCTTTAAATATTGTTATTGTAAATTACAATCAATTATTTAGTAAAGCTATCGTATTGTGATATACCTACTTACGTCAAAATACTATCGAAACAAAACAGGTTGAGAAACGATGTCTAACGTAGTAGTACCTACTGCAGGATGATTATTTACTACTCATGTAATGACTATACATTACTTACTCAACTAGTCATAATGAGCAACAACATTGCAATAATACACATTGATGGCCCTCTAGGTCACTGTCAAAACATGTTATTATTTATTGGCTATTTTAGTCATTATTACCTTCCGTCATTATTCGAATAAATATGCGCGGTTTCACCCACGATCACGATGGACATTATATTTTCCGGGATAAAAATTACCACCATATCTAATTCCACCGTGAAATAGTAGTGCACTTGTAACTGTGTTTCGGTTAGGAGGGTATGGGAGCCGGTGAAATTTACAGGCACAGGAGACTTAACAACTTCATGTCTCAAGGTTGGCAACGCGTGAGTGATACCCGTGACTGGCAGGGTAAATATAATATTGTATGATTATTATGTATTATGAGCGTATATAGGCTTGTTTGCCACCTATGTAGTATAAAAAAAACCTATCCTATAATAATATGTTATTCCAAGGTATGATTATTTGCCAAGTTTCATCCGTTCAGCTGTTACTGTGCTGAGTAGTAACAAACATGCACACAAACTAACTTTCGCATTATAATTGTAGCACTATCGATTCGATCGCCATTTCGCCGAATTCACATTATTCACTATCTAGGTACAATATTATTTTTATCAACACAAAATGAGCGGCCTTATCACTAATTGCGATCTCTAGTCTCTGCCATGAATGTAACTATTATAGCAATTCAGCTACAAAAAATACGATTGTATTGGACCAAACTATAGGTATATTAATGCTTTGTGCGATGGAAACCATGGTTCCGTCGGGTCCGAAGCTCACCAATTCGCTCAGATTTTATGATCAAAATTCTAGCTTTTTCCACCAACGCATTCGCTTGGCCATGTATGAGGTAATCAAACAAATCAGGTTTATTGGATTCCCATGCCGTTCAGAAAATAATTTCGTGTACTGGGCATCATAGTATAATAAAGTATTCAGTATTAGGTTTTAGACTGTACACACATCGTACTGACTTGGGAACCCTATCGTGCGCATGTTCCAACTCGCAGTTTTTTATTAAGATTCTTTTTATCTTAATGAAGCAATAACCTTTTAAATTAAGTCTTAGGTTTTTTTACTAAATTATATTCTGCCATTTTGATTAGCTACACAAAAAATGGATCTTTTCAAACCATTGCTAAATCCTGTTCAAGATTTTATTATACATATAAATTTTCTCGTCTCGTCTCTTGTTATGAATAAGATGTCAACAGACTGAAAAAAAAACTACTCTAACTAAGTAGGTAGGTAAGCATGAATGACACAACCTATCTTGTTTATTTATTTGTTTCCCTCTCTTCTTAGGGTGGGTTGTTTCAAATACTTACGTTCCTTAAATGACGTCCGGTATTTATACAAAAAATTAAAAACATAAATAATTGTACTACACGTTTAATTAAAATCTTAAATAAAGTGACAATTACTACTGTTTTAATTTAATCTTCTCAGTGGCGAGGGCTAGTTTACGTATATTGCATAAGCAACCAGCTGACGCCTCCTGCAATATTGGGTCCTTGGAACCAATAGTCTCCAGAAGAAATTGAACCACCCCTGCCTGGAAGACAATTAAATCACTAAGTTTCCTAATAAATAAATAAATTAAATCACTAAGTTTCCTAATAATAAATAAGTTCCTAATAATTCTTATCAGTCACGGTCGCGGATCGTCGCTCCACTTCTATATATTCTAGTTTGTTTATCTTATCATAATATTATTCCTAACAACAAAAAAATACTTGTTCTTGTCTTATAAAAGTATCGAAGATAAAAAATATGGTAGATGGAAAATGGAGCCAATTCTGAAATCGGGAAAAAGTCTAGGTTTTCTACTTATGTTCGAAAGTTAAAAAAATATTTTTTACGCGATTTCAATATTGGTCCCATCGTAAACATTGGTAATATGAAAGAATACTTTCCCCCAAACAAGAAGTTAATATATGTTCATCGTTTTGTATATTGGGAAGGTATGTAGATTCAATCCAATGGAAAGACCTCCAAAATAATTAAATGGATGCGTTTTGCAACAACCTACCTACCTACTACCGAAATAAAGTATAATTATCTAACCTTGATTTCTGCCCATACGTGTTTTGTGTGACATTTAAAACAATCCTGCTGCAGAATGGCAACAGTTTACTACGCCTTAATTAAGTATACTTATTGAAAAAAAAAAAACAAAACGATACCGTACAATATATTAAAAATACTTTTTGACGATAATGCCTAGGGATTCTCTGAAGAAGATATTCTGCAATAAGTCAACCGAAATCGAATTCACAAAATTTAGGAAACATTTACAGTTACCTACCTACTACCGAAATAAAGTATAATTATCTAACCTTGATTTCTGCCCATACGTGTTTTGTGTGACATTTAAAACAATCCTGCTGCAGAATGGCAACAGTTTACTACGCCATAAGTATACTTATTGAAAAAAAAAAACAAAACGATACCGTACAATATATTAAAAATACTTTTTGATGATAATGCCTAGGGATTCTCTGAAGAAGGTATTCTGCAATAAGTCAACCGAAATCGCATTCACAAAATTTAGGAAACATTTACAGTTTACTTACAGCGTGCATGGTGACGCAATTGATCGAGTAGAAGGACAGATGGTAGAGTGCCAGCGCCGTCGCTCGGTGCACACTGGGGTCTCGTGACGTCATGTAGTTCACCAGGGGAGTGATGGCACCACGCTTGCCGAACTCCTGACGGTTCTGTGCCCAATCGCAGCAGTAGGCGATGGCTACACCCAAATTGGCTCTAAGGTGGTCGTCCGTTGTACTCACTGAAAACATTATATACTTTGTAATTTTTAATCGAGTACATAACGTTTGTTAAACGTGTCGGAGACTCATCAAGGTTGTAACAATATTTAAATTGTAGTATCTTACAATGTATATTAATACATACATAAATCCAAAAGTTTAGTTAATAAGTTCATTCGTAAGGTTAATGTTACAGCATATTTATTTAGAGATATCCATTTATCAGACTTCGTACAAATAACTAAAAATATCTTATCTTAGTTTAATTTTTTTTTTTTTTACAAAATGTCAATAACCTTTGAGATTGTATCGGCAAATAGTTGGAAATAGAAGCATTAGGCGTGTTCATACGCAGTAACAATAAAAGTGGCTACAAAACTAATGATAATGGATATTATATCGAAGGTCTTTACGGTAAATAATGTCATTAACAACACTTCATAGCATATTGAAATACACATAGGTAATTACTCACCAAGATTTGAAAGTTTTGCCACCACGCCGTGGTCAGATATGACTGCTAAATTCTCATGGTCTCGCGCAATGGTTGCAATTGCAGCACAAACAGCAGATAATACATTATGGTCATCAGAGTCTAATAGATCTACGGTCAACTCCAAAGCTCCAACAAATGATCTGACCATCTCACCAGAATCTGCTGCGTTTTGAACGCATGGGCTCAATGCCAAAGCAGCATTAGTTTGCACTTTCGTCGAATCGTTTTTAAGAAGGGACCAAATAAGCCTAACTCCGTCTAATTCATCTATTTCAAACATACAATTTTGTTCTTTTGCGCATTCCATCAAAACTAAGGGAACATTTTCTAACAGTGGCTTATGAGTATTATTAAGATGATGAACTGCAAATTAAAAATATTAAAATTATTTTAAATATCTACACTAAATATATCTTAATATATATATTTCTTGTGTGCGTGTGTATGTGACTGAACTCCTCCTAAACGACTGGACCGATTTGAATTAAATTTTGTGTGTATATATGAGTGGGTCCCTGGATGGTTTTAAAATACAATTGGACCCGGTAGATGGCGTCGTAATCGAGTTTGGACAGGACAACGCTGAAGAGTTTGTTTGTTTGGTTGAACGCGCTAATCTCAGGAAAAACTCGTTCGAATTGTTTTTTTTTAAATTAGTGTTGGATAGCCCATTTATCGAGGAAGGCTATAGGCTACTTTTAAATCCCGGGAAAACATTAGATCCCTCGGGAACGCGGGTGAAACCGCGGGGCGGAAGCTAGTATAATATAAAGGTCACCCGCGCTGCAAGCATAACTTAAGGAATCAATTATTAAAGGTCAATTAACCAAAATAAAACTCAACTGAGCATTGGAATTCCACCAGCACTTCTAATTTTGTCTCTATTAGGGGGATATTTTGCACATTCTGCAAGAGCTCCAGCCACATTTGTTAATACGCCATCATTTTCATCGTCCAGCAGTCTAACCAGAATAGGGACTGCATTGAGGCTGTCTAGTTTCTTCACACTAGCATCACTGTTAGCGCATTTCCATAGAGCTCCGGTAACTGCTGCCATCAGAGGCTTATTTGCTCTATTAGTTGAATCTTGAGCAGCCTCTACTAGTAGTTCCAAACCTCCAGCTTCGCGTATCATATCTCTAGTAATACAGTCGCTCGCGCATTTGTAAATAGCTAAGCTGCAATATGTCTGAAACAGGTTGCATTAGTGTTATTACGCTTAATAATTACATCGCGTGTTATATCATAATCGTAGAGCTATAAATAGACTCTGTAAAGCTCTATACATCACAAAGAATTACAAAATTCTTGGCCTCGATCGTAATCCAAACAAAAGACTGCAGTAACAATACCATTTTTATTTCATATTATGTATTCAGTATTTACCTTCAAGTCTTTGTCCTCATTAGCCAAATGCTTAATTAAGTCGTTAACCATCTTTTCAGTTTGTATAGCTAATTGAAAAGACGTTTCGTTTGCGCACATTTGTAACAAGCCGACTGCTGGAACTGCGACATCGAGGTGAATCGTTTTTAGCACTCTGGCTATGAGAGGAATCATGCCATACTTCCTCATAGCTTCACGATTCCTTTGTGAAGATGACATAGACCATAAAGCCTTAGCGCCAGCTCGAGCGATGTCCAAAAACTGGATTTCGTCAAGGTTTAATTCCTCACGAGCTGTCACAAGATATCTGGAAAATAACAAGCCATTTATATCAATATTGTAAAAAAATAATCCACAAATTGTTTGATAATAACTTCGGTTAAATACGAAACCTTTCTTTAATATCCAACAAATCAATTAATTTTGGTATGCCTCCAAACTTTCTGCAGAATTTTCTACTTTTACGTATTCTCCCTAAGTTTGCGATAGTCTCTGCTGCAAGTATCTGCACATCCCTGGCTGGGTCTGATAATAACCCGACAAGCAATGGAATCGCCCCCAAATCGGTCACTTTCTTTCTTATTTCAATATTTGGAGTAATATCTTTTAAAACGGCAAGCCCCCCCAAAATACAGCATAGATCTCTTGTTTCCAATAAGTTTACGAGTAATTCTAAGCCACCGATTTCTTGGATGGCTCTTTGGTTCACTTCTATCGTTAGGTCGTGGTCTTTCAAACAAGACAGCGCCACCATAGTAGCAGTCTGATTACCTGCCTTCATATACTTTACCAGTTTCTGTATGTGCCAGTATTCTGGGGGTATTTCTGATGACTTGATGAGATCAGCCCAGTTATCTTCAGATGATGAGGTTGAAGATGCAGACGATGCCGAAGTGTCAGAGCCTTCGGTGACCATCACGATACGTGGAAGTCCCACTGTATCTTGCCCCCCATCTACACTGAACGTAGATATATTATCACCTTCCGCCATTATTCGTAATAATCTAAATAAATAGAGAGTCGTGTAAATAAATGCGTTTTCAAAAGGACGATGTAATTATTTGTACCTACTGTTGATAAATTCGTTTTGTCAATATGGTTGCTTGGATACGGAATGTTATTGTTCAAATTATTCTGCTATATTTATTTAAAGTACTTAGGTATGTAGGTATAGCTATAGAGGTAGTATTATAGACATGCCATCATTCTATGTAAAATGTTTTTTTTTTATTGTTTCAGTTTCGAAGAAGTGTAAAGGATGTACTGAAATCGGAACACAATGACCACTTCTTGTTGAGATGGCTCCGAGGTATGATAATGATAATTTTGTTCTTTATTGACCTTTCAAACTAAGTCATATTTAAAACTTGATAGAAACAGGACGAATAAGTGAATGTGTTGTGTAACTTGTGAATATATAATGCAAATCTTGAAACTAAAACAAATTCTATAAGTCATTTCATTTCGCTCGTCGACCTCAGCGCCGGCCGTTACAGTGAGAGGTGCGGTCGCTCTTCTGTCGCCAGGTGGCAAGGGGTGCCAAACCAAAATACCAAATGTGAAAAATAATTTCAATAGATAAGAACTTCTGAACGCTTTGCAATAAAAGTAGTAGTCTTGAATCAAACAAAAAGCGCCGAATGAAAAGAAAAGCTCGCTGGATCACGGGATAGGGCCGGTGCTGCAAGTCCTGTTAAAATCGGTTTAGCCGTTTCGGACATGACAACAAACAGCAAAATTTTGATAACCACTTGTTTGGGATTGGTAACCTTGCAAATAACCATTACCTATATTAGAAAAAGCCTTTATTTCTACTTCACAATTCTTTATGACAGACAGACACTTCAATATTATTTATTTGTAGTATGCATTTAGTATAATCAAATCTAATTCTTTTCTGCATCCTCAAGGCTATGTATTAGGAAATAGTGTATATGTTTTTGTACAACACGTTTGAAACTGAATAATAATTATGAATGTGGTCGCGGTAGCGACACGGTCATTTTCTGTGACCTTGAAATCACCTCGGGTCGGAAATATAAAAAATCTAGAAAATCGTAATATCTACAAAAAATATTCTATGTACTACAAATTTATTAATGTTATGCGCCTGGGCATGCTCTGTCTGTCACGCTCGCCCTCGCCTACAACCATTATTTCATTTCAAAACATTGCCAAGGATAACTTTAATCGTAGTTAGTTGGTATCTACTGTTCTTCACGTTGATTTTTTGGATGACGTGAAGAAGAGAATATCTTTAAAAGTATTTTATAACAATAATAATAATTAACTTGAGATATTCTTCAGACACTGCCATTGCAATATAAGCAGAGCTTGTACGCTGTGCTTGTACTATGGAGACTAGATAACTGATTTTATACTACAAATAAATACTTGTAAGTAATGTATATATTTACACGCAAACAGACATGTCATGCACACAAATATTTGCCATGGGTGGAAATCGAATACACGACACGACTCCCGGGTAACACAGATGGTTATTTATTATTAACAAACAACAAAACAAATTAACGTATTTTTTTAAAATATAATAAAATTATTTACATACGTAAGCACCTACATTTTGATTTTTATTTTCAGCCAGACAATGGGATCCGGTGGCGGCAGAAAAAATGTTAAGAGATGTAAGTAATAATTAAATATAATAATTATATATTAAATTTACCTGTTCTGTGGAACGTTACCATTACAAAAAGCTTATATAAAAAAAATACCCATTAGATGGCGTTGTAAATGTCAAAGTCAAAGCCATTTATTCAGTTTAGGCCCTAGGAGGGCACTTATGAAGGTCGAATTTACTGAAGCTACCACCGATTCGGAAATCAGCCTTCAACTGAGAAGAACCGGCAAGAAACTCAGCAAGGTTACATTTTTTATATATATTTTTCTTTTTTTTTTTATAATCTGACTATTGGCTATATTTTTTCAATAACAGCAAAATGTACAATACAATATACAATTAAATCAAAAAGAAAAATACCAATACCAAGTAAATAATAAAATGTAACGCAAACAAGTTCTTATTAAATAATAGCGAATACGCTACATAATGGCTAAAACTAAAAAAATAAAATAAAAAAAACAATATGCGAAGTGCACCTGTGCAGAGTGAAACTATTTCCAAATCTTCAATATATTGAGCTACCTTGTAATAAGCCTTTTCCTTCAAAACTTTCTTTACGTAAAATTTGAATTTAAAATCGGTCATCTTGGTTACCGAGTTAGGTATTTTATTATAATGCAAATCTGATTTATTTATTTTTTACGTAAAGTTCGAGCGTCCTTGCTATTCAACATTGTCCATTGCGAATAATGTGTATTTTATGAAGTTTGTTTAGTATTTATTTCACTTCCAAAGCCATTAATTACAAAGTATTGAGGTACCGTCAATATCCCTTGTGAATTACACACACGCACACATCGACGTATGTTGTTTTCTGTGACGATAGATGGCGTTATTATGAGTTTTAGTAATTATTGCAGTTAGGTTAGGTTTATATAATATTTTATGTTCGTAATAATTATGTATAATGTTTTCTCCATGATGTTTATCACACAAGTAAGTATTCGTTGATGAGTTTCACAAAATATAAGTACCTATTTACCTATAATTGGTCATCATATACTTTCTCCTTCACCGAAAAGCCATTACGTCGTTAATTCGTACATAAACATATATACTTAGGTACATAGTACGTACGTACATACATACAAACACACATACATAAACATAACATAACGAGAACACAAAACATGTTTAGGTACTCAAGAATTTTTGACAATCGACCTACATGTGTGCTGAAGCTGATTAAAAATGTAGACCAAAAATGATTATAATTAATGCGTGTTTAGTTCGAGGCTATTTACATTTGTATCTTCATGGACCTTGCCACGTCGATAATTATTATATTAAATAAATTGCTCGATAAAGTACAGTCACGAGCATAAATTTGTCTTAAAGCACAAATCAAGGAATAAATTCGAAAACCGTAAATTTGTTGTTATTTTTTTGCGATTATAAACTTATTTGCAGTTGGTAAACTAACAGCGGCCTATGTCGATGTATGGGGAGTATTGGGGAGTGGGGACAACAGCTGAACTTCTTATGTTCAGCTTATGAATCCTTTTAAAATAATAGTCGCGGGTCACAGCTAGTAGAGACATAAAATTTAAATTTCGACGATAAATCCGGAGAAGTTATATGACGTCATATTATGCCCCTCGTCTCATCTGAGAATGAACAAATTAAGCCTAAATAGGTACCAAAAGATATGAAAGACAAGGGGTCAAGACAAACATGTCACAAACCATCATACGTAATCGGGCGTCATGCCCATCAGAGAGCTTTCACATTGGCCTTTGACAATTTAATTGAGGCTCTACAAAATTTAAACCACGTTAGCCACGTATTAATGAAATTGAATGAATCATGTTTATTTATAAACAATGTGTAGGATGCAATATGAAAAATTACTATCACTTCATATTATGAAACAAAGTCCCTCCATCGCGTCTGCCTGTCTGTCTGTACGTGATAAACTCAAACAGATTTTCATATGGTTTTCACCAATGGATGGAGGGATTCATTTGAGAATGGTGGTAGTTCTCCGAACATATTGTTCAGGGAATGCTATGTATGTAGGTATGTTGTTTAGAGAAAAGTTACCTTATGTATTTTTTTGTAACAATTTTGATGTTCTCTTACCAGTCACTGATTTGGAGAGAGAAATGGGGAATAGACACGACACTCCACACCTGGCAGGCGCCTGAAGTTCTCGAAAATCATTTCCCAAGCGGCAGTACAGGGTTCGATAAGGAGGGATCTCCAGGTAATACCATTAGATACTACCATACAATTACTACAATTCATTACAGCTATTAATTTATCGTAGGTAATACCGTACATCTTCATTAGGTTAAGTATACTTTTACCTAAGTATATTTTCAGTTTATTTACCATTTACCGATATCGAAGTTTGAAGTCCAATACAATTGGCTTGAGCTTTCGGTGAAGGAAACCATCGTGATGAACCTATCACACAGTCGTAGGGTACTTTGTAGTACCCACCTGCTTGGCTACCACCTTCAAGTACAAAGTCAATCGCCAAGCACCTATTAGTGTGTTCCGGCAGTTACATTTGACAGCCATTTGCATTCTAGGCTTTATAAATCGGCAATACATTGGTATTAAAGTCTATAGGCAACGCGACAGTATCCACTTACCATCAGGTGAGCCATACGATAACCATTCCTTATCGAGGACGTGACACGCATAGTCTAAACTTTCCGAGATCTGAAACCCCAATGCCTCCAAGTAGACAGTTAGAAGTACTTACAACAAAGAAACTTTGTTTCAGTAATTATTATCCCTTTCGTGGGCCTGGACGTGTGGGGTCTCCTGCACTCTGTGTCCAAGACCGATGTGATCCGCATGATCCTCAGACACCTCGAGAACTACCTCACGCTGGCGAGGAAACAGGCTGTCGAACATGGACCGGCCGCTACCAAGGTAAATAAAACTCTTTGTTAACTAACTTGTATCTTTACGATTTGTTATACAAATATAGATTCTATAACTTCACTATTTAAAGCGCTAGTTATTTGTTCACTATGACATTGGTGCTTAATAACTAATGCAAGAAGAGCAATGGGAGATTTTCCCGAGAATCGAACCGACAACAGTACCCGGAGAGTAAAAAAATTACATTACGACATTTCTCTGTATAGGAATTGGCACAGCGCCTCTCGCATACACAATTTTAGTAAACGCAAACGTGATAGTAAACGTTTACTTACGTCAATTCTTTACACTCAGGGTACAGAAGAAAACCCATACTTAGCTCACAGATTACATACCTACCTATAATATGGTTTGCTATAGCTCGACCGCTTAACTGAAACCGTTCTTGAGGTAGCTGCGCGGTGCGGAGAAATTGGCGGTCGGACTATAGTTAAAAAATAAAACCTACTTACATAGAGTTATCATCGATTGGCAGTACATACTCGTGTATATTTTTTGGATATTTTTCTACAAATCAGACTAGATTAAAAAAAGTCGTTTAAAGGCCAATTCAATGAGTCTAAAATTACCCACTTCCCACTTATCAGGTAACAGTGATCTTCGATCTGGAAGGCTTCAACCTAAGACAGTACGCCTGGAAGCCAGCCGCCGAAATGGTGTTCACGCTGCTCCAGATGTACGAGGCCAACTATCCTGAGATTCTTAAGATTTGTTTCATTGTTAACGGTAAGGTAATTTTCATGATGAAACAATTAACATATGCAAATAAATAATGTATATACTCAATTTGGAATTGATTCATTAGTCAAGCAAGATACTTCAGAAGTTAATACATTTTGACTGTTAAATTCCAGCACCAAAAGTATTCGCCCTGGCTTTTTCCGTCGTCAAGAAATTTATTCATGAATACACGATATCGAAGATCAAAATATTTGGCACTGACAAGAAGAAATGGCAGAGCCAAGTGCTTACTATCGTAGATAAGGATATTCTCCCAGAACATTATGGCGGGACCATGGTCGACGAGAATGGGGATCCGAGATGCAGTCTCATTGTATGTTTTTATTTTTAACATTCCTAATTTTAAGAGAGGTAGAGCATATCGATATGTCGCTCAAAGAGCAGCTCGACTGGGGAAGTACCTCCACCTTACAGAATACCGCAGCCAAATAACTTATAGTTGTGTTCCTGCGCGTGAGTCAGGTCGCCAGAGCTCATCGGGGAGGGGGGAAGGGTCGGCAACGCGCGAGTGATACCTCTGGTGTTGCAAGCGTTCATAGGCTACGGAAACCGCTTACCATCACGCGGGCCGTATATGCTTGTTTGCCGACAATGTAGTATTAAAAATATATATATATTTGTGAACGTATCTGTCCTTTTCCAGGTGAAACCAGGTGGAAAAGTGCCGAAGTCCAACTACACGAAGAATTCGAGTTCGAATTCCGACACTGAGAAGGAATACACTCGGGTTACAATCAAGACTGGAGAGAAGCACACCGTTGACTTACTGTGTCCGGATAATGAAAGCGTATTGAAGTAAGTATCGAAAACATTCCTACTTATAGGCCTTTCACTTTTCCCGTGACACATAGGTAAGTTCCTGCGAACTCATAAGCCTGCAAGAATGGATGCATCGATATAATTTATCGAATTGAATCAGACTTCTACTGAGACTGAGACACTATAATATACTCTATGACAGGGGTCACCAATTAGGTTTATTAGGGGTCCGTTTAAAGAATATAATAGATTATCGCGGTCCGGTTAGTACATGATGACTCAGATGACTGTCGACCAAGCTTAGATCCTTTCCTATAAATCCTACTATAAAATATACTAATATATCAAATTATTGTGTTTGGATGTGCACTGGTTACAAAAACCATGTGTACATTTTTGTTAGTCAAAGTTTGGTCCGCACAACATAGGTTGGCGGTCCGGCATTTGGTGACCCCTTCTCTATGAGAATGCTATTCGAGATAGATAAAAATAATACATTTTAATGAAATCCCTTGCCTCGTGAAAAGGACGCGCGCCCCAAATCTAAGTAAGTAGATTTAGAATTCCAGGGAACGCGAGTCAAGTTATTAAATTTCGATATGCTCGCAGGGCATTTTATTTATAATCTTACCATTTTGTATTTCAGATGGGAAATCGGTGTTGACAGCCACGACATCAAGTTCCACATAATGAAACGAGATGAAGATGGCAATGAGACTGTGATTCACGGTCCTAAGAAAGTGTCGGAGGGGCCTGCCGATGTTGGCGTCCTTAGCGTCACAGGACCAGCTACTTGTAAGTATCTTAAACCATTTTAGTGATAATTGGAAACATACACAGACATACATTTGCACACACAAATAACCTCTCACTCTCAGCAGTTTATATAGGTACAAAAAAGTAAGAAGAAAAATATTGATTACTGCGCCCCCTGGCGACTTAACACCATAACACCTATCTAAGAACCATCGCCGATTAATCACAAACCTTTTACAGAAAACCGTATCTAAATCTGTCAAGCCGTTTTGGAGATAAATGGGAATATACGTTTTTTGTACACACAAGCAACCTTTCACCTAAACGCATACACCTTCTCTGTTCCGTCGTGAGTAAAAATAGTTAGATACAATATAAAAACGTTTTGTTACTATTTCCTCAGATGCTGTGGTGTTTGACAACAAGAACGCGTTCCTGAGGAGTAAGAAGGTTTACTACGACATTATTCTGGCAGTGCCGTCCAGGGATCTCAACATATCGGACGTGCCTGAGGATGACACGCAAGCGCCGGCTGCGGCTGCCTGTTCTAGCGGCAAATAGTTTTTTTTTTAATATACTATACCTATAGATAAAATATCTAACATATTCTTAAAGCTTCACCACAACTACTTATTTTAAGTACATGACTTTGTCCACCATGATAGAAAGTATTGGATGAGTTACTTATAATTAATTAAAGCGTTCTAATGACAAAACTTATATAGGCATATCAAGATTTTTTTTACTCTTAAAGTTTCAACTTTGACCTTATCTAAGTTTTCAAGTGAAATAATAATATTTAAAATGTATTTACTCTAAACAAAATGCAATAGTTATACTGTGATAAGATAAATTTCTGAAACAAGCTGCGTTGGGACCTGCGGTTTTACTCACTTTCCCGACATAGGAAGTATCCTATATCTTTTTCCGGGGCCCAATCAATTTGGTAGTTTGGCCGTGAAAACGTAGCAAACAGACAGACACAATTTCGCATTTAGAATATACCTAATATTTAACAGAATATTTTACAACTTGAGATGGGAGCCACTTGTCGATTTGTATATTGTCATAGTAAGTAAATTCTGTACAAAAAATAATTAGTTCCTGTTTTTGCCGCAACATGGCGGAGTATTTTACATAAAAAATAAAGTTTGCACACATTGTCATACATGGCGGTAGCATGGTTTTGTTTAGTAGGTGAGGTGCCCTTACCATGAGTTTGCTACGGTAACAAATTCGATACTCGCAAGCGACTACCCTACGGTAAACATGTGAATATTCGAATATTCGAGCAGCGCCTCTAGTGGACAGTTTTGGAATCACAGTATTTAATACGAAAATGCGCTATGATTATTTCACCAGTAGTTATAGCGTTACCGTATCAAACATATGGTAGGGGTACAATTTTTTTCAGATGAGTTGAGTCAATTTTTTTATTAAATACTTAATTATGTATAAATCATAAATAATACAGTTTCATAGCATACCTTAGAATTTTAGAAATTATTAGTATAATTAATTAATGGGAATTAAGATTGTTAATAAATAATATGGTGTCGTTAAAATTCAATATTTCTTCTTGGGTAGTACAGGTGGCGCAAAATTTTGGAACAATAGGTATAGGTAAGTACTTATTTTCACATTTCTATTTGGAAATGGATAGACTAAATTTTGTAATTTTCTGGGTGATTTTGTAATACTTTTTAAGACTAATAATGGTGTACCTGTTCAATATCTTCAAATATAATCAAGTGTCCCCAAAACTTTGCCCACTTGTATCTAAATCTATTGATAAAACCCAACCAAACATTCTTAAAGTTATTTCGATTAATGGTTACAGTCGTAGTTTTAATAATTAAGTACATTGAAGTAATAGCGTATCCTGTGATCTATTTTGATAGTTTGTTTTAGTACAATATTATAATAATAATAAAAATGTTATGTTGGTTTGTAAAGAATTTAATATACCTACTTAAAAATAAGTTTCTCAGAAGCAAAACTTTCAGACATAGAAAACTAAATACTACTTAGCTAAAAACCGTATAGGTACCTAGACAACTTTTGTATACGTTATTGTTATATGAAATGCTAAGTAATATATTTTTAATTTTACAATAACGCTGCTTGTCATCGGTGCTTATACTTTATACAGGATGATTTTTTAGTCACTGGCAATACTTGCAGGGGTTGAAGTACTCATCAATATGAACAACTTTTACTATGGGACCTACTCTGATATCGCATAAAATAAAATGGTTGCTTCATACACTTTGGTCGAGTAGGTATTGAACTTTTGTATGGAACAGCTAATAATTTTTTTGTGATCTCAGAGTTAGTCCTATGATAAAAGTTGTTCATATTGATGAGTACTTCCATTATTATACTTTATCAAAAACAATTTGCTCAAACATTATCTATATAGGTACTAAGGTAGTAATTTTGAGATACCAATAATCTGCAGTATACTTTTGTACACTAATGTATTAAATAATAAAATTATTCAACGAATGTTTTATTGTCATACAAGCTTCCACCCCTATTTTACCCGCGTACCCGTTGGGATCTTTTATCTTCTTGTTATATTCTAGGATTTGATCTATCTCTGTGCCAAGATTCATCTAATTCCGTTCAGACGTTTATACGTGATTGATTTCCACCATCCAAATATACAAACTTTTATTTTAGGATAACCCAACAAAATTTAAAGTTTAAAATGCCTTTATCACATATTTTTTCCACTAGCAACTTTTTACAAATAAAAGTAAACAGTTTGGTATGACCAGATAAAAATAAAATAAAAATGAAATGCTAAAATATTTATTGAAGTTAAATACCACATTACTTATTGATTATATCTTATATACATCTATATATAAAACATTTTCCATTATCTCAGTCATCCTCCTCAAACAACATATCCAGTAGGTCCCGCTTGCCACACTGACTACCCTCCAACCGTTGAACTCCTTTCCATTTTATGATGGTAGGTATAACCATTAATTTTGTACGGGTATCAGTTCTGAATGGACAGGCTTTGTCTTTCCAACTGAAAATGAAAAATGTTACTGAAACTATAAGAACTGATGAAATAAAACATATTTTTTTACGAATGCCGCGGCTAAGGCTTCGGCTTTCAGTGAAGGATAACATCGTGAGTAACCATAGCACTGTGGAATGGTACTTTGGAATATCCACCTGCCTAGCTACCACCCTCAAGATGAAAATCAGTCACCAAACACCTATAGGTGTGTTGCGGCAGCTGCGCTTGAGACCCAATTCATTCTAGGCTTTGCGTGGTCACCACCTTCAGCCACATCATCACTCACCATAGTGAAATTGTGGTAAATCGCAAACCTATACAAATTTAAAGAGGCCCTATAGTCAATATATCTATAAATAATAATAAATAAATAAATAAATATTCTGGGACATTATTCCTCACACACGGCCATCTGACCCCAAACTAAGCAGAGCTTGTACAGTCGACGTCAAAGATATATTTACAATTGAAAGTTACAAAAAGATCTTTACATTAAAATAAGTTGCCATGTAATGTGACAAGTGCTTGTTTACATGATATATTACAGTTTTATATTTTCACTCAATGTGCCCAAAACATATATACACTATTTAATCCATGGAATTTGCCACTTTTTCTGACTTATATTCGTTTACATGACAAGTTACATAATAATATTTACTCTTAATGTACCAAATTAAATTGCATGTAAAGCTCAATTTTAATATTTACAATCAACCATACATAAACAGTTTTATATTTCCTGGTAAATAAATACCTTTACAAACAATTGAAAGCAGCAGTCTAAAATATTGACAATCGTCGAAAAGAGTACCATACTGTCAAATGGTCTGTTTGTCTCGTTTTCGTGGTCTCGTTCGTTTAGATGACGCTATCAATGCTATGTCGAGTCTTTAATTCCGATGTTTACATTTAAACCAATTTCAGTATTTTTGATTTTCAGAGTTCCGTACCCAGAGGTTAAAACAGACCCAATTACTAAACCTCTAGTGTCCGTTCGTCTGTCTGTCTCTCACCAGGCTGTACCTATCTCACGAACAGTTATAACTAGGCTATTAAAACTTTCAGGCGATGTATTTCTGTGCCCCTAAGTTCAATAACAAATACTAAAATCAGAATAAAATAAATATTTAAGTCGAGCTGTATATTTGTACAACAAATGTGATTTTTTGAAAATTGTACGGAACCCTTAATGTACGAATCCGACTCGCCCTTGGCCGGTTATTTTGTAAATGCATAGATACTGAAGAATACTAAGTTTAAATAAAAGTGAATTTAAGGCCGAACTTCCTTACGTAAGATAAGCGCGATTCGATGACTAACTGTATGGATTGTCATGGTCATGGGTATCTGTTGGATAAATGTCTATCTGAGGAATAAAAATTGGCCCTAAAGTTGTGCTTTTTAGCTTTAGGGGGCTTTTATTCTTGAACGTGGCTTTATTGTTATGTTGATCAAAAGCTGACATACCTACTTTCGTTTCTACTATACCTTTTGATTAAAAGACTTATGAGTACAGTTAGGTGTTTTAATTTTAAAAAAAGTGCTATACTAGTTCTATTAAAAAAAATACTTCTTATATAAATAATCATACAACGTGTGAATATCTTAATGTTTAAACATTTTAAAATCGTGTGTAGCCGCCAAAAGCATCCTGCACGTCTTGTAAGCGTTGGCCCATAGAGCGGACTAAATTTTCGCAGTAGTCAATACCGCGATAGTATTCCCACAGCTCGTGTACATGTTCTCTTAAATTTTGTTTGGTCTTTACCTTCGAAGAGTCCCAGTTTTGGACCATAAGACCCCACATGTTTTCAATAACATTCATGTCCGGGGATTTTGGTGACAACTTTATCAGTTCTATGCTATCTTGTTCATTGATCCATGCTTGGACTATACGGGAAATATGGACCGATGAGTTGTCCTGTACCAAATATATTTTTTATCACCAAATGAAGCTTTAAGTGTTGGTAGTAAGACATCTCTGAGGATTTCTAAATAATTGTTGGCATTCATTCGTGTTGTGATTTCCACAAGTTCACCTGGACCCGAACTCGAAATCCACCCCCAAAAACCAATTGACAGACGTCCACTTCTTCTATCGACCAAGACATTTTGTTCGTCGTAACGCGTGTTTAGCGATATAGGGACACGCGTCCATCTTGGCGTGTTGTGAAGACCTTTTCGTCGATAAAAACCGCGTCTTCAAAGTCGAAATATTGATATTTATTGGCAAAATTCAACCGCAAACCTTTGTGCCGGTCAGTTAGTTGCGGTTTCCTCGCAGGGATTCTACGACGAAGTCCTGCACTCTTTAATCGTCTTCTGATTGTATTAGCACTAACATTTAATTGTTGTGCATATGTAGGTACGCTTATGAATCGCTGGACCATCACACTTTCTATAAAGCCCTGTCAGTGTATTCAGAGGTTTTTTTATTTCGGCCCTTAGATGAGTGACATTTCACTGTTCCCTCGTTGCCCCATCTGTTGATCCACAGATACACCGTTGGTCGCTGAAACAAGATGAGAGTGATGAGATTCACTATTTAATATTTCTCATAAAATTTAATATGTTATGACGTAAGGCCATATTTATTACCGTCATTTGAAGGTTTACTTACCGAAATCCCCAGTTCTTCCGATATATCCGTAACCGTAGCTCCATATTCACGCATGGTAATTATTTTGTGCTTTGTATGGTCGTCTATGCGAAACATTTTATTTAATATTGTTTATGAAATTTATCTTTACAATGACACTCGCAATGCATCAATGACGCTCGAAAAGATAAAACACTTCTAGAAATATCATAAATAGAATGGAATATTCTTAATATGAATTATTAAAAATAAGTACCTAAGAAGCTAAAGAAAATTATAGCAAGGAGGTTTCTTAAATAAAAGGTAGGCCAGAACGAAATAGATGAATTATAAAGAAATTTGTAAATATGTATGTAAATATGTTTTTGTAGCAGAATGCGTTAAAGTTTTTATGCATCATGAAACGTAAAAACAGAAATGTTGCTCTTGACGTGTATCACGTTTGACACATTGAGTGTAAATATTATTCTGTAACTTGTTATGTAAACGAATATAAGTCAGAAAAAGTGGCAAATTCCATGGATTAAATAGTGTAAACATATTTTGGGCACATTGAGTGAAAATATAAAACTGTAATATATCACGTAAACAAGTACTTGTCACATTACATGGCAACTTATTTTAATGTAAAGATCTTTTTGTAACTTTCAATTGTAAATATATCTTTGACGTCGACTGTACTATGGAAGCCAGATAACTGATATACTACATATACTACTTTTCTTTTGTAAATACATACATATATAGATAATTACACTCAGACACAGGACAAACAGACATGTTCATGCACACAAATGTTTGTCCTGAGTGGGAATCGAACCCACGACCTGCGGCGTGATAGATAGGGTATCTTACCAACCACGCCAACCGGCCCGTCCTTCAGTATAACATGTTAACCTGTACAATTTTTTTCTATCATTGGCACTGCTTTCCAGATTTCCTATTGGATATTTAGTTACTTATTTTATTAATTCTAGTCACAGTTTAAGCCCTAAATAATAAATAAAGGCTGAATCTACATTGTTTATTTCAAATGTCTATCAACATCAAAACTTTATAAGTATAAAAAAGATAACAAGAGAAGTAAAAACAAAATCATACATCCATACCTACTGATAAATATAACACATGTTTTATAAACAATAGATAATAATTATATGAGTTATATCAGACTTTGTTCTTAATACTTACAAATCCCTATCTCCAACATCCACATAGGCAAAGATTACGTTTTTTTTGAGATCAGACAAATAGGTTTTAACTACTGGTTCAGCTGTAAAAAAAATAAAAAACTAAACTAAACTAGTTTGAAGACCCTAAGGCGAGGCCAGCAGTGAACATCTTGCGGCTGAGATGATAATAATGATGATAATCTCTAAAATAAATTGCTGTATAAACCACAGATAAGCTAAACTTCTCATAAACTGTTCTAATTTTAAATTAACAGCCAGATACCACTTATCTGGCCATTGAAAAATCTACTATCACTATTATAACTTGAAATAATAAATTATCCTCTATCATTTCCATGGGCTATTGTAACCACTTACCATCAGATAGGCAGTAAATTTGTTTGCTACCTTCCTAGACAAATTATGCATTGTATACATTTGTAGTTTTCCAGTATCTTGACATAAATATTATCATAATTTACACTAATTAGATATAGTTGTTTCATAATATAATCAGTCACTAATCTTTATTATCTTTGAATGATTACTATACACTGTTTATTAAATTACATTTCAATGATCACTTGTACACTGCTGTAGATTCCATTAAAATCAACTTCTATTTTACATTGTGCATGACTAACTAAAATTAAAAATGCTATGATATATTTTTAAAAATATATGTCGTCTTCACACACAGCCAAGTCTAGGATTATGACTAAGCTAGGTAACTACTGCTGCATTTATGCCACATACCTAATTGACAGTAAATGCACCAACTTCTACCATTTTCCTTTTTTTTACCAGTAAACAGGAAATAAACATTCTGAGTTTTATCTGGTAGTTTATCCACAAATGTTGTGAACTCTTCATAATTATTTATATCATGGATTTTTATTTTTACCATTTTATATTTTCATGACAGTTAACAACCAAATAAATGTGTTCCATAGATTCAAAAAAATAACATAATAGTTTTAGGTACCAAAGAGATTAGATAGTTGAAGAAACAAGGTTATATATTCTGGGCTGCGTTCAGTAACTATGCTGTGTGATCGCTTAATGATTATCCAACTAAATTAAAGAGTATATAATCACTACTAAAACATAGTGATTTGTATACTCTTTGCTGAACGCTATGATAGCTAGAGTTAGTAAATCTTTTTCAAGAAATGTTTTGATTTCTATAACAAAATTATTGTAACTAATATGCATGTTAACTCTTATTCTATACTTTAAATAAAATTAGTGAAAAAGTATATGAGTGACTCATTATGTTACTCATATATTATAGTAAATGGTCAGAGAGCCTTAGGCCACCCCAAAATGTTTGAATCAATATAATTAAAATTGAAAAAAATAACAATCATCTTACTGTTTTTTTTTGCTGGAGTCTTCTCATTCAATTTGGTTTATTGCAACATAGAGTTTGATATTATAGTCAATTTAAAATACAAAGAAACCTATTGTAAATAAAGTTATTTAAATTCTAAAATTAGAATTTAGACACAACCTATACAGTACAGAAAAATATAATAAGAATCAACAATAAATAAATTGATGAAGAGTACCTACATGATTTGCATATTCCTATGACAAGACAAATAAAAGTTTTGTGAACAAGATAAAATTAGTTCAGTATACTGGCTGTATATCTAAAATATTGTTTCATACCTTCGACACAATCTGGGCACCAGCTATTACCTCCTGGTAACTTGGCACCGCTAAAATAGAAGAGCACCGGTGGACCAGCAGTATCAATGCTCTCGGTGTAATTGGCGAAATCTTCAAAGCCTTTTATTTCAACGATAGAAACCATTGTAACACTTATGTTGTCCTTGCAATATTTTTTTAGTCGGTTGAATAATAATTCACAACACTGCAACCGTTGGATATAAAATAATTATATTTATTTGTTAGTACGTCCCACTTTTTTTTCGTCAAAGTTGCACAAATTAAATAGAATTTGACATTGACATTTGTTTGTTGGTTTTGACAATGACAGACCAGACAGATAAAAAAGTCAACTTTCAAATCGTTTCATTCGGTCACCAGCAAAGAATACGTCACTTCCGTTCAGGGAGGCGATTCTCGAGCTGTAGAGATAAATATCATGTAAATATAACTTTCGATATTTCGACTCTTCGCATTAAAAGTGTACAATTTCCAAAAATATTCGAAATGTCAGTTCATATTATAAATAATAATAAAATAACCTTAATATATACCTACTGAAATAAAATTAAAAACTAAAAACTACTTACTTATAAATAAAAAATCGAAATTGAGTATTACATTAAAAAATTAAATTGAGTTATGCGGAAACATTTGGTATCACCAGTATTTTTCTCTTAAATACTGACAAAAGGGCGTAGTTCAACAAACACTCGCGAGATAGCGCATTGGTTAGTTTTAAATTGGCCCAAGTGAGAACTTGTATCATGCGAATACTATATAACTTTTAGTTACGTTCAAACGACCGAGCAGTGCACGCGTTGTGTCTCTTCAAAAGTATACAATCTCAAAACTATACACTTATTATGTCCCAGAATATTTATTATTATACTAATTTTACAGGAGAGTGTTTTAAAGGTTTAACGTGTAATATATTTAATAGTAATATTCTTTTCAACAATATTTTTATTTTTTGCTAGTTACATTATTTGTCTTTCAAAGTAAGATAAAATAATATATTAATTTTGTTATATAGTAGCCGAAACATAGGTAAAAATATAATCGTTTTGAGTTTTAATACTTTTCTAGATAACTTTTCATAAAAATATTTAAAACTGTATACAATTTAGAAAAAACGTAGTTTTAATGAAAAAGATCAGGACATTATTATTTATATTTTATCACAAAAACTGTACAATTACATAATTATACAATTTTAAAGGGTAAAATTGATTCAAACTTTGCTACACATTTATCATAAAACATGGCGGATATCTATAAAAATCAATTTTGACATTCTCGAGATATCACTTTCGATATTCGATATTTATCTATCGTTAGCGTGCGATATGCAACGAGTGGTCTCTAGCAGTCAATACGTAAATATCATACCTTGTCATGATATTTTTATCAATTTTTGATATTATTATTGGTTTTCCCAATTAAAGTAAAGAAATTTTTGCAGGGTCGGCAACGCGCGTTCGATGCTCCTGGTGTTGCAAGCGTCAATAGGCTACGGTAACCGCTTACCATCAGGCGGGCCGTACGCTTGTTTGCCACCTTAATGGTATAAAAAAAAAAAAAAACGAGTATCGGCCTTCTGGTTCATCGATACCCTGATCACAGATGAATAAGGTTAGAACTTGCAATTCACTTGTACAAATTCTAATATGAACAATAGATCTTTACAATATTGATTAACTTGAGCAACTAATTACGTTTTTCTAAAAAAAAGTATACTGCACACCCCTAAAGCAAAAATACTCTGGCTAAAATTGATTTTCTTGATATGGCCACCCCGCCCGTACAAACATTTCGTATAATTTTGTTTGACAGTTGTAACAGTTGAATTAATTTTCAAATGTTTTGAAAGTGGGCTTTGATTTGTATTGAATGTGTGGATTATCAATTTATAAATATCATATGTGAACACGGACCAAAACAACCTTATTGTGAGCTGTGAATCCTTTAAAATGGATACAACGACGAAGTTAAAACCGCAGACGATAGCTGAACTACTACCGAGTCTTGGCGGTAAGTCCGTATTGTTATGATTCTTTCTATATGAAACTTGTTGATTAAACGTGTTTGTATTATATCGGGGCATTTTTCTTCAAGTAAATTATAACTGTATCTCCATTTTCTACGCAAAATTCTTTTCGTGCTTGGCTAAAATGGTTGTGTGTCGACTTATTATTTATTCATAGGTCTCTACATTTTTCTCGTCATTAATCGATTGATCTGCTATCTTTTTTCATTATATACAGGTATCTTATCAAAAGACGCGATTCAGATGCTTACAGCTAAGAAGCAACCGAGACAAACAATTGCACACACCAGTACCTCTGAGAAAGTATACAAACCACTGACTATTGCTGAAATGAAAGCTGATATCCAGGGTAAAATATTTAATTTAATACAATGTGTTACAAAACATACATGCCCATACTTTATAACCACTATAAAATGAAAATTTTAGCTTTAAGAATAAAATCCCCGAGAATAGCAGCTGGTAGACAAGCAGCTACTTCCACTAGGAAAAAGAACTGGAACTCATCGGTTAAAGTTGATAAGAAAATAAGTCATACTGCAAATGGACAGATGAAAAATAATCCAGTTAGAAAAGTGTTGAATTTTCAACCGAAACCCAAAGTGAGTTAATGAAATATGATCATTAATGTATTTTTGTTACTTATAAAGATAAATATGATGTTATCTATGTTGCAGCCTGTTCCCCCAAGAGTCACTATGACTATGGCAACTCCTAAAATCCCAAAAACAGAATTTAGAGCAAAGAAATCTTTACATCCTCAAGGTGAGCAATTATAAAAACTTTAATTAGAACATTAAATTGCTAATTTTCTTGCATGCTTCACATACTTTGTTTCAATACTTAATTTGTTTATAGTATTATTGGCAAAATCCTCCACCAACTGTGTAACTAACAATAATTTGTTAATGATTTTTTAACATCTTTGGAAATAATTTGGGACATTGTATCCTAGAAAGTGAGAAACGGTACAGATTGTGGCTTATGATTTACTATTTTAACCATATAAAATTTAATCTAAGTTCCTCATGTCTTAATGTTTTTTTTTACATTTTTTACAGCTAATAATGTCAGGATAAGTGGCATATTCAACATCCCAGAGACCCCAGTTATAACAAATAAACAAATTAAAAACAGAATAACTATTAACCATAATTCTACAAGTATGAAAACTATTACACCAAGACCTGTTACAATTAAGAAAAATTTAGCACCACCAGCACGGGTCCCTGACACTCCACTCTCTAATTTATCTTGGAAATCAAGCTGTGATGAGAGCTTCTTACAAAAAGAGAAGGAGATCAATGATATAGAGGAGAAGGTAAATGCCTTAGAGGAGCAGTCTCTAGAAAATATAGCTGAGGTGTCACCACCAGTTTCAACACCTTTTAAGGACTACAGGAATGTTACAGAATTCTTCAATAACACTAGTGATATGGATAATTCAGCTGAACTCATTGATGACACAATCATGTGCTTTGATAAAAACTCCATTTGTAAAGAAAACAGTAAAAGGGAAGAAAGTGTTATAGTATCACTCTGTGACTTGCTCAATAAAGCAACTGTAAATCCTACCAAAACAAATACAACACATATTGATGAATTGTTAGAGGTTGAAAAGAGGACTGTGAACAACCTACAATTGATTGAAAATATTAAACAGGAACAGTTAAGAACTTTACAGTATGTAAGAAAATTAATTAATGAAAAAAAGCAACAAACAACATCCAATAGTGACATGGACAAAACTTTAGTCAATGACACAAAAGATACACCTAAAGTTAATAAAAAAGAGAAATCGACTCCTGAGAAAAGACCAATACTGCAGCATACTTCTACAGTGATTAAAAACTCTCCATCATATAAAATACCAAAAAAGAATTTGTGTTTGAGAAAAAAAGTTTTTCATAAATCTATGCCAAGTGTGACAAGTGAAATACTATCACCAAGCAGAGACATGGGAAGCAGAGCCAAGAGTATGTATATGAAAATGAAAGAACATATGAACTTCCTGAATACTCCTGTTGTGAAGCGAAAGATTATGGAAGTGCCTGATACACCAGCTGTTACATCACATAATTTACAAAAGCAACTTGATAAACTATATGGCGGAAGTTAGTAATTAAGAAGAAAAATACATCATAAATTATACATAAAAGCATAATATAGTAAGTATATTAATAAACAGAATCATGAAATTGGGAAAAATTATATATGTATAGAATTTCTTGACTTTTAATCTAATAATGATTCTGAGGCTGGTCTCAGACATTACAGTAGTTTCACACTAGAATATTGTAAAATGTTAATTTTATCCAGTAGGTCATATATCAATGCTTGACTTCCTTGATCCAAATAAAGTTTGTGTCAAAAAAAAAAATAATATCACGGTTGGGATTTTATTAGTAGTAATCAATGGTTCATTCAGCCTGAATGACGATTTTTCGTCGAAGGGATGACTGCTCTTCTTTTTATCATAATCAAAAAGTTTTTTTTTATTGTTTCATATTTGATTAGGCTAGAGAAGATGTATTATATATTTTTACCCATTGTTTCGCTGGGGCTATCCATAAAGTGGTTATTACACTACCCTAATTAGGAAGTAGTGCTGTTGGCACCTTAAATCGGAATCTAACTACGATTACACCTTCCGATTTCTTAATTAGGTAGTCCCTAATTAATAAAAACTAAATTAATTAAACTAAGAGTACATGGTAATAACCAATTTAGGTCGCGCATAATTTCGACAATTTACTACCTACCGCCATATTTGATAAATATTTTCTTTATTTTGTGATACTTTGTATGTAACAAACCTATCAGCGTAATGTAGCGGCATTGATCAGCCGGTTAACTTTCATCTTTAATTTTTATGCCTGTGGTATGAAGTGATGTTTGAATAAAATGCTATGTTAATATATAAACTTAATCTAGGTAATTTTTACTAACATTCTCTGTGTCTATCTAATTTATTATGATTGTGCTGCAGGATGCTTAGCAATATTTTGTAATATGGCTTGAGCGCTGTAGCTGCGCTAATGTAGCTGTGTGTATCATTCCATATTTACTAACCAACTTCACATAATAAAGAAGTTTCCCTCATGTGTGCGTATGACGTACACTGTTGTAAATACTAAACATGAGTGCTGTGTGTCCGCTATGGGGCCGTCCATTAATCACGTGAGGCTCGAAAGGGGGGGGGGAGGGGGTTCGGCAAAAATCACGAAATATCACGTCAAACGCGCGATTTCTAAACCGAAAAATGGCGTGCAGTGACCTTGACTCGCCGTTGCTAGGCAACGAACGAAGTCACCGCGCGCCGCGATTTTCTAGAATAAAATTAGAGTATACTTTATACCTGTATTAAATATAATATTCAAAAAAATTTAAGATTCTTTGTAGGTACTAAAAATACACGTGATTTTGGGTGGGGGGGGAGGGTTAGTCTTAAATCTCACCGAGTATCACCAAGGGGGAGGGGGGGTTAAAAAATGCTAAAAAAAACATCACGTGATTAATGGACGGCCCCTATGTTGACGATGAACAAAAAACGGGTTGCTTTACCCCGTAGCTACTCAAGCACACAGAGGCACAGCTACTGCAGTCATTCTATGCTTTTCTATTTTCAAATATGTATGCCTTACGAGAATCAATCTCATTTGCCTTCAATTACAGTCTTACCGTTTGACTCATTCGGTTTTTGAGGTAGCTGATCATTGCGAGGACGGATGACGTCACCACACCTATGCCGCACCCCGCAACTACCTAAGGAACCGACTTCGTTAAATAGTAGGCCTATATTAAGGTTCACCTATTTAAACTTTCGTTAGGATAAATCGCAGGAAGGAATATTCACACATTCTTGAATAATAATATACTTAGTCGAATCTTCATAATTATAAATACTTATATTTTTATTCCATATAAATACATGCTATCGGTATCATTATTTTTAAAATAAGTCTATTAGAATAGAATAATTAATATTCCTTCACTTTAATTAATTAGTTATTAATTAATAGAAAAATTAAATCTAACCAAATGATGTATGTACAAAATAATTATTTTTATTTAGACTGAAAAACAAAAAACACTATCTTTGTACAAGCCCCATAATATTTGCTATTGAAATTCTATCAAAATAAAATTTCATATTGTAAAAATATTCTTGTAAAAATAAAATATAGGTTTAATATGTTGCACTTTTATTTTTGGTCTGTTTAATCTGTATGTAGGTATACAATATTCACACAATCTGTGGTGCCATGCCATCATTGTTGATAAGTGATAACAAACTCGGCTTATTAGTTATTAGCCAATTACGTGTTCAATAAAGCAATTCTAGATTATAAGGCATAACACTGTGATAAACGTTTTTATTACTATTAGCAAAGTCTAATCTTTTCTATCTAATACTTCAAAATGGCTCTATCGAAACCAATTATGAATTTAGTGGCATCATATTTACAGAATTTATACTTGCATCCAATTAAAACAAAAGCTATAACAAGGTAAGTTCATTTTGCAGACATATTATCTAGTTATTTTATACAGTCATTACAAAGTCTGCTCCAAAGTCCAACTTAATTTACTTATACAAATATATTAATTATAGGATGTAACTTGCTCATCCTTTTGAGTAAGTAGGTAGATAAGAAGGGTAGATACTGAAAGTTGACATTTTTAAAGGTCACTGATTATTATTTCAGTTTATAGAATAGGTACCTTCCTTCAGAAGTAAAGATATTCATGTTTAGCTAGACCTCAATAAAACTTTATTTCCCTAGTCACTTGATTGTAAAAAAAAGTTGGTCAACTCAATAACTTTCTCTTTACTACAGCTACAATCTTCCATGACTAGGTACAAATTCCATATTCGAATTTTAAATATATTGACTATGACTACATAACTTATAGGCAAAACTCATACTTACCTGCCTACTGGTATATTTACACAAGATACTTATCCTTATCCTTTCAGTTGTGTGGTTGGCACTGCAGGGAGTATTGCTTCACAGCTGGTAGCTGGAGACTCCTTGAAACTTGACCCTATCTTGGCATTTGGATTCTATGGGTATGTTTTTGGAAAGAGAATTAACCTGTTAGCATAGTACCTATATAATATCTTATTTTTAATTACTGAATTGTTCTACAGGTTAGCATTTGGCGGAACCATTCCTCATTATTTCTATGATTTAGTGGAAAGACTATTCCCTGAAGAAGTAGTAGCTTTCCCATTGGCAAAGAAACTTTTATTTGAGAGGTTGATATTTGCACCGTTCATGCAAGCATTCTCTCTCTATACGCTAGCCAGGTTTGAGGGCAGGAACCACAGAGCTGCACTCAAACAGTTGTTTGCTCTATACTTACCAGTGCTAGAAGCTAATTGGAAATGGCTCACATTATTCCAAGTGATCAATTTAGCTTTAGTGCCTCCGATGGTGAGTTTAATTATTGATTTAAGTTTAACTGTCATTTATTTAAGGATATCCATTTTATGAATAGTTATTTATCATCCAACAGTGAGAGATTTTAGGTTAAATAATTTCCCAGAATTTGATCCTTATAAGAAACAATATGGGATGGTGCAATAATACAGGATGTTTTATTTTTCTAAATCAATGGGATTGATTACCGGCTAGGAAAATAATTTTGAAAAATTCATCCAGTACTTACACTTTTTTCTTTAGTAGGTTTGAATAGGTTCTCGCTGCTTGTGTTGGTTGTTTACTTATCCATACTAATATAAACACCTTTCATGCCTAAATTGCTGAACCGATTGCGACAAAATTTTGTAGACATAACTGGTATGGTGTGACATACTTTTTTCCTGGGGATGAGAATGGACAGCTTCGAGAATCGACATCATTTTCTTTTCCTCTTTTTAAGGAATTTAATAATAAGTTACTCTTGTATATTTCAGTTGCGTGTACTGTTCATGAACCTCGTTGGGTTCGGTTGGGCCATGTACTTGGCAAGCAAGAGACGTCAACAGAGTGAAAGGAAATCAAACTGAACAAATCAACTCAATTAATATTCAAAGGTGGTGGATGAATGCATATATTATTATCCCTGTGATGTATATGATAAGAAATAGTCGAAAATATTTTGATATGTCTTACTCGCGAAAATATAGTAATAAATACTATGTAGTGGGTCATCTTGGTCGCCTAACAGAGCAACGAAAGGGTGCTGTATGAAGGAGATAGAGCCCCCCCCTCCCCTGCGATGTAGGCTGGCTCGCCATAACTTTCGCAGCTGTACTCTCATATAAGTTACGAATTGATTTACTAAATATTTATTACACATAACTACATATGAGGTCGCAGAGTAGATTTTATCGCATTGTTTTTTAAGCTAACTTAAATTGTTATCAATGTGTTAATTTTTATGTTTTCATTCCGCATTTATTATTGTCTTTAAAATGAGATAAAGATTGGGAAACATATATAGGTCATTATTTTGATGTTAGATACAATATTTTTCAAGAATAATGGAACTTTACAATGGTGTTTTTATTAGCAAAGGTGAATTAGATTTATTTTATGTATATGTATAATGTAATGTATGTTGCTCAGCGCACAACTTAGCATTCCTATGTAGCGCGAGCATCATTTGCCATTTATAAATTTAAATGTCTAATGCTAATAAAATACTGCCTTACACTTATGATGCTCATTGTAATCTATGTGTAAAAGAAAGGTGAAACAATATTTAAGAATAAATCTTCTGTAATTTTTTTGGCCAACCCTATTGACGTCGGATCACGAATTAATGGGACTGACCGATCAGGCTATGACAGATGCATCTATGGAAACCAAAAAAGGTCTATTAAGATTAAAAAAAGGTTTTTTTTTTCAAACTAGGTATCGTTTCTCCGGCGAAACCTTTGAAATAACACAAGCTAACCTCTTAGCTTTGACATTGTTTCACTTTTCTGTTACACAAAAAAAATATAAACATAATGCTAACCAATTTTGAGCAAAATCTATAGGCTCGTTGGACTATTTTTATAGTTAATAATTTAAATGGGACAGGGAATATAAAGGATGTAGAAGTTTTATATTGATTAAAAAACCAGCATGTAATGAATTGAAAATATTATTTTACCGCTTACATTACACAACAGATTTATAGGACAGGTGTTATATACCGGGAAATTCGCTATGGAATATTATTATCTATATCTCCAAATCATGTAAACGAAATCAATTCGTTTGCAGTGCATTTAAGATTTAATTTCCATCTTAAACTATTTGTATATCGAATTATTTATATTAAACCGTTGTAACTGTTTATTTGAGTATTATTGTATATAGTTGTTTAATTTATTGCTCGTTTATTTTAACAAAACATCAGTTGTCTCACATTAAATCATATTTTAATTATCTATATACGCTATTTTGCATATCAATATAAGTAACAGGTAGCTTAAATATTACAATAAATAGAAAATAAATTAGTTAATGACTAGTAAATTAAATAATAAAATATATTAGTGTAAATATCGATCGACAATAAATATATTGCACGTTATTCTAAAAAAAAAACTAGTAAATATTCAATTTCAGACTAGATAGAGTATTTTTGGTACCGAGATTATCCTAGGTGTTCAATAAATAAAAATAAAATTATCAACAATTCAAAAAATAACAAAATAAATACACGAGTTCGGGAGATCAAAAATACAGATGGAATGTTAAATATTACATTTTGACTAGATAAATTACGTTCTTAACTAGATTCATCGATAAATAAATCGCAATAAAAATAAGATCAATTTGGATTACATCTATTCACTCAATTAGCTCAAAAGAAAATAATTGATTTACTAAATATATGAAGATTTCTGTCATGTCAGTACTATGACAAATTTTAAATGCATGATCTCACTTTGTAAAACCCCAATTCCATAAAAAAAAAAACATAATATCCTTATTTTAAACGCAATTACTATAGTCACATTCAATATAATAAAGTGCGTGCCTGACTCTCCTACTAGAAAAGCGTTTCTTTCCAATAATTTTCGAAGCACTACGATTGTTTATTTCTGCATACAGCAATCAGATATTAAAAAGTTATAGTATGTAGGTACTGACAATAATGCCTAACATTATTCCCTTTATGACATATCATAGTGCTCCAAGATTCCCAGCAACAAAGATCATTATTACCTTATGCATTTGTAATAAGAATCAAATTTGAATGCATTTCTACCGATACCGTTCCGATGGACACGGTTACTTATTCACGTTCAGGTTTCGGTGATCTGGACCAGCTCCTTTGCGAAGATCTGCTGCTGTAGTAGCTGCCAGTTGTCGGCGTCGACGGCGTCGGCCTTCGATACGGTATCGGCCGTTTCCGTGCGCTGTTAGTGCGTTAATTTGTTAGTATAGCAGGATGACAGTTAGTGAGTTTGTTACATGTTCTAAAAACAACATGCATGTATGTGTGACAGTAAAGCATGCCTGAAAATTGGTGCAACTTACGAATTGATAAAATAAAATCACTTACCTTCGCTGTTTTTATTGACAAAAAAGGTAGGTATTTCTATTATTACACATGTTTTCATTTCAAGTGTCGCTCACGAACTTCTACCATGCAGCAAAAATAATAAAAAAACAACCAAAGATTTATAATAGATTTTAATGTGATAAAACAAATTGAATATCATCGAAACACTGAACTCTAGCAATATATAATAAGTAACGTATAAATATAGCACAATGTGTACAGTTGGCATCCGTCACTGGTACGAGTACTTCAGTTTAAACACAAATTATTGTTATCCAATAATACCAGACTATCTTCTTCTATACTTGTATTTGTTTGGCGCGTAATATAGGTCTATTATAGGTGCGCTACGGAGGAAAGAAAAATATTATTAATTTTCTTTTACCTGGTTATCAAATTAACTTAATTTGTGCTTTTGCTACTTTGTTCAATTGTGCAATTTAAACTGACTAATGAAAGCATTTTTTTTAAATATAGTTGCTTTTTGTAGCAAAAGCACTTATGCCCAAAGAATAACCCTCCTTTTTTGGCTTCGCCGCAGTCGGGTTAGATTAGTAGCACACCCCTGTTAGCACTTAATAAGGTATATTGGCTGATGGCAAGGTAAGTTATACGCACGCACACACTAACAAAAACGTTATGAGACAAATGAATATAACAAGAGTATCTCTGTCAATTGTTTACTGTACGATACGAGATAATATACTAAAAATATACAGGCAGTCTCAAGTAAAGTCCCCAGCAAAATCAATAAGAACCACTGAAAGATGTTAGCGATATATTACGTCAAATAGTTTGTATTGGGCATACAATATACATAACTTAAGCTAAAACTAAATTAATTCACACTAGCGCACAATCACTTCACTAATCGGAGCTACTACTCGTGTCTTCAGAACTCGTGCTATATTTCCGTGATTTTTTTCTATAAAAAAAAGAGAAAACAAAACATAGATAAAGAGGGAAAAATAAATACAATGCCATGCCATATCATGAGCTTAATTTTTTTTTAGATTGATTTATATTTTAAAATTCGAAAAAACGAGACCATGATACAACACTTTCAAAATAAAAATAAAATAAAAAGCACACCTATAAAATTAGGATAAAGAAAGCATCACACGAAAAATGGTTAAACACCGAAACACACATCAAAATATTTGAAATATTATCAATATCAATACGACAATAATCAATTGATATATATCTCATATATTGCATAACACATTCTCTACGTACAGTCAAGTATAAGAAGATAGGTAACTACATTTAATTGTCTATCTTTGAGCGATCTAAAATGTAGCAATCTTATTGCACGTGACTGTATTCTCCGAAATTGCCTTTGTTAAAACTATATTCTGTTGGTAGTTCTATTGAACAGAACACAAATTAAGTATTCAGGAAACATAACTATCAAACTAATTGATGGATAATATTATTTTTATTCACACTATAAAAAATATGATGCGAGAAACAAAAGATCAAAAAGAAGAGTTGCATGTACTTTATACAAAATATTACCCTAAAAAATGGGCAGATAGTTTTATCAAAGGCACTGTCCGGCTAGCGTAGCAGCATCGACATCATAGAAATAAGAAAACTGCGCGCCTTACACAATGTCATAGAAGTAGCGTAATGTACCGGAAGTATTACCACTCAAACACTATTAAAGAGGCGTATGCGCAGTATGCTGTTTTTCGCTACAATTCCTACCCAGTGATGTCCTGCGTGTTCTGGCACAAAGCTACTTCTTTAGGAGATAAAACAAATTCTGCCATATCATAACAAAGTAACTTATATTTCGAAATATGTTAACTAACTTGTATTCGGGCGCGATGAGAGTAAAATCTCAAGGTCCAATTTGAGTGTAACATGTTATATGCAACGGAAATGTAACGTTTCGTTGTCAACGCTTATAGATTCACGTATGTTTTTAAACAACATAACAATTTTATTTCAAAATTTTGAATTCTTGGTCTATTTAGAGCGGGCGCTGGTGGCGTCATCTGCCAACATCGCGTTGAATTTTATCTCCTATTGCGTTAAGGTGCGAGTCATTATTAATATGCTGTGATAGTGTCGATCCATGTGCGTATGCGTGTGCGTGTGTACCTCGTGATGCGCCTTCTGTCCAGGAAGCTGGGCGAGCCGGCGCGGCGCGGGATGGAGGGCGAGCGCGAGTGCGAGCGAGTGCGCGACGCGCTCGATCTACGGTAATCGGCGTACACGCCCGTCATTGTTCTAACGCATGTTACGTTGCATTTCGTTACGTAGCAGCCGGCCGTTCCAGAAGTTTGTATGCCGTATGATGAATGCATGTATTTCGTTTGATTTTGCAATTCGGTTCGGTTCATTGGCGGAAAGAGAATTGAGAAAAATCGATGTTAATATGATTTGTTGTTACAGTTTGGTCTCGATTGAAATTTTAACGCTTTTAGATGTGACAAAACGTTCCCGATTGAAATGTCATGCTATCACATTTGCTTGTACTAGCAAAAGTACGTCATGTACAAATAGGTTAAAATTTTTATCAAAACAGAACATTTAAAATTCTCCTGCAAATGCGATTATAATTCGATTATAAATATAATCGACTGCTTCTTTTTAGTTAAGAGTTGTAGTTGGAGTGCTATAAAAATGTAGTGTTACTTATAAATATCCTAAAACAAGTAAAGGTGTTCACCTTGACGAGCGGGTGGATCTGGAGGAGCTGCGTGAGGACCGCGACGAGCTCCTGCTGCTGTATGAACTTGAACGACTTGAGCGGGAACGTCTGCAAAATAAGTATAAGGTATGAAACCATGCCGAATAAACACAATTCCACATGTTATTGCTTGGCTTGGTGCTTCAAATAGGCTTTATTCCATCGAAATCGGGTGAAAGGAAGAAAATATATTTTATAATATATGGTAACTTCAATAGTTTCGACGTTCATAATAAAAGTTCCTAAACTGAATAAATGGCTTTGACTTTGATAAAGACTGCGCGAGCGAAGCCGCGGGCGAAAAGCTAGTAATCCTACAAATTTTATAAATGTGAAAGTTTGTATGTTTGTGACAATCACGTATAAACGGACAAATGGTTTTGGATGAAACTTGGCACATAGATAGATCTTACCCTGGACTACTTACTTTTACGGTACCTTTATCCCGGGAAAACATAAGATCCCTCGGGAACGCGTGTGAAACCTAGGGGTATGTACTAGTATAATAATAATAATTTAGTTAGGAAGTTCAAAATTCTCACCTAGACGAAGAGTAGGAGCGAGATCTAGACCTGGAGGAGCGTGATCTGGAACGCGACCTGGATCTTGACCGCGACGACTTGCCCCGCGACCGCGACCGCGACTTGGATCGCGACCGCGACCGCCGCGACGACGAACGCGACCAACTCCGCCGCGATGCACTTCGCTCACGTTTCTTCTCCAGAGAACCTTCTTTGGCCGGACTCTTGTCCTTCTTGGGACTTTTATCCTTCTTAGGACTCTTATCTTTAGGAATCGGTTTGGGCTTCTCAGGGCTTTTGTTCTGTACGACTATGGGAGATTTCTCTTTTTCCTTCTCTGCCACTGGACTGACGCTGCGCTTTTTAGGTCTCTCCTCTTCGTCCGATTTGGGTTCGCTTCGAGCGACCTGCGACGTCGACGGTCCGTTAGTTTCCTCGATCCTCTTCCTTTCCATCGACGCTTTGGCCATTTGTGTTAATCTTTCTTTTAGTCTACTCAACTCTTTGAGGTCCAGCTCTTCTTGTCGAGGTCTGTCATCTAATCTGAGAAAATCATCCTGAGAATCGTCATTTTCGCTAGACGAGCTTCTCATGCATACAGCTTTGGGCTTGTAGTTTTCTACGTCTTTGTTTTTCTTCTTTTTTGGCTGGAGGTCAGACGGTGACTTGATGTATTTGCGTTTGTCCTTTTCTGGCAGCTTCTCAATGATATCGCGGTACCGCTCGGGGCTCCTCCTGGCCGGTGAGTAGCTGAGGCTGGACGTGCTCCTGCTCTTGCGCGCCGACCGAGAGCGCGATCTGTCTCTGTGAGATTCCTTCCGCTCGTGGTTTCTATCCCGCTCTCTCTCCCTGTCCCTGTCTCTTTGATCATGTTTCGGAGACGACATCCGCCTCTCAGAGGATTTCTTTCTTTTCACGTTTGTAGTTTCACTTTTCCTCTTATCCTTCTTTGAGCTTTTTCGTTCAGTCGGGGATTTGGATTTGCTAGGTGAGGCTCTACGTCTCGATCTCTCCTCAAGTGAGGGGGATCTTTTCCTAGACCGATTATTTTCACGCTCGTCATCTACGGACTTTTGGCGTGATTTGCTTTTATTAGATTTACTTTTTACTTGATTTTGGGGTTTATAATCGGGCGAAGGACTACGTCTTCGTTGTGACTTCGGGGGTGATTCACTTTTCTCCTTATAATACCTTGCTTTATTTTTAACGCTTTTTTCTGATCTTTGTTTTGGAGGTGGCTCCGTTTCGGATTCCGACGTCGATGATTTTATCTCTGTCCTCGTATTTTTGACAGGTCTTTCATGGTTATCTTTACGGGATACCCTATTTTTATGGGCTTTATCGACCGGAGAACGTTCTCTACTATATTCTGGTGATGTGTCACGCTTGTCCCTTGACGAACTTCTATTTTTCTTGCGACGAGGTTGATTGTCATAGTCATTCCTATCTTTGCGTCTGAGTGGTATTTCTTCAGAGTTACTGTTCTTGTTTCTTTTTTCATATTTATCCTCTCTATCTCTCCTACTGTTTGACTCCTCTTGTCTTCGCTTCCTATTATCGTGTGTTTCACTTCTCCGATCTCTTCGATCGTCACGGGAGGAACTATCTCTCCGATTTCTGGCTTCCCTTGGAGCTTCTTTTTTGTTATAATAAGTGTCTTCTTTTCTTCGGTACTCTGGAGAAGGACTTTTACGGCGCCTCTTTTCAGGTGGAGGCGATGAGCTCATCTCCCTAGGATGTTGCCTTTTGTCTCGTTTGTATTCTCTGTTCTTGGATGGTTGTTCGGAGTCAGATTCGGGCGAGCGATGCCGATCACGTTTTGAGCGTTTATCATCTCTAGGCCTTTCAGAAACGTCTCTCGTTGGCTCTTCTCTCTTTTTGTTTTCAATTTTGGTAATGTGCGATTTCCTTTTATATTCGGGCGAGGGGTCTAGTTCTTCGATAGAAGTACTGCGCTCGGTGCGTCGCCTGTTTGAGTCATTTTGTCGGGAGTTCCTAGCAAGCGGCTCTTCGCGCTTGTCGTACCTTTTACCGCGGTCTTCGCGTTCTCGATCTGTTTTTCTACACTCAACGTTATTCTCCCTGGATTCGCTAATGCGATCCCGTTGTTTCTCTTTTATGTATTTCACCGGGGAACTGCGAAAAGTTATGATTTTAAGAGACCTTTAAAGACTTGAAATAATACAGTGACTTAAAAGAATAAGCTGTATATTAATTGATCCTTTAAATGCAAATTAATTAATCAGTAATAATGATAATGTTACCTTTCTCGGCTGGAGCCATCAATACTGGCGCGGCGTCGGCTGCTCGACTTTTTCTGTTTAAAATTCAATAAAAATGCATGAAAATCATACATCTCATAAATTGGCATAAAACACCAGTGCCAATACAATAAGACTATAGTGGTAATGGCAACTAAAACATATTCCACTAAAAATATGAGAAATTCTTCCATTTTCCGACAAATTTAATGTCAGAAAGAAGAATTTCCATGAAGAATAAAATCAAATTGTCACTTATACACATGCAATCTAATAAGGATTTTGTAAATTAATAGAGGCATCAAATTAAAATAACATTTTTTTAAATATAAATTAAGAAATTCTTAGCTATGACGGAAGCAAGTATAAAATAAAGAAGTAAAATTTATAATAGTGTTTATCTATATTTTTTTAAGAATGTCACTTTTAAATAGTCTATCCATAACATTCTCATAAATATTCATAAAATTAAATGAAGTATATAAATAAATAACACAGATTTTGTGTATAATATAAGATAGAGCTAAAAAAAAAAAAAAATTGATCGAATTGGTTGGCACCAGTGCATCAGTCACTTATGCTATGTTAGTAAGACATTACGACTTCAACATAATCAATTACATAAATACATGTAATACACAAAAATCAAATGGTATAAACACTTGATGGGAACGTACCTTATTTAACAAACGGTGGTGGTATTGTGTACCATATAAACATGTGGAGCATCCTTAATTAGTTTTGGGTAAATCAGAAGAGGGAGAATGTTATGGATTAGTTACATTTTAACAATCAGTCACTCTGGATATAGACATCGTGTTGTGTAATACAAAAACGTGCTCGTGTCCGGCTCGGAGGACCATTTTATTCGCACACTTATAATAATTCATGAAAATATGTTACAATATAAATTGTAATGTATGTATAGGTTGGATTGAACGATAACTGGTGTGAAACAAAAATAAACACGTTCTTGTAATACACAAGTAGCTATATCGCGTTACACGAACAATATGAAACCACCATCTGTTTTAAGGACTACAAACACCATGCATGTAAATATTTGTGCACACTCAATACCCTCACAGTCGCCCATTTCCATAATCTCATGTTATTTTAGTCACAAATGTCATTATAAAATGCATAAACAAAATATTATCACGGAGTACATTTTTAGTATTTCACCTAACATAGTGTTCTTACTGAGTGTTATTGTTTTGTGATATACTTACAGTATACGTTATTTCTTCAGATAAAGATGGCTATCCTATGAAATGATGCACAGTTAAACAGATAATTTTTACTGGCTATTTCTTGTATTTACAGAAAATAAATTATAATAAAATTAAAAAGAAGTAAGAAGACAATCATAATTTAAAACAATTCTTTATGTTCGCCCCATACGGAACACTAGCGGAGGGCATATCTTTCATAGAAATCTGGATATAATTAACAGAAGATATAAGAAGTTGAAGAAGAATCTATCAAAACAAAATGTGTGGTAGCTACCATTCGTTTTTTAGCTGATAATCCAACATAATAGGGTTGAAAAGGGCCGTGTAAGGAAATATTACACAAATTAAAAAGTTGTGAAGCCCATTTTGCAGAGAAGGGTGCCGGGAATGGTCGAGATTTAAGGATGTACAGATTTAAAAGTAAATAAATAAAGAAAGCAATGTGCTACTTCTATTCAGTATTGCTGTTCGTTGCTATAACATACTATTCGACTGAGGGATGGGGTATATTGAGTAAGGTTGTGAATTCGAGTGTAGATGTAGGATAGATAAATCTCAAATAAAGACGTACACGATGTACGTGTGTGATTATTACACCTAGTTCAATTGAATACCCAAAAAAAACCCGAAACACAAGAAGTAGTAACGTTAGATTCCTTAAAAAGAAATACAAAGATTATGTTTCTAAACGAGTACGAGTAGTTTTGATGCAGAATAATTATAGATCATTATTTTAAATGATATAATATAAATATAGGGCTTATTCAAAACCTAAATAATTCTGTTATTTAAAAAAGAGATCACTTTTATTTTCTTACAAACATTATCTTTGCGTTACACCATACCTAACAATTCATAGTTTAGCATCGACATGGCAACATAGTGTCTTAGTGCAAAAAGTTTAAATTACCTTTTTTTTCTTCTTCTGCCGTTCATCCTCTGAGGAGCCCGAATCACTGTCCTGAGCATCGGAACTGCTCGAACTGTCTGTATCTGGTGATTTTGAGCGTTTCTTCTTTTTCTTGCTGGAGTCTTGCCTAGTTCGGAAAATATTTTATATTAATTGTTGCCTTGAAACTTAATTGGCATGAAATAAATATAGTTAATCGAACTTATGAAATGATTTCCCAAAATAATTGAGAATAGTTGAAGAGGAGTTGTTTACGATATTATCAGTTATTAGTTTTTGGTACTTAACAGAATTTAATAGGACTTTAGATGTTAGATGTACTAAAAGGACTTTCTAACTCCCACTTTATGAAACTTGATGAAGAACAGAGAGTAAAAGTTTTTTTTTTCTGTACTATACCTAAGTATGTAGTTCCACAATATTTTTCTTTCACTGAAATTACCAACGGAAATGTTCGCAAAATTATTTATAAAAACGAATATACAAGGCAATATATTAAAAAAAAAAAACAAATGTTCGTACTTGCCTCTTGGACAATCGAAGTGTCACCTGTCTGGGTTCAAACGTAATCTATGAAATTTACGCCAACATTTATAAAATAATAATAAAGATGAAATTAAATGCATCATAAAGGAAAGAAGTAGAAATAACAGAAGAACAATACTCACTTATCTTTTTTATTCTTCTTTGATTTTTTCTTCTTCATTTTCTTTATTTCTGGCGACGCACTGCAAACAATATCAAAATCTACTATTATTCACAACATATTTCGTATTTCAAATTATAAATTCCCAAATTGAGTGAGCCTAGCACGAACAATTTTGACATATCGATTCGTAAACGTAAGTGAATTTCCATACGTCAAAATTATTCGTGCTAGGGCTACATAAAAAAACCGGCCAAGTGCGAGTCGGACTCGCGCACCGAAAGGGTTCCGTACAAACTTCGTCCATCCTTCGTCCATCACGGGAAAAGCACAATTTTATTTATTAACCTTATTTGAGGTTATTGCCAATTAAGCTTGACCTCTAAATTGTATCAGCGCCCATACAACGCAGAGGTCTTTATTAATTGGCGTAACTATGTATGTATGGGGACAACCTTTAATTTTATTTTGTCCTTTGGGTAACTTTTTTCATATTTTTGAATTTTCCCTTTATTTGTGCTGTAAGACCTTGCTTTTTGGCGAATTTCGTGATTCTAGGTCAACGGGAACTACCACAAAACAAATAAAAGGGCAAAAAAATCGCGTTTGTTGTATAGAAGCCCCCCTTAAATATTTATTTTATTTTTAGTATTTGTTGTTATAGCGGCAACAGAAATACATAATTTTTGAAAATTTCAACTATAGCGGGTCTTGAGATACAGCTTGGAGACAGACATACGGACGGACGGAAGGACGGACAGACGGACGGACAGACAGCGAAGTCTTAGTAATAGGGTCCCGTTTTTACCCTTTGGGTACGGAACCCTAAAAAGAACATAATTGAATTTCCCGTCTATCCAAATTTGAAAACTGATATCTATTCCCGCCATAAATTGCCCTCAACATACCTTCGTTTCTTTTTCTTCTTGGCCACGTGTCCTTCCCGTTCGTCCCTCTCATGGCTGGGCGTCCTCACGAGCGGGTACCGTTGCGCCTGTTCCCTTGCACGTCGCTCGGGGTCCAAGCTGGTGCCTTCCACGAACCGAGGTGATATGCCGAACGCGTCGCGCAATCGAGCGTTCTTCTCTTGTTGCGCTTCTGCCACCGCGTGCGTTTCACGAACACTATGGAATTTTAATAAGAATTAATCATGGCGGATGGACAACTGTCACTGAGTCATCGATCATTTCTCTGAGACGAAGGTTTGTTTTATAAGTCCGTATGATTTTGTATTGTTACAAGGTGGCGCAAAAGTAATGACACTCAACTCTTTTTACAAAATATTATATAGCGATGATTTTCTTTATTTATTATTTTAATGAACCCTTAAATTTGATCCAATTGTGAAGACAATAAAATATGATACCATTCAAACGGTGATCTCCAGATGTGAATGATTGCCTTTTTTTTATAACATTTTCCATATTGCAGACTGCGACTTATTTACAAAGCCTTACTTACTTACCTACACTTACTTCAAATAATCCCCAACAAAAGAACTATTATTTATAGTTCCAAAATACCATTTCAATGTTAATACAAGTGTGTATTTTGCCTTTATTAATTGAATAACACAACGATTAATGGTATTACGACATGAGACGCCATTTACACAAACCAGAGACAATAAGTACAGGACTATTACTTTTACGCCACCTTATTCAATGTGAGACAAAAAAAAACTAAAGAAGACTGACTTATATTTACCTGATAAGCACCTAAGTGCGCTAAAATAGGGAAACAGAACCATTTAGCATACTAGTGACTAATTAATAAATTTTCAAAACCAATTGATTACTGATAGGTACATTCTAGCGCATATATTTTACAGTCGATTGTAAGTTTCAATGAGTATGAAATCGTTTATAAACCAATCAACCAGAGTTGAACTTACACGGTATTGATAATAAAACATTGGTTATACCTACGTGCCGTGCGGGGCATGGCAACATGTGGCCAACGACCCAGATATCCAACTAACAAAGGCTACCTACAGGTAATCGATAAAACTCTATGCACACCTTATGACGGATCGCATGGACTTCCTCTCCTCATCGTTGGAGAGACAGACCTGCAAATTGTCGTTAATATTGTTCCGGTCCATTGTGGAGCAATTACATCGGCAGCAGCAGGAGTTCCTGAGGCCTTCGAGGATGGTTCTCAGGGCCGGCTCGAGGTTATCGGCTACGTGCGAGGGGCCATGGTGCGGCATAGCGACCGGGACCAACGCCAGCTCCGGATTGGGATCGTGGGAGGAGGCGCGAGCCCTACGTTGCGGCCCCGCTAGGACCGCTTGGAACGTGCCGCGCCAGAGGCGTTCGAACACGACTCTATTATTTTCTTCGCGACGCGAAGCCCTGCCCCGTTGCATCTTAATCTACTTACTTAACTAATGGAAGACTTGGTTTCTTATTTCTAGTGTTTATATCTTATGAATTACATGGCGGGCGAGCCGCTGGAAGACATTAATGAGGCGTGGGGCGTGCCGTTACATGGCAGAGCGGCCGGCAGCGGGCCGGCGGCGCTACTGAGGCGCGGCAGCGGAGGGACAACAGGAAGCTCGCAACGCGCGCACCCTATGCGCTGCGCAAACTCCCAATCTCCGCTCCGGCACTACGCGACGCCCTCACACAAAGGGACAAAGGGCTCATTACCCTTACCTCCTTTGCGAGAAAATGAGCTTCGCGAATTGATTCAAGACGTTTCTTTTAATTTAAATTTTATCATCCCACGTACACGTAAATGGGAATGTAAGCTTCTTAATTGAAATAATGACAGGCAGAACAAATGTATAACTTACGGTTCAACTGTAAATATTTTAAATATGTACAATAAATCTCATTGTTTGACATCATAAAACTAATCTAATATTTTATAACTATTCGAAGGCTATAAACTGGCAGCGTGCTGTGATCGTATATTAACAATTTGCTTGGAGCTAAGCGATACCGCTTAGCTCCTACTGTTACGATTTGACTCTGCTATGAAGTAAATATTTAGCTACCGTATCGTGTAACATATGTGTATGAGTTTAACCAACTACGCCTCATGACCTCGGGGTTTCTTCAAAATAGAGCCTTCACACAACAATTTTCCTGGCTATACTTGTGATCTACCACAATCTCACAATGGTAAGAGAGAATTTAGCCCAAGGTATGCACATAACATCTAGAAGGAAATCATTGGGAGCTTGGCGACAGATTTTCAACATTAATGTACCACCTGAGTCCTACGGTGCCACAAATTCCACTAATAGTTCAAACTCCTTGAATAAAAACTATGCTACATTTAATATTACACGATATTCACTATCATAAGGCTATTTGCGAGAAATACACTAACTTAAATCGTATTTTAAATAATCAATGAATATATTATAGAATAGGTAGAATGTACTATCTGTTTTGTTACTTATACGTGAGTCCATAAAGTTTAAATTCAGTGCTTTTCACGTGGTAAATCACTGAAATAAGGTTATATGTAGGTACTTATACATAAATTACTAATTCACGATTTGACTTTACGATTCATTCTTGAAAAACGCCCTGTAGCTTTCTGCAGAGCGGTTTGTTTGCTGCTCTATTTCTGACGTAAATGAAAATTTGCATTAATAATGCGAACATTTTAATAATATAGTAAAGCAGAAGGCGTTTAATGAAGCGTGCACAATACGGTGTTAGTTATTTCAGATGCTATAAAATACATAATTAATTTACAGAATGTTAAAACATTTGGTCCGTCACGCTTTTTGCGATGCAATCACAACTCACAAGTTAATTATAGTTAACTAAAAACAAACTGAATAAAAATGTTACTAATATTATAAAACAGGCTAAGTACATGTCGGAACACGCCCAGTGTAGGGTTCCGTAGTCAGTACGCTGTGGCATAATACAGTCACTGCAGGGAATTGCTATCCTAATCCTAACTAATGTTATAAATGCGATCAGTTTTCACGCTTTAAGCGTGTGAACTGATCGCGATGAAATTTGGTATGCAGATAGCCAATGGTATGGAGAAGAACATAGGCTACTTTTTATCCCGGGAAAACATAAGATCCCTGGGGAACGCGGGTTAAACAGCGGGGCGAAAGCTAGTTTGTTTATAAAATTGCTAACAAATGCTGCGATATTTATATAGTTCATGATATGATGATAAGTGGCCTAAGGTGGTAAGCGCCAAAGCCTAGCAAGAAGTAACTGAGTCTCAAGTGCAGCTAGTATTGTCTATAACAAGCAGGTAAAGTTCTAAAAAAACACAACGATAGATATAGCCTTCCCTACCAAAACATCGCGACAAATGCCGACCCCGACGGGAACAAAGTAGGGTACTTATGAGATATTCCGCCTGGCTAAATAATCATTTAGATAGCAAGACTACCGGGAGTAATCGACAACGCTCAAGTCAGAAAGGCAGATATCAAATAAGAAATTGTAGCTATCAATCTGTATATAAAAGGTAGAAACTGTCTAACTGACAGATCAACGCACAACGAAGGTTCAGAGGTAACAAAGGTTCCTCCTATGTAGCACTAGACATCGCTTAAAACCCTTAAGGGGGTAAAATAGGGGATCACAAGTAAAACCGCGAGGCAAAAAGCTAATTCTTAATAACACTCAACATTTGGCTCCGTTTACTTTACTTGGAAATGTGTTGAGACAGCCCAATCATATAAAAAACTAGCCTTCCGCCCGGCGGTTTCACCCGCGAACCCCTATTTTACCCTCATAGGGGTGGAATTTCCAAAAGTCCTTTCTTAGCGGATGCCTACATCATAATAGCTATCTGTATGCCAAATTTTAGCCCGATCCGTTCAGTGGTTTGAGCTGTGCATTGATAGATCAGTCAGTCAGTTCCATTTTCCTTTTAAATATATTTAGATTAGACAAGCTACTTTATTATAGTATAGATAATTGACGCGATTAACTAATTCATGTTACGAGTAGTAAATTCCCGCCACTAGCTTCTCTTTGGTCATTTTAACACCTTTTTGTCTAAACCAAACCGATCTTTGGCTATATAAAACTGGTTAACACCTGAGCTTCGAATCAAGATCAGCAACTGCCAAATTATAGTCATTACATTTTCTGTTGTTGATCCTGGCCGGGTTTGGAGCGTGAATACATCTCGTGCCAAACTGCCGTGTATATATCTTTAGCCGAAATTAAATCACGGCATGTAGGCGCGGTAGTGCGCTGCGCCCCGGCCGCGCCCGCTAATTACTATCACACATTTAGCATGTTAGTTTTGTTATGATGTCACGCGTGATTGAATTTAAATGGCGGTAGAATGTTTGTTTGTATTGTTTTGAAGATTATACTTTCTGTGTGGAACTTAATAATTTTATCTGGATTGATTTTTTTTTTAATCAGAGCTTAGTGGTATTTAAAATTGAATAGATCTTGCAAAAATATGTACCTATACCTAATAATAAAAAAAATATATTCTGGGACGTTCCTCACACACCGCCATCCGTTCCCAAACTAAGTAGAGCTTGTACTATGGAATCTAGATAACTGATAAATTACATATACTTACTATTTTCTAAACACATACTTATATTGATACCTATTACGCGTTGTGCTTAAATCCTACTATCTAATATATAAAATTCTCGTATCATAGTGTTTGTCGGCAAACTCTTTCGAAACGGCTCGACCGATTCGTATGAATTTTTCTTTTGTATATTCGGTAGGACTAAGAATTGACGTAGGCCATTTTTTTTATACCACTACGCGGGTGAAACCGCGGGGGACAGCTAGTAATATTATGAATATGTGAAAGTTTTGATATTAATTAGTGACTCAATCACGCATAAACGGCTGAATGGATTTGGATGAAACGTGGCACATTGTAGATCATACTCTGGAATTACATATAGCGTACTTTTTATCCTGAGAAAACATAATATACCCCGGGAACGCGGGTGAAACCGCAGGGCGGAAGCTAGTTAAATTATGATATCAATGGAGGTGGCTCTACGGATGCAGTGTTCTCATTACACGGTGTCACAATTTCAAAAGGGTTTCATAATAAGAGGCACTAATTGCAAACGCTTAGTTGTTACTTAGCTTGCTTTCGTATGTTTCTTGGTAGCGACATGTAAGAGGCCATGAGAATATTTGGTCGAATGTTTTCTGAAATACCTAATGCGAAAATTGGGAAACCGGGAATAGATTCAGAGAGAAACAACACTATAAATCTTCATGTTAAATTATACTTTTATGTCTATCTATTTTGTATGTGAGCGTACTAAAGTAGCGGCACGCTATTTCACAGCCTATATCCGTATATGTGCCAAATAGAGACAGGCATAACGAGACAGTAGAGATACCCTTAGGTCTTTGCGTTCTACAGAATTACCTAACTACATCCCTGTCATGATCCTGACTCAGTATCAATTCATTAAAAATACCTTTAGCTTTAACTTTAAGCACCTACATAAAATATGCAAATTTATTGATAAGACGACGTAAAAACACGCAAACCACAATATAATGCGCAAGTTGAGCGCCACAGTCGAATTTGGCAAAAAAAATCATGCTTTTTTCTTACAATTTTATAAATAAGTTAGCGTGTTTCCCAAAATAAACGTATTGATTCTCCTTTGGGTCGCGTTGTAAACAACAACCTACGCACGTCCCATAGACGTTTTCATTCCATTTTATTTTTTGCACCTATGTAATATATAATATCGAATGGGGTGCCCACCACACCACGAGCCACGTATTAAAATCTTGCCACCCCACTCCAAAGGGGTGCGGTGTGGGGACAGACGTCATGCACAACGCAATCAGATCGATATCGAGGACCCCACACCACTATAAAGTGCACGTCACATTCGATGCTTCATCGAATTAGTAATATGAAACTGGATCATCGTAGGCTTAAACTTTCAAAGGTCAAAGGTCGTTCATTACGGGAAGCCATTAAAGACAAAAGGTTTTCCGGGTATTTTCGCTAACCGGGCCGGGTCGGATATAAATCAGGTAATTGATACGCGGAGCTGAAATAGATTGTACCAGTGAAATGTTGCAGCTTGTAAATGTTCTGAATATTGAGTACCAACAAACTATTTGTCGTATCGTAACTCATTTTTGTTATCTTAGATGAGAGCTTACGTATTTTATGCGTTTTTGTAACGTTATTGCTATTCTTGTTCGTCGATTGTTGTAAAATTGATTTCACACTGAGAAATTGCAATAAAAATTAACTACTTCACTAAGCGTGACATTTGAAACTGTTGATATTTTTATCAATTGTATAATTTGTTATGTATGTATGTAAAAAAAACAATTATTTGTCAGTCTTTTTGTTTGTTTGTGACGTATGCCCTCCTATACCATTCACCCGATTGCGAATAAACTTTTAGTTGTTGTGCGCGTACGCCATCTAGCTAAATAATATAAATAATCGCTAATGTTCATATATAGAAAAAAAAAGATCATATAATATCAAGAAGATTATTAAATATAATATTTACATAACTGTATGCGCATGCACACGCGCACTGCACACGATGATAATATTTAAAGAATTCATTGACAACCCATATCGTTTTACACTTAGCAACCGTAAGACATAAATGAAATGGAATAATATGTTACTAATAACATTGTAATTGACATGTAAAATATCAAGTAAATATCGCACCTAACGTATTCTCGGTGCTTCGGTATTTTTTTAGATTCTCCTATGATTTATGGATCTTAGTAATCGATGAGTACCTACAAAGCATCATCACATAAAAATGTTAAAAAATACTCACGCAACTCTCCCGAATTCATCCTTTGGCACGTCCTTGTCTTCGCTGGTCTCGGATATCTTCGCCCTGAAGGCGGCCACTCGCGCAGCTATCTCCTCCTTGGGCAACCTGCGCAACCATACGAGTGACACACTCATTATTCATCCAAAAAAGATGTATATTTTTAACAATATACAGTGCGCGTGCGCCTCTGTACAAGGCTGAAACATTCACGTGTATCCGCTGTGGAGTTACGAGTGAAGATCGCGCGCGACTCGAACGCGGTGCAAAATCTTTTAACCATTCTTCAGCGCAAGCGCACCTGAACCTACCAATGCATGTTACGCCGCGCAGCTATAACAAAATTGAATTACTTTTCTAAAACAATAAAATTTACGATAAGACGATGGTGACGTGCCGCTGTATACTGAACGCGTAACGGGACTGCGTTGAATATTCTATAATAGGAGGGTTGCCCTAGTTGCGCTCCCCTGAATTATTGATTTGACTCCGGCGCAAGGGTCGGTCGTCGCCCCTAAACAAGGGTGCCGACCTATTGATTTAGTATAGTTTACGGGGGCTACGAAACAGTATTATGAAAAAATATAAACAAGGACTATTTTATTGAGCGATAAATCGATAAGTACACGTGCCTTCGATTGAACATGTGTAAAACAAATACAGCTGAAAAACTGGTGCAACTTGTTCGAGAAAAAAAAAACATTATTTGTCATGTTCTTTCTATAAAAAATAATTTTTATTTTATTTTATTTATTTTGGCACAAACAGTCACTTTCACACAAAGTTCTACAGTTACAGTAAATAAGTACATAAAGACAAAGAGTGCCCAGAAGTTTTACATATAAACAACCTATGAAGAACATTGAATACAAAAATAATAATAGCTTAGATTAATGTAAATGTTAAGTTAATTAATCTGTGCAATTTTTGTTATAAATTCTCCCAAAATTTAATGTACGTGAGGGACGAATGGGCAGTCGGGCTTTTGTTATGAAATTGATTTTAGAGAGCAGTATAGAGGAATCAATTTTGTTGGTAAGAATCTTGTGCAGGGGTAATATCGTATACAGATAGGTACACCTACATTTTCTAATTATGATATGATTAGATTTAGATTCGATCTCAAGCCTAGGTGACGATTGAATTAATTAAGACATTAGCTCACATTAAATGAAAAGGCCTAAGTTCAAATCTGGTAATGACGATATTTTTAGATAAGTCATTAATTAATATATTACAGATGATCCGAGATTAGAAGATAGACTACCGACGCCGGAAGATTCAGACTATTTCTTACCGTTGCGTTACTCGCGTTTCTAGTGTTTTATGGAACTTATTAATTCCTTATAGTTACTGTAGGCAAGTAGGTCTCTTTTTTAAATATTTTTATTCTCTTCTTCTATTTTACCTTCTTAGAGGTTGAATATCAAAATATCCTCCTTAGTGGACCTCTAGGGTAGTAAATAACTCAAGAAAAAATTCCTCTAAATTTCTAAGTTCCTGGTCCACCGATTAAGGCTATGCGTTGTCTGTCTGTCAGTCAGTGTCGGAGTTTTATATAGTAAAAATGATTGCTACAACAGCATAAGCAAATTATTGAAACAGATAATAATGATTTATTGGCACAAATCCAACCAAACACAAGATATTGGCTTTATTCCATGGCATACATTTGTTAAGGTGTCTTACTGGCTTTATTGATTGATTTAATGTTTATTTATAATACCCATTGTGAATTATAAAATTGGTTTCATAGATTTATCTAATCCCTAACTTGCAATGCCTCCAATCCTCCAATCCGCCAAAGTTTCATCACAATTGGATGAATAGTTTAGGAACGCATTGAGAAAAAAACATCCTAACTAATATTATAAATGCGAATGTGAGTTTGTTTGTTTGTTACCTTTTCACACCTAAACTGCCGAACCGATCGCGATGAAATTTGGCACGCAGACAGCCTACGGTATGGAGAGGGCGATGGCTGCCACATGCGTCATACTTGTGAACAGGTGCTGCTTGTGGGGGCTGGTCTGCTTAAATTTGCTATCTATTTATTAACTAAGTTACTCATCATTTTGTTTCTTTCTTTTTTTGTGTTATAATAACACGTATATTGTCAGTGAAACTAGATGTAATAAATCTGAGTTGGTATTGAAAAGAGTAATTACTGAGTTTCTTGCCGGCTCTTCTCAGTAAAAGCAACCTTCCGAACCGAGCGTTAGAGTCAGACTATTCATAAGTGCTTGTGAAGGCCTATTTGAATAAAAAATATTTACATTTTCATGGGCAATTTTTTTTCTCGGGAACTCGGGTGAAACCGCTGTGGACAGCTAGGATAAGAAAATCCGCGCTCAGCTGTGTATGACCTGCCCTGGCCGCGGGGCGGGAAAACTAAAGTATTAATATACGTAATCATCATAAACCCTCTAGATCAAGACTGAACATAGGCCTTCTCCAATAATTTCCGAAAAGCAAATTGACTATACAGAATGATTTAACGAGACCAGTCACCAGTCTGATAGTACAAGACAGTGAAATTTGTTAAAAAATAACAAATGAACATCCATTTTAGGGAAACAACAATGTATTTATAGATCTTCAGAAAATTACGCAATTCGGAGACTCGAGTCCTGTCATTATTTAAATATGTTTTGAAACGAAGATTCTTAACGTATTTAAAAGAAAAAAATGTGTAACGAAGGCTGCGATATTGCGATAATATATTTTACGTTATTTTAAAGTGTGAGATTTGAAGTTTCCAATACATCTTTTATTTTTTAATTTGACGCCACTTTTATTAGCTTTGTGAGGCTTTAAACATACCTCTATTTACGTTCCTCGCTTAGAGGGTCTCATTCATGCACACGCCACGAAACAAATATAACAAAAACAAGCAACGTATTCAGATTACATTTGTCGGCAAATCCTCTACAATAATCTTATCTAGTTACTTTTTTTCAAAATCGTCTCAAATTCTTATTTAAACTGCTTTAAAAAGTTATAAATTTCTGAATTCGACCCTTGCAACATATATTTTTTTCTATTACAAAATAATGGTTTAGAGAAATCACACTTTAACCACTTCGAAAACAACTACTTATCTGTCGAATAAAAAATATATGCATTCAAAAAATCATTTTAAATAAATTTACCGAAACTAAACAAATAACACAACGAACGCTGTCAATTGAATGGAATTTTGATCGAATTCAGAAATTTATAACTTTTTAAAGCAGTTTAAATAAGAAATTGAGATGATTTTGAAAAAAAGTAACTAGATAAGATTATTGTAGAGGATTTGCCGACAAACGTAATCTGAATACATTTCTTGTTTTTGTTATATTTTTTTCGTGGCGTGTGCATGAATGAGACCTACGCGTGGAACGTAAATGATCTATATTTTTGTGCAATAGTACTATGGGAGAATTTTAATTGAATTCAATGGACTTTGTGATAAGAAATGTTTTAATATCACAGGAACCAAAGCATGTTGATAATAATATTTTTTTACTTATCACCTTAAATGGTTATTTAATTTAATATGTTTAAGGGTCATTTTCAATTGTAATTGCATTTTTTGTAATCTACAGTAGCCTTTTATTTTGCCCGTGGCTTCACTCGCGCTATCTTTATAATAAAGCCTAATTTGAAGTACGTCAAGCAGTATTAACCTGTGGAAGCTCCATGAGAACCTGTTTAGTGGTTTTGAAGATTGAATGTACAAACAGACAGAGAGGTGAGCATAGTGATATGTCGCTCAAAGAGCAGCTCGACTGGGGAATTACTTCCATCTTACAGAATACCGCAGCCAAATAACTTATAGTAGTGTTCCTGCGCGTCAGTAAGGTCACCAGAACTCATCGGGGAGGAGGGAAGAGTCGGCAACGCGTGAGTGAATACCCCTGGTGTTGCAAGAGTTCATAAGCTACGGTAACCGCTTACCATCAGGCGGTCCGTATGCTTGTTTGGCGATCAATGTTGTATAAATTGCAATGGTGCTTGCAATGGTGGGATTGATTGTATGGATCTGTGTGCACTATTTCTTCATTTTCAAGTACCTACAACACGAACTAGACACACTCGCCTCTTCCAAACACAACTTTCCCGAACGAATTATGGTAGTAACTGTTTAGCTAACAGGATACATAAAACTTTTAATAAGAAATTTTATGGCATAGACATTTTTAACACTACCAGCTACAGTTTTAAAAAAGAAGTAACCAAAATTTTAAACTCTGGTTTGAATTAGTTGTTTTTGATAATATAATATATATAAATAAAATAAATAAAAAAGCCTTTTATTTCTTGCGCTATCACATAAACTACATTCTTGTTTCCTAATCTATAATCTATTCTATACTTAGTTTTAATTCTAATTTAATTATACTACGTTTTAACTTTATTTTTAAGCTATTGTTTTTATATGCAAGAACCCCTACTTATGTGAGGGTGAAGGCCTCCTCCAGATTTTTCCACTCTTCCCTGTCTTTGGTTAGTGTTTTCCAGTGTTTTCCTGCTATTTTTATTATATCGATAATATATATACCTATATTTATTTATAAATGTCTATAAATAACAATTGATTCTCACACAACACATAACACTCGCGCACCCTCACATACACACACACGCACACACACACTATTACTACTAACTGCTCCTATTTTTATCACGTAATTACATTAATTTATTAAAACATAGAATAGCACGTACTGCAAAGGAGTAGCTACCTCACTAAACCAATCTCATACCTATAAAATAGTATTTAAAAATTGTAAATCCGTTATTGGCTGTAAATATTGTTTATATAAGTATATACCTAAGTTTAAACTTGTAAGAGCTGTGGATTTTGTAATAAAAATAAATAAATAAAAAAAGGATAAATCTGTTTGCATTCTGTTACTCTTTATAGATAGATCATCCATGTTCCATTCTTGATAAATAAAATGAACAGGCGCTTATGAATAGTCAGACTCAAACGCACGATTCGGAACGTTGCTTTCCTGAGAAGAGGCGGCAAGAAACTCAGCAATTACTCTTTACAAAATAAACTTAGATTTATTACATAAAATGTATCCTGCAAGACTGAGCGCTACACCATATATAGATGATCTTTTGCAATAAAATTGTATAAAGTACAAGCTTCCGCCCCGCAGTTTCACCTGCATTCCCAAGGGATCTTGTTTTCCCAGGATAAAATGTAGCCTATTAGCGCATTCAAACAAAAAAAATGATTTTGGGTTGCTCTGACATGGTTGTCAGAGCAACTGTCACAGGTATTAAGCTATATTTTAATAGATGACGTTTTAGTATATATATGCTTTAGTAATGCTCATTTCCTTCAACCATGGACCCCTACAAAATCAAGAACAATTATCAAAGATCCCTTTAATTAAAAAAAATAGCAATAAATTTCGCACCATTTATTTTAGTATGTACTACAAATACAAAAATAACATGTATTTTGTTTTCGTTATTATAAATGCGTTAGCATGTTAGATTCTTAAAGGTTGGTGTTGCTTTTTTAAAACTAAATTAGTGATATTTGGGTTGATATTACTATGGAAATCGGATTCCAATTTGTAATCTGTATGCAAATCAATATGCAAATAATTTTTTTTTACAAAATAGGAACTATTTTGTACTTACTATTATATAGTCCAGAAATGAGACTGTGCACCCCCATACATACAAAAAAAAATGCCTAAATAAAAAATAGATAAATAATTATTGCATAAGTTGATAAAAAATGTGTAAAATTCAAAAATTCCGTAACAAAAAAACCTAACACCTCCCACACCCACCTCCCACTGTATGTGTGTGTATGCTGTTTGTGAGAAAGTATATAGGTGTATAGGTATCTATTAATATAAAAAAAAAAAAAAAACTGCCTAAATAAAAAATTGATAAAAATTATAATTGCATAAGTTGATAAAAATTATAATTGCATAAGTTGATAAAAAATGTATGCAATAGCTTTACCACGGCAGTCCCTGAGTGCCACAATATTTTTTTTATTAGGGAACAGTGTGGTGTTATGTTGTGTTTGTATAGCACCCAGTTAGTAAATGAGAGAGAATCTAACTCTAGGGTACTACTTAGTTTGGGAGCTTTGAGTAAGTACCTACTCTGAGGGTATTGCCTCAATGTAAGTTGTGTCAATGGATGAAGTCATCCACTACAATGACCAGGCTCTCTGTGGTAGGTATATCGGGTGGGCTGATGGCCAGGCAACAATTAAATATTCACAACTTGGTGTTACATTTTGTCACAAATGTATGACAGAGAAGAATACAAATTATTGTGACAAAGTTCCTAGTACAACTACACAAATGTAAGAATCATCAGAGATTGAAATTGTTAGATGGGCCATGCGCTTACAAAAACTGACCACTTTTTAAGACTGTGCATAAATTGCACTGTTCACTGCCTCCTACAACGGAAAGAGTGTGCTCACTCTTCCCAATGATGACACATTTATAGGCGCCTTATGTATGGCAAGGGTGCATCTAATGATTTAAGGCTCGGAGAATCATTACATTTTCTCATTAACCAAAAGCATTGCATTTTATTTGTTTCTAACTGATCTTTTAATGAATAATCCAAAAATATGAATACAACTAAGAGACCTAACATAATAATATAACTTCTTTCAGCATCAAAGCTACTCTAATTGAAATTATTCGACATGATCAATTTACTTACAAGCTTGAAAAGGAATTGCAATGTTATTGAAATCAATACATGAGTAAAACAGCTTTAGAGTATGTTCAGCATGCAAATCGAATTAGGAATGAGATTATTACGTCACATAATGAAATTACAAGGGATATTTTTATTATAGGGGGTAAAGAAAACTGGATAACAAAGAAACTCACCCTTGCTCTTCAAGACTGTCTTCGAGTTCCGCGCATTTCACCTCAATCTTCCTCTTACGCTCATGGTCAAGAATTTCCTGATTTGGTTGTTTATTGGATGCTGAGTCCAACTTGGCAATTTCTTCTTCGGTTCGATAGTTGACCGAATCTTTGGTTTTTCGTACCGATGCCCAGTTTCTTTGAACGTAGCCATTTGTCCCTGAGCCTCGTGGCGTCGTCAAACCGATGCCATTATACATTTTACCGGTGTATTTACCTAAAAATCAAGACTTATCTCATTTCTACGTACAAATGAACGAAGCGTAATATAAATCAAAGAACTTATAACTCAGTGGAGACATAATTTAGCCAATTACAAAACTGGAACTATGTCATCCGATAAACTAGGTCACACAGGCAGGAAATAAGCTCACCATTTACTTACAAACACCTTTTAAAATTCTACACAATAAAATACACGTCCATCTTGGTCGGTGTCGGTTATGACTTTTTTTTGTGCCTGCCTATTAATAACCAGTGCTTCCACTTAAGATTTTGGTTTTTCCCTAGTTTCTTTAAATAGGGATAAATATCCCTAAAATTCCTCAAAATCCTTGGTTTAGGGAGAATAATTATAGTAATGGACAACACATAAATTCACGTATTTATAAACAATTTACGCAATCAGAAGCCGAAGCATTACTTTTACAGATTTTTGCACAAAGCATTGGAGTGTTGGGTTCTAAAATTGAGTAATTGTTTTTTAGCATTCCTAGTTTTGTAATGAATTTGTGGTGCCATAGAATAAAGTGACTATACCCTGATTAGAGAAACTCTAATTAGGAAATTGGAAGGTGTAATCTTAGTTAGATTACGATTTACGCACTACTCCCTAAATAGTTTACTATTTAGTCTCTCTAATTAGAACACTATTTAGGGAGTAGTGCGGTGGGCACCCTAAATCGGAATCTAACTACGATTACACCTTCCGATTTCCTAATTAGGGAGTCTCTATTTAATAACCAATTTAACGTATAATTATTGTGTGGTGCCTACTGTAAACAACAGGGTTACCACCTAATGTTCGATTTTTCCCCAAATTTCCCTAAATCCCTGTTTAAAAAAAGTGTGTGTGTGTGCAAGTCACACATGGTAGAAGTGAAACTTCTGAAGAGTCCCTCACTAAAATTCTGACGGAAGTAACGCTTACTAAAAACATTGTTTTTCGCTAGCTTACTTCATACCTTTATATTTTAAGATGTCAGACATTAATTCAAAACTAAGAAGATAAATGGCTAGGCTGTATGAGCTAGAACCCTTTGCCTTCCAAAATACGGGAAAACATAATAAAAGCAACATTGCGCGTAACCGAAAAACGTGACGATTTGCTACAAAAATTTCTCCCATACGTCGATAAAGAAGTTTCATTTCAATAAAATATCCCTAACCCATACATAATATCACCTTTCCCTTAAATAGGGAGAACTCTCTAAACGTGGAAACACTGCTTAATAACTAAACCAAAAACAAGTCAATGATGGACATTTTTCAATAATTGTCTATGCGGGCTGTCATTCTAGATATATTTTTAGTTATTGATATTTATATTTTGTATGTCTTCTCAGTCCAAGTGTATTTCGAACCGGTGGTAGAATCATTTTCATTGTATTGTATGACATTGACACTTGATACATTGTTCCCAACTTAGGGATTTTGTCCCTAAATTTAGGGGCTACAAGTATTAAAAGGGACCTTTTTAGGAACTGGAATATTTTGGGGATTTTTTTAGGGATTTCAAATAAAACTTGCAAAATCGAAAACAAGCATGTGTTTTCAGTTTTATCACAAAGGAACGCACGATATGAAACGAGTGAACTACGTGGCGTATTGCCGCATTCATTAATTTATGTCATTCACTCACCTCACCTCATTCACTCACACCTTCATTCATTTTTGTCGTTGACGACAAGTCAAGCAAGAGGTCTTGTTAGTTTATGTGATTTGTTGTGACTATTTGTGTTGTGTCGTGACTTCGATACGATGTCTATAATTTAAAATTCTTTTTATGGATTTTTAGGGAAATTCAGAAAAAAACTTGGGGTTTTTTTTGGTATGGGTTGGTAGCACTGACTTGACAGAAGTAAAGTGAGCACTGACACTGACTGTGAGCGAGCAATTGAGCAAACTGTTTTGAAAAAAAAATTAGGCTAGGTTATGTTTATTTACATTTTTCAAATAAGTTGAATGACTACAGTAAACCTAATCACTAAAATATTTTTTCTCAGTTAAAAAGAGAACATAGTCACTGGTTTCCTTAAACATGCTCGATAAAATTTTGTATAATACGGTTCTTTGCCAAACATTTTCACCTTGTGGCAAGTATTTAGCAGCCGGTAATATTTACGGCCAAATTGCGATATTTGAGTGAGTATCATTCGCTAGAATACACTTCATAGTTTTAATTTTGCCTTCTAACTTATATCTATAAAATGTCTTATTGTTATGTTATATTGTTTTAGCCTGGATCGTATAATAAAACCTGTACTAGAACTGATGACCTCAGATTACAACAAGCCAAAGCATATCCATACATTCGAATCTGGCCATCAAATATGCAGTCTATCTTCTACAGAAAAGTTCTTGATCATTGGATCTGTAAATGAAATCTCTGGTTGGGATTGGAAATCGGTATTAAATGCTAAATTGAGTAAACCTTCATGGGCAATAAAGATACCGTCACTGTCATCCTTAGAACAGTCCGATGTGAATAGTCTATGGTTGTCCAAGGAGGATGGGAAACTGTTTGCGGGATGTGGAGACAACAATGTTTATATGTTTAATTTGGAGGATGGGAGTTTGGTGTCCACTTATAAGGGGCATAGTGATTATATACACTCTGTACATGGCAAGTAAGTAATATTTATACTACCCTATTGTGTTAAATCCTAATGGGAACCATATTTGGTAATGCAATATAAACTAGCTACAATATTGTAAAGAATTTATATTTGGTTGCTGAATTGTACTGCACTCGGTGGCAGATTTACCAGCAGGTCAGCCTGCAGGTAAATCCCCGCTCAGGTAGGGTGGCAGATTTAAGGGGGCGGCAAATTTGCCCCAATTTTTTTTTGTCTTACAGAAATAACAATGTGTAATATGTTTTACACTTTCACTACTTAAATAATATTTTTGTAGGTAGGTACTACGTAATTTGCGTAGTCGTATTTTGGTTGCGGCGCGGGGACAAATGAAACTTTTGGTAAAGCGGGTGGAAAACTATCTAGGCTTATTTTTTCTTGATTTAAAAGTTTAAAGTCAAGAAAAGATAGAAAGCCTTAACTCTTTCGTGCATAGAGTCTGAACTAATGAACAAGTTTTCATACAACGATAATATAATACAGTGGCAAAATTTTAATGGCCTACTGGCGGCAAATATGTAAATCCGCCACTGAATGCACTTCTTTAAATAATTAATTTCAAAATCAACTAATTTAAACTAAACAATTTAGTAAGACTAAGAAACATACTCATGCTAGAATAATAAGAAAAAATGTTCAAAAATAATAAGAAATGAAGAGACCTGCATACTTCATTTAAATAAGATTTATTACCTGAGCATTATTCACACTGTACTTTCTGGCACAAACCAATATTTACAAAACAAATATATTTTATATAGAGCCTTCTTGGACCAGTTCGTCTTAGTAAAGTTTTCATCACTAATAATATATATATTACAGGAACAGTCAGATCATTACTGCCAGTGAAGATGGGTCCGTGATGCTGTGGGATCTGAGGACAGGCAAATCCTATAATAAATTGGAGCCACACAACAACTGCAAAGTAAGCCGACCTGACATAGGCAAATGGATGGGATCTGCTTCCTTAGGAGATGATTGGATAGTGAGTTATTATATTAACATTGTTATTGCTTAGTAAAACTACAGGGATCATAAGTGACTATAAGTTTAGATATTGTGATATAGTTTTAATTTATTAGAACATAGATCCATATAGCAGTTAATAAAATATTTTCACACATTTGGATACACTCTTTATCATAGAGTCAATTTGTATTGTAAAATAATGGTGTTGACTCTACAACATTATTTTTAGTATATTGAGAAGAAGATTTAAAATAAACTCACTCCCACATAAACAGTCAGTCAAATAGTTTTAGTTCTTAACTAGATAGGTATAATTGATAGTGAGAGACAGGAGCCCAAACTTGGTTTCCCTACGGTATGAGTGTCCTGACTACCTTTATAGGATGTACCTACAATTATACATTTGTATGTGAGGAACAGACTTACCAACGTCTGTAATTTTTCTATTTAATAAATAAAGTCGAATTTTAATTTGAAGATCTGAACAAAATTAAAAGCAGTTGTAAATTATTAAGCTTCATCTCCATAAGTTCTATTCAAACAGCCATAATACATTCAACATTTACAATAAGACTTTTTGTAAAACATTTTTTTTCGTTTCTCCTTTAGAATCGCTAAACAAACTACTTTCAAACTAATAAATAATGTATTTAGTATTACAATATCTTAAAATACCTATTGCGTTTTGCAATTTGCAATTCAGTAGCTATCTAGTTATTTCATAAACCAATTTTGCCAGATATGTGGTGGTGGACCGCGTTTGGCACTCTGGCATCTGCGCTCACTCGATGCAGTCACAGTCTTCGACATCCCTGACCACGGGATCCACGTGTCTTTCTTCAACGATGACTGCGTTGTAGCCGGAGGAGCGGCCAAGCACCTATATCAACTCAGCTACTCTGGGGAAGTCAAAGTTGAACTGCCCGTATCAGCAACTACGGTATACTCAGTTATAATGAGAACAAGCCCTAACAAAGTGTTAGCTATCGCTGGGTCAAGCCCCGAGATCGATTTATGTACCACATTTAATTATAAAGACCAAGTGTTGCATTTTCGATAGGTAAGTTATTTATGTTTTTTAAGATTGGTAATAAAATAAGATGAACACAGAACAACAATTTATTATTTATATTAAATGCACACTCACCAGAAATAATAAGCTATATTTTTTTCATTAAACATGGATAAAATTGCTAGGTTTCAGTAAACTAAAATGTTCTCCTTTTGTAAATTACTAAACAATGTTTGTAGCAGAATATTAGTCCATTGTGAATGAATAAAATTATAACACCTTTACTCAAAATATTATGATTAGAACTTGAATTTTATTTTGAGTCTAATTTTATAGTTTATTCAAAAAAATAATAAAAAATCATCTTCAGTTCCACACTCTTCAAATTCAACCTTACACTACACTGCTTCTACTGTTCATTATAAGAATTTCTCTTTAACGTTTATGCCTGTCAAAGAAAAATATTTTTTTTATAGTTATAGGCAGAGATTTAAATCATTAGATGTGCCGTGCGCTTGCAAAAATGTTCCACGTTTCATGACTGTGCGCAACGTGCACCGTTTACTGCTTCCTACAAGCAACTACGACGTAATGAGTGAGCTCACTCTTCCCAACGATGACACAATTTCGTGCGCCTTATGTATAGCAAGGGCGCATCTACGATTTAAATCTCTGGTTATAGGTACAATAAGATTCATCTGTATTATTATACAATCGATTTAACAGGTGAACCTTATTGTAAGGAAGTATGATTCATTTTTCTTTGATATCACAAACTTTGTCGACCATACACTCGCATACTTATTCTAGACTATCAAACGCTGAAGTCCCTTTAGATGTACAATTTCATCAAATATACCCATGACCCGCAACCGAGGCCGGTATAAAACCTTGGCTCCCATCCTTCTTCTTCACATAAAACCACTCGGCGTCCACATCAGTTTCTACCCCCACCCCTTGCACTAAAACCACCACATCACCTTGCTGGACAGACAAAGTTCTATTAAACTCACTCCCTTCATAATCACTGTTCACAACTAGCAATGTATGCCTGTTGACTTTCCTTTTGTCTAACTTATCGATGTTTGAGCAAACTGATTTGGTCTTTAAGTAAAGAGTGTCAAAGTCCTTTTCAGCGCAGGAGTTTTTAGGTTTTCGTCTGTAGCGGTTTTCTGAGCGAGTTCTGCCGCGTAGTTGTTCTTTCTCGTTGTCGGTGAGGTTGCCGCAGGGGCGAGGGTAGATGTCTGTGCTGCTCTCCCAGCACGGAGTCTTTTTTTGAGATGACCTGGAAAATGAGAAGAACATATTTAAACTGTCTCCCAAAAATGCTTTTAATATTCCTCTAATGATCTTTGTTATAATAAATGCGAAAATCTTTCCTTTTGATTTGTATTTATATAGGTTAGTTAAGCTAGGGACAGAACTGATTTTGATGTTAATTGCCTGGCATAATAATTTGTATTAACATAAAAATACTTGACTCAAGACTCAATAGTCTTGAAATCTCCATAAGTAGATGTTTATATAATACTTTTGCTTTAGCATTTACATTAGAAAGTGTGTAGTGAGTGACCGTCTAAGATAATACCAAGCATACTAAGCGTCGAGGATTCAGTAGAAACTGACTAAAACCACAGTCTATGTAACTCTTACAGTCGGCCAACGGACACGTGGCCACAATGGAGTAATTACGAATGCCTATACAATGCGGCATTTCGCGTGACTTCAAACGCGATAGACCACTGTGCTAAAACTATAACGGTTTTATACATTCCTGATATAAAATGTAACCTATTACCCTCCTCTATAATGGAGCTATCTAACGCAAAAATAAATAATTATTCAAATCAGAACAGTAGTTGCGAAGATTACCTTCATCAAAACTTACCTCTTTATAATATTAATGTAGATATAAAAGTAGATATGTACTAAGAATGAAGATTGAAACGTTACTTTGTAATGTCAGATATGATGAAAGACATGAGGACCTATATAGCCTATACAGGGTTATGTTATTTGCTAATAATATAGCTTTTGATAGGTAATTTTTTTTTTAAACCGGTCCGTAGTGTCAGTTTATTCGTTACGAACATACAAAAATACAAATCTTTCCTCTTTATAATATTAGTGTTGATTAGTGTGGATAACACAGTTAACAGTTAAAACTCACCTATTAGGCAATATACCCAAAGGAAGACACGCGCTATACAGCACGTAGCCTTCATCACCATGTGGGGTCTGAGCGTACAGCCACTGCTGGTTCTTGAACACCGCGTTCACCACCGTACCCAGCGGTAACGTTTGCTCCTGCTGGGTCTCCTTCTGCGTCTGGTATAAAATGCTCGGGTATGCTATCACCACGGGGATGTTGCCCGGACTGTCTATTGTGGCCTGAAAGTGATAATCATCCTTTACTCATCCTATACTCATATACGCACATTTTTTTTTTGCTAAGAGTTTATGCCGATTTCTTATAGGCCACTAAATTATTTCACATACAAACTGAGGTGTGGTAAAAACCCTTTAATAGGGGAGGAAAAAAATACCATCAGACTATAAAATTATTGTTGTCCATACAAACTTTATCAACCCCTTTCTCCCCTTAAGGTATGAATTGATTAAAACGCCGAAACATGTGTCACAAGTTTCAAGTAAATTTTATCAGAAATATACTATTTTCCATACAAACTTCACTTAGGAGTAGAATTTCGATAAACCTCTTCACAATGTTAATTTTTTATGCCGGGAAAACATTAGATCCCTTGGGAAAGCGGGCGACATCGCGGGGTGAAAGCTAGTACGTTCAAAATGTACGATGAAAAATATATTTTTCGCTGAAGGAAAATGATTCACAATCTACATTTACCTACCCACGATTAAATGTGTTCTAAGCAATCTCAGTTAGTTAATATATAAACAAATTGAAAATCCCATTACTTTAATACTTAAGAGTTTACCTTTTACTTAATTTTACTGGAGAGCCTAAAGGTCAAAGACGAATTACTCCACTATGACTTAAGGCAATTTTTCAAAGCCTCCCATAAAATATCGCATTGTCGGGCCGAATAAACTGGCGCAATTAACACTGTAACGTTTAACTTCAACAAGATATATTGTTGTTTTAAATTTAAAAAAACATGATCAATGACTGTTCATGCGTGAGAATGTGCAAAGTGCTCTAAATACGTCGTAATAAGGGTCACTATCGTTAAAAAACAAAATTGCCTCGGATAATCAGTTTGCTCTCTATACCCCGACATTATTAAACCTTCAGAAAGAATGTCGAAAATTGTAAATGACGTGCAATTTATGCCTTGTCCAATTTTGCACCAATTTCGTGGCTTGTGTTGAACATTGAGTTTCTGCTCCAAGGTAAGGCACAAAAAGCTGTATGTACATCGTAATGTCATAATAACATCGAATAAATGAGTAATGATCGAAATTTACTGGTGCATTTAAAATACCTTTGTAAATTGTATCCGATATTGTATGCCGACGTAAGATGAATTACTTTTCCATAAATTAAAAGTATACCTATTATACCTTATTTTTAACAGTCTCATCTTTATATCATTTTTTTTCATTATACAAGAAGGAAATCCTCGTCTAATATAATAAAAATAATTTACCTCGCTCAAAAAACTGTCCAAGTCCTTGATATCATATCCGAATCTAGTACTATCTTTTCTACTTCTCTTCTTTCTTCTATGTCGATGCCTATGTTTCCTTCTAGCATACTCTTCGGTTCCTACACTAGTATCGTCAGAATAAGTGTCCTGTCCGTTCACAAACTCATCGCATGCACTTTTAAATTTAAGATTATGGTAAAATTCGTTACGTCCCACTACCCTATCTTTCACTTCCCTGTTCTTGCACTTTCTAAGACGTTCGTTATCATTGAACTTCTGATTGTGACGTTGGTGCTTGTCCACTTCTTTTCCCATCGTGTATTTGATCCTTTCATCATTTTGTAACTTCTCCGTTGGCACTTTATTATTTTCCAAGTTTTCCTTGAGCACCCATGTAAGAGATATCTTGGATTTATGACGGAGAGCCAGCGGCGTCGAGTGCCACAAGCCCATGTCTCTGATCTCTGTGTACTCTGCTTCAGACTCTCGGTTGTCATCCGCGTCGGGTGCTATCTTGCAATTCGCGAGCAGATCTAATACTTCCCATGCTGGAACGTCGATCTGTCAATATAATTAATAAATAAAATAAGTAATTCTAAAATCTTAGTTAAACAATATTTTGAAAAGTTAAATGTTTTGTATTTCTGTTACCGTATTATTTAATCCTTGACTCCGTTCATGTTGGCAATCTACGACGTCATTCTCGCTGTAGGGCGGCGGTAACTCTTTGAATGTGATTTCTTAAAGTAAAATAGTAAACGTTTTAAATTTACAATCGGTCGTAACTTACAAACGGCGGATGCGATTAATAACGAGATTTATACCACAGTCAGCTGAGCGGATTATTGGGCATGAATAATCAACGGGCAGTCATAACAATGCAAGTGGGCGAGAGCGCGAAACAATGCGCTCCCCGGGGGATGCGCGCTCCCGGAATACTCGCGGCTCCCGTCCCGTGCGGTGCGTTCACCACCTCGACTTGCCGCGACCGAACCCCGCGCCGGCGCAACGCATAAATCCACGACACGCGTGCCGCCCACCGTCCGCGGCCTCGCGCCCTACACTGCGGTCCTCGCACTGATAGTCTGATACACTATCGACATCACCCTCCTCTCAAATCTTCGAACATTACATTGCGCCCATGCGAAATAGCCGTCGAAAACGCCCCGGGCTACGATTCGCAGCCGGCCTTCAGAGACGGATGAGAAATAATATGAATAAAATTAATACTATCTCTCTGGACCTTTAAAGGGAAGCTAAGGGAATTGAACGGTCACGAATTTCTAATTGCTAGGTGCTAAGCGCCAAACAATGAGCTCCGAGCTTCCGACGTCCGAGCGGGTGTTTTTAACACTTCTCACGTTTTGTCTGTATTGTTTCACAGTATGTTTAGATACAGCACCTGTGTTTATATTTCGTTATCTTGTCAGGCGCCTGATTTGTGTTTCATTTGTACATTTCATTTCAACTAATTTAAAGAAATACAAGTGACATAGCCTTTTGTTTCCACTGAACTTTCACAAATGTCAAGTAATTTGGCTCTGCTAAGTGCTCGCAATCCTCACGCATTTATTTACTAACTAGCTTTTGTTTATTTTACTTTGTTATTTTGAATAAACTGTCTAAATTACAAATATTCTCGCGTTCCCTTTTATACAAATTGCGGTCTAACAAATAAACAGACATTTTAGTTTTTATCATAAGACAATAACTTTGGTTACATGGCAGAATTGTGTGTTTCGAAGGAGTATACCAATAATGAATAAGAATAAGAAAACATTTATTGGACACACAAATTCAATGGTAGGCAAATAGAACTGCGCGGGCGCACTATATGATTTTGTACAATTAGTATCTCACGTACCATAGATATTATATTCAATGGAAACTACTCTTATTTCTCTATCAAATCAAATGTAGGCAGTCACTAAAAGAATTTAACAAACCATGATTTTAAACATCTTTAGTTTTCTCACTTTATAACAGGTACCCCAAAAACACATAAAAGTACATTATATAGGTATTATTAAGTTTACTATAATGTAGGTAATAAAATCCGTCAAGTATAATTTACTAATGTATAAAACAAAAAACAAACATAAGAGCATTTTTGCGCGCTTTAAATCGTTTATTGACGAAAATAATACCGCCCACGCCGCAACGTTACGAACATTTTGTTAGCCGCAGACGGCGACAATTTTATAACTTTCTTTATTTAAGAACGTGATAAAATAACCTTTGATGGCTATAATATTTTACGCGTTTATCACATTCCACGAAATAAGAAAGTGAGACTGCAAACCAAACATGTCACGTTACTCCGACCGGCGCTAATTTCACGGTGCTTATCGCGTCTGGCGTTCAACGCTGAATCGTAATACTAAATTACATAAATACTCGTACTTCATTATTACAAACACATTCGCTGTGATATCACAGCGATGTTGATAATTGTACTGTTTGATAATCGCTAATTAAACTGCGTCATTTTATAACCCTGCCATAGACCACCCACGGAAAAAACAAAACGTTTGTTATTTTTTTTATAAACCAATGTTTTTAAAAGAATTCCTAGCATTTGGAAAACAATTGTCATCACGCGCTTGAAGCCACGAATACTTCTCATCGTAAAATTCTGTGATAGGTACCTACACGATAAGATTTTACGACATGTTCATAAAATAATAGATAATATAAGTAGGGATTTAGTATCCTTAAAATGTTGCAAGTAAACTGAGACACTATCACTATTTATGTTCGTGTGACATTTCGTGAATTCGAAGATGTTTATCAGTAAACACCAGAGTTCATATTTTAAAAGATTTTTTTTCATACCTCAAGATGCGTTAAAACGGAAGACAATGCGTTTTAAGGCGAACTCACGAGCATATCGCTATGAGGGGAATGCGTCTCACAATGAGCTGGAATGTTGAGTTGCGCGGATCACGGCACGACTGCCGAAAACGTGCGCACACGCATCACACCGTGACACAAATGCGCACGCCCATACTGCCTTTTTATTATTCCCTAAATATTTTAAATTTCGAAGACTAACAGATTTCCTTACATACCTATTTATGGTGGAGCCAATTTTATGTCTACTTATTACCAATACAAAGTTCTAATTGGAAAATAAAAATAAAATAGTAATGGAAAATGAAAATTAGCGCTAATCTGTGTATATAAAAGAACTCCTGACTGACTGAAAGGTGATAATAATCAACTCAGAGCCTAAACCGCTGGTCCTAGAAACACTAGATTTGGAGGATATTTTCGTTTTGTAAAGAAGGGTTGCACTAAGAAAGAATTTTCCGAAATTCAACCCCTATGGGGTAATAAGAGATCGCCAGTTATTCAATATAAATTTAGCGGCAAGTGGCCGGCATAAAATCATAGTATCAAATAAAATTTCGAATCTAAACTAGCGATTAGTCGAAGCATATTATTATAGAGATCATTATCTGTAATTCATTATGTTACTCCACGAAACGAAAATATTTTTTTAAAGCAACGCCTACACGATATTATATGTTACAACTATTTATTATCCTAACAAATCATAAGTACTTGTTTATAAGCGCTTCTAATGAGGTGTTAAGAATTAATATGATTTATGTAGACATTCCTATTTGGTCGTTGGTAAGTGCTTGTTATGAAACCTAACTTGCAGATTGACGCTAGTGAATTTCGGAATGTCATCTGAATACTTGCACAAAAATACGGTCAAGTGCAGTTTCCCAATTAGTTTTTCCTGCGTACCACTTCAAGATAGACCTCAAACTCGCGTAGATACCTACCCCTAATTGCAGCAATGATAACCCAAAACGATCTTGATGATAACTAATGAAATGAAATGAAAATATTTTTATTCAAATAGGCCTTCACAAGCACTTATGAATAGTCTGACTCTAACGCTCGGTTCGGAAGGTTGCTTTTACTGAGAAGAGCCGGCAAGAAACTCAGCAATTACTCTTTTCAAAACCAACTCAGATTTATTACATTAAATTATTTATCTAGTCTCACTGACAATATATGTGTTATAACAAAAAAAGAAAGAAAAGAAACAAAATGATGAGTGACTTAGTTAATAAATAGATAGCAAATTTAAGCAGACCAGCCCCCTAAAGCCTACCAGCCAACTAAATAAATGAAATCAGTATTTTTGACATCTAATGACGGTGAAAATTTGTTGAATGTGACGAATGTGCACGATTTTCTTTGCTCTGAAAAATCTGCTTGCTCTTTGGTCAGCTTCAGTCTCAAGTCATCTTCGAGTTGAGTGTATATTTACACTGATCAATTAAAAATATATTTGGGCATTTGTTTTTTATTGATTAAATTATCTTAGTCAAGAGTTTGCCGCGCGTAACCCTTGATGCAACTTCGCGTACCCCCTGGGGTACGCGTACCACTTATTGGGAAACACTGATCTAGTTGATAACCTCAGGCGAAAAAAATAAAAATTATAGATTTTTTTTATCAATTTCAAAAAACAAGTATGACTCCTTACAAATTACTTGAGTTGAGTTCCTGTGGTTGGTACGAGATAATTACCAACAGAGGATTATAGCTATAGTTCCATACCGCGTAAGTAGACTGTCGCAAAGTTTACAGGAGGGTTAAAACCTACTAATACAAAAATAAAATTTTGTGCATTAGTTAACGGAGAATTAAATGGTCCTAAACACTAGTTAGGCCGAATCGTGTTTTAGAAAAATCGTTTCGTAATTTTAATTTAGGACAGTGTATTTACTTACGCGGGATTTAACAATTCTAATTCCGTAGTATGAGTCTATCAACGAAGTATATTATGTAACTTTTAAATTATGTTAAACATAGATATTTGTAATAACTCGATAAATATCTATGATTCGAAAACTTTGATGCAGTTTTCACAGATACTTTGGGGCTTCCTTGAGGAAATTATCAGGTATGCTGTGCATAAAAGGAGCTCAGCAGTAATCATTTTAATGAAACAAGTCAGACCAAAAATAAAATATTGGAAGCATCACTTACCAAATGATAATATTGACCACAAAAATGGACAAATTAGTTGTCCGTGACTGGGATTTGCGAATTCGCAGGTGGAACCAACCACTCCACTGTCGGAACTGGGAGGGCAGGATAAAATTAAGGGTAAGTGTAGGCAACCGATAATTGCACCGTGAGAACGCGCCCCGCTGCCTGCGCCCGCGCCGCACTGCGTCCGCGCGCCGACAGCACAAAAGTAGCCATCTTTTTTTTTAGTTTCGGTTGAAGCAGTGAAAGTTATTAGAAATAGAAAATATTTCAATTAAGTATATATGTTTTTAGATTACTTAATCATATCGAACAGACTCGATCGATGCCGATAATAATGTAATGCAATACAACAGATTCGCTTACATAATCGATAGTGTTATGAAGGCAGGTATTAAACGATGATTTATCGTCGATTCATGTCAAGAGTATAATTATCGCGATATATTATGTCGGTAATTAAATATTTAATTCCGTTGCTGACTCTACTTCCCCTATGGATCTACAGAGGATTGCACGCAGCAATTGGCGAAAAGGTAAAATTGCTGCGCGGGCGCATTACTTGGTCCCGAACGAGCACGGCGCGCCGCAGCGTCCGCGCATAACATAGTACCCACGTTACGGTTGCCTGCACGAATGATGCATCTTGCAATAAAGATTCGTTGTACATTCTTAGATTTTTATTGCATCGTGGAGAGCTGTCTATCATTAGGAAAAAGGTTGTTTTATATAATTGTCAAAGCGAAGGATTGACGTTCTCCGTTAAATTAAAGAGGTTCCTTCATAATTATACGATTTAAAAATGTACGTTAACTGTTAGTTAGAGTTAAACGTACATACAGCTTTTCCTTTTGTCTCAAAAATTACACAAATCGACTTCAGTAAAACGTTCTCATAAATCTGTCACGTTTACCAGAAAAAGTTTTGCGGCTCGCTGGTCAGCTGAGGAAAGTCATGCTACAAATCTGTTTTTTTTTACTACAAAATATCTATCATTGTTTGCTGCTCTTAAACCAACAATAGAAAGCGAAATTTAATAGATGGGGTCAGTGGAACGCTTTCCTAATGTCGCAAAACACACTAGTGTGACCAATAGGTAATCACAGATAGTAGACGATGATTCGTCACGGCCACCCGACGCGTCGAGTGCACTCATGTTGTGCCGAGTGGTGACATCTTTACAAAATTGACTCATATTATTATGTTTATATATAACTACGTTGAACGTTGGTAGCTTTGTAAATCTTCATTGAAATGCGCAGTGTTTTATTCGATTGATCTGGTTTGATGTTGACCAGAGGGCTGGTTCATCCTTGGTCAAAGAGCCTTGCGATCCAACGAGGTAATCCCACCAGCCTATTGGGCACTTTACCCGCGCGGGCAGCGTCGCTAATGTGCACGCTTCCGTCATTAACACGAGCTAATCTAATCCCAACGACATGACGTGCTCAAGGAAGAGCCCGTCCATTCTCCTTAACTCTATGTCACCGATCATTCGTCTCAAATGACTAAATCTTGCATAGCGCAATATATGCAATCAAGCGCGCACGGCGTCGGGGGATACAGCAAAGTATTCACCTTATAATGATCGACTTAATAATTTCAATATTCATTCACTGTTCAAACGTAGGGACCTCATTGATCTTCAGTTTTTATATAAACTATTTCGTAACAAAATCGATTGCCCTCAGCTTTTGCAAAAATTTAATCTCAAGCCATCTCTCATCTAATTTTCCCACCACTGCGGAGAACTACTCTTGGTCTTAACTCGCCAATACCAAGACTTTGTAACTTAATAAATAACAAGGTCTATATAGACATCAATTATCAATCACTTGCCTCTTTTAGGAAATGTACCTACTGGAAAATGTTAAAATTAAGTAATTTATGTTGCATGTATATTTATTTGATATTTTAATATTTCACCTGCTACTTATATCATTTTATGTTACGTTGTTAGTGTAAGATTTTGTTTTGTCTTAATTTTTTATATACATGTTGTGGTTGCCTATTATTAGTTGTGTACATTAGACTTATGATTGTTTTTATACATATTTCATTGTGCTCATATTAATGTACCGACTGTTGGTAAACCTTTTAAAATAAATAAATAAATAATTTATCTTAGAGAACGCTATTTGTTGTTGATGTAAATTGGACGATGCAGCTCGGATTCAATGGCCGCTGATACCTTTATTATGTCTCTTTGTTGTTCCGACATCTAAATGCTTGTCATTTATTTAAATTGTCGAGATCTTGAAGATTTTGCACGTGGCTATTTACGAAAAGAAGATTTTGAATGTAAGTTTTGAGTAAAAGTTACGAAGTTCACGATTACCCCGAAAAGGTTTGTTTATAACATCTGTGGCGAGGTTCAAACGTATCATTAACAATTCGACGTAGCGATGGTATCATAAAGCGCGATCATCGCTCGTCGAATGCTTTTCGGTATCCACACGGAATTCCTTCGCCGGCATTCGGGAAACTGATTAAAATTTTACAAAAAAAAAGCTTTAAAGTACGATAATTTAAGGTCAAGAAGGAGCGTGATCTCGGAGCGGTGGATAAAAATTATTTATTTGCGTGGGGCGCGGCAATTAGTGGGGCGGAGCGCGTCTGCGCGCACGACCTCTCGACCCGTGGCTGCGCCCGCGCCGCCCGCGCCGCCCGCGCCCAGCCCGTGGACACTCGCCCTGTCACGGTGACGGCCCAGCGAAACAATTTCGAAATTGCAATCGCTTTAACGAACAACGTACATAACCCACTTTTGCATATAGCTTTTGAACCACAGTTAGTTTTACATTTACGAATTTCTGGTTTACTGTCCGTAAAACATGATAGAAAAATATTGAAATATACACTGAAAGATATTCTTACTCTATGAAAAGACATAAACGCGTAATTATTGTGCAAGGATGGATTTAGTTTGTAGTAAGCTTCGTAGTAAAACACAAGCATTTACTTATTATTTTTTTGTTTATTTGTGCGATGCTTATTAGGATATTATTTTAAAAATATTTGAAGGAAGACAAAAGCCAACATAGTCCGACTTTCCAAAAAATGTAAGCTTGCTGAGTTTTTTGCTTGTAACTTCAGTAGCTTCGACGTTCAAAAGTGCCCTCCTAGAGCTTAAACTGAATAAATGGTTGTGACTTTGACTAAGCTTTCCCCTTCTGTAACATTCCAGAGGTAACCAATAAGTTTCCCGAAATGAAAAGTATTAAAAATTATTATTATTATTTTCTTTCATGTTTTCATACAAATCCGTTTGACCTATAAAAGTAGAGATACATCCACGATGGTCACATGCAACATTTTATTATAACGTTCTCAAGATGCAATTATGATACATCGTGTATCGATCGGCGCACGCGCACGCATGCTCTCACCGACACCGCTCGCCGACGAAATGTGGGCGGCGCGAGTAGAAATTAACTCGACTCTAGTATCAGATACCGTGTAGTGTGTCTTTTGCTTTTTTTTTATAGGGTTCATGCATCCAGAACTAGCTATGACGCCGATTAATTTACGGGCACAAGATACCTACGCAACTATGGTATGCAACCTATGCATTTTGCAGTGTTGTAGAATAGTTCGTACGGGATTATTGCAATCCATTACATTATTTAAATTATTAAATGGATATCAGATTTGAAATTGTTTTTTTTATTGTTATTATATTTAGCAATTTAAAAAACATATATAAAATATTCTCTAGTCCGCGGTTTCACCCGCGTTCCCGGTATAAAAAAACGAAATAATTACTATATGATGGCCGTGTGTAACAGGACGGACAGATATTTGTGTGCATGAACAAGTCTGTTTGTACTGAAAAATATCTGGTTTCCATAGTAGGTAGGTTAGGTACAAGCTCTGCTTATTTTGGTTCAGATGGCCGAGTGTGAAGAATGTCCCAGGATATTATTATTATTAACTAGCTATCCCCCGCGGTTTCACCCGCGTTTCCGAGAAAAAAGTAGCCCATGTCCTTCGCCATACCATAGGCTATATGCGTACCAAATTTCATCGCGATTTGTTCAGCGGTTTAGGCGTGAAAAGGTAACAAACAAGATCACATTCGCATTTATAAAATTAATTAATAGTTAGGATTACATTTAATTTTGACTAATGGCATTCTTAATCTTAAACTTGACTCCAAAAATGCTCCGCATCCATTTGCTGACTCCATCCGAAGAGCTTTACTTTGTGACAATATTGTATATGTTTTTTATTGAAATACAATATAGGTTAAATTTATCAAAAAAAAAAAATTGATGAAGATTGAGAAAGCGAGTAAAATAATAATAATTCATAGATATACAGAATGAACCAAATGAATGCCCCCTGGAGGGAATGTACCTTAAACATTCTTTAAACTAAAGAAAAACTTGTATTCAAGGAATTTTGATAAACCACCTGCCTGAGCCAGTTTTATGTGATGTAGTATCACTATTATAAAACAAAAGTTATGACGTTCGTACATTGCATAAGCTCTTGATGAAACAATGCCCGTTAGGTCAAACTAAGCTATGCATCTCTCAGTAAGAGATTGTGGTAGGTATAATGTGGTGGTTTGTGGTAGATATTTGTAGTAGGCTGGCTACAACCCTCAAATTGAAAATCTGTCGCCAAGCACCAACTGGTTTGTACTGGCACTTGAGAGCCGGTTGCCTTCTAGGCTTTATAAAGGTCGGAAACACCTTGGCAATCCCACTGGTATGCTAATATTCATAGGTGATGGTAGCCACTAACCATCAGATGGACCGCCTGCCTGCTTGTCAGCTCTCTGACATAAAAAAAGTAAAAAGGTAGCTTCCACAATTAGTATTACATTAGTAAAACATTTAATGGAAAAAAAGCCAACATTGTCAGATTATCCAAAAAACAAAAAACACTAAATAGGTATATAAAAAATGTAACCTTGCTGAGTTTCTTGCCGGTTCTTCTCAGTTGAAGGCGACTTCCGAATCGGTGGTAACTTCAGTAGTTTCGACGTTCATAAGTGCCCTCTTAGGGCCTAAACTGAATAAATGGCTTTGACTTTCACTTTGAGTACGGTTACTTCACAAGGTGTGAAAATAAATAAATAAAATTGGTATAGGCTACTTTCGTTTGGAAGACAATTTTTAATTACCTACCTGTCAATTCCAAAAAATTATCGCGAAATACTTCGTTTTGTTTCATTTATACTCATCCTTCTGGCAATAGATCAATGCTACGTCTATGAGTTTAATAAATAGAAATGATGCAACTCACTCTCTCGGAACCTGTTGAAGATCCTCTTCATGGTGAGGTGAACGTCCCGGTAGCCGGCCAGGTGCACGGCACGCGCCCGCGCGACTAATGCACGGCGCATGCGCACCGGTGGTGTGCTGAACGCGCGTCGCGGATGGGTGCACACGCGCCGCCCGTCGTCGGTACCGTCATCTTCACCGCGGGTGGATAAACTTGCTATGGATGCCATAGTAATATTTTGCATGGAGAGGCTTTCATTTTGGAGAATTTCATACTTGTCCTAACTCTTGGAAATCTTCAGCTTACGTGGCTTTACAGTTTTGTTGTCAAAAAGTACAGTTAAGATAATTACTGTTAATTATTTTTGCAGGTAGTAGAACTCTTAGTGCAGAGTTCGCCCGGGGAAGTACTACCCACCATATCTAATTCCGCCGTGAAATAGTAGTGCACTTGTATTACTGTGTTTCGGTTAGGAGGGTATGGGAGCCGGTGAAATTACAGGCATAGAAGACTTAACAACTTCATGTCTCAAGGTTGGCAACGCGTGAGTGATACCCCTGACAGGGAAAATGTAATATTGTATTTTCTTTGCCGGTGGTGTTATGATCGTCTATAGGCTACGGTATCCGCTTACCATCAGGTGGGCCGTAAGCTTGTTTACCACCTAGTAGTATATAAAAAAAAATACTGTCTTCCCTATTTAAATAAATTCTAATTTATAATAAATAATAATTCTAATAAATAAAATTGAAATTTCTGTTTAAAAATTTCGAAATAAAGGCATTTTTTTATACTAAAACCCACATGCGTTTTTTATTTTTGTTTGTCTGTCTCTAAAATGGCAGAACGGATTTTCATGAAATTTTGTATGTACCTACATTGCCTATACTTTCACATCATGGAATAGGACAGTATTTTTTATCCCGAGTACACGGGTGAAACCGCGGGGGTTAGCTAGTATAAAATAAAGTATAATTTGAATACAGTGTTGGCGAAAATTCAAATTTATTACAGTGTATTAAAGTCCAAAGTAACTACTTCGAGATTACAAAGGGCCCATCCATAAATTACTATAGATATTTTAAAGTTTTTCGCTTACAGTTTCGCGTTTTACGGTAACGTAAGGTTTTAGGTAGGTACTTACGTACGTAATTTATGGATTGGCCCAAAACGACCGTTTTGCAAATAAATTTGCAAGTATGAACAAAAAGCTCCAGACCCCGGTAACTCAAATGGTTGCTTAGTACAGACACCAGAGAAGTGAACTGTGAAACCATATTGTGTAGGCGGAAGTGCGCTCCACAAAGCGCGACCATGCGGTATGGTGCTGTAGATGCATGCACTTTTTAACCGACTTCAAAAAAGGAAGGTTACAATTAGTATAGTAATTAATTCCAGACACTTTGCTACCGGCATTACGTATGGGTTCAACATTTTGTTCTATACTCATAACATAAATGTGAACATCCCCCTGAAACCGCATGGAAGATTAGATTTTATGAATAAAAACTTTTTATGTAATTTTTTACTGAAATATTTGCAATGTTGCACAGACGTGCACGTGTCATTTTTTACCGACTTTACTATATATTGACATGATTGACATCTACCGATTGTAGGTTTATATTTACTTGTATGAGAGAAAATATTGATTATAAATAATCAGCAATGATGGACGAAGAAGAAACAACGCCCGTGAGCCCTAATGTGGAATCCACACTTAGCATTTCAGATCACGATTCACAATCTAAGACGGGCAAAGCCACCTTCTCCTTCATGGAGAAAAGGCTAACCTACCGCGTGGTCGTCGACGGGGACGATGTCACGCCTGACGATATCATCGATATGGAATATGTTACGATGGAAGACACATTCTCACATGCGGCATTCATAAATATACCGCGGCATAAAAGCGAAATCGGTCTTAAACAGTCAAAATCCAAATCGCGGACGGCCGTAGACGGAGGTATGAAGGTATACGCCACCACTATCAACCTTGACGACATTCATATCGATCACACACTCAACACCGAAGAAAGTATTATATCCGCGGACGACGTTCTGGATCTAGCTCCCTCCGCTTTCTATTTACCAAAAATGCTACCGATCAATTCGTATCCACCGGAAATCTTTGTCGTTCTTAAAGAAAATGAAACAGTATTTTTATTCGAGATGCCCAGTTTCTCCTTTGAAAAAGGTTCCGCAGAAGCGACGCAAGTCGAAGAGGAAAACGATTTCTACCAGTATATCACAGTCGGAAAAGGTCGGAATAGAAAAATGGTGGCAGAAGAAACTCAAACGAAACAATGTGTGACTCAGACTCGACACACGCTAGCTACGAGACCGCAGAAAAAGAATGCGATAGCTTTTGCGTCTATGTGGGACATGCACGACACCTACGCTCGGCTAGCGAGAATAAAAGCTGAAGAAAAACCCGACGAAATGGTAATGTACCAGTCGGCCTCACCAAATATGTTGAGAAAAAAGAAAGAAACTGAATATTCATTGAGGAGAGGTAAATCATTTGAAGAAATATCTTCGACATCACAATTTTACGACGCGGTACTTTTGACCGAGCGGGTACTTGCTACGTTAGAATATGGGGATGCGCAAAAGAAATTTCGTGGTCTTATTCGATTCGACCCATTAGCACTAGATTTAATTTATATTTATACGATGAAGCCACTGTGGACGTTCGACTGCGAAGTGACAGCAAACCGACCCATTACTAGCATATCTTTTAATCCTTGTAACGAGAACATCTTGGCTGTCGGTCACGGCAAGTTTGGCTTTGCCGAATCTTACAGCGGTCTTGTTTGTGTTTGGTGCACAAAAAATCCTTGCGTTCCCGAGAGAACGTTTAAGTTTCAGGATCCATTGACGTCTGTGTCGTTTTCTGACAGGAATCCAAATTGGTTGGCTTGCGGTTTTGCAAATGGTGACGTATTAATATTAGATATCACTTCTTATTCCGTAAAAGCGATAGCGAAAAGCAAACGAGATACGAATCCATGCTTCGAACCGATATGGGTAACAAATTGGTGTCTGACAGATAGAGATACCGAATACGTGATGACGGCTTCTCAAGATGGCAGAATCAGCCGGTTCACCAGCACGAAGACTCATGACTTTATATGCGCGCCGATGATGCGCATCTCCACCGTCGAAGGGAAGATGAAAGGGTTAGAAACTACTAAGGCTTGTATGAATGTGGACGTACCTATAACGAGATACCCAGCAGCGCTCTGTATGAAGTGGCACCCGGAAATTCATCACATATACTTTGTGGGAACGGACGAGGGCTGTATTCATAGATGCTCAACACACTATCTCAATCAGCACATTGATGTATTTAGGGCTCACTCTGGTCCCGTGTACTCTATAGAAATTTCACCTTTTATGAATACGTTGCTAGTGTCGTGCGGTGCTGATAATGCCATAAGACTTTGGTTGGAGGGGATGGATGACGTCATATTGACGTTGAGTTGTCCGTCGGCAGTTTACGGGATAGCTTTCTGCCCGATAAACGCTACGGTGCTTATTTCTGTGAGTGGTAACGTGATGTCTGTATGGGACTTACGTCGGAAAACTCATATACCATGTGCTGAGTACAGTTTTCCTCAAAATGTGGTGCTGACGTATATAAAATTTTCTGCATCTGGGGATAATGTGTTCGTGGGCGATACCGCCGGACGCGTCCACACGTTCCATCTGGAAGATACTCCCATACCACCGTTCTATCAACGTAAGATGCTCGATGAAACAATAAAAAAAGCTCTGTTTACCAGACCCCATCTCTTAAAGCAATTAGAGAAACTGGAGAAGTTTAAAGAGCGTCATAATAACTACTAAGTAGTAAATAGTATGTAAATGTTATTATTGTGAGTAGTACAGGACATAAAGTATTTAAAAACAACAAATTATAATTTTAGTTTTATTACAGTCATACAAAACATGCTATAAAAGTATTTATCTTCTAATACATATAATAAAATTGTAGAGTCCGGTGTGTCTGTACGAAGAAGTACTAAAGAGGAGTAATAGAATATAAACCAACCATTTTTAGAATTATTTTCTGTCTGTCTCTCTGTTTGTTAACACACATCTTCGGAACTACTGAACGGGTTTGCATGTAGTTTTCACTGGTAGACTGGATGTTGAAAAAAAGTTATCGTCGTTTAAAGATTTTTGGAATTTCCTTTGATACTTTTAGAAAGTTACATAGCAACTTATCACTTTTCTAGAAGTTTCTACAAGTTAATGCTTGGCTTGGCGCTTCGAATAAGTTTATTTCATCAAAATCGGGTGAAAGGAAGAAAACATATAGATATTTTATAAAGTCTGCGCGAGCGAAGCTCGTATAAAATAAATTAGATTGGATCCGTCGTTGTACAATAAAATAACAGAAAACATAATCTACTTCGACTATTTTATATTCATACACACACCACTATACTTGTAAGTTTTCTAAAACAAATACCTAGTAATTAAATTTTGGGTATCAATGCTTTCAGGGGCAGGGGCAGGGGCAGACAGAGCCCCCTAGATTACCAATGAATCCTTATTCTGAGGTAGAAATCATCTCTTGCTTCCATTGTCTACTAAAACACGTGTGGTAAGGTACTTTGTAGTACACGTTCCGGCAGTTGCACTTGAGAGCCAGTTGCCTTCTAACCCTTATAAAGGTCGGCAATACAGTACAGTACAATTTCCATTATTTATGTTATACTTTAGTTTTTCTTTTTTGTATGTTATATATATTTTCTTTCTTTAATTTTTCTAAATTTATTGTACTATATTCTAATTGCAAATTATGTTTTTTTATAAGTTCTATATTGTGTATGTGCGTCCATTTCTTGTAAATAAATGTTTTTCTTTCTTTCTTTCAATACATCGACAATCCCATTGATATCAACTTCTGAACTCCAAAATACTTAGTCTTCATCAGTTAGTTCATGTAAGTTGGCACCTAACATCTCAAAGTTCGCTCTAAGTCTTGGAGGGTACCGAGTATCGGTCACCCATCCAGGAACTGGCCGCTTGGATTGCTTCACCACAGTTAAACCATAAGCGCTTTTGCTCCCTTCGGTATTTATTGTCCATCTGCAATAAGAAATTTTAGCTTTTGTAATATTGTACCAGGGTAGATACTCTATGATTAATTGCACCCTATGTATGCAGGTACCGTTTTGGGAAATCATTCACACCCGGGTATTTGATCCCAAACCAGATTATCTGATACACTAATGTGTTTGTTATATATTGGTACCGACTGAGCAATAACATGTGTTCATGCACACATTTTTTTGTTTTGAATGGGAATCGAACTTTAACAAAGTACCCAAAGAAATCCAAGAACAATCTGTGCATAGATTTAAGAAGATAGTAAATAGAATTTATGTAAGAAAAAGGTATGTACTATAAAGTTTCTGATTTTATAGATGACAAGAACGCAATTCAATAAATTGTTCGCTCCGCAGGTTATTGTTGTAATATAAAATTAGTAAATTTATACTTTATACCTACTTCTAAGTGCATATATGAAAATAAAGATAATCCCCCTTATTCAGACCCATTAGGATGCCATACCGATCGGAAAGGACGAATTTATTTCGTTAAATTTAGACTGATGCTGTGTTAGTCGCAGAATTAATTTGCCGCGATGGTGTACCGATCGACTGCCTCATTCCAAATGGAAGTCTGAAATGTAAAAATTAGAGCCATACTCTTCAGTAGACTACTCAATATGTTTCTCTATCTGATCGGGACTGCAACCGAGCAGGTCTAAATAAGCCCGCGTATTGGTGGATAAGCACATCTCTCGTTACGCATCTCTGGTGGAAACGTAGTCTTAGGCCTCGCTTTAAGCTATGAGAATGCGTGTTAAAATATTATATTAAAACTAAAGTCAAAACGAGTATTAAGTACCTGATTATCAGATTGATTCAAGAGTCTATTTATTCTTGAAGCGCTTCCGGCTGCTGTACATCTCAAAACGGTTCTGGCGCGCCTCCTCCACTTGAGCTTGTGTTGGCAAACGCAGGTGCAATAGGTTATCCTGAAATTTAACATTAATTGGTTAAATCTACTATATAAAAATAAGTCGGGTTTTCCTTCCTGACGCTATAACTCCAGAACGCACGAACCGATTTCCACGGTTTTGCATTCGTTGGAAAGGTCTCGGGCTCCGTGAGGTTTATAGCAAAGAAAATTCAGGAAAAATTTCAACCGAAAAGCGGGAAAATCTTTTTTCACATACAGCGCCATCTCTGATACATAGCATGTACTACAAACCAATATTTTAAGTAGATGACGCCGGTGCGTAATTCGGGACGAGAAGTGCATCCGTTGACGCCGATAACGCGACACAGAGATAAAGCCTGGCTTATTAGCCACATTTTAACGTGCCGCTTGCTGAGCGCTTATAACCTATCAACACCTTTTTACATATAACTAGCTTCCGCCCCACGGTTTCACCTGTGTTCCCGAGGGATCATATATTTTCCCTAAACATAAGAACCCTCGGGAGCGCGGGAGGTTCCGCGGGGCGAAAGCTATTAAAAATATATACGAGAATATAATGTTACAAGTAGCTCTGCTACCCGTGCGAAGCCGGGGCGGGCCGCTAGTATCAAATAAATTAAGATCCTAAGTTATGGTCCAGATTCCAGGATACTCTAACGGATATTAAAAATTCACATACAAATAAATAGGTTCTTATAGTTTTTGTATGGAGACTGGTAAACCATCTTAAAAAAATCGTGATTAAAAAAACAAGTGTCATACGATAGAGAAAATTGTAAGGAATGTTCTAAGAAAAAAATCACGTAAGATACACCAACAATAACAACAACAATCAATCATGTAAGATACACCAAAACAATGTCTATACTACAGGAACATTACAGAATACAGTATTATTAGACACAGATATGCTGTTATAGTTCTCTACCTCGTATAATACACACCTTTACATAGATATTAGCAGAATTTCTAATTGCAGCTAACAGCGTGGCCTGCCGGGAGCCGGACGCGGCAGGTGCTCCGGAGATGTCCCGCGCTTGTCGACCGATCTCGTCCGCCAACTTGTTGATGCGTAGGCTCACTGTGATCGAGTCCGACAGATGGTACTGGGTCTCTCCGTTCATTAGGCTTTGGTTTATCTGTCAAGTTGATTTGGTAGATGTAGCATTACGATTTGTGAAAATATTGCAGTTTGTATAAACCAGGGGTCACCAACTAGGTTTATTAGGGGTCCGCTTAAAAAATATAAAAGATTATCGCGGTCCGGTTGGTAGATGCTGACTGGCGACCAAGCTTACATCCTTTCCTACAAATCTTACTACTAATATATCAAATTATTGTTTGTTTGAATGTGTGCGGATTAAATAAAATAACTATGTGTAGGTACATTTTTGTTTAAATAAAATAAATATACTAGACATATATAATTACTAGACACAATAATTACTGTTTCTCGTTACAATATAAAAAATATATTCGTTGTTATAATATTGTTAAGATCACATCACAGTTACGAAACAATTCATATCAAAGAAACAAGAATTAGCTGAGAATAGTTATTTGTGCAACAAGAGAGCAAAGTCGTTTTTTGCTGCGAGTGCTGATTTTGAATCCTGAGTGTGGCGAGGGATTCAATGGCACGAGATGCAAGAAACTTTGCTCTCGTGTAACACACATAATTTTTCACTTCAGCAGCGAGAACTCTTTAGGAGATAATAAATATTTACAAGCAAAATCGCATTTTGCTCACTGATTTCAGGCAGCAAAACGTGTAGGTTTTGAGCTACTGAAGTGGAAAATGTATTTTTGGCCTCGAACTACATGCTTCATGCACACATGATAAATGTTTTCTTTCTTTATATTTATTTATCTTTATTGAAGGTTACATCATCAAATATATACCCCACCCCAAAACAAAAATACACCCCAGTCACATTAGCGTTGTTGCAGACTCTTAGAAAAAAAATAGAGCTGTTTATTTCCACAATCTATTAATTACAATATATAGTCCTGTGTTACCACAATCTCACCATGGTAAGTGATGATGCGGCCGAAGGTGGTAAGCACACAAAGCCTAGATGCAACTGGCTCAACACGCCGGTAGATGTTTGGCGGCAGTTTTTTTTACTTGAGGCTAGCAACACTGGTAATCATTATCCAAACAAAGTAGGAACCCTAACACCGTGCTATGGTTTCCTCACGATGTTTCCTTCACCGAACGAAAGCTGAAGCTCATTGTATTCGAACCTACGACCATCGCCTTAAAAATGTGTGTAAATAGTGCTATTTGTGTATATCTCTATCAAACTTACCTTATTGAAGACAGCAACGACAGGCTTGGACTGCTCTATCAAGTCCCTCAACGTCTGATGTTTCTCCACAAGAGGATAGACCACCTTATGCCTCTCTCCCTTGATCTTCCTCAGCTCGATTAAACGCTCGCAATTTTCACACAATCGCAGCATTTCATAATACTTGTTCAGGACTTTAGATTGTAGGGTGTCTATTGCGTTTGGGCATAATAGGTGTCCTGTAAAACAATTATCTTTTTTATTAGGGTCCCGTACCCAAAGGGTAAGACGGGACCCTATTACTAAGACTCCGCTGTCCATCCGTCCGTCTCTCACCAGCCTGTATCTCATGAACCGTGATATTTACACAGTTGAAATTTTCACAGATGATGTGTTTCTGGTGTCGCTATAACAACAAATACTAAAAAACAGAATAAAATAAATATTTAAGGGGGCTCCCATACAACAAACTTATTTTTTTTGCTCGATATTGATAACGGCAACAGCTAGGCGCTTGAAATATTCACAATAATCTAAACATAATAAATCTAAAATACTTAAACAGATATCTATTTGAACTAAAACTCTATCACTGACAGACAGACTAAACTGGTGGACGAAGAGATTCGAATTTTTTTGTGGAAATATTCCTTGAGTACCCTGGGGTACACTAAGAAAGGGTTCGTCAAAATTAAAGCCCTAAGGAGGTAAAGTCAAGGATCGTAGGTGAAGCTTCAGGGTGGAATGCTATGCTGTATATACTGACTCGGAGAAAATATTAAAAATAAATTATTAAGACTGCGCAAGTGGTGCTGCGGGTGAAAATCTAGATTAAATTAAAAGATACTGAATCAAGTAGATTGGATAACGGAATAAAAAAAATATGATAAGCCTTTAAATCGCTAACAATGCTTTCCGTAAAACTGGAGGGGGTGTGGTTAAAATCAAACCTATAGGTATAATTATACAAACTACTTTATTCAAGTCAATGTCTACAGACATCGAGTTTGTTGACACATGACTGCATGTTTTTTTTTCGGAGGGGTAATCCCCAGTCAGACCGATCCATAGATACACAAAAAAAAACATCTGAGTCCGAACCGAAAGATCTCTGTTATATAAAATGTTACATACGAAAAAAGAAGGAAAGAAAGAATCGTTGAAATACAATATTTATGTAGGTATGGTTTGTAGTTTTAAGATAGACAGCTGCACCTGAGAGACAGTTCAAAAAACTCAGCATAAAATTAAACACAAGCCAATACATAAATAAGAAAAACTTACGGGTTGCCTTGAAGTCAACAATCTTCGTACATTTAGTACATATTACAGTGCTACATATTTTGCAATGGTATTTCATCTTTTTCACCAACAAATTGTTGCACGAAGGGCAATGTGACTCGGTTTCAGATGGGAAAAACTGTAAAAAAAAAAAGAAATAATGTCACTATACTGACAAGGTGGCAAACGGTCCGCTTGGAAGGCCTACGCAGACGAGTGGGGACTTTAATAGAGCAAACACACCCTAACAACTGCATAAAAGAACGTACATAAACAGACTACATGTTTTTAATGATAAAACTTCGCAGCTTTTGAGAATAGTAACTCGTTTGTACAAGCCTTTATGAATAGTAAAATTATTAGATCATCCTAAGTTAATAATTTAATTGGTAGACAATTATATAGACTGGAATATTAGTTTAATAGTTTTTGCGGTTGGAATGATTCATCATAAACGAAAAAACTACATCACTTGTAGATACCTACAAACATAATTTGCATGTAAATATTCAGTGAGAGCTTAGAAATGAGACTCTTATTTACCATTTTTTTCCATACGAAAGAGAGTTGAGTATATAGAAACTGAATATAATTTTACTAAAGTATGTGAGGCTAGAATGTGGTCTGAATTGAAATGCTTCTGATAATAACCAGCTGGAAGAGCCTTTCTTCAGGTGCTTGGCAGGTGATTTTTGACTTTGTGGAGCCTTACACTACTCTACACTAAAACATGCTAAAGTTCCCTCACGATTTTTTATAATGTTCTAACGTTATTTTTTTAATATGTATAGGTACGTCTGTGTTCGACCACAAGTTTACGGTAAGTGATGATGTGGCCGAAGGTGGTAATTATTATAATGAAACTAGCTTCCGCCACGCGGCTTCACACCGAGGGATCTTATGTTTCTCGGGATACAAAGTAGCCTTCCTCGATAAATGGGCTATCCAACACTAAAATAATTTTTCAATTCGAACCAGTACTTCCTGAAATTAGCGCGTTCAACCAAACAAACTCTTCAGATATATAATATTAGTATAGATTGATTTTAAAGTATATATAATTAATTAAGTATTTATTATCATCTTATTTGCTGTGAGTTGTGTTGTGGTTGGGACGTATAAACCACAGGATGTACAGTTTTACGATATGGTCCCACTATGCTACACGTCGCGTCGTCACAGTCATTTTGGACTAAACCGCAGTAGGTAACTATATCGAAGCGGTTTTCCCGTCCACATCACATGTCTTGAAATCTTTTGTTACATTACAGACCAACAATTACAAACTAGAATGCGAAATGCAAAATACGAGTTTTTAAACGCTTACGTTTGTGTTACGACCCACCTGATAGTAAGCGGTTACCGTAGCCTATAGACGCTCATAACACCATGGGCAAAGAAAATACAATATTATATTAGGGGTATCACCCACGTGTTGCGAACCTTGAGATATTCTATGCAACTCTTACAGTCGGCTAACGGACACGTCTAGACAGACCAAACGTGCGGGGTTTGCGGGGTGAGAGAGCGAGCCCAAGCTGCCATACACTCGCTTGGGACACAATGGAGCAATTACGAATGCCTATACAAAGCGGCATTTCGCGTGACTTCAAACGCGATAGACCACTGTATGTAATAGGGTATTTTACTATATATGAGAAAAATGTACAATTTAGATAGCTTAGGCAATAAGCAGTCGGAAAATGTTAGTTTTAGTTCATGAACTAACTTAATTAATTTTGGCCATCCAAAAAGGGAACGCTGCCAGCCTGTTGGGAACCTTGCCTGTCGACAGCAGCGAGGGCTTTGAGGATGTTTTCTATATATCATAGTTTGTATTTTATACATTGATTGTAAATATTTGTGGTAAATAAATTATTGATAAAATTAATTTCAAAGTTTTCAGTTTTTTTAATCTGTTTCTAAACAAGCGAAACAGTAGCCGCCATTATAATGACGTCGGTGCTGTATGTAAACTAAAAAGTGTCAACTGAAGTATTATTATTATTATTTTTACACTAGTATTCATGCATTCAGGAACAGCACACTAATAAAAAGGATGAGAGCTCATTTTTAATTTATAAAATTTTATAAGTCCAATTGAGACCAATATCAGCGCATTTATTTACTTACATCAAACTACGCGCGAAAATTGAAAATGTAAAATTTAAATGCATTTTTATGGTACGTGTTTTTTTGGTGGTTTATTAGCGTCTTAGGAACGAATTGAGACACTTTTCAAAAATGGGTGTAATAACCTATTACGCTGTGGTTCTACTATCTACAAAATAATATAGTAAACGCTAAACGCAATCGTAGGTACTATGGGTAGGTTACTAACAACAAAACCTCCCTCTGGTACTCAGACATCGTTAAATTGTATACCTATCACAAACTTTTTCTACATCATGGCCCGTGTAGGCTAATTGTCGTCATCTTCTTACCAATTTCTCAAAGACAACGCTAACCTTACACTGGAGGTGTTATTAGTCCAATTTGGATTCTCCAATCCGCATGATATTCACATTCAGAAAAACCACACATTTTATAAATTACGTCACATTAACTGTGTAGGTAAACAAATAAAATATTATTAACTTACGCGTAAGTTCTCAGCGTGCTTCTTGATCCATTTCATAGTCAATATGTCAATCTTATTGAATTTCTCCACCAATTCCTCCATATCCCGATCTAGAGTTTGTATCTTCGCCGATCTCCATATCTTGAACCCGTCCATTACACTCCTGGTCACTCCCAGCAAATATCTGTCAGGAACAACCTCCCATTCGTCGATTTCTAAACTCGCTTGGATGCTGTCAATCTTGCCGTTCTCTCTTAATCTGGCCATTTTATATTGAACTGATTCCTGGAGTCGGAAGAACAACGAAATTTTAATATCCTACTAACAACTGTATGTGTATGTTTGTTGCCACTCAACTCCGTAATGGCTGGACGCATTTGGATGAACTTGTCACAGATATAGACTTTGACTAAAATATAGGCTATGATATAGGGTACCTACTTTTTATCTCGAAAAAAAAACGTGAGAACTCACGGAAATAACCATTATATTATTATGTTGACTACAAAAGGTTAGGAAATAGAGTAATTCGTATTTAATATCCTTCGAGAATTGGGTTTTAAATAATAAGAAAGTGGGAAATATTATCTAACTAGTTGCTCCTCGCGGTTTCACCCGCGTTCCCGAGAAAAATAAATGTCCCTCTGAATACCATAGGCTATCTGCGTGCCAAAAAAAAGGTAACAGACAGACAGTTACTTTCACATTTATAATATTAGTATCGATGGGTTCGGAAATAGGATCATGCTTTACTAATTATGAACACTTGCTGACGCAATCGTATAATTATACCTAGACATAATATAAATCACTTGTCATTTCACAATTTCACTCTTTTTAAACCTTTTTCAATCAATTCTTCAATCATTCTTTGTACTTTATATTTAATTTCGTTAAATGTTTATGAGTGCATTATTATCATATTTATTAGTTTATTATTGCTTCTAATTATTTATTTGAGGTATTAGGATTTAAAATTATTAAGTAGTGTATGTTTTTCGTAGGTGTACCTACCCACTGTAGGAAATCGCTTCAGCGATAAGGCCACCTGAATTTTTTATAATTTGTAACTTCCGTGTTTTAATGTATCTATTGTCAACAATAATAGTAGATTGTATCATAAGGGAGCAAAATAATATTCAAATTCAAAGTACGTCGCCCGAGCCCGTACTATTTTGCGCCCGAGTGATACAATCTACTTTTCATCACCCTCTATGAGAAAATGAAAGGCGTCTCATATTTATTGTAATATATTATTATTTAATAAAACATAGAGTAACAACTAAATTAAAATTAAATAGTATCTAATAATAAAACAACTAAAAACTTATATTTACATTTGAGACATTTTCGCAATTATGAAAATTTATTATTACAGTTTTATTTTATTCAGCCGGCGGCGCGACTATGCTATGGGCCGTCGTACCAGCCAGTCTTTATTCAAACAATATTTGCGTTCGATTTCTTTGGCGCTGAACACTAAGATGTTCCAAATTCACTTGTTGCACTTATCACTATAAAGAGGATTACTGCCCGCTAAAAGTTTCTTATAGAAAACACCACCTTTGGAGGGGAACCAAGTCATCCTTTTCGAATAGATGGGATGGAAAGTATATTTGTATTGTATTGTATAATATAGTGGTACCTACATTATTATCAACATATGAAAGCTTATCGTTATTCCAATAATGTAATACCCGAATCAAATAAATAAAATGTAATAAAACTAATGAGAATATCGTAACAACCACTCCACGAGCTATTGCAAAATGTAATGCCATATGTATTGTAAATACAAAAATACCTAAAGTAGTTTTCGTATGTAAATATGTTAATATAGAATGGCAAAATTTAAGAAATTATTCTTATATTCTATATTCATTTTTTTTATATTATGATACGTTAGTATATAAAATGAAAAAGATAAAATTTATTGTTAACAATTACCTATATGAGTCAGAAGATCGTACGATCTGAACCCATCATTATCGAGGTGGACACGTCATTTTGATATACAGGGTGATTTTGTAAGTAAATTAAGTTAAGTATTGCCAGTGATAACAAAATCACCCAGTATTTTGCATATTGTTCTCAATAAAATATTTTATAGATAAAATCGGTAAAAGGTCCACCATACCAATTATTATATTTATTGTTATATTTATTGTTAAACATGGTAGGTACTTAGTTTATGTAAATCAAGGACAAACGTGAAACCATTGTGTACTGGGTGACTTTTTTGTCACTGGCAATACTTGCAGGGGTAGTATAACATGGGCTATCTGCCAGAGATAGTAATAAATAATAATAATATTTTTGGGACATTACACCTCACACACGGCCATCTGACCCCAAACTAAGCAGAGCTTGTACTATGGAAGCCAGATAACTGATATACAACTGCTAATTTTATTTAAAGATAATTACACCCAGACATAGGACAAACAGACATGTTTATTCACACAAATGTTTGTCCTGAGTGGGAATCGAACCCACGACCTGTGGCGCGATAGATCTTGCCAACCACGCCAAAACCGGCCCGCCAAAATCGGTCCAGCTGTTTAGGAGATTAGCCGGAACAAACAGACAAGCAGACAGACAGACAAGAATAGTTTATTTGTTATAAGAGTACCGTATAATTTCATTTGAATTTAGTAAATAACTGTTATTTTGACATTACAAACAGACACTTTAGTTTTATTTATTTGTATGATAGGATAGTTTGTATACATGAAGTCAAAACCAATTTCAGTTTAGGCCCTGGAAAGTCATTTATGAAGATCGAAAGTAAATGATCATGACACTGAGGTCATGCATGTCATCTTAGACATATTGATTATTTACTTTGTAACACAAAAGGCTTATAACTCTTTTTAGGGTTCCGTACCCAAAGGGTAAAAACGGGACCCTATTACTAAGACTTCGCTGTCTGTCCGTCCGTCTGTCTGTCTGTCACCAGGCTGTATCTCAAGAACCGCGCTGGCTAGACAGTTGAAATTTTCACAAATTATGTATTTCTGTTGCCGCTATAACAACAAATACTAAAAACAAAATAAAATAAATATTTAAGGGGGGCTCCCATACAACAAACGCGAAGTTTTTGCCATTTTTTTTAGATAATGGTACGGAACCCTTCGTGCGCGAGTCCGACTCGCACTTGGCCGGTTTTTTTTTAATTTTTATATGTAAGTATAATTAATTGTTACCCATAACTATAATATTAACAATACATTAATTTACATAGAACAAATACGGCAACTGTTTATTGTTCTTACATTCTATCAAATTAGCACTCCAGTAATTCCGCAGGTGATTCACTTCATCATTATTGTATTTTGCGCAATGTTGTTGTTGTTTATAATTATAAAGTAGGTGACCAAAGAGCTGGGGCTTACCTTGGGTAATGTTTATTAGTCTTGCAATTCAACGAGGTAACGTCGCCAGTTTTTTGGGAACCATGCCTGCGGTGGTAATCTAAACGGAGTATACTGGGTGATTTTGTTATCACTGGCAATACTTGCAGGGGTGGAAGTACTCATCAATGTGAACAACTTTTATTATAGGGCTAACTCTGATATCGCGTAAAATAATATGGTTGCTTCATACATTTTGGTCGAGTAGGTATTGAACTTTTGTATGGAACAGCTGATAATTTTTTCATGATTTCACAGTTAGTCCCATAATAAAAGTTGTTCATTTTGATGAGTACTTCCACCCTTGCAAGTATTGCCAGTGATAACAAAATCACCCAGTATTTTACCATTAATTGCTTGTAAACATTTTGTTACACTAGGTAGTTTAGTTAGTAAACCTTTGTTTTTTTTAACAATTTTTTTAACTATTACAAAGCTAAGAGCAATAATTTATACTTAGTTATGCGTAAAAAACCTGCCTTAATGCGTCTACGAACGAGACGATTTGTCTGACGATCGGTAGGGCCGATCGGTAGCCCAGGGACCCTACAAATTGAAGTTAATTGAACTTGTCAACTTACCTATTGACATGCCAATTTGTAGGGTCCCTACCGATCGGCCTTACCGATCGTCGTCCAAATCGAGTCGTTCGTAGACGGCTTTACCCGAAAAACACATACGCATGTAGGTACCTACTACTATTAGGTTCGATATGAAAGTTATATTAAAACTAAAAAGTTTCAAATAAACTCTATGTTATATTTTCTATATGAATACTATCCAAGAATCTGCTTTGAAATGAGCTTATATAATATAAATAACCTTATCGAAATCCGTCCAATACTTTTTTAGGAAAATGGTAATACACAAACTGACACTCAACCTCTTACCTCACACTCATAGGTAGATAGGTACTTAATATACCGTCGTTGTTTCTATATACACATCACGCTCAAACCTTAAACATTTTCATTCACTGTTTACCCCGAAATCACTCAAAATTAAATCGCCCCAAAATTATCACGTTGAATCATTGAATCACGCACTATCGTCAAAAATTCAATCAATCCTTACCTTGTCAACACCCTTCGTTTTCATAATACAACACAAAGAAAACATAATTAGTAATTACTTCTTGAAATACGTGTAAGAGGTTCGGGAGCTAAAATTTATATGTCCAAACGAAGTGAATCTCCTAGTATGGGAATTACACAGATGTACTATTATCAAACAAAACCACAAAATGAGACCATATGCAACTCTTCAAGTAAATAGGTAGGCTCGATAGCAAGACTTTACACAACTACAAAGTGGAATAACATTTAATGACACATATAATTGACGTAACTACTGTAATCTATATACATATTATAAAATAAAATAAAATAAAATACATATAATAAAACAGTAGAATCCGGATCGCGGATCCGCGCCTCCCCAAAATCTATGCAAAGGCATTGTAGATTGCTTCCATTCCAGGATCCGCGGCGGTGCCGTGTGCTCCGCCCCAAATTTTACAAACTATACGCAACATTGTAAAAAAAAACAGACAGAATAACTACACATTGTAAGCTATAAGACAACAATAAGCTTAGAGTTGTAGTTTCATGTTCCATGCATTCTTCGATTTTATTTCAGAGTTAATATTACTTTCTCTAAAGACCACCTGTTCTTTCCATTCACCTACGTCCAGCCACGTAGGATATAATAATAGGTCGAGTCAATCTGTTCATTTATCATTTTACTAAAATGCTTTTAGCAAGAGCCAAGAGAGTATAACCAAGGGTACAGTTGCTTTGAACTTCATAAGTGTCTTCGTAGTGTTTTCTAAACTGAATAAATGGTTATGAATTTGACTTTGATAAACTCTTATCTCGGAGTATTGAATTGATTATATTTAGCCATGAAAAATAATTTTGTCAAAAATAAAGGCCCTCTACAGGGATTTTTGACTCTTATTTATGCGCAAACGTCTGTTTTATAACACATTTTATAAGTCATGGAATTCCGGTAGATCGTCTAGTCTAGACTAGACCATAGACATTCACAAATACATAGTCCATCGACATTAGATCGTCACCATGTGGTTGGGTTCTACGTCAAATACGTTATTTTCCTCATCATTTTATTACACATGCAGGATATATTACGTATGATATTTATTATTATTGTTATATAAAATTATAAACAATAATTCATTTTACGTATGCTTTTTATCTATGGAGCGGATGCACGTCACCGCTATATTGTCAAAACACATACCTACCTACTGGTAGGAACGATATGATAGCACTGACTCTACAAAAATCTAGGGCTTAATTTCGAAGCATCACACGATTCACGCATCTTCCATAAGCGATCATGTTTTATTTTTTTAAGTAACCACAACCTCACCAGTTAAGTGATAATGTTCCCGAAGGTGGTAAGCACACATAGCCACTGATTTGACTGATTCAAATCAGTGGGTTTTTTAATACAATTCAATTTAATACCTAAGGAAGTCTGGTTTTCAAAAACTAGTGTTCTGCCATACCCGTCATGAGCGAATTTTACGTTTAGGTGGTCCCTATTTTGAATATTGAGCAGATTTTTCTCGCGTTTTAATTTATTAAGCAGCAAGAAATATTTGACAAATGTTCAAAACCTTATTTTGAAACGATAATTAAATATTTGACTTGGACTTTTTTTTATGCCACTAAGATGTCAAACAAGCATATGGCCCGCCTGATGGTAAGCGCTTGGTTATGCACTTGCGCGTTGCCAACCTCGGAAAAATCTGTACTTTATTTATATTTTCGATGAAAAACCCATTCTAACCCATTAATTTAGAGTTCGATAACTTACAACAAACAGTGGTTACTGATTTAGTTAGTGGAAACTTTGTTACGCAAACAAAAGCAACATTTACACGTTATAATTTAATTCTATGCATCAATACTTACTTTCTGCTTTCTTCTATGATCTATGACGTCAATACTATTTAGCTGCGTCATAATGTTGACCGTCTCGGCAGCTACTTTAGATACCACTGTGTTCATTTCTTTAGTCACATGTACATTGACACTCGTTTCCATTAGAAGAGTCTGCGCCGTAGTAATCACTTCCTCAGTCTCAGTTACCACTTGTGCTTGTGCTACTGCATCATTAGACCCTGAAGGTAGTGCATTTGTTAAACCAGAAGCTGTGGGATTTGACCCCGATGCTACAATTTCTGATCCCATTTGACCTTTGTTGTAATTATACAATCGGAATTCTTCTTTCAGATATATCATATCAGCATAAGTGATCACATCCCAGTCCAATAACTCGAAACTTCCAAAATTAGACATTATTCCGTTTTGACAAATGTTTGGGTATATCACGATCTGTATTTCATTCAACTATAACGGTTTTCAATGGATACCTGAAATGCTTAGGCAAATTTATATTGATCTATACTAATATTATAAAGTGGAAAGATTTGTATGTAAGTATGTTTGTAACGAATTGGCTCAAAAAGTAAGTACTGGACCGATTTTAAAAATTCTTTCACCGTTAGAAAGCTACATCTTCACCGAGTAACATAGGCTATATTTTATTCCGGGAACGCGGATGAAACCGCGTGGAAAAGCTATCCTTTATAAATTCCGAAGCATTCGCAATATATGAAATACGCTTCCGAAAATTAATTTTTTGCACAGAATGTGACAAAAGCTCATGGATGCATGACATAATAATGTCTTCGAGTAATAAATCATAAAGCATTTTCAATGTAAGGTGTACCTAAATCTTTTCATGACACTTCACAATTCAAATTTCTTTAATCATAGGTTAATTTTATTCACTCTAGTAGGTAGGTATCCCTAGAAATAAACAACGTGTCGAAAGTAAATGCACGTTTTCGTTTACTACATTGCTCTCCATAGGAATTAACACAGCGCCCTCACGGAATACTCATGGAGCTTATTTCTCCCATACAATTTTTTTGTAAACGTTATAATAAGCGTTTAGATCAATTCTTTACACTCAGGGTACAGACTATAAATTTCTCTAAAGAAACGTGTGGTGTCTTTGGATGCCAATTATTTTCGTCAATCTTACACTGACTCACCGACTCACTTCCCACAATTATTCACACAAATATAAATAAGTCTGTTTATAGGCACACACTTTTACAGATCGTTTAACAAAACACTTGTGATTGTACCGAGAGATGAGTATATTATGAGCCGAAGGGGAAATACATATAACTACGCTACTATTACATGACGAGATATCTAGCAACAACAGGCCATTTTCCTTCTCGAAAAAAGGAAGTGCTTTTTAGTACTGCCAAATATTATAAAAATAACATAAATAGAACAAGCATTTCATCCTTCGGGGACGCAGGTAAAACCGCGGGGCGGAAGCTAGAAGCTGTTAAAAACATGTATAGTTCTAAGTAGCTGTTGGATGTCCTAAGACATAAATAAATAAATATATATTTTGGTAACGTTTTGAACAAAAAGAAAGATATTTAAAATAATGTGAAAAATATTTTTTTAACATTAGGTACCTATGTATTATTATCGACGTGAACATTGACTCGAAACATGATTACGCGCATGCATGTAGTGTAGTAAAACAATAAAATTCAAAATAGCGTTTGTGAAAGGAAGTCAAAATAGATAATAGATTCACCAACGTAAAAATTGATACTTACGTAGCAAACATCGAGTCAACTTACTAAAGCTATATACTAATAACATTTTAAAGATTAATATATGCAAAAATGAAAGAGGAAACGCTGACAGCCTATTGGGAATCTGCCCATTGGCAGCGGTGGTAGCTTCGAGAAAATTTTCTATATAGATATTATAGTTTGTATTTTTGTTGTAAAAACTTGTTATAATATCCTGTAAAAGCAATGGCCAATACAATTAAGTACTACTGTGTTTTGAATGAGTAGCCAACATTTTTACCTAACGACGCTTTTTTTTTAATTTATTTTGATTACAATTACGCTAATCAATGGTTACTGATGTGTATATTGTAAGCATAGTTAGTTTGGAAGGAAAAAAGTTCAGAATATCGTGAGATTAAATTAAAAAGAAAAGGAAATCGATAATAGTGTATATTACAGTTTGTATTCTGTAATTTTATCGTAAATATATTATCTTAATATATAAAATTCTTCTGTACGTGTGTTTCTCACCTAACTCTTCCTAAACGGCTGGACCGATTTGGATGAAATTTTGTGTGTATATATATGAGTGGGTCCCTGGATGGTTTGAAAATACAATTGAACCCGGTAGATGGCGTCGTAATCGAGTTTGGACAGGACAACGTCTGTCGGGCCCGCTAGTTATTTAATAAAATGCAATTAAAAAACCTAAGTACACAAAGCCATTCACTCGATTCATTTACTATTGAATGATATACTTACCTTAATAAAGCTTAGGTATTTACTCTTGTAAACAAGCTGGAAAAACACTAGATCCTGCATGCAATGCAACTTTAATTTGTGTACCTATCTGGCTACATATCTGTCTGATTTTATTGAATGGTTGCTCGTCGACTACGTCACATCCGGACCGTTAATCATTGATATTTATAAGAAGTCCTTGATGCTATTAATAACACGTTCCCCGAACAAAAAAAAAACATAATTGCCTCGTACGTCCAATAGGCGATCGGACTGGGTAAAAAAAAAGTAGGTAGGTACACGTATTTTTTCGTTTATCAAATCAATAAAAAATTACAAAGTTACCTATGTTACACCAAAGTACAGGAGTGGGGGCTTGTGACATAACTTGTATGTACAATTTTTACTTTTTAAATTTCGTCGTCATTTTTTGTATTCGGAACTAAAGAAAAAATACGTGTCCAATATTTTTTGGTAATCTAACTGACGGACTAAATAGTTTTTTTTTTGTCTCATCCCCTTTTGACTTTACTATAGGTTGTCTTTAGTTCTAAACGATATTCTAACTTATGAGATAACTACAGATACCTAAACACCAAAAGGATACGATTTAAGACACTTTGCTTGGGTGAACCTTATTATCCAATGATGGAATCCCAAAAATGTATATTCTTTTGCTTTGTTCCAAATTTAAAATTCTGACGTGTAAAAACCCACACTACGTCTGCGATTCTCAAGGTGGCTCAAGCTCGGGGAAACCCACCGAGCAACGAGATGTACTTAATTCCTGTCCAATCAATATGTCGTATTACTCGGTTGGCGTGAATACCCTGACTCCTACGGCATAAGTTATGGATATCAATTCCCATCCAGGACACACATTCCATCTAATATCTTACTTGTAAATAATATAAGTATATATTTACAAGATATATATTATTATGTAGTAAGGTATTTCAGAGTTAAAACCAAAACTCATTTATTGAATTACGGCAATAAATAGGTACCTATCTAGGTACTTACTGAATAGAATTACTAAGCTCTGTCAGTAAACCGTGAGAACTAATTTATTTTGACACTGAAAGGTTAATTTGTTTTAGCATTTCTGAGAATTTGTTACTCTATATCCTATCCTAAAGGTAAAGGTATATATCCTATTAGCTTCGGCCCCGCGGTTTCCCCCGCGTTTTCGAGGGATCTTATATTTTCCCGGGATAAAAAATGCATAGCCTATAGCCTTCCTCGATACATGGGCTATCAAACACTAAAAGAATTTTTCAATTCGAACTACTAGTTCCTGAGATTAGCGCGTTCAACCAAACCAATAAACAAACTCTTGAGTTTTATAATATTAGTATAAATAGTATGGATATTCCTGCCCCAGGACCTTAAGTATTTCCTTAGGGTCCTGGAGCAAAATTTAAATTATATGGTATATCTATCTATGTGTAGTTTAAACATAATATAGAAATATATAATTCAAATTTTGCCACTCATTTCTAGTTTTATTTTTTTACGCAGATACTTACTCTAAATATTACCGGGGTAAACATCCAATAGCTTAGATGACGCACTAAAAAGTCCTCTACCTGCCAATGAAAGGCCCATCATAATCGGTTCAGCCGTTTCGGACATTAGCAACGCGTGTTTGGGTTTTGGTTACGTATAAATAACCATAATATAAGCTTATGAAAAAGCTCGCTTATATTTCGAAATCAGACAAACAGACAAACACTTCAGTTTTATTTATTTGTAGGTATCAAAGACGGTACCTAGGGCAGCGGAACTTAGCTCTGCGTTTTTTTTTAGTATTTTTTTTCAAGAAATACACCTTTATAGAACTTAAAAAGCAAAACCAAATACTAATACAAAATTTGATCCAAATCGTTAAAGCCGTTTCCGAGATAATACTCGTTTAAAGGTATAAGATTGAAAGTAAGTAGTACTTATAGTGAATTTAAACTCTTTGGTTAATATGATGTCGTTTAAAAATATAGAAGTTTATTTGCACTTACCGCTTTCTTTCACATCCAACTACGGCTGCACTCACAATTCATGGCTTATTTAAAACTGCTGAAACTGTTTTACTAAGTTATCAGAACTCTGATTGAAAAACACGTGCGACAAGCACAAGAATTGACAATGATATGAGAGAGATGGCAATCTGGAAAATCGGCGCTTGAGCATGTGCATCACACGAGCTTCTGAGCAATGAAAGGCGCGCGCGCAGCGGGTGATCGCATACGCGAAGTAAAGTACTAAACTAAATGTGTGGCGGGGCGCCAGGCGTGGATCCAGCCCTAAAAAAGGTCAGCCACTATCTATCATCCGTGGCTGACCATCCGAAAATCAATCAAGTGCAAATCGGACTACGGACTCGCTCACGATCGATACATTGCATTTTTATACCACTTAGGTGACAAACAAGCATACGCCTGACGGTCAGTGGTTACCGAAGCAGCCTATTGACGCTATAAACACCAGGGGAATCACTCGCACGTTGTCGACCCTGAGAGCCCTGCATTCCTAAGGAGACGTTTACAAAATGTACGACGCGTTCCGATCACGCACATTTCATTGTTTTTTTTTAAATGGGGTAATTTGGGATGTAAACTTACATTTGTTTGGTAAACAAGTGATATTAATGTTTATGTAAAAATAAAGCTAAATTTACACTGTATTACTTTTCATGTAGTAGATACATCCAAAGTGAATCACACAGAGTGAAATCATCCAGAACAATTATAGCTTGTTTACATATTTTGTGGTTTTACCTTTCACACTACGACAGTGTTCGACTGTCGGATGTAAACTAAATAATGAATAGGAGTGGAGAGTCAGACCAATAAAATTCTTGGTCTGAGGATTGGAGTAAATAATACTCATTTACATTTACCTACTTTGAATGCTCATCTTGGAGGATTAAAAGTTATTTTCATTTTTATTTAATTTTCACTCGAAGTGTCATACTTGACACACGGTCACCTGATCCCAAACAAAGTAAAGCTTGTTCTATGGAAACCAGATAACTGATATACCTACTTACATACAGGTACCTACCTACTACTTATCTTAATATATATATTTCTTGTGTGCGTGTGTATGTGACTGAACTCCTCCTAAACGGCTGGACCGATTTGAATTAAATTTTGTGTGTATATATGAGTGGGTCCCTGGATGGTTTGAAAATACAATTGGACCCGGTAGATGGCGTCGTAATCGAGTTTGGACAGGACAACGTCTGTTGGGACAGCTAGTTTCTAAATAAATACTTAGATTACTTACTATATACTCCCAGACTCGGGACAAACAATGCCTATGAGTCTACTGGGTATACTTTGGAGCGTTGTACAGGAATTATTGCGGGAGAATCTATCTTTATACATATCTATTGCTTCAACATCCAAACCACAAAGGATCTCTATGGACCCTGTATCATCAAAAAATAGACAGAACCTAAAACAGTGGAGTATTGACCAGCATGTTTTCTGACTCTCTCCTTTAAAGCTAGAGCGAATAGATTTATGCTTCCCTCACCTCGTCCGCAGTTCTAAGGAGCTAGGCGTGTATTGTCAACAAAATTGATCGAAATCAAAGAGCATGAGAGCTTGACCTCTACTTGAGTAGAGGGCCTCTCTTATACAACGGTAATTTTAGTATTCCAGAGAACTGATACACCGCATATTAGGCGAAAATGCTGTGAGAACTAAAATTTTATTACAAAATATTGTATAATTTGTAGATAAAGGTTTTTGAAAATTTATTTTTTCATGTAAAAAGTGCACTTAATACAGTTTTTGATCAGTTTTCTTACAAAATAAGTGGACATAAAAGTTATGAGCTGATAAACTTCTTAAATACGGTGAACATAGAATAACTTTGCTACAATTTCGGGAGCAAAAAGATCTTCGCTAGGTCTAGTGCACCTTCTAGATCTATAGAGGGTGGCTCTGCCAGGTCGGGCTCGTGTGACAGTTAAAAGCTCCACCTTTTAGAGACCAGATCCAGATTTCAGAACCAGAGCCCGATAAATTCTGATATTTGGCAACTCGACTAATTAGCAAGAAATCTGTGATGTTTGCAGACCCAGGTGAAGCCGCAGTTCTCACCCATGGCGCGACACAGCCAGAATTCAGACTATAACAGGCACAGGGAAATAAGTACAACGAGGAAAATCATTAGGTAATATTACCGCAAAAACGTGGGCATTATTATAAAACTCTCCAAACTGAGATAAGGGTTGATATTAAAACTGAATAAATGATTAAGATAAATTTATTCTTAAATATAATATTTACTTATGAAATAATTAATAGCGCAGTACACTGTGGTATCTTTTGAAGACGAATAAATTATTATACAAAAGGTGCTATACAATGGTACTAAGATAATTAATATTATTCAAATGTAACATAATATTTGGTTTGACTAGGATTTGTTTGAGAGCATTTGTAAATGGTATTCTTTCTTTAATTCTTTCAGATTTTCTTCTAATATTGCTACCTGTAAAAAAAAAATATTTTATAGAATAAATATAACAAACAGTTGCGTATCTAGGTACGTAAAGGCTTTGGAGCAAAAATAAATTGGGGGCATTTAAACTAACCAGTTTAACCTAACCAGGTTTTATCAATAACTAGCTTTTCCGCGCGGTTTCCCCCGCGTTCCCGGGATAAAATATAGCCTATGTTACTCGGTGAAGATATAGCTTTCTAACGGTGAAAGAATTTTTATAATCGGTCCAGTACTTTTTGAGCCAATTCGTTACAAACATACTTACATACAAATCTTTCCTCTTTATAATATTAGTATAGATATAAATTTAAAGGTGCAAAGTTACTTTATCATCAGCTCTTTATCGTGCAGGGCACAACAAAGTAAAACTACTTACTACATACAGACAGATCTTTTCCAGAACACCTGTGAAGAGTTTAGGAACTGCCGGAATCAGAAAATGAAAAGTAACGTATTACCTAGATAATATTGCTAAAAACTGAATAAATGGCTTTGACTTTGACTTTGAAAACAAAATTAAACAATAACGACGTAAATTACAATTAATAATGAGCGCTAAAGGCATCAGTTTTTGTTTTCACCTAACCCCTTTTTTAATAAATCGGCAAAGATTAATTGAGATTGGACAAATTAATTTCTAATGATTCCGAAAACCGTCAGCCATTAAAATTAATTTCTTGTTTCCTTCATGCAAGTTGCCAACACTGCACATATAACAGAATGAATTTAGAAAATTTCTCTACATGTTTCGAATTTCTTTCAACCGAGTTGCCATGAAAAATGTTCAATTTTAGGTATGTTTGTTTGTTGTTGTGGATGATAGCTCAGTGGTAGTCGTCGAATGCCATGACGAAGGTCGTGGGTTCGAATCCTACAAAGAGCTGGAGGTTTCTGTAAAGGAAAACGTGAGGAAACCATAGCACGGTTGTATGGTACTTGTTAGTACCCGTCTGGCTGGCTACCTCCCTCAAGTTGAAAATCAAGCACCTACCGATGTGTTCCGCCAAATGACATTGAGTCAGTTTCCTTCTAGGCTTTTTCTGCCCCACCTTCAGCTATCTAAAGTAAACTAAAAATAAGTTTTATAATAGATGAAAAAAATAATCTAAAAACCACGTTTTTACATTATTATATATATATTTTTTTAAATACTCATTAGAATCCATTGTCATCGAGTTGTGAGCTACCCTGGAAGTTTCAGCCGGATAGCTAATCGGGAAGTGCTCGAAATTTGAGTTGCAAGATTCCACCCGGAACGACAGACAGACAAACAAGAAAGTGACTTTAAAAATAAACGTGGTAATAAAAATACGTGTGGCACTCGGGGACTGCCGCGGTAAAACTATTGCATAGCATTTTTTTTATCAACTTATGCAATTATATTATTTTTTTTATTTAGTCAGTTTTTTTTTTCTTTTCTTTGATATTAATAGATACCTATACACCTATATACCTCCCCACAAACAGCATACACATACATACACGTTAAGCGTTCGTGGGAGGTGTTAGGTTTTTCGTTACGGTTTTTTTTTTTTATCAAAATTTCTTGATTCGGTCTCAAACCCCGAAGCCTGCGATAAAAGCTATACAATAGCTTAATAAAAAAAGAACATACCTCCTCAAACCTAAACTCCGCCCTCGCCTCCTTAATATAACCTCTTATAATATTCATTTGCTCCAACAGCGGGTTATCATCGTCCACCATACAATTATCTCTAACGGCACTCGGGCCGGCCATCTCCTGGACTCTCTCTCTTTCTCTCTCCATTCTCTGTCTCTCCATTTGTACCTGTCGCTGAGCTCGCTCGTATCTCTGTTGACGCACTTCTTCTATTTGCGCTTCGGTTGGTAGTTTGCGGAGGGACAGGAGATCCTCCTATAGAATTAAAAATTTTAGACACGCACGGTTCGGGGGGTTTTTTGCTGTGATAGCAAGCCCAAGCATTGTCATTTAAATATTTATTAATGTTATAGTGTGCCTTCTTAATGTAGTTTACGCGGGTGACACCGCGTGCCGAAAGCAATATGTATGATGATTTAGGCAAGTTATATATCATTAGTGCAGTGGGAGCACCTTAAGTACCTTTATAAAATGTGCCGCGGCCTGTCGTATAGAGCTCTGCAGCTTGGCCTGCCTTGTTCCAGGCTCCGCAGGCAGTGTGGCGATCTGCTTGCTCAACAGGTCAACGCCCTCCGCCATCTTGCCGATGCGCCCGCGCATAGCGTTCACATCAGACAAATTGTATGTTGTCTCACCATCGAATAAACTTTGACACATCTATTGAAGAATATAAAAAGTTAGTGAGATAAAAATTGATCGATTTTAAAATTATACATTTTTGACCTCTATTTTGTAGGGATAGTCTTGTTTGACCACAATTTTACCGTGGGAAGTGATGATGTGGCCGAAGGTGGTAAGCATACAAAGCCTAGAACAGCCACAGTCCGCGCGCGAACTCCGAGGAATCATAAAGAATGTTGAAGTAAAAAGATAGAGTTGTGATTAAGTCGATATTACGTATATCGATATTAACACATATTTACCCTCCGCGCGATTACATATAATTAATTATGATATATCATAATATGTGAGATCTACTTATTACTATCTGTCTTTGTCACCATCTTATGTTTTCATGGGATAAAAAGTAGCCTATGTTTTAATCCAAAATATATTCTATCTGTGTGCCAAATTTCATCCAAATCCTACTATTAGTTTTTGTGTGAAAGAGTAACAAACATCCATCCATTCTCTCAAACTTTTACATTTTTAATATTAGTAGGATAAATATATACCTTACATATTGAAATTATATACTTACATACCTTCTCATACATAGCCACAGCCGGTGTGGCCTGATCCATCAAACTCCTCATCTGTTTATAGGCGGTAACCAACACAGTTTTAGCGTTCCTACTCTCCTGCACCTGTTTCCGTAGCTCAACAAGGTTGTAGCAGTGCTCACACAGTCGGAGCCCAGTCTTCTCTGTTGCTTCATCTGATTGTGAGGAGCCTTGTGGTGCTGATGGGTCTACTATTGATCCTGTTAACAAATTTGGTTTATAAACTTTTTTTCCTCAGATAATCATGCAATCAGTCATCAACTAATAGCAGATGTATTGTGAGGTTAGTTGCTTTATAACCTAATTTCAATTATATGAATTAAGTCAAATGACAATGGATGAAAAGACATTATGTAGAAAAGCAGTACTGAGAGTTGCTTAAGTAAATTGTACATAGTTATTTTTTTTTTAATCTTACACACACGCAAACGCCGACACATCACACACATACCCTATCAGTGTAGTTTTCTCACTTTTTTATTATTATATACTAGCTATTCGCTTTTTATATATATTTTTTTTTCTCAGATTATCTGCAATCAGCATCAGCTATAAGCAGATGTGTTGTTAGGTGTGGCATTTTATAAAATGTCTATTCTTTTCATCCTTTCACCCGATCTTGTTGAAACCTGTGGAAACTCTAAAAATCTGTTCAGTGGTTTCTTAGCATGTTCAATCAAACTTTGCATTCTTTCTTATATCACCCACAATCACTTTTTGGTTAAAAAAAAATGTGTCCACCCTACAGACGCTGGATCTACAGATATATTTTATGTTATAGATTATTTGATCCCAAAATAGTAAAAATAATGTGAGTAAAAATAAATTGTATTAGGTAATAAAAAAAACTTATCACTTTAGATTAGAAGCAATCAATGGAAAATGCAATGTTCAACAAATACAAAAACATACTCACTAGCTATAATTAAATCTAGGAATACAGAACAGTCATGGCATAGTAAGGAGCCGCAGAGTCTGCAGTGGTGCTTCCTCCTTGTAAGGTTGAAGGCCTTTGCACAGTTGGGACAGAGCTTCACTGATGATCCATCTAACCATGGTACTACCTGAAAAAAGTATATGTGCCATTGGTACAGGATTGAGAAATGTGCAGAGAAAAATATTATTAACTAATAAAATTAATTTTCTTGTAATTAATTAGTGAAAAACATTATCTACTATGTGTACAGTCAATAATATATGTATCCTCTGAGATGTAAAAATTGTGAGGCAAAAGTGGGCAGAGGTTATCTTCTGAGATGACTATTGCACATAACATAACAAATAAACCTGGGAATTAAACCTAGACCCTTCAAATCTCAAGTCAATCTCTATATAGCAATGAAAAATTTATCTTTAAATAACTAAATGCTCAAAGGAGTCTCAGATCCAATTTTGATAAAAACTAAAACTGTATACTTAGATTAAAAATATCAAATTTTCAAGCCGATTATTGAGCCAGGTGACCTTCTTTACATATTGATTGTAAAAAGTCATATGAGGTGAATTTTAATAAAACAAAAATACAGATATCAGGGTCATTACAGATAACAGAATATTGATTCTAAAGTTACAGATTAATTGGATTTGTCATTAATATAATGTATAGGAAGCCTCCAATTGTGGAGCACAAACCTCTTACAATAAGTGTAGTCCACTACTGTACTTGTTGTAAAAGGTAAACTTACTTTAAAAACTTAAAAAAAAACACAATCATACGGAAAACCATAATGTAGTTACATTTGTGGTAATTTTAGAGAAATAATAAAAGTATACTCACATCCTGTTCATGTTGTTTCCTTTGACTAGGCTCTGAAGGCATGTTACACACCAATTTATCAAGTCTTATCAACAATTTATTGGTCTCTGTGGCATATCTTTCTAACCTTGCTGAGCGCACACGTTTGTAGTAATCCGAGGAGCTTCGGGACAAGCCCACCACTTGCTCCTCACCAGTATTATATTGCTCATTGTAATCATACTTCCGTATTTGTCTTGTCTCCGTTGTTTTCTGTTTTGGTATTCTACCGAACGCATTTCCTGAAAGAAACATTTCATTTTACTGACCATGACCAGCCAGCAAGCGTGATCGTAATTACAAATATAGAACATTATTTTGTTACCGAATATATCCTTCAGAGACTTGAGAACGTCTTGGTCTTCCTGATGAAGGCTTTCGAAATGACTCGTGAGCTGCGATGCAGATTTCAAATCGGCCTTACATATGGGACACAGGAAACCCTCTAATATCTGATCTTCGTTAGCTGCAGCCATGGTAATTGGTCTATGTGATAATTTCTAATTGAACATAATTAACGAGCTGCTATTAGTCACAAATTAGAAAAGACAAAATTAATTATACACCCTTCTTTCTGCTGCGTTAAATACGTTTTGTTGTCACTATTTACTGTTTCCTATATTAGTATATTATCTATGATTTACTGTTTAGTTGTCATTGTCTTGTCATCTTGTTTAGTTTCTTGATTTTTAGGTAGTTACATATATAAAATAGGATTGAATGTTTGATTAGTAAAGCAAAAAACAAGATGTCCTTCCTAAAAGATCTAAGTAAATACTATTATTTTAACTCGAAACATTTGTGATACATGTTTTAAAACGTTTTGCTAATTTTTAATAAAATTAAAATGACAGACAGAACTTATGAGTGTTACTACAATAAAATTAATATTCCCACAAAACAAAAGATAAGTAAATGTGAAAAGGGTGCCAAGTAAAGTTGCATAGTTCTTAAATCTTACGTATAGGAATGTAAAAAACGAAAATTTTATACGTTCTTTGACACTAAATTTATTATAAATGATGATCGTTAAACGTACATCATTTGTACAAGCTTTAAGTTAACTTTCCTAGTAGTTTGACTTTAGACCATAAGCTATCCTTTATACTAACTAATAGTATAAAATTAAAGACGAATGTGAGATTGGTTTGCTTGTTACCTTTTCACGCCTAAGCCGCTGAACCGATCGCGATGAAATTTGGCACGCAGATAGCTTATGGTATTGAGGGACAAAGACTACTTTTTTTCTCGGGAACGAGGGTGAAACCGCGGGGCAGAAGTAAGTACAAAATAAAACAAGGTTTAAATTATTGATTTCATATATTCTGTAACTTTAGTAAAGAGGGATTTCAGCTCTTCAAGGTTCGTGTGCGTTTCTGGCCAGTTCAGTTTCTCGGCCGCTCTTATAACCGCCTGGCCAGTCAAACGGGCAGAAGACAGTTGTTGATCGCCCTGAAGTTTGTCTTTCTCTTCCGCTTCTTGTCTAGCTTTAACACTGAAATCCAGCAAGTTGAGGGACAGCTCAATAACTTTATTGCACGTTTCTGGATTGTTGGACCAATTGCCACTCTGAAAAAAAGAAAAGCTATAAATCCTGAGCAATTATGTAATTTCTGTGATTTAGAATCAGAGTTACGATAGATGAGCTTGGATAAATTCGCCAAGTTTTTTTTTAACCAATGACATACCTAGTGTGTAATTAGTTTTGATATTTTAAGAAATTATTTCAATGTTTTTATGTAAATTTCTATCTGATTTTTTTTATTTGAAATACTCTAGTCAAAAAACAGGTACCTGTGTGTATCCTTTGTAGGCTTTTAGAAGTCGTTGCGCTCTCAACAAGTACGTCGGACTAAGATCTGAATATAGCTGCCATATCTCTGGCTTATTTTGATGTATGGATGTGATTCTTCCAAATAACTCGAGAACACGTTTACGCAACCTTCCAAAAGGAAAAAGTACAGGTTTTACTAATAGCTTTTAAGCGAAATGACCGCTAATGTCGATCTAACTAGTCTTTTTTTTTATATCAAGCAGGCGGTCCACCAGATGGTGAGTGAATACCAGAGGGATTGCCAGTATGTTGCCAACCTTTATAAAATCTAAAAGGCAACATGCATGGTGACAGATTTTCAACATGAGGGTGGTAGCCAGCCAGGTGGGTTGTACATAGTACCCTACCGCCGTGCTATGGTTTCCTCGCGATGTTTTCCTTAACCGAAAGCTCAAGCTCATCGTAGGATTCGAACCTACGACCTTCGCCGCGGCATCCGACGTCACTACCACTGAGCTATCATCGCATTAAATGATCATATTATCATATCTCAAAATCTGGCACATTTTTTCTCACCTGGCAGCACTGTTCCCATCAGCATCCTTGCTATCCTTAACAATAGCTCGTACTAGTAGTGAGAGCACCTCCACATCATCGAATTTATGTTGAAGATCGAGAATGCGATGAATTCCTCTCATAACATCCTCAAAGTGGCCGGTATCCATGCTCACTATTATTATATTCTCCCAGAGCTGCACGGAAAATTGATCATTATATAAAATCTATATAAGAGCACTTTTTCTTTGTACATATTATCCAAAATCAGAACGTGATTTTCGTGAAACCTACCTTCCAATTGTCATAATTGAATCTCAACGACTCCATCAGAGCTCTATATGCCCTGTTCTTGTCTCCTTGCTTCACGTACACTTTAGCCAAGTTGTTCCACGCTTCGAATGAATTCGGCTGTAGGTATGTGTACCGGCGGTACGCTTTTGCTGACATCTCCCAGTTTTCTGTACTTAGTGCTGCATAACTAAAATAAATATCATATTGAAAATCCCTAATAGATATTAAATCATGAAAATCTAGATGGTCATGTCAATTGTCAAAGAAATACGTATTGCCACGTTTTTAAATAAGTATAATGATAAAATCTCTAGAAATATAAAATCAAATGATGTAAAAACGACTCTTTTACATCCAAACTAATATTATAAATGCGAACGTGAGTTTGTTTGTTTGTTACCTTTACATGCAGATAGCCTATGGCATGGAGAAGGACATGGACTACTTTTTTTCTCGGGAACGCGGGTGAAACCGCGGGGGACAGCTAGTATAGTATAAAGTATGACGGGCTAATTAGCACGGAGGTTATATAAACGGACTGCTACGCCATAGGTCGTGGATTCCCGATATTGATTTATGCATCATGTATAAAAGCTGAAGATTTTGTATGTATGTTGGAATGCGATAATCTGTCTTATTAGATAAAAATATTTTCAGGTAAATATCCTGGGGACGTGGGTGAAACCGTCGGGCTCAGCTAGTTAATAATAAAAGTTCTTACGCTAATCTCATCCAAACACTTTCTTGTATCGAGTTGATTTCAACCGACTTTTCAAAATGAGGAATGCATTCTTCATACTTCTTGTGGTCAAACAGAAAGTTGCCCCAATGCCTTTGAGCTCTGCTACTCTTGTAGTTAGAAAACTCCCAGGCTTTTTCATAGCACTTTATATCATCTGAAATTGATAGTTAAGTTTGAACTTTAGACCATGGAGATAAGGTATAAATTGATTTGGTTTGTATAAGTTTATAAGATTGATTTACCTGTAGCATCTCCAAGGAGGCAATAGAGTTTTACAGTAGGCTTGATATCTATTTGTTGCTGTATTATTTCAGCTGCCTAAAATATTAAAAAAAATTATAAATACAATATGTCAATGTAATCACTGAAAATGGGAGAAAAATGATTAAATAAGTTTTTTAAAATCTGTCAAGAAAGAAAAAAATAACAAAAACATGTTATACTTGAGAGCCAGTTCCTTCTGGGCTTTGTGTGCTTACCACCTTCGGCCACATCATCACTTAACATAGTGAGATTGTGGTCAAATACAAACCTATAAATAGTAAGAAAACAAAAAGTCACCATACTACTTATAACTGACTTTAAAAAAAAGGAGATAATCAATTCGATTGTTTTTTTTTTTATCAAGAGGTATTATTTACCATTAGGTAGGTATAAAGTTGATTAACGGTAGCCAAAGAAACCATCTGTAATGACTAACTATTGTATAGTTACTTTAATTTCCTAATTTTATATATAGACTAGCTGTTCCCAGCGGTTTCACCCGCATTCCCGGGATAAATAGTCTATGACCTTCCTCAAAAATTGGGCTATCAAATGCAAAAATATTTTTTCAGATCCGACTGGCGTTCCTGAGATTAGCGCGTTCAAACAAACAAACTCTTCAGCTTTATAATATTAGTATAGATATAGTATAGATAGATAATAAAGTATCATACCTTATGCCTCAGCTGCAGCATAGTATAACATACTATAACATCCTCCCATAACTGCAGCCTCTGGTACTCCTCTAGGGCTGCCTTCGTAAGCCCCAGGCTGAGGTACAGGTCCGCTAGCTGCTGCCTCCAGGTCCAAGCTGGCTGGAGACCACTTGCCCATAGGTATGATAACCTGGTCAATATAAACTACCAATCAATTCTAGGGAATTAAAATATGACGGAGATTTAACACGCACACATACTCAAAGCTACTGTTTTCCAGGGTATAATCTAACTATGTGCCACATTACATCTCAATCTGATCAACCATTACGGCGGCGTGATTGAGAAACAAATATCCACACTAACATTAACACTTTTATAATATTAGTAGACGAATCAGACAACCACAAATAGCGTAATAGATTGTGTTTCATTTATTACTAGCTAATCCCCGGGGTGCGCGTTGTAATGGCTCTTTCTTTTCTTTTTTTTTTACTGAAACCATTGTGGACGTGCGCAAAACAGATTTTATTTCGTTAAATTTAGTATGATGCTGTGTTAGTCGCAGAATTCATATGCCGCAAACGTGAACCGATCGACTACCTCATTCCGAAATGGAAGTCTGAAATGAAAAATTAGGAGCCATCCTATTCAGTAGACTACTCAGTGGGTTTGTCTAACCAGGTCTGAATAAGGGCGATTGTTTTTTTAAATACAGGTGTTTTTTTTGTCGTTGGCAATACTTGCAGGGATGGTAGTACTCGTCAATATGAACAACTTTTAGTACGGGACCAACTCTGATATCGCGTAAAATAAAACGGTTGTTTCATACATTTTCGTTGAGTAGGTATTGGACTATTGAATGGAACTGCTGTTATTTTTTTGTGATCTCACAGTTTTGGTCCCATAGTTGCCCTCAGTACATTTTGCAATTATACATGCCGGCTAAGTAAAAATATATCCTAACCAAGCTAAGTGGTTTTGGTACAGTGGTACTCTCATACTAAAAAAGAAAAAGAAAAAAGAAGAAAGGAAAAGATTAAGAAGGTAATTATTACCTAGTACTCCCAGAAACACCACTTTTATCATTGACAATAGTCTCGCACTGCATCATGGCTCGCTCCACAGTACGTTTGTGGTTCGCTTCCAACTTGCATCTAATTAGCAATGCGGCTACTCGAGTCGACCACGGCCCACTCTTCTGTGTGAGCACTGCCTCTATGTATGGTTGGAGCTCTTCTGTCATAAGGTCGTCTTTCGCCTGAGATTTTTGAAGGTATTGGCTGTTGATGGAAATTAATTTGTAGTTCAAGTCAAGTCAAGTAGCTATCATTTGTTATATTCAAACTTATAAAGGTTCTGAAAGATAATATTTTTAAGGCTGATGATCAGGTAGGCGGTCCACCTGATAGCAAGTGGCTGCCCAGCTGCATTGCCTATGGACATTAGCAATAAATAAATATTCTGGGACATTTATTTATATAGGAACACACATTGCTTGGCGGCAAATTGTCGACTTGGCCGATGTCTAGGTAGGTAGGTAGCCAAGTGAGTACTTACTACAAAGTATCGTACCGTCATGTAAAATGCAAGTGTACCTCTGTAATTATCCAGGAACATAAGTAGAGGGAGAGCGAGAGAGGCTGAGAGGGAAAGCGAGAGAGTAAAAGAGAGAAAGAGAGAGGGAGAGAGTTTAGTGTATAGAGTTTCCCAACAAAAACAAAATATAATAAAATCTTGTGAAAGAGGCTCAGTATACAGTATAGAGAATACAGTATTTTTCTTCACTCCCCATATAATACTAATTATACTCGCCTGCGGAACAATAACCCCTTAGAGATTTTTAAAGAAACATGTCAAAAACATACTAACACAGTCAACAAACAAAGCGTCTGCTCTAAGCTAGGCAGCTCAGCCTGACAGACCTTCTCGGCATACTGTATCTTGTGAAGCCTCACATCGTCCTGCAACTCAATCTCCGGGGGCAGTTCGGTGCCGTGACTATCTTCAGCAGTAGGACGAGGAACGGTGGAGTCCAGTTCACTGGTTAAAGCAAGCTGGGGTAGGGAATTAGCTTGGAACTTTGTCCTTTTGCCAAGGATACCTAGACATTAATTTTTATTAGATTGGTACAGAATTACACATTAATAATTGAGAGTCCATAATTCTCCACTCAGCTTTGGAAGTATAGTCAAATATTCTATGTGAAAATTTAAAGCTCACACATATAGATCACATCCAGGAATAAACTATAGGATACTTAGTTTCCTGAGAAAACACAAATACTCAAAACAAAACTATTACTAATATCGAAGCAATACGCCTCTTACATATTGTTTGAATTTATTTATTTATTTTAATTTTTTGGGAAGACCAACATCTGTACCAAATAGACTTAAAATATAATAATATACATCAGGAAGCCAATAACAGGTCTCCATGGATAAGTGCTAGCCTAAGAGTTATTTCTGTGATCAGTTTAAAAACACACATTATAAATAGAAATTCACTATTACATACCAGTTAACTCCAGTTTCAGCCCGGCCATCTCCCGAGCCTTCACCAAGTATTCTTCCACCATCTGCACTCTCCCATACAACAAGTAACCTTGTGCAATCTCTAAAGCCAACAATATTCTTAACCGTTGATTGTCTTGTAGATTTTGTAGCTCATTAGATAACTTTGCTATAACTAGTTCCAGTTCTGAATACAGTGTAGCACTGTTGTCTTCAAGGGCTCTTTGATGGATTACTTTACATCTGAAATACCACCATAAATGTAGCTGAAAAGATATAAAATGATGATGGTTACTCGGTCTACTGAGGAAGACTTATATACCCTTCTCTCTTGCACAATTGATGAGAAATGAAAAGGACACATGATCATGTTAGCATGCTTTAATTTTGTTCTCTATAATAATTACAGCCTATACTATATATTATATTACTGCCCACTGCTGAGCACAGGCCTCCTTTCACGAATAATGGTGCAAGGGGAATGGGCAAATACTCCACCACGCATGCCCACTGCGGATTGGTGGAGGTAGGCTAGTGGTCAACCTACTGTTGGAGTTGTCAAGCCACCTAGGAGGTCTCCAACCAGCTTAACAACTATCACAATTAAATGATAATTGTTCTCTATAAGCTACCTACATAAGTAGTACTAAGGTATTTTATACATACAAATATAAATCAAACTTTTGAAGTTTTTTTTTTCTAATTTGCTATTGAAAGCTCTTAGTTGCATTTACTACAATCAAGGTATAGATGTTAAAAAACAGGTACTTATCTAAGACATGGCAACAATCTGAAAGGAAAATTAGTTAATAAAACTTCAACCTTACCAAAGTTTGTTCAATGGCATACAGTGTATTGAACATTTGAAGTGAAAAATATAATAATTCAGGATATAAGATGTTAGGATAAATTGGTTCTGAATCACGCTGTAGCTTTACACTCGCATCAATGTTCTTTGGCCATTCCGTTCCCAAGTATTCTTCCAATTCCAATTTATCTGGATGAGGATTCCAATTGCTATGACAAAATGTTAAAAATGAACTGATAGCCATACGTAGAACCTTCTCGATTGTAGCGCTATTGTCTTGATAGCTTTTTAATAATGTTAGTAGTTTTTCTGCCTCCAAACCAGTACCCAATATTTGTTTTAATAAATCTGTATCTTCTATTATCCATTTATCAGACCACAACTTCTTTACAACATCATGTTCTGAAATATAAATTGAATAATTAGTTCACACAGGTACGCGTAAACACAAAATACATAAATATAAAATAAATAAGGTATAATGTAACCTTTATCCGGTTTTTCGTCGTAATTACACAAGTACAAAAACATATTGGACGACATGATTTAAGATTTAAAATATCTGCATCTGCAAAACAAAAATATAAATTTAGGTACAAAATGTTTGTTTTACTCGTGGTTTTGACATTTCTTGAAATTCTAACCTTAAAGAAAATCAGCTGCGACAGTGCTGCCAACACTATATTTGGAAAGAGCTAGTAGAAGGTTATGAAAAAAGAGCTAAAAAGGATAAAAAGAGCAGATATATGAAACAATTATTTTATACAATGGATTATATTAGGCCGAAATTATTTCCACGATGAGAAAAAAATAATTAAAAAAAAGGTCTTATAAAACCATTATTAATAGTACTGGCAGTACTGAACACGTCATGTCTGTCACTAGTCTTCTTTGACAGTTGACAGCATGGACATAATTGACAGTAAGCTCAGTGTCACCAAGTTAGCCATTTTTTGGCTATGCCTGGCAGCATATAAAATCTGAAAAAAATTAATCGATTTAAACAAAAATATAAATTATTTTTTACTCATTTACTTAGTACCTATTTCTGAACGAACATCTCAGGGGTCTTGTGGGGATTCCCACCTGCACAATACACTTGTACAAATGGAGTACCTCTCTATATTGTACAATAGGGTATTTGCCTGTATTCAAAATAAATTATCCAACACTAACCAATGTATAAAACATCCTTATTATGTTTTTTAATGACCAATCTAACCATAAAGAGTATGCTATATAATTATGACGTCACATGCTTGTATTTCATATAAAACTCCATATAAACCTATCGTTTTGACATTTCATAAAAAGTTACTGATTTGAATGTCAGTCAAATACCCTATTTTGGGTTCAAGTTCAAAATTAAAAATTGTAATCGGTAAATCAATATTTCAGGATTTGAGTGAATTGGTTTTGACGGCTCTATCTCTACCTAACTCAAATGTTGAGGTTGAAAAATAATTTAGCACTAGCTTCCACCCCGCGGTTTCACCCGCTTTTTCCGAGGGACCTTATGTTTTCCCGGGATAAAAAGTAACCTATGTGTTATTCCAAAGTGTTAGCTACGTCTATACCAAATATCATTAAAATTGGTCCAGCCGTTTGAGCGTGAAGAAGTAACAAACATGCAAATATTAGTGTTATGAAGAGTATGTCAAATCAAATCAAAGCTCATTTATTCAGTTTAGGCCCTAATAAGGCATTTATAAACGTAACAATACAATGAAAATGATTCTACCACCGGTTCGGAATACACTTGGACTGAGAAGACTCCGGCAAGAAACTCAGCAAGGGATATTTTTATAGTTTTTTTTTAAGTAATATAATTTAATTACTAATTACAATGTTTATAAACTTATCATGAAATAGCTTGTTGAGCGAACAACGTTCCACAAAATTAGAAACTTTATAGTACCCTATCTTACATAACTTTTGTTTGATTAACTTTTTAAATCTATACACAGATAGTTATTGAATTTCTTAGGGTATTTTGTTATAGAAACGTATACATTGCCCCTTGAATGAGTCCCTCACTTTGCTGAGCCGCGTTACAGGTACAGTATATGGTAAAGACAAAGCGTAGAAATAAGATGAGCTTGACACTGAATTCTTCATTCAGAGGAAAAGAAAGATAAGAAAAAAAATAAGCAGTCAGTGACCGATGACTGACGGTCCTTACTACAGTTGACAAAAATAATAAGAACTATGTTTTATTTAATTTATGTAACTAGTAACTATGATAGTCCCGCAACATTTCGACAACTTCTTTCTTGCAAATATTAATGAAAATCGAGTGGGCGAGTGACTGCCCGGGCGGTCCAACCAGCACCCACATGACCCACATTAAATGCATAGACAAAACCGAACTCACTCACATAATCACGCTTGTCATTTGTCACAACACTAGTTACGCTTTCGTTTCTTTTCTTCTAAAAAAAAATTGTCTGTGGTTAACAAAATGGGTGTGCTTCTAGGTTAAGGCATAAATTATGATTTTATAAAGAATAGAGAAAACCTTGATGAAAAATGAAATATATTTATAAAATGGAAACAGTCCTAGTTACGTTAACAGCGGTTCTATGTACTCTATTAATTTACAAATTACTATTTAAACTCAGGTGAGTATGAGTTAGGTTATCATAATCCGCTTTCCCGCCGGACAAATTGTGATTAAAAATTCTAATCTTTCTAGGTCTGTCTTGCCTTGGCGGGTAAATTGTTGGTTTTGCAACAACAATAGTTGGATGAAATATGTTGATCGTAATAGCTGGACCTGTCCAAGATGTGAGCAGTACAATGGATTTACGAAGGTAAGCCTTTTGCTCATTATAACATTTGAAGCAGCTCTGATAGTACTCATAACCATAAGATAACAATATCTTATATAACAACTGAAAATTTTGTGAAAACTACTAAATTTGAAAGTTGGCATAATTTCAGTATTTTAGTCATCTATTACCTATTTATAAATTAAAATGTTAAATTTAACCTTGAAAATCTTGTGCTTAGGATGGAGACTACAACAAGCCAATAACCAGCAATGGTTGTGAGCAAGTCCCAAAGACACCAAAGGTATTTCAAAAGAGTCCAATCAAGAATGGTCTGTGCAAGATGTGCAATATAAACCAACAGTTAAAGGTGACACAGCTTGCCAACTTTGTTCCTATGAATGATAAGAAGTTTGATGAGGAAATAGAGTCATACAGGTAAGAGAGAATGTCTCGTAATCTTTGCAGGGTAACCTACTTTAATTATAAATCTGTTATCTTGTTTAACTACCTTGTGGTACCTGATAAAGGTTATTAAACTCTAGTAGCTCTCCCACTAAACTTGTGTATGATAATTTTATCTTCTAACAAGTGATTATAATTGCTTATTTAAATTCAGTTTAATAAATAGTTATTCTATTTTGTAAGTATTCAATTAATTAAATCATGAATTACACAAACTGAATACATATATGGCTATAGATATATAGGTGTTATTATCTATATAAGTATTTATTTACAAAAGAAAAGTAGTATATGTAGTATATCGGGTATCTGGCTTCCATAGTACTAGCTCTGCTTAGTTTGGGGTCAGATGACTGTGTGTGAGGAATAATGTCCCAGAATATTTATTTATTTATAGATGGTATGTGGTACAAAATTTATCTAGTTACCTAAGTATGGGATCAGATGACCATGTTAAGAATGTCCCAGAACTAAATATCCTGGATTATATTCCAGTATTCATAAAACAACTAAATGTTCTTATTACTGTCTATAAAAAAAAAACAGAATATTTCATAATTGTTCCGACTAATTTAACACTGTATTGCTATATTATACTTTTTCCCTCACCATTCAATTTTAGGAATTATGCCAAACGTTTCATTGCCAAAATATCACAAATTGAAGGGGAAATCTGATGTAGTTTTTTATTTATTCTTAGACTTTCTCTTCATAATCTCTAAATTGATTTATTAACAAGAGTAATAGACAGAAAACAACTTAAATACATATAAATTTAATTGGTTACCTTAAATTCATTACTTTATATTAATTGAATTAATAGGTTAAATTTCTTTTTCCATAATTTTATATAAGAATTTTCTTTTTCAGAATACAATTAGAAAAAGCATATAAATTGTGCAGCCCGTGTAAAAAAGTCCTGCAAATGAAGTTACACAAAGAGAAGGAAACTTTTCTGGGTTCCAAATTATTAGAAAATAGAACCCCTGAAAAAAGAAATCAAAAATATGAAAGACAAAACCAGCGACTCAAAAGTCTTATAAACAATACCTCAATGCTAATTGCAGTTATAATTCAATTATTGTTATTGATCGAATTATACAGAAACATGATGAAATACAAGAATTTAATTAGTACAATAAATAACATAAAAGAAGTATTGAAAGGTCTTCTAGAAAGAATATATGATATAGTGAAAATGAAGATACTCATGACATTCCCATCAATAGAGAATTATCTTTACAATATAAATAATGTTCTATATACAGACTTGATGCCAAAAAGTTTTAATTTTAGACATGGAAATATTGACCACATGATTATGGCAACACAAAAGGTGTTGGGAGGTTTTGTATGTTTAATACAAATCATTGGACATTTTTGGAGTATAAATAGTCTGAAACATACTATTGTAATTGACTTACTGTGGTCAGTATTTGTAATTACATCTATAGCCAATCATTCAGTGGCATTAGATCCTATTCTTATGAGTATTATTAAGGTTTGTTTCATTTCAAATTGAATTCAATACATATTTGCTAAAAAAGTTTTATCTGACTAACCACTTTACTGTATTTCAGTTGTCAAGCATAATAGCAGTTTTGCTGGTCTATAGAAATATGAAGACGAAGAGTGTATGGGCTAGTTCAAGAAGCCCAACTACACCAAAACGAATGAAGAATCTTACCAATGCAACCATGAGTGCATTGCTAGATGATGATGATAACATGACATTGGACACAGATGATGACGTATCATTGAGTAAATTTGGATTACACAACTTTTCAGAGTCCTCCAATGAAACTATGAGTCCCCTAAATGCCAGTCTGCTGAATGGCAGGTCATTCACCCCCAGAAGTGACAGTTTATGGACTAAACCCAAACTCAATTCGACATTTTGTGTAAATACTATGATAAGTAAAAGTCCAAGTTCAGTTTCTGACACTGTATTTGTAAAGCCATCATTCAATAAATACCAAAAATTTACAAAAGACGACTCAGACTCAGATTTAGATGAAAGCATTAGTTCCTTGTGTATTAGTAGTCCAAAAAAGACAAAGAAGAAAAATAATTCAATTTTTTCATTGCGTAAATTCACTGCCACTCCTCATTTCGTTGCACCGACGCCGATATCTAGGTCTAGGCCTCTGATATCGCCGAGTAAACTGGGACACAGCACGTCGTGGGTCGCCGGGGGCTACTGGGGTTCCGAGGGCGAGCGACAGATATTTAACATAGACGGTAGTCGGTCGTCGAGCCAGAGCTCCGGGTTCGAGTCTCAGGCGTCGAGTATGACCCAGCGTAACGTCTTCTCGCAACCTCCATCTCGCGAGGAGTCCGTATGCGGTGAGCCGATGGTGCTCGATCGTTTCCCAAACATGAGCAACTTGAGTAGCTATAAGTCTCACAACAACTTGTCGCGCGTCAGTTCGCCAGTATTCCCCCAAATGCAATTTAACGGCCATGTTCATATACCTCAGCCTAGATTCGCTCAACAGAATTCTGTTGCGAACGTTTTCTTGCAACAACCACAATACGTACAGAACAGTATGTTCAAAACCCCCGGCGGGTCAGGACTCTTCAAGTTGCCTCAAGATAACCACTTCACGTCTCGCTAATGCTCACTCGCTCGCTAGTCGTTCGCCTTGACGTTTCTTACACTTTTGATTCCTACGTATTTTTTGTTCTTCTTTTATTCTTCGATACGTTTTTTTTTATTAAAGTTCAATGAACTGCCATTAGGTACTTTAAGAAATCTTGTTAAGTTATATCACATGTTAGTTGTAAGCGGTTATTAGTCGTAACGTTTGAGACTAAACTTAGTGTTAAGACTATTTGCTGATCTCGTGTTGGTGCCAGGTGTTGGCTATATGAAAGCATTAAGAATTATTGTATTGTTACAATTTTTATATGGACGTCACTGTCCTTTTCTCGAACAAAATGTGATATTGTAAAGACTAGTAATTTATTGTAAAAAGTGAAAAAAAATGATTCTTGATGTTATCATCGTTTTGATTTTGTCATCTTAAATCGAAAACTTTTTGTGAAGCTCCTGCAATAAAAGGTGTAAAATTATATTTGACTTTTATTATGTACCTATTGACAATATTATTATCTAATATATATATAATTCTCGTGTCACAGTGTTTGTCTGCAAACTCCTCCGAAACGGCTTGACCGATCCTTATCAAATTTTTGTGCATATTCGATAGGTCTGAGAATAGGTCGTAAAGTATATTTCATACCGCTACGCGGGTGAAACCGCGGGGGACAGCTAGGTTATTTATATAAAACAGCGTTACTCACGAATTGCGGGCCTTCCTCTCGTATCTCTGTAAATATTGGTGAGGCAGTGGCGGCACGTACGTGTCTTCGAACAGGGTCGTCGAGTAGTCTGATACATCGGTGCACGCCCATTCGTACTCCTTATACTTCCTCAAACCCCACTCTGTTACATTACCCTGAAGAAATAAAAATATAGTTGGAAAAAAAAACGGTCGCCAAACACCTATAGGTGTGTTCCGGCAGCTGCACTTGAGAGCCAGTTCCTTCTAGGCTTTGTGTGCTTACCACCTTCGGCCACAACATCACTTACCATTGTGAGATTGTGGTCAAACAAGCCTACATATACAAAGTAAAAAAACGAATACGTAAGTACGTACGTACCTACCTACTTGTATTACTAAAGAAGACGTCAAAAGCGTGAACAGAAGTCTTACAGTTAACGGTTTCTCGTTAACTGGTACGTACTAGAGAGTCAATTCCCTTACAATTGGACAAATGATATAAGTAACCAGAAAAACATACAAAACACTTCATATTATCCGGCTGCGGGTAGAACTGGTGTGCGGATCTCTTGTAATAGCGTTGGATTGGGCCGCAGAGAGGCTTCGGCATATGATGGTACACGAGGTCTTGGGTTGTGGCGAAGTTGCCACAGTAGTCGTGGCTGTCGTGCCGGATTATTGAAAATACAGAGCCCTAGAAATAGGTAGGTAGTAAATATTAGAAAGAGGATTATCGAAGTCTTATCCGAAGTTTGAGCTTAGATGAACCGCACGGACATTGTCTCGATTCTATTGTTACAATTGATTCTATCTATTTTGTAGACAAATAAATCTCTATAAGATAACCCTGCAGTTCATAAAGTAGAAGAAAAGAGTGGGGTTACTCGGCTATAAAAAAAATGTATTGTACCTACCTGCAAACTGTTCAATTTATTCAAGCGAAAGTCCGGTTGTCGCGACTCCGGTTTCATTTTCTCATAATTGATATCATCCTTGGGTGGGAAATACAAAGTTCCGCTCTTAGGACATTCGATTCTATCCTCCACCCAATTGCCTAAAAACAGCGTATGTTTAAACTACGAAATACTATCGTATCAAAGTTGACTCTCAAGTAACACCGGTAGTCTAGTGAGACCGGTTGTTAGCGAACGAAGTATCCTTTATTTTATCGTGGGGAAATCCTCATAGGATACCCGACCGCCCCGGGGGAGTAGTCAGGCTAAGCAGCATAACCGTGGGGTTATGCCCACAGGGTTATGCCGGACTTGTACCGGCTAAAACCCCACGGTGGTCGCCATGTGCGCTGTAGAGGGACTCGGGTTCTCGTACAGAACGCATACACGAGCCGCTCCAAGCGTGGCGCTGGAATAGCCCGTCCCGGGAGAAGTGTGATACCTCCTCCCAGCCCCTCGCGGTGCTATCGCACGATGAGTCGTTACGTGATCACAACGACGCGACCACGGGTCGCTTCTGGGCGCTGGTCCCCGCCCCGATTGCCCACGGGCGGCCCTGAAGGTGCCCATTTAGTCGCTTTTTACGACAGACAGGAACACTGTAGCTGTTATACTAAGCCCCTGCTACAGGGCAGGAACGAAGTATCCTGATTCAAGACGATCAAAATTTTCAATTATAGAAACCTATGGCCTTATATAAACCAATTTTGTGGATGTCTTGAACTCTAACCATTTCTGATAAATTTATTTATCGTGTTTTATGCCAATTTGTGTAACTAGATGGCGCTACTGTGAAAGAAAGCCCTTTTAGAAGGTAAAAAAAATCGTGTTTAGTGATTATGATCCTTCACTTCCAGGCAAGGAACATAATACTCTCTACCGAAAGCTTCCAGGGCTCGTGTCCCACGTGCCTTTATGGATAAAATGGAACTGACTATAGGTAATTGTATGAACAAAACTAAAATCTTCCTATCTAGAAAGAAATATAACTTTTGAAGATAGGTACTTGCCTAAAAGTACACTCGTACTAAACACTGGTGAAGGTTTTAAGGCTTTTGCGATGGCTTCAGCGCGTGTCGGCGACTTCGGCCTCGTACTAATCATGGTCATAGAATTTTTGAATAGGTACTTAACAAACTAAACATTGAATAAACATGAATTTGACTACCTGACAGTGACTCACGACAAAAAATAATTATAAGTAAGGTATGTACCTAACTATTAAAAACTTTACTACAAAAAGGTTTTATATTTATTGACACAATAATCTGTTCCAGACAATAAGGAAATATTGTGCTTTTTTAAACGGTTTTATTTATGTTAATTGTGTTTTATTTATTAAATTCTTAGATAATTGAATATTACTCTACCAGCAAAATAACAAGAACAATTTAATAATGAATTTCCCATTGATTGATGATGAATTTTTAATAATCATCTTCATTGTTTTTTATTCAGCCATTATTGCATGTGTGATGAACATCCACCATGTTCACCATAGGGGTTATAACATTTTCAAACAAGTTGATAAAAGGATAGATTTATAGGATATAACAAAGCATCACAAATCATTGTAGTGCTTTTCTAACAAAACTAAAATTAAGTGAAGCTACAGAAGTTGGTTGCTTGTTGGCCAATGGTATCATTTATTCAATATGTATCAACTATTTGAAAATATCTCCTATTTTCAATCAGTTTCCATGGATAAGTTGAAATTATGTTTTGGTAATGTTTGAAGTAGGACTGATAGCTGGCTCTCAAGTGGACCTGCTTGGTTCACTATGTTCTTCATATTCTTCTCAATTTGCAGTTGGCTTTGGTTTATCATTTCCATACTCTGAAAATACACAATTAAGGTTCATCAATACACATATTTGTTTTGGCGTTGAAACTGGGAAGTAAAAGCCACACACATTTTCTAAGGCAACTATACCTACTACCTCTATCATAGAAATGTATAAATCCTTAACACTATTGTCACTGTAGCGTATGAATCCGCTTACATTCGATTCAGTATCAGACTGTGCAACTGAAGCCATTTTCAGTTTAACTTTACATTACTTACACTAGCAAATAAAAACAAATCTAAGTAGTCTAAGTATTATCAACGTATTTTCAATTCAATCAAATCAAATCACCACAACAGACAAAGAAAGAAAGAGTTCATTCATTCATTTCAATTTTCATTCAAATTAGAAGTGTTGCCAGCTTTCGTTTTGAGTTTACCCTAAGGTTAATCTCATTGTACAAATTTTGCTTTATACTCTTTATTATACAAATATCCTATAGTTCAGTAGAAAATATATATTTTTGTCTGTGCTTTCTCTATAGACGTAAATTCTTTGTCTGCTCTTTCTACCACACTCAGGCAGTTCTAGTTCTACCCTGTTCAGACAAATTCTGTTAACGTTGTCAATGACAGGCTAGTATCTCTTATTAGAGTAGACGGACCCCATTTTTTAATTTTTATGAATATTTTTTGCGGAGGTGACTTCAATGCAAAAAATACAAGTTGTTCGTACAAGGCCGTCAGGTTGTAACTAAAACTTGTCATCAATTTATTGAGCAACCTAAAAAGTCTCGATATACGAATTCATTTCATTTTTTTCACAAGTGCATTTTGATTGATCTTACTCAAAATACTTCATAAAGATAAAATGAAAACGCAACGACACTTTGTAATTTCTACTTTTTAGCTTTTTATTTAGTGATAGATTTGACTGGGCTGACAGCTATGAATGAATGAATGAATGAATGAACAAACAAATATTTTTTGCGGCTTCGGGCCTTAGTGCTTCGAGCTTCTTTGTGCGTCTAGAAAAGATTGTAATTGTACAGAGTACCTACAAACTCTTACGTTCTAATTATTTAAAATTTGTATTTATAGATGAATAAAATAAAAGTATAAAAGAAAACTATTATAGTTTCTCATTTAATTTTTAACAAATTATTTTAGTAATGATAAAATATCAGTGTAGTAATTCGTTAAAAACGTTGATATTAGGTACGGAAATCTTCAACTAATTTCTCGACGAATATCCATCCAATGTCAATGTCACCCGCTGCGGTCGGATTTGTCTGCATTGGAAAAAAGCCAATGTCTGGAAAATTGTTAAGTAAAATGCCTAAACTGTGATTTCGTGTGAAAAACACCAAATAATTTTCCGGAAAGTGTACGTAGTGATATTAACAATAACCTGATACTCATATTTTGCACATTCCTTGGCTTCTTGCGATTTTATTTTTATTGTAATGATAGACATACATATTGATTATTATATTGTACCTATGTAAAAATTACTGCAAGTTTTGATGAAAATTGTTTTTAAATGGTTATAAAAAAAAGTAAAATTTAAAACATCACACGTAGGTACCTACCTAGTTAGTTAATGGACATCTTACTAGATTTAGAAAAAGAATGACGAACTTTTTATTCAAATAATGATTTAGTATTTAATAATTTGGCCACTTTAATTTTATCATTATTGAGAAAATAATCAAACATTTTTAACTGTTATTATCATTTATTATTGTGTCTGGTAAAGGTAATGAATATAGTAATTTGTATGATATAACATTTACTATTTATAAAAGCTGCCTAAACACAGTTAAAATTCTCTTTAAAATTTCATCAAATCTTAATTAATTATTATACTAGCATCCACCCCGCAGTCTCATCCACATTCCCGAGAGATCTTATATTTTCCTGGGATAAAAAGTATCCTATATGTTAATCCAGAATATACTCTATCTGTGTGCCACATTTCATCCAAATCTGTTAAGCTGTTACCTAATTGTTTTATATGTTGTTAATAGGTTCATACCTTATCTGATAGATATCTCTTATTGCAGCCTCTTTCTTTTCGAAATGAACATCAGCCTACACAGGTATCTACCAGATAAACCTACCTGAAATAACTGAAACAGGCCCATAATGGATGTGGACTGCTCTTTAAGTTCCCCATGTCGTGTATTTATATAACATACTTATTTTTCAATGGAAGAAATCTATACAAAAATTATTTATTTATTATATATTTCCCTATTTTAATTGAGAACGACTTTACCAATTTCAATCATTTTTTTTTATACTTTGTAGATGGTACTTATGTTAAGAAAAATAAAGAAAATTGCGCAGTAAATAGGAAAATCCCTCGGGATCACGGGTGAAACCGAGGGGTGGAAGCTAGTCTACAATAAATCCACAACACTCAAAAAACAGATTAGGTAAATTAATATAAATTTCATTTGAGTATGCTTGTTTTGCAATCTACATTCATGATTGCTTAGGAAACCTTATGATTTGTGATAATCAGCTACAAGACGCTTCTTGTCTATGTGATATGTGAATAGGCCGCATTAGACGTCAGTAGGTCGCCGACGGCGCCGGCCGGGCTGGCGTCACGACGACGCCGTCTGCACCACCCCCCGCCACCCCTCTAGCGCCGCGTCTCACCCCTCAGCCATCAGTTTCAGCCACCCTTTCTCACAATATCACCCCCTGAAGCACTGGCTGCTCTTAACATTTAGACTAGAGTTCTTTAATGTGGATTAATTTTGTTTCAGTGCTTTTTCTTTTCATTCATCTGAATTTTAAGATTTTCAATAGCGTTTTATATTTTGCTCACAAAAATCCTGTGTTCGAACTTTGAAAGCATCCAGTAACTGGTTTTTTTATTGACGATATTTTGAAATTAACGCAGCTTTTTTGACCATTCAATCTGTTTTATATCAAGCTTATTATTTCGTTATTCAGGAGTAAAGTTGACAATGTTTTAAAATATCGTTTGGGGCGTCATGTCAGAAGAACATGACGTGGACTGTACTGGATGTGATCAACCAAATGAAGAAAAAAATAGTGAGGAAGTCAGTGCTGATACAAACGTGACTGAAAATGCTAAAGCAGATCAAACTGTTCATGCAGAATCAAGTGCCAATACATCCAAAGAAAACAACAATAGTGCCATAAATGATAAAGAAACTGTTAATAATAAAATCGACGAGAAAAGCGATTTGTACGATGCCAATGATTGTACAGCAATACTCAGTTGGACCCTGGAAGGAGCAGAATTCAAAGTGTCATGGTGCCTGCCGGATGGATCAGCTACAACGAAGGATTACATCGCGCTATGTTATTCAGGTTAGTGCTTATTTTTATGATTTAATCGTTTAAACCACCCTAATGGTTTTTTTTTATTCGAAGTGCGTCTGTTCTGACTTTTGACGTTTTCCATAAGCCAAAACTAGGTAGGTACTATAATAAAAGTATATTGGAGGCAATATCATCCAGATTAAATAAAATAATTGAATCATTAGCGATTTCATTATCAACACTTAACATATTTAATTATAATATTCCTTTAACTCTGAAGTCAGTAATCATTTGCGCATTTATATATGTATAATATAACTCGAACCTATTTAGATTATTCTTGAACACATTTATTTTAACCATTTAGAATCCATCAGAAACCTTCCATAATCGGCAAGACTTGAGTCGTATTATAACTGTACATCAACGTCATCAACCGACAGACTACAGCTCCGGTACCAGACCGCTCGTTGCATTAATTGACAACAGGAAACATGCTCATGCGCCGCCGTCGTTTTACCCCACAGGCGTGTTATCATCGTATAAAAACTCTCAAACTCAGACTGAAATAGTAACAAGATAATGTACAAGAGAAGTAATTAGTGTTTCGATTATATCGTAATGTTAAACATATTTTATGTTTTAACTACTGTTGCGCATAATATCTTAAGATCTTATAAAAAGCAATTATTATATCTAGTGCCTTTTAAGGGAACAGGATTGCTACGAAAGTGCAAATGCAATCCTCGCCTACGCTTGATTTTAATTGTGCGCCCGCGCAACCTGTTCCTGCGATGCCTGTAGAATTACACTGCAAATTAATACGGCTTTTACTACTCACCGCAATGCTTAATTGGCAGTAAACTTAACGAGCCACATTTATTCTTCAGTAAAGTGATTAAAATCAAAGATCTCGAATTGTGGGATGTAAGGATCAAAGTCGTTTGGTTTCTTATTTTATGTTTACGTCGGCGATGTCAAAATTTCTGAGATCATCATGTGTCGACGGTGAATACTAATGCGTTTTCGGTTGAAATAAAACGCGAGTCAGTCCCTGCATCATAACATAACAACGTGAGGCAACACTAGGCACGCGCTATGCAAGCGGCTAGGCGGCTCTGTTACATAAACCGCTGCACTTAGAACCTTTCACCATCACCGGTGCTTGTAAATTTCTTGCTTGCTAAGCCATTATTGCTGTAAATCCGTCGGCGGCGGCACAACGGGATCCGCAAACATTTCAAGTCACCGTTTGCGGGATTTGTAATTATAACTACCTACTCATTCTGATCTGATGTAATTCATTGTTAAATAAACATAAGTACAAATATGTTGTCCAATAGCATAAATACAAATGACACTCAAATTTCTCCTGACTTTCGCCGATTCTGTCTGTACTTACGTATGTAAAAATGTGTCAGATCGCTGTCGCAATTGCAGACACGTATGGCCGGTTGAGTTGCAAAAGTGTCATTGTATTATTCATTATTGTGTGCAATATATTTCGCCAAATTGCCCTTACGTTTTATGCAGTTCCACAAATTTCAAACAACAGGAAGCTAAGTTGCCTTCCTTTGCATTACAATGAGTGCGATGGTCACGACATGATTACGTTAAGTTGAAATTTCGTTAAGTGGTTTCGGTGAATGGTAACGAGCACTCGTGCCGATGGACTCAGGTCACCACATCAGCTCGGTGATCGCATGAATGAGCCTTAGCTATGGGCCGGGTCGGTCCCCGCACGCAGGTCTGCCCCGCCACTCGATTTTGTGAATGAAGCCCCCACCGGCGCGTGCCGCGTTCTCGCCGCTCACGCTCAGTCGCGCCGTTGAGCATCGCGCCAACACGCGAGCGCATGTTCCTCTTTTAAATTTTGACGTTTCGAAATTTGAAATCGTTCAAGTTTTACTGTGTTTTCGTTAATTTAACAGTTGACATTTAAGTGATATAAACTCTGTTGTCTCGATTGCGATGCCATTTCCGCAGTGAGACTCGGGTCGTGGATCAAGAAGAAATCCAGCCCTTGGGAAAGCCGCCAACGGTAGACACCGTTTGACGTATACGGTGAGTGAAAAAATCATACAAGTCTTTCATTCACCAAGAAGGCTAGGCTATATTTTTAAGGTGACACGTAGGCTAGGCTTATATTGAACGAAAAATACGACAGTGGGTTGGGTTGTAGGTGGGTGCCCACGTAATTTTAATATTGTAGGTGTAGTACGCCACCATGTCTTCTTTAACACTAGCTCAATTTATATCGATCGACTCACAGAACATCCAAAACTTAACTTACATAAATGTGAATACATGTTTTTTGAGCTATATGCTCACAATTTTTCACATTTTTTTAATTAGTCAAATATAACATCAATGTCGATGGCGAAGTTAATTAACTTTCACAATTAACACAATTATTTATGACAATTAACTTAAAATAACACGTACAATTAGATTTAAAAAAATCTTAGTTTTTGCGCCAATTATAGCGATTGCCACTTATACCTCTTATTAATAATTCTGTTATGATTTAAAAAAATGCTTTGTTTGAACATATAACAGGACAGCTGTAAAATATAGTTTCTGTTTATAAATCGACAGATTTTAGGCGCCGTCACAATCACAACACAAAAGCCTATAGAATAATGCTATAAGCGGCCTCTACCTGGAGGCGATTATCGCCAATTTTTTCACAACACTCACAAACATTCACGTCTCGTTGAAATTGATGAGCCCCCATTGTTTGCGTTGCGATATCGATCGTTTCGACGCTTAACACTGTTCCATGTTTTTTTTTTTTTTATTATTTCTTTCTATAGCTGTCAATTAAACACTTCCAATGGGGTCGAGGAGATGATATAAATTTTGAGACGAAATCTCGTACAGTCTATAATGCTTTTCTCGACTTTCGAATGCATGAAAGTTGGATGACCTCGTCTTTCTTAGATATTAACCGACTATTTGTATCGTAAGCTCCACCTAGGTCCGGCTATGGGGCTAATAAAATAGTCATCTATCATGGAGCCCACCAGCGGATATTAAATTGACACGCCTCTCAGAACACTCCCTTATCTCATCCCATAACGTCTTAAATGATATTACTACGTTCGATTCTTAAAGTCGCTCGCGATGATGCGTTTTTACCGAGCTACGATAAATTGAGGTAAAAAAAAAACTAGCGTAATTTCTCACGACAATATGTATCTAGGTACTAGTTAATGTAGTTATATATTTTGTTGTTGACTTATTTAAAATAATATTGATATGATAATATCATCAAGGCATGAGAGTGAACACAAATTTAATGATAATCCACCACGGCATTGCATCAATATTGATATAAAAGACTCCAATCATAACTTATTTTATCATTTGCTGGGTGCATGTATGTTATGAATTTGTATGTAATCCATCATTAGTCGCGGTCGGCTGTGGCTGTGGCGGAAATTAAATCGACACGCTCTTCTCCCTGGACGATGTTACTCTACAAACCGTACACTGATCTTGTCAAATTATATTAAATACTCATTACAGTAGATAAGGTATATATTTTTAGATATGATCTTCAACATCCGTTTATGCCCGCATAAGCCCCTGGCTTATTAAATTCCATCCACTCGATTTGCATATCATTTCCTTCATTAAATAATATTATCCAATACTCTATAATTATAAATGTTATTATTACATCCTGTCCGTTCCTCACTATTATGTTTAGCTATAAGGCGGTGCCAAAGTCTCGATTCCAATAAGTATACAAAAAAAAAATCAAATATGAAAAGTTGAGACACTGTCTTACACACAACACAGCACAATTCATGCTGAAGCACATTCAACCCCACGGCTATGCGGTTAATAAGTTCTTGCTGCAAACATTTCATTGAACTTTGCGCTGGCGTCATTGTATTTGGTTGAATTATTCTCACGGACTTTTGTCGGAGCCTCACACAGCCATTAGTCAAGTACTGTGTTGCGACAAGTGAAAGAAACTGTGAGACAGCTTCTCACGAGCCGGGCGTACCAAGAAACGACTTGGGATCCCGCTGTTTCGCTTAATTCTTAGTTAGCGCTTGCAATTTTAATGAGACTTCTTTTCAAAAACAATGTCTCGTTGAATGAAATGGCGACTCGAAGTAATGAAATAAATTATTTAACGTACCTTTTTTATGGTTGCAATACGAGACAGCAAGCGAGCGTTCGATCGATGTTTGCTGATCTAACATTATCGCGATAGCGCGGTGTCTTCCGCTGTATGTATCCACATGCTCGTTAAAGCAAATTACTCCTCGACACGTCGTAAAGACTCTCGACACTTCACACTTGGAGAACCGAGCATTGTTGCCGAGTGAAAAACACAGAGAGGAAGCGATAAATTATGTTCGAAGTTTATACGATCGGCCGGTAATGGGCTATGTACTCGCTATCGCTGCGCTCGCGCAACATCATACGTACACGTACCTGGGTTAAAATACGTTTCGAACTTAAGAGTTTTGCTCTCATACTAGTCAAATGGTTATGGCAAACCACTGGACGGATCGGATTAAAATTTTGCATACAGATAGCTGTTATGAAGTTGGCATCCGCTAAGAAAGGATTTTTGAAAATTCCATCCCTATGGGGGGGTAAAATAGGGTTTCACGGGTGAAACCGCGGGGTGGTAAGCTAGTTTTAATATAGGCACAGTTACAGTTACAGAGGCTACAGTTGAAGAGCTTTATTTTAACTTTAATAAAGGCCTGTGTTTGACCACAATCTCACTATAGCAAATGATGATTTAGCCGAGGTAGTAAGCATCCAAAGCCTAGATTTTATAGAATCAACAATAAAAATATCAATTTAATCCATAACTATATTCAAGAACTGTTAAATTTAACGAGCAGGTATTTATTCAAATAAATACTGTAAGAGGTGCAGTGCAGGGAACAAATAAGCGGAAATTCTAGAATCGGAACAAAAGATTCGGTTGACTTTTGAGAGCTTATTAATATTTGTCCCTTCCGGATCACCCCTCAATAGAGGGTGGAACCCGCTGAGGCGAAAACGGAAGTAGCATACGTCCGCCATACCTTGGTTCCGTAATTGCCGGCACGGGCTGTATTTCCGGTTTCATTTAAGGAGATCTAATTTTAGTTTAAAATAGTTCCTTTCACTAGTATCAGTGAGTACAAGCATTTTGTTTTTGCCTGTGCTGTGTTTAAAGCTGGTTTTCTACATGTACAGTTACTAAGCATTCATTTTCTCCAGTCTCAATAAATCCATTGTGGATTTCGACGCTTGTTTCTTGTGACAACTTTACGACTTCTCGGGTCGTAGGTCTTAATATCCTGTATTTGTTTGGCTTAAATAACATTTACAAACAAAATATAGCATTAACGTCATAAATGCATGACTACTGCCTCATACAGAGGACTGCGCATTTTTCCAAAATAGCTCAACATTACCAACATCGATATTTTCACTACATTGGCATTTGGAAATTGCTCCTGACCTATTTTTGTTCACAACAATGTACGCTTTCTCACACGTGGAAATTCTCAGATTTGGCATCTTCCAATTCTCTACATAGTTAATGAGGGCATCTAAAATGTTGTGTCGTCTGCTTGGGCCATAGCTGGACAGTAGGTAGTGGAAACGCGTATGGAATACAATCGATGTTATGTCCCCTTGTTACACCATAGACGTCTCTGGACCTATGTAGCGAAACCAAGGACGATTGCCGTCACGTCCTTTGTACTTGATACCACGAACGTGATGAATTAACGATATTTATTCAGTTTCGATATTTTGCCTTGCCGTATATTTCTCTCATGACCGTCTGTCCTTTTAGTTCTCATAAAAAGATTAGTGAAGGGCGAAGGTGCTAATGCTTGTGTATATGCACATCCGGTCCGTTGGGATCCGTTAATTGGTCCGCGTAAAAGGGATATCGTGTAGCGTGCCCCCTTGCCCCTTGCCCTGGCTTCCTGTCCCGCGATATCAGCAGGACGACGACAGGTCGAGATCGTGAGGCCATGTTACTTTGGAAAATATCTACCTTAAATGGCTGCTTGTCCAATTAAACGTTGGGACATCAAATCGCCCCCTGCGGAGTTTTGTCTTCTTTCGATCTGCTGTCACGATTCCTTAATAAGTCACGATGTCATGTAAAAGTTGTCCTACATCATCGATTGACTATTAAAATATATATTTGCTGTACTTATGACGTGAAAAACACTAATGGTTGATTATTAATATCGTATGTTTTTGACAACACAACCATGATATGACGGCTAACTTGTTCTCAGAATGTTTTTGTCGTGACCGTGGACGTTGATATTTTTTTATTGTTTTTTTCTCCGCTAATGAACAGGTCCGCTTCAATTATCTTTACAATGATTATACTTGTTTTTCTTCTATTATTAATGCTATTCGCAATTGATGTCTATTTTTTAGATGTTCTTTTTGTGATATTGTTTTGTTATTAAATTATAGTATGTTGTAACTTAGTCTCAAGGAATAATGATTTATTATGGCTTCTTATAGATACATACACCCCTACTCACTCGAATAATTTTGCAATTATTTAAATTACGGAATCATTACCATGGGCCCCAAGTAACACATCTTCGTTACGATAACTGAATAACGCAGCATTATTCCCATGACGGCTTCCTGGAGTGTGACTGCCTTTGCATCATCATCATTCACGTTCATGTTCAACCTAGCGTGGAACTTGTAACTATGCGAATAATTACATACTCTGAACTCGTTTATGTTCACAAGATTACATTGTTCTTTGATGCATTTTCCTCAATTGGAGAAGTAAACAATGTTCGAAATATAGTTTCCTAGAAAAGATGTTATAGATATTCCAGGTTTAGTAGTGGGCAAAGGTGCCGATGCCGTCCATCCTGGGAAGTGAACAATCGAAGTGGTTCCTAGAAGTTATAGTCAATAGCTATGTTGGGCCGTTGGAAGTGAATGGAAAGATCGTACTCATCGACGGAAACAATGGGTGTTAACTTACGCATTTAGCAGCCGGCTCTAAAGAGGATGTGAACTGATTATAATGTAGCTTGGTACTTGATGTATATGATGGCATCTTCATCACGGTAAATTTTAAGTGGAATTATTGGTTCTGTATTCCATTTTTTAATCTGCGGAGTTAATATTCTCTTCTCTTCTGCATGAAGTACCCTGACAGTACTTTCAAAACAGACCACGGTAGTTTATTTCTATAATAAATGCAAATAGCTTCAAGTCCAATAGATATTGCTGCGGAATGTGTTTAAAAAGATCCGCCCATTCAGGCCGACGGCCTAGGGAAACAAAAATAGAACAGTTATTGTTTACATCACATCTTTTTTATTTATAGCGTTAATTTGCAATGTATGTGGTGGACGACAGATCTCGGACTTGTGGCAGCCTTAGTACGAATGTTTATAGTCTGGTTCGTGTGTAAGCACACGTCTGCATATCGGCGCGGGCGCGGGCGCGGCGTGGTGTTGATATGTAGCACCTTGTTTTTGTTAGTAGACCGTATTGTTATCATTCACCGTTCATACGAATAGACAATAACGTCGGCATTATGAATGGCCAATTGATTGTTTAGTTCTACATTGTGCCGCTATGCCGGTAGCGCTGGTAACTCGAAATGACTCGTGTAATATTATCCATAATTATACAATTATATCTGATTCATTGAAGGATATTATTTACCTATCTGCGCTATTAATGTGGTACGTACGAATTAAATTACCGGATGTTTGCAATACTTGCATTAAATTAAACGCTCGCTTTACACTTATTATTTGCTAATGATCTGAATCGGTAAATAGATTAGTTATATTTATTATATAGAAGTGACTCGATAACGCAACTTGACAGTAGAAACTGCATGGTTTATTTAGTACAAGTGCAGAGAGGGCCGGTTCCGGTCGGCGCTTGCGCAGGATATATCAGAATTAGAATCGCGAGCCGATAGATGGTGGGCCACTTGCACCACGTCGACCGCACTTCCTACATCCGTTTATCAAAGCCCCAATAAATCAAGATGTGCAAACAGACTTGACTTCAATGCGATGGTATCTAAGTTGCTTGTATCTTACTGATAATATTATAAACAAATTGGAAAGGCTAGTTAGGAATTCAACTGGTCTACAAAAAATACCGGATTGATTTTTGGAAAAGTTAAAGTCAGTCATTTATTCACTTTAGGCTCTAAGAAAGTACTTATGAAGGTCAAAGCTATGTTACAACCATATCAATGTCAATCTGTGGGTTTGTTTGTACTACCGATGACATAGTGTCCTTTAAATATTTATACATTATAATGTGCCAATCTCTTCCCAGTCGTTGAAATCAGCGTGTCGATTTATTTTCGATGTTTCTCGTTGTCCGGCGAACGGAAGTCATTATGCGTTTTCCGCCGCGCTGGGTACTGCCCCTGTAAAAATGTATGCATTAAATCGGCGATCATGAGTTCATTCGTCGAGATTTTTGTGAGGCATCTTTATTCGGCATCAATTTCACGGTTTGAGACAATCAGAACTTTCGAGATTTAAAATCAGTCTTGAAGCGCTGTTTACTGTACAACTGGTTTCACTTTTGATCCCTGTTTCTGTTTGTGCTCATTTCAATAGTCTGCGGTGAAGTCGCGTAAGACTCAGGGCGGTCCCTTGCAACACTCGTGGGGGCATGCGACAAATATTGACTCTACAAATATTTGTCTAGTACAAAAGGCACGTTCGTCTGTGACTACTACGTGCAGTATATGTGGTGTGGTAGACTGGTGTGCAAGGATAATACCTCGGCTGTAATATCGCCGAGATAACCTACAATGTTTGCACAAGACAAATCATGTTTGCTTACTTTATGTCCTGAGGATTTCTGGCACGGATCGCTAGCGCTCGGCTGTATGCGACCTCACGTTCTATTTGCATTAGCTTATGGATATGCATTTGATGGGGACGCAACTACTTGGTTTTTAATATCCTCTATTTATCAATATATAACCTATAGATAGTGTTTAAGAAGATTAAAATGTATGGAACTTTCCAATGTGGTGAGAATCTTACAGAAAACAGCTGGAGAGATGATTATTTTAGATTAAATTAAATTTATAATACTGTAAGTAATTTTTGGACCATTTAAAGTCTAAAGAAAAACATTGGTGTCATCGTTTTATAAAATTAACATCATTTTCGAGTTCATTTGCCAAAGCATTTAGTATCCGTAAACAAGCGGTGGCCAAGGCCGGCTATGTTTACGCGTCTTCTAACGCTAATGTTAATACTATGAACACATCGGTAGGTCGTTCTAAAAGGAAATATCAGCCATGTTGTGTGACAGCACTTAATTTAATTTATTGGTCCGGTCGTTGCATTGCATAATTGCGTTGCATAATTTGATAGATGGGTAAGACGAGACATATAGAATGTCATCAAGTTGATTGCAAGGTTGTTGGAGAAATGGTATGTTTTCAGATGGCACGAGAAAAAACCTTTGCCGGACGAAACTATATCTATATACTTATACCTGTATAATGTAATCGTTAAGTGTGACCAGGCGATTTTTTAAAAAGTAGATGAGAAATATTAAAAAAACTAGCTAATCTCCAGCGTGCGTTGCAATAATTTTTTTACAAACCATCGCGGTCGTGCGCATAACTAACCAAAGTTTCATCGCAATCAGATCAATGATATAGGAACGCTTTTTTGTTACAAACAAATATGAAACTGACTGACAAACATTGCTTTTTTATGTACATAGAATAGATATAGATTGAACTGGCTGAAAAGTAGCATAAAAAAATCAAAACAATACTTTCGATGTTCGAAATTCAAAACATTTAGGTATCTTTTCTTTTGTGAAAAGCAAACTAAAGGCTCTCTACTAATGTCATAGTAAATCAATGGGAGTGTTTTAAAGTCAACATTTCAGATGGTACTCGTTTTATTGAAAAAAATATATATTGATGTAATTTTACTCATTAGGCAACGTACTTTCGATATCAGTTAAAAGTTTTTTGATATTTCTTTACAGAGAGATTTTCAAAATCCAAGCCCTAAGAGGGAAAATAAGAAATCGAAAGCTAGTATTAGAATATACTAGTGGTGATTTAAATTAACTGCCAACATAACAACAAGATCTCGTTGATTGAACGGCGTGTACGACAGCAAATAATGTCAATTGATATAACAATAAGTCGCGATTTAGTCGCGTGTTGCGAATTGCCAACGGAAACGTATACCACTAATGAGCTTCGGATGTCGCTCACCTATTGTGCCGTGCTAATAGATATCGACTTCCTTAGTTCAGTAACTGGTAGTAACAACACCGGTCTATAATGAGGCATTGTTCACGTCTCCACATCTTATTCTGTTTCCAGATCGCATTCGTATGAACATAGAATCCCTCGCTATTCGTGAGATAGTTTTATGTGCGATCATATGCGGTCGGATCTTATTTATGAATCCAGGTCACCGTTCCTTCACGGATCTGCAACGGCAATTCAACCGACACCAAATGATAATGGCTCTGGCATTTACTCTAAAGAGTATGTACCGAGAATTGGAATTCACGGTTGGGTCGAGCGAGAGTTGTCAGTAAGTATGCCGTAGTCAATCATAGATCACGAGTTTACTCTCCGATACGGCTTTACAAACCATTAGGAAGATGTCGACGTTCTGACGAATTCTTTACGCAAATTATCGAAGGCATTTAGGCGTGTTAGTGAGTTACGTTATGATATACTCCCATTCTATTGTAGAAATAACTGTTACTTTAAGGTAGCGTTACGTAAGCTATAACATTTTTTTTTGTTCATTTATTATTTTGTAACTTCCTTAAATAATAACAACCGGTATAATTGCGGCATATTGTTGTAAACGCAATGACCTCGAGAACTTATTTGTTTTGAAAATGGCCTTTCAATATTCCTACAAAATAATACCAATCACGTTATTTTACAATTTTATACGAATGATAAAGTTGAAGTGATGACGTCTTACCTAATTCTGGTATTCTTCCAGTTGCTAATTCCTGGATGTACGGTTCACAGCTTGTTCGTGGTGCTGGTAGAGATGTTGTTCATTATTAGTTCTGGGAAACGGTTTGAACATCCGCAACGTTACGGTATGGTAAGGTCTCCTGCCTGAGTGTTCCGCAGTATGGCTGAGAACCGACAAAACTCACCGACTGATGTTTGCTTGACCGTTCACCCGTTTAAATATATTTTAAAACGAGAACTTTTTTTTAAAGAGTAGTTAGCGAGCATGGAACTGTTTACAAGATTCCAATTATAACTAGTTTGTAAAGACAGTCTTCAAGGTTTGAGCAAATAGAACATATAAACGTACATCACCAGATGTTGTAAGTGGCGGCGTCATTAGCTCGAAGCGTAATCCCTTGACGGCACGCGCAGGCACGCACCGTTAAGTGGGTTAGCATGTCGATCCTGGTCTGTACAAGGTCGAAAACAATCATCCTTCTGCATAACAGAATAAAAAACGTGTACGTAAATCTAAACGCAACACAGATATAGTAATAAAACTCCTAAAACCGGTCAAAGAAGAAATTAAGCCTGAAATAGTTGGTTCATTGAATGGAATTATAAATTCAAGATCCAATATTAACGTCCTTGATATAGTTGGTCTCGTTTCACTTCCTGTTAGGAGGTGAATTGTAAACGCAAAGCACGTCACTCATTCAAACTCAATCAAAGGATCATGAATGAGATGTTTACCGCGTGTGTGAGTAGGTACGTACCTATGTACATGCCCGTATATTATATGTACAGGAGTTTGAGCGTTTCCTGTTGTGGCAAGTATTGTACCTATGTTATGTATCTGCGATGTTCGTTAAATGTTCTGATCATGTTCGCTTCGTAATATCATATCGGTTTTCCTGTTTTGTTGGTGGAGAGGAAAATTTTTGATATCACTTGATGCATAATCTAAATAATTTTGATGTCAGCTTTCATTCAGTTTCCAGAAAAAATATTTAAAAGTATAATTTTAATAAACTGAATTTTATGAAAAAAATACTGCTTTTCTTTGTAATCCTACTTAGAATCACCAAGTGGTTTAGAATGGTACATAGGTGGTTTGTTATGTTGTGCCTTTACCTACCTAGACACGGCGTGGCGCGGTCGCAGGGATGGCCATAGGGCCGTCCTGCCAAGGCCAGCCAGTTCGTTAAGGCCATTCATGGATGCCTGCGCGCTGCCTCCTCCCCACTCTCCCGCGGCGACAGGATATTCTCCCTTGCCGTGTGCTATGCTGGTCAATTGATCGGTTACTTTTTTAAATCGAACTTAAAGCAAAAAGACGCCACGCGCAATCGTAATTCACCGGATGCACTAACGAGTGTAAAATTTTTTAAACTTCACTATACAGCATCGGTTTGTTTTTGTTGAAGGCCGCATTTCCGCTATGACTTTGTCCATAACTGTATAAACGTATAATGTTCCATCCATTAGCGCTTATTAGATTCTATTAACAGAATCTACAACAGATTAAACTGCCTTCCTATCGCACATTCCATTCACGTAAGGACGCAATAGAATGTTAGATACACTGGCGTGCGTGCGACATCTTGTTTGCCGTTTCCTACTAGTTAAGTCGTTTGAATAGACTTTAATAAACGGGAGATGAGGCTGTTGGTCTGAATAGAAATATAGTGGAATTAGGTAGAGCATGGAGTATGTTTTCGAACGTAGCAATGTTGGGAATGATGCTGCTTTACAGCTTATTATATCGTTTTTTCTTTCGGTAATAATCTTTACGACCCTTACATTCCACAACTTACTCCTTGGAATTAAATATTAATGAGCCTGCTAACAACCTTCGACAATGCGCAGCCATCAGTATCGGCCGATGTCCGAAACGGTCTAAGGACAAAATCTTACTTAGACCAATATGGTTCTTAAGTGGGAGGAAATGGGTTATGAATCACCTTGGAGTGTATCGATATCGGAGGAGGAGCGGCGTATTTTGGACGTGCATTGTGGGCAATTCGTCATGATTTGCGTATGTAAATCAATGGAGTTTGGTTGTGCGGGCGTAACGGTATTTTCGTCGGTCCACGACAGGAAGGCGGATGCTATAAACACACTTTCAGCCGTGTAACCATCGCGGTGTAGCTAACTACAGCGCTTTCGGTTAAAAGTCACAAGATGAACAAGTACTATACCAAACGGTAGAATTTGGCGTGTTCTAACATTTAACCAGCGGCTTAAAGTTCCTGCACACTCATTATATTACCCTAACTCCTTTTAAAAGCTGTATCATATTAATGATAATTAAAATTATTGTTGTTATTGAGCTCATATTTATATCCGATTCTGTAGATTATGTAGACATGAAATATGTATTTATCTTGTCGGTATCATTTTTTGCGCAAGTTGATTTATGGTTCTTGAAGTTATTAATATTAGTTACGGTAATAATATTTTTTTTAAAATTTAATTTGCTGTATGAAATTTCAAAGCAAAAACAATTCCTGCTTGCCTTTCCTCCACAACAAGATATGCCGGCGTTAAACCTGTTTTCAATTTAAAAATAATAAGTACGTAAAGTTGCTTTATTAATATGTTTATTACAAGATATTTCCTATTTACTTTTGCTTGAGGCTGCATCCGTTAAAATAGGACTTTCTAGACGGTATTAGTGGTTGCGGTGTAATGAAGGCGATGAATGCCGTGACGTGATCGTGAGATCGTATCCTATAATGAGCTTGAGTTTTCAGTGAAGGAAACATAGGGGACCTTCAAATTGAAAATCTGCCGTTAAACATCTCCCGACTTGAGTGTCAAATCCTTCTAGGCTTAGTGTGCTTACCACCTTCGCACATTGTCATATACCAAGGTGAAATTGCGGTCAAACATAGGCCGAATAATTTATAAAATGTTTTTGAGATAACCTTAAATGGAAGAGTGTTCCATCAACGAAAGTTCATATAATGGCAAACTTTGATCCAGATGAAAATGCATCAGGGCGTTTGTTTGCCCATGAATTGATAGCATGACTACGGTCTACGGTATTCTATCTCTATCATTGACCCAGAAGTAGAGAAGAAGAAATTGTAAGTCCAGTTTTAGACTAAGTATACTTCCATATCATACACGATCCAAGGTATTTGTAGAAAAATATTGCTTTTTTAACCGCCCAGTGCAGTGTCACCACCACCGGTTTCTAATTCAAATATGGCGTCATATGACGTTACTGACACTCCGGTTTTTATTTAATCTATGCGCATAGTATGACACATGCTGTAACTAATATGGTGCGGTATGGTGAAAGTAACAGTGCATACGGTCGATGGCCTATTTTGTATCGTCACATATAAGTAAGTCAGAACCTTAAATAATGTATCTACTGTTAGGAATGGTTTATATACTCCATACAATGTAATTTCATTAAACTTTAGTCGAGTTCACCACAATGAGACCATGGTATGTGATGATGTGACCGAAGGTGGTAAGTACAAAGGTAGTAAGGTGGTAAGTCCAAGCATGACCACCATAAGGCTACTTTTTGTGTGCAGCGACCAGCGACTACCTGGCTGTCGACATTACAACTGGACAATGCGCTTATCATAAAACTAGTCAAAACAAATGAAATTACACAATAAGGGCTTTTGTCTTGACAATGGGCGGGGCGAGCTATGATGACTGCTTGCAAGCGAAAAGGTTAAAAAATTGATCATGCTTGAAGTTTGTCGATCGTACATAAAGGTTAGAAGGGAACTGGCTCTTTAGTGCGTATTTTCGTTGCGTAAGCAGAGTAATATATACATGACATAGAACAGTACTTTTGGAGTTTATCTTTCTTCAAAGATTTGCTGGAAGTAGACTTAAGATTAACTTCATCTTTATACAACTTTTAATGTATTTTATTTCTATATATACATAAGTTCTTTATTATCTATTATGCACCAAATAAAACACGTCAAAACAGATCTATCATTAGTGTAAAGAATTTTTGTGAAAGTACCCAATGTATCTTACGAGGCAAAGATTAGCATTGTTTGCTCTTACTTTATTTATAATCCGTTCTGTGACGGAGACCTATTAGATGAGATTAGGATGCATGCGTTTTAAAGCATCTTATATCAGACAAACTTAGCAAATTGATCTTAACAATCAGTTGGCTTTTCGCATTTGCGCAACCTCTTAGTAGGTACTCACAATCTCATTATTAACTTCCCTATTCTATTTGCATGCAACGCAAGATGTTGCGCAAGACCGCATTTCATGCTGTTACTATCACACACAAGCCATAACTTGAGATCAATAAGACTCAAGAGTGTCGCTAAAGGGAGTGCTGTCGCCGCCCCCAACAGATCCCACGCCCGCCCGCGTAATTTCTCTATGTATGCCATACCACCCTACGCACTGCTTGATTCAAATAAAATCTGTCAATATACCTACATAAATTGGTTGGAGAATTGTCAATTAGGATCGAAATTCCAAAAACTTGTTCTTTGCTTACAACGGTGTCACTCCTACGGAGAGATGTGATTGATAAATCTTCAAGGATCAATTGAATGGGATCAATAAGTATGGTGAATGTGGTGGGCGATCGGTCATCGAACTGCGCGGGCGCAAGCTGCCGGTGGTGCGCTCTAATTCAATTTAACGACAAACCACTGCACACGGCTAACAATCTGCTCCGCTGTCACCGATGTGTTACTCAACAGTTATTATATTACCGACGGATAATACTCGCAGAGGTTACTTGTCGAGGTTGTTACTACCAACGCATAATTTCTAAATTCATATTGAGTAATGGTTTAGTATTATCACGTTGACCATAATTTTGATTTAACTCTTAATACTGAATGGTTACCTGTACTAATGTTCGACGTAAAAGTGTTGAATAAATGCCGTTTTATGTCACACGTTTCATATTTCATGGGATTTATACTCCATAAGCTGTCGCTTTGAATTATTGTCAGCAATGTTTCTAACTGCACAGTCAAAAGTTCGACATGGATGATATATAACGATGGGAACCCTTTTCTTATGGTGCACCTATTGTCTCTACTGATAGCATTGCCTTTAGTCCGGACCGGATCTGCAAGGATGGGCCGTGTCACCTTGAATGCCGGATGCCGGCGTTCTGACGGAGGAGCTATCGGCCGTCAATCGTGTGAGCGTCTCGCCATATATTATAGCCGTCTGTCTGTTTGTCTTTGCGGCTGCGAGGGCCGTTTTTATTTTACGACCATCTACGTCCGCTCCGCGAGTCCTCGTCCAAGGTCGACGTTTCTTATAAGCAATCAACCGGTGCATCGATTGGAATTATAAATTGACTACGTGCAGCTATAGGTATTTTATCGCCGACAATAAACATCGTCTCATGAGAAAACAACAGTCCATATATATTTATAGGATCAAATATTGTAAAGTGGTCGCAGTTATTTCGATGGGAGAGCGTGGTTCGTCTCTAAAGTCCGCAGCGGAAATGGATTGGACGTGGGCGACGCCTACGGTGTGCGCGGCTGACCGCTCTCAACTCGCAAGTGACAAATTTAATATCATTTTATTTATTTCGGTCCCTCATCATCTCGGCTCATTGAAATTTATTCTACGCGTGTTTGTGCCAGGTAAATGCTGTTCATTAACATCATCACGTCCTGCTGAAGGCAAAATATTTAACTCAGTAATTAACATGGCATAGCATGAGATTGCATTTAACAAATGTTGTGTTTTGACCGCCTCTCATGTTTATTACAAAGTAGCATATTACACGTGTCTATTGTTGCGTTCGCCAATATGATATTGTGAATGACTAAGAAATCTTAATATGATTATTGTGTCCATTCTCCACTTGCAAGGCGTGTACTGCATTACAATTTGTAACACTACTACTTATTTCCGTATCCTCTATTGTAACGCTGTCCACTGCAATTTAATCATCTCTTCAAGTGACAAGATGTATTAGGGCAGTTTTACGATCGTTTTATCACAACTATCACAAGTGCTAGCTGTCGTCTTTATGTAATTACATTTACGGTTGAAAATTGTTTGATAGTTAAATTCAGTGGTTCCCTTTGATGTAGAACGGGAATATCGACAAAGACGGATGTCCGGTGCCGGTCAGGATTTGTTTCACACGAGTGTTGGAGCTCCTCGAGTTCGTATTATATAAAGAAATTAATCTTCGAAATTCTTATAGATTTAAAGATGGCAGATTATGTTTGTCTAAAAAAGTTGACCAAAGTCGATGTATCATAATTATAATTTATCATATTTAAAGAAATGCCGTCATTATTTACATCTTTTGAAGATTATATTGAATAGTGCGAACAGAATGACAGTGTTTACTTAAAACATTAACAGTCTTTCAAGGGATCGCTCGTCGGAAGCTATGGGAGCTGAACAAGGCCTCTAAAAATCCTTCCGGTCCTTTTGATATCGCGGATGAGCGGCATATGTGCATTTCAAAGGGCTTGTGTATTTGTCTGCCCGTGCTTGGGTAAACATCATTTATTGCGCGGGTGTGTGATTTCAACCTTTTGTGTAGGTTTTACTGTGTTTGTGCATAGGGTCCGAGCTGATTTAGGCTTATTACGCTTGTAGTTCCGGAAGTTAGTCTATGTTTAAAAGTTACTAAAGATTTACTAAAAAAATATACATCAAAACAACATTTTTACTAGTATCACACATTTTGCATTTTGATTAAAACATAATTTCAGTGCTTGCATTAATATTTAAAGTATATTTTCCTGTTTTCGTAACTTTTTGGTTCATAGAAACCTGGTCTGGCTCTTATTTGTTTCGAAGAAATTCTTGCTTCAAAACACACCAACAATGTACTTAATGTGCGTCCTACAATCTGGATAGTATTGATACCGTTAGTACCGTTTATTAGGCATTTGGCAAACGGTGCGCGGGCGCAAGCATTTTGCATACAATGCCCATGTTGGTAGGCACTTGCGTAACTGCGGTCATCGGGCCGGATGTGACGACGCCGTAGTTGTGGCTCTGCCTGTATCAAATTTTATGTCTAGATTAGATCTATTTAAGCTTAAAGGTTCACAACCATGCGTGCATCGACCCGAATTAGAACCGACTTTCTCAATTTGTCGAGTATGTTCTTTACAAGGCAGGTACCAATAGAACGAAACTCGGAGTATTCCGATGATCCTATTTTATTGAAAAAGATGTATCATGGTGGTAATTTCATATAAATTTAGTAAGATTCGACAATAAAATGAACTTTAATACGAGACGGAATTAATCAACGGTAAAAACGCAATACCGTCTCCGTTCCGTCGTGGGTAAAAAGGCATAACTAACTCGAAAATATCTTTGATTAATTTATCATAGACAGTTATTGATACGATATACCTATGGTAATAGTCAGACAGTGGCGAATCTTAACGACATACGACAAAAAAAATGTCTCTAAAAAGGGTTACCTATGCACCTAAAATTATTCAAAGCCAAAGCAATAAATCCAATTTAGGCCTTATGAAGATCGAATTTACTGAAGTTACCATCAGTTCGGAAATCAGCCTTTAACTGAGAAAAACCGCTAAGAAACTCAGCAAGATTACATTTTAATATATTTTATATGAACTGACTATTTTTTGTTTCTTTACATGAATTACAAAATATGAAAATTACAAGAAAGTATAAATACCTAGTATTAAATAATGATGTTTTAATCCTAATGTGACTTGTAGTACCTACTGTTTAGATGTCTGCCAAAAAAGCAGGTGTTCTGTTCATGTTCAAATTCTTAAATACTCAAAAAATACCGACCCAGTTTTAGCTGACTTCAAAATTAAATTACTACTGTCAGGTTGGAGTTCCTAAGTTTAAATTAAATCATATACTATTTTTGAGGCAGTTATATTTTTTTGTATGTTAACTTCAAGGTTTTGATGGATCATCTCATTAGACATTGCAGTTCTTCTTACAAAATTTAGAACCCATATTTGCGCCAATAATTTTCCTGCACCGGGTGGTCTGAGTGCTACCAGCAACAAGGTCAGCTCGCTACGTCTGTTCCATACATCACGAGTGTAGTACCGACATGCACCGCACGTTGGGCAATCGTACCCGGTGATCAGTATCCGGTCACAGCGCTATGTAAATCAGTGCCACACTGTCCATCGTTGTACAACTGTCCTTGGGAATGTCCGATTCATTTCGCTATACTTTACTGAAATGTTCAACCTATTGACCTGTTATTGCAGATGACAATATTTCGGTTTTGCGGTTTCGTTGTATATTTCACATTTTTTCCTGAACTTTATAATTGATTTCATAAATGTGTGTCGTGTTCTGAAAAAGCATGAGGTCATTGATCATATTCTTTATTCGAAATTCTAAGTGGAATATGAAAACATATTAGCAGTTCTAGATACATAACATTTGGACGATCTATATTCAGAACTTCTGAAAGAAAAGCGGAGATAGCCAATGTGGTTAATTAAACTCGTGTTCTCTCATACTGCTTCTTTGTTTAAAGCCAACTGTTTATTGCATTATATGCTAAGTTCGAATGACATAAGGGTACATTGTGAAGCCGTAAAGAATACGCAGGTTTGTCTGAGATCGATTGTTCACTCCCGCATAATGGCGGCATTGAACGCATTGCTATCTTCAGTACATCGGCCCATATACATTTTGTGCAATATTACAAATGGTGTTATTATATTGCCCATCATATTTACACATTGACAGGCAGATGATGAAAACTTCATTAGGTTCTTCGGTAGGTGTAAATTTTTAACAACAACCGCCTAAAGATGGTAAATGGACCTGTGTAAACTATTCTTTAAGTTATTCATTTACTTAGTCAAGATTTTTGAATAATTTGTTTTTCACAAATATTCTACGAATATTAATGCTTTGTGAACATTACAAAGAATGAGCTTAAAAAAAAACACGGGTGGAATACAAACGATTTTTTTTATAGGTTTTATTTTTGCTATTATTCACTCCAGTCTGGAAATAGTTACTTTGTTTCATGTAACACGATTTAATTAATGTAATGTGTGAATAAGTAAAATAAACTAGAATTATCAGTAAAATGCCCGCATGCAGTATCTAATAGCGCCATTTTAGATTTATACGATTATAGCGCGTGGAGGAAAATAATATTATTACGTATCCAACTTTAATCTGCTTATGGAACATAAGCTAGCCAGATAAGGTTCTATAATGGATATTCAGTATAGCATGTCTGTAATACGAGTCCCTTACGTGAAATGGTCTAATGTGACAGCTTTTATGAGCGATATGTGCCTTTTGTGGTGTAATTAATGATACGAATATACTCTTTAAAATCACGGTTTGGAATAAAACCTTCAAGTGGTATTTATCCGCTGGATATTATGTGGTAATCGATGTTTTACTTTACTCAAATATAAAGCGATGTATAATATTTATGCTGCCCTGAGTCAGACGCATCAGAAAAAATCGGATAAATTTGGAACGTAATTACAAAATTCGGTCACGAGAATATAAAAAGGTTATAATTATAATTACGGACAAGTCCAGCAATTAGCGGACAACTTACGTACATGAAGTATGACGTATTATCATTTAATTTTTGACATACTCGTAATTGCAAACCTGATCCGGACGCGAAGGTACTCCGCGTGGGAACGAATCGATACAGCCCGCTTGCACCAGCCCAGCATCGCTGTCAGAATGATATGAACTTCCGCGGAGTACGCGTGGGAATAGGATATCGATTGTATCGATATTGTAATGCATTACTTTGTGTGTTTATGATCCTGTGCATACTCGTAAATACCAAAGACGAAGGAGGTCGAGGTGACTATTGCCTATCGGTTGATTACACATTCTTTATAGACATCCTAATTAAGGTAATGAGGGTAATGATGTCTTCATATCCTGAGTAAAACCCTTGGGAGATTCACATAATTGTAATAAAATGGAAATTAATTGCAAAAAGATAAATCATCCTACGCAGATAACGACTGAAACAGCGGTACTTAACATGTGGGAACGCAACGGTCTAGTTACTTTTGCACTCGATTCCGTTACTTGAAACCATTGATTTATCAAACTAAACTTGATACTCTCTAAACTTGGAAACTTAACCACACGCTTTTGCGTACATGGCACCATTTTGAACATTAAACTAATAATGGGATACAAACTATAATATTCCTACATCTACCCCACTGGTAACAATTCGGGCAAACGTTGAACACAGAGAAGTTATTGTATCTATAGTTGGGATAACTCTATAGGTAAGTGGTCACCGTCATCTGCACGGGAAGGCTCCGGCAGTTAGATAAAGATTTGTCCAGGAATGTGGACGCACTGGGTTCGGCGGGCAACTTGTCGTTTGTCGTCATTCCACTGTTAACTGCTCACCTGTCTACTGTCTACTTCCCTTCGATAAAAAAAACCTTGATACTACTGTACGATGATGTCAGAAATGAGTTTGACCGTCTCAGTTTAACAGTTGACTTAGACGAACGCAATATATTGTCAAAGATTTGAAATTTAATTCTTGTGACTGTATCAACGTTAAGAAATAACCGTGTTTATGAAGAAGCATTTATTTCTACTGTTTCAAAAGTCTTTGTTTTATATAGTTCTCACCAAGTTAATTAAAAAAAAAACAGATAATGAGACTGCATAATGTAACATTTATTTTATTTGTTGTCTGCGAATTATATTTTTTGCACAACCATTGTGATTTGGTGCATCACAAGAAAAGTTCTCATACATTCCGAAAACTATAAAGATAAGACATCTTCATAATTTTCGGACACAGCTCGAATAACTAATATACATAAATGATGATTGTGGTATTAAGTTGTGAATAGAATTTACATTAACAACAAGCGGAAATACTAATGTAACCTCTGACATTTCATCGTGGATCATGGCCAATGGCTAACGTTACTGTAGACGTCAATTTGAACATGTATTGGATGTCGTCTTGTTAGAACTATCCGCATATCAATGACTATGGGGCGGGTCGAGTTGTTTTTTACCAATTAAATATTCGTCCAGGAAGTGCGTGAGGGTATTCGGCTCGATAAATGCCGCTCGCTATAATGCGGCGAGGGCGCATTCCATGTGGCCAAATTATAACAGTTAGATGATTGCGGTGTTATGAATTTGCAAATAAACAAGCCAAATTGCGCAGCGTTGCAGCAAACAACTTCGCAATCAGCTCTGTTAATTTATTTCACTGCATCGCTTGATACACCATGGTTTGTTTGTGCAATCCTTCGCTGAATGTTAATACGATTGTTATTCTTCATGATTTATTACCATTTCTGTGGTGTCTGTCACCATAAGTCGACTACCTTATTGGGACATTTATATTCGTTTTGCAGCCGTGGAGGTCGTTCGTCCCGGCTCTAGTCTACAGCCATTTATTCCTTTGCATGCCGCATTTCCAATCCTGATTCCTTGTGCGTATCAGTATTAACACATTGAAGGCACCGCGCACTGTGAATATCTTATTGAATGAAGTTTACCACAGTGATTAGTCTGAATAGGAACCATTCAAGTCTGCTGGTCTCAAAGAAAAAAAAAAAACATCGGTGATACCTAGTGAATAGAATTAGATTGTTATTTACTGAAGAATTTAACGATAGTCGTACTTTCGAGATTTATTCTGAACACATAAATACAAGTACTCCAAAGCCTCATAAAGCGGATACTCGAATTTACGATAGCTATTACGTGTCCGGAATGGGAGTAGGTAAGAAGAGAGTCGATAACCGGTCGATGTCGATCGGCAAGGATGTCGTTGGCAACGTTCCCATAAATTCCGTGGAATCGTACAAGATTTATAATGGCGGCGGCGTAACGGTGGGCGCGACACGCATGCCGAGCGCACGCGCCTACGTGAGCTTTGTCGCACCACCGCACCGCCCGTCCCCGCTAATATTCAGTGCGAAATTTAGATGTCACCTCACCTACCGAAATCATTCCCTTTAATAGTGTCTCATTGTATTGAAATTGCAAGCATGCCTGTAAAATAATAAAGATGATTTTAGCTTGTTCTTTCAATGTTTTGGAGTTTCACGTAACACCTGTTGTTAGTTCCTACATACTTGCGTAATATGCTGTATCTTTGGAACCATGTATATACACTACATGGATATACCTTATATTAGTAGGTAAGTATATTGTAGTTTTATTTGCACTACACTTTACTCATTTTCTAAACCTGAAGCGTACACAATACATTAAGACTGGAATACATTACTCTCACACAACTATTTTCCATTATTAACCTACCCACTGCAACGTTATCTACTTGGATTTGCATAATTGCATTTTGCAGCTAAATGCCTCACACACTTAATAAAGTCTACACTTTTTATTTAAAATGTGGTTTAAGCTCGTATTTCACACCACATACCTACCTATCTATGGTGCCTATAGTTTTAACAGATAAAGATTCAAGTCCGCAGATAGATCTGTACATTAAACCCACGTTGACTTGAATTGTAAAACTTGGAGGGTAAATTGATTTCGCCTCCATACACTTTCCAGTTAGTCCATATCATAGTGTTGGCTAGTAAAACACGGTGGGAGTTTATTGACTCGTCGAGCTTCGCGACCGGGCAGCCGGCATCGGCAGCGCTGCGGCATGCGGCAAGTTGGCGGATGTAGGTGTCCGCAAATATTAGCACTTGCCTAATTCAGTACCCAAAGACAAGTTTACTTTATTACCTAATCGACTGGTTAATTTTATGTTTTCGTTGTCACCTACACTCACCTTTAGGAACGGCATACCGCATTTCTTAATTGCGGTGTAGGCGTACCCATGCGACATACAAATGACAGCTGGTGGTTTATACTGAATTGAACGGCTGTCAACGGCTACGATCTGTCTCGATACAGAGGATTAGAGATTATACGTTGATTTTTCATAACAATACATTGGTGGGTCAATGACACTATAATTTTTGTTAGGAACGAGCTGTCAGAGTAATTTATCATTATGATACGAGTAATCTGAAATGCATTTTGCGGCGAGGGCACGGCGCGGTCGGTATGCGCCCGCGGCCGTTGCGAGGTCGCGATCGATGCGCGTGCGCAATATGAATGAATCCCCCCCACTATGCGCTCTCGCCATCTCAGATCAATGGACCGCACGTGGCGATCGATACTATGTTAATCTGAATGCATATCTCTTTGAATGGCATTTTAATTACCGGTAAACATAAACGAATTAGAAGCTTAACATTTATAGATGTTATTCCGTTATGCAAATGAAAATCGACATTTTATATGTCCTAAGTATTTTGAAATTTAATAAAATTATCGTTTTTAAGTTTTGTGAAATAAATCTGACCATTAATCTACTTATAGTTCGTTGACAAAAGTGTCGATATCCGATACCTATCTGTGAACCGGGTCGATCACTGGTAATTGACAGCTAAATACCCTATTAGAGCTGCCCATAATTGAGTGGTCAGCGATTGCGACGATATAACCTACACGAATGAACACGATTATTACGCCCTCGAAAGCCCACGCGCACACGGCCGCCTATCGTCTGACCGAACACAATCCTTTGAGGTCTAAATTTGTTTTCTTTACGATAATGGTAATAAAATGGACATGTGGATAGAAAATATATTAGAATTTCGGTTATATCATGTTGAATTATTGGCATACTATAAACAAATGGCCGTAGAAGGTTATAACGGGTGGTTCCATCGCTGTCCTTATAGGGAAACTGGTACAAACAGCCATTAAGGGAGAGGCATGGCTAACGCATGGGTGCAGTGTTTACTGGCCATATTCAGTGGCCCTTATGAGGTGACAGACAATCATATTAAATGGTCAAATAATATCGCGCCTTGTTTGGATATCTACCGTGTAACCTGTGGTTAAGTGGGGGATAAGACTAGGTTGTTTAACCGCAAAAAAGATTTTCAAATGATTTTATAAGATTAAGCAAGGTATACATATTTGCCTATATCATACTAAGTCCAACAGGAAATGTTTTTATGATATGATAATTTTTTATTCATGATTTAAACTGTTTTTGGTCAACATAAATACATAATGATGTATTATAATCTTACGATGGCGCCATGAGGCCTCACACCATGTACTCACAATATTAGGAATCGACTGTTCAATATCTGTTAATGAATTGATCGCAGGATAGTATCGTGGGGGCCCGGTGCTGCGTATGCGCATATTAGAATTACGATTAGCAGCTATTAGTCACGCCGGATTTACATACGATGGAAAAACAACGAAGGTCAAGAAGCCGCGTTAGCTTTTTCTGAGAAATCGAACGATCAATTAAGAGAAGAGAGTCAATGCCTCTAAGCTACGAGTATCATTACTTCATCATAAACGTTTGACACATCTGTATTCTAGTTTCCTTATATCAGTGTGGTGAACCGTGAAGTGTATTCATCATTTAGTATTGACATTGCAGGCGATAAGTGTCAACGCAGCTTGTTATCTCGGTAGGTGCTAATGGACACTGTCGTCACACCATTGTATTTAACTTCCAATATCCGGCGCGATTCTGTTCTCAGTCTGCCCACCCCTGGGAATGTTAAGTGGTCTCTACTCATAAAATTAACCGGTCCTTAATGGAGCTCAGAATGAATGGAAAGGAATTTTAAAATACGTTTAAAAAGACACGCCATTTTATGATGGCGAACGAATTAACCTTTGAGGGCCTGCTTGTTTTTATTGTTTTTTTGAGGACGACAGGACTATAATAAGGTTTCAGGTCGTTTGTCTCGTTTCCAACGAGTTTTTAATACGTCACACACTTAGCGTGTAAATGTTGGAAACAAAGTCTGGTAGTAAAATGCAATCACGTCAGGATACTGTCAAAGCGTCAGCTTCACTAATGGGGGTCTGTCATCAAGCCGACCTCTTTACACTCTCGCTTCCTGACATCCAAACGTAATTTTGCCTATTTTAGGATGAATCCAGATATGTTTCTATGGGTCGTAATATTTTATGATTGAGATTTTTTTTATATTTTTGACAACTTGAACAAGGGTTGGTTACACTTGGGTTGTCGCATGTCGGCATCATCTCATATTGACAGCTGACGTTGTTTACTTTTGTCGACGAGCCGTCGCATCTGTAAAGTGTCGCGAGACATTTCGTGTGAAGTTGAGATCACTTAAAAAGTTATCATGCTCTGTAGAAAAAACTCAGTTAAAAACTTTAAACATGGCGTAGGCGTCAAGAGACAGATGTGGTGAATAGGGGTCGAGGAATGACCGTAGTTTAGTTTTAACTACTGGCTTCCGCCAAACGACCGGTTAGGACGATCTGGGGTGACACATTGTCCTGAACGCTGCTGGAGTACACTTACAAATTGTCATAATTGCTGAGGTGATGTAGTGTATGTAATTTGTAGATAATTGCATGCCTTATAAGGTGGTCTTATTAAAATAATATTATCATATACTTAACATGGTGGTTTTATGTTAATTTTAAAGATTCCATCGCTAATACGTAGTATTTTGGTTCTTATACCTTTGGGTTTGTGTAGTTTTATCATTTGATTTTTAACGCATGTATCATGTTCTTTTCGCAATAATTCACGTCTCATGAAATACCTATAGTGAATAACAGATGTTTCCTCTCAATTTTGTTTGACTTTGAATATCTGTTGTTTAAAATGGTTCTCAGTTGCTGAAAAATGAGCGGAAGCAAATAATAGCTTAAAATTTTTTGAATCTTCGTCACCTCTTTAATCTCTTAGAAAATTTATGACTCGACAATTCTCTTAAATAATTTTGATATTTTAAGTTTCTCGAAATAGCTACATACATAATGATATAGAGTATCGCTCTATTATTTTTGATAAATCTTCAAAAAAGTTTCTTCAATTTGTCATTCTATACAGTAGCAATATTAGTTCATAAAATTAGCAACACTATCAAATAGGCACGAGCATGACGTATTTTTATCGCATCGTGTGCGCACACGCACGACAGATAAATCATACGATATTTATCATCACATCGACTCACTGCAACATGTATAGTGAGAGAAACCATCGCTAACTAGCTATGTTTATCGCAAAACCCGCGGAAGCTCCAGCAGTTGATCTCCGATAGTCTCGCGACATTTGTATCTCCTCCCATATCCTGCGGACGGAAGCGTGCGGATGTTGCGTCACCGCCCGGAAATAGATGCCCTCTGTGTCACCGCTCGTGTCGTCACGTCATCACACCATCCACGTCGTCATGAACCAATTTACACGACTAATCATCGTAACGCAACAACTTGTCTCTTAATGCTGCTTAATCACCACTCACCAGCCCTCAACATAAAGGAAATTACTGCCATTAAACAGATTTCAGTAGGTACGGGCAGTTACGTGATTAACTGATGTCTCTACCTAAGCGTTAAAAAATGGTTGAAAACAAAAAACTAATGGGAACGATCTATCTCACGTTGTCTTTAGGACAGAGTAATTATTTGCGAGCGGAAACTGCGATTTATCCTGCGTATATCGGCCTGTTTATTTGTTCCCCGACGCGCCCTTTCCTTTTCTGTACGTATATGTTGAAAATAATTCATCTCGCTGGACCGTCTGCGCGAGCGTATTTATGAAGTCGGATATTTTGACGGTTGACGCAAACATTTCCAGTAAATTCCGATATTTACGAGCGCATCGACCACTTAATCAGCGGCAGGAAGATGTTAACCGTCCGCCCGTATTTTAGCCCAATCAAAATATGGTAATGCCCAAACGGATCCAGCTGAATTTACTTGTGGAATCAATTTGCCTCCGTGAAATTTATGGTCGTGTTTCCCCAATTAACTGGCAATTCGGTGGCTTCGATTATTTCGCATAAAACGTGCGGGCGACTCCCGCATCCGGTGATTACGTCTGGCGCATAATTTGTGATGCGCTTGCGCCGAACCGAGGCGCACCGCGCCAGCCTACGCCCGCTTGATTTTTGTTAGATAAAAAACGGAAGGGTTCGTCGTGGTCTGTAGAGTGCGATGCAGTTCGCTCGCTTGTTGTTTGTTTTTACATTCGACTCTTTTGCACCTGCACAAGTTTTGTATTTCATGCTGGTTGGTACCTACTAGCCGCCGCGGGTCCTTCTAAATGAGATTTTGCCAATAGTATTTTTTGTTTTTATTTTCCCGTTGACTCTGATGATATCCTTTTATTATTTTATGCGCCCGTATGCAAATGAAACTCATTGAATATGCAACCGAATATAAAATACTTGAATTAATAAACATTTACATATTTTGTCATCGAATTATTAATATATTTTACCCCACCAAGCTTGATTATAATGCGTGGAACTTAGTTATCTTAAAACATCACGATTTTAACACTAATCAGCTCTCAATGGAGTTATATATTTTGCAAGATGTTAGTATATTCTTATGATAGTACATTATTATGTTCCTAATTGAAGCCATTAATTATAAAATGTATTGTTACAGAGTCGGCGCACTTGGCCGGCGTCGTCGGGCGCGTGCCGGCAACCGGATGCGCCAGCGGCGACATAATGTGGCTTCTTGATGAGCCCAATCAGCCTTATGAAGGTAATTTTATCGTACACCGCTCGACGCGACGTTATTTGATAATAGCTGTACACCGAGTTCACGTCAAGTATCTCTTATGATTTCAGACTGTGAACAACTACTCTGCTTTCGCTACTACAATGGCGAGGACGAGGAGTGCGCTGCGGAGTCGCCGACGCTGCCGCAGCGCATCAAGGTCGACCTCAAGAAGCTACCTCTCCGGCTCAAGGAGGGGATGTCCAGGAAGCGGAGCGGCGACCACGTGTCGCCCTTCTCCTACAACAACGAGAGCTTTGAAATGAACTCTGAGAACCCTCCCAGAGTAGAATACGTTCCTGGCACCAGTCACGATATTAAACATCTAAGCGATAACGTCAACAAATGCTCAATTAGTACTTTAGAAAGTAACGGGAACAATCTCGAACAAACAAAATGTGATCCTAGTAAATCTCTAGTTAGTAATTTAAGTAAAGAATCTCAATTTGTAAATAATGAATCTCGGAGTGCTATAGACTGTAAACCTACGTCGTCGGGAGTGAAGAAAAAGTGTCCCCCGCCGGTTGATACTGGCGGTGAGCTGGCGTCAAACTGCGTCAAAAAGAAATCGAAAGGTAATAACGGTTTCGATTCACCTACCTCGCCAGGTACAGAGTATTATAAAATATGGTCACCAAAGAATCCCTGCAAGATAATGAAGTTCGTATACGACGTGGAGAGTGCGAACGTGCCGAGCGATGCGGAGAAATCGCCGGTGCCACCGTTGCCGCCGAGACAATCACACAAACCTCTGGAGAGAATGCACGCATTATCTCCGCCACAGGTACCGAGACATAGAAAACCAAAAAAACTCACAAAGCCCGAAGACACCTTCACCTTTGAGTTAATAGATACAGACGAGCAGTTCTTTACTGATAACAATATTTCGAACTCTGCAACGCTTCAAGCTGAACTTAATGATTTTAAACCTGGCGAATTTTACTCTGGCAACCAGGTAGCTATGTCTTCCGCCGCGAGCTTTTGGCGAGGGGGTCAAAACGTCGCACCATTGGCAACTCCAGAAACTGATGGCAGCTTATGTGAATCCACAATTTCTTCAATGAAATTATCAAGGTTAAACGAGGATAAGAAATGTAAAGATGTACCTGAAAATGCGCCGTGCGTTACTAGGAATAAGATACTTTTCATAAAAGATATAGGACCTGATAATTATATTACGACGACTTTCGCGAGAAGAGACAAAGCCAGTCCACCGATGGACGTCGTAGACGGTGTAAATCTTACACCGAATCATGCGAAATCAGAGGAAAAAGCCCAAAATACGTTTTTAAATGATATAAGTAATCATTCAGAATTCGAGGATGATAATAGAAATCAAATAGAAGAAAAAGAAATCACGGTGTTAAAAGGTCACAAACCCCTGACGAGACAGAGTTCAGGGCGCGCAAATACACCAACAATGATGACAGCGTTTCTAAATTCGTCACACGTTGATGCGCCAACTAGAGAAACAGATAATGATAGTCCAAATGAGCCGAGCTCCTGCAACTCCTCCCATTCAACATCGCCTATCGACGATTCCAATAAGATGATGCCGAGTGTCGGTACAATGTTAATGAATCGGAAATATTCAATGGATGGCTCTACGCCCAAACATTCAAGTTTACCTCGGCATTTACTGAAGAATCTCGGTTGCGAATCTACTCCGACTCATTCGCCTCATAAATCTGTGAATAACACGAGGAATAATGGGGAGAGTCCATTGCGGCCTCATCCGAGGGTGTTATCGAGGGTTGCAGCTTTAGCTGGTGCTGCGGTGCCCCAGTGTCCACCAACGCCGACCCATCACGCGCGGAGACCACGTCCCTTGCCACCACCGGACCTACATCCACCTCCAGTACAAAACGCTGAAAGTAGACTTCACGAGAACTTCGAAATGGTAGAGTTCACAAACGAGCTTAGAACTTCGGAGATAAGATCTCCTAATCTTGAGTTCGTGAACAGCAACCATTTCACGATAGTTCACGCTGGGCCGCCTGATGATGTCGTGTTGAGGAGGCCGAGGCCGATCGAGGATTGTGATGACAATGATAACGCTGTTGCGTCTCCAACACCATTGAGGCATATGGCGGGAATAAGACTACCTTCGATACCTGAAAGGACATCGAGGCAGATGGCGTTGACTGGTGATTTTCCTGCCAATATGATTGGCGGGATAATCGAATGTGAAGAGCCTTTGCCTGCAGGTGAGAAATTATTTTTGACTACCTGATATTATTGGAAATAAGAGCTATTTTAAAGTGTATTATGTGTTAATTTTCAGGATGGGAAGCGCGTATGGACAGCCACGGGCGCGTTTTCTACATTGACCACATAAACAGGACAACGACGTGGCAGAGGCCTGGCGTCAATGGAACTACACCAAGATCACCAGCACCTGAAGTTCAAAGACGACAACTAGACCGAAGGTCGGTAAAATCAAATCATTTCCATTTATCTGCTGTATCTATATCGCCCCTAAAATAAGGAAACTAAAGTCTCTCTACGAATTAACGAATATACATTTACTGTGCAATGTCCAAATTTTGAATATATCTCAATTCACAAAAAATGTTACTTTCGATATCAGTTTAAAGATTATTAACTCTACAAGAGTTCTCGAAATAAATTCCTGGTCACCGTTTAACGATGACACTCTGTATATAAAATGCCTTGCCTACCTTACCTGTGCATTCGCTTATAAAATAACTCGAGAACTTCTGATTTTGTAGTAAACTTTTCTCATCTCTCATTACAGATACCAATCCATCCGGCGCACTATGACGCGGACGCAGCTATCTGACGAAGAGCCGCCGTCGTGCGCGTCCCCTCCCCCTCCCCCGGGCGCGTGCCCCTCCCCCGTGCCGTGCTCGTCCCCGGCCCCCTGCCCCGGCCCCTGCCCCTGCCCCGGCCCCGGCCCCGGCCCCGGCCCCGGCCCCGGCCCCTGCCCCGGCCCCTGCCCCTCGCCGACCCCCGGGGCCTCCACGTCAAGTACGGAGCCGCCCCACTCGCCCCACCCCGCTGCTGCATTCCTCGCCAGACCTGACTTTTACTCTATATTGCATATGAATCAGGTAAGAGTTTACTACTAGCCAAATTAAATTAGATTTTGCAATACTAGCTACCGCCACGTGGTTTATCTCGCATTCCCGGTAACAAACAACACACACAAACTTATAAAGTAATCATATACCAAAATTCATGAAATCCGTTCAGCCATTGCGGAGCTGTTTTTATGAAGATTTTCATTGGCAAGGATTGACAGTTGCAATTATAATTTTGTTTGCCATTCTGGTCTATTTCTTCAGAAAAGTAAATAGTATATCCTCAATTAATGTTATTTTCGTCCAATGTACAGGAGGCGTCATCTCTATATAACTGCAACTCAACCCTGAAGCACATGATATCCAAGATCCGGCGCGACACGAGCTCGTTCGACCGGTACCAGCACAACAGGGATCTGGTGGCCCTCGTCAACATGTTCAGCGACGCCGACCGCGACCTGCCGCTCGGCTGGGACACCAAGCTGGACAGGAATGGCAAGGTATGTGTCTAAAGGTTCGGTTGTTGCTTTCTTTTTCACACACCAGCGCAGAGAGAGATGGTTGTCCGGGCGCCGTCAATGTTTTATAAAATCGACTTTAACTTCGCTCTGCTGTTATTAACTGGAACACCAATGGATTATATGCCAAATGCTAAACGCGTAAAGTCCATATTGGATCCGATCACAATACATCAAGCAAGAAACTAAGAAACCAGTCCCGAACTGACCAGTACAAGAATTTTTCTATTTTACAACACAACTTCCATTTAAGGGTAAAATATTGGGGATCAAAAAAAGTTAACTATTTAGGAAATTTATCACAAAAGAAGCTATTTCGATTTCTTATTTATTCCTTTCGTAAATAGCGTTTCTTCGTGGACCACGTGATGCGTCGGACGACGTTCATCGACCCGAGAGTACCGCGGGCGCCGCAAGCGGGTCCGTTCTCACCCCTCCTCCCGCAACGTAGAAGACCAATACTTCTTGATCAGGTGCCATAATAACCCAATCCGTTGTCTTGAGTTATTACGAACATTTGTTCCAATTTGTTGGCTTGAAAGCCAAATGTTTGTCAATGTTTTTTAACACTGAGCATGTTGTCTTATGGTCTTTTCGAGCATGATTATTTTCATCATGTGTCTTTTTCATCAGATCCAATGCTTGTTTTTTTTTTTGTCATTTTCTTGGGGTGTTTGCACTTATTGTTGTTTTTTTTTTGCACTCTTTTATTTGTTGTTTTGTAAGGTGTTTCTGTGTTGTTTGTTTATTTTTGTGTGTCGTATTTTAGCTACTTTTCTTTTGTACTTTTGGCTTTCTTTCACCTCTGTTCAAATTTGGAAATCAATTTATATTTAGAATATAAATATTTTTTTAATAATCTGTCTCACTCTAATCTGATAAATAGTTAACATGTATTATTACACAAAAGTTGCCACAATCTATCAATAGGCCCGTTTTGACAGTCCATATGCATCCATGTGACAAAAAGAGACAAATATAGTGAAACCTTAAGAGATATCCTCTTGTCAAAATGGGCCTATTAGATTGTGGCACAATACAAAATACAATAATACTTCTTGAGTGTTATTGTATTTTGTATTGTGTGTATATAAACAGGCTAAAAAATTTATAATATGGTATTGTTAATTTTTTTTTGTCTATTTCTTATATATTTTTTTATTTGCTAATAGAAAGCTAAAGAATTTCCGTTATTATCAAATTGGATTGAGACTGAATCAGTAGTTTAAAACATTAAATTTTAACAATAAGGTTCTATTCAATGTTTAATAATAAACTTTTTTCCCAGGCGCCCACGCCCCCACCTCGGCCGCCCGCGACAGTATCGGATGCGTACGCGCACAACACACATCAGGAGATCCCAGTCGCGTATAATGATAAGGTGAGTTGTATCTTTTTTATTATTATTTATCATAGTCAAAATGTTAAATCTAGTAGCGATCGTTAAGTTGTCGGTTCGGAATTACTAGATGGCGTATTTTTTTGTCATGTTTAGACCTACATTCACCTACACTGTTAGTTACTAGTGTTTTGATAAAAATTATAAAACAACTGTCAAAGCTCATTAATTTAATTGAAGAACGACAAACTGAAAATATATATTTTTAACAAGTCTGAGAATCGTCTCTTGCCAGCAGTAGTGCCACCTAGTGGGTATATGTCGTAACCGGTATCGTTACTCTGGTCAGGTGATAGCGTTCCTGCGTCAAGCGAACATAATGTCGATCCTGCGCGAGCGGTGCGGGGCGGGCGGGTGCAGCGGCGCGGTGCGCGACAAGGTGCACGCGGTGCGCGTCGAGGGGCAGCTCGCGCTCGCCCGGTACCAGCACGACGTGCACCTCACCTGCCTGCTCAGGTCGGTACAGTACATAATGTCGGTCCTGCGCGAGCGGTGCGGGGCGGGCGGGTGCAGCGGCGCGGTGCGCGACAAGGTGCACGCGGTGCGCGTCGAGGGGCAGCTCGCGCTCGCCCGGTACCAGCACGACGTGCACCTCACCTGCCTGCTCAGGTCGGTACAGTACATAATGTCGGTCCTGCGCGAGCGGTGCGGGGCGGGCGGGTGCAGCGGCGCGGTGCGCGACAAGGTGCACGCGGTGCGCGTCGAGGGGCAGCTCGCGCTCGCCCGGTACCAGCACGACGTGCACCTCACCTGCCTGCTCAGGTCGGTACAGTACATAATGTCGGTCCTGCGCGAGCGGTGCGGGGCGGGCGGGTGCAGCGGCGCGGTGCGCGACAAGGTGCACGCGGTGCGCGTCGAGGGGCAGCTCGCGCTCGCCCGGTACCAGCACGACGTGCACCTCACCTGCCTGCTCAGGTCGGTACAGTACGATCCTGCGCGATCACAATGTTTTCCTTCACCGAAAGCTCATTGTAGGACTCCGGATCCCCCGACCTTCGCCGCGGCATCCGACGTCACTACTGAGTTATCGGCGAAATGTGAATCCGCTAGCATTCCTTGGAGTGCACGTGGTGAGCGACTATATATAACGGCTCCAGTAACTTCTTCTGAACGAATGGGGTAACTCACTCGTGCGAGGACCTGCCATAACTACGTCGACGGGACCTACCGCAGATGGTCCCTGGTACCCCTTACAGATGCTAAGAATAGTGTGCCCTTTATTATGACCGCTAGGTTGGTCGGAATGGCTACTAAAATAAAACTCTGTAGTTGAAGGGAACTCCTGTCTATTAAACAGACTATATGAAGTTCGCTGCCGGAACTTCGGGTCTTATTTTTTATATTAAGTGGGCTTGCGTTTGATCACTGACCCGGCCATAAAGGATGAAGACGAAGCCTAAAATAGATGCCTATTTGGATCTGGGTACCGCGAGTGCTAGGGGTACGCAGTCACGCGTGTTGTTCACAACAGCTTTTTGTAACGTGATGAAAAGACAAGGATGTGTTTCATTCTAATTAGATACTGATGTTAGTTCTAAGATAGGAAAATATTCATATATTTTTGACGGTGCACACTGATTGTGATGTAGAGTAGCATTGCCACCTTAAAATCTAACAAGCACTAAAACATTTGTGCAATGTAACTGATTAGTTTCGGAGTTAAATCATCCGGTATTATTTCTCTACGGGGATATGTGTTTGGCCAGGTGTGACCAAAGCAATTTCTTCCAGATCCAATTATTTTCTTGAAATATCTTTATTCAAATAAGCGTTTACAGACATTTATGAATTCAGACTCTAACTCACAGTTCGAAAGGTTTATTTTGCTGAGAAGTGTCGTCAATAACTCAGGAATTATTCTTTTGAAAACAAACTTTAGATCTGTTACTATGTGTCCTTCAAGAGCAAGTATTTTGTACTTAAAATGAGTATCATTGCAAATAATGTGAATTCTTTTGTCTCTTTAAAAACAATGATTGTACAATCAATTAAAATGATGTCATGTATTGAGCCTATTGTTTTAATAATTACACAAGATTAACAATAATTGCATACTCTCGGAAATTACAATGTTTCTCCAATAAAAACCCGCTTTGGCATGCGAGAATTGCTAGATGATTCATAATATATCGATGTAAACTGTCTTACGCGTTTGGAAGGTGATTCCCTATACACTTGCTATCAAACGTCAATCAAGAATGACAACGTCTGTCGTAAAATATACTTTTCGAAACGCTTGATTCTAATAGATTTTTGGGCTTAGGACTTGGTAGAGTCGCTGAGAATATTAATTAAATAATAATAAATATTATTTTACTAATTTCTGCTCCGCGTTCCCGAGGGATCTAATGGTTTTCCATGGTTAAAAAGCCAGGCGTATATCTACAAAAAAAATACTTTACGAATGTACTATGTTTTTTCACCGAAAGCTCTATCTCATTATGTAATAGACGTCTCTACCGCTGCAGCTGTCAGTCTTAAAAATCGGTTAATAGGTTTCAAATTACAGTCGACGTTACCGTTCAAATTCTATATTATTCGCCAACACGAGTCTAATTGCAAAATAAACATAGGTTTACTGTTCTATTTAACTATTCATTTGTACCGTACCCTTAATTGACCGGTAATTTTGTACTAGTATTATATTTATATGGTTTTTAAGCTACAGTTATTTTATGTACTGATTCGCAGGCAAGGTATTATTTACTTGGGCTCGATATAACTACCACTGATCTTTTTTTTGTGTATTTGATCATAAGTAAATTTGTAAACTCTACTAGCTTCTGTACTATACTAAATATCAGCTACGCATACCAATTTTCATGGCGATCAGTTGAACCGTATAGAAGTTGATGAACTGCAGCGCCATCTGGTGGCGAGTTACAACAAAATAGACAGCATAAAAACCATTTCCATTACAAAACACATTTTTATATATATAAGTAGACTAGCTTTCCGCTTCGTGAATTCACCCACGATCACCTATTTTACCCCTTGGGGTTGAATTTTGACCTATCCCCCACACGTAAGATTGTTTAATTGATTGTTTTTAGGGTTCCGTTTTTTGCCATTTGGCTACGGAACCCTAAAAACAATCAATTTTGGGGGTTCCCCATACTTAGAACTGAAACTCAATTTTTTTTTTTCATCAAACCCATACATGTGGGGTATCTATGGATAGGTCTTCAAAAATGATATTGAGGTTTCTAATATCATTTTTTTCTAAACTAAATAGTTTGCGCGAGAGACACATCCAAAGTGGTAAAGTGTGTCCCCCCCCCTGTAACTTCTAAAATAAGAGAATGATAAAACTAAAAAAATATATGATGTACACTATCGTGCAAACTTCCACCGAAAATTGGTTTGAACGAGATCTAGTAAGTAGTTTTTTTTAATACTTCATAAATCGTAAACCGCAATTTACCTTTCATTCAATCTTCGATTCAAAAATCAAATTCCGACTCGCACTTGGCCGGTTTTTATTATTTTTCTATTTTTGTATGAAAATCTTAATGCGGTTCACAGAATACAATATCTACTTACCAAGTTTCAACAGTATAGCTCTTATAGTTTCGGAAAAATGTGGCTGTGACATACGGACGGACAGACAGACATGACGAATCTATAAGGGTTCCGTTTTTTGCCATTTGGCTGCGGAACCCTAAAAAGGTATAGGAAACTGTGAAATCAATTACTTAGATTAATATCTTGTTAAGATTTTTTCTAACTAAATAAAAAATAAATAACTTTTAAGTACGTTACTTACATAGTTGAGTATAATATTGACTTAAATGTTGAAAATAGTTCTCTAGTTAAAAAGCGTATTGCGGCCACAGAACGTGCGCGCACGCACCACGAATTATACAGTCATTGATGTGAATCCAAACTCTATTGAAATATAGATAAGGTTGATATTAACACGATACGTTTCGGTTTAATTTTTGTAAGTACGTACGAATGCGTACTTCGTTTTTCATTTGTAGTGTAATCAGGGTGTTATTGAAGCAATGTCAGCGGTCGAAAATTACATAATTATGTAGTTTTACTTGACCATAGTGAATGGTGTCATAGTTTTGAGATAATTAAGTATGTTTTATTTACAAAACTATGCTTAGATCTACTTATCTTGATACTACCACAAGTATTTACATAAAATCATAATCCTTTTTTATGCCAGAAGGTTGGCAAACAGACAGGCCGTCCGCTTAGGTGCTTGGCAACGCAAGCCCAATGAATATAAAAATTATATCTACCACAAATGATTCACTTTTTACAATAACTAGTAAAAAAAAAAAACCATATAATTCAAAAGAAAAGTGGTATTCGTTCAGAATACTTCTTTCCTACAAAATCGCCGAAAATTTTAGTCGCCGAGGCCCAATTTTAAAGTTTACTTTTGCTTGAACTAACATTAAAAAAAAAATTATATGCAACTAGAGCTGAGATCTTATCTAGCAGTGAAAGTCACTCAAATTCGCACAGTATGTTGTTTTCAAGTTAAAACTATGTTAGGAATGTACATACATCAAACCCGGTACTTAAGATATATGTATTACTAGCTATTCCCCGCGGTTTCACCCGCGTTCCCGGTATAAAAAAAAGCCGATGTTTTAATAGTTATTCTGCTATTCGGGGTGGAGACAAATCCAACAAATCAAAGATCATAACAATTCTTGAGTTATAAATGTACGCTTGCAACACCAGAGGTATCACTCCTGCGTTGCCGACCCTTCCCTCCTCCCTGATGAGCTCTGGCGACCTTACTCACGCGCAGCAACACAACTATAAGTTATTTGGCTGCGGTATTCTGTAAGGTGGAGGTACTTCTCCAGTCGTGCTGCTCTTTGAGCGACATATCGCTATGCACTACCTCTCTCGATAATATATTGGATATAATGAAACCTTGACAATGTCAAAATAGATATGACAAAATTAAATCAGGATTTGGCAGTAGAACACCTAACTGTGTAATTGAGAGCCACATTTCTATGATAGATATAACGATAAAGATCAAGAGACAAAATATTCACCTCTACTACATTTAGAAATATTTCTACACATAAGTGGTTTCATAAAGTGTAGTTAAATATCTCTGCATTGTTTTTCACATTCGCAGTTTAAGTACTAGGTTGAGGTAGGTCAAGAACCGAGGCACTACCACAGACATGTACCGAAACACTTTTTGCGAGTCTGCGCTCGCGCTCCGATCAACACCTTAATAATCGAGAATTAATCATCAGCCCTCAGCCATACAGTTCTACTTTTTACATACAATACGCATTTTCATGTTTCTCATAAAGATATTGATGCACTTATGCTGTTGTGTTACAGTTGATTTTAGAATAGAATTGCTTTTATAGCAGGAAATAGTTTCGTGGTACGAACGAGCTCCTTGTTTATTGCTTGTTTTTTTTTGGTCGCTAGGTTATTCCCTACTATAGTACCTAATGTCTCTACAGAGACAGTAGGTACTTACTACTTAGAAGGGGAAATTGGTAATAGACAAAAGAAAGCAAAAATAAAAATTTAAGAAATATTAAAAAAAAAATGTTATAAGAAGATAAAATCAACAATTCAGTACTTTCATACATTTAAAATGTCAGAAACAGATATTGACTTTTTGTTTTAAGTATTTTTTTGTCTGATCGGCTTATAATAAAAAATAAATTTCATGTCTTCCGTGTGAAACATAGTGTTATTACCAAAACTATATTTTTCTATTAATTAATTATCCTCTATGTATGAGTACCTACTTTAATAAATTTTATCGAGGTATTCCATATCCTTGTCAATTTCGAAGAAAACTCGCCTCAATTCACGCATAAACTGCAGTGAGAATTTCTCGACTACTAATAACATTAGTAGGGCTCTTTAGGACAAATTTATCGGCGAGTTTTCTATTTTCTTTGTTATTTTAGAGCGCATCCAGTTTTTACAATCTACAAAGCGTAGACATTAATGACATTAATAATCATGATTATTTAAGATTATGGACTTGATTTGTATGCGGCTTTTGCCAGTAACTTGTCTACTTAAGTCCTTTATAGGCTTTGAGCTAGCTTTTTGCTGAAATAGCAAAAAGGAGCGAGCATCTTTTATTATTCGAGGAATTGAAACAATTTTAATTTTATTTCTAACAATGTGCTAGGGCATTGTGATCTCTATGTTCAGTTTTAGTTGCTTATACCCAGGCCCGAACTTAGGGACCCAAGGCTCCTAGGCACTTGACATTTGGGGCCCCCCATCCCGGCCAAAGCCATTTTGAAAATAAAATGTAGCCGGGGCCTTGTAGGCCTAGGCGGAAATCCGGGGCTGCTTGTAGTAGGAGCTATCCCTAGTCACGATATCTTCTTTAAGCCAAGAGTCAGACAAAAATAAAAAAAAATCACTCCGGGAGTGCCGACAGAAATGAAATCTTTTTTTTTTTTTGAGTGATTGAGATTGAGAAAAGAAACTAAACGTCAAACTGCGTCTCGCTCGTAACGGTGTCGCGAGTCGAGAGGTTTTACCTCATCTAAAAAGAAACTAAACGTCAAACTGCGTCTCATCATAACGGTGTCGCGTCTCATAACGGTGTCGCGAGTCCAGAGGTTTTACCTCATCTAAAAATATGCGTACCGCGCTAAAAAAAGTTTACACTTCAAAAATAGCAGCTCATAATATCGTCAAATTCAACGTATGTGCATTTGCTATGAAAAATTAACCATTTCAATATTATCATGTGCTTATATCTCGTAAATTAAAATTCACGGTAGCTTTGCATCGTCCGTCGCACCGGTGAATGTCAAGTTGTGTTTTTCTCCGTTATCGGTGCGGGCGCAGGATAATATTAAGTACATTAATGCGCACGCGCATCCCTTTACAGTTGCAGTTATGTTCTAGTTTTAAAGGATTTATCATGACTTCTATAACTAAAGTGCTCTGGTGTTTGGATTACGAAATTCAACTTCTATGTAGTAACCGTAAGGAAAACTTAGTGGTTACTTTAATAGAATTTCATGTGGCATCGGTGAAAATAGTGTAATATTCATATAGTGGGAAAGGGACAGATTTATTTTTAGTACTTTCAAATGAAGTTTAGTTTTGTGCACAATCGAATCGACACCAATATCTATCGATAAAAAATTGTGTTTGACATACTTATAAATAGATAGACACCTTAATTCGCTCGCTGCTATAATGCGACTAAATCAAATTATATTCAGTTATGGTAACCAAATCCTTTTTATTAGGACTTATTCTTCACCAGTGTCAAGTCAGTCACCGTCCGTTCTAGTAAGGTTTTAGTAAAATGATAGCCGTTCTACTAAAAAAGAATCACGAACTTTTTGAGACACGAACATGTATTGATATTGATAAGGTAAACGCTACAAATATAAAACTAAAACACACCACCACACTTTTCCCGCCAAAAAATCGACATTCAGGTGCTCAAATTACACATACTTTTTCAAACGTCACAGCCCACAGACAATAAATATTTTTTATTTATTTCTACATACATGGTCAGTGAACTATATGACAGGTATTCCTACATCGATAAGCGCCATTTTTTATCTTTCGACATAAAAGCTTCCAATTGTCCTAATTGACTTTCTACGTATATCAGCTTTTAAAAGTAATTAATTGTAACCGAATAACCCTCGTAGATGACGGAGCATTGTTTTTAAGTGAGTTTACGTTTAGTTGAAGACATGGCGATAGTAAACAAGCTCATTAGGAAGTAATGCCGCGATAACTAAATAGTGTAGCGGCGTGGCGAGCTGAGAATGCAACTCAGCAAATTGTCATCGCGTTTCTTCTTCTTATTTTTCAATATGGCAACCAAATCCTTTTTATTAGGATTTATTTTTGCCAGTGTCGAGTTATAATATTAATTTCTAGTCGTGTTATATCACCTCAAAGTATATCACAAATCTAGTTACGTATACATAGTCAAGTCAAGTCATTCAGGTTTTAGTAAATTGGTGGCTGTTTTACTAAAACTTTTCGTTGACTATTTGAGACAACATGAAAAGTCACGATACACGCATTCATTTAATTTCACTTCACTCGTGCACTTGTGATCTTTATTGGACAAAACGCCACCAATATCATTCAATAAAACTCAAAATACACCGATTTCATGAAAATAAAATGATAACGCAACGTCACTTTGCATGTTCCCGCCAAAAAGTCTCATCGCGTTTCATATTAGTCTCAGACTCGCCAGTCGCTTACGTTCCACCGCTCTGTCGTGTTGCCTTTCGAATATGTGAAAATGTGTGAACGAATTAGATAACTTAGAGTCAGATCAATCGTCTTTTATTTAACAACCCAAATTTTTTAGTCACCAGCAATACTTGCATGACTTGAAGGACTCATCAAAATGTACAACTTTTACTATGGGACTAACTGTGAAATCATGAAAAAATTATGAGCTGTTCCATACAAAAGTTCAATACCTGCTCGACCAAAATGTATGAAGCAACCGTGTTATTTTACGCGATATCAGAGTTAACCCCATAGTAAAAGTTATTCACATTGATGAGTACTTCCACCCCTGAAAGTATTGCCAGTGATAAAAAATCACTATATGTATTTCGTCTCTTAGAATCGTAAAACTTATTATTATCAATTCTATTACAAACTCATAGAGGATATAATATTACAAACTGAATTTAATAATTTCATTGAATAACAGTATTAATGTCTTAATAATTTTCAAACATTTTGTGCTAAATCTATCATCGCTCTATCAGAAGGTATCTAAGTGTTTCCGGTATTCCAACTTCAGATATTTGGTTATGATAAGAAAGAACCAAAAAGAAATGTTATTTTTTCGTTTGTATAGCATTGATAAACGTAAAAGGAGTCAATGTTATTCGATTTGTCATACAAAGTGGAACAAAATATATGTACAGACACGAGTAGCATATATTTGATGAATCCGACGTGAGTTGAGAAAAATAATCAAACTTTTACAAAACAAACTGTTACAAAAATTATCAAATGATGGTTCGAAAATAGGTACTATCTTCGTAATACCATAAAATTTCAATCAATACTTAAAAGGAAAATACTATTTAAATTTTGCTAAGTGTATATATATTTATGCTTGTGATAATGGTAAATATGAAACGTTAATAATGATAATATCGTGAAAGGTATGCCAAACCAAGAAGCTAATAAATAATACATTTAGCTTCAGATCAAACAGTATAACAATCTGCAGTTGCCACGGAGTTGAGAACTTTATAAATTAGGTTAATTTTGTTTCTAAAGTTCAAACAAAATCATAAATTGAATGCAATGTTTATGATCCGTTAATGGGCTACTGTATTTACCAGTCCGCCAGCCGCCAAACGCCGCCCATATATTACCTGTGCACACACTGATGTAGTTGACCGTCTACTTGTGCAAACAAGCCACTTTGGCTACTGTACCAACTCGTGCTACGATTAGGGTTGCCATTTCAAATTTAAAACAGGTAACACGTATGTGCTGAAATACTTTTATTTTGTACTAGCTTCCGCCCCGCGGTTTCACCCGCGTTTCCGAGGGATCTTATGTTTTACCGGGATAAAAAGTAGCCTATAGCCTTCCTCGATAAATGGGCTATCCATCACTAAAATAATTTTTCAATTCGAACCAGTAGATCCTGTGATTAACGCGTTCAACCAAACAAACAAACTCTTCAGCGTTATAATATTAGTTTAGATTGAATTTGTAATTATATAAAAAAAGTTAATTAAAAATGTATGTAGCTTACTACTACAGCTCAAATTACTAAAATTTAAATGAGCCTCTTTCTAAAAACAGTAAAGTACAAACCCTAGTGACACCACACTCGGTACGCATAATTCAATTGACATTGTTTTTAACATATTTTTCAGTATGTTTATCCTTGTAATGGTTTAAACAGTTCGGTATTGTTGAACAAGGTCTTCTAAAGTAACCAAATTGGAAAACTATGTGCTGTATTGTATGTATAGGAGGAAAAATATTTGTATACCGCATTATCGTGGATTAAGTTTTCGTTGTTATTTATTTTAAAAATCGCATAAGTATAATCTTTTAATATATAAAATTCTCATGTCACAATGTTAGTTACCATACTCCTCCGAAACGGCTCGACCGATTTTTATGAAATTTTGTGTACATATCGGGTAGATCTGAGAGTCGGCTACTATCTATTTTTTAAACCGCTACGCGAGTGAAACCGCGGGGGACAGCTAGTATCGATATATAAATCCGTAGAACCAACGTGTCTGTACCTAGATTATTTTTTTCTACCAAAAATGGAGTGTGGGTGATGTAGGAAGAGTAACAGAATCAGCATCATCATCATCTCAGGCGCAATACGTCCACTGCTGGACATAGGCCTCCCTAAAGGATCAAAATGACTAACTGAATACAGAGATTTTGTTTTCTTCTCTGTCTGTCAGTCTGTTACGAACACGCTAATCGAAATCACTGAAAGGATTCGAATAAGCTTTATTTAATCGAAATATATATTTTATAGACTGCGCGAGCGAAGCCGCGGGCGATAATCAAATAAGGATGCTGGTCGTCGAATAAAACATATATGAGATCTGTACTGATTGGTTCCCAAATTTCGAAGATAAGACATGATACAATATACGCTAATTATACATGCGTCACAATGTCGCAGGCACTAACGTTAAGTTGCAGTGCAACTGAGAATATTGGAATGTATTAATACTCCTATTACAATAAGCTTGTATAATATTTTGTAATTTATAGTACCCGCCTGATTGACTAACCATCATCAAGATGGTGACTTTATTTTCTTTGGGTGGCGCTCTCCTGCTGTTTTTTTTTTCTTAATTTAATGTCATAATATTTGCATTCCAAATACTGAAATATAATCCTCGAATACTAAAATTAGTAACTAGTTTGTTTTTCAAATTGTCAAGGATTTATAAAACTGCTCTAGGAAACGTCATCTCATTAGCCTCGCTCAACTAATAATAGAATTTAATTGGAAATATTTCCAAGAATTTGTATACCATTGTAGATGCGGTACATCTGTGGAATTCCTCTGATGCTTCGTATTATCACCTCACAGACATAATTTTGGTTGGACAGATGACATTATACTGAGTTTTGGAACAATATTTCTAGTAATTTAACTTCTTTTCGTAATTTAATTACACCATTATATTATATCTTTTTCCTTTTGGGCAAAGCCACTTAGTTGTTTGGTGAGTCCATCTCCTATCTTTGTATCTTGCTGTGTGCCCTGCCCCGTTCCACTTCTGTTTTAAATTAAAATGAAGAGCATCTGTTAATTTAGTTTCCATGCGGATGTCTGTTTCTTGTTTTTTGTAATTTTCTCAGTTTAAAAAAAAAACTTCTTGAAAGTGAAACTACACTATTATATAGGGGTTAATACAAAGCATATACCATCCAAATCTATTGTATACAGGGTGATTTTTTAGTCACTGGACATACTTGCAGGGGTGGAAGTACTCATCAATATGATCAATTTTTATCATAGGACTAACTCTTGAGATCACAAAAAAATATCAGCTGTCCATACAAAAGTTCAATACCTACTCGACCAAAATGTATGAAGGAACGATTTTATTTTTTGCGATAGCAGAGTTGGTCCCATAATAAAAGTTGTTCATATTGACGAGTACTTCAACCCCTGCAAGTAAGTCCAGTGACTAAAAAATCACCTGTATAGTGCCAATAGTCTCCGAGTATAATTTCTGTGAAATACGGATAGGACTAAATTAAGAGGCTTCCGTTTACCCATTTGGCTACGGTACCCTAAAATGAGGCAGTACTTCGTATATTATACCTATTATAAATACTTGTCTTATTCGGGTATTCTGATTCGTACGTCCACGATCCTCTTACTAAAGCACTGACTAAGACGAGTCTTAATTAAAAGTGAAACGTATGTTTTACTCTCGATTTTCACATTATATACGTTTGTAATTTGCGTTTTGTGATCGTCGGACCGTGGAGATATCCATATTTTTACATATTTGCAGATTTTTCTAGTCTATAATTATAGCTGATTAATTTAATTGTATTTGCATTTTAATTTAAGCTTCAATATATAAAAAAAATGTCGCCAAGTGCCTACCGATGTATTCCGGTATGTCCAGTAACGTTGGCAAGTCGTCTGGTATTGCTAATGTCTATTGGCGACGGGCTGCGTTTCAGACAACTGACTTTATAAAAAAAAACATCTAATATAAAAAAAGCGCGTTAGATTAATTATGAGCACGATTTATTTGCTGTCTCTATTACAAGCTGCATTACATTGCGGATAGCATGCTCATATACTTTTAACATTATTTTATAATAATAAATTATGCTATTTGTTCGTGTTTTAGAAATCTATAGTTACACCCATTTTAGATTGTTGGGGCTTTTCAGTTCTAATAACTACTAAATTCCATTATTTTACAAAAAGGACTTACTATGTACATATGCAATTCAGATTTAGATTTTTTTTTGCATAAATCTACTCGTAACTTAATCCTTAGGACGAGTAAAATTTTACCTATTTTATTTTATTTGTATATTAAACTTTTTATTAAAAAAAATAGCCGACGTAGTCAGACGGTAGAAAAATGTAACCTTGCTGAGTTTCTTACCGATTCTTCTCAGTTCTAGGCTGACTGCCGAACCGGTGGTAAATTCAGTAGCTTCGACGTTCATAAGGCCTTACCTGAATAAACGGCTTTGATTTGGATTTGAATAAATCAATCGATTTGTATGCAAAACGGTGTCTAATCCAACTGGAAATTTTCCGATATTTATTTAGAATTAATTTTACTCAATTATCTGAATGTGCTCTGAATGCATTAACACATGATTCATACTTGAGGAATGACGGTAAACTAATTATAAGCCGTATTTGTAGACAATGCAAAATATCGCCAAAGCCTTATGCATGCATTCCTCATGGAAAGCTACCAAGGAAACCTTTGCGGAACTTCACGTAGGGATAGACAAATAAGTAGGCTAATTCAATAATAGATCGTTTTATAACAATATACGTGGAAATTGTCTAGGGAGATATGTCTCTAATTTCCCTCGTTGTATAGAAGGTAGAGTTCGTTTTACCAAAGAAGTCCCGTGGAATTCTACTTTCTCTTCTCTCTTTTTCTTCTGTGGACTTCTTTAGTCCGTGTTAGGGCGTACACTTCAGTTAAGGTTCTGTGATGTTATATTTAATGGGAAAGGCTCATAAGTTTAATTGAACTAGACATCATATTGAAAAATCAATTATTCCTTCCTCAGTCATAGAGCAGTAATTAAAAATGATACATCGGTGGTACGTGGTGGTGTACCTACAGCTTGTACGTACTACGCACCTATATTTACTGAAAGAATTCGCTCTACATAGTAAACTTCTATTCCACGAATCGTGTGTGTTGGACAGTAAATAATGTTACGGAAATTTTTACCATTAGTAATGTTTTCTCGAATAATCTGATTTGTGTTAGTAAATGCAATACGTCTATGTGTCGGGTATTAATGTATAGTGAGTCGAGTGTGTCATTTGTATATACAGGGTGATTTTGTTATCACTGGCAATACTTGCAGGGGTGGAAGTACTCATCAATGTGAACAACTTTTATTATAGGGCTAACTCTGATATCGCGTAAAATAATATGGTTGCTTCATACATTTTGGTCGAGTAGGTATTGAACTTTTGTATGGAACAGCTGATAATTTTTTCATGATTTCACAGTTAGTCCCATAATAAAAGTTGTTCATTTTAATGAGTACTTCCACCCTTGCAAGTATTGCCAGTGATAACAAAATCACCCTGTATATTCTTCTATGTAGACTGAGTGTCTACAATAGTCTACATAATATCTATACTAGTATAATAAAACCGGAAGAGTTTTTTTATTTGATTGAAAACGCTTATCTCTGGAACTACGAGTCGGATTTGAAATATTCAATTTTGCATTTGATAGCCCTATTCTTGAGGAAGGTTATAGGCTACTTTTTATCCCGGGAATGCGGCTGAAGCCGCGGGGAACAGCTAGTATAGAATAAAGTAGCACTGATTTACAATTAACCGCAATTGTAAATTTAGTTTCTCTGGACCTTTTCATGTGTTAGTTAGAAAGGAAACATTCAAAAGTAAAAGCTGTTGTATAGTGATTGGTAAGATACCTATTACGCGACAGGTCGTAGGTTCGATTCCCATCCAGGTTATACATTTAAGTGCATGAACATATCAGTTTGTCAACAATTTTTTTTTTAGGTATATGTAGTATATCAGTTATCTGGTTTCCATACAAGCTCTGCTTAGTTTGGGTCCAGATGGCCGTTTGTGAGAAATCTCCCAGAATATTATTATATCTTATGTTATTTATTTATTTATTTAGCACATGGAGGACTTACAGCTTATGTACTGAATTGTTTCTTCTCCTGAAAACTCTTCATGTCCATAAGTTCAATTTTCTGTAGCAAATAGTAAAATAATCTACGATCCATCTAATTTGTACAAATTACCCCTTTGTCAATAATTACGTAACAAAAGACAGCTTGCTTATTATCTAACTATTGCGTGGGAAGGTCAGGGAAATTGTACCTACGACCTGGAATCAAATCAAATTACACAGCAAGGCGACCCTGTACGTCATTTTGTTAATGTATAGTATTACACAATTATAATATAAAAGCTCGAACTTTGAGTGAAGTATGAATTGTATAGAAACTACTTAAAGAATTTTAAAAATTACTTTGTCTATACTTCTATACTAATATTATAAAGAGGAAAGATTTGTATGTAAGTATTTTTGTAACGAATTGGCTCAAAACGTACTGGACCGATTTTAAAAATTCTTTCACCGTTAGAAAGCTACATCGTCACCGAGTAACATAGGCTATATTTTATCTCGGGAACGCGGGTGAAACCACGCGGAAAAGCTAGTATTTAATATGCATTGTTTCGAGTAATTTGAAACTTTCGCCAATATTGGCTTTGGGTTGTCTGTTTACGCACAGACGAGAGACTTACATAAAGAACTACCTTTCGCCCTGAGGTTTTACTCACGTTACCGGGACGAAAAGTATACCTTCTAAATATTAGTGAAACAATTTTTGAAATCCAATGTGTAGTTTCGGAGATTACTTCCTACATTCAAACCTACAATTGATAATATTAGTGTAGATAAAGGTTAGGCATAATGGTATTTTTTTTTTTTATATATTTGTGCAATCTGAACTATTATTATTATAAAGAATATTTGTCGTGGTATGAGCAGAAATGTCAGCCATGTGACTAAGTGTTATGAATATGAAAGAATGTACAGGAATAGAAAGTCCGAAAGAGATGGATATATAGTGTGAAAGGTGATATGAGCAAGATAGTAAATGCTGGTATGATAGATAAAAGGAATGTATTAAAAGAAACGACTGTATTGGGAGCTGAACAACTTTATCTCGGAATAACGTTAGTTATCTACTACACGGGGGAAACCACGAGGCATAAACTAGTGTAACATTTTTATTTAGGTTATTTAATTAGAAAGCAGGTTGCTAAGCAAATATACTCACGTTAATTAATGCATATTATGATTAAATTAAATCATCAATAATGGATGTTATTATGAGGAGATCAAATAAAGACTCGTTAGGTTTTAATGATCTCGAGCATTTAAAAAAAAAAAAAAAATGATCTCGAGCATATAAAAAGTGTCCAGTTGTCTATGGATGATAACAAATATTTAGGAGCGCTAATTTAGAAATATGAGATAATACAATACAAGTTATATGAGATTTTATTAGCATCAAGAGATACTATGTTGAAGATCTTTTTGTTTGTTTTGCTTTTATTATGTAATTAATAGCATTAAAAAAACAACATGAACAAGATGTAGAACGATTAATTTCAAGTCGTGTCAAGGTACCTGATAATGCTTTGCATTATGTAATTACGATTATTACTCTACTACCAACTAGAGATACTACATTTTATTTCTTATTTGCTTCAATATAAGAATCATTATTGGTTTATAAGAGTATCTAAATACAAATCAACTGATATCTTCCTATCCTTTGATGGTTATATTGTCGTTTATGCTCTATACTCCAGTGCTCTATCTTTTCATTTTCAATATTTAAATAGTCTAATAAACTAACTTAAGGCAAAGAAAAATCTGATGAGTTTATGTTTATGCTTGTATAAAAGAACAATCAAGCGGAGTAGCAGGTAAAACATAGTATCTATCATTCGCGTGCCAATTGCCTACAATCTGCTATTGATTAACAATTAATTAGGCACCGTGTTCATCACGATAACGTTTCTAAATTTATACAACTCTGAAATCCAATATGGTTGCCAGTTGAAGCGAAAAATTAGCATAGTGTTTGTGTAAACCCATTTACAGCAAAAAAAAGGTCACTAATTACAACATCATTTTATAATCGATCCTTCCGAAATTTCATTATAGGAAAAACAATGTTAGCCTTGAGATGGTTCCATTCCATTAAGGATTGTTGTGTTGTTTTCACGATGTTTTCCTTCACCGAAAGCTCAAGCTCATACTTGATTTCGAACGCACAACCTTTCAACGCACAGCTATCATCGTTTTAAGCCATGCAATTCTCTAAAAATAAGATGATTGAAATTTCTCTTGATGAAAATTTAGTTTCACTTTTATATTGCATTGTTTAAAATGCGAAAATTGAGAAGTAACTATCAAACATGGATTTACCAGCTACAGCATTAACTGGCGTAAACATTCCTCGCCATTATGTTCTACTAAAATGTGAGAATTTATTGCACTTGCTGTCTAATGCACCCCTTACAGCTTCAGCCTTGAGTTTTGCACTTGAGTATTCAAGTGTATAAAATCCAATTGTTTATTTCGCACTTAAACCATTTGATGTTAAGCGAGTTACAATTAGCCTAATAATGAATCGTGTTTACAGAACGCGTGGCGAGGTGTAAAAAGATAATTTTCCTCGAAGGCCTTTTGTTTGCGTCTTTGCAACTCATGATTTGTTATTTTAGATAAACGAAACGTTATTGGGTGTTTCATCAAATTATGTAAATTAATCTAAGGATCTTTTTTTTTTAAATTTACATATCAAAGTCACATAGTTTAATTAATAAGTCTGCCAACCTGTAAAACAGTTTGTCGGCAGTTGCTTTCGCTTTACATTTTTCTTATTCTATGTACCTATGTGCTGTGCAGGCACAATTTTAACATTCAGACATTTTGATTCCAATCATTTTAAATCTTTTAATATTTAAAATCAACTATAAGACATTTACTAAAATGTACATCTAATTTTAAAAGGCTATTATAGGCTATCTCAATTTACTCAAGCTAGAAGAAGCTCTTGTGTGAAGATCTCTTAAAATAACATTGATGATTGATCCAGTATATCATATATGATTACATAAACATGTTGCTATACAATTTGTTATAAGCATACATGTTACAACAATTGACCTAAATTAATTTAATCATAGTCATTAATCTGTTGGAGTACTAGAGGGTTTCGCAAACGAACTTAATCAATTGCCATTTGCCGGCGATGAGGGCTCGCCTGCCCTTGCGCTGCGTGGGTGCAAGCCATACGGGTATTTGCATACAATCGCTCCCCGAACGCGATCGAATCGCCTCGTAATCGTAACCCACTTCCCGTGATGACGGATTTGGTATAAAGACTCGAGTATTTCTGAGAATAGCTACACTTTCTGTTGATTCGATATGTTTATTAGCTCTTCTCAGTAAGCATTGTTTATAAACAGCCGAATGATAGGTGCTGATTGATGATATGTTTGTTATATCTTTTGATAGAGTCAATAAGTACGGAAATATCGAAATGCTTTTCAATATTAAGTTGTTTATAAGGTTCGCAATCGGTACCTTACCTACATACCACTTGAACATATATTTACTCAAGGGTCCTCAACTAGCCTGATTGACGAACAATTGCGCCGCCACTCAGTAATCAACGTGGGAAAGCTCAACTTCCATGAGATAAAGTTAGAAGAATTATTAATTTCTTCATATCTTTAAATAATTAGGAATTAGAAACAAAGGTGAAGGACCTTTGTTTCTAATTTTTCCAAGTTGGTAACATTTCGGCTTTGAGAAAGGACCTGCGCCCACCGCGCCTTTTTGCAGAAAAATAAAAGAAAAATGGCTTCTTACTCGCTGCTGCACCGCTATCCTTCTTTTTACTAGATGCCGCAACATCATCGTTGGCAAAAGGCGCAGTGAGCGCAGGCCCTAAAACAAAAACTGTTGGATTTTCCATTTAAAAGCATTAAGTATAATATAGTCCATAATATGACTGCTAAATTGGACAAATAACTTTAGGTTCGAGACACAATTTGTAACAAAGCGTTGCCTGCCTTCAATAATTTCGGTCTGTCGAACAATAATGTCCCAAATGTTTATGACCACTTGGTCGCGTTTTAGAGGGTTTTATCGACGAGTTCTGAATAAGGAAACCATAACTTAGCGTGATGTCATGCTTAGAAGTTTTAGCGGGATGTTAGCAATTTGTTTATTTCAGACTAATTTATGGTTCACTTTGACAGATTTTGTTAACGCATTAATAGCTTAAATTAATAACTTGTCGTATAAATAATGTTTGAAAACTGACATAGCCAAGAATGAAGTATTTTTATAGAGAAGTTAGGTATCGACTTACATCGATACAAGAATCTTCCGGTACCCATCCTAAGCTATTGATCTATAAATTAATATACTATGGTTATTATTTGCTATATATTGTGTGTTACTTAATATTTATTTTCATTACATCTAGTATTTACGCAGCAGTTGTCATTTGTCAATCATAAGTACCATTTGAAGACTAAGTCATACATTATTTAACACTCGTTATTTTGTAGTTTTAAATACAATAGGTAAAGTGATAATTATTATTTTATCATCATTGTTCACTTCTCAATTGGAAATACATAGTGGCTTCACAAAGGATACCCGTAGAGTATAACTAAATAAACCGCAAATATGCGCGTGCGCAATGTTGGACGTTATCTTCAAAGTCAACGTACTTAATGCATATGTACCTAAGGGACATGCAAAATATGATTAAAGAAATAGTATATTTGAAATTACACATTTTACGAATATCACTCATTTAGTTTCAAATTTAAAAATATGTATATCAATGAAGCATAATCAAATAATACAATGTAGATATAATATAATGTCATAATAAATAAAACAAAGTTAAGCTAAGTATATGTACATACTTACAACAATATCAACATGACATATAATTTATGATTATAAAAATCTTAAATAGTATTTATTCTTTAAATCTTGCTTGACCTATATTTAATTTTAGCTTATTTAGTTATGTGTGTATCTCGTCGCCAGATGGCGGTTATTAGAATAAAAATAATTGTCGCCCAAATCCATATAAGGCTTGAAACTTGGCTTAGATAATATCATATTATTTTTGTTGTGTTTTGGATGGACTGGACGCTTATTTTCTGTTACATTGAATGATCTTGGTGAGTTATCGAAAATAATCATTTATCTATCGCATTATATAGAATCATTATTAACTTTTAGAAAACAGTATGAGCTTCAACCATATCTATAGATAACACAAATTTTTGAGTCCTAAATTGAGATTATAGTATCCACCCGTCAAACGTGCACTCTATATTTTATTATCTTCTATCGTATTTTTAATATCATCCTAACTTGGGAGGTATACTCGTTTTGGCACGCTCGCGCTCCTGCCTCGCCCGCGACGACTATTTCAGTCCGTCCGATCCTTCCACTCGAACAAAATAAATAAACATTATCATATATTTTGATCACGCCGAGGAGGTTTGCCAAATGTTTCGCAGATTTTTTTATTAATGTACATTTTCTGTTGTTTCAGGTAAGGGTTTACTCAGAGTGAGTTTGTAACAAATGAAAAACTTTATAAAAAATAAAAACAAGTTGCATATATAAAATCTGCTTGCTGCAAGAGACACGTAAGTACATTCAAATGAGGTTTCACTGCGAAGGCTTCGCACAGTCACGCCATATAATTCGTTTGAAGCCACCTAAGTATCTGTAATTGCTGCGTAAATTAAATATATACATGTATTCCATTACATAAGTAATTCTTGTTTCGATCATTAACTACAGCGGTATACAATTATGTATATATTTTGAGCGAAATTTCATGATATATTTGGTTTCAACGGGAAATTTATAAAAATATTGAGATAATTTCCCATTTGACTGTAAAACTTTTCTTTACTTTGCCATATAACATGTCTTCCCATTATATGCCATAGTTGATTCGAGCAGAAGCCAGATTAAAATCTAAAAAAATGCGAAAATGTTTTTTAACATTATTATATTTTTTAAGGTGTTTATTTTCTGGCTAATTGACATTAATTTATATATTGGTTTTAAGCAACACTGATTTACTGATAAGATATTTAATTGAAGAATTTGTGATCACTAATACAAACTAGTAGAAGTAGTAGAACTCTTAGTGCAGAGTTCACCCGGGGAAGTACTACCACCGTATCTAATTCCGCCTTGAAATAGTAGTGCACTTGTATTACTGTGTTTCGGTTAGGAGGGTATGGGAGCCGGTGAAATTACAGGCACAGGAGACTTAACAACTTCATATCTCAAGGTTGGCAACGCGTGAGTGATACCCCTGCCAGGGAAAATATAATATTGTATATTCTTTGCTGGTGGTGTTATGAGCGTCTATAGGCTACGGTAACCGCTTACCATCAGGTGGGCCGTAAGCTTGATTGCCACCTAGTAGTATAAAAAAGAAAAAAAATCTTATTAATCTCTCGTAATTTCCATTATTTAAGCATAAATACATAAATTAGCACACGTTTATAAATATTATCTCAATTTAACTAGGCAATTATAAGAACATGATACATTCGGTCAGACCTGTCTGAAACGGCAACCACCATAGACAAGAATAAATAAAATTATTTACAACAGTTACACGGACCTTTGAAATATAGGTTGGACCTAGATTTAATAAATCATACAGTCGACCTCGTTCCATATTTCAGCGAATGATGCCAATCCCCTGTCGCCATAATGTAATCACTTCGTTAGATTCCAACATCAAAGGATATTAAGCCTTGTTAGTATCAAGTCAAACAATGGACACATAATGTGCGATAACATCAGTGATGACTGAGCTAATGACTACACAATGAAGATAAGATATAACTCGGCCCTAAGGGGACGACCCCAATTTATCATTTTTTGGTTGCAATGGTCTGTATGTACCTACTACTTATGCATGAAAACTTCATTACATAGAGGACTACTCTATTTCTCTTTGATATCTAGTGCAGGGGTCACTTCTAGGTCCGCTGCTATTTAAATTGGTTCCTGGCGCACTATTTTCGTTATAATTTTCTTAGTTATAAACATGCCAATTGAAGAGACAGGAAAATACATATATAAAACGAACAGGTTGACATCATCGCCGAAATATAAGGTAATACTGCATCAAAATGTCAGGCAAATAAAGATTAACATGCATGTGTTACATGTCATGCAAATTGTAGTATGAAAAGTGTCACATAAACCCATTTATGGAGAAGGTCGCATTCAATACCACAAATATTTCCCACGGTGTGAATAAAAGATTTGCCAAAATAACGTCTAAACCGTAATAGCGATGTGCTTGCGATGCGCCCGCGCAGGACAGGTGCGCAGAATACGTTCCTGCGACAATGACAACAATGCTCGATGTAGGAACGCGCTGTGTAATTATACAGGATTCGCGCTTTGTTGATCGCATTTAGTACGATGCACTAACGGAATGTCGTTTGTAATTTAAGATAGAATATTGTTTCTTGAGGGTGTAATTTTTAAGGATCGATTCTGAATGCGGTATTCTTTTTGCGCTTCGACTATTGTATTTCTTGCAACGAAATACGAGTTGTTACGTTTTTACACACGTTTTATTAAAAGTTTATCTACAACTTAACTCGTGTTGTTCAAAAGTATCGTCATCGAATTATAGGACACCATAATATGAATTATTGAATATATCCATGTTCGTTTTCCAATTATTATTCTTGCACGCTACTAATCCTTAGACCCTATCTCACGAAGAAAGCTCATTTACCTTATTTAATCTACTTTCCGAAATCGATTAACCGTTTGATGCACAAAAACTGGCAAAGATGCTGCTTTCACATGTGACGTCTAACTCGCGCAGCTGATATAGTTTCATGCATTCGTGGTTTTTTCTTTAACAATTTTGTACGGGTCAGCCACGCACTGATCAATGCACCCTTTGCTTTGGGCTTGGTAACAGTGAGGTAAAAGCTATAGTTATGTTTTTTCTGTCGTATCTAACGGTATGCCCCAGTACGGTCGGCTTGACGCAGGTAGATGCGCCGGCGCACCCACCCGGTGATTCTAGGTATTCATCTCTTTGATTTACCTTTTTGTTGAACTTTTCTAGTATGCTCTCATTTTGTAAAATTTTCAATTGTTTTGTGGTTTCATCAATTTTTCATCAACATTTTTTGAAAACAGTATTTTGGGAGAGTTTTATAATTTCTTAGCGATAAACTTGCCTAGCATAAGTATAATCATTGTTTTGAACTATAAACTATTGGTTTCTTTTGAATTTACCAAATAGTTCCATATTCTTCTGTTCAGTCATATACTGTTACTACTTCATTAGTAAATTACATAGTTACGACAATCTGTCTCCAATTACCCAAATATTTGGTTAAGTTGTCTGCTAACAGTGTCGTTACGAGACGCGTGGCGTGAACAATGAGCGAACAACAATACGGCTCAAAAAGGTCCTTTCATTGGTGCCTAATGGCACAGTAATTAGATGACAAACAAAATAACGTTACATTGGACGTCTCAATAGAGTCCCTTGCCTCATTGTCCGACGTTCGGTGAAAGCAAAAGTTTACCGGTGACCGACCGGGGCGGCGGCGCGGCGCCCACTTTATGGCGGACTGAAAACAGTTTAAATTACAACGGTAGGAGTAGGTGTAGTATAAATTGCTTCCAATGTCCTTGCTTCGTTATCTAGGGAATTTAGAACTGTATATATTGAGGTTTTAAACGTTTCTAATGAAATATTTGTCATGATTTTTGTACACTTTCTCCACTCACTGTTTTACCAATATCTCGTTTGGATTCTTTGCAACATTGGTAGGTTTTGTTAACTAACACGTACCACCACCTACTTTTATACCTTTTTATATGCTACGTGTATTGCTGCATAACCTGATAAAACTGCAAGTTACGGTTATAAATATAACCTCAACAAATCGCTTACAATCTCGTCCAACTGCTATTTACGTCTTCTTTTGCACAATAAAACAACATGGCTTAACTAGACAAGTAAAACACGATACGCCACCCGTCGGTGTGCCTTGTGGTGTAGTATGCGCACGCGTACAGAAGCAGACCGGTCCCGGTCCCATTCCTATCGCCTGATGACCCATTTGCTGCGCAGGAGTGACAGCGACACATGAGTAAGGGGATTTTTGCACCAAACGATACGATGCCACTCTAGTATCGAACGGAATGGTACCTATATTAAGTCCTATATTGTAGATTTACAATGTTGCTGTCTCTGTTTTGCATCTGTTAAAGTTATCATCATCATCAGTTTATGGACTTCTACTGATGATCATAGTCAAAAAGAAATTAATCCGGCTCTATGGACCATTTTATGGTTCCCTATATACGAAAAAAGTAAAAATAAAATGCATAGCACGTTCTTATGTCGTCGGAAAAGGAAGCCGTGTTGCTAACGGATGTATAATAGTTTTATGTTTTTAACACCATGAAGTATATTTATGCAGTAATTTTACGTATTGTTTAAATTATAATTATTTATCTAATTTGTCGTTTCGCTATCGTATCGCCATATGTAAAGCACTAAGACACGTCGCACCGCCCGCGGGTTTGCCTCCGGCTCCCGATCCTGACGATTACATTACGAACCAAACCATACTTTATTTTTTTAAGATTTATTAACCATATATGAGAAATAAAACTATTATTGAGGTTTAATCATTTAAATGGCTGTTAAATACAATTAAACAACTGAATTAGGGTAACTTATTTGTTTAAAAGCTTACCTAGAAAAGTTATGTCCTGGTATTGCTAATATCCATAGGGGACGGTACCCACTTACCATCAGGTGGACTGGATGCTTGCTTGTCAGCATTCTGACGACATAAAATAATATCGATAGGTCTTTCGGCTATGAACTTATGCATATATCTAGTCGATCGCGACATTCACTTAACCTACCTACTTATACTAGGTGAGCTAAATAAGGTATATTTTGGTACAATAACGGATATTAAGTTAATTTTGTCGTAGGTAGTTATGGGCATGATGAGTAATAAAGTCGATTGTGTCATCTCAGAGTGTAGTAACTTCCTATTATGTTGTTAGGGTTGGCACTTGAAACAAACATAACATTAAAGGTAGCCATAACCAATCTATAACTTCAACAAAGCAAAATTAAGCTTACCCCATTTGTATTATAGAAAGATATACCAGGAACATACGTTATCAAAAATTTAACACTATTTATTTATTTTATAACAACACTAGCTGGTACCGCCGGTTACACCGGTTTCACTGGCATTCCCGGGATAAAAATAACCTATAACCATCCTCAAGAATTGGACTATCAAATGTAAAAATAATATTTAAAATCCGACTGGTAGTTCAAGAGATTAGCGCCTTTAAACAAACAAACAATAAAACTCTTCTGCTATATTATTAGTGCCTATAGATTAATGATTAAGATTGATTTATTTATAACTAGCACGTGACAACCCTCAGCAATGCAACATCATGCATATGGTCCGATCCAAACTGGCGAGGCGCATGAGAATGACTCCGTGCGCGTGATTCACTTGCTATCAAATCAAACTGTTTTACATTCAACATTAAATTACATCAGTGTACAAGGTGACTTTTGTTTTAAAAACATAAGGAAATTGACAATGCATTAAGTATTTCTTATGTTCTAGACTGCAAGCTTACCTACTACGTTAATATAGTCAGAATGTGGCTCTTTATTATGATGAAAATAAAAAGCTTTATCGTGCTAAGTACCTAATATCCTAATTACATAATACTAATAAGACAATAGAAAATAAGAAACACAAGTGAATTGCTCAACTTAGAGCAGAATATAAGACAGAATTCTAAATCTCCAAGTGCAATAAAAATAAATCAGGTTGTTACATGAATAATTTATTTGTCACGACATACAGTGAGAATTCCAACATAACAACACGTGTTGGCGCTAAACTTTGAGTCCCTCTGGAAGCCTTTAAATTTTTTTAAAAAGATGATGGCTCAATTGTAGTGACGTCAGATGTCGCATCGCATCGTGAGGAAACCACCAAGAAGATACTTTGTAGTACCCACCTGGCTACCACTCTCGAGTTGAAGATCGGTCGCCATAAACCTACCGGTGTGTTCCGGCAGCTACAGATAAGAGTTCCTTCTAGGTCTTGTGCTTACCACTTTTAGCCACATCATCATTTGCCATTGTGAGATTTTTGTTGACAAATACCTAGCAATAGTTAGGGTCTATCCTCACCACAGGTCTAGTTACTTATTCATATGTTACTCATTTCTAAAGAGGTACATATAAATGTTAGAAGTGACGCTATATTACCTTTTTTTTTATAATATTACTCATTTGAATAAACTTTGTTGTGACGTATGTTATGGAGAAGTTCGTCTGTCTCAATTATGTGTGGAAAAATTTCAATGATTTTCAATGCTACATTGACGTTCTTAAACAGGTTTGAAAACGGATGAGTCATTTTCGAGTTTTTACGAGACTAATGCACGCCAATTGAATTTTATAATTATGTAAAATTCCCGTGTCACGATGTTGGTCCGCGATGAACTCCGAAGCTACTTATCCGATCTAAACGTATTTTATTTCAAAATGTGTGACTTGTTCCAACTTAAAATATAGGATAGTTTTTATCCCGATTTCCTTTTTATTATACCGGGAACGCGGGTGAAACCGCGGTGAAAAGGTAGTAGATATATAGATTGTCATTTAAAATTATGTCGTGATTTTTTCATGTTTTCTTACATAAAATCGTTCTGACCTTCAGTATCATATTTTGTCTCCTTTTCTCTATCATATTTCTTTCTGATAACTTTGTAAAGACATTTGTATTCTGTTACCCTGAAAGACATCGACTCGTTTTGTGGTTATAGATAACTAATAGTTCGTTTGAATTCTTATCTAGAGTTTATAATCCAAAGACCCCTTCAATATACTGGGTGATTTTTTAGTTACTGGCAATACTTGAAAATGAACAACTTTTATTATGGGACTAACTATGAAATCATGAAAAAATTATCAAATGCATGAAGCAACCGTTTTATTTTACGCGATATCAGAGTTAGCCCCATAGTAAAAGTTATTCACATTGATGAGTACTTCAACCCCTGCAAGTATTGCCAGTGATAAAAAAATCATGCTGTACATACTATATATTAATACCTGCAAATACATAATTATTAATGTTAATATAACAGTGATAATTATGTAATTGTGTGTTTGTTTAATTAGCGGAAAACAACTTGCTATCCTGTTTCGATGTTAACTAGGTAGTATACATGAAAACCACAAAGCCATCGTGGATTTAAAATTGTAAATACAATGGGCTAGTTAGACCATAGAGTTTGTTACCATAAACTTTGTTATACCTTTTTACGAAAATGACGCGAACGGAGTATGAAATTTGGCACAGTTAAAGTTTATATGGAAAAGGAGTGAAGAAAGCTAATATATTTATATAATATGCATTGAAAAGAATTAAATTAATAAAATAAAATATTTCACACACTACCACTACTTTTTCGTCCAAGACCACTACCATGCGTTTGACACACACACATGTCACCACTGTCAGACGTTGACATCTCCATACTTTGTCGATAACGCGGCAAAGACAAACTTAAAGAAAAGAGTTCGTATATGAGTGAAGTGATTTTCTTTACATTCTTAATATGTACTCTTTTGTTTAATTATGGTGGAATTTCGACCACGGGCGACCTCTAGTATAATAGGCTCGAAAATATATTCTGGCACAATCCTAGCTAATGGAGATGCGAATGTGAGTTTGTTTGTTTATTTATTACCTTTTCACGCCTAAGCCGCTGAACCGATCGCGATTACATTTGGTACTCAGATAGCCTATGGTATGGAGAGGGTCATAGGCTCTTTTTTCGGGATCTGGGTGTAATCGCTGTGCACTGCACTGTAACCGGTGTAGAAGACTTTTAAGCAGAAACAAAATAGCAAGCGATGGGCACAAAAATAATGCAAATTAAACACGTGCCCGAATAATGAGATCGCCGACATGCACGGCCCCTATTTGTCTGGGATGAATATACTGTTGGAGATATAGGTCAAGATACCAAAGAACACGTGTGCGTGGAGCATTTAGACGTGCATACTAACCGCGGTAAATATTGAGATCCATAAGGGATTGCTCTAGTGTAGTTAGATTATACTAACAGATTGTAAGGTAAAGATACCAACTACAAAGTTAGCTGTACGTGGATTATGTAACTTTGTTGCAATCAGTTTCTAATTGAAAGAACCGTCGTCGAAAATCTATTTGCAATGAAGCAATCAGAAAAACGCTATATCTAACCTGTTTCTAATTGTAACTGATTAATAATAATATTGAAATTCCTCACTGCAATCAAGCTACGTAATAGCCACACAGAAACAGCTGATATCCATAGCATCAAACTCAAGTCTTTGGAGTTATTCTACTGTTTTTAGGATAATATTAACGGTGTTAATCAATTTTCTAAATATTTTAAAAAGTCGCTATCTGCCTCTGGCTGATAATTTTTAAATATTTTGTACAAAATGGCTGAACAATCGTGTGAAGCCGGGGCAGGTCACTAGTATTAAATAATTCAGACAATTGACCGAGGAAAACAATTCAAGTAGGTATTTTTAACAATATACAGAACATATTAAAATTGTTAGATAATTCAATGACATAATTTTGATATGGATTTTCCTTTACAATACAATAAAGGAAAAAAAACATGTGATAATCAACTGGAACACCGCTTTGGCTTCCTTTCGACTACTGACACAAGTCATAAAATATCATTTACATCTTAAATACTAGGAAGACTGCTACATACAAAGCAATTGTCTTAAAAACTACGGTCTTTACAATTAACTAAAGATATTTTTTAATTTTTAGTCCTAATAGGTTACAGTGAGATAATAGTTGTTACAGAGATCGCATGTCTATAATTTGTAAGGATCGCGTGATTTTGTGCCCCTTTGGGAGCCAAGGTCTGCTAAACGTTGTAGTGGAGTGGACCTGCTTACACACATTTAAAACCTCATATAACATGCCTATAATGAATGTAGCTAATTAAAAAACTAAATTAATTACAGTTGTGTGTCAAAATTACTAAAAGTCAAGGTGGGCACTTATGACCGTCGAAGCTACTGAAGTTACCACGTTCAATACACGAACGCTAACACTATTTCCATTTTGAAATACTTTTTAACCTTAACTAATCTAAAATATGGAACAACTCATTTATGTGTAGCTCGTAAACTATATTTATGTATGCCGCCTGAGAAAGTTATGTGCAAATCTGTATCTATACTAATATTATAAAGCTGAAGAGTTTGTTTGTTTGAACGCGCTAATCTCAGGAAGTAATGTTTCGAATTGAAAAAATATTTTAGTGTTGGATAGTCCATTTTTCTTTTTATCCCGGGAAAACATAAGATCCCTCGGGGACGCGGGTGAAACCGCGGGGCGGAAGCTAGTACTTATAAAAAAATCTATATTTGTAACGTATGCACTCGGCGCTCCTATACCATTCTATTGCGATGACAAAAAAAGAACACGATAGAGGTATTGCACCGCATACTGGGGATTAGTTAGTATTTAATAAATCAACAGTTTTAGTGTAACACAGCTCACAATTTTATTGCTGTGTAATTTTTTTTTATTTTCCCCCAAAAATCGAAAGGATGCATTTCCAGCCCATTCGCAAAAAAAAACGTTATTTATTAATTACCTTGAAGGAAATGTCCAATAAGTATTAGATATAGATTTTTATACAGGATTTACTTATACTGCAATGAGTCAGGGTGCTGAGCTCACTCAGACTCTGACATCAACGATTGAAATTACTTTGCGAAAGGTTTCACTTATTTATAGTAGGTCATAGTATAACGTCATAAACGCGATCTTCCATGACTATAAACCTTTAATCCACCTGTTTATTCTATTCCGTTTTCAAATTTATATCCACATACGTAAACCATTGTTCTTTTTTAATTTAATCGTTATGTGTGTCCGTTGCGTTGACGATAGAGAGTGGTTCACCGCGCCGGGAAAACTACACGCAATGCACAGCTTCAGGCGTTTAACGAGCGACCTGAAAGCGAGCTGCGAGAACAGCTCGTGATCTGCATTCTATCATCGCATGCACAGTGCGAAACCCTACCCTCGGGCCATATCCGCGTCCAGAATTTCACACTGAATGGAAACTGCATTGAAAACAAAACAACTTAAGTCAACGCAATTGCAGTCAGTGAGTCACGCGAGCTTACGAACTTGCAATTTCAATTCAACACCCCCGTAGCGGCCGTAGCATTCGCCCCTCGGCTCTACGAGACGCTTGCTGTACGTCAGTCGCGTGCGATCGACGCGACGCAGAGGCAGTGTCGTCTGCGCCACAGAACCGAACGCACGCATCACACGCACTAACATCGACTGCAATGTAAATCGGACCTTCCGTGACAGTGCACCCGATTTGATATTCAAATTGGACAATCGAAATAAGTCGTCAGTTGTGTACGATTGTATTGTAATGAGTAGGGAACGGCCCGAACGTCGTCGGCAGCCGAGGGTGGGTTCACCGGGACACTTCTTAAGGTTCTAACGTGAACGCCTTCTAGTTTTATGTATGAAAGGGATTATGGAATTTGTACAGTGCGATAGTCAACCATATTACCAGTGAAGTGAGACTGTACCAGTGATGAAGAGTTTTGTCGTGGTCTTCAGAAATCAGCAAAATTAGTTCGTACGTAGAGTTAGGGGCGCGTGCGGCGCTGCCCCGGGGGGCGCGCCGCCGCCAATTCATCAAAGGCTGGAAGAAGACCATGGGGGTCATCTCAAAAACCTTCGGCGTTGTTTTCAGTCTGTAAGTAATACATTGTTTGTATCAATATGTAGTTTAGGTCAACCATTCTACCAAAAAAAATGTCGTTAGAATTCAGTAAATTTTCTTCAATAAATAAAATTTCACCTGTATCAAACCCATTTATCAGTAACGCAGCTATTGTAGACAAAGTAATAAAAAGAAAATAGAAAAGTAATAGAAATAAAAGTCTATTATCCGCCCGCCCGCTGTCGACTGGTACGATTAAGTACGATGCGCTTGCGCAACTGCTCCTATTCGCACGTTCGTTCGCGTCGTAGAGATGCGCGTGCGCTTTCAGCCGCATGCGTAACTAAACGGACTCGTATTAATGTCTCATTCATCTTTACACTAAGCGTCTTCTCAGTTTCCGTTTGTCTCACGCGATTCAATGCTCGCTACAGTTTGGTTATGCAAAAATTACATCACACATGTACATCATCATTAATATCTCGTCTTAGAATCGTCATTGTTACAAACAACAAACGTATTCACACAGTTTCAGCGTTGACAACCGAAGCTTTCACCCTATATGTACCTATACTATTATCATATAATGTTCTGACCATGTAATTAACTTAAAAACTTGACAGTTGGTAGGTATCTATAATATTGTTCATGAATATTAAAACGTTTGAACTATTGTAAGTGTATGACATTCTCCTTAATTCATGACTTTTTGTTATTTCATTAAAAGTAATTTGTACCATACATGTTAAAAGATCATTTTTCTATAGCTCTTTTGTTATTTAAATTAGTTAGTATTAGCTGAAAAGTATGATCAGTGTTCTGTGCTCTGTAACTAATTAGAACTATTGTGAGAAAAATGTTTGAAGGTGAATCCTTGAATTAAACAAAATTTATGCGACATTGTCTCTACCGCACCGAACTCATTATCATAGATTTTGGTGGAAATTCTAGAAAAATGTTAAAATGTTCAGTCACGGTATATACTAATCCTAACGTGACCCCAAAAATTATAATTCGTATAATACTTGCATTGCAACGCAATATATGTGCACGCACATGTACTGCAAATGACTGCTTTACATAATATGATTACCGAAATAACACCTTAGTACATACTAAATTAGTTACTTCTCATAGTTACACGTAAATTGCTTGATTTTAATATTAGATTTCACGAAGTATCACGATATATAATTCAATATTAATGGAAAACAAACAAGGTTGTAAAAGGTTGCCTACCTTATAGTATGGATATTTGAAATTGATACTTTCCATTTTAGATTCGAGTTTGCATTTTACAGTTACCGTTAAAGGCTTTCCACTAGATGCAACTGGTGATTGTCCCACTTCCTTATTTACTAAATTAGAGATTCAAGAGACATTTTACCTTATTCTATTTATCAATTTATATTGCGGAACAGTGGTGCAGCGGCCTCAAACATTGATCATAATAAGTCGGTTCAGTTCACGATTTCGATCGGACAGTCGCAAATAACTGGTGCACCGTGTAATTTAGAGCGGGATAGGCAATTATGATGACGTCACCGAGGTATTGGCCAACACCGGGCCACCACACCGAATGGCCGGACCTATCAGCTTATATCTAAAATTAATAGACTACAGTTCCGTAAATGTGGAAACATTTGGACCTTATATCTAGATCGGCCTTAAAAACGCAGGCCACATCAATTGCATTCACTTTTATTGCAAATATTTGTTGTTTACTATCCCATACTACATTTAATATGGTTCAAGACCTAACTTCTTCAAAATTACGAAACCTATTCTCATACTCTGAAACCCAATCTATCTCTCTTTATATTTTAATGTATTTTAATTTCATCCAAGTGTTTGTGTCAATAATAACATCCAAATACATGACGTGTTTGTTTGGTCGATATTCTATTTCTATGATACTTTTTACGTCAAAGGTTCCGAAGTAAATAAAACGGTGTAATAATCATTAACGCGCTCCGGACAGACAATCAACTAAATAACCCTCGTTCTACAAATTTTAATGTAGTGCACGAAAATAGTAACTACGATTCGAGCATTCTATCGCATTCGTTTGTTTGGACATTGTTCAGTGCCATGTTTAATTTTAGTGACATTATGGGGTTTGATATTTTTATTTATTTATTACTAGCTTTTCCGCGTGGTATCACCCGCGTTCCCGGGATAAAATATAGCCTGTGTTACTCGGTGAAGATGTAGCTTTCTGACGGTGAAAGAATTTTTAAAATCGGTCCATTACTTTTTGAGCCAATTCGTTACAAACATACTTGCTTACATACAAATCTTTCCTCTTTATAATATTCGTATAGATAATATTAGATAATATATAAAAAGAATTACAGTATCATAAATGTGTTACAATAAATCTGGAATCAATTCATTAGAACATATTTAAGTTTACATTTCTGCTATATCTTATGTTTACTCCCGTAACCTTGCATCAAATTGAATTGTAATCCAGAACTGTTTTGAACATCTTTTTGTATACAAAGGGGCACAATTTAATCTCTGCTTGTGAGTCTAGAAAGGTAGGCTGTTGTAAAAGCTTTCCTTTGTAGAGTTTAGTAAGATTTCGGGAAAGGCGGCGGCCATCAAAGCGACACCCTTTATTATGTGAACATTTATAAAAGGCAGACGTTTGTGATGAAAAGAAACTAATAACAGTTTTTTTAATACTCTTCCGTATTTTGATGTTTGAGCTTAGAAATGGAGATAGTATCTTCAAGTACGTCATAAAAAAACCATTCGTATAATTGAAAGCTCGTTAATCAAAAACAAAAAATAAACTAATGCTAATGATAAACAAAACACTCCTAAAACAAACAAATGTGAATTTCATTAAACCGAAGCTCAAGACAACCTCAACGTGATTTATGTGCATCTATTAGTTTTAAATTAACAATGGGATACAACAGAACGTTAGTTTTTACGGGTATCGTAAATCTGGAGCTTTTTACGCGAGTACAATGTGACGTGCCCCCATATCGTTAGACGTGGCGGTCCAATCAAATCCTCGTAAAGCGTAATGGTTTCGGTCGTAATTTACTAGATATGGGAACTATCATTCTCCGAGATGGACTCGATACCACGTCGATAAACTAACCTATCTATACAACACCTGCTATGCGATTAGAAGCTTTAATCCCTTGTGTTAGTGTACGCAGGTTGTGCAGATTATGTTTGTGATATAGGAATTTGGACACGTTAGCATCGGTCGTCACGTTTGGGCAAACACCGTGCCATGGTTAATACCACGTGTGAAGAATTGCTTTTCTTATGCTCGTTGTTTTTGTAACGACGTCTGCTCATAATTTTTTTTTATTCTTCAAACAATAGGCAATAGAAAACGTGCCAATAATCTTGGCATTCGTTAAGTATTTTAATTTATTTTTTTTCATTTATTCAGGAATCAGATTCTTGCAATTTGACGAGAATCTTTATAAACACTCATAATATTAATATCTTTCCGGTGATTCGATATTTTAACCATGTGTATCAATCAATTAATAATCTTGTATAAAACAATCATAAGCCATCGTATCCTAAGTAATTGCTTCCTTTTGCAGAATAAGGTAATTTTAATGTGCCTAATACATATTCAAGGCTTACTTTTTTCCTGTCTGCGTGTCTAACAATAGAAGTGGACAGTACACAAGGGGCAGTCGTCTGGAATGGCATTGTAAACCCCGAGCTGGTGTAACTGGTGTGGCCAGATAGATTTACAAGGTAGTCAAGGGCTAAGTTGTATGGACAATAGTTTAATTAGATGCAGACATGGCACACGAAAGTGTATCAAGTGGTGCGATTTTCTATTGCCATATATACCTATATAGGATCTTATAATTTCTATAATGTCTTTTTGTGAGTCATATGTTAACAATAAAGTATACTTCTTAATTTATATTGAACAGGAACTAAAGCTAACACCGAATTACTTATGATCAGATAAAAAAGATGACCAACAGTCATTAGCATAACTGATCAAAAGGACCGATCAAAAGCAGATGAAACTGTATTACCAATTTACAGTTATTTCATATAATTTATTGCTGAGTTGCTCTATTAATTCTCCCGATCGAAAAAAAACCCTATCCGATATTAGATTAAAATTTGGGCTATTCAAAATCGCTTTTAGAATATTCGAACGCAAAAAAATATATGAAGCCATATTGAAATATAAATGATAACTGTAACGCTCTACATTCGATCTTAAATTACTATAAAATGAACATAAAAAATAGATTTACAATGAAATATATATTTCTAAATCAATTTTAAGTAACAGACGCGAGTTACATAGAAGAAATAAACAAAGGCACAACCGCTAGGCGGTTGGTGCGCAGGAGTGTTCCTCCAATCGGTCATTGTCCTTGTATTTCCTGTCATTAATGTTACTCATTTCATAGATTGGTTTGTTTGGTTTATGTAGTCATGCCACTCCACGCTAGCCAATTTATTTACGTGATACTTGCAGAATACAATCACTATAAGTACATCTTTTAATCTATAGGTGCTAATTACAAAATCTATGAAGTGAAAATTCTGTACGACCAGAAGAACTAGGTGGCTTTTTTTCAATTGTTCAAGAAAGATACTTAATCAATCATAGTTACCTTTGCGTGCTGTTTAATGACCATTGGCTCATTAAACTGTCTTGAGGAAAGCTGCGGCCTCAAAAAGAAATGTAATAAGTCCAACATATCGTGAAAGTTCCATGAAAATATGTAAACATTATAGCCGCCTACGATAATTAAACTAGGTACAAAACTTATACTTTGTGTTCGTGTCTTCGTTCTACATTAAAATTATCAAATAAACTATCAGTACAATACGCAAGTATAATTAAGTGGTCTGCATATAAATAGGGGGTCAGGGTTCTTAACCAAGTCCCATGTCCCCCCATTGTGTCTCCCTGCCACGCCATTGTTCTGACTTCCTGTCCAACTGCGACCTAATATAACGTTAATTAATTGAGTAGAGGAGACATTAAGGGCATATACTTTAAAAAAAAAGTGCTTCGGGTAATCCTAGGTCTAAAGAAACCTGAACCTCATGATACTTACACTAAACAATTCAATTGATAGATACTTAGAAAATATCAATAAAGTTTAAAAATAATCGAGCCAAAACAAAAACTATTTGATCCCCAAATATCGTGGCAAAACCCAGGATATTTATGTATGTATACAATACACCAAGTACACCATATGTTGTGCAAATGTGCATACATACATAATAATTTGTCTGTCCGTTAGTAATAATGCCGGAAGTCCTTCATTGTATTCTATCAGACGTGACGTGGCGTCCGGGGGCTTTTGCACTGCCTTAGTAATTGTTGCAGTTTTACATCGACGTTAATTTCATACAGCCTTGTCTAATACTGAAATACGAATATCTTTGGCCATCAAATTATTTATCACGCTTTGAAATGGAATTCGAAGATTCATCAGCACTAATTGGTCTTTCATGACTTGAATTTGCGAAAAATTTCCATTGTATACTGAATAATGTACAATGTTAATTTAGCATCATTTTGTTCTACAGTCCAATGAGTTTATTTTTTGCGCTAGCCCATCTTCACTTTTAAGTAGATATACCCAGCAACTCTTAATTTCACGCTGTAATTCTTTAAACCCAACCCTGTGATTATACCCAACAGCTCAGCATAAATTGATTATTTTTCTATATATGTATTATATTGACCTTTACTAGTTAAGCAAAAAATAGCATCTTTTATTTGGTGGTAAAGGTGTAAATGTAGCGAAATCGATAAATTTATAAATTAACTAAAGCATTACAAATGTAACTACATCCACTTTTATTTACAATGTAAATAAGTAACTTACAAACGATAATAATAACTGCAATTTAACAACAGCCTTGGACATAAACGTTTGGGAAATGGCGGTTAACCGACACTTACAATCCGATACTAAAACAAATAGAAAATTAATGGGGAACATAAAAGTAACACAAATATGTGTGGGAAGTATAATAAGCAATCAATGATTGTAGGTGTAGAAGCAAATAGAAGTCATAATTGCCCAGGGTTTTGAAAAAAAAATGCTTTAAAATATGTATCAAAAGTAAAAACAATATTGATAGAAGACACATCAGACCTCACGATAACAGCAATCGTCTATGTAGAAGCAAAACAAATATTGAATAAATTCCATTTGCTGCAACTTTAATCACGTAACAAATAACATCATGCTCAATGGACTTGAATAAAAAACCTTTCAAACTTCGTTTACAAACTAAAGCAACCTTTTGTTTCTTGCAAGCCATTCATCGTAGGAAGTAATTTAATGCAATATTAGACACGTAGCAGCTTCTATATCCACAGAGGTCGCACCAATGTCGACTAACACAAATTAAGTTAAATGTTCTAGAAATCAATCATTTGAGACATTATTTTAAAATTTAAAACGAGGCACCCATTGTTGTGGGACAATTGGATCTACGTGTCAATATTAGATATTATTCTCGGAAGTAATTTGATACTTTTCGAGTCCTCGGATCCTACTCAAATGTTTGAATTAAATACTTTATAAAGAACTGACAATGTATGAGCTTCAAATTTGTTTTGACCTTGTGTCCTTTCATTACAATAGCTTTGAATAGGTGCTTAAAGTATTGACAAACTGTTACATAGTAAGTTTACTTGTACATTACATTATGTAAAGGTATTGGATAAATTGCCTCAAGAATGAGATGACATCTATCTCGTGCACTGATGAAACATCAAAGTTTATAAATGATTCGAAAGTTCAAAGCAAATAACATTTTGCTTTGGTTCGCAGCATTCATAATTTCTACCACAATGTCGACAGTCGGAGCGTTGGTCGAGATGCCTCGGGCTAGATGGGCTCATCACCGGTGATTACGGGTAGGACGGCCCTAATTACAGGTGGCTTAGCCCATATGCTGCCTAATATACAGGATTTTTTGGATGAATAGTAATATTTGTGATGTTACAGTTGCGATGTCTAAAATATTTTCCATTGACTCTACTTAAAAGAATGCCTATATTTAACCGTTTCATATAAAAAAAAATTTTTTAGCTTGTCTAAGTATCCCACAGCTGGGTAAAGGCTTCTGGTTCCATCTACTGCAAATACCGGATTAAGGCTTTATTAGACCAATTCTTTGAAGCTTTCTGGCTTATCCCGTCATCATGGTCTAGGTCAGTCGAAATCGTCTTGTCATCCCATGTTATCGTTATTTTGATCTACAGCTCGTCCGATATGCAATGTAACAGTTTATGTAAGCTTTATTTAAATTTGCCATATTATGGCTTCACAACATTGTTTAAAAATAATATTTTTTTTATACCAACCAACGCATTGTTAGCAAATGACTTCGAAACGTTCTCCACAGTCATCAACGGCAGCTGGTCGGCGATGAATTATGGCTGACAGCCCCAAGCGCAAGCGCATCAGTTGTGGTGAAAGTGCAACTAACACACTCTACGTCTAAATGGTCATTACAATTATTATGTTCGTATGACGTCGCTAAGTTAACGTCTCGGCAAGTCATTAGCCCACCTCTATTATAAATAAAACAATGGCCACTTATTAAGGGCCGTCTTAACATGGTCACTGTTAATTAAATAACTAGCATACTCTCCGATTGGATCTTAAGCTGCGTCATCTTCGATTCACCCTGACACAGAATCAAGACGTCAAGCAGCCGTATCGTCGGTGTTATCTCGGAAACTATCACAGATCTATCTCTGTGTACAATAAACGTTTGCCGGCGGGCGAGACACACCTCGCACACCTGTCCGCTCGCGCGCCGGCCGGCATCGGCAGTGTGGTTAGGGAAGGTACGTGACCGACGCGCGAGCCCCGGGCGTGGAGGCGAGCGCGTGCGCCGCCCGAGCTCCGGGGGAATGCCTCCGATACTCATTAACTTTCGGGGATTGGTGGCCTTTCAATGATATATGTAAGAGATGTGCCGGATACTTATGTAATTACTGTAAAGGCTGCGCTAGCGCAGAGGGCCATTATCCGTAGCTTTTTGCCTCTATGCCGTACTTAGTGAGATGAGGAATGTAACTTTTTAGAAAACAAAGATGCGATTCCAATTTGCTGCGGTGTTGCGTGCTGGAGCCTATTTTCTCACCGATCGTCTAACAAACCGTACAGCATCTAACAGGTAATATTAGTTTCGTTTCCAGTGTAATTTTAGGTCGTTTCCTCTCGATCGGTGTCGGGAGGCGACCTTGCATTGCGCGTACGCAATAGTAATGACAACGTTAATGTTTCTTCGGCAACCTTAGCTTTGTCGTTCGAGTTGACTATGGAGCAAACAATGCTGCGAGCAATCTACACTGACTCTTATATTTGGCACGACTTACATAATATATCGCACGTCTCTCTTAATAGATTAACCAAACATTACTCGAAGGTTCTCTGTAAAAAAGGCTTGAGCATTTCATATGGGTGGCACGTACGTGTCTTCGGACTGTTTTGGGGGTCCCATTGTTTTAGTGGCGAATTGTGTCCAAAATATCGAGTTCTGTTATGTCTAAGTACGAGTGGGTACGTCGTTGTGTAACAATATAAACAATCAAGAGGAATTCAAAGCACATGACGGCCATCTAAGCAGGTATTTGTTATTATCTCGAGCGATCGGTGCGTGCGCACGCGGCGTGTCTTCACGTATAATTTTCCAGGCCCAAATGAAATTATTATACTAATTACCGAATCTCGATCACGAGCGGGGGGCGTTGCGGCTCTAAATCTCCCGCTCTCCTAAATCGATTACGGGTATTACTTGCCTACAGCCTCCACGTTTTGTCTCTGTCTAATGTGGACCGGCCTTGCTCTTCTCTTTTTGGATATAATCTACTTCGGTTCATTGCACCTCGTGGCCATATATACTGGAGCCATTTTACGGGAAATAGGAAACGTAGAATGTAAGTGAATTTTCAACACATACAATAATTGTTATTTTATAGGAAGTCGTGGTTTACAACACCCACATTAGCGTCTGACAAGATCATAGAGTGTAATTGATGAGTGTTGCTTTCAATTTGTCAGTTTCACACCGTATACCGTAACCCCACGCTGTCGTGGGCACTGGCTCTCCACGATTATTATTATTTTAATAGTCCACGCTCTGGTTAATAAGTAAGGAGTGCATACACTTTCACACGTAGTGCGTTATATAAATTAATGGGTATACGTTTTTGGAAAGCAAATATTAAAATTTGCACAGCCTTTGCAAAAAAAAATTCACGTCGTAAAAATAAAATGACCTAGTAATTATTTTATTTAATGGCCACTAATTCTGTTGTACAACTTTTTCGAATGAGATAAGGTGGCACGTTTTCTATATTGCGGTCTATTTATTGATCTATAAACAGTATTATCCGTGAGTTGTAAATGAGTTATGTAATTATCTAGCGGCCTTCCAAATGGCCTACATGTTAAAAAAATAGAGGTAGTACGGTTCGCGTCCACAAAAGCAACAAAGTAATTTAAATTGCTTTGTATGTGATTGTTCTCGGGAATTGTAATAACTTCAAACGATTCAAGTGAATGCAGTTTGATGATCTATTATGATGTATTAAGTTAGTCATCCTTCGATTGCGTGATGACTAGTTTTCCCTAAACTTGCACCGCATGCAAATTGTACCTGCATGTTTCGCCTCCAAAATTTAACAACGTATCAAAACCACCCACCAGCGCTACGACGACACCCGTGAGTGCTACGAAGCCTACGAATGTTTCTCGGCCATCTCCCACTCATCTTTCCCCATCTGTTCGAGCAAGAGACCTTGAACTACCAAAAGCCATCGAATTATTATTATTAATTACTAACTTTCTTGCGATTTTCTCTGAATGCTTAGTGGAAGATTTTGCGTTTGCATTTCTCTATAGGAATCGGCAAAGGCGTCTCTCGCGGAATACTCGAGGAACTAATATACAAAATTTTAGTAATCGAAAATATATAAGACCTACTACATAATTTGTATTAGTAAACATTGAATGCTGAACGAAAAGCCTACAAACATTTGTAATCGTCTATCTCTCTCCCTTGCAGCCTATTCGAGCAGGAGATCATGAGCTACGTGCCTGCGGGCGCGGGGTCGGGGTCGGGGGCGGGCGGGGCGAGCGGCGCGACAGCCCCGGCGGCCAGCGCGGGCGCGTCCCCGGCCGCGTCGCCGGCCGCCGCGCGCACCACCAGGGCCCCCGCACCACAGAGGCGGGACTTCGAGGCGAAGCTGCGCGCTTTCTACAGGAAACTAGAGAGCAAGGGCTATGGGCAGGGGCCCGGGAAACTCAAGTAAGTTCTTTGATAATCTTTCTGAGACGGATAGTGTATAAAATTCCATTGAAATAAACACTACACTACAATAAACATAACATTAATTTTGAATCTATAAATAAATGGAGGAAAATGTATACATATACGAGGAAATTTATTATGGATATTTATTTATACATACAAAAAGTTTTATCCTCTTTGTAAAAAGGCTATAAAAACAAATTTCGGTTCTATAACAAAGGCATAAAGTTGTTAATAAATTATTTTATGACTCCAGGCTACACATTCGCCGCGAGCATCTCCTAGAAGATGCATTCCGACGCATCATGTCGTGTGGAAAGAAGGAGCTTCAGAAAGGCAAGCTCTGCGTGCTTTGGGACGGCGAGGAAGGCCTGGACTACGGCGGACCCAGTCGAGAGTTCTTCTTTCTTCTGTCCAGGGAGCTCTTCAACCCGTATTATGGACTCTTCGAGTATTCCGCCAACGATACTTATACGGTCCATGTTTCACCGATGTCGGCGTTTGTTGATAATCATCATGAATGGTGAGTTACCTGTAGTTATTTTTTACTGGATTTTGTATCAAAGCCTAGAAGGGAACTGGCTCTCAAGTGCAGCTGCTGCAACACACCGGTAAGTTTTTGGCGGCCAGTTTGAGGGTGGTAGCCCGCCAGGCGAGTACTGCAAAGTAAGCTACCACCATGCTATGATTTCCTCACTATGATTATTTTTATCGAATGCTCATTTAATAATTCGAACCCGAAAACATATACACATAGCAGATAGAGCTTACCCTGGATTATACATATAGGGTACTTTTTATGTGGAGAGAATATTACATGTGAGGGTAAAACCGCGGGGCCTAGCTAGTTATAGATCTCGCCATGAATGTTCAATGACAAAACAATTTCATAATACAAACATGGCTTCCTACATTGTATTACAAATAAGTCATTATTATCTAATTAAGGCAATCAATGGTAACAAAACATTATTATCCTTCATTATTACAAATGGGTGTGATTATTGTTAGCCTGTGGACATTTTGATTGTAGCCAGTCCGCAATAGGTAGGACATTTTTATACTGTGGTGCAAGTTATAAAATGTTAGCGGGCGATTTATAATAAAAAAAATGGTTTCTGTGCCTGTAACTTAAAAGAGTCTTGAAGGTAGAACAGTTGAATTTAATACCAGGCTAATTTTCGATTAACTTAAATAATATTGAGACTTGACTTAAATTTTGATTGTCATTATATACTAATGGTTAAATTACTGGCTTCATCTCCCAAGTTGATAGTATTGTTCGAACTTCTTGAGACACAAACATATAGATCTTCTTACGAAATCGAACCTAAACGAGCCAATGAATAGTAATTTAAATTGTCACTAATAAAATTGCACAAGTTTGTGTGTAAGTTTGTTATTCAATCAGGCTGAAATGGCTTAACGAATTTGGTTGAATTTTAGCACATAAATATATATCATATATCCCTGAAAAAAATAAGATTCTTTTAATACCAAGAAGACATTAGAATCTTCGGGAACGGAGGTAAAACTAGGAAGCGAAAACTAATTACTAATAAAATAATTTATGGGGTTTTTTAGACTCATGGTTTGATGATTCCTTTTAGCCAATCGCTCTTGACGTGTACCCTAATCTTAAGCTATCGTTAAGAGTTTAAAATCCTTCACATATAGCATATACGTTTATGTTAAGTGCTACTTAGATTGGAATACATTAAATGTGTCAAGCGGAATACTTACCATAGAGTTAAGAAGTGCATTATTTGTTAGTGATACTGTACTATAAAATCTACCAATCTCTACGATCTCTATTATTACTATAAGGAAAATAAGTTTATCAGTAACGAGTCAAGTAACACAAATATATTTAAGTTAGAAAAATACTATTATTATATATATATAATTAATTAATAATTATAAAAACAAGAACAAAAAATACACATCTTAATTTAAAACTATTTACAAAAAGAAAAGCTGATCTAAATCGCTGCCAGTTGGTAGTGTGCCCAGAACGCTAGCGGCATTGCCACGCTGTATGGCGATGCTAATCCTCTGGCCGAGGTATTCACCAGCCCTCTGGTCACGAGAAGCGTCGATCAGTCGCTTAGAAATATCGTGAAACATTCGATGGGCTCCTGACCCCCACGGCCCCAGCGTCTCAACCCCAAACGGTTCAAAAATATAGCCCCCATCAAGGTTACTATATTTGCGCCGCTTGTGGTTTTCGGCACAGACAGCCGCGCCACCGGCCCTTTTGACAGTCTCTGGAAGGTGGGACGGTGCGAGAGTATCAACACAAGTTGCGTCCCATACTAAGGGACGCCCTAACTTTCAGGGCATCAAGGTCATTCTGTCGGGTCTCTTACCGTCATCCCGCATCAAGCCACTCGGTTCACTATTATTACTATTATAAAAGGCAATGTGTGTTTTTTGTGTTGTCCTTCCACGCATCAACGAAGCAACTGATCGACGTAATTTTGCTTAGTGATAGTTTATGGGTCGGAGAGTGCTATAGGCTGTTTTTTAGGGTTCCGTAGCCAAATGGCAAAAAACGGAACCCTTATAGATTCGTCATGTCTGTCTGTCCGTCCGTATGTCACAGCCACTTTTTTCCGAAACTATAAGAACTATACTGTTGAAACTTGGTAAGTAGATGTATTCTGTGAACCGCATTAAGATTTTCACACAAAAATAGAAAAAAACAATAAATTTAGGAGGTTCCCCATACTTAGAACTGAAACTCATTTTTTTTTTGCATCCAACCCATAAGTGTGGGGTGTCTATGGATAGGTCTTTAAAAATGATATTGAGGTTTCTTACATCATTTTTTTCTAAACTGAATAGTTTGCGCGAGAGACATCCAAAGTGGTAAAATGTGTGTCCCCCCCCTGTAACTTCTAAAATAAGAGAATGATAAAACTAAAAAAAATATATGAGATCTAATTAGTAGTTTTTTTTTAATACGTCATAAATCGTAAACCGCAATTTACCTTTCATTCAATCAACTCAAATATAAAAAAAAAATTGGCAAAAATCAAGGTATTACAGCACAAATAAAGGAAAAATTCAAAAAAATTAAAAAAGTTGAAAATTAAAGGGTGTCCCAATACATACATAGTTACGCCAATTAATAAAGACCTCTGAGTTGTATCGGCGCTCATACAATTTAGAGGTCTAGCTTAATTGGCACCAACCTCAAATAAGGTAAATAAATAAAATTGTGCATTTCCCTTGATGGACGAACAATGGACGAAGTTTGTACGGAACCCTCGGTGCGCGAGTCCGACTCGCACTTGGCCGGTTTTTTATCCTGGGAACGCGGATGAAATCGCAGGATAATATATTATATATACGAATACATAAACATTTTATGTTAATAATACATTTTAATTGCAAATAAATCTTTATACAATAAGGTTTTTAGAAATATAAAAAAATTAAGAAGATGTAACGGACGAACGGATCGCAAATAATAGAGCTATTAAGTATTATAATGATTATTATTATGTTATATTTATATAATAAAAACTTTTTATTACATTAATTAGATGTTTAATGTAAATATGGACACTAAGGAAGCAAGTGAAAATGATTTAATTTACATATTTATTATCAACACGCACATGTTCCTAAATAATGGGATATTTAATTTAAATTGTATGCCTGTATATGCCACATCCGTTGATCGTATCATGTTTGATTAGGGTTGGCAACGGTATTAAAATAAAGAAAATTTTATAAATTACTTAATTTGGTTATAAGAATTTAGTGTCATAAAAAGTACTTCTTCTTATTACATAAAGACAACCCGTTATTTTGTGAGATGCTAGTAAAACCCAGGTTTTAAATAATATCCGTCACTTTCTAACGCCATATAACAAAAAGAGATATAATAAGACAAAGCAAGTAATTTTTATTTTTGCTAATGAAATAACACAGTTTCAAAGTTATTTCCTTATTTTGAACAAACCTAGGTATTATGATCGTGTCGGACATTATTATGATACACATTATTTTTAAAATTCTATAAAGCCTTCTGCACTTAGTATGAGTTAAAAAAATTACTTGATAGGTACTTACTAAATATTTTGCAATACATGTATGTTGATGCATTAAATAAACATATTATTGCTAGATCGTACATAGGGATATTAAAGATCTACAAAGAAAATCAATAGCATATAAATATCGCGCTATAAAATAACCACGGCCAAATACGACATTGTCCTCTTTTATCTATTTTTAAACGGTTATAAGTTCCGGCGCGCCGCCGCCGGCGCAGCGCCGAACAGAAAACACGTCTCGTATTACAACAAACACCTAGTATTATGTTACTTATTACACTCCATGCACTCACAACCGTATATAGACATTTTTTGTGCATGTCTGTCTGTCACGGCGACTGGAAAATGTAGTTGGAATCTCGAGTTTCAATATTTTTATTGATGTGGGACTTTATATGTTATACTCTGTCATGAAAAGATAAAGTTTATGAGCAGAATTAAATTCCTAAAATTATTATAACTTTTGCATTTACTTAGAGTCACTATAAGATAATAATATAAGCTAATTTATTGATATATTTATTTCTACATACCTACATCTATGTAGAGTAGGTACCTAGAAAATAAAATAGGACCATATCCCCTGATTAAGTAAATTAGTAAAAAGAGAGAAAAAGAGAACTCTCTTGACATTAAAATAAATTTTCGCTTTTACTTTCCTTGAAATAAGTTGACTAGGATTTAATAGACGCGTGATCTCATTTATATTAGGTAGCTTTAGTACAGATCTATTAGATCTGTAAGTAGATGTTATCCGCGATATTACCTGCAACCTTGCAGTGGAAAAGGGTTGATGTACGGCGGTATACATTGCAATGTGCTTGCAGCTCCGGCACCATTCTAGAGAAATTGTTGTTGGCTCCCGACGTCCCCAGTGGGGATTGAATCCGCTAGCATTCTTCGAGATGCGCGTAGTCACTTTAACAGCTCGGGTACCTTTCTAGACAAAAGGATGTGGGGCAAATCACGAGTTCCGCAGATGGTCTCTGGTGTCCTGTACAGAGTGCTAGGATAATGTGCCTTTTAGTGTCAAGATTTATCAAAATGTCCACTAAAATATACAAATCTTATCAACATTTGCATACATAAAAAATGGAGTAATTCTTCTGGGACCTATCTCGTTTTGTATATGTTCCTAAAATCATTATTTAAATACTAATTTGTAATCAACAGGTTCAGATTCTCCGGACGTGTTCTAGGACTAGCCCTAGTGCACGGGTACCTGCTGGAGGCGTGGTTCACGCGCGCGCTCTACCGCGCCCTGCTGCGGCTGCCGCCCGCGCTCGAGGACGTCGACGCGCTCGACGCACAGTTCGCCGCCTCGCTCAGGTGGCTGCAGGTGAGACTTGACAACATCTCTAGTCTATACGGTAGCGCCATCTAGTCTACATACACTGTGTAACCTTTGAATGTTTTAATGGTAATGGAGGATAGATGGCGGTAGTCGTTTCTGAACCTAAATTGCTTATCCGACTTCTTCCTATGAAGAGATGATAACCTGGTACCTCCAGTGGCTCCCTCGACTGCATATATTATGGTTTGACTTTTACGTTTAATAAAACTGAACCTCTTCGATACCATCATAACAATAAAAATACTTTTATTGTCAATCAAGCAAGAGTCAATCCGTGGAAGAACATGACCGACTGAGTGTGAACTATACTTTTTAATAGAAATCATAATTCTCTTTTTAAATTGTCTAAAACTACACCAATCACAATGTATATAACAAAAATCCAGATAAATATATAAAAATATAAAGAGAATTTAACATACTTACCCGTAACCTCTCGTCATTACAGTCGGCCCGTTGCGTATCATCACTAGAACTGACGTTCGCGGTGTCGGAGCGACTCGCGGACGGTCGGGTGTTAGAGCGAGAGCTGAAGACAGGCGGCCGCGACGTGCCCGTCACGGAGAGGAACAAGAAGGAGTACTTGGAGCGCGTCGTGAGGTGGCGCGTGGAGCGCGGGGTCGCCGACCAGACCGAGTGGCTCGTCAGGGGATTCCACGAGGTACAATATAAAAAAATACAGTTTTAAAAGTAGGTACCTAAGTAATGTGTGAAAAGGTTTTTGAATAAAAATTAGAACTTATTATAGGTACTTTAATAATTGTTCATGGACTATCAGTATTATTATCTATACTAACTAGCTGTCCCCCGCGGTTTCACTCGCTTAGCGGTTTAAAAAATAGATGTTGACCGATTCTCAGACCTACTCGATATGCACACAAAATTTCATCAAAATCGGTCGAGCCGTTTCGGAGGAGTATGGTAACTAACATTGTGACACAATAATTTTTTTATGTATTAGATATTATAAAGCTGAAGAGTTTGTTTGTTTGTTTGAACGCACTGATCTCGGGAACTCCGATTTGGAAAATTATTTCAGTGTTGGATAGCCCATTTATCGAGGAAGGCTATAGGCTACTTTTTATCCCAGGAAAACAAGATTCCTCGGGAACGCGAGTGAAACCGCGCGGAAAAGCTAGTTTGATTATAAGTTTATGGCTTGATAATATATTTATTTTTGACATGGCTACTGCAACAGTAGCTCCATCTTCCGGTAGATTATGGGTTAGGCAGAGTGATACGAAAATGAACTTTATCGCTTTGTAATAAGGTTCATCTAACACTTCGTCTTTTTTCACCAGGTGGTTGATCCACGATTAGTAGCTGCGTTTGACGCGCGGGAACTGGAACTGGTGATAGCTGGCGCGCCTGAACTAGACGTGGCGGACTGGCGGAACAACACTGAGTATAGAGGCGGTTACCATGACAACCATCCTGTCATTGTATGGTTCTGGCAGGCTATCGACAGGTAAATTTCAACCAGTCCTGTTTTTTTTCAGCACACTTATAAGTCTATTGAGGATTTGACCCTCAACGGTATGTGCTAAGCACTTTTAGGTTTGTAACTAGGTAGGTACTATGATCACTAATCCAACTGGCAAACTTATGAAGTAACTCTGCCCTTAGGAGACTTCTAATGTCTTAGGAAATGTAGATTCCTACTTTTCCTGGGACCTTTTCATACACATGGTTATCTGATCCCAATTGAGGCAGTTTGTACTATGAAAACTAACTGTCATACTGTTTTTTTTTAAAATAATCTTATAATAGATATCTACAACACCCTGGCACAGAAAAGACATTTCGACAAGTTTGTCCTGGGTGGAATCGAACCCACGATCTGTGGCATGGCTATCGTTGGATATTACACCCACACCAACTGGCTGGTAATTTTTTGTTAAGAAACTTGTGACATTTGTCATCACATTTTTAACTATCACCATCTAAGTATATCAGTTATCTGGTCTCCACAACATAAATCAGGTTGCCATAGGTTCACCCACTTGAGATACAATAACACCCATATTCATAGTTAAGATAATATCCACCGTTTTCAGATTCACGAACGAGCAACGTCTCCGGCTGGTGCAGTTCGTGACGGGCACGTCGTCGATCCCCTACGAAGGGTTCTCGGCGCTCCGCGGGTCGACGGGCCCGCGGCGGTTCTGCATCGAGCGCTGGGGCCGCGTCGAGTCGCTGCCCCGAGCCCACACCTGCTTCAACCGGCTCGACCTGCCGCCGTACCCCACCCCCACGCTCCTACACGAGAAGTTATTATTAGCCGTTGAAGAAACAAACACTTTTGGCATCGAATAAATATCAATGTTGCAAAGAAAGTAATGACCGCAACGAACGCGTAACCCTGAAAATGCGGATAAGCTTATCGTAACAGTTCAACTACCTTGCATTGGAAATGCAACTGTAAATAAATAGTGACTTATTACTATCGTTGTCATTGTCGATGTAAATAAAATAGTCAATTGATAGCGTAGTCGGACCGAGTGTTTAGCGTGTATGACGTAGATGCGCCTAGTTAATCGTTCGTACCCGACTAGCCACTCCCGAGGTTTGTACTTTATTAACGCTTTTATTGTAAGTGAAGTATACTGTGGCTGTGAAACGGGACTCCGGTCCCGTGTTTAGATATTACGCTTTTACGTCACTAATTTATAAATATATTGTAACCTTTCGAGAATCCATAAGAAATGTTATACCGTATTGAAACGACATCAATGTATCGCTAAATGTATTACCAACATTATTAACAGAATGAGTAGCTGGCGTACGAAGGTTTTTTTAATCTTCAGTCGTAAAAGGTTGATAGATTTGATTTAAAGCAGTATAGACGATATTGGCTAACAAAGAATATCTTGTAATTAAAAATATTAATGTAACTTCTTTATTCTGCTGTGGTTTAAAAATATGAAGTAAATTAAATGTATCTTTCGAAAGGGTTATTTGTTTACCAACTCATTTCATTGCACGATATATTAGGTGCTTTAACAATGCAAAATTTTTATTTTTGTAACTAGGCAGTAATTTGTTTTGAAAACTTCTATTACAAAGGGCACTAGTCACGCTTTTATCGTCTATCGTTGACAAACGCCTATTTCTATCAATAAATATTGTTACACATTACTGTAAAATATATATCTAATATTTTGCAAATTATGTTCCTTTTGTAAACAAATAGTAACACTATTGTAAATTCTACACTCGATATTTGGAATACTAATGTAATAGATGCAGTTGTTGCTAACACTATGTGCAGTTAGTCGAGTGAACTACATCAAATGTAAATACATTATTTATTGTGCTTATATACTCATTACATCATTGTGTAAGTTCATGTTTAGTTATGTAAGTAAATAGCTTTATTATGTTGAGTATTTATGAACTATTGTATTGTGTATTGTTTTATTATATGTAAATTTTAAGTAAATTGTTTTTGTGTGAAAGTGATAAAATGTGTCAATATACAACATTACTTACATACATTGGTTTTATTTAACTTTATCTACCTGCGGTTGAATTGTGGTCAATACTTGGCTAACCACAATGCAACGTTATCTGACCACACAACTCACGATTGTTGCGACACACACAACAGTTCAAAATATGTAGCTATTCAAATTACATGCACACTGGCATATGGAAAATTTAAAATTACACATATTTTGGTAAGTCAGGGGGAGGAGAACCCTAGAAAGATTATCGAGGTGACATGAGTATAAATATATAGGATATTAATAGTACAGTAAAAAGCAAAAATAATGAAGAAAAATATCACACATACAAAATGTTTATTTTTCAAGAAGTTTGTGTAACAACAAAAATCAACCTTTGTTCCTTACCTTTAAAACATATATAACTATTTACAGTTCCCAAAGTCTGCATTTGTCAACACAAACTCATGATATAAAATGCAACAAGGGTTATTTCTTCACAAATGTTCTACGCTAAATTGTGACAGAGTTAATTTATTATAGCAAGTCACAGTCTGTAAGTTAAAAACCTTAATTCTTATAACTCATCAAGTTAAATCATAAGCTGATGTGATTACAATTTGATAAAAGCTACTGTTATGATAGTTTCATCATGTTAAAACTCTTAAAAATATCCTCCCCCTCTACGTCCTGCGCAACTCATGAGCACAATAAGTCAACCCCATATCATGAAAATCTAGGAAATTTTATCCTATAATGACAGTAGATTCAAAGTCGGATATTTCAAAATCGACTAAATCCCAATGTAATATAATACACGCATGTGTAAATATTTTGTATATTTACTTCAAAAATAACGGTACATACAATATTTAATTTGTAACTCTATCATACTTTCAAAAGGGATTGGAGCAATGGCTCACTGTGAGTGTCTAGCCAAGAGAGGGGAAATCCTTGCTGTCGTCAACCTTGGGCGGAGCTACCTGCGGGCGCAGCGGCGGGCGCTCCTCAGGCGGGGCCTCCTCACGCGGCGGGGCCCGGCCTCGTCCGCGCCCGCGGCCCCGGCCTCGCCCGCCGGTGCCGCCGCGCCGTGATGTGTCGTTGAACGTGAACTCGATGCCAAGAACGCGCTTCTGACGACCCACGCGCTGCGGGTAATCAGCCATGTCGAAGTCATCATCACTGTCGTCGTCCTCACCACGCTCGCTCTCCTTCTTACGTTCGAGCTTCACCAGATTCTTCCACTGGCTGAGGTCCTCACCTTCACCAGCCTTACGCAGGTTCCACTGAGGAGCAGTTTTCTGTGCGTTCCGCAGCGCCTTGTACTCGTCGAGTGTGAGCTCACGCGGCTCCTCTTCGGTGGGCGCGGCACGCTCTACCTCCGGCTGTTGTCCGTCACCGGCAGCAGCCGTGTCCGGCGCCTTTTCCTCCACCACTTCACCTTCGGAGCCCGTCTTGTTCAAGTCTTCGATGTCGTCTTTCAGAGTACCCCAGTTGTGGGAACCGCCGCCTTCGCGCTTGTCGACAGGTTTCACACCGGTCTTGTCGGAGCCGGACCTCCTATCGAACTCGCGTTTGCCTCTGTTTTCGAAGCCCGGACGCGGCCCGCGCGGTCCGTCACGATCGCGAGGCTCACGCGGAGGCCTCGGCCCACGGCGCTCGGCGCCCTCGGGATTATCACTGAAGTTACGTCGCTCGAAGTTAGGCCTACGGTCGCTGAACTCACGCTTGGGGGGCCTCGGTGCACCCTCCTTGTTCTCAACGGCACCATTCTGTGGCCGCTCCTCGCGGCGGCGTGGGGGCGGACGTTCGGCATTGCGCTCATTTTGCGGTCTCACCGGTCCCTTGTTCTTTAGTTGCTCACCGCTCTTATTTTCTTGGGTCTTCACATTTTGGGTTTCCTTGATCCCTTTCCTAGTGGCGACGATGGGACCCTTGGGCTTGGTCTCAGGCTTGCCCTTATTTTCCTTTTCGGCGTCTTTAGATTTCTTTTTGAGCTCTTTCGCCTGCTCTCGCGCTTTTAACGCATCAAGAGGATCGGACTCATCGTCCAAAAAAAGAGCGTATCTGTTAACAACCCCCACACCGTACGAATTCTCCATTGTGATCCTCTTGATGTTTTAATCACACAAAAACTGGATGTTTTAGGATTCACGCACTTCAGTAAGGCGACATTTTGTCTTATTTTATTGATTCATTTAATATGGCGGATGAAAGAGAACGCACCTTACGCCATATGACGAAAAGGAATAGAGAAGAGAACAAAAATGGCGGCCTGGCGCAGATGTAACTTTTTTAATTTGTGTCTATGGCTGAGGAAATTGACAGCTAACAGATAATAATCAAATTAAATACTCTGTCATTGATATTCTCGCTACCGTAACAGAAAAAATCATAAGTTCAACTCACAGATTGCATTTCTATATAAATACGGTTATTCAATATTTCTACATATACTTAATAAAAAAGTTCTCAACAGTTTGACTACTTTGACTTTAAACTTCAATATACAACTTTAATAGGGTATTTGCCTATATTCGAAATAAATTATCCAACACTAACCAATGTATAAAACATCTAAAAAATAGGGGAAACCACGACTATTTTATTAAATTTATCCTTATTAAGATTTTTAATGACCAATCTAACCATAAAGAGTATGCTATATAATTATAACGTCACATGCGTGTATTTCATACAAAACTTCATGTAAACCTATCGTTTTGACATTTCATAAAAAGTTCGCCGGCTTCAGTCCGATCCGACTACCGGATGAAAAAATCTGACGTGTATTCCCAGCCTTAGGGTGGATGCGCACCTATCCGCGCCGTACGCACCGCAGTCATCGCATTTTCGGATGGGCCGCGGTGTTGCCATCTTAATGGATTTACCACTAAAACTAGTGGTTTCGATCGCTAAAAGATATATTATTATAAATATAATAAGCATGAAGTGTGATTATTGGTCTTAATCTTATATTAAACACTACCGGAAAAAAAAACATTTATTTTCGATTAGTCTACACCCCTATTATAACCCTGGGGCCGTCCAAGTATTACGTAAGCACTGAAGGGGGGAGGGGGTCTTTTCTTTGCTTATTTTTGATGATATGGGTGATGGGGGGGGTCTAGATGATGATTACATCAGCAATATTTATCGGTTTTTTTTTATTTGAACACATGACAACCCTACTTGTCTATGCTCGAATGCGAAACGTTGAAATGTTCAGGGATTCCCCAAAATAATTGATACGGTTATTCGCTCTCTCGCGATGTGTCGACGATATCGATATTCCAAAATCACACAACATTATGCAAGATTTTTTTTTCATTCAATGTCATCGAAGACTTACATAGTCATGGATTCAAGTGTCATGGACTGAGGATGGTTAATTTGACTTTATATATCAAAATAATAATGGATCAAAGTAAATTAACGTGTTGATCGGTAATATATAGATATAAGATTATAATACAATAATAATTAATAAATATCATGTCAGTAATTTGCTTGAATAAATACATATTTAATGTGCATTAAGTTAAACTGAAGTGTAATGTCAAAATATCAGCCTTTTACTAAATGCATATGTAAGTATATGTATACGGTACTTACTTATAACAAAAGGACATTTTTTTTTAATTTTTACCTGTCTGTTTCTAATCTCCGAAACGGCTGGACCGATTTTGACGGGACATTCTAAGGCATATAACTGATGTAATGGCGTTACTTAGGCTACTTTAATTGTGTATAGGTTTTTTTAGTAAAGGAAACGTGGGTGAAACTGCGGGGATCAGCCTACTAGTAAAACCCATAAATTCCTTATTTCCAGACTTGATAACTGCTGCTCATGAATCAATAAAAAAAACCAGAAAAAAATATTTATACCAATGTTTATGTAAGCATTGGGTATGAGCTTTGCTTCCTTTTGCTGACGAGGGGGAGAGAGGGGTTCTGAGCTTTGCTTACTTTTGCTGACGAGGGGAAATGGGGGGGGGTAAATAATTACAAAAAATCTGCTTACGTAATACTTGAACGGCCCCCCTTAACGGTTTGCTTCATACAAAACTGGGAATGCCTGCTCAATTGTATGTATGTATCTCTATGTGCTGTTATCTGCGTACCCAAAGATACCGGGATTTAGCATGTCGTTTATATGCATTAGGAATAAGGTTGCAGAGAGAACTGATCCCTGAGGAACTTCGGCATTGATTGCCATAAGGTCCGACGAGCACCCGTCTATGACCACTCGTATAGACCGCTCACTCAGGAAATTGTTTATCCAAACGCACAGGCCATCAGGAATTCCATACGAGGGAAGCTTGCTTAGAAGGTTAGCATGCCAAACACGTCACCCCCGCCGCCCACATCTAACGCGCTGTACGCGGTGGATTTGATGACGCCATCCGCGCGCGCTAATGTAATACCTACAGCATTTTTCTGAAAAGCGGCGCGTATATTGCGGATAGGTGCGTGAGGTTGCATACTATTTCGTATAAAGATTTATAAAATGCGATGACTGCGGCGCGTTCGGCGCGTACGGCACGGAAAGGTGCGCGTCCACCTTTACAATCCCTTTCTTCAAATGACCGAGTTATATTGGGATGGGTCGCGGGAATTCTCTAAATAACGTTGTGAGCGCCTATTCTAAGCAATGAAGCTGAGAAGGCTCTGCTACCATCCAACTATTTGTGTGAAGCAGGATTTTCGTGCTCTGCTGTCTTAAAAAACAAGTAAGTATAGCAATAGACTGCAACCTCAGCATGATATGCGGTGTGCACTTTTCACAAACTCAACTCCACATTTAAATCTTCTTTGCTCAAAAATGCAACTTTACTTTTTCAAATTAGTTATAACCACATATTTTTATATATTTTTTTATTTTTTACTTATATTCGTTGATGAAAAAATGAAAAACGTTTTACTACTATGAATGCCGATATTGCCGATGTATACTTGTGTAATTTGATTTGAATAAAGAATAAAAAACCGGCCAAGTGCGAGTCGGACTCGCGCACCGAGGGTTCCGTACAAACTTCGTCCATTGTTCGTCCATCAAGGGAAATGCACAATTTTATTTATTTACCTTATTTGAGGTTGGTGCCAATTAAGCTAGACCTCTAAATTGTATGAGCGCCGATACAACTAAGAGGTCTTTATTAATTGGCGTAACTATGATTACGTAACAGATTCAGTCAACCCAATGTAAGACATTTGAACACAGACATTGTTATTAAAGGCGAAAAACTGGATCTTGTTGAAACAACCGTATTTTTAGGTATCACTTTAGATGATAAGCTACAATGGAGCCCACATATTTGTAATTTAGTGAATAGACTTAGTTCTGCAGCTTATGCAGTGAGGAAAATTCGTTCTCTCACTGACGAATCTACGGCAAGATTAGTTTATTTCAGTTATTTTCACAGCTTGATGTCTTACGGCATCCTCCTTTGGGGCAGTGGTGCCGACATCAATAGAATTTTTATTCTGCAGAAGAGGGCTATTCGCGCAATTTATAAATTATGTCCTAGAGATTCTCTTAAAGATAAATTCAAATCCATAAATATTATGACTGTGTCGTCACAGTACATTTATGAAAATTTAATTTATGTTCGGAAAAATATACAAAATTTTCCTAAGAACAGCGATACTCATAGCTTGAACACTAGAAATAAGCACAAACTCGCTGTACCTGTAACTCGGCTCAGCAAAGTGAGGGACTCATTCAAGGGGCAATGTATACGTTTCTATAACAAAGTACCCAAAGAAATTCAAGAACTATCTGTGTATAGATTTAAAAAATTAGTTAAACAAAAGTTATGTAAGAAAGGGTACTATAAAGTTACTGATTTTATAGAAGACAAGAATGCATTTAAATGAAATGTTCGCTACACAAACTATTTCATTAAAATTTTATAAACTTTGTTATTAGTAATTAAATTTTACATAAATAAAAAAGAACAAAGATCTATAAAAAATGTCCCTTGCTGAGTTTCTTGCCGGAGTCTTCTCAGTCCAAGTGTATTCCGAACCGGTGGTAGAATCATTTGTAACGTTCATAAGTGCCTTATTAGGGCCTAAACTGAATAAATGATTTTTGAATTTGAATTTGAATTTATGTACACCCTTTAATTTTTAACTTTTTAATTTTTCCTTTATTTGTGCTGTAAGACCTTGCTTTTTGCCAATTTTTTTTTTTATATTTGAGTTGATTTAATGAAAGGTAAATTGCGGTTTACGATTTATGACGTATTAAAAAAAAACTACTAATTAGATCTCTTTCAAACCAATTTTCGGTGGAAGTTTGCATGGTAATGTACATCATATATTTTTTTTACTTTTATCATTCTCTTATTTTAGAAGTTACAGGGGGGGGACACATTTTACCACTTTGGATGTGTCTCTCGCGCAAACTATTCAGTTTAGAAAAAAATTATGTTAGAAACCTCAATATTATTTTTAAAGACCTATCCATAGACACCCCACACTTGGGGGTTGGATGAAAAAAAAATGTTTGAGTTTCAGTTCTAAGTATGGGGAACCCCCTAAATTTATTGTATTTTTTCTATTTTTGTGTGAAAATCTTAATGCGGTTCACAGAATACATCTACTTACCAAGTTTCAACAGTATAGCTCTTATAGTTTCGAAAAAAAGTGGCTGTGACATACGGACGGACAGACAGACAGACATGACGAATCTATAAGGGTTCCGTTTTTTGCCATTTGGCTACGGAACCCTAAAAACCAGCGAAGTGCGAGTCGGACTCGCGCACTAAGGGTTTCGTACAAACTTATAGGTATGTAAGTAAGTAGTTCGTCCATCACGGGAATCTTAACGATAAGATATGGATTGAGGGACAAACTTGGAAAACAGTTGTCCTCATACATCGACATAGACATAGTCAGTTTCCCAATTGCAGATAGGTTTATAATCGTAAAACAAAAATTAACAACAAATTTAAGGTTTTCGGATTTATTCCTTTACTTGCGCTATAAGACAATGTTTCTTGCCAAATTTCATTATTCTAGGTCAGCGGAAAGTAGCTTATAAATTTTGATTCCCTTGAGAGTGTCGAAATATACGTTTTTATTGGTTTTAATTTCAAATCGATACCTCCACGCGTTCCCGAGATAAAGGGTCTTGACAGACAGACATACGGACGGACAACAAAGTGATCCTATAAGGGTTCTGTTTTTTTCGTTAGGTACGGAACCCTAAAACTTATAAAACGTAAACACAAAACAAGTTACAAAGCAATGAATAGATTATAATGATTACTAACCTCGCCATTAGATCTGGATTTCATGATTATTGAGTAAGTTTTTTAATGATGAATACTTAGGCTACCGTTCTATGGTTTCTTTGTGATGTTCTCCTTCACCGAAAGCTGAAGTTCATTGTAGGATTTGAATCCTTGACCTTCACCCCAGCATTCGTCGTCGGCTTAGTAGCATACCACTAAGCTCCTATAAGCTAAGTGAAGAGCGAGTGGTATTAATGATTTAAAAATAGATATTACACCATGACTCAGAACAAACATGTATCTATACAAAGGTTTGTCCTGGGTGAGAAACTAACCCACAACCTGTGACATCGCAGTCAGGTTATCTAATCACTACGCTAAATACGCGACTCGACAATTTAACTATATTTTTCATCTATGGCATGGTTGAGGGTATAAAATAAAGCTAGTTTTGTTTTTCTATTATTTTATTTACAATAAACGACAATTATTTCGAACCTTACATATATGCACAGTAAATTTAAAATAATACGTATTTATGTTGTTAGTTACAGTTAGTGAAGTAGTATATGTATACAGTAACTATTTCATTTACAAGGATTAGGGCGTTTAGCACAACCACCACCACCAGTATCTTTTGATCTTCCCAAACAAGTTTCCAACAAGAGGCCACACACCATATACGGATCACAGTCACCACCTGGCCTTCTGTCTTCCATGAAACCTTTCCCTTTCTCTTTAATATTTCTTTGCAGACGAATAGACGCTTTTCTATTGGCGATTCCCCATGAAAACTTATCGAAGGGTGCAGTTTCGAATTTTCCCGATAGGCGCTGTCTGTTTGTCAATTCATCGTTACCATATACTTTCATATGCTTCATATGATTCTGTTCTAACCTTTTAATACACTCTTCGATGAATTGGTAGCCACCATCTTCACGCATTCTTTTCGTACTAAAATTATGATGCATGCCTACTCCTGGATGCAAAGCCCCTAAAGGCTTAGGGTGGTATGTGATATCTACTCCGTAATCTTCAGCCACACGAGCTAGAATATAACGTGCCAGCCACATATCATCTGCAGCCCTAATACCAATAGTAGTACCTATCTGAAATTCCCAGCAACCATACATCACTTCAGCATTGGTTCCTTCAAAGTCGAGACCGGAATAGAGACAAGCTCGTGCATGCGCTTCACTCACGTCCCGTCCAGATATATATTTTGCTCCAACACCGCAGTATGAAAATTGGTATTGAACTGCAGGGAAACCTCCACCTTTTGGCCAGCCTAGTCCCCAACCATCAACATCTAGCATTGTATATTCTTGTTCAAGACCAAACCAAGGCTCTTGTTCTTTATGTATTTCACATAAATCATTGCAGAATTTCCTGTTATTTGTTTTCGCTGCTTTTCCATCACCCATGTACACTTCACATAATACTAAAACATGCGGTTCTAGACGAAATGGATCCTTGCAAATTGCAATTGGCTTCAGAGTGGTATCGGAATTGTCAGTAGCAGCCTGTCCAGTAGAACTGCCATCAAAAGCCCAGTTAGGTGCTGACGATGGAGTATTTGGTGCGCAAGTCAATATTCTATCTTTACATCTCATGTTGATCGCTGAGCCATCGATCCAAATGTATGTTGCTAGAACTTTATTCGTGGGTAAAGGGAGTCTCATGTATCTATCCATAACCTTTTTGTTCATAATATGATTGATGGAATGCTTGAGCATGTTTCTTTTAGGCATAAATAATGCAGGAGTATTCATCTGCAGTATGCTTGTAAATATTCTCGCCATAATTTTATTTCTAAATAACTTTCAAATAATTTACTGTAAAATTTTGTCCAACAAAAGCGTAGTCAAATAACATATTGAAACGATCGATTTTGTCAAGAACTTTAAATTTGAATTTAATCAATGTTTTTTTATTTCAAAATAACAATTATTTTTTTGAGTGACAGTACCTTAATCATATTATTAACCCGCGGGTTAACCTTATTTCTGAAAGCATCATTATTAAACACATGTTTCGGCAAGAAGAGCACATACTCTATAAGGATCACAATCCCCTGCCGGTCTCCGATCCTCCAGAAAACCTTTTTTGTTCGTTACTACATTTCTTTGAAGCCTTATTGATGCTCCTCGGTCTGCGACAGCCCATTTACAGGAATCAAATGCTGCCGTTTCAAATTTACCTGTCAATCGTTTTCTGTTTTCCTCACCATCACCCAGACCATAGTTTACTATATACTTATCATGTTTTTCACATAGAACTTTACAAACTCTTTCTATTTCTGAAATACCATTTTCAGAACGCATTTTTTCCACGCTGAAGTTATGGTGACACCCAATTCCAGGCTGTTCTTTGCCCATTGGTTTCGGATGATAGCTAATAATAACACCGAAATGCTCTGCTATTCTAGAAAGTAGATATCGACCAATCCATAAATCATCAGCAGTCTTAACGCCTAGAGTGGGACCCACTTGAAATTCCCATGATCCTTTCATAACTTCTGCATTAGAACCTCCGTAATCCATTCCAGAATAGATACAGGCTCGAGCGTGACTTTCAACAATTTCTCTACCAGCAACGTGCTCACCAATACCACAATATGAAAATCTCGATTTTGTTACAGGATAGCCACGTTGTTTCGGCCAACCGAGGGGCCATAAATCGGTGCCAAACATTGTATACTCTTGCTCAATACCAAACCAAGGCTTTTTATCTGATATTTGACTTAGGACTTTTGCACAATTGGCTCTATGATTAGTTGCAGTTGGAGTTCCATTGCTGTAAAATGTTTCACATAGCACTATGACGTGGGGACTTTTGCGAAATGGGTCTTTATATATAGCCGAAGGAAGTAATAAAGTATCTGAATCTTGTGTTTTGGCTTGGCCAGTTGAACTTCCATCGAATGACCATTTTGGTACCATCGATAAATCGCATGGTACATTGTCCAGAATACGGTCTTTGCATCGCAGATTTATACCAGTTCCATCAATCCAAACGTATGTTGCAAACACTTTATCCTCGGGTAACGGTAAATTAATATAATGATTAAAATAAGCGTTTAGAGGTGCGTCCAGTGAACTTGATCCACTTGTGAAACTTGCTTGATTTAATTGACGACTGCTGTATTTTGAAAGTACTTTTAAACATTTTGGAATAGAGTTTCTTAAAATACTACTGGTAAAAAGCATTTTTGCCTTGTAGTACCTACTGTAATTTATAAAACAAGATTTAACAATTTTTGAACAATGAATGTCCAAAGGTGATTGTTTCAAAAATTCCGAATTAAAACCAGTTGGTTATGACCAAGTTACGAAGTGCCATAATTAGTAGCGAAACTCCTCTAAAGATAAGCAAAGTCGACAATAAGGTTGGAGTTTTGAAAAAGTTAAAGCACAGCGATAAAGATAAAATTACTGTAATTTTTTACGTATAGTATAAAATTAATATAAGTAATATTGTCAAAATAACGTTAAATTGCACATACAGTTTACATAGGTGCCTATACCCAAAAGCCTAGTCAGTGTGGAAGCGTTATCGATAAAAAGTATAAATAAAGTATCTTACTTTTAAATTAAAATCTTCTAAGGTCGAAAAGTTAAACCATCATCATCATCATCGTCTCAGCAGCAAGATGTCCACTTCAAGGCATAGGCCTCCTCTAAGGATCTCCAATAGGATTGGTTTATTTCACACGGTTTGTGTATTTTGCCAATGTCAAGTTATACTTAATATAAACTTCTCTTTATCGATTATCTTCATACCTGTCTCTTTTTATAGCGATGATAAACAAAGATGGACATACTTTAATCAGACATTAAATTCTAATTGACGTCGGCCGTTAGAGCATAAACTTTATGCTCTAAGGGTGGAGCAGGGTGGAGCCTCGAAACAAGGTGGAGCAGTCGAGTCTTCTCCCGTAAAAAAAAAAGAATCCAAAGTGATATCTGTGGTCAAAGTAATTTAAAGTGTAAAATAATCTGTGGTGGTTTTTGACTTTAACTGACTGACTGACATAAATATAAATAAAGTTTTGGTTGGTTTTTTTAAATCGTTTGGTTTGGTTTATATGTGGGCTGGGCGGATATATTTGTAAAGTACTCAGTGTATATAATTAAAGTATCAGGCGCTAAAGTGTCCTTGATCATTGATCAGGGATGGACGTACGTGCGTGTCAAAACGTAGTGATTTAATCCTCTTTGGTGCATGTGTGCTGCTGCCTGCTGCGCTGAACTGCCGTGCCGTTGTTTTCCAGCAATTCTGGTGAGCCCGGTCGTCCGCGTGACCTGCCTTGGTTACTCCATATGGCGATAGTGTTAGTTTGTTTTTGTTGACAACTAATGGCAAGAGCATCGTCTTATCAAAGCAATAGAAACTATAGTGGATAAATAAATTACTTCATGGAAACGTAAGTATGTACCTACGATACATTACTTTTTAATTTTGTTGGCATAAACAATAAACATTTGCCCCAATTTTGAAATGGATAGAAAATCTGACTTGGATAAAAAAAAACTCGTGTTTAGGCGGCATCCTTATTTTATAGAATGCTTTGTGAAGTGAGTGCAAGATTTGAAATTAATAGAACTCTGCTCAGAGAGTAGCCTTAGGGGCATCTTGTGAATGTGGAATATTGATGTTGGAAACAGGAAATTGATGTTACAATGTTGGGTGTGAAGCGTCCCCGTTTCAGCTTGGGCTAATACTTTTGTATGTCCAGATATCCGGCTGTTCTCCTCTATAGGTCGCATTTCTCGTGAAATTTTGAGCAGGTTCGATAATTGTACAATTTCTCTTTGGAAATTTATCAAAAAACAAAAAATGCAAATTTCCTGTGTCACGTCATATCACATATAACTATGATTTTTGGTGCAAATACAGACTTGAGAAGTCTGCAGCTCACAGAGCCACTAATATTAAGTAGTTTGATGCAGTAAAAAGCTGGTAGAGTATAGCCCATACTTCTGTTTGTTGTACTTAAAACTTCCCAGAAGCATATTTATTATGCAATCAGTCTTTGAAAGTATGAGCAGATGTGTTATGGAACTATTGATGTTTACTAGATCCAGTGCCTCATTGAGAAATACTCCTAATGAATTAATCCTAGTTATATGTTACAGTACAAATGCAAATGCTGCATTTTTATGCAACTATGAAGTGATGCAGATACTTCAGCAACTCAAAGACAGCACACAGAAGAAACATAAGCGAGAGGGCTCCTTAGCCACAGTTACATATGAGGTAATGCCTTTATTTGTATTGTGTTTGTGTTGGAACTAGGCAATTATTTTTGTCAATTCTCCATTAAAGGATTAGAATGTTTAAGAAAAGCACAAGAATATTATGTTCTATTTTATTTTACAGACTGTTCACTACTTACAAGACACAGAATGCAAGCATCAGAGTTCACAATCAATTCAGAATTTTCTGGAAGCTATGATAAAGTTCAAATTAACAAAAACTGAGAAACTGATGATGGTCAACACACCACCAAGAACTGAGTTAGAAATACAATTGGTAACAATAATAAATTATGTTTATAAATAATACTAATTGTAATAATTATCATGATTTGATAAAAGAGCATTTTTTGCAAATCATATTCAGCAAAACTCAGACTCCAGGCCACTGTCATTAATTTATCTCTACAAATGGCCACTGTCATTAATTACTTATCTCTTTTTCAAACATACATCTTGTCTTATCTTCTCTCTATTCCTGCGTCTCCTTCACTCATATACCCTATTTTCAATCCTCACTACAATTGAAATGGATATGGTTATCAGTATTATCACACTAGTATTATAAAGGCGAAAGTTTGTGAGTGTCTGTTTGCATATTTGTTACTTCTTCACGCTCAAACTGCTGGACCAATTTTGATTAAATTTGGTATGGAGGTAGTTGACACCCTGGATTAACATGTAGGCTACTTTTTAACTTAAGAAAACATGAACTCTCAGGACCGCGGGGCAGAAGCTAGTTTAATTAATATATTTAAACTGTAAAATTGGAAAATAATGATAACATTTTCTGATTCACAGATTGTCCAAGAGAGTGAAGAGCGATTATCAGAGGACGATGTCCGAAAAATAATTGAGCTTGCCAATCAATTTTTACCAGCTGCTGACAATTCATGAATATATATTATCTCAAAACCTTGATTGTATGGTTCTAAAGCTATTTGTATTAAAACTTTATTATACAATAGATTATAATAATATATTTTTACCCTCCCTTTGGATTTGCAACTCATTTACACAAGCTCTTGATAAGCAGATAATTCAAGTAGGTAAGTATAAAAAAAAACAAATAAAGTTATAGTCATTTATTCAGTATAGTTAGACCCTAGGAGGTACCCCAGAGGAGGTTATGTACTGGGTGATTTTTTAGTCACTGGCAATACTTGCAGAGGTGGAAGTACTCTTCAAAATGAACAACTTTTATTATCGGATAATTAGTGACCTAGGCTTTGTTATAAGCTCTTTCCTTCAGAACTTTATGTGCTTTGACAATTTATTGTCATGTCAAAAATATAGTCTAAAACCTTATAGAGACTACTTTCAAACTTGAATAACTTGAACCACACAGAGAATTCTGGCATGCGCGTTTTTGATAAAGAATGCACGAATTCTGATCTCAATTTTGATATCGGGTGATTCGCAAATGACACGATTGAACAGTGTCCAAGCTTGAGAATCCCTAAAAACATTTTCTTAGTGGTGTATTTTTTTTTTGAAAATGTTTTGTACTTGGTTTTTAATGAATTAGTAATATATACTGCATAACGTATAAAACAAACCAACATTTTTTTTTTAAAGTTGAATATCTCATATATTAAAATTAGTACCAGTATACATTTTGTTTTGCTATAATTAATGCCAGTAAATATTTTACATATCTATATCTTCAAGCAAAGGCATAAGTTTATTCTACTGTTAACGGTCCTTAACTATTAGCTTTACACATGCGCCAGCGCACGTCAGTATCTAACACAGTATCAAAGATCAAGGCCACACGCATTACGTAGTAGTTTGTTAACCAGTTATCGTAATTTTAAGGTTATATCATAAATATCTATACTAATCAGTGGTATGATATCACTTTCGATGTTTATTACTTTATTTGTAACTAGCTTTTACGCGTGGTTTCACCCGCGTTCCCGGGATAAAATATAGCCCATGTTACTCAGGAATAATGTAGCATTCTAATGGCATGGATCTAGAAAAAAAGGCGGACAGATGGCCGCTAAGAAACTATTGAAGCACCAAAATGGTGGCGACGTAACTGTGTGTGTGCGTGGTTCGGAGCGTAATTTTGGCGGTCGGCCGTCTTAGTGTGGTGTGAATGTGTGCGTGCCGGACGTGTATGCATTTAAGCGAGCTGGCTTACTGTGGGTGCTTCAGTAATTGTTTTATGAGGTGGCGTCCGCCTTTTTTTCTAGATCCATGTCTAATGGTGGAAGAATTTGAAATCGGTCCTGTAGATTTTGAGTTTATTCGTTACAAACATACAAACGTATAGATGTAGAATTTGTGACACGTGTTTAGTTAAAATTGTAATTATTATAATTTTTCAATGTGGCAAGTGTTCGCTTTTATTCCTACTATAGTAGTTTAATATACTATAATGTGTATTTATTTAAATGATTGCTTATGTTGGTATGCCGGGAGCATGAAGCTGTAGGTATAGAAGCTATCTATAGAAGTTGTTCAGTAGGTCAGTCGAACTTTTGGCACGCGATGCGAGATATTCTACAGTTTCCATTATGTGATTGTGTTGAAACGTAAAATAAGTTTGTGTTGCCATGTGAGAAAAAATATACAGGATTATTTTTAGGGTTCCGTACCCAAAGGGTAAAAACGGGACCCTATTACTAAGACTTCGCTGTCTGTCCGTCCGTCCGTCTGTCTGTCTCCAGGCTGTATCTCAAGAACCGCGATAGCCAGACAGTTGAAATTTTCACAAATTATGTATTTCTGTTGTTGCTATAACAACAAATACTAAAACAAAATAAAATAAATATTTAAGGGGGGCTCCCATACAACAAACGCGATTTTTTTTTGCCCTTTTATTTGTATGGTAGTTCCCGTTGACCTAGAATCACGAAATTTGGCAAAAAGCAAGGTCTTACAGCACAAATAAAGGAAAAATTCCAAAAAATTAAAAATGTTGAAAATTAAAGGATTTCCCCATACATACATAGTATTGCCAATTAATAAAGACCTCCGAGTTGTATGGGCGCTCATACAATTTAGAGGTCTAGCTTAATTGGCACCAACTCAAATAAGGTGAATAAATAAAATTGTGCATTTCCCGTGAATGACGAACGATGGACGAAGTTTGTACGGAACCGTCGGTGTGCGAGTCCGACTTGTACATGGACGGTTTTTAGTCATTGGCAATGAACAACTTTTATCATGGGACCAACTCTGATATCGCGTAAAATAAAATGGTTGCTTCATACATTTTGTTCGAGTAGGTACGTAACTTTTGTATGGAACAGCTGATATTTTTTTCGTGATTTCACAGTTAGTCTAATAATAAAAGATGTTCATATTGATGAGTACTTCCATCCCTGCAAGTATTGCCAGTGACTAAAAAGTCACCCAGTAGATAGGTTCTAATTTTCCTATCTACCATACGAAACATGGTAGGTAGTTAATATTTTTTTTTTAAAGTTTGTCCGATATTTTCTCCAAAATTTGATAATATGCCACTAATACACGACGGGCCGGTTGGCGTGGTTGATAAGATACCCTATCGTTCATATATATATCGCCTATACCCTTCCTCAATAAACTGGCTATCTAACGCAAAAATATCAATATAAGGTGAATTTTAATGTAGTATTTTTATATTTTTAGCTAAGAATATGTCTAGACTCCTTTTACACCGGGCCATTGCCAGCCCGCCGTCCCGCGCTGTCATGATGCTGGGTGATATACTAAAACTGAACATGGAAATTAACGACCTTAATATACTGTTATCTGAACACAAGACTCCACAGTTTAAAAAGGTATGTATGTCGAATTTATTTTGTAGGAAATCCTATATTTTTCTTATTTGCTGCCATACATCTACCGGCAGCTGTACTTGAGAGCTAATTCAATCTAGACTTTGTGTTTACCTCCTTCAGCCGCTTCGTCACTTACCATGGTGAGATTGCGGTCAAACATAAGCATGGTAAAAAAAATAATTATACTGTAGTGCTCTTTTTAGGGTTCCGTACCCAAAGGGTAAAACGGGACCCTATTACTAAGACTCCGCTATCCGTCTGTCTGTCCGTCTGTCACCAGGTTGTATCTCATGACCTTTTCACAGATGATGTATTTCTATTGCCACTATAACAACAAATACTAAAAAACTGAATAAAATAAATATTCAATGGGGCTCCCATACAACAGACATGATTTTTTTGCCATTTTCATAGATAATGGTACGGAACCCTTCGTGCGCGAGTCCGACTCGCACTTGACCGTTTTTTAATTATTCACTAGTAAATCCCCAGTGGGCGTTGCAATTCCATTTTCCTTCTTTTTTTTGTCAGAAAACATCGCAGGCATGCCCATAACAATTCACCAAAATTCCATCGCAATCGAATTAATGGCATAAAATCGCATATAGACAACATTCTAACATCTAAAAACCCTGCAACGCTTACTATTGAGGTATACATAATTAAAGAAATATAATTTCAATTTTCAGTTAAACCCCATGGGAACTGTACCAGTACTGCAAGACGGTGATTTTGTAGTCTCTGAAAGGTAAATCCTAATTCTAACTTCCTAAATATATAATTATATCCTATCCTAACTAATATTATAAATGCGAAAGTGAGTTTGTTTGTTACCTTTTCACGCTTAAACTGCTGGACCGATTGCGATGAAATTTGATACGCAGATAGCCTAAGATAATAATGGCTATTATATGTTATAGGTACTTTCGAATATAAATGTCCTGGGACAGTTAGACAGAGACTATAAAATATATATATATATACATATTTATTTCTTTTATACAGAACAATACAAAACCAACCAAGTTTTTTTTTTATTATTGTTTAGATATTTACACCGACTGAGACATGTACTTTCATAAGTATAATATATTCAATACCACCTCGTTCCAGCCATGCTATAATGAAGTACTTGGTGCACAAGTACGGCGCTGCGCACGCGCCGCTGTACCCGAGCGAGCCGCGGCCGCGCGCGCTGGTCGACCAGTGCATGTTCTTCAACGTAGGCGTCTTCTTTCCCAGACTAATAGCCGTTAGTGTGAGTACGCCTTTATATTTCTGTAAAATAAATTTCAAAAGCTAGTTGAAGGAGTGTCTCCGTAAAATCATCGCCATCGCGCGCCCTATTGCGCAATTTTGAAGGAGCGTTAATTTACAAAACCGGCTTTTCCGCGCGGATTCACCCGCATTTCCAGAATAAAATGTAGCCCATGTTACTCAGGGATAATGTAGCTTTCTAATAGTTAGAGAATTTTTGAAATCGGTCCAGTAGTTTTTAAGTTTATTCATTACATACAAAAATACAAATCTTTCCTCTTTATAATGTTATAGTATAGATTAATCTGCTCCAAACAATATTTACACCAAGTTTCATATTCCAATTACATTCCACAAAAAAGTTACATACAAACTGAATTTCCCCTTTGAATTTCGGAAAATCCTTTCTTAGTGTATGCCTATAAGGAACTTGCTATCCAAATTTCAAAAGCTGATGTTATAAAGAGTATCTTAGGCTACTTTTATTTATTACTAGCTTCCGCCCCGCGGTTTCACCCGCATTTCCGAGGGATCTTATGTTTTCCCGGGGTAAATAGTAGCCTATACGCTTCCTCAATAAATGGGCTATCCAATTCTAAAATAATTATTCAATTCGAACCAGTAGTTCCTGAGATTAGGGCGTTCAACTAAACAAACCTCTTCTTTATAATATTGGTGCGGGAACAGGTAACTGTATTGCCCCAGCCTACATTTCTTTATAATTTGATTCCAGTTGTCAATACTAATGAAAGGCATCCCAGGACCTTCAGAGCAGCAGTTAAAAGACATAGATGCATCATACCGCATTATTGATGCATATTTACAAGATAGACGATACCTAGCGACAGATCAGCTGACGTTAGCTGACCTAGCTGCCGGCTCCACTGCCACTGCGATACAGGTCATACGTAAAGTGGACGCTGACAAGTAAGGAGTATACATTTATAACATGTTTATTTAGCGTATAAAATTTTAAGAAAGAAAGAAAAATTATTTATTGACCCACAAAGTCACAACAAATATATAATAATAATCTAATATATAAAATTCTCGTGTCACAGTTTTCGTTGCCATACTCCTCCGAAACGGCTTGACCGATTTTGATGAAATTTTTTGTGCTTATCCGGTATCTATGAGAATCGGCCAACATCTATTTTTCATCCCCCTAAATGTTAGGGGTAGTCCACCCCGAATTTTTATTTTTTAGATAAAATGTTTTGTTTTTATTTTTTTATGATACAGCATCAAAAAATACATACAACCCTAAATTTTCAACCCTCTACGATCAACCCCTATTTTATTTATTTATCTTATTTGAGGTTGGGCCAATTAAGCTAGACCTCTAAATTGTATGAGCGCCCATACAACTCAGAGGCCTATCTTAAATGGAGTCAACTATGTATGTATGGACAGCCTTTAATTTGTAACTTTTTTATTTTTTGGATTTTTTCCTTTATTTGTGCTGTAAGTCCATGCTTTTCGCCAAATTTCGTGATTCTAGGTCAACGGGAACTACCATTTTTCCAATAGAAACCACTCTGTCCCCAGCTGTCAAACATTAGACGTCAATCAAAACAAAACAAAGGCGCGTTAGACAGAACGAAATCTGTCGGGGCACCTATTAACATAAAAAAAATCAATCTTACTTTGTTTTAGAGAAATAGGGCAGAACAAGGTCTGCCGGGACAGCTAGTATTATATATAATTAGAATGGGGTATTTTAGTCTTTATGAGAAAAAAATAAAAATATACAATTTAGATACCTAGCTTAGGCAATAAGCAGTCGGAAAATGTTAGTTTTCGTTCATAAAATAACTTATTTAATTTTAAAATTAATTTCAAAGATTTCTGAAATCTGTTTCTAAACAAGCGAAACAGTAGCCGCCATTATTATGACATCATACGGTGCTGGAAGTAAACTAAAAAGTGTCAACTAAAGTATTATTATTATTATTTTTACACTATGCATTCAGGAACAGCACACCAATGAAAAGGATAATAGCTCATTTTTAATTTATAAAAAATTATTACTCCAATGTAGACCAATATCAGCGCATTTGTACAACAAGTTGTACAATTTGTACTTACAAGTTCAAAATGACGTCATGACCATAGAGTAACACGGCGTCCAGCGTTTTTATCAAATTACGCGCGAAAATTGAAAATGTAAAATTTCAATGCATTTTTACGGCACTTATGAAATTGTGTTCAAACATTATATTAGCCCATCTATAGTAAAAAAAAACTATACTTATAATTATTTTACTTATATTGCGAGCGACCAAGTTTCAAGTCGTCATTATAGTAGTTTCTATATAATGACTGACAGAAGGACACTGAAGTCTCGTCATAAGGGCGGTTTTCCACTAGATGCGTAGCGAGGGATGTATTTTAGCCCGCCAATAAGATCGCTTCATTTAAAGAGCATTTTTTACCATTTAATTATTAATTATTCTCCAGGTTCCCTCGCTGTGCAGACTGGATCGCTCGTTTAGAGGACGAGCCAGTTTTCAAGAAGGTCAATGCCCCCGGCGTGGTTTACTTCAATAAACTAATAACTACATTCTGGGAAAAAAATAAAAATAAAGAGCAAACATTATAATAAATAACGTATTTTTATCCAAAATATATGTAAATTCCAATGATAAAAGTTAGTTTATTATATTAGTGTATCATATAAAAAAAAAAAGATATTATTAATATTTTTATACCTGTTAGCTATACTACTGTAGAATAAAAAGTTTTTAAATGTAATGAAAATATTTTTCATTCAAATTATGAGTGTAACGCACGGCTCGGAAGGTTGCTTTTGGTGAGAGCCGGCAGTAAATTCGGCATTTACTTGTTCAAAACCAACTCAGATTTGTTATCTCTTCTCACTGACAATATTTGTAAGTTATGACGAAAAAATAAAACAAAATGATAGAGAGCAAACTCAAGCAGGCCAGCCCTCACTAGCAGCACCGTCTGTGACCCGCGATCCTGAAGGCTCTAATATTTGGTTATAATGTTTAAGTTCGAGCTTTGCTCAGTATTTTTTTAAACGATGTTTTCTAATAATGAAACCTAGCTAGATCGATTTATCGCCCCCGAAACCCCCTACATACTAAATTTCATGAAAATCGTTGGAGCCGTTTCCGAGATTCAGATTATATATATCTTAATATATATATTTCTTGTGTGCGTGTGTATGTGACTGAACTCCTCCTAAACGACTGGACCAATTTGGATGAAATTTTGTGTGTATATTTGAGCGGGTCCCTGGATGGTTTGAAAATACAATTGGACCCGGTAGATGGCGTCGTAATCGAGTTTGGACAGGACAACGTCTGTCGGGCCCACTAGTATAGGTATATTTATATTTACAAGAATTGCTCGTTTAAAGGTAAGATAAGATAAGATTTCATCATTGTGAAATCTTATCAGTTTATTTTACATTATACTTACAAGCAGCGCCGGCCCTAGGTAGACCTTTGCTCTAGCAAGAGGAGCGGTCGCTCTAGGCGGCAGGTGGCCAGGGACGGCGGTTGGCGGTTTTGCAAAAAAAGTTGGTTTTTGAAAAACTTGGTAATTATTTTGTTAGCCGATTCGCTAATTACGTCATATCAGAATCCGATGAGTATCTATTAGGTACAATAATTAACTGTGAGATAATTATTATGATAATGTTATCATAAAAAAGTGGATTTAATGTGTTCATATGTTTTATCAGTTGTGTTTCGCTAGCAGAGTCGGTGAGTGGGTTTTATCTATTTTTTATTACATAATGATAAAATTTTGCCAGTGATTTTTAAACCAATCTATTCTATACTGGGTGATTTTGTTATCACTGGCAATACTTGCAAGGGTGGAAGTACTCATCAAAATGAACAACTTTTATTATGGGACTAACTGTGAAATCATGAAAAAATTATCAGCTGTTCCATACAAAAGTTCAATACCTACTCGACCAAAATGTATGAAGCAACCATATTATTTTACGCGATATCAGAGTTGGTCCCATAATGAAAGTTGTTCATATTGATGAGTTTTTCCACCCCTGCAAGTATGGCCTGTGACTAAAAAATCAACCTGTATAATAGGAGACCATTTTTGATGTTTTTGTCTGTCTGTTTGAACATGCCAAACTCCGAAACCATCGAACGGATTTTATAGAGTTTTCTCAGGTTAATAATTAGACTTAGCTTGTCGCTTCGAATGTTTCATCGAGATTGGCTAAAAGGAAAAAAGCTATAAAATTTTTTAGTCCGCGCGAGTGAAGGCACGGGCAAAAAGCTATTGCTAAATAAATTAATGGAAATATTATAAAATCAATAGAGATTCAAAAGCTAATGATAGCTCAAATCATGTACCTATTATAGATTTTCTTTCGTTCTAGGCGCCTAGTTTCTCTAAAATAATTGAATGTAATGTTGTGTGTTGTCATGAATAAATGTTTTTCTTTCTTTCTTTCTACATGAAAGGATTCGAACATGCTTTTGCCGCTTTTTACAACATTTTTTTTTTAATATTAGATAACCGAGATGTCCAGCCTAGTCCTGTACAATTTGGAAGCCAGTCCGCCCGCCAGCGCGGTGAGGGCGCTGGGCGACTTGCTCGGTCTACAATTCGAATATAAAGAACTCGATATTACAAAGTTGGAGCATAAGTCTCCTGAATTCATGAGGGTGCGTATCCTTTGTATGTTTTCACGTTTATGTCATGTAATAATAGCCTTGAGCTAAGGGTGGAAATACTCATCAAAATGAACAACTTTTATAATGGGACTAACTGTGAAATCATGAAAAAATTATCAGCTGTTCCATACAAAAGTTCAATACCTACTCGACCAAAATGTATGAAGCAACCGTATTATTTTACGCGATATCAGAGTTAGCCCTATAATAAAAGTTGTTCACATTGATGAGTACTTCCACCTCTGCAAGTATTGCCAGTGATAACAAAATCACCCTGTATATCATAGTTTGTATTTTATACATTGATTGTAAATAGTTAGAATTATAATTAAAATTGAATAATTATAACAATCGATGTTAGCCGATTTATCTATACAAATATATTAATATTTTGTAAACAACTTAATTGATAGGTACCTACCTACTGACTTTTTAAATTTTGGTATTTATTTAAAAAAAATAGGCCGTAAAAGACAATTGGTTAAAAGAAGTAGCCGTTGATCATTTAATATAAAGAAAACTATGCTTATTTTCAGATAAACCCCATGGGAACCATACCGACTCTGGTGGATGGAGATTTTGTTATATCTGACAGGTAATTTTGTAACATTTTACAAGTTTTTATTTAACTTACAAATATGTTTGTTCGGGTGAAATCTTGCAAGTCAAATTTCACCCACTTCCAGTGGTCGGATTGACTTGATATTTGGTATAAAATTGTATATTGGAAGACAATGCAAGTACAGTCACCAAAAAAAGCTTGTATTAAAAATGCAATTATTAATAAAAACTTATTTACAAATAATTTTTAAGGCGGTATTAGCTAGCTCTCAAGTGCAATCGACAGGTTTTCAACTTGAGCGTATGGTAGCGTAAGACACTGTAAGACATATTCTCATAAAGTAGAATACTCTTAAAATTTTGATTATTTTCTACTCTTTCTAAAACAATGGCACTATGGAAGTCGCAGTGCCCCAGTGCCCCTAGGGGGGGTCTTAGAGTCTACGTCTCCTTGAGGTTTGGTAACAGCCGCCCCGCGGTCTGCCCCTAGCTAAGATGCAGCCTTTACAATATAATATTATCATGTTCATTAAACAGTAACGCCATAATGAAGTACTTGCTGACCAAGTACGGCGGCGACATGGCGGAGACGCTGTACCCGAGCGACGTGCGCACGCGCGCCCTCATCGACCAGTGCTTGTTCTTCAACGCGGGAGTCTTCTTCGTCAGGCTAAAAGTTGTCGCTGTGAGTTGTACCATCTTGAATATTCAAGCTACTGTTCGCCGCTTGAACAATTATTTACTAAACAATATAATGCCGCAGATGTGGGTAGATCCTTGCGGAATGGTTACCGAGATCAGTGAAGTGATGTAATAGCCGACCAGCGGCCAGTTTGGGTACTTTGTAGTACTCACCTGGCTGGCTACTAACGAGTTGTTGAAAATTTGTCGCCAAGTAGGTATCTACCGGTGTGAAACAACAGCTTTTACTTATTTATAAAACGACGAGTATAGCCTAATAGGTGCGCTGCGCTACAAATTAATAGTTAAAGTTGAGACAGACGAGTATAACAATCGACTAACATCGATTTATTATCGGCTAACATCGATTTATTGACTTTTATCGACTAAACTGAACAATCTACTATTCGATTAGTTTCAGTAATAATCGCCCATCGCTAATTTGAATAAAATATTTTTATGTACATATCACCTTCGACCACATGATCACATTACTGCCAAGTAAAAAAAAACTATATTCCAGCTGCCAACATTATTTGCGGGCCTTGAAGGGCCCACAAAGAAACACTTGGAGGACATCGAGACTGCGTTCTTAGTAGTGGAGGCGTATCTCACTGGCCGCTACGTGGCCGCCGACCGGCTGACCATAGCTGACCTCGCACTCGGTACCACCGCCAACGCCATGAGGGCCATGTATACACTGGACGCTAATAAGTATGACATTGATAATACCTGTTTTAACATTTTACAGTTTTTTTTATGATTGTGATAGTCTTTTTAATATCAACCCAGAAACCCGATAACATTATACTACCTGTCATATTTGTGCTTGGACAAAGCCAATATGCCAATTTTTATATCGAGAACGCGAGTGCAACCGCGGAATAGGAGCTAGTAATTAAATAAATATTTTCAATTTCAAACTCATTCAATAATATAACTAGCCATTGAACATCGTCTGAATAAATAATAATGCTTTCAGATTCCCCCGCACCACTGCTTGGTTAGACCTTTTAGAGCAGGAGCCCGCCTTCAAGAACAACAGCACCGCTGGAGTAGCTCGACTAGCAACTGTGTTGAAATTTTTTTGGGACAAAAATAAAAAACAATAATTGTTAAAACATTTTTTTAATTTGTTTTGAATTGTAGTAGTATCTGCGTTCAGTTAGTTCCTTACGCTAAAACTTAATTATTGAAAAAATACGAATTTTGGTCCAGGGAAGGGAATTGAACCCACGACCTCGACAGTCAAGTCAGGGTATCTAAACTCATGATCAGTTGGTTAGCATTTTATAACCATTTTCTCTTTAAGAATATTTTCCGTGAGAATTTTAAGACAAGATTTCCGTTTAGGTTTTCCTGTAAACTATGAGTAAGGCTCTATATTCCCATTTTTTTTCAAAATTTTAGGCTTGGTGTATAGGGTATTTTACTCTATATGAGAAAAAATCTAAAAATGTACAATTTAGATAGCTTAGGCAATAAGCAGTCGGATTAGTTTTAGTTCATAAAATAACTTAATTAATTTTAAATTAATTTCAAAGTTTTCAGTTTTTTTAATCTGTTTCTAAACAAGCGAAACAGTAGCCGCCATTATAATGACGTCACACGGTGCTGTATGTAAACTAAAAAGTGTTAAGTGAAGTATTTTTTTTTTTTTACACTAGTATTCATGCATTCAGGAACAGCACACTAATAAAAAGGATAATAGCTCATTTTTAATTTATAAAATTTTATAAGTCCAATTAAGACCAATATCAGCGCATTTATTTACTTACAAGAGACCAAATAACGTCATTCATGACCGTAGAGTAACATGGCGTCCAGCGTTTTCATCATATTACGCGCGAAAATTGAAAATGTAAAATTTTAATGCAATTTTATGGCACTTTTCGATTGAAAATGTTGTTTTTTTTCTTATTACTTGTTGTCCACTGGACGACGTCCAGTAGATTCGGAGATTCGCAATGACAGACGGATAGACAGACATGAGATAGGTTTCCGTTTTTTTTTATCGCATGTACGGAATCTCATAAACGCAATATAATCTTAATTTCAATCCTTCCTTTTTATGTTAAAAATACCTGTGGAATTGTACTGTTTGCTGATGATATCTCACTGATTTTTGGTGTTCATAGACTTAAATCCAATTATGACGATGTAAACGGCGCATTAGCTCAGGTATTGAATTGGTTTAATGTTAATAATCTAGTGTTATATGCAAAAAAAACTAAATGTATTAAATTTGCATTACCCAACGTAAAAAAAGTAGGCTGTAATTTAATGTTAAATAATGAAGCTCAAAATCTTGTTGAGTCAACAGTATTTGTAGGGATTACTTTAGACTCAAAGCTTCAATGGGGCTCCCAAATTTCATCAGTTGCGGCAAAACTCAGTTCGGCAGCTTATACAGTTAGAAAAATACGACAGCTTGCAGATGTAGATACAGCTTGATTAGTATATTTTAGTTATTTTCATAGTGTCAAGTCCTATGGGATTTTACTTTGGGGTAAAGCTGCTGATATAGTAACAATTTTTATTTTACAAAAGAGGGCAGTGCGAGCTATTTATAACTTGGGCTCTCGAACTTCCCTCAGAGATAAGTTTAAAGAAACTGGCATACTCACAGTTGCATCTCAATATATATTTGCAAATATATTATTTGTGCATCAAAATATTAGTCTTTTTTCGAAAAAAAGTGATGTGCACTCTATCAATACTAGAAATAAGCACAAACTTGTAACCTCTGCCTATAGACTCCAGAAAGTGCAAGGTTCATTTCTAGGACTAAGTACACGCATCTATAACAGAATCCCTACTTCAATTTTAAATTTGCCTTTCCAAAAATTTAAGGAAAGGATTAAAGCTGTATAAGTAGAAAATGCTTATTATACTGTAAGTAAATGATTATTTCAAAGACTCTAATGCTTGGTAGATTTGTTACTTTTGTGAACTATTATTGTTATTATTTTGATTTATAAACCTGTTAATAGTCTCAGTGATAACATATTGTGTTTTATAATTCGTATTTCTTGAAATAGTTTTTCTTTGTATTATTTGTATATAGCTTAAGTTAGTCATGCTCACTTTGGGGTCTTTGCTTGCGGCGGCGTCGTGTGGCGGGTCGCTCACTTCCCTATAATATGTGCGAGGAGGGCGATGGCTGCCACAAGGGTTATACTTGTGAACAGGTGCTGCTTGTGGGGGCTGGTCTGCTTAAGTTTGCAATCCATTTGTATACTAAGTTACTCATAATTTTGATATATTTTTTCCTTACTGTCATATAACACACACATATTGTCAGTGAGACTAGATAAATAATTTGATGTAATGAATCTGAGTTGGTTTTGAAAAGTGTTATTGCTGCGTTTCTTGCCGGCTCTTCTCAGTAAAAGCAACCTTCCGAACCGTGCGTTAGAGTCAGACTATTCATAAGTGCTTGTGAAGGCCTATTTGAATAAAAAACATTTTCATTTTCAATCTCTGGCGTGCATTACATACACATTATTTTTCAATGTGTATGTAATGTGACCAAAGCAAACAAAAACACAAAAACGTTGGCTCTGCTCTTATATTGTTTTTGTTCTGGAGGTAATGTACCCTTCGAAAAGGTCAATCATAAGAACCAAATTCTTCTTAGTAACACAGCATCCTAAAAAACCGGCCAAGTGCGACTCGAACTCGCGCACGAAGGGTTTCGTACCATTATCTATAAAAACGACAAGAAAATCATGTCTGTTGTATGGGAGCCCCCTTAAATATTTATTTTATTCTGTTTTTTAGTATTTGTTGTTATAGCGGAAACAGAAATACATCATCTGTGAAAATTTCAACTGTCTAACTATCACGGTTCATGAGATACAGCCTGGTGACAGACGGACAGACACATGGACGGTCTGCGGAGTCTTAGTAATAGGGTCCCGTTTCACTCTTTGTGTGCGGAACCCTAAAAAGGAAGACCATGAAAATAACTATAGTGTTGAGCAACGTATGCGATACAGTGACATCTATTGCCTTGCTACAAAAACAATATGTTGTGTAGTTAGATAAAATATCAACCTAAATGTATAAAAGCGACATCTATTTATTTGGACCGTAACTCTCAAGTTATATTATGCATTGACCTTGCTGCGCAACTTTCGAACTTAGAACGTTGGAACAACGACATTCGCCGGAATCGGAATTTGAATGGTATCGGTTGGCCAGCGCTGCCTCCGACTGCCTCCGAGTCGTGTCGAACGGCAGAAACGTGTACGGCGAAGTGCGGTCGACTCGTCGATGCGCAGCTGTCCCGCCGCGCTTGTCAATTTTTAGTTTTTTCGAAACGCGTGTGTAAATAAACAAAATACTTATTACTTTTCATTGCAAATTATGATGAAGTGATGAAAATGTTTGTTTAATAATCGTGTCAATCTAAAGTGGAGCGTTTTGAATGAAACCGTAACCGCTTCTCGCAATGACAAGGGAGAGCACTCAGTTGCCTTTTGAGAAACCGGAGGCATTAAAATGTTTCATGTGGCCTAATTGATGCCTTTTTACATAAATAAGTGTATTCGTTGATTTTAAGGACTACTGTGAATCGTTTAGTGACGCTTTGAAGTTTATAACCGTCTTTTCGACTCGGTCGTTAGTCGTCTACACGTTGAAAATGAGTGTTTTGAGTGGTTTGAGCAAGTCTGACATTAAGACAGCGAGTGATGGACTGCTGGAGCTGCCTGAGGAGCGGCTCCGCAGCATCATGCGCACGGAGCCCATCACTTCCGTCTATCACGTTGAGCAGACACCCTTTGCAAGGTCAGTCAAATAAATCATATGGTAACTGTCAAAAGTTGCTTGAACTCTTGAACTAATTTCTAAAATACCTACATAAAAGTTTATTTTTAAGTGATAACACCCGTATCAGAATAACAGGTCTGAATTGACTTTATAAACTTACATGGGTAAGTTCTAGGTAGATTTCATTTCCATCATATTTTTTACCTAACTTAAAAGATCAGTTTCATTATATTAATTAGGACCGGTTTGTGCGTTCACTCAACAGGCTATAAAATATGAATGCAAAGTAATTTTTTTACCTACTAAAAAATTTCATGGCCAATACTGATAACTAAGAATGTATTGTACTTGCAAACTTATCAGTATAATGTGTAGGTAATACTTTAATAAATAATAATACAATACATATAAATGGGCTGAATTGTAAATGCACAGGTTTCTTACATACAGCCTATTGTTTCAAGTGTAGACTAGAAATAGTCGAGTTACATTGCTTATCACAGTATTCTAGATATAGTGTGACTGATGAGTGTTGTATAGTCTGATATAGATAAGTATGTTATTTTTGCACTTACACTTCTGGCATTAAAATATTGACTTAGATACTAAATCTCAGAACTTGCATTTTTCCATGTCATGTTGTTTGAATCTATAAATAAATATTGTCTGCAAAGTACATATCTATGTATATTTATCAGAAAACTAAATAAAATGTTACCTAATTAATTTTCAAAGAATTGGTACCTAACACTAAATAAAATATACTTTTATTTAATCTATGTAGGCAACATTATCAACAATTTAAGCGAGTAGGTACCTATAAACACTTGTTGCTCAGTATGGCAATAGTAATTCCAGGAAAATGACCTTTATTTTATACCCTGCAAAGATCACAGTGAAACAAAGTGTGTGACTAAATGGTTCCCATTCCATTTTTGATAAATATGATTAATTTTCTATGAGCAATTTGAATTTTGCTAGACAATTAAGAAAATATAAAGACAAAATGAGTGACAATTATTAAAATACTTACAACATGTTGATGATACATAAATATGCTTTTTAATTTTGTTGACGGAACTATCAGAATTGTGGTAGGCTTTTTTTTCTTCTATGAAGAACTTCATAAAGAAATGTTCTGGCATTCTGGCAACTTAGGCCACATGATCAAGTAAATTTTTTTCAAAGGCAAACCATTTTGTATTCAAAAATAATATTTGATATGTATTTTAGAATAAAAAATATAAATTCATGGCAATATAACAAAATTCATAAATACTTTTTTAAATGCAATTATTAAATTAGGAAACATTTCTTTTAATTATAATGTGCACATTTAAACATTCTGCCTTCATAAACAATTATGATAAGTAAAATGTTTTACATCATTATTTTCCAGTAAAACACATTGGTTTGTCACATTGGTGACTCTAACTCATAACTACTCCATACATTTTGCTTTAAATTAAGTTTTTTTTTACTTTGTATAGTGTGTTTGACCACAATCTCACTATGTTAAGTGATGATCTGGCCGAAGGTGGTAAGCACACAAAGTCCAGAAGGAACTGAATCTCACATTTTACCTATATGAGTGAAATTCAAAATAACTTACATTACCACATGATCAAAATCAATTTACCACAAAGAATTTGACCAGTAAGTCATTGTTGCCTTTAGTTACTTTACTTTATATTAATGTCTTGATTGATAATCAATATAAATAAAATAAAAACTATGAACTATAATGTACCTAGTAAAATATCCTATCCAAATACTATAATAAATGTGAAAAATTGTGTGTTTGAATATCACCACTCAACTCTATTGCTGAACAGATGTTCATGAAATTACTTTAATTCAGGAAATTCATGTGAAAGTGCAGGGGACTAATTAAATAAATTAAAATAAAGCATATAGTTTTATTACAGTACAATCGATATTTTTTTTAATACCACATTGTTGGCAAATAAGCATACATAAGTGGTTACCATAGCCTATGAACGCTTGCAACACTAGGGGTATAACTCGCGCGTAGCCGACCCTTTCCCCCTCCCCGATGAGCTCTGGCAACCTTACTCACGCGCAGGAACACAACTATAAGTTATTTGGCTGCAGTATTCTGTAAGGTGGAGGTACTTTCCCAGTCGATCTGCTCTTTGAGCGACATATCGCTATGCTCTACCTCTCTCAAAAAATATACAAAATGCTTAAAATCTACTATTATATACCTACAGAACAGACTAAAATAAAATTGTAGGCATAGTCAGAGAAGATAATGATTTCCGAATAACAAATTATATAGCATATAATTAAACTTAAAAGCTTTACCAGTATGTACTTATAAAAACATATAAGTACTTATACATAATTATGTGTTTTTTTTTTATTTTAGGTTTAATTGTCATACTGAATCAATTAAAAAGGTCTGATGAAGGTGAATGTTCCTCGGGACCATGTCCAAATTTTAGAGATCCTACTCATGTAGATCCGAATTTATAAAACATAAAACTTCACACACATCATGAAAAAGGTTTTTGAGCCTTTTACTCGTTATAAATAAAAAAAAGAACAGGAATTGGCGTCAATAAATTAAAACGCGTATCAGCCCTTTTTCTTGGTGACTGTACCTGCCTACATATTTGTTTTGAGATTATTGTACAAAAGGTTGGGGAGGTCTATTATAATGCATTCCTGCAGCTCCAATGCATGGTTAAGGTAACTATCCAAAATCTTTGCCCCATCTCAAGTTTCCTCCATTGATCATGTATAGGTATTCTGTAAAACTACGATCCAATACAATAGGTACTTTTATTTACACTCAAGCTTTCAATAGCTTATCTTGCTTTTGTTAAAAGGTATGAAGTATTTTTAGATTAGCCAATACGTTTAAATAAAATAGGTTATCACCTATATTGCTAAATAGTTAGCACCTTTCTTTACGTGGATATTAAAAACGCATGTTTTATCTTCAATGATCTAGTTTGGTGCATGTCTGTCTCGCGCTCGCGTAAGTTGCATGTCCTCACTTAAGTCCATTTACCTTTTATTGCGTTTGGTTTTTCCTTGTTCAACTACAGAAATGTGATCGATCGACTTATTTGTTACCATTTTGTTTAGAATGTTATGGTCTTGTTTGTGATCTTGGCTTACATGTACAAATTGCAATAGGGTAAAATGTATCGTAGTTCCTGCAATTAACTACTGTATTTAGTCGGAAATATACAGGAATTACCAAACGATTCAATTTCATAATCACCCATTCTATTAATAAGCTGGATAAGTACTTCATATCTGATGAAATCTAAACTTTCTGAGACAAAAGACAATAAAAATCTACCGTTATAATATCACAACTGCAGCACTGAGCTAAGTATGCCTGTGGTATAAATTGCCAATAACTCTAGCCACATCTTTGTTCACAACAACGTGCAATCGTGAAGCACGTGCCTTGACATCTCACATACATTTTGTTATATCTTAAACTACATAATCATAAATATCGGTCAATTACATCCTAGTTGACGATTTAAGATTACATTGCTCGTATCTTTCCTTCCATGCGTTTGCGCGGCGGTGACGTGACAAGGTCGTTCGGAGGTATTACTTACTATTATCGGCCGACACCGCTAACTTCGGTTGCTCAGATAATAGCTCTTTTTTTTAATATCTGTTATTTTTTCTCCCGCTCTCTACCCCACTCCCCTCTCGAAGACGGTCGAATAGAACTGGTTTCGAAGCGAGTTCGACTCGTTTGTGAAACGAATCTATTTCCCCTTGCCCATATGTGTTCGTTTGTTACAGCTTTTAGATTTCCGCAGCTTTAATTTAGGTATGTTGCAGGTCAATTGCATTTACTAATTGTTTTCGAGTTACTAGTAACACAGCGTAATTACATATACATAGACTGTGCTAGTAATTTGTTGAGTTGAATAAGTAAAAATTGCTTTATTTTTGCAGTTGAATAAGTAATCGTTTCAAATAAATAGTTTATTGCACCAAATAGACACACCTCTTTGATTGAATGTGTTGATTATGTATTAGTGATTAGGTAAACAATGGGCAGCGATGACAAACTCTTCTTAGTATTATCAATCGATAATAGTGGCTTATATTAAATTAGACTGTGAGGAATTTATTTCAATTAACCATCGCATCGCATTCAATCGTCATCGTTTAGCATGCGTTATTACATTCACGTATTTGAGCAGGTAACTTTCCGTGCTAAAATTCCAACGGCTTAACTATTACACTATTAAAGGAGTGGTCATCATTATGTAGTTGCAATTTCTGCACATTGAATGTCATTAGTGGCATGGAAACAAACTTGTGAGTTCGCAAGTAATGAAGCCATGTTAAATTAGTCGCTCAGATTCTCAAGAAGCCTTTGATAACATGGATCGTAGTTTTCAAAGTAAAGGAGTACTTTTTACTTAACTAGAATAAGTAATTCAAAATGGTTTCACTATAATGATACTTTCTAGTTTTATGTGATTTTTGAAGCTAATATTTTTTTTTTAAGATTCATCGTGGTATTTTTTAGGGAGTTCTACAAGGCTCCATTTTAAGTCCTCTGTAACGAATATAGATCGGTGTAAGCATCTAACTATCTAACTTTTGTAGGTACTTATTATAAAACTAGTTTGAAGTAAGTCTCAGTCAAACCCAAACCGGATATGCAAGTTATTTCTAATATTTTCATACGAATGATGATGATACATTAAAATAACGTAATATAATTTCGTCGATTACACTGGGGAAGTGATTTATTTCGTGTCTCTTACAAAACTTAATTATCGAAAATAGCCCCGGTTCGGTTACGTATGGCTAGTTTAAGTGAAATTCAACATATCAAGCGGTGGCTCGCTAGCGTTGAGTAAATGAAAGGAATCGTTTAGCGACCGCTAGCGATTATTGGCAATTTTACCGCGCGATGTCGCCCGGGGCGCCTCGTTTCCCGGGAGCCCGACGCGACTTGCGGAGATAGCAGTTTTTGCTCGTCCGGCGTCGCCGGCGCTGGCGAGATGTAATCGTGGACTTTCTACAGCTGAGCGGTTGGTCGCCGAAGCGGTTTCACTTTCATGCGGCGGTGGAATGCGGCCAGACCTCCGACCCGCGCCAGCCGTGTCACCGCCACGTCACCTCCCCACCCCCACCGACCTTAGTTAATGCACATGCACGCAGATAACCATCTAGACACGCTTTACATATCGTATCCTTAGTCACATCGTCGTGTTGAACTTACAGCCTGTTGAATAATTTTCTTGTAGGGATAGTAACGATTTAATCACTGCCGCCGCCCGTTGTCTGCCGGTAACCAGTCCCGAGACCCTCACCGCTCGCCGGTCGTGAGCCGTGAATGTTAAATGTGGACATATGCGCTATCGGTCGTGGGTTAATTTTGATTCTACTAGCCCAAATAGCTGAGTGGGATGCCGGCGCCGCCTGGCGAGCTATCCGCGCTAATATCTTATTCGTGTCATTAGTGCGAAATGCCAGCCGTTTGGCACCGGCGGCGCTGGCCTCAGCGTTCCCTCGCGGCCGATGCACCGCCCAGGCCGATCCAGCTAAATTCGGGTCCGTTGCATCACGCATCACTTTCGGTTTCGTTTGTCACGCGGCTATTTTAGATCGAGTGTCGATTATATTAGAACTCTGTTTTTAGCCGTGTCGACCCGTTAGCCACTCGGACCATGTTAGCGCAGTGACTAACTCGTGAAAAGCTCACGAAACTTGATTAATTATTTCACTATAAACGTAACCTCGCATTTCTTATTCAAATAAGACGACGTGAGCTAAAAGAACATACAATAAGGCTAGAACTAAGTTTCAAAGTCGACTGCTAGTATGCAGCGATCTCGACGGCGTGCAGCAGTTATCTACTGCGGAACGAAACCCGACCCTTATGTAGCGGCACGCGAGCGAGGCCAGCGCGTCCGCCGCACAGTCCGCCACCGGCTCCCGGCACACAGCACGCCTTATCTACCTTTAGGAGGTTAAATAACTATTTTGCTTCTATTCCTTGCAAATACGCTTCAATGCATAAAGCGTTAGTAAGAAGGTAAGGTGTAGTGTAGTGCGGAGTATGTGCGCGGTCGTCACGCTCTGTGAAAGTTTCGGAATGGGCTATGGTCGGTGGCGGTCATGCCCTTCATTTGCAAGGCCGCTGCTCGACGGCGAATGTTCACCTGCGCAGGGAGTCGCGGGCGGTCGCCCATGCGGACCGCAGGTTGTGTAAGTCTGGGACACTTCGCATCGAGCACGTGGGCGACCGAACTCCGTCGCTCGAAAACAATCGAATCGAGTCTCTCATTCAACAAAACAAGCGTTGGAATGCGGGGTTTTGATATCGTTACAAAACCAACTGTAATGGTGGGCCAATGTCAACACGGCTCCTGTGTTGACTTTAGATTGTTCGTATGGTAATGCGCTCGCGGCGCAGCGCACCCGTGCCTGAATTGCATCGCGTATTCGCCTCGTATTCGTGTAGGCGACTAGATTTTCCGACACTCGGGTTGGGCCACTCGCATAATATAGCCACGCAGCTCGGCACGGCTGCGTAGCGAAAGTCTGGTCGACCTTCGTTTGCTAGATATGGGCGGTAATAAGTACTCGGATCTAGAGACACCTAATTATGATTCGACTAAGAAACAGCTCGTGTGGTCGGCACGGTTGACAAGTTGTATGAGTTAAACGATGACTGATTAAGTTATGATCCGTTGCTTATGGCCTTATCTCTCAAGTTACAAGATGTTTCTACGGTCGCTATAATATGCTAATATTAATAGCATTAACGTAGAGTTGGAAATAACAACGAAGCTAGCATACAGATATCTGCAAATCTCTCGGATTGATCGCATGCCTGCAGAGATTCTCGATATCATCCACTCTGCGATGCCGTAGAATCTACAGGCCTGTCCATCGTTGACAATATTTTTGTAGTAGACATTCCGAGTATGTTCTCCAGATAGAGTTTCTTATCAGTATGTGTGACTTGCTAATTTTAGAAAACGATGAGATTGTATATAGTGGAGCAAAAAATATCAACGACCTCCTTTGGAATGCAACTGATTAGCTAGTCGCCGCTGCAGAACATGATGTAACTATTTATATATAGTATAGAAATATGCAACTGGTAGTTCAATGTGTTATTCTAGATGCACGAGTGGCCCAGTGTGCTCGATTAACACGCCACTCCCCTGAATCAGACGCTCGCGTGAATCACAAAATTATGATGCTTAAATAATTATGTAATATTTGTGGGCTTTCCTGAGCTAAGAAATTTGGTCGTGTCCTTATGACGAAATTGTCAAATTTGTGTGTTAACTGTGTCGTTATTTTCACGGATTGAGTGTTTTCCGTCTCATTTTTTGGCAGCCATTTTTTTATATAAGTTATTAGGTAGGTGCTGAAATTACAATAAAGTTGATAGTGTAGTCACGTTTTTTTTTTATCTGATATTGGCGATTTCGCCGCACTAGTCCCGCGCGTATCGCGTACTTATGTGCCCTTATCGTCTTTGTTATCTTTAGTTGCAAATTCAATACGCCGGCACGATTCCGACACTGGCATTTCAGGGCGGAGAGGCCTCGGGCGAACTAATATTGACGTGTCTCGGTTACATTGTTTGCACGCTTGATGGATGCGGTTCGCCGTTGAGATTCTGTTTACACTCCCTTCCATAACCTTGGAACGGAGTTCAATGACTTCAACGATCATAGGTCTCGCCCGCTTTAATTGTATGCTTCCGGAGTATTTCCATCCATAGCCGGGACCTACGGTATCGGGCGTCACGTTCACGTGCATCCTGACTCGCGCACACCTATTAATAAACTTAACTACATCACACAGGCATACGTATTGTAAGACTCGTACGACTGTTCCTAAACAAAAATACCGAACGCACATACTAGGTGCGCGTGTAATGTACGAACATATTAAATTTTATCGCTCTCTCACTAATTTCAAACTAATACAAGTGTCAGCGGTGATGGATCTTACGAGAGGGCGTCGTATTGGCCGTAAACGGCGGTGTTATTCCAGCATTCCTCGAGGAGGATTTATCGCGCGTCGACCGGCGCTGCGTAAATATAATTAGAGAGGCTATTTATCAGCTCGGCGGAAGGGCGCTAGCTATCACCGCCGTAAATCTCGCGCAGCCCCTGACGGCTCAATCCGGTGAAGAAATGGAATGTCATACTAGATCCGAGGTGAGGCTCGACGCGAATTTGTCTGCCGGCTGCACGGATCTATCCTCCATACGTTACAATCAGGCAGGATTAGAGTCTCTCTTCGCTAAGTCTCGAGTAGACTACACGGACGGTCGCTGTTAGTTTTCGGGATTAGGTTAATTTATGACCATCCTAAATTGGAACCTATCTAAGTCAAAGAATAAGAGTAAGTAAGTATTTTTAAGTTCAATTCTGTGAACTGTAATCGTGTCTGTTTGTTTTGGTTTGACGAGTCTGAAGTAGGTAAGCTGCTACTGCTAGACCAAGGGCAAAGTCAGTGGCGCGTGCGCATCAGGCCGGGTAATTGGAGACGTTGTCGGCCGCGTCGCATCCACACATATCTCGCTGCCAACCGATACAAAATCCGTTCCATTCGATAAACATTCATTAGATAAATTAATTACGATTTCACTTTACTCGAACATACTTCAACATATCTGCATACTTATGCGCTTCTATTTCCGATAAAATATCAAATTAACTATAATTTGAAAAGATATGGTAAAGATATCGGTGGTCAAGAGTTGATAACATTTCAATGTGTACATGAATTGAAAGTTATTGTAAAATGGGTGTGTCAGTGTTAGCATAGCTAATGAATAAACGTTGCACTTATATTGCAATCGGGGTGGTCAGGTGCATGCGCCTGCGCAGCAAGGATTAGCATAAACCGTGCCAGAACTGCGGTCCGCCCCGTGGACTGAGACAATGCTAGACGTGGTTCAAGTCTATGGCGAATAGAAACAGAATCTTCAGTCAGTACAAAATGCAAGCAGAGAACTTATTTTCCTTGCATTCCATCTTGACTGAAATACTGTAAAGCCAAAGTATCGTATTTCCTGGTTAGTCGGAAAAATTAATAGTTACTATCGCTCTTGTTAGAATAACTGAAAATTATTTGGTTATGTAATTTTATTGATAAGGAAAATCTCGCCAGGTGGTGGAAATCATAAAAAATTACCACGAAAACATGCACCAATATAAAAATGCAACAAAAACATCATCCACACGAGAAAATCACGTTTTCTGTAGTATTTTAGGTACTACAGTGCGAGTTCATCGTTTCAATTTTATTGTTTTTTACTGCACCAGGTACTTACATTAAAAATATTTTCTTTGTTATACACATACAGTATGCGAATATTCCATGAATATTTAATGAGACATTCACAGCCCTGACCCTCATTTTGGCCTTTCCCTGTGGCCATTGTTCTTGGCCAGTCTTAGCGCTATGGAATTTATCTAACGTTTGTTTTGTTTTGTTGCAGGTGAGTCCGTTTGCTTCGCCATTATTGTACGTACATGCACATCTTCATTATAACTTACTTATCCATAATATGTTATCATTTGTATTCTGTCAATAAACTTCAACAGCTTTTGTCTTAGTCGACGGTTTCAATCTAACAATTTTTTTTTACGACGCATGTGTGACGTAATCGACGACCGATCTATCCGATTATTATCCTTACCCACGATGACTCACTAGCACCACACCGCGTTCTACCAACCCGAGGGAGATCGTAATTTAAATTTTCGATTTAATTAACCTTTTTCTGACGATGACTAATATTGCAAATATTTCCTGCGTTTGCATTTCTCGAATTTGTGCCTGCCGCTAAAACAGCTGTATCAAACCTAGTGATTCATTTGAATGAATGCCACAGAGTATTTAGATGTGGCAAAGTTCAACGTTCTTGGAGTGATCAGAACGGCCTCATAGAGCGTTGTTAACGCGTCTAAAAAGGCCATTAGGAGGGAGTGACGGCCGACTGCTGCATGTCGTCACTCCACTCTCGGTTTTTTGTCGCCAAAGCCAACTAGTTATCTTCTTCCTAGTCGGTGGCTTTGATTAACGACCGTAACTCGATCCAGTGTGTTTTCGTCTTCTCTACCGTTCGGCCCACATGAATAAATTAATTCAAACTGAGAAACGCACCTACGCTTCATTCTAATACGGACGCTTGTAATAACACGAAATTAATGATGTCGAATAAGTGTAAATAAATGGTTGGGCTTGACAAAAAACATAATAAACACTAGAGTAAGTAATAATTGAGGCAACTGTATTGATGTTGGGACTGATTTAATTGTCCTCGTTAAACCCTTTTTAGACTTATATAATTGAAATAACTGTTGAATTAGATGCTCCCTCTCAACAAAGTTAACCTTTTCATTTATATGTAACTGATGTAATGGAATTGAAATGATTAAATCACCGGAAATTAACATTCTTATGTGTATTGATTATGTGCTACTTGCACGGTTCGACGGACGATTTTACATATTATAAGTAGTACCAATGTATCGATGATGATTTCATGAGATCATTTGATTACGATCTGTCAGTTAAGAAATCAGGTAAATAGATACGAGTACTTATTCAGATTGTCTCCGGATAAGATGTCGACGCGGAATTCGATCAATGTGCGAGATCAAACAACCCGTGAATCGCAATGCGCGGATGCCAGCACGCCAAATGTGCAACTTCAGTGTTCTCACACACCAACCGAACCTCTTGCTTGTTCTCGTACGATTTGTACTATATCCATCCCCTTCATGTGTCTGTTTGTTCGATTTTGGGCGAGTGTGGCTGATGACAAAGCGTCACTTTCTACGGGGAGCACGCGCAACGGCAAATGAAGTGTGTCGCGTACGCAGACAGCTGCGCGATAGACTGCTCTAATATGCACCGGAAACCATCAATTTAGATAGTGCGCCGGATTGCCGCCGCGAAGCTTCTGCCTGTAGGATGCAACTATTATACGAAGGAAACTGTGATTTATGACCTTCATTGTTTTGTGGCCGAGATCTCTTACGCTGCATCCTCATTTAATTAAACGGTAGCTTCATTATCCACTTATTCTAGCATCTAAATTCAATCGGCACTCGGACGTCCTTCTCTTTGAGCTTACCAGATACTGTTATTTTTTAGTGATGTTATTATTTGATTTGCGATACGATCTCACGGCCAGATGTCCCGAATTGCGACAACCACAACATCTGCTTCGTCATTCCCCCCTGTCAAATCTACTTTTCGACCTCGACTTCGAACCCTCGAAATAAATTATAATTTGTCTCTATTAGAGATATATGACTTGTTTATTGATAGCGAAGTTCTCCAGTTCCACGCGTTCTGAAATTCAGAATTTGTTTTGGAAAAGTAGTGTGCAACTCGAATTGTTTATTGTAATAGTTCTCACGGTAAATTAAACTCGTTTCGCAATCTGATACTGCTTTTCCGCATCGAATCAAGTATTCGAACTTGCATTGCAACATGCGGTGATTTTGCGTACCCAATGTTATGGGTATTGGTTAAATTGATATAGGCGTCGTCTCTTGCTTGCATGTTATCGACTACTTTCTCGCGTTGGAGCGAGCGGAGCGCCCGGGTTGCGGCCCGCGTCGCTGCCGAAGTATTGTTTATGAAAAGCGGGTCAGATGAAAGCTAAAGAGGGGAGAGCGGCTGGTCATTCGCTGATATCTCCCGGTGAAGAGGTCACGGCCATTACACGAAAATAAACTGAAGACAAGCACGCCTCGAGAACACCAAATGGACCGTTTATTGCTACCGTAACTGTAACAACAGTTTTTTTGTTCCAATCCGTGAACAGTCGATAATGGTACCGATTTCTCTTTTTACTCAATTTTGCTGTTGCTAATTGGTTCTGTGTTTGCTGCATTTATTGTAATGGAATTTATTTTCAACAGGAGTTTGTTATCCATACACACGTACTTTGAAATATTCATTTGTGCAAGTAATGTCTTTTCACCTATAGTAACGCCTGGTGTGCTGGCGCAGTGTTCTGTATCGAATCAGGAATGCGTTCGCACATCATGTGCGGTGTCACACCCGTCATGTCACTCGTATGTGTGGTAGACAATGGACTCGCCCGTGATGACTCTTTGTTTAAGTGTTTTCTCGTCTCAAGGTCGACTCAAGCGGCAACCGCTTCTTTTCATCTTTATAAAGTATGTTTTTATTGCTCTTTCCTGTACAAAAACTGACTATTATGTTTCATTGTCAAGAAAGTCTGAGCCAGGCAGTCAGGACAGGATCCGCTTTCATGCTCAGTCATTATTTTAGATTTTTTATTTATGTAACAACACGTAGGTATTAGAATTAACATCTTTTTTGCTATTTAAACTTTGCAAAACTTGTGCAAACATTGTTGTCACTGTCTGTATGCGTCTATATGTAATTTTTAGCGAAGAATATCGGTATCTGCGCCGGCGCACGCTATATAAAATATAGGCGGCGCGCTTCGACCCCTGTAATTGGATGTCTGCTTTGTCCAAGCTTGCATCTATGGAACATCTTTCTTTATATCACCTGTACTTATTGGACGCTCAGCCATATTGTATCTTCGTAGCATATCATTTTGGACAAATTTTCAACCTGGTGGTAGAAAAAGCTTTGTAGGAACTGAACCCATGACCTTCGTCACGGCATTTCCATGAAATTGAGCTATCATCGCTTCAAGAAATTAATAAAATTTAGACTTAAATATATTTAAAAAATATCATCTCCAAAGCTTTGAAAAAGAAACATCTACTATTAGTTTGATTAAATATTTTCTTGTATCACAGTATTTTATTGCATAATATCGTGTTTTTATGATAATTACTTGATTAGTATCTGATTATCTTGATTAATAAATTAACATTAGAGCTTGTAGTTTATTTAAATTTGTAACTGCTTCGTATTATTTCTCCCAGATAGACGCAACATTTTACTAATAAATTTCTGTAAACATTTCTATTAATTGTTGCCATTAGTGTTAATGCGTGTCGGTTCTCGTCGTCTGCTCTTTGATGTTTTAATGGTTACGTGCATGAGTTATTTATCATTTTCCAATTTTCATTATCTAGTTGTGCTATTTGTTAACCTCAACACTGTCCATATTCTAATATTGAATGTAAACTTTCAATCATGAATTTAAATTCTACAGATTCAATTTTAAGACAACAACTTTTTTGTAGTATTATGCGTGACTTAATTATTGCTCAACAGAATCTACTTTCACGCATCGCTCTCACGCATTATACTGCTTTCCAATAGATAGTATGCAAATCCTTTACAATATCTATGCAAATAAATTTATCAGAAACATATAAATGCGTAATAATTAATAATTAATTGACAATAAAATATGCGAAAATAATGTCGTTACGTCTTTATAGTGTCACCCGGTATGTTATTAGTAAATGTTACGTGGGCTGCGCCTACGCACTTCAGCTCTATAAATCTTAGTGTATCGTCCGCAAATTCCGTAATCTTCCCATATATGGTCATAAATTAAGAAAAAAGTCTGGGTCTATTTATTATGCAACGGTAATAACGATAATTTGGATTAAATGTAGATATTTCAAATGCCTTTTTTATTTAATTCGATGAAGATTTTCTTGATGTATTATTGTGTGTTATGGTGTATGTCGTGTTACAATAGACTAGTAAACAATGAAGCAATATCACAGTTTGTAACACTCAAGAAGTCAAGACTGTAACATTTGTAGGTTTAGATGTTTCGGGAACGGTGCCAAGTTGGATACATTGCGATGGCAGCGGCATGCCATCCCGTTATTTTGCCTATTTTACTGAATAGATGCACTTGACATTTTAAGTAAGTAATCTTAATGAATACATACTTTCATGTTGATAAAAAATCACTTCATTGTTTTGTTTACAATAGCAATGCACGATTTAATTATCTAGCCTTTTTGATTTCTAAAACTAGTTTTGATTTTTATATGTATTATTATGTTATTATTAATAAAATTGCTTCATATCTAAATCAATTTTGATGACGTAACATCCGTGTAATGTAAGTAGCCGCATTAGGTATGGTTTGCATCAGCAGATGCACTTAATCTACAGATATTACATTACAGTTCCTTATTTCATCTACCTAATATTAATCGCTCGAATTAAACTTGCCCATGAAAATCGATACATTATTCCATAAGCTTCTTATAGCTACTCATGGCAGGATCTCCATATTAAGAAATCAGGAAAGCTTTGTGAAGGATTTGCATAACATGACATGTGATAATGTGTGTAATATGTCTTAATCGTTTTTGAACATCGGAAATATTTATTTAACATCAGATTATGAAGGTAGAGCATATTCTTAAGTAATACTTGTGAATTGCCGATAAGACGCGAACTATTGAGTAGTTTTCGCCATTGCTCCTAAAACGAATGGTTAAGTTATGCGTGTGAAATTACAATACAATCATCAAGATAAATGAAATTTTGAACAAATACTTATACTACTCGAATTGAATCGTAGCCATGACAAAAATCGTTTGAAATGAATTTAAAATATACGTGTATAAGTAGAAACGTAAAATTTAAACGTTTCCGTACACCATATATTGATTAGAAACACGTGTCTTAGCACCAATAAGTATTTGGTGAGAACCCAATTTAAACACCATGTGGGTGGTATAACTATTTGCAGTCACATCGATTTTTTGCCTACAGTCGAAAATATTTTGTGTGGTGAATCAGACCTCCTGCGTAGTAAGATGTAGTGAGATATTTTAATTGAATAAAAAACATCGTATGTTGACGATCTATTTAATGACTCGATTGCTTTTTCAGAGCACGTTCCTGAAATAAAACTTTTATATGATTTATATATTAACCATGTATTTATTTGTCTCAAGGGCTCAATCACATTAACTCATAGTTCTCTTGTATGATCGCCTTAAAGATATAAGAAAACCTTAACTTTCACTTAGGCAAAATATTATATCGTTGTTTAAATTCGCCTTCGTATAGTCGTATAAAAACAAATGCGTGTGAACAAACGGACCTGGATTGGCCTCTCCAACTATTTTTCCATTTGCTAATTAAGTATCTACCTAGCATTCTGATTAGCAATAATTTGGCTATATTTTGCATTCAAGTGATCAAAATCCTGACATCTGCATCTGGTTTAATTAAGGTTCAGATACTAACTAGCCTTTTTGACCAATCGATGATGGTTGTTTAGAAACATCACACTTTTACTTCCTAAAGACTCCCTGGATTAGATTAGAAAACAATATTGATTCGAATTTATTTCTTTAAAATCGTCTCGCCGTTTGCTACAAGAACAAAGGCGTTATCTTGTAGTAACGATACACGGTCACAATGTAGATACGCAGTGATCCATCTTGCTTGGTTTCCTAGTTTTAGAGCAGGGTGATAAGATAAGCATCGAGCGATGAGCTGACAAGGTGTCGACATAGGCCCTACATATTTTATCACCTTGTCTCTAAGAGTACTAAAGATTAAGTACTTGTTTTGCAAGAGCACTCCTATAGGAATGAAAACAGTTTCGACATCTGATAATGACAAAATCATTGACTTTAAAAAGTAGAAATAATGACATCCAATAATTGGGTTGAGATGTCGCCGTCATAACTCTATTGGAAGTTGTTAACATACCAAGTACATGTATATAGAGTAATTAGTAATAAATAACCTCTATTTTCCGCATACAACTGTTGACAGCTAAAATTACTCTGTATAGATTAACTACTGCTTACAAACCATAGATTAAAGCTCGATAATGTCAGCACTTTACTATTTAGGGATTTTACTAATACCCCGGAAGGTCGGTAAGGTTAACCTTATTAGATCGCAGTCGAATTTAAACTGTATTCCTCTATATTAAACTATATTTTTGCTTATTTGACTTATTTTGTATAGTCAACAAATTATTTGTGATTTCCGCTGTCCGTATCAACTTTGAGGATTAAGGCATTGACTTCCGGCGAAATGGAGAGGTCCTAGTCAATGATAATTTTAATAAGATTAGATTATATTGATTCATGACTACTGTAGTAGTAGTTGAATATAAGTATATTCAACAAATAAACGAATTACGGCTCCAATTGCATATTAAAACTAGATTTTTACGTGACAAGAGGTAATTCTTCTTTGTACGTTCCTCGGCTATTTCAATATAATACTTAATTATACACTCGCACGCAGCCTTGATTTGGTAATCATTACACGTCATATAGCATAGATAAGTACTGATATAGATAAAGTACCTATTATAAGTAGGTTTTTATCCAATGAAGATCTTAACTAATTATTCAACTTCTCACCATTTAAATGTTCAACGATTCTTCGCGAATACAATTACGGAAGCCCATATCGCTAATTAATTAAATTCGTTATTTTTACTCGTAAAAACGCTATGTTATCGGCTATTAAAGCGAAATTAATGTGCCGACAACAATGACCTCCAAAAATGGCGACTCGCTTCTTTGTAACTTAATTTAATCTCAATAGGGCCACATTAATGTCGTTTAAGCTTTGTTTCGCGGCCAACTAAATTGTTTTTCACCATTTAAAGAATATTTATTTTTGTATGAAATGTTATGTTTCACCTTCCGCACGCTCTTTTGTCGTACGCGTCGGTATTCTCAACTCTTCGATAAGATTGTGTCGAATTTAAAGGACTAAGTACATTGCTTGTAATGTGAGGATACTATTCGGTTCGGCGCCACATTATTACAGCGTGATCGTGAAAATATTCCTCTTATGTCTCAGAGAGAGAATTATATCGACATATTAATGGGACTCTACACAGGTGGTTCATCCAAGATTAATAGCCTTAAACATTGTTGCGGTTGTACTCGGAACTAATTATAGGGTGTGTCTATGTCCTTATTGAAACGGGTTAAACTCGTAGAGCTGTTGAAAAAATCTCAACTCAAAACCTATCGGTATAAGATTCGATTTAGACTTTCCATAAAGTAGTATTCCGAGTCGACAAAATCGATAACTCATAATCTACACATTCATATTTTCTAATTGAAAACTTTGTCCGTGAGAGGTTAATTGATAAGCTTATGTAGACGAGTTGTAGGAAGCGGCTTCAGAACTGCATACAAGCAATAAATTTAATGCAGTCATATCCTACGTGCCATTTATCATAATATTGTCTAGCGGTGCGTTTAATCTATGCCGCGGACCGACAGGTGGGTGTCCGACTCTTTAATATTAATTAATGCTGCAGAATTGTTTTGTCCTTTTGTTCCTCCGTTCGATTGCCATTTGCAATCCTGTCAATCTTCTCATCTTATTACATCTTACAACGGGCAACTCTCGCATTATCTTCTCAGTACTAACTAAGAAGATATTGAAAAAGATAAATCTAGACAGATATAGATTAGGTTTTCATACTCTCTTTTCTAAAAGTAGACGAACTCAACGATGAAAACACAGCTATAACGCTCTTATATGTGCGTCTAAATCCTGGTGAGATGACGACGCCTCGGGTTATCAGGGTGATCACAAGTTCATGACTCACATGTACCTCCTTAATTTGACGATCGTTGCCAATGTTTATTTAAACAGTTATTCGACACAGTTCCTACCGGTCGTGTCGGATACAAACGCTTTGACGGTGCAAACTAGCCGGTGCTCCCGACCTTTGACCTTTATTCAAACTGCCAGGGATAAGCAGCACCAGTGAAGGAAGACCTGTCGACGCCTCGACATCAGTTAGACGAGCCGTGCTAGCTGACAGGTTATCTATAAATGGACGTTTGGTACAGGGATGTCCGTTAGTCTAGAGGTCATCGACAGGTGCCGTTTTGCACTTGACGAGCGCGGTTTTCCTATTTTGGACGTGTATTGTTAAAGAAATCTTTGTCTCGTGACGGACCCGACTCGGCAATCTCGGCATTAAATTCCCATCGTTAGCTAACTTGTTTATTTTACAGTAAAGCTTTTCGTTGTTTTATTTCTCACAGTTGTTTATTCTTTAATGTTGAATTTTAAATAATTAATGAGGATAATGCAGCCCATATTTCGAAGATGATGTGAGCCGTGCACACATTTTATCGTCTCGCTTAAATATAGTTTATTATGAAATCTCAGATTATTTACTTTGTATTGTCAATATTGTGTCTTTTGCTTGATGTTTGCGATTTTGTGCGCTGTTTGTTTGGGATGTATTTTTTTTTGTCGTCAACGTGATGATGTGATGTGATGTCAATATTTATCGGTAATTGTTCAAATTATCCTTATTATTGCACAGACAGTAACTGCTATTTTTATGCTGGTTTTTTCGTTCATATTACGTTATTTTTTTTCCTTTATTGTCGGTGAAACTTTTACATATATCTTTCGCAATAAATTATTCAGATTCAAAAATAATTGTACACCCCAGGCGGAAGAATTAAGCATTAAGTTCATTGTTTACGAAAACAGATAACGTTTACTCGCTTTCTTGAAAGGTAAATTGATTCTTAATAATACATCCATTAATAAAATAGCCAAAAATGCATTTCAGATGAGAGTGGTGAAGCAATCTGCATAAAATTTATGATATTGCCCGACCATCTTTAGGTAAAGTATCACCTGTAAACGTTTTCTTTTAATAATACTTGTTGTTTGGTGCGCATGAAGTTATAATCGGAGTTGATGGACTGTTGGGCACTCAGGCTTAACGACTGTTATCAATTTTATTTTTAGGTATCTCTCATTTTATAAGAGTTGGACGGTCATTCAAATTGATTCAGTTCCGGAATTGTTTAACCTTACTATTTATCTTAGTTGCATTTGACTTGATAAAATTATCTATTTACTATCTTATGGCTATTCGCAGAGCAGAAGTAATATTTACCGAGCGTCAATCTATCCACCCATCATCAAAGTCAAAGACATTTAAACTGTCTATCAGGATTTATATAATTTTAGAACGCGCGTTCTCTTTTCGAAACCTCATGTATTCCACAACGGTGGTCTTGACGTATTTTTTAATTAATTTTAATACACTGTCGTAAAGCCCCGATAGTTTCATATAAGAAGTTGTAGTGTAACATGTCGGATAGCTAATAAAAATGAAATTACAAATTAAGAAGGCATTTACGACAATTTTACGTATCACAACTATGTTGATAGTAATAAGAAATAGTTTTTATTAGCACTTAAACGAGATTTTTTTATACTTTTTTAGAAAATTAAATTCGTACTGGCTGGTTTTATCTGAAATAGAATGTTAAATTAAAAACGGTTAATTAATGAATCAGTGAAAAATAGGCATATTTTGTAACTGGTATGCCTTATTTCTGAGGTTGTTTCTTTAGGTTTACATCATGTATTATGTTCCAATAAACATGTTTTTTTTAATAATGATCCTTTTGCTTCGTTATGAGTAGGTCTCACTGACTCCTTTTTTTTCATCGCGTGGTATCAACTCTTTGCTGATTTTTGATCATTTTCCACTCTCTCTTGTTATGTGGATTCTATGTGTATAAATAATCTAGGACGAGCCGGTTGGCGTGGTTGGTAAGGTACCCTATCTATCACGCCGCAGGTCGTGGGTTCGATTCCCACTCAGGACAGAAATTTGTGTGCATAAACATGTCTGTTTGTCCTGTGTCTGGGTGTAATTATCTATATATGTATGTATTTACAAAAAGAAAAGTAGTATATGTAGTATATCAGTTATCTGGCTTCCATAGTACAAGCTCTGCTTAGTTTGGGGTCAGATGGCCGTGTGTGAGGAATGTCCCAGAATATTTATTTATTATTTATTTTTATTATTTTATGTAGAATGACTAGTCTTGTTCTACTGACATATTGATATTTAAATGCATATTTAAAAAGGCTTTATAAACGTCGGTACACGAAGGTATTAGATGCGCATATTCTTAGGCATGAATGTGCATGAACAGTCACCTGTCATCGTATTCGATCAAGTGTACCCGATTGATACAACCGGCTCGATAATATGTCATCGGTGTAATACTTATCAGCTTCGACATTAAGCGATTAATTGCGCCTTTGATATCTTAATGCGTTTAATTACATCCATTATCAAGGTTAATTATATTTGCATCGTCACGTTTGATGTTAACTGTAAATGTTTTCTCATTAAGTTACTTCCTTTGATTTATTTTGTAATTTTTTTTTAGGTACATTGGTTATTGTAAGAGTATTTTACTACAGCAGTTGAAGTATTTCTTACAAATTATTTTTTTTGCATTTATTTTTGCTTTCGGTTTTTATAGTTCACGGACTCAATTAATTATAAAAAAACTAAACCGTTCTATGTTATGTCTACAACTGTTACCCAATAAGGTAGAAAATTAATAGCCGCTCAAAATCATTGAATTCAGCTCAAGCGTTTAGGCAAATATACGCCCACGACAAAGTGTATCGTAGTGTGAACTGCCTAAGTGTGGTTTGGTTGACAGTTCCCACGAGACTGTTTGTGCTCATGAAATGAAATGTCTGTCCGTTACTTGTGGTTGTATTAAAGTGGTCCTTCCACTAACAGCAGCTAGTGCAATGCTACGTACGTTTATGCAGATGGTATATTCATTCCTTCACTTCATTGTCAACAAAGCAGTGCTGCTTTGGTAGAAGTTCATTGATGTAGAGTGGAGTTAGAAACTATTAGTAAGTACAGGTTAGTTTTTAATGCTTACATAAATCAGTGGATCAGCGACTTAATATAGCTCATTACTTACCTTTATTCAAGTTGACATAATAGTGTTGTTTCCTCGCGACAGTTTCGTGGTGTGCTGTTCCGTTACCTTAGCACGTTAGGCTATAACTGTTTGAATTACATTTTTATCGTCGACCATTTGAGAAGAAAAATAGATGTAACTAGTTCTAGATATACCGCACATATTAAATAAACGTGTAGTCTCAAAGTCTGTGAGAACAGGACGATAGTGCGATACTAATGAGCATGTTGGATGCTACCGTGGCAACGTGCATTTGAATGTTTAACTTCGTCGCACGTTGTCGACCCGATGCTTCACTTCAGGACCTTGATGTCGTTTTGACGTTTTCCCAATAGTAAATCCGTAAATCCGTAAAGTCTAAATTGAAACGCCCCCCTATCAACAAATCCACATTATTGATGACCACATTCGGGGTGTTACCGTTAAATCGCAACGTGTCGTCCGTCCGGTCCGAAGACCGCACGCGATTTATACCAGACGTAATCGGGTCTTACAGTAAATCCGATCTGTTCGTCTCGTACACGTCGCTCTATAAAGTATCGAACACACTCGTAACACGCACCTAGACATGTTGTAAATCCAACGACCCTGTTCTGAGACCGTATCTGACGCCCGTGTCCACCCATATGTGCAATGACGCCGAGGGTCTTATAAGCGTTGACATGAACGGGATTTTGCCTCGGATGCTCAATTAGGAACTATGACGAACCGTTAAATATACTGCTGTTCCTTACTATATTTCTTGAATATATTCGCGTCGATTTATTCCATGTTGTCATACGTGTACAATCTATACCTCCAGTAATTCAACGTTCTCATGCTTTACATACCAACTGCAGCATCACACATTCGATGTGCATCCATTACAATAACTCCTGCTTGTTGGGGTCCACATTCTACAACAACGACCACAAATTGAATTCCAAACCGTGCCTGGGAAAGCATTGTCTTCGAATCGAACTCGCAACAATTTATTTCAAGTTCCACCAGAAGAAATGAAGGTGATATAAAAAATAACCTTTTGTTCAGATGGAGCATAGTTCAAAATGATGCATGGAATTCCGTAGACACTATACTTTGAATGAATGTTTTTTTCCATGATTAAGTACGATACAAATTATAATTAAGTCTAAAAGAAAATCAGCATATATAAGAGGTGTGAACAGAAAACAAATGATTCATATAAACTAATATATAATCATATAAACTTTTATATCCATAGTGCGTCTCTGAAAAATAAAGTAAACGACTCGGCCTAATGTTGATATGCCTCAACGCTGATATTCTATAGTCGCCTTAAAAGTGTTTGTCACAAATATAATTACGAGACAATTTAAAGATGTTATAAGTATTTAGAGATCAATATGATTTAATTTTGTTCAAGAAGGAAATAATAAAGTGGTAATAGTCGAAAAACACAATTAAATGGATAAGATATTAAACTAATAATGTTGACGGTGATGTGATAGAGAGAGAGAAATGGGCAATTTCCTCGCTCGCTTCCCATCATCCTTTTTTGCCGTTTGTGCAGACGTAAAAATGCACTTAATGTCGCTCGTTAACCTTTTAGTAAGAACAGATGTACCCCCCCGGCGCCCCGGTGCGTAATTGCGGAAATATACCGGAGCTCCTACCTGCCTGTGTTCACTTAACGTGTTATCTTTGTCATCTGTTACGTTTATAAGGCCATTTAAGGATCTTTCTTTTGTCTTTGTTTCGTTTCCATTGCTCGTTTGCCCTCCAGGAGCGTGATTCGACATTTTTCGTGACCTCTCACATCCGGATGTTGAATGTACGATTATGTTATTGCAATTTTGAACGTAGCAATTGGAGCAAACAGCTTTCGATAATGTCATGGGTCGTTTTTGTAATGTGTTTTGTTCGTAACTTTGCCTTTCCGGAAATGATGACGAGCATATTGTATCAATCTTAGCCTTTCTGTACAAATTTACTTTCCATTTCATGCTTATCAATAAACATACTTTCTTTCTCTCACATTACTATAACCATCTGAGATCGCCCATTCAACCTACTGACTCGTTAATTTATTAGTCATGCTTTCAACCATCCAGAAGCGATAAAATAACCAACGTGAGCATATCCTACTGAGCTTATTAGGTAAACAGTTCATGCACGATTTGCGCGGCGCGGGCGCACTCGCTGTGTGCGCTTCATCGACCTAATTCTCTGAGTGGAGACGAGGGCGTCGCGACGGCGCGGGCGGCTGCCGCGTACTGCACTTATTGCTTCTTAAATATTGAACTCAATTTCAAACACAATGAATATTAAAGTCTTGCGAGATTATAGAGATCGTTATTGATTACTAAAACATTGGTAACATTGACACAATTCGGGTTAATTAAAAAGTTATAAATGTGGTGTTACAAAATGAGCCCTTGATACGAGTCGTGGATACAGTTCAGTCGCAAGGGCGCGAGGGTCACGTCACGTCGGACATGTGACGCGATGGTCACGCTCACCTATCGACTCGTGCGCACGATTTGTGCACTCGCTCTATTGTGCAATTAAAACCAAGATAACGAGACGATGAAAGCTACAAGGTCTGATATTTTTGACGTCACTGATCCTCTGAATTGAAACAGCGATGACCGCTTGTCCTCATAATTAAGAAACAATATTATATGTTTGCAAACTATAACTAAAGTCTATGTCCCAATTAATTCGATATTGTACGAGTAGGAGTAAGTAGGCAAGGTACCTCAGTGTCGAAATATTGCGATTTCGGTCCGAGATAAATAGTATCGATAAGATACACCGATCGCGTTAATACTGTCGAGGATTCATTCGTTTTTGTAATTAGTGTTTTATGTAGCAACCTTCAAATTGATGTATTTACGATCAATTTCTGAATTACCGATTGTGTGAGTGATGGTAAACAATTACGCGAAGACATATTACAGTGGATTCAATTCGAATCGGTTCTCGTTTAAGGCATATCTCGTGTCGTGTCTTATTCATGAAGCTGCATAGAGCCCATCTCTATGCAGCTTCATGAATAAGACTTTTGAAATAAAATGCGAGGCATACATAGTTGTTATACCTATGACGTTGTTTCGTTGCGATAAAAATTTATTCGGGCAGTATTACATTTTCAATTTCGCATTTATCCTCTTCATTACTCTCTTGCGCGGTGATGGGATAGTCTTTTTAAGACCTCTTCTTGAGATGTGATGCATAGGTGCATTTTTGCTGTCATTGCGTTTTTTTTTGCATTCACTGCAAGTCTTTTGTAAGGATTATATTTTGCATTCATTAGTTGAAAAGAAACAAGTTTTTCTGAAATTAAATGCAATTCACGGTCCATTTTCTATGGCGTGTCCCATCAATCATTCGCACTTCACTCCAACGCAACGGCTGTCATCGACAATGATGAATATTCCTACACATGATCCAATTGAATCATTTATCGTTACGAAATCGACCGTGTCGAGAATTTGATTCAACACAGCCGTGAACTTAGAAGTAGCGGGTTGACAATGCACAATGAACGCTATTAAATCATTGGTTATTAATCGAGTGGCGTGACAGCGAAGTAGAATCGACACAGAAGTCCTTGACCGGCATTAACCTTAATAGTTGTGCAAGCGATCGATATTGTGCCGAATCGAATCAGGAATCGATTCTGTGTACCACTTGGCTCGTCCCGTGTCAATCGATCTGGCTTATTGCGAAACGTCAAGCCCTACAATGACGTTGATGAATTATAATTATTGCCTATTGTAAGTGGTTTCAAGGGCGAATAGATTGTTGGTAATATTATGATCACGTATGATGGAACTGAGCTGTAGATTCGTTATTGTTAATAAGCAGTAGCATGAATCGATGTCTTGAAATAGAAATCAGTAGTCATTGTATACCAATGAATTTCAAATAATAAAATTGATTCTCTATCTATTGAGTTAATGATGTCTAAAAAAATGTTTAACGTGTCAGTTATTCCGTCTCAAATATTTTTTCAAGTCGTAAATTCAATTTGCAAACTAGAACAATCAATTGACCCATAGTCAAATTGTCTGCCAAAGATCGCCGCCATTATTGCAATTGCAATCACTTATCGACATGCTTTTCTCTTGATGCACAAATACAGTCCTATTTCAATTGTATTGTTTTTCTACTACCAGCGCATGGCCTAGTTTCTGGACATGTTATGAGACCAGTCCGTCTGTTTGATCAATAGTTAATTTGTGTTTATTAACTCTGATTGGATCGTGGGTCAGCTCGACAGTTCGGTTTTGCCGATATGACAATTGCTATTGAGCTATTTACGTATTATTTGTTTTCAATGTTTGAAGTGTTTTGTTGAAATTATAACAATAGTGGCTTTTTTTGAAGGACCTAACCTGATACGCCATTAATACTATAAAACCTTACTACATCATCAGTAATTGTGATGCAATAAATATCTAAACATTGACTTAAAGATTAGTCAAGGACAAGACTCAGTAATCCTATGTATTTTGTATAGTTGATGAAGTTTCATTCATCCAAGTATTTTCCAAATGAGTGACAAATTTTAAATTGATTATGCCGATTTTATTACGTTTTTTATCAACCTGAGGGGGTTGTAATTGCAACAGCATTAACTATACAAATGTGTTTTATTACTTCCAATATTGTTTTACCATCCATTCTAAGTTCAATGGAAACGTTCCGATGACGTAGTTATACATGATTCGATTTTAATGTGGCGTCTTTACGCATCGCCAAATTGATGCGATTTATCGACTACCCAAGCTCGATGCTCATTTGGTGGTTTCCCAGCTATATTTGAATAACGAATAGTAATAATAAAGGTTGGAAAATTTATTGGTCCCTTTGCTTAATCCCATTTTAAACTAGTCCTTCAAAGTCAAAGTCAAAGTCAAAGCCATTTATTCAGTTTAGGCCCTAGGAGGGCACTTATGAAGGTCGAATTTACTGAAGCTACCACCGATTCGGAAATCAGCCTTCAACTGAGAAGAACCGGCAAGAAACTCAGCAAGGTTACATTTTTTATATATATTTTTCTTTTTTTTTTATAATCTGACTATTGGCTATATTTTTTCAATAACAGCAAAATGTACAATACAATATACAATTAAATCAAAAAGAAAAATACCAATACCAAGTAAATAATAAAATGTAACGCAAACAAGTTCTTATTAAATAATAGCGAATACGCTACATAATGGCTAAAACTAAAAAAATAAAATAAACAATATGCGAAGTGCACCTGTGCAGAGTGAAACTATTTCCAAACATCCCTATCTTCAATATATTGAGCTACCTTGTAATAAGCCTTTTCCTTCAAAACTTTCTTTACGTAAAATTTGAATTTAAAATCGGTCATCCTTGCTACCGAAAGTATAAAGTCTATGGAGTCCTTATAGCTAAGGTTCCTTGTGTTGCTCGCGAACTATGTCATAGGTGCAATGTGTTTGCCTCTTAAATTATGTAACACTATTTATAAGAAAATTCTAATACTTTAATTTATTTTTGTTACAGGTATGTAATTACTTATGGACCAATTCTCTGATGATGGAGTTTTAGAGAAGGATAGGGCAAGTATTTAACACGATTGTTTCTCATTTAATAGTTAAAAGTTAGAAGCTTGCTAAATGGGCGTGTGGTTCAGTGATCCGTGGGAACCCACTGTGGGTTACAATATTTCGAAACAGAACAAAAATAGTTTTTAGAAATAGCACATACTTACAGTCTAAATTTATAGAACAAGGTTCCTGACATGTTGCCTAAATGTTGCGACACAATCCAATGCATCAACTGATTGATGCACGCAATCTAATTACCACTCTGTATGGTTGTGTTAGAGTTAATTATACGATGACGCCAATCTTCTGGGCAATTATGCCTATGGTTAATTTGTTAAATTGATTTATTCGATTAGCCTTGAGCCAATTAATCGATAACATTCTCATAGATTAGGTTTGAAATTAAACTTAAGTTTGTAATTTTAATGTAAACTACTAAAATAGTTTCAAAAACTAATTTTCAAGGAAGGAATTTTCGATATTCTTACAGCTGTACAAACAATTTGAGTCATATTTATTGCAAAATTCTCAATTTTACTAACATTCGATAAACGGCCGTTTTTACAATGCCTCCAGTTGTTTTTACCAAATATAATGATTACATCACAAATAGCGGAAGAAACTCGACCTCGTCCGAACCTTCGATACATTTAGAGATTATAAAAAAAAATACACGACCTCTGATCAAGTGACATATTATGTCATACTCAAATTAAAACGAAATAGGTACATATATGATATGGACAAAAAAAACTTTAAGATTCTATCTGAGAAAGATCTTCTTTGAATGGAACTCTCTCGATTCTTATACTTAACATCCAAAGCCAACCTAAACCTGCAATCTACAATCATTGCAAAATATTAAGAATCCCGAATTAATCGAAATCCACTTAAAGATGCATGTTTACATTATCAGAACATTAATATAGTACTTAACGATATGTCGTTACTTGTTTATCTACAAGTATTTGTGGAACATGTTCTATCAAATATTGTTATTGAGGTCAGGAGTAAAGCAGATAAGCTAGTTTATTCAATTAATCATTACCCTACTACTAATGATCTAGGAAATTGTTAGTGATTGACGATGAACTCTTAAATGGTTGTTTGCAAAGACGAGAATCGATTAACGATAGTAAAATTGTACGAATAGATGAATGGAGTGAATGGATTTGTAGATGACAAAAGTGGTTTAAATTAACGATTTTATAATGTAGTAGAAATATTGATAAAGAAAGAGGCAACACGCTTGAAAAAAAGGATTATATGATTTGAAAAATACCTAATGTCTTATTTTACGACCAAAAGTAACTATTTACCAAATTTTATATATTTTTATACATTAGGTACCTAGGTACTTATTCGAATTTGTAGATCGTAATGAAATTCATTATTATTGTTTATCATGAATAACTTGTTTGTATAAGAAATCAGGTTCATTGAACCGTTGAAGTCGCGTGATTTGGTAAGCATCCAGACAAGATTCAGCCGGTCCTTACCGATAGAAAACTAAACTATGTGAATACCACGAGGTACTTACTTATAAATAATTCATACAAAACAATATTTAATAATGCAACTCATAACAGATTCAGTCTCGACAAGTGGGTGGCTGCCGGCGTGCCATGCGCCGGCGCCGACCCACCTGCCTACTTGTAGTAAGATTTATGGGATCGGGAGCTGCACCAAAGTACATGGACTACTTGAAAGTGGAGTCTTTTACGATTGTAGTTGCCAAGATTCTTGCTAAGTGTTGCTAGAGCTGAATATGATACGATGACACTTTAAGGGAAGTGCATAACTATAGCAACAAAATTAACAACTGTCATATATTTAATTATGACGTAAAAAGGAATTCTTAGTTAATTAATTCCAACTGCCAATCAACGATGATTGACGAATATTAAAATAATAACATAATCAACCGCTCAAAATATAAATCAACTTATGTAGTAACACCAATGGAATGACGTTTCTAAATAACCAAACCAACTAACATGTTGATTTAATCTATAAAAAATTCAACGATTTGGCAAACTTTCGACATGTTTCTTGTTACGTAGCCACAGCGCAGATACGGGTCAGAAGTCATGTTATGAAACTAATGTCGATTGACGATTTCTTTGTGGAAAGTCTTGATCTTGAACCTGTATGTTGCGCTGGAGTGGAATCGTAACCACCTGTCAATTTTATTCTTCATGTCGATAGCTTTCGCGGTGCCTGCCGACCGGAAACCGGCCATAAACGTTCGCGAATGAAAGGTGAATGTCAAGATTCGTTTTGCATCTAATGGAACCGTAAATCGATGTTTGGTTTCGTTTATTTGTAAATACGATTCGTGATTGCTTGGTTTGCCGCTTGCAACTTGCTTACCTAGCTTAATTGTGATTGGTTCTGATTTATGAAGCTGTTTTTTTCGCTGCTCTGGGTTATATAAATTTTAAACTGCATACAGAATTATGCGTGCATGTTTCTAAAAAGCGGTGTTATTAATTCCGTCTATGTGGTCTTAGATAACTTTATTGAGATTATGCAGCAAATTCCAAAATGGTATGGAACGTGATACTCAGAATTAAAAAAACAATCTAGTCGGGTCGAAAAGTGTTATTTTCAGTAGTGACATAATATAAAAAGTTATGTAGCTATTGTGTAACGATTTGTGCGAAGGATGTAGGCTGCCAGTCTCAGTAAACGAGCTTTTAATGCTTGCATCGGAAGTGCGGATTAGAAAATTGCGCTTGCGCATCACGGACGCAGCCACTTTCACTGACATTGAAATACTGTTTATTGCACTAAAAGCTGGCATTTAACTATTGTAATTTTAATTGTAAGATACAATAAATAGTTCGAGAATAGATTGTTTGAAATTTTACTTTCTTACTGTATAGATTGTCTTTTGGTTTGATCAAAATTTTTGTTGTTTAGATTTCATCATATCATTTTATTTGGAATAAATTGTGGTGAGCTTGACATGAACATGCTCCAAATAGATTCAGCCATATTTTTATTTTATCCACAATGCTTGTTATCCCTATGTTCATTCTTTTAAATCTTTCTTATCTTCAATGATCATTAAACTCTAGTCCGTAGATAGTATTGAACTAGAAGTCACCACAATTAATAATTTTATTTATAAAGCTGTGTAATAAATAACCCAATAAATGCAATCACTTCATATTTGCTTAAACTCTAAACATCCGATTATATTAACAGCAACATACATTATTAATATTGCTTCAACTATGGAAGTACATAGTGCAATGTTCATATTGACTAATCCAGGGTATTGTTCTAAGCGGTAGAATAGGAAACTATTTGTTGCTACCAGTTCATTGTATTGTTTTTAATTTCTAGTACCTATGCGTGTGGTAGAAATTCCATAGGTTTCTGAAAGGCATGTTAATATGTGACGTAACTTTTTTGGTTCGATATTAAGTTCTTATACCAGCAACATTGATCAAATTGCTTAGTTTTAAATTAGTTTGTACCCCGACAATGTGGTATAAAAAATAACTCAAAATACACATATGAATTTGAATGTGGATTCATTAGAAGGATATACGGAAAGAGGACGACCAAAAAGAGATGGGTGGATTGCATGAAACATGATATCTGTAACAAAGGAGTGAATACAGTACCCCAAATAATTGGGAACAGGGTAGGCAGCATTATGATAATTCAACATCTTATATCATGTTTATTTTAACACAAATAATAGTTTTGTGTTAGTCACGTATGCTTTGTTAAAATTATGTTGATACGAAGACAACCAACGCGCGTTAATAAATACATACAATTGCAAAACGGCCAAGAATTTTAAAGTACTAAAAGTGGAATTGTAAGAAGCAATGCATTTTAAGATGCCGACCAAATGAAGAAAAACGTAAACAATGCAATAGAAAAATACACTGAGATTAAGTTAATAGGATTATATTCTGTAAGGCACATGCAATGGCATGTAGTAAGCATTGCAAACCGTCCATTGTGAACAGCCACTCCGTCGCTAACATGTATCCGTACGATCTGGTCTATGCAAAATTATAGCATTATACCCTGGTGGTTGCGCAATCGCAGCGTTTGGATCGCGATGCTCAAAGAATGGGTCGAGGTGAGACCGAGCTTGTTTTGGTATTTAGTTGCTATGCTGTTGGAAAAGTGTAGCCAATTTTTGGTGTACGAAATGACTGGAAAGTTGGTGCTTGTGTTTTGTAGTTTCTTATATTATGTTAAGTGACATTACGTGATTTTGGATTGTTGACTAAAGGACAGTTTTGGAAATTTAAGGATTGTTATTACGGGTTGGAGAGTTTTCACGAATTCCCAATATAAAATTGGCATGATTTTGTATGGTTGACTTACCTGGAGGTTCTTAATAACACGCAAATGACAAATACAAATACAGAACACAAAGTCAATTTGCCCTTTCCGTTTGAAACGTATTACATAACGTGGAAAGTATTTCCAGACAAGTAATACACCATGGCGTATTGCGATCATATAACGCACCCAAGTATTATCATAGCCTTGTAATTTTCAACGGCAACTTTGTTATGGCGCAATTAAACCGATTAGCACAAGTTCAAGCTATGAGAAATATGGATGGCTGATGAAAATGGATGAGAATCTCCAAAAGTTTTGGGTAAAGACAGTAAAGATGTTAGAATCATTTATGTAAATTTTAACGTGGAAGAGATTTCTACTCAATGAAGGTAGCAAAATAAAGATGTTTCCATAAATGATACTACAAGAATTATTGCAGATCTAAACTGATGAAATATAGATGCTAATTTGTAAAATAACATAATAGACATGAATATTATAGAAGTTGTAACAGAACGGCAACAGCAAATATGTCGCCAGTGCATTTTGGTTCATGACATGTTTAACATAAATTTGCATTCAAGCACGCCATTCACTCTAAAGTTAAAATATGTTACAATGATTATGATGAATTGATTTGCTTAATTGGTGCATACCATGATACAAATTATAATGCATAAATATTAAGTGATCGTGCAAGTGCAAAAGGATATGCCACTAGGCACTTAGTAAGACATAAATTCTAGACATTTTATGAGTTCTTTCACTCCACGTTATAACTTTAAATGTCAGATAAATAAAGATTTAAAAGCGAGTTGGCAGTGGCATATAAAATAGGCTGTCGTCAAAGGACAATTTATTATCTACGGAGAAAGTTGATAAGGTTCAATTCTACTTCTGTAGCTCCAATCTTGTACATCATTCATAACTTTGAAGAGTATCAATGCCAATTCTTTTTAAAATTAAACGTCTTTAAATTGTTAGACTCTGCCATCCATTTATCAGACTAAAACTCACTTCTTCGTCAAATCACTTCACAGATAATCACTGCTTTAACATCATTAAAGTTCAAAGGTAAAGTAATAACAACAGCACAGATTGATAATGTCATGACAGTAACGCACCTTAATGGAGCTCGTCTCAATTCGGTTGACCTTAATTGCAAGAGTCCACAAGATATGCCTCCAATACGAACCCATTCTCGATGACTTAACGACTTAATCATGTAATGTGTACTCGCAAATTGTCCGTAATGTTGGTTTTATTACCGCAAAAAATACTTATTAAGCAACAGCTAACGGATCGTTGACTGCTTCGGAACAATGATAAAGGTTTAAACCAGTTCTTTGTACTAAGAAATTACTAACAGTGATCTAACTCTAGCGTAATGTTGTAATTTGTAGGAGTAATGCTTCAGCTTAACTTTTATAGTCGTATGTTTGCGTTATGATTACTGAGAATATTCTACATGCGTCAATTTCTACACCAATTTTGTTATATTCCTTAAATTGCTGTTGAACAGTTTCTTCTAATATAATGCCATCGAAAAGTTAAGTCATGTCCAATGTAAAGTGGGTTGAATCAGTAGCATCTTATGGATCAATTGAGGATACAGCATTCTTCAATTCCAGCGCTTCAATTCCAATTACTGAACAAATTATATTAGACAGAACGAGATTGTAACGTAATCAAGTATCGATTTAACATAGCACGTTACGTTGCTACATGATATGGAATGGCAGTTTTAGTTACATTTCATATTTGATCGCACCCTAATTGCCATCCGTAACAGACACATGTTAACCACAAAGATGGCCGGTTATATAACCACTTACAGTATTTAACATCATGCCAACATCGTGTCTTTCGTCGATTTGGTGTATGAAAATTGCGTGCGTCGTCAAGCAATCCGTATGCGACCGTTATTGTTGTTTCCTTCTTGCAATGGACAAATTGCTGGCGGACGCCATTTCTGTGAGGCAAAATTGCCCGTTAACGGGCCGTTCGCCAGATTTATTCGCCTACATTCGGTTTAAGAACGCTGTTCACGCTGCGACATTCCTTTAAATCAGCACGGCGACGACCGGAACGACTTGCAGTTTGTCGCCGCTGCGGCTTTGTTGCGATTTTCGTTCTTCATTTTAGCACCACGCTGACAGATTAACGGGAGCGGTAGTCTTATGTTAACGCTAGAAACTAATGAACTACAAGGTATTTGTTAATTGGTGTTTAGTTGGCTAGTAAGACTTGATTATGTTGTTTCTCGGCATTAAATTGAGATTAAGGTAATTGATCATATTATAAACCAACGTGAAGCAGGAAGCAGTTCAAGTTGTGCAGATGGTTTATCATTTTATTAATAAAGCATTGCAAGAGATGTTTAACGAAGTAATAACATTTTGCGATTTAATTGCTAATTGGAAAAGACAAGACACTTTCCACGGACAATGAATGGTTCTCTTTAGCCATTCGCTAACTGACGGCGAGGTTTATGGTAGAGCTAACGATCGCACGCCGTAACGCGATATTCGAGGTGTGAACTTACGAGGCGATCCTTAGAAATTCGCTTATTATTAGTACGTAGAACCGTTAACTAACGTAACCTGGACGTGACGAACCGGCTTTAATAGGAGTTATTATTTCGAGAGCAAAATAGGTACTCTCTATTGTGTTAGAAACTAGAGATTTTATTTTGACTAAGAAGTTGACGAAACTTAAAGTGCTACCGTAAGATTACCTATTCTAGTACCTACTGGACTAAGAATATTATTGCATCATTGGTTGGTTTGTCAATTAGGTACTCTGGAGTTGAATTCGCGCTTTCAAAATTATATAAATCTTAAAAAAATAGTCTTTGCCAATTTTAGCTTTTAACTCACAAATACAAATATAACTCATCTTCATTGCTCGGCTATCAAGCAAGTCTCGGCCATTACGGATAGCTGGCGTGCGCTCGCGCAGGCTCGAGCTCGATCGGTGGTGGTCGACAATGGAGCGGGCGGCGCCGGGCGTGCCGCGATGCCCACAGCATCCTTAGATAACGTGCACTCTGGCGTTATACAGCCTGTTTGTTTGATATACGTATTAGTTATGGTTAGTTATGGGTCTGGTAGTATTAGCTTTGTTTTCAACACTCGGCTTTACTCGTATAAACTTCGTTGTTTCCTATATTCTCTTTTATCTGTCTGCTTTGTTCATAATAATTAATTCAGAGCAAATGCTTTTTCTTTTCTTTTTATTTTTGCTTGTTTTCAGCCATAAGCGCTAGCATTTCGGCATTGTGTTTTATCTCGTATCGAAGTGTTTTTGCTATTTAATCCTATAATTTAAAACATTGTGAAGGTGGCAAAGCCTCTTTTTAAATTATAAATAGGTAAACCTGAATATGCTGATAGACCAAATCAACAACATTCGACCTGCCAAAAGCTATTTCGATTAAGAATTCCTTAGCATACAAAATATGAAAGCAGCGCTCCCTGTATCGTCAGGTCGGTGGCGTGCGCCGGCGCCGAGTCCTCTAATAATAGTCGCATTCCATTCCCTCGCCCTGGAAGGGCTCACCTCGCGATGCGCACCTGCCGCACTTTCCTTTTTCATTCGCAAACGCTTTCCCTTCTCTAGTATTAATATAATTGCTTCAAAAATTACCTGAGACTAAAATCTGAGGTACTTGGTGATTTCATCAGAATCTCTCTTATACTAGAATTTACAATACCAATGAGGTTGGGAGTACTTGGTACTGGAACAAAAGGCGATTTAGCTATCCATCTTCACCGTCAACATCTTTACAAAGCTCTGGCCGTTGTAAAATAACAATTGTCTAACAATGTACAACGAAAAGCAAGGGCAACGTTTCTAGAAGTGAGGGCGATGTATCTGGACCTATTAGGGCGTTCAGGGACCGTGGCAAGGCATTGGCGCGGAACCGTCACACGCAAGGCAAGCTAGGGCGCAGGCGTATGTCTTGCACCTCATGAGAGAATCTACGTATTGAAGTACAGTCTAGTTGTTTAGTTATGAATTATTAAATTCATATTTAAAAGTTTCTTGAACGCAGGTAGCGGTATGTAGGACCGTCGCATATTTTAGAAACCCACACAAAAAGAATTTAAAGGTACCGTTAATACACAATCCTCATCAAGTGCTATGACAGAACCTAGACTGCAACTTTGTTATACCTGGATTCAAAACTTCGACTACAAACTACAATGTTATGTTCTCCTGATATTGTAATCTTTAATACAATTGTAAATTTCTGCAATATTCATAAATAGTTGAGTATTTCCTTATAAGATGATTCACTCTGTTGGAATAAACATGTTTTTATTATAGCAATCATTATTGTCCTTTTATTGTCGGTGGCAATTTATGTTCTTTCAGTTATGTGGTTAGTCCAGAGTGGTCCAGACTTCCTTGGTCGTTTAATTTCTCTAAGTTAAGTGATTGGTCTAGCTATCCCATGAAGACAAATAATACTTCGTTCAGGTTTTCATAACGCTTTAGGGATTAAATTTCCTGCTCTATCGGAATTTAGTATGGTCAATTGTTTAAAATGTTGTTTCGAAAAATAACTACGATTCAATATTGTCTGTGTTGAAAGCTATAGAGTAGAATATTGCGTAAATAGAAGACATCGACGCAAAATATAATCCAGCAAGACTTCAATACAATTGCTCTGTGTGCAATATTTTATATTTGACGTTCAATCTTGTGGTTTTTATATAAATGTGTATGTCTTTTACTACTGGTACTCTGTGACGTTTATTGCAAATAATCTAAGACAAGCATAAATGGTTCTTATCAAAGAGTTAGTAAAAAGAACATAATAAAGAAGTTACTGCTAGCACCATCTGTAATAGCGCGTACAGACTGAGCGTACGAGAGCGGACGAAGAGTTCGGTTGTACTCTTTATACTCACGGTCACACATATTCTCTTTCATTTGTTAGTGTATATCCGCTATCGTATGGTTAATTTGTACACACCATAAAACTATCTATAAAAGTCTTAAAATGGGCGTATTTTAGGTGGTATCTAGAAATGATTGACTTGGATCACCGCGGCTATATGACACGTGTTGCAAAAACACACGCTTTATCGAATGGTACGCTGATCGATTTACACGCTTGTCGTTATCGATTTATCGAATCGACCAGCTATTTATTTCTTGTGGACGTTCACGCAGCGATGTATTAAACAGTGTTTGTTTTTAAAATCTTTTCAATATGACAGACACCGTACGTCGTATGATAAACAAAGGTAAAGTACACTGTTATCATAATTCATACTTGAAATATTTAACGCTTCGTGTGACAGGCACCGCATTCTTCAGATTCTCGCTATCTAAGTATTGAGCAAAGTATTTACAGTGTATACAATTATGTCTTTATGTAACAACTCTTTTAGCTTTGGTTACTAGAATACTTTAGCAGTTTTGCTGTTTTGTGAAGCATCTACAAAATAATTAAAATCATGTATTTTCCACTACGCATCGTGTAAATTTCCATTCTGTTGATATATGTGTTGTTTGTCGGCGTATTAATTAGTTGCGTTGAATATTCACGAGACATTCTTGGCGCGTGCCGGAAGTCTACTTCCGTTCGGCTGCAGGCACCGGGGACCTTTCCAACTTCCAACGGGATTATGTGAGAATTTACTGAAAATTATGGTAATAAAAAATATCATCCATCAATGTTTATAAAAATCCTGTTATTATATTTTATATGTATATTATAAGTTATAATTAATTATTATTTATCCAAAAAACCTGAAGACTTCTGGAAACGCACCTAAGAATACTGTGACAGCACAACTGTTTACTGTCTGTCACCCCCCACATGCAGCCATAACATTGAAGAGATATAGCTATGTGCATCTCGTGTACATGTATGTACTTTCGGTTCTTTACGCTATAATTTATTATTCTTATTTTGAATATTTTTTTGTTACTTTGACAGACACTATATGTCCAATCAGCCTCCGATATAGTGACATAATGTTACTGGGTGCCAATTCGTGTTTTAGAATTACATTAATTCATTCCACGTACTTAACTTTAAAATCTTTATTTTAAATTCAAATCAAGATTATTTGTTTATTACACAAACAGTTGTTGTTTTCCAGTTTTAAATACACAATATTAATATGTGTATAGAGGTCATGCCTCTATGAAATTTTGGTAGAAAAATCGTATTGAAAAATTACACCGCCCTAGAATAGCTGTTTACTTCGCCAAAAAAGGATCATATTATAAACTGATAAAGTAGCAATAAGGAGCTCGCTGCGCACACGCAAATGGCGTTATCTAAACGCGCCAATCGTTAACACTATGTTTGAGAACGCAATTATCACCTGGCTGTACACCTGTCGGTACGTATGCTAATGACGGTGGCAAATCACTAGCGATTTCATTGATATCGTTCCTATAGCTTCCACGGTCACGCGCACACCTTTTTGGGCTACCAGACGATGTGAGGTCCAATTACAGGAAGTCTAATGCCACTTTCGACAAGCAACTAAAACCTTATTTGGGCATCGTTTACGAGATCTTTCTCGGACAGTCACTCATTAAGGTCATTCGGGTTCTGATATCTGCAGCTCATTTCTTTTACTCACCTATTCAATTCATTCACCGAAGACAAAAGGTGACGTTGCTCAAAATATAAGAAAACGATATTCGTCTCTTTTGATCGAATCTTAACTCCGGTTGCGAATCCGATGGCTCATTTTAATACGCGTTTGTGGATTAATCTTTCGTATGTCACCGTCAAAGGTCGAACGTTTATGGATATGCTTAATTAAAGCTAGCTCGCGCCGACGATATTCGGGTACGATTTCCTCGTAAAATGATTTGATTTACGCATCGCAGGTATCCTTGGCCGATGAGGTGTTAACCCGCGACCTTCCACAAAAGGCATCGCGTGATGATTCACCAATATCTGCGTTGTTTTTGAGTTATAATAGATGCTGGCCATATGCGGGCTGAACGCGGGCGGTGCTTTGTTTGGGCAATCAGTCAACGACCGGGTCCGCGGTTTCCCGACGCATTCCTAAAACGTTCGTCACGGGCAGATTCATGCAAATGATATGCGAAGCCGTTAGAAGTAAGCTCGCGCTTGCACGCCTTTATCAAAAACGCGCTTTCGTCAGATTGTTCAGGCGAATTTCACCTTTCGAAAATCTCAGCGTCCTCTTTAATGCCATGAAATATAATCCTCGCTCGCAAACAAGTTCCCCAGAATTAATTAAGATGTTTCCATAAAAAATATTGCGCTATTATAAATTTCTACGGAAAATTGATAATGTTCTCACGAACGGGCACTCGATGCGTTAATTGGTGCGCAATCCGCATTCTAAGCGAATTAATGTCTTTACGTGAACTCGCTCGCCTGCATCTCAGCTATTTAATTTTTCGCTTGGTTAACATACGACGAGTCGACGGCCGTTTTTTGTGTTTACAAATTAAGGTAATTACTGTAATATCCCTGTCACAACCTTTTAAGTTCAACGTACGCATTATGCGTTTCGACTCGGCTTTCAGGCGGCGATTGGATTTTGGTTCTTATTCCATACCGTTTAAGGTGATTGCCCAATATTTTGATTATTTGCATGAAATATTATTGTAGTGCGCCCTTGAACGTTCAGTTCCGGGCTATTTTAATGTCGTTTAAATTAAAATACGCAACGTTTTCTGTCCGATATAATTACGCGGAGCGAAGTCGCAAATCACGATATCAATGCACCACTGTTTATTGCAAGTAAACAACAGAATTTTATTGCTTTTGGACTAATTTGGTTGTAGGAAACGTTTTAATGAAGTAAATCTGGAATACTCAACTGTAGATATCCCGGGGTGACGCGATCGCACCTCTGTATTTCATTCCATATTTACAACTTCCTAAGCAGTATCCACCAATAAAATTACGGGTATTAGCTATGAGATTATCTGAACGGAAACACGCCTCATATCGGCTCGCTGGACATATTTATGACTGGTTTATTCTGAGGTTGTTTGGTGTTTCCATAGACTCGAAGGCTCGTAGTCGTTCAAACAACGCTATATGCCGTATGTGATGGTGCGATCGCATGTAATCTGCCATCTTGTGGCGTGGCTATCTCGCGCCGAGACGCTAGTATCAGATACCATGTTCCTCTCGTACACGAGTAATAATCTTTTATGCGACGCGATGAAGTTATTTATCCGACGATTGGCATATCGACATCTGCTATCTGCTGTAGTTGCGCGCTTCGGGCGTCGTGTACTTGATGGGACTTCATTTAAATATCGCATATTAATCTTGAATTAGCTCGTTGAGCACAAACCTATGACACGAGGCATCTTGAATCTGATACCTCAACTCATGATAGGTAGATTAGCTTCAAGAACCTTTAACATTGTGAAAAAGTAAAAGACTGCTGTTATATAAATACAATTATTAACCTTAACCTAAACTCCACTGTATACAATATGCGATTAAAACCTCATTGCGTAAATCTTTTGACTCGTGCACAGAATAATGCATGTCATAGGTGAGGGTCTCGGTGCCCAAGTTCAGATAACAATGTCGTATTGATGTTCAAGTGTTGACTACTCTTGGTCTTGACCCCGGCAGGGGACAACGTCACCGTCGGCGCCTCGGCCGCACTCGTCGCACATCGTAATGCGATTACAATGGTGCCTGATTCGCAAATTGGTAATGACTAGTGAGTGACCCACATCGGCAACCGGTAGGTGACTCGGCGGGACCACCGAATCTTCGCCAATTGTCAATAAGAACGTCTCACACATAATCGTGTGACAAAATATGCGCGCTCTCGATTCGCTCGATGCGATTTAGCAATCCCGTTACCTGGTCTTTGATTGAATCTCGTACCGTTTTCGATTATTCTGTTTCGGTGCGTAATGCCAGGTTGCACAATTGGATCGGTGTGTAATTAAGGGTCATTGTTTGTAACGGAACGGGTTCGGGTGTGAGATGAATTCCACTAGTCCGGGTGTTGTGGGCATTGTTGGTGAGGTCGTTTACATTGGCCAAGCACCAGTGCGCGACGTTGACGCCCCAAACGAGCTACCGAAAACATACGCCACCGGTAAAAGTTACGATCCTTGGTTCGAAAGCACTTTTATTGTTTCAATAACCGAGCTCATTTCAAAATAACACTCAAGTATTACATGTTTGTAGTCGTATGCTGAGGTAGCCTTTGAAAGTGCTCGCCTTGACACAATACGTTATATACTTCAGGCGAGGTTTGTTACAGCGTATTGGTGTTTATGCGTCCATATGTAAGTGTGGGCTCTTTTTATGTCTCCCGTTCACAATGATAACTTTTTTTATGCGCACTCCAAAATGGCAATGTGCGAACACTTAACAGTTTTATTCTTAGATGCATAAAAGTGGTGTGTTGCAGTGTCGCGATGATTAATCAAGGATGCAATATGAGCTGTGCGGTTAATATAGTTGTTTGTATTCTGGACACGCGTCGGCCGTCCGTCATTTCGCCAGGCTCTTCCTAGAAAGCGAAGTGGCCCACTTAATGCTAAGAACTTAGTCCCTTACCGGATATAACATTCACGTCATACTAACTGTTCATTTTCACTTTTTTGATTCTCAACACGGTTTTATAATATTTGTTTACTATTTACATTACAAATTGTGAAAAAAGTGACGCTCTATTTGCTGTAGAGTATGAGTAAGGCCTAATTTATTGTTAGCACTGTGCTGACAATAAATTAGGCGTGGGATGCTACTTAATTATCTTATCAGTGTGTAGCTAGACAATGCACCCGCTGAGATGCGCCGGCGCAAGCCCGCGTTATCGCGACCACCCGCCGCCTCAGGCACCGACGTCGATACAATACTATGGTAATATACACCAAACTCACAGTGAGTTTTGTCTATGTTACCAGTTAGAGTTAGTTAGAGTTGTAGCATCAAAGGTGGTACGCACACAAAGCCTAAAGAAGATATGGCCCTCAAGTGCAGCTTCTAAACACCGCTAAGAGCTTGTTGACAAATGTTCTACTTTTAGTACCCAGCCAGGCGGGTAGGTACCACTAAGTACCCAAGCACCGTGCTATAGTTTCTTTAAGTTGTTTTTTTCAATGAAAACACAAGTTCATTATTGGATGAGCCCACGAACTTCGCCACGGCATTCGACATTACTATATCAGTTACTACACTAGCTATCATCGTATCAACTATTCGTGGATATAATGTTATTGAACTCATTAAAATTCCTCTCCCAAGAGTAGTCTTATCGATCGAACTGCTTGCAGGAATCTCGTCTCCTCGTAATCAGATGAAGGACTAGCTCGCTGCGATGTTCCATGAAGTCGTTAACGATACCGGCGGCGTCATCTAGTCTAATAGCCCGCATGAACATTAAACTATGCAAATTATTGCGTGGATCTATGTCACCTTTTGGACCAGTTACGCTATCACCGCATATACGATTATTTGAAGACTTTAAAATATTATTCTTTTGTGTGTCCATCTTAATTAATATTTTGGTCCCCGCAGACAACCTTAGAGTAATTATTGTACTAACTTGCCATTTCGGCATCGCACTATTCTTTCATATGTTATTTATTGCCGGTGTCGTATTATCATTTCGTGCCGCTCCTAATAATGTCTCATTATGGGAAACTCTCGTTTGTGACCTATAAAATAATTGAATGCTTCGATCTCACGGGCGACTAGGTCTTATCTGGAGCGTAATAAATTTGAGCAGCCGATCGCGATCAAAATGCGGCTAGTGTCTGATTAATGAGTTAACATTTTTTAATTAACGATCTAGCTTCGTCCCCCGGCTATCGAGCGGGATTCGCGGTGTCTGAGCGTGCGCTTCGGCGTCGTACTAAACTTTCGCCCGAGAGTAGCTTAGCTAAATAATAAGCTCTATCTCGAGAGTTAATTGCGTGCTTACTATCTGCATTAGCAATTCCTCGTACGATAATGGCGTCGGGGCGGTCGTGTCGTGATCCGGTGCTTTCCCGTGTTATGCAAGGGCCTTTGTCGCGTTCGGTTCACATGCCACGTCTTTGTACGAATTACGATTGATATCGGTTTTGGAAAATAGCTCTTCTCTCGGTTTAACAATTTTTGTGATAGGTTGCACGAATCGTTTGCGACATCTCCGGCTCGTTCGTTGACGTAATCTCACAGTTTCCACGCTCCGATGACACATTATGTTTTGTGCATTGTTTTGCTTGTGGCGTGTTGCTGCGATTATCGATCGACCTGCTATATTTATGGGCTTAATTAACCGCATCGTCGATGTGTTTGTTTGTTATTGTGTGTGTGTGGGTGGATGCAGTTGTGTGTTGTCTATCAATAATGTGACCCCGGTGTCGGCCGTGCTTACTCTCGCGGAAGTAATGATTGCTCGTCAGCGCCCATTGAAGCTTGACATTAAGCTGGTGAAAACCTCAAGGGCTGAGTGGTTTGCCTGTCGTTTGACCTGAACCCTCGGGCGTCGGCATTAGTGACGAGGGTCGTGGAAACGAGACAGCCATTGTTGAGTTACGAGCAAAATTCCAAACGGCTTTTAGCATAGCACCATTCCATTGGAAGTCTCTGTATTGATGTTTCGAGTATGGACGCTTCGTTAGCGAACCATTGAGTGTCACTCTTGCATACCAACGATATTTCACACATATTATTCCGTGTATTGAATGTTAGTGCTAAAATGTATTTTGAAATAATGCAGCTAGGGAACAATATCGATTTAGCGCATTCAAATGTAAATTCCTCAAGTCTCAACATGCATTGCGATCTTGAAGTATGTGGAATTGTAGATTGAATAAACGTACAAATTGCTTCATTGACATTATCAGCCTTGTTGTTTGGTGTTGTAAACTATTTTTACCAATTAGTACCAACAACTCAGCTTATCTAATCACGAAAACGTGACATGCATAAGAAACAAATCGCGAGATATTGCGCCATAGACCGAATATTATATCTATAGGATTGATGCTATATTATAAAGCCACCTTGAACACTTTGGTGATTATTGCACAAGGTGGTGATTTGTTCTCGCTACCGATTCGTTTCATTCCTAATTCAATTATAGAAACACATGTAAGTGTCATAGGCGGTACTGTAATGAAACTATTGCACGTCCACGCGGTTTCTGCTTGCGTAAACTCCGTCCGGCAATTGTCTATCTTACTTACAGACTTCGTTCTGCACCATGCTTGAGCAACTTCACAGTTTTATTGGATTACATTTATGTTAAGTAACATAACACCTGACCATGTTTTGAATTTGTTTATAGCTCCACTGTAAGATCAGATCGTATCTTAACATTTATCATTAAGATGTTATCTAGTGTGTACGAGTTGCAACCGTCAATTCAATTGTTTATTTTCCTTATTTTCAGGTAAGATCGGTGCAGTGCTTCAACACAGCGCAGAAAACAGTCCAGTCGGCCATTATAAATGTCAGTAAACCATGGTCGCTCGTTAGAAATTCACGGAGGGCGCGAGTGTTCGTGCTCACATCAATATGCGCCCGCGCACCTCACGGACACGATTTGACGAATGAATCACTCCATTTTCTTCGTAGCCAAGTGTTCACGTGACGTCACGATTTCGGTGTCGCACGCGCATCAACCACGAAATAAAATTATGATAATTAAGTTTACATTTCCGCTTGCATAATTGTTTTAATCTTAACTAACTCTTGTGTCTCGTATTCGTATCGTCATGGATTGTTAGGCTTTGACGATGTTATAATCTGTTATTATACGCAGTTACATCCATTATGAAGCCACTTTATTATACACTAGCTTTCCGCCGCGCGGTTTCACTGGCGATCCCCTATTTTTCCCTTTTAGGGGTTGAATTTCTGAAAATACTCAAGGAATATTATTATAAATATTGTAAAATTCCTCCAAATTCAAATATCTCGGTCTACCTGGTCTGTCAGTCAGTCAGTCACGGTATTGTTTTACATCGCTATTAAGTGTTGACATGACATCTAAAATATCAGTCGGTATTGGGAAAACCACAAACTGTAGTGTTATGTCAGCTGCTTCATTATATGGATGACCTACCTAGTGGTTATAATGATATTAAAATCCTTGTATCTATGCGGTGTTTACAATGCATGGTTCGATAATAGATAAACACTATGATGAAATCTCAAACAAAATCTTGACCTAATTCGGCTTGATTAACAACGTATTTAAAAATTTTGAACGGTTTCTAATAATCAACTTTAATTTCCTCCATTGTTACAATATTTACTTACACAAATAAATATGGCACACGGAAGATAATAAACTCTAACGTATAGCAGTATACAACACGCGCAGTGCATTCAATCCTCGTCAGAACGGGACAAAGCTATCGTCCGAGTTGCGGCTCGGCTCCAAGTTTATGGGCAATCGGTCAAATGACGACGGAACCATTTAGTCCCTGATGACTTTTACGACCACCGCTCCGCCATTGTCAACCCTCAGCCTTCGCCTACACTTTGCCGAACAATAGCTAGATACAGCATCCGCTCAGACGCTTTGGTTATAGAAATTGTAAACAAGGTGTTATTGCACCGCAATATTGTCGAGGACCTCTATCTATAGATAAATAATATATAGATAAATCGGCCACGGTGAAAAACGGCCCACTAGAACTAGGAACCGGCACGAAATTGAGATGGAGTAGCGGTCCCACCGCAGGGCTCACTCCACTGGTGTAAGTGGTGTTAGTAAAGTAGGCCGCTGCGATTACAGCGTTTCCTCGACGTTATTAGTCGTCGATAAAGACCGCGGTTTGCGGTGGATGCTTCACACTATTTTGTCACGACGTGTACCGAAGCGCTGCTCTCTGGCAATGTTCAAGTTACACATCCGCGGTTGTCACTCACATTCGAAACGGACACTCGTAACGTGATATAGTCTTCCGAGCGACTCTCTCATTTACCACACAGATAGAAATGCAGAGCGGAACGTTTCCTGGTGTACTCCTGCCGAGTGCTCGTAACGGAGTTTTGTTACTATTGTATTGGACAACACGTGTGCTGCGATTCGGTCGTATTGTAGTTCAGAGGGTAGCCGTTCCGGCGTCGGCTTCTCACAATGGAAGTGAGAGTTGGCTCCCGCGAGTGCGATTTCCGTAGATCGCTATCATTTCTTCGGACCTCCGACATGATCTAAGACTTCCGAGATACGCTGACTCTCACTTGTTAGAGATGTGATGCACTTTAGATATATCGCTGGTCTAAGTAAGTATAGTCTATTCTCGGCATATTTATTAACGTCTTTACTTTTGTCCAATTTGAGTCACTAAACACAAAAGCCTACACAATCTGCTTCTCCGAGAAAATATTATGTGTATAACCTAAATAAAGTTCAAACTTGAAATTCCTGAGTATCAACGTCAGCTCGATCGTGATAAAGAATTTGGCGAGAATATCGAAATTTTATTTGTCAAGAACGTCTCTTACGCCCTCGATGGCAGTACCTAACAATAAGTTGTTTATGGAGCCTACCCGTCCTTCCCCATGTATGGGCTGGTTCGCAATAATGTTTGCTAACAAGACACGTCTTTGCCGTGGGTGACCACCTCGATTATGCCGATTTTTGTTGGAAAACAACGGATGTCACGTTGGAGGTCGCGATAATGATCTTTGCCATAACAGCTACGGAGGTCGTTGCGGCTTCGCAGTTTATTTTCGCAAATATTATTGCCGTATTCAACACAAAATCGATGTATGTTTACTTAAAGGCGTGGTAATATAGACGTGAGTATTATTAAATAAACTATATGACATTTACAGCGGCGCCAGCACATCGGAAGATTGCCTTATATTCGCGAATGTTCAACCTTACAATGTCAATATCTTAATTTTATGTAGTTACCCCTACGATTACTGACATTATTATTAAATCAACCGGTTATGGTTATGGATGTTGAGTTAAATTTATAATTTATTTGTAGACTTTAGTAGGACCGTCGTAATACTTACCATTGAATTAAACATAATCGATTGAGATGATTTCTTTTTACGACTAAAACCTCTAAAATGGATTGAAAATCCATAATTTGCAAAGTCCTTACGTGCTCCGTTCAAGTAAAATGTATCATGAGATGATATTGCTACACAATTATGAGCTTTACATACAGATAATTTCTAGTATCACGATAGGAATACATATATTCATCTGGGCTATTGCGAGATTCCGTGATATTTCAAGTCGGGAGCGCCCGGAGCGGGCTTGCATTACATTAGTGCATGTCGACCACCATGACAGGGATACTACTATACAGCAGAAATTGCACGACTATTTATTGAGGCCTCCTAAAGACTCACGATGCGTGACTGACGTTTGCCATTTATAAGTAATCAGCTCTTGATAGAAACACCAATCGGTCTCTTGTTAATTTTATTAGACTTTCGTGCTTTTGTACGTCTCCGCTCCACGAGAATTGAATCGCGTCGTGAGTATTCGATACATTATACGTTATATCATGTTCTTATTGTTCTAAAGGAACAGTATTAATGTTTGTATTGAAAGTAAAACCTAAAATGTCGAGAGTTCCGTTGAAAATCTTGCATCACTAAATCTTTTCACCAAAAACAATGGTGCTAGCTAACCGGCGATTATTTCCAAGCGTCGGAAATTTGCATTAGCCTGTCTGTTTCGACCCCCTAACCGAAGGCATTGTTTTCCACAATTTGAATGGCTAATAATAACTGAGCCTTCAGCTGCTTTCGTAAGTGGAACGGACTTGAGAAACTTGAAGAGATGTTTACAGTTTTTGGGTGGTTCCGCTGGTTTTGTATATAATACGTTTTTTTAGGTCAAATTCGCAGTAGTTGTAGAACCTTCAAGGTGGTTTGCGCTTAGATGTGGAAATGGTAATTGTGTTAAACGCGTATAATGAACAATTAGTTATTTATCTTTAGCTTGTGAATATTAAATTGCGTACATATTTCTCACGCTTCTGTCAACACTTGTAATAATTTGAAGGGTTGCTTCATGTTGTATTGTATAGTAAAATCCTTCATTATTTACCAGTAGAATCAAATTTTGACACAGCCTACCCTTAAACAATTTTGGTATTCTCAAGATGCTTTCAAATAGTTGCACCAACATTTGCTAAAGCGTACTTAGTTGCAAGTACAAGAGGCATCGAGTACTATGAACTTGCACATTTGCCCTCACACACACGAATGCACTTGGAAGGGAGCGGGGCCTGTCAGTGACCCTCGGCGGCGCGGTCCGGCGCCCATTAATTATTCTATTACAGCAATGGCACTCGTGATCGCTGCGCGGGCGCACGGCTTTGATCCGAACATGCGCTTCAATTCAGTGCATTAGTCTTCACACGGGTTGCACAAAACTTATTTTTTAGTCGTTGTTACATGACAGGTGATGTTGCCAGTTGTTTTTATGGAGAACTTGTAAATTCCAGGAGGCTATTATATTCAGTGTAACTTGGGGAGGCGTACAGTGCGTTTTATGGATGCCAGTAACATCTTCCCCTATAATCTCTGATATTGTTGTTCATTACCATCGCAACTTGTTTCTCACGATGGCTTGCTTTGAGTTCCTATCGTGAGATTTGTTTCTTTGTAACTTACGGCCATTGCTTCAGTAACGATTCGTGCATTTTTAGGGCATATAAGATTTGCTGACTACCTGTTGGTTACATTATTCTCAGTAGGTTTCCAGAATTCGTGGTACCATCCCGTGAAGTCATCGCATTTTATCTATCTTACCGTTCCAATTACGCATAATTAGCTTGAATTCAATAAAATAATGTGTATAATCACACTAATGACACTTGAATGATTCCGCACGTGACCCCACTTGATGTAGTATGTATGTACAGCATGCACTCTTGACTCATAATGCAAACGAGTGGAGTGGCTTCGCATAGAAACTTTTGCTGGTGGCATTAAGATAAATTCTTTTTTTATCTATTTTTCTATTTTTTCGATATTCATTGCCCTCAGATCTATGTAATTTCGAAGATTATGAGACCCCTAAGTAATTGCAATTACCTATTCAAAATCTGGCCCTGGTTTCGAAAATTACTTCTCATGTCATATCATCGATTCTCAGAGAATCGCTGGTCGCTCACAATCGCACCGAATACCACATTAAGGTGAAAGGCAGCTGGCGTCGTGATCTGCGTGTTCCTCCCGCGGATTGCGCACGCGCACGCCCTAATTCAACTAAGTGGCTGGCTCGCTGACGAATGGGGATCAATTTTAGTTGAAGATAAAAACACTTTATTGCCCATTAATCCGAATCATTGGTATAATCATCAATTTGTTATTGATAATAAAGGAGGTCGTTGCGGCCCATTTGCCGAATAATTTCGGTTGATTGTAAATACAGCTGTGCGAATTAGGCGACCATTAAATTTTTAGGCGTTTGTTTTGAATGGACCATGTCCTTATTCGGGTGGGTAGCCTGAAAGGCATAAACAACTCTGACATTGGCAATACGGCCGCAAGTATTTATTTAATTAATCGATTATTTACAGTGCGAATAAAAATTCAAGTGATTATACAATATCGATAAAAGCTTTAATTAACTTGTTCTAATTTCTATGTTCAATCTATACATTAATTTAATCGCATTATGTCCTTTATTTGTATACTGTATTTTATAAATCAGGAAAAATAGCCACAGAGTTAAAAGATACAAACAAAATAATGAACATCTTTCTCGAGAATATTAATAGAACAATTTGTAATGAGATTCTTACTGGGCGCACTAAACACTATAGAGGCTCATTAATCGAGCGGTTATTGCAGTGCGTATGCGCATTAGGCATATTGCGAATTGCAATGGATCAGCATCTAATTGTCTTAATGAGCCGCATCCTCCTCGCCGGCGCCGGCGTATGTGATGCATATTTGAATATATTTACAATATACAATTTACTGTGTTATTATATATTGCCTATAAAAATCTCGCTGTAGCTGTAGGGCTCTTATGCCAAACCCTTCTCGGAGTGAGAGTAGAAACACAAAACGACTGCTTATTAAGGTAGTGCTGTTTGGTGCAGACTAAGACAATTTAATGACGTATTTATTTTTTCATTAAATTGACTTGCGTTAAGCCACAAACTCACCCATTAAGAGCGCTGACGAAGCCGAAGATGATGCTTGCCTACAATAGCTTATAGACAACCATCAAAATAAGCAATTTCACTAAAAACAATAAAAAACACTGCCACAAATCTTACGAGATACCAAAATATATGAATGCTTATGCATGCAACTTTGACACAACAAAGGCCAAACTCACTATAAACTTATCTTCAGGTACGTTTACTAATAAAATATATATAAAGACCCTAATCATGAGTTACAATAAAATTTCATTACTATGCGGACAGCTGCAAAAATAATTTTGGAACGAGATCAATGCCCATTGGGATGTGAATAAAAACCGAAATAACTTAGCCAGTCTCGCGTCTTGGATATCTATCCAAAGATCCGCCTGCTTGTTTCATACCTTGCTATAGAAAAGAGAAAAAAACCGGCCAAGTGCGAGTCGGACTCGCGCACTGAGGGTTCCGTACAAACTTCGTCCATCGTTCGCCCATCACGGGAAATGCACAATTTTATTTATTTACCTTATTTGAGGTTGGTGCCAATTAAGCTAGACCTCTAAATTGTATCAGCGCCCATACAACTCAGAGGTCTTTATTAATTGGCGTAACTATGTATGTATGGGGACACCCTTTAATTTTCAACTTTTTTTTATATTTTAGAATTCTGCCTTTATTTGTGCTGTAAGACCTTGCTTTTTGCCAAATTTCGTGATTCTAGGTCAACGGGAACTACCACAAAACAAATAAAAGGGCAAAAAAATCGCGTTTGTTGTATGGGCCCCCCTTAAATATTTATTTTATTTTGTTTTTAGTATTTGTTTAGTATAGTTTATTAGCGGCAACAGAAATACATAATTTGTGAAAATTTCAACTGTCTAGCTATAGCGGTTTTTGAGATACAGCCTGGAGACAGACAGACGGACGGACGGACAGACAGCGAAGTCTTAGTAACAGGGTCCCGTTTTTACTCTTTGGGTACGGAACCCTAAAAAACGATCTTGCAAAGACATTATTTTGGGGGAAATATGGCTGATATTATATCAAAAATCATCAGTGAGATTGTTAAACACAATTTTATCCGCAGTAAAAAAGTTTTTCAGTTTTTCAACGTACGTTGAATTCGAGATCGATGTCAAAAACGCAAGAATTTAGCCCCTATTTGGAAGGTAACTGGTTGTTGATAAGAGTAACGGCAATAAATGGAGCACCAAAAACCAGCACGGTACAAAATGTAAGAAATATTCTATCCGTTTTAATCGCCATTTTATGAAGCCCTACATCTGGTTGAATAACTTACTTTCAAACTTGTAGGTAATATTGAAATATTATATTTAAGATGTTTTGAAATATCATCTTGTAATTTGAAAACGTTTCTATTTGCTACCGTAGCTTGCGGTCTAGCTTCTGAAATTCAATCACTGATGCAATATGGTATTGGATTTAGTTATCGGAAAATTTCGTAGCTAAGCAATCGAATTTTGTAAGAAATGCGATGAAGGCAGAATATTGGAAGACGGGATGAATCGTGACAGGATGTGTACAAAAAATAAAGATTTTTAGATATTTAGGAATTGATTTAATTTTAGAATATTTTACTAATCAAAGAAAAACAAACAAATCAAACAAATTACTAACTAACAGTCAAATTACTATGTTTGTAAAATTATCAGTGTCAAAGCTATTTATTCGGTTTAGACCCTAGTAGGGCACTTTTATGAACGTCGAAGCTACTGATGTTACCACCGGTTCGGAAGTCGCCTTCTAATTCTCCTAATATACATATTATTTGTTGAATATTGAACAAAGTAGGTCGTTAATTCTAAATTTTTCGATAGGTGTTAAATGTCACAGGCCTAAGTGCAGCTGTCCTTAAACTAGCGAAGGTGCGCATGCGCAACTCAACACCACCGCACAATAGAATATTTCGCTCGCTATTAGCAAGGTCGACAGATCTATAAATTACTATTATAATACATACTTCTACTATTTACCCCTATGACTGAGCAACATGTTTTTGGTCCCAATAATGGATTAAGCCAGCATATATAGCTCGTTCAGATCTGATTCCACCACATCACTCGCTTCAACCAGTTCTTATTCGGCATTATTTCGGTTAAACCTATCATGTTACATGTCCCCTTTACAGTTCTCATGATTTTACAGACGAAATTAATATTATACTAAATGTAATTTCATTTTAACCGAGTCTAATGGTGAGTTCTGCAACTTTCTCAATATTGTCTGGTGAGTCCTATTAGCGGGATTGACATATGAATGAATGACAGTGGCGGTGGTCGTCGTAGGATTTATTGGATTTGTGCATGTCTTGTAATTAGGCGTGTCAATGTCAATAGGCGATTGTGTGGGTTTCAATAAGAGGACATGCGTTCGCGCAGCTATGTCTAGTTAACGTCTACGCGTGTTTTATTTTATTTACGTTGAGACATAAAAGTACGTATAAGTCTTGTTGATTGTTTTACAATACTTTACATATCTGAAAAACTAAGAATTTTATTCTTGTATTCTAAAAATGGAAATACTATACTGGATTCAAATTATTATACTTGCTTGATTTATAATACCCCCTAGATTGATCATGGGCCATTAATAGTAGGATATATAAATATATAATTAGACCGGATGAAAATTGGATTGGATATACGTCAATAATTGATCTTTTTAGCGTTAAAAACATTTACATCGACAAGTAACAACTTTGGCAACAGTCTCAGGATATTTACTAAAATGCTGTGAAAGAAGTATTCTAGACTTTCTGGAGCTCTTCGCTTCTTCCACAAAGCACGAATTTTGTCTGATGTCAAATGTAAATAGGCATCACGTATCGTCCGCGTCCCACTGACATCGATCTATCTGTCTATCACAAACACTCACTGGCGCTACTGTGTCAAGATCATGCTCTTGCGCACCCAGATTTGCAAGTGACCCGCATCGTAATGTGCTCTTGCTAAACACATGACGATGCTTCCATCACATTTAAATTCTTACATTTACCTGTTCTTAGTTCTCAAGATCAATCTATTTATCAGTTACAAATAATACATTTTCTCCAAACAGCCTAACAGTTCTCTCCATAACAACCCTTTCTATCCATTTCTAGATCAGCGCAAACAAATCATCTAATGATACGAATCGAACGAATTCATCAAACGCTCAAGGCTCATAAGCGCTAATAAATAATGTTTTATAGTTGTCACAAGCAATAACTAGTTCCATATCTCAGTTAGTTCACATGATAACATCTCCAAGATTCAATACTTGAGATCTGAACTGACAATTTCCAATAAGGAAACAGGCAACATCATGTTACGGGGTATTACAATCCTATCTCGTTCAGATGCTATGCCCTTAGCTTTAAAGTGGATCAATATACCAGCTCATGGTACAAAGATACATGGACACCTTCTTTATTGCTCACCTGTGGAGATATTTAACTGTAATCTACAGTTAATATTATGTTGCTTCGGTATTTTTGATACGAGTTCATGGTATGTGAGATGCGGGTTGTCTAACATCATTTCTGTTCTAGATTCTTAATTTGCATGTCTGTATCGGAATGCAAAAGCTAAATATTAACTGTTGTACATATTTCGTTTCATCTGTTTGAATAATGATATGGTAATACGTTTCGTTTTGTATAACAGAAATACGTCTGCCAATCATTGTGTTTCAGGATCTATTGACGGCATAAAGGTATGAATCAGAATGATTTGCTTTTGTTACATGAGTTTCTGTGTAGTAACAGATTGCTTTATTGTTAAGCGATTCTGTGTCTGCCGTTGTCAGTTTAAATTTGAATTTGATAGGTGAATCTTGAACGGTGCTTGCCTATCGGATTCCACGGCAAGTCGATGAGTCACCGAGGTTACTGTACGTTGGGGCGTGCCTCCTTGTCGCTCCGGTCACATTTTAGCAAACATGAACACAAATCACGCAGGCGACCGTTGTGTTTGACTACGAATCACTTAAAACAACACTGTCCTGTTACCAACTCGCCTAACTATGCGCCCCGAAGCTGTTGCTAACTTGCATGAACCGCCTGATATTGTTTACACAGTTGCAGAGAAGTTTTTATTGTCTCCCTAACTTATTGATAACAAAATTCCACAGCTCCGAACAATGGTCTAGTTGACAATTCTATGTTGTTACTCATAGGTCGAGGTGTTAATGTGGTGCACCTTTTATTGTAGTTTCTATAGTATCGTATACATTTGTGTTAATGAGTCCTAACCATTTAGCGATATCTTACGACCTCGGAAAAAGGAGTGTAGATATAACAGTTAGCAGACCAAGGTGATAAGTGCGCGCTCGCAAAACTCTTTCACCGTCGTTGTGACACGCTCATTTGCAAACTTTTTCATCTCAGTCTACCGAAACCGATGGGGCTATTTTTAACTTTCATTCTTCAGACACAATGGCGTCTCCGGGCATGTCTATTTATTATTTGCATTGTGATTTCGATACTGTAGCATACTGCAGTTCTAAATACTGGGTATTTTACAAAAGTGCGAAGCACGCACGTCCCAACAAAAGAGCATTGTCGCATATTTGTCGCGAGTCGTTCCCACGCCGGTCAGGTTGCCGTCGAACCTCGAACCGATCACACCCAGAGACCATTGTTTTCTTACGTAGCGTATTGTGCCTACCAAGTTCAATATTTCCTCCATACTACTAAGCGATGATGGATTACTGATAGCGAAAGGAGGATTTGACTTCCATCTAATAATCTAATAATCGTCCATCGCCCACTGATTTGCGAAAAAGCGATAAGAGAAGTAATTTGGCGTGACCCAAATACGAACGTGCGATACACTCGCCGATACGGCGCGGGCTATTGCGATGTCAGATAAATCTGTGTGCGTTGCCGTAATTGTAACACAATATAATATTAATTTGGAGCACGCCAACGCCGTGAGAGCGCGAGTGGGCGATCCGGGGTACTTGGGGGCTATTCGGCTCTTACGACATCGTGTTGTCGATACGATCTTATGCAAATCACACATACTCGGACGCTGTCCAAAGTCAATTGAGATCGTGTTACACCTTATTTATAACGTATACATACTCTATATCTTATTTCGATAAAACAACATTTTTAAAACGATATCGCTTCGAGACGTCCAAATCTATGATTAGAAATATTAAGGTGTTAAACGCCGCAATGTTCCATGATCCGTAAATCGTCGGATACAAGTTTCACGTTGTTCAAGAGTTATTCGCTTGCGCAAACCGGTGTCGTGTCTGGAGCTGCCGCAATTGTCTCCACGCATCTAGAGCGACGATCCGCGACATTGCGCTAACGCCTACCAATAGTTTCGCAAACGAACACACTCACGTATAAGGGTATAGGAATCCCGGCGCGTAAGTATATCACTCGATATGTGGCCGAGTCATTTCCTTACCGTAATCGTTTGATTGAAAGCATGTGATTTATGCGATCTCGATAACTGATGTTGCCGGTAAGGGAGGCGCTCTACATAAAGTGCAGCCGTGTGTTGCAATATTTGCACGACTTGCGAGAGGCGTCGCTTATCAGCTCCTCGTGATAACGCGCTGATTGTGCAAACCCTTGCGACACCGTTCCTTACTTGCGGGATTACCTACTCGCGAGTGGGGACTAATTGAAACGTCCGCGTCTTCACAGTGGGCGGCTTCAGTCCGACAGTTTAATTACCTTTGTAAACAACTCGTGAACAACGCGCCTTAGCCGTTGAGCAACGCAACGGTGACCGCGGGAACCTACGCTATAGCTTATGTACCAACATAAACATTGCAATGCACACCATCAATGTTGCTCAGCCTGGCGGCTATTGTTCCTAAAATGTTTAAATATTCAGATTTGGATTGCAACAATCCGAGAAGTTAGCTGCAGCGATAAACGGCGGCGTTGGTCTGTTTAGTTTAGGAGAAGTAGATTTCGTCGAAGCGGAAAGAAAAGGAAGTCGTCGATGCGTTCACTCGTGTTTGTTTACTTTGCTTTCAGTAGGTATGTGGCGACGGGTTAGCGCGATTCCCACTCGGATATTAAAGAACTGTCAAAGAGGCTCGCGGTCGATTGAGACATCGTGTTCCGTTGCGTGCGTACGCGCACCCCGGGTGAGGCGAGCATGCACGCGTGCAATTATATCTGCGCAGCGCGACGTCGCCCTACGGTGACCCCTCTTAATGTCACCGGCTAGAGGCCGAGCCAAATATAAATAAGTGAACACTTTTCGTAACTCACCTATGAGGTGCAGACCTCAGGGTCCGACGACTCGAAGTGCCATTTCCGGGAAGTAACACTTCATTATTAACGTTTTATATTTGCGTTAATTAACAGCTATATTTCCATGTAAAGGTAGGGTACGATGTTGGTTATTATCTAATAAAAGTTTAGGCTTGGGCAGGGCCTCTATTATCTTTAAGGATATCGGGGCTTAATAGCACCTAAACGATGCAGTGCAGGGGAATATTTTTTTTAATAAAATCACCGTCGGTGTTGTAGGTGATAAAAACACCACTTGAGCGAGAGTATGCGGCACCAGCGCGCGCGCGCAGGCACGTGGGCGACGCCCAACGATCATAATAATAATTGCAGTAGCAACGACAGGTCAAGGATACATAAACACTAAAATGGTGAACAAAGAAACAATCACATTCAATATTCTGTAATTACAAATGTCAAAGTCAAGTTTGACATTGTGCCTACGACAATACGTCAACTTGACAATGGTTCGGCGAAAGGGTAGTTAATGTCGTTAGATTATGATCTAAATAGCAATTAATTGCACATAATCGTATTACAGCAGACAATGGTGAGGCGGTCCAACCACCCGAGGGTATATCAGGGTACATATTATGCTAATAAATGAACTGTCATTTTAATGTAGTCAAAGATGACCTTACGTTCACCGCGAGTGTGTATGCATTGCTCAGGTATCAAACTAAATAGGTATTACGAAGTCGAAATATAGAATTTTAGTAGGTACTCTCATTTTAGTATTGAAATTCCGATAGTTGCTTGCCTTCGATTCGAGCAGGGGTCACGGAATTATTAACTATTTGGTCCTGTCTTGTCCGTTTATTACAATATGAAGCCCTTTGGAATAAATTATTACTTCTATCATTTATGCTAACCTAAAAAGTCCTACAATAACGGTAATAAAAATTTATCAAATAAATGTTCCATCATCAAATATATTTAACTCGAGGAAATGTCAAAGATATAATGTCATGTCACTATAATTCGGAATACTATTAAAACAATGGCAGCCATGCGTATGCGCATGCATGCCCACCGCGCTACGCCCCTGGGTGTGCCTGACAGTTACATGTCTATATTGCGCACTATAATGTCATGTCATGTCACTTCCAGCTATTGAGAGCGACCTTCAGTATCTTTGTCAGATTTAGAATGGTCCTTTGTGCGTCCATCCATTGTTGTTACAGATGCATTTTTTTAAGGATACTCGACCCTGTTAGTTTTCGTGCGAATTTGAAGTTAACAAAGAATATTAGTATTATTATTTCAATGGAACTGTAATAAAAGAACATGGGGAAGATCCGGTAAATATATAAGTTAATGATTTTGAGAATGTTGTGTTTTGAAATGTGTTCCGAATACATGAAAATAAAAGGGATGTTCCTTTCACAACCTGAGCGATAGCGATAGAAGCTCTTTTAAAATTTGGTTCCAATATGTGAAATTGCGACTTATAAAGCTGCAGTCTTTGCCCCTAAGTAGGTTCCTTGCTTTTTGGATGGCAGCTTATCCTTGTCTTCCAAGTCGATCCCGATGCTCTTCGTGATATTGAGACACGTGTTCTATTATTGAGGAGCCACTGCAAATAGGGTTTTCTTAGCGTTGAATGCGCAGTAATTCATTATCTCGACATGCTATAATTTGTACAAGTGTAATAATGTCATACGTTTGTCTATATAAATATTTTACTTTTACATACCTATTTGCTTATATAACACATACGTAACAACTGAAAATATCCACCATAGTCATTTCTGAATAATGTTAAGTAAGGTGTGACACGAGATAGAGGTTGCTATTTGACATAATAAAATTGATGTCGTCTTGGCTCTTAAATTGACAAATAATTGAGACGCATTTCTGCCTAAAAGTTTTCATATTTCAACAAATAAGTAAATAGATTATATGCGTGTAAGCTGAGCTGGGCTTTTGCAACTAAGTGTCTGTTTATAAATGTGGCGACGCGACGATCAGAAATTCAGATAGTGCAATGTTGAATGTCGATATACCTAATTCTGTACATCTAAGCTCGTCTTCGCGAATATTCGATGTCTCTCCTATATTCGTACTTACAAGTTCTAAGTCGTACGACGTGTCGGTTCCGTGCCGTGACCGGGTCAGGCGCGTCCGAGATCCACTCAGTGACTGGCAGACGACTTTTTTATTTTCTACGTTAGTCAATTAGACTTGGAGGCTCTCAGAACTTGAGTTAATTGCGTATTTGTGCGTTTCTTTTATGATGTTTATTTCATTACCTATATTAAATGTTGGTTTGATAAAATAATCTTACAACACAATTCCTGACACTCATGGATTTTTTTGGATTTGGTGACCCATGATCTTATAGAAACAAATCTAGACATAATCTATACTAATATTATAAAGCTGAAGAGTTTGTTTGTTTGGTTGAACGCGCAAATCTCAGGAACTACTGGTTCGAATTGAAATAATCTTTTAGTGTTGGATAGCCCATTTATCGAGGAAGGCTATAGGCTACTTTTTATCCCGCGAAAACATGATGATGTGAGTGCGAGTTGGGTAGAGTGGATGTTATTGGGTCACTGGATTAGTACTAGTGATTATCACTCGTTTTTAAGACTCTTTTGTAATAGTACACACGATAACGGCTTGGATTATGTATGATAAAGCTAGACGAGTTGTAATGGGGTTGAGGTGATTAGGATTCTGTACATAACTTATTTTATTGAAGACCTTAGGCTCGTATTATAGATAGAACGTTGATGAAAACATACGTCAAGTCTTTAGTTAAGGCGTTTTGTGGAACCCTAAAATAGTAAAAGACTTGTTATCTCCATCTAAGATAGCGTGCGACGACATTTGATGGATAGTTTAGATTACGGAAAAAACCGACGCAAGATGGTTGAAATCTTAATTAATCTCTAATTATAGCGGAAATTTCACTCTTGGTATCTTGTCAATTTGTTATTTTAAGTGTCAAGCGCTGATAATGGCCTAGAAGCAGATAATGAGGTCTGAGAAATTGTGGGTAGCCCATTTTAATTTATATTTTCTTTTTAAAGTCGATAAAAATCTTGCTCCAAGATTCTTCACCCACTCACAAAATCTGTCGAATCTCAAAAATACGTGACCCACTATTTTAGTCATTAAAATACCTTTTGCTCTACTCCTACTCAGTTGTTTTCGTCTAGGTGCGCTATCTTGCGATCTGCGCGGGCGCACCGAGCATACATTCGCTACTAATGAACGGTCATCGCGTCCTTGCTTAGCCTCGTAAACGTTTATTGCCGTATCATCTCTCGAAGGAGTCGCACGTGAACGGAATAGCAGGAAAGGAATAGCGAGTAAAAGCTAGAGACAGGGAGGCCTGGAGTAAACTGAAGGAGGCCTATACCCAGACTGGGGTTCCAGCACCAGATAACTAATAAATTACCTAATATTAATTTAAATAAGTTTGCATGTCATTTGTATAAAAGATTCTAGATGGTAATTATAATTTGTTACTATTTTTTATAAGGTGTTGGAAATAAATGGGCTTTATTATTATTATTATTACTAGGAGATACATGATAAATATAATTGAGTTTTTTGTCAAAATGCTTCGGAATGTTAACTTGATTTTCCTGCTTTAGAAGTAGAGCCTTGAAGTAAATATTAAAAATGGAATTTTAGGTTTACCTCATGATTTGTTTGAATAACGTTATCTGATTGAATATAAATGTATTTTGCGCGATGTAAATCTAAAACGAAACATGTAAGTTAGGTAGTTTATTCATAAGCTTTTGGTATAGCTACTGTTACCTAGTGTACTGGGAACTGTTTAGGTTGCGGGCTATTAATTATGCGAAATGTTGTTCATGTTCGGTTAGTAAATTTTCCCATACGAATCTGAAATACTCAAATGCCACAACTTTCATACATGGCTGCTTAACCCATAAACGTACCTTTCTGAGATTACTACAAAAGGCAAAACAAATTAGTATAGGTTCAATTCGCTCACTTCCTAGTTCACGAACGAGATTTCTCCCATAAGACCTATAAACTCGCCGTCCATTGTTCGTTTCGAAACAATATTAATGCTTATTCCCTTTTTTAGTGTTTGGAAACCTTTGCTCTTTGCTGATGGCGTGACATGCGGCCACTTTGTTTAGCTTTGTCAAAAACAAAAGCGATTTAGCACAACAGCTTACTTTAACCTTAACGCGGTTGTTATAAGATGGGTTTTCCGTTGGATGTTGGAGTATTATCAAGCTTCAGAGAGTGTTAGGGCAGAGGGTAGCCCTTTGAACTGGCCACAGGCGTCGGGGGCGGTCGATCGAGGCGAACCCATAAAATGTGCACGGAGCAATAATTCGACCGTTGCCATAGTTCATGTTTCGTCTTGAAACCCAATTCTAAGAAGGCTCGTTGTAAATTTTGCGCTCGCGGCGCGATACAAATATGGAACAACTTTTACTTGTCGACGATTCTGAAATATACAGTTTGTATTGAGGTTATCTTGTTACGAGAGTAGTACTAGTAGCTCGGGAACTTAGCCTGTACTTAATGACTCCATTGTCTATGTATGAGTCTTGGAGTGAGGAGATAAGCAGTGAATAACATGTTGATTACTTTTTCACATTGACGTTTTGTTGAGATATTTATTTGATTTATATGTGTTCCACTTTTAGAAAATTAAAATAAGTAGGATCTTCGGCAATTTTACAATGTCATATTTCTTCTTCTTCCTTATTGCTTCATATACCTATTTCATTGCTAAATATTGTTTTTGGTGTCTATTTCATTTCTAGATCTCATGAACTTTAATTCACCGTTCACCGAGAGGAGTGTATAAAGAGAGACCTGTAGATAGACTCCGAAGTCGCTTATCGCGTTATAAGTGTCGTGTATATTTATTGTACGGGGTTGCACGGGAGATGCGGCAATTTTCAAACACGCTCGTTTCGAAAGTGGATGCCGGATGTGGAATATTAAGCGCACGAGGCGCACGCGCATAAATCTTGCAACTACGAGAGCGAACACCGTGGCGCCCTTGTGTCGCGATGCCTGGAAGTTAGAATACATTCATTGTGGGGATTAATGCATTCATGACGGCACCGTTGGGAATGGCGTCCTGTGACGTCAACGGATCTGCTGTGAATGTGAGTCACTAAAGAACACATTAATATCATATAGCTAACTGTTTAATGCAAGGCCACTTCTGTAAGTTGATCTACAGACACCTTTATCTCTGTAAGATCTCCATATGGTCGTCTTTTCGACTGATAGCTCTAAGCGAACTTACGCTACTACCGAATAATTTAAGAACTAATACATAAGTACATACTTCATACATAGGGACAGTGTTCTTAGGAATTGTTTGACCTTATGACCACGGGTACCTTCCCCTACCATTGCACTTCTCGCTAAGGACGAGGTGATCAGCCTCATTCACTGGAACCAAAATGGTCACGCTCTATGCGATTTCAAGAGTTTCCTACCGCTGATGCCCACCAGGTTGTGGAACAAGCTCCCCGGTGTGGTTTTTCCGAACTTTGAAAGAAAGAATAATATAAAATTTTAAAGAAGATATGAACGGTTTAAAATGAATTGTTCGCTGTACAGTTTATTTCAATATAATTCAATAATCTTTGAAACTTTTTTTTACTAATGAAAGTAATAAGTGACGAAAATACTTCTTATTCAATTTTGACTAAGAGGTTATTTTTAATACCGATATTATTTGACCATAAAATCTGAAACGATACTAAAGATTTCAGAGTTGTTTCCATACTAAAAGTTTTTACTTTTACGTGCTATTTCACCCCTAAATTGTTTTTGGCTAATTAAATAATCCAGTATAGATAAAGATGTTGTTCAGATGCGATATGCTTGTGCCCTCCTACCCGCCTTACTTAAACTTGTTGTTATGTACAATTATGTGATGTTATTATGTTGTAATTGTTACGCTGATGATGATAACAATGCATTATGTTGTGTTGCGTGTGCGCATGGATTGATCAACATTGTTACATTATGTCGAAGGTTGACGCTTTGATTGATAACCTAGTTCTTTGCTGTATTACGTAATTATTATTTTTGTCTCGCTTATTTTTTTAATAACCTATTGAAGAGTTTTTTTAAATAACCTATTGAAGAGTGTTACTATAGGTATTCCCGCAAAAAGCGCAGTGGTTTTGCGTAATTGTACTAAGTTATTTCCTATCTTAAAGAATAATAATATGTGATTTTTTAATGTAACTTTAGTTCATTTGTTTCTTATGGGACGAGTTGCCCCAGTAAAAGTTGCACCACTCAAGAACGGCTGTACTTACCGATTTTTCTGATTTTTGTTTTGTTTTCGCCCCGAATAGCAGAATAACTGTTGAAACATCTGATTTTTTTTATACCGGGAACGCGGGTGAACCCGCGAGGTACAGCTAGTTAATAAATAAAAAAGATTAGGCATCCAGGTCCACGGATCTAGTTTTACGTGAGACAAGTTGCCTAAGCCCCCGTAATTTTAGTACGTAACCACTAATTTCTTCTCATTTTTCAAAGTATGACATTTAAAACAAACGACAAAATTATAATAAATTGTGTTTGCATCATCAAGTGAGTCACTCATCATTTTGTGTTTTTTTCTGCCATAATACGCAAATATTGTCGATGTGACTAGCTAGATCAGTGGTTCCCAATTAGTTTTTCCTGCGTACCACTTCAAGACAGACCTCAAACTCGCGTACCACTAATTGCAGGAATGATAATAAAAAAAATTAAATCAGTATTTTTGACATCTAATAACGGTGAAAATTTGTTGAATGTGACGAATGTGCACGATTTTCTTTGCATAACTCTGTAAAATCTGCTTGCTCTTTGGTCAGCTTCAGTCTCAATTCATCTTCTATTTTAGTTTAGGTGCATATTTACACTGATCGATTAAAATATATTTGGGCATTTGTTTTTTATTGATTAAATTATCTTAGTCAAGAGATTGCCGCGCGTACCCCTTGATGCAACTTGGGGTACGCGTACCACTAATTGGGAAACACTGAGCTAGATAAATCAATTTAGGTAATAAATCTATGTTGGTGTTGAAAAGAGTAATTGCCGAGTTTCTTGCCGGCTCTTCTCAGCAAAAGCAACCTTCCGAACCGAGCGTTAGAGTCATTCTATTCATTATAATAATATTATGTGCTTTTATATTTACTTTTAATATTTATTTGAATAAAAAATATTTATTATATAATATTCAAAATGTCAATTAGTTAGTAGCCATCCGTATTGTGGGAACCGTTCGCTATGTCAAATGTCCAGCCGAATGTCGCCGTCGATCGCACGACAGCTACGTAATAGAGCTATTACACCGCCATTAATCAAACCACCTATTACGTTTACATTAGGGTTGTCACGTTTTGTAAATTATGTCCTTTTTATTGCTTACAAAAAGGTGTGTAATACATGTGTGTTATGAGATTGTGGTCAAACACAAGGCTATACTAAGTAAAGAAAAAAAAAACAACGTAATAATAGACATGAATGAACTACTGTGGTATAATACCATTGAATATAAAATTAAGAAAAACGACTTCAATGTAGGTTTGCAAAAATTAACGGATAGAGGAACTCTTATCTAAATGTGTATGTTAGGTACTACTTTTACTTACAGTTATTAAACCATACAAATCGGCTGAGCCATTTTCGAGAAATAGAAAAAATATAGAACCTCCTTATTCGGACTGTTTAAATAGAGAATTAATTATTCACTATTTTCTCTGTGTAAATGTTTTCTTGTTATGTTTTTTTTTAAGAAAAACATTTCTTCATATTGATGCACCTCGATTGTGTCTGTGACAACCCTAATCGAGAGAGTTGTCGCCAGTCACCACCGCCAAATGCAAATTTATGGAATGTGGATCACACATGGATTCTTATAGAAACCTGTTGGTTAGGTGATGGAAAATATATAGAAATCATTGAGTGGAAAATAAGTAATAAGTACATACTTGATAACTGACTTTACCTGGTTCTCTATTACGATAAAGTGTACGCCGGATATTATGTAGGCTGTTACTATGTCTGCATTTAACTATTATTTTCTCTTTCCTGTCTATATACAGGATGATTTTGTTATCACTGGCAATACTTGCAAAGGTGGAAGTACTCATCAAAATGAACAACTTTTATAATGGGACTAACTGTGAAATCATGAAAAAATTATCAGCTGTTCCATACAAAAGTTCAATACCTACTCGACCAAAATGTATGAAGCAACCGTATTATTTTACACGATATTAGAGTTAGCCCTATAATAAAAGTTGTTCACATTGATGAGTACTTCCACCCCTGCAAGTATTGCCAGTGATAACAAAATCATCCTGTATATATGATTTATCTATCTCCTGCATTATCCAATAAAACTCCTCTGTTCTTCCTTTATAGGGTTCTGTAATCAGATCGTTGCCTTAAGTTGCGTTTCCCCTTTCCCCAGCTAAACAGCTACTTCACTATCACTACATAAAACAAAGTCCTCCGCCGCGTCTGTCTGTCTGTCTGTTCGCGATAAACTCAAAAACTACTGCACCAATATTCATGCTGTTTTCACCAATGGATAGAGTGGGTCTCGAGGAAGGTTTTAGTATATAATTTGTCAAGTTTTTGTATACATTGGCTAAAATATAATTATATTTGTTGGACGTGTCGGAAAAAATCATGCCGACTGGGAGATTTTTATTATACTGGGAGCGTTATACCTATAGATTAGGTATGCTTTTAAAAAAGGTAGGCGTATATGTTCTGCTACCCGTGCGAAGCCGGGGTGGGTCGCTAGTCTAAAATATAAAAATATTCAAGGTAAAAATAAAAGTCACCGCTAAGTAGACGCTCTGTATCCTTTTCAATTGAATATTCAGTCCTAGTACCCTGGATGTTAGACCATATACCCATAGGATATTCATATTCAGCTGTCATTTTATAAAATGCTCTAAAAATGTTTTATCATTGTCACTCTTTCGTCAGCGAAAAGAGATGGCAACAGTTTTGTTGAAGGTTTAAATCCAATTACGAATAACAGGGTTAGACTGCACATCATACTGACTACGGATCCCTCTACTGAGCGTGGTCCGACCCGCACTTGGCTTTTTTAAAAAACGTGTTCAGTCTGAAATAATGTAAAAGCCTTTGTCTACTTGTTTCCTTAATATTTTTTCTCATCGTCTATTCAAAAAGGAATTATTGTTAGAGATTTATTAAGTTTAAAACGTAAATACCCCATAGCTATGTAATAGCGAACAGTATAATTATAATAGATGGACACAGCTGCATCGCACCATTGTGTTGCGTCCACGATAAAGATTGAATAGGAGCGAGCGGCGCGTGCGCAGCAGGCAGTAGCGCGCAGTTTCCGGTATACTTGACCTGATTCACTGCCTATTATTTTAACTATAAACATTAAATTGTATGCACACTTAACTACTTTTCAAAAACTGATTATTAAATTGACAAATCAAGTTCCTTTAACCCTGTACAATTTATGTGATATCCTAATAATTTTATATGAGTAAAGATTGAGACCTATGTCAACAAAATTCCCCTTCAGTGGTTCTTGGGTTTGAATTAAATAGACGGAGGTGCGGTTTCGCTTACTTATAATGCCTACAAAGGCATTATGCATTTTGTAAAATATTAGGCTAAACACTTACAATTTTATTCTACTACTTTGCATTGCATGGTTTAGAATTAAATTCTCACGCGGATCATGAAGGTCGAATATTGAATAACAAATAGTTTGCACGCAAAACGGTTGGCAGGTATTTGTTTGATAAATTGCCGGTTGTCACTCCCGCGACGGTTGCAGGTTGCGCAACGCGTGTGCGCAAACAAACGCGGCACTTACCGCGCGTTCGAAATACGAAATCGCGAAATTCAATCACGTAGCTAATTTCGCACGCGATATCTCACGTTCTGTTTACGAAAATCTCAGAATCAGGCTCCGAGCTTTACCGAGAAATCATCGGCTGTTATGGTTGTGTTATATTTATTCATTAGCAATAGACGTGGATTAATTAATTGCATTTGTATTGTAATACTCACTTAAATAGTACGAAAATATTATCCTAACTCCAAAACTTACAATTAGTTAATAATCCCGCATTATAGTGAGTGACTCAGTAATTCAGAACTTGAGACAATGCTTTGTCACAGCAACACACGTGTTATAACCAAAATTGGTAAAATGCAGAGCTTAGACTCCGTCTGTCTGTCACACGTTAAATATTAACATATCGGGCATTTCCGCGACGACAAATACAGAAGTGACTGTTGTTTTGCGGTCGCTGAAATTAGGTTTAGCACCATAGGGTTTTGCACAAAGGAATATTTTCTTTTTTATTTATTAAATCATTAGGCTGCGGGAAATAAATCGCATTCTATAATTTTCCTGTTTATTCAGTAGACGGTATTTAGTGTTAGACGATGTGTTGTTAAAAGAAAGTCTTCAATTTCTTAGTTTCATTCTTTATCTATCCCCAATCTCCGATCAAGAACTCGTCTACCCCAGTGGTAGCCTTGCCACTTCAGCTTGCTTATCCTCAGAGCTATGTCGGGTTCATCCCCGGATCTCTTCACTACAAACCCTGATTTCATTATCTGAGTGAATCTCAAAGTTGAGAATCTCCATCACTAACAAACATGTTAGGGTTTTCAAAGCCTAGCAAACCATATAAAATAGGGTAGTTTTTACATAAAACTTTCATACACTAAAAGTGCATTGCTTAGACGCGCGTACTATACAACTATTGGCCATAAACAAGATAAATTCAGATGTAAAACGTGTAACCACTAGGGCTACACGGCTGTGTTGAATGCGATAAATCTTGTCTGTGGTCGCTACGTCCACAATGCATCATTGTGTGTGGCCGCTACCTTATAAGGTCATTGCACTACAAAAAAAAACTATAATTCATGAATTAATATTTACCTACGCCCATTATAGGCATTTTATTGTTAATTAAATTATAATATTATATCGGTGATTGGTTTATGTTTAATTCATTCTGTTGTTATTTTTTACGGAAATTCTTTGTTGTTTTCATGTTAACAAATAAGCAGTGATTATTTAACTCGCGTAGGCAATGCTTATATAAATTGTGGTGAGGAAACCATGGCGAATAATACCCTGAGGTCGACAATTGGCGTGTTCTGGTTGATGCACTTGAGTGCTTACTGAGGCTTATTCGAGGCTTACACACTGATATTCCAAATAAAAATAACTATAATAGAAATATTACTATAAAGTCCCATAAACTCGAAGGTAGTAGAACTAGAAACAGCTCCGGGCGCGTTATCAGAATCGATACGAATGCTCACGCGCATTGCGGCCGTTCCGCTTCGCCTCAGCTATAGCTATGCATGGTAAAACGGGTCAATGATGATAATAATGTGTATTATTTCATTTAATTTCTGTATAATAAATAAAATTGTACTATTATGTCAAAAAAATATATAGTGGTCTTGCTATAATGTTATTGAGCTGTAGGTTACCCTTTTTATCAAAATTATAATAAATATAGGTCGTAAATACTTATATTATTCAACATTATCAAAAACTTACTTTTACATCTATTACAAAATAAGCATTACTACGTTTAATAACACACATAATATAAATATTTTAATAAAATGTGTATTTAATGTTCATAAGGATATAATTATTCAACCTAATTCCACCATCCCCATTCCTACATCGAACCACTAGACGCCGGGAAAATTTCCACCCGTACGTTGTAGACATCCCAAACATACGGACACAACGTTTTGCATCCTCATTTATAATGCGAACAGCAAAGGAGTGGAACTTGCTCCCGGCGTCTTTGTTTCCTGACTCCTACAATCTAGAGACATTCAAGGCCAGAGTGAATAGGTTTCTTCTGGGTAAGCGTGCTCCATCTTAGGCTTCGTCTTCGCCTTTCGACGGGTCAGAGGCCAAACGCAAACCCATTGTATGTAAAAAAAAAAAAAAAAAAAGGAGATTGCACAAATTGGGGACGACCCAATCATACATAGTACGCAAATCTTCGTGGTGCCAAGAAACAAATAAGATCTTTATTAGATTTATCTAAACAATACATATTCTCACGAACTTAAAGATATTGCCTAAATTGAAGACTTATTCTAGATGTTGAACCATTAACAAAGTTCGTATAGTTTATAGCTGAGATCAGAAATGCTACACGCTTGCGAAACGCTGAGTGTGCTGATATTTACAATATAAATGGTAAAGCTCTATGGTACAGCTTTACCAATGTTTTGTTCACCCCGCTCAGGTGAGCGAGTGACGCGACTGTTTGTGGCCATACAACTAGCGGAAATTACGTACGTTTAATAACTCTATATATAAAATTCTCGTGTCATAGTGTTTGTCTGCAAACTCGTCCGAAAGTCATGTAGTTCTATTACCCTATATGACTGCATAAACTGCAAGTAAATAAATTTTATGTTATACATTCTCTTTACAGTTGATATTGTTTTTATTATCTATGCCATAATCTTATGCAATGAGGGATAAAATTTCTTGTTTTTAACCTTGTATAAATAATAATTTTTATTAAGCACTTATACGATCATATTATTTTAATTCTAAATATTAAAATTCAATATTAATTTTTAATTCATAGAATACCTAATACCTTGTGAAATTTTGATGATTTATGAATATTCAATTTTGTTTACGAAATTAATTTACTGATATAATTTTTTTTTTTTCTGCTTTGTGACATTTTCTTTTTGAATATTTTTATTGATTGCGAATGCGACTCAATAAACAACAAACACGATTTCTTTTTAGTTATGAAGAATCATCGATAGCCTTTATTTTGACTGTTTTTTTTTTTATTTCTATAATAAAGATTCTATGTATTACATAGCCCAACATAAAACCTAAGCTTCGTGTACACTTACTAAAGATACCTCTCCTTGTTCTAGGTAAGAGAACAGTTGTGTACGGCACCCGACTGTGTGGCGACGGATTTCTGCGAATGGCCAACTGGTTGCTGATCCGCACTATGGTAACACGGTGTTCCACCGTGATTGATGACTGATAACCGGTGTTTAAAAGGTTCTATTACTGGTATTTAAAATATACATAATATAGCATACTAGCTTCCGCCAGACTATAATCTATCTGTATGCCAAATTTCATCCAAATCCGTTCACCTGTTCTGGCGTGATGGAGTAACCAAACTTTCACATTTATAATATTAGTAGGATTGTAGTGTTCTTTAGATGAAAGATAATCGAGAAAATGTATGTGTCCTTATACTCAAAACTCTTTATAACTCAGAACGGCTGTCCAATCCAACCTTGTAACATAATAGTAAAGCATAATTAAACTGCAAAATATATGCAAGTAAGTCACCTAGTTTCAGTAGACAGGCAATAAGTACATTGTTTTTATTCTAGATCAATAATTTCCCATGTTAAAACCGTCTGTTTGAAATTGCCGCTTTACGTGCTGGTGTTTTATAGGCACTCGAGAAACCATAAATCGTTTTGGACATTTATCAATACTACACAATCACTATTAGTACGCGGCTAGCGGTTTACAAGTATGTATTATAATTTGCGCCCCCCGGCTCCGCCCGCCCCGATTTCCAGTTCCTACAATTATAGACGCACGTCCGAGACTCAATTGGCCCCCTATCATTAGTCCCTATCTATGGAGGCATGTAAATACGCACTGAATATTAATGAGGTCCTTGGTACTGCAAAATCTTATAGAAACTAGCTTAGTTAATTTTCCTCACGCGGCTGAGGAAACTTGAGGTCGTATGCATTATCACGTGGGTGAGGACACCATTACAATGTGAAACTGAACTTTATTATGTCTAGAATCTTCCAATATAGTCTATATTGGAATTATTCCGTTCAGAAACAAATTTGATAGTAGGTACAGCTACAGGATGTCCCTGGAAATATGGATCAAATCGAACAGTTACTCGTGAGAGGTTATTACCGTTTTTTTACCCTATTTTTTGCCCGTTCTGTTTTTGACGGTTCAGAAGCTATGATTAATTTTGTAACTACATACGATGTTCCCGGAAGAACCTCCCCCGTGTAAAGATTCGATTCCATCCATATTTCCAGGGATACCCTGTATGTATATGATACACCAACTGAATTGGTCGATAGAAAGTGAAAACATAATTATGATGAATCAAGTCAACATATCGACGTCGAGTGAAAAACATCAATAATTGTTTATATGAATACCAATACGATTTTATGCGTGCGTACTTTTATTTTCATTCCGGTGCGCGGGCGCATCGTATGCGGTGACAGCGCACAGCGCGGCGCATCTCGAAACGGTATCACATCGACTTGCGTTGCGTGCGAGGCGAGTGGTTATGCAATGCGCGGGCGACGTCCTTGCTGCGCGGGCGCGGGGTGCGGCGCGAAGGCCGCACAGGGGCGACGACCCCGTGCCGTTCGGTAACCACCCCGCCTTTTTATTGCAACCCAACCCGCCTACGGAACCTGTCCCGACGAGTTATGTGCACCGATAAAGTGGATGTACTTACTCTACGGAATTGCAAATTCTATTGGTTTTTTTAGATTGCAGCGAGATTGAAGGTAGCGAATGATGGAATGCAATAACTCAAGCGTATTGGATTGGTGGGCAATGTGAAAATGTTTTGATTGAAGGCGTGACTCGTAGAATCAGATAAATTGGTACTTTGGCTAGGTGCAATGTTATTTCGAGCTATCAAGTTAGTTCACTGAGGATTCTACTCGGGCAACGTGGAGACGATAGAGTCGATAAAACCAGACAATGGCCAAACGGTTTATCCATCTTCCTTCACCAATAGATAACTAAAGTGAATCTTAAACATAATATTTAAAATTAGGCCTATTTTTGGAAACTGTCAGTTTGACGTGCGCTGCGCTAGAAGTCTCATAAGTTTTAGGGGGCGTTTATAAGCCATGTGACGCAAATAGCTGAATTTTGCCCCCATCCCATTTTGACGTTAAGTGCAACATCACTTAAGGGCAATTCCACCACCCCTGATTTATCTCCTGTCTGACGCCTCTTCATCATCATCATCATCTCAGCCGCATGACGTCCACTGCTGATTTTCGGAGTCTTTTAATTGGTTAGGTAGTGAAATCGGGCATTAGCAGGTATTTCTACGAAAAACATAAATTTCTCTATCTCTAACATAAGTGTGCGTATGATTGGATAGTGTTTGCGGATGCATGCGCCTGCGCATCTCGATCCGGCGCCGTAATAAATAACCGCCAGATATGAACCGTGAGGCGCCGATATGCGCTTTTGTTTGTGTATACTTGATTCCTTCCTTTGGAATGTCTGATTCTAATAAATATCGCGTACGAGTCTGGAGTCATTCGCATAAATATACGGATTCTATGGTCATGCTATTGGCAGGACAGACAGACTCTTGATGATGAATTGTCAAGTGTGGTTGGGAAGATCTATTTCCACTATTGTCTTTGTCGATTCTGTATTGGTCGAATCTTATGTATGAGGCATCAATGTTAGATTAGACTAAAAGTTTAATGTCATCTGACAATTGAATGAATGTACCAAACCGGTCAAGCAAGACACTTCATTATGACCAAGAGTTTTTTTATTTTTAAATATTTTATGCCTTTCGTTCTCAATATTATTTATAATGGTTATTTAAAAGTGATTCATGTTTTCTCAGTGACTAACGAGATTTTCGATAATTTACATGTTTATTCATTCCGTCTGTTCTTTTACCATAATAATATAAGAGTTTGACGCCGTAAAATTATTATTGTATGCTAGTTAAGATTATATTATATTGATCATAAAAGAAAATTGTGAGATCGACTTGTTTTGACAATATTTAGCAACTACGGTACGGTTTTTGATTGAGTTTTAAACTACAATTTCGTGAACTCTACCTTTTTGGGAACAGATAGTCAGACGGCTGAAACAGGCAAAGGATGGTAAGTGGCCACCGATGCCTATAGATCGACATGCCAATATGCCGCCGACCTGTACAATGCCTAGGAGGCTTCCCAGCATCTGGCTTTCCAGTATTACTGCTGGAACAACGGTAGGTGCTTAGTGAACATGAAATTCTCACCGCCAGCCAAGTGAGCAATATAAAATACTCTGCCATGCAAAGGTTACAGTTGTAGTCCGTTTATGGCGTAATAATTGATTATATCCACCAAGTGGATTAGAAATTGGGTATGCTCATTAGAGCACACTGAGTAATTGATTTCGTACGACAGGCAATCAATAAAATGCTCTATGCAAATAATTCGATTGCCACAATATAGTTTGCACAACACAGTGACAATATAAATTATGTAGGTATTGCACAAACTGTAATGCCCAAATACATGTGTAATTTCCGCCGCGCTCAACTTTGTTACGTCGATTTAATGTCCTCTCATGACATAATAATACGTATAATATGTAATTTTATTTACAGAATCACTTTTATATCGCATTTTATAGTTGTAATATGAAATTTTGAGATTTTTTGAATTAATACTCTTTTTAGGTGCTGGTACTTCATTTTATTCGCACTCGCTAAATGTTTAACGATATTGAGTAAAATTGAAATAATCGGGGTTGGATAATTGGCATACATTATTTGTAATGAGTTTACTCGGAAACTGTTAAAACACATTACCATAATATAAAAAAAAATACCGAAGCATTTAGGATTTGGGATTCCAAAAGTGTCTCTGTATTTTTTTTAATTTTCGTGAATTCAACCTCTTCATTTTGTCCAATTTCATATAATAGAGTAATGAGTGAATACGGAGAGGTACCTATTAATTACAAAGTAATATTTTTATCAACTAATTTAATTAATTGAAGTGCATTGTGTAACCTTTTGAAGAAGGATCCGGTTATAATATTCAATTTGTTGGAGAATTTAATCAGTTTGCTGATACATGACAGATATATAATAAAGATTAATAGATGAATACAGAGAGGTATTAATAATTTAATAAAAAAATAATAATAATAATGAATCCGGATATAAAATACTTCAAATTTATTGAAGAAGTTTATCTTCGCAAGATGACAGATAACATGATACATGCTTATTATATTTTTTTTACATTATTTATGGTACAATTATGAGCTGTCATTAGAATCAGGAATCATCCTGTAAATCGGAGAGTCCTTCTAAACAACAATACAAACATAAATAATTTGCAAACTAATATTGCCGTCGACATTGGCCTGGTTACAGCTTCCTCGTACTTTGTTTACGATGATCATACTCACCTTGTTACATCACCGCCATGGTTGATGATCCACACGAATACATTGTAACTATAACAAATAGTAATATTTAGCACTAAAATCTAATAGGACTTTCGATTCGAGTTTCGTAACAAGTACCTTAATAATGTAATATTGTGTTTTCTACTCTCTCTTTGTGAACTATGGGTTAGTAATATAAACTGTTCTGCGATTGGGCATTGTCCTTTAAATTTAATGTAATTGCTTATTTTAATAATAGCATTCACCTGCAAATTGAATTCGCAATTTAGTATACAGAGAAAATTGCGGAAAGTTGTCTAATAAAATGTGTGTTAATCAGCCAGTTGCGTTGCATATACTTAAATTGTGAAGTATAAATTTAATTATCAAATTATATAAATATATTTGATTTGACTAGACTTGCTTTAATTAAACCATCTCACGTAATAAGGGAGGTCATAAGGAGTTTTGGGAGATTATCGTCATAACTCGACACCATCTGTTCCTAAGGCTCCTGATCCTATTATTATTTCTATATTAACCCAATAAAAATTGGTTCTCAATTAATTTAACATAATTCCAAACCGTATTATAATCTTCTAAACCATAATCAATAGTTCATCATCTACCTACCCAAATCGGCCATTTTACCCATCACTTCTCATTGAACATTTGGTTCACAAATTTATACCTGCGCGTGAGTCGATGTCGGCACCCTTTGCTCGCGTTTCGGGGAAAAGACATTAAAATTCGTCCGACGATGTATCGCCATCGCCAACGTTCGCGCTCGTCCGGACGTGGCGTCCTTCGACTGTAGCCTGCGCTGCTCGGGCGCATGGAGCGGGGCGGCCTTCGCCCGACGCGGACGCGCTAAAAATAGACGTGCGCCCTTGAGGCATACGTCGAACAGGATTTATCGGCCACTCTCTGAACCACCAGACGGCTTTAAATATTTCTGTAAAACGGACGAATTTGGATTTGACTGAGTTATGTGTTGACCTTACTATAAATCAAGGGACTGGATTTTATTTGTTTCCCTTTGATGTCCGAGAATGTATAAATATATTGGCATTTTAGCATTTGATGGTAGGAAGTGTAATCATTCTGGGAATATCAAAGACACCATTGAGAATAGATTGAGAATAGAGTTCAAGACATCTCATTTTAGTTGTGCTATAGCTGCTCAGAGGTGGGTGGGTAGTATTATTAAATTGAGTATTGAAACTTGTGCTAGAACATCCTTTCTAGGTAAATCAATATTATCAATATTAGGAAAATTATTTATTTGTAATGTTTCCGATATCCCGACCTAGCCAAACGTACACAATCGCTTCCAACAGTCCTGGAATTAATTCAAACCTTCAGCAGGAATGCAAACAACATTTATTACTTGTGTAATGTCCTATGCGTCCATTATAGGTCAGCAAGAAATCGTCTACAACTCTCATAAAAGGCGCATAACGTGCAATACGTCATATTTATAGCCGTTGCATACAAAAACGCATTAGCTTACGAGCACCAATCCACGTTATACTTTTATCATAATAATGGACTTGAATGAACAATTATCACACGCAAAATTGAAATTTATTTACCCTTATATAAAGCAGGCTTTCAAATAAATAGTCATTCGATATCAACACACGTGGCCCATTAGTGTATGGAGCCGAGATACAGTCGCCGCGCATCTGTATTGCGTGCGACGCATAATACGGTGCGCATGCACATCTTTCATACAAATTAATTATTTTGTGTCGAACATAGATTCATAATTTCCATTTTATTACTATGGTTTTATATGGAAAATATGAAGTCCACATTTTTAATATAAATCTAAAATTACCTAAAGTTCCTTCTTAATACACATCTAGTTCAGGTTAATAATAATATATTCATTCAGTAATATATTATCATTGAAATAAAATTCATATTTAGTTAGCTAGGATTTTACGCTCCATTATTTATAATTTCCTCATTTCAATCTATTATAATTTCTATCCTCGTGTCAGTGGAGGTAAACACTCACTTCATAACGGTTTAGATGTCCGCGTGGGTGTGCTAATGGTATTTGTATTTCATGAGAAATTTCCAATTTCAAATGTCTTCTATTTGTGCTGCATTGTCACCGTTTTAATGTCCACAGGGTAACAAGCCATTTCATTGATAAAATAGGATTGTTGTCAATAATTTAAGAAATTGTACTATTGTTTCTCTATTTCTATGCAATCCAGTAGGAAGTACATATAATATGTCTAACCGCAGTAAATAGAGACACTGTTAAGTAGTTGAACTGCTAAAATTTCCATTTATACAATGACAAGCGCGCGTTATGTTAACTAACAACAATGATTTATGCGCAATTAGTTTCAACAGTGAAATGTTCCCGTTTGAAATTACTATTGGTCACGTGTCTCACTGATTTACAAACGCATTTCGTAAGAGGGATTGCAAAAATATGGGGTCTGTGTGTGAAAACTCAGGCGGGTCTTGTGTTTATTGAAGTGAGAAATATAAACATAGAAGCACTAAAGCGTAGAGGGGGTGCACCGCAAGACACGTGTCGTGTCCAACGCATAAAATAAGCGCCCCACTGGCGCCCAACGTGGGACTGTTTGCTAATGCATTACTTAGGGATAATTCAGGCCCGCGAAATGCTGATTTGTTTGAGAGTGCACACCACAAACACTCTGTTATGACAACTGGATCGTTTCGTTTATTTATGATGCGTAACTTTCAAACACGGCAATAATTCAGTCAAGGTGTATACATACGTGTCGCATTGTTCACCCGAACAACATAACAACCGAAGTAACGGTTATCTAAATAGAATTTAAGATTCTATAAATTCTAATATTATGCGTAACGGTCTTTGTCGCTTTACCATAATGAGTAAACGTTGTGAAGTATAAATTGTATAAATAATTTAACAAAACGTTAGCCGACATAGGCTATGTGGTCGTTTCACCCACACGAATCGCTTAATTGATAATTAATCGTATCATTGGATCGGAAAATATCGGCAACATGTTCCACGTGCGCCTGCGCTCCCTTAAGTCTTGTGACAAGATGCATATAAATCATGTTGCGCAATTGTTATATTGCCTTCATTTAAAACCGTTGACATACATACACGTTTTATTGCTTTGTAATTGATCGTGGCGACGATATTGTTAATTCTAATGCTAAGTGATCGCTGTTTAATTTCGCGTGGGCGGGACTGAATACAGTTAAGCTTCTGACGGAAGCTACCGCAAACGAGATCGAACAATATGGCTGCATCAGAAGCTCTGATTTAATTAAACGTTATTGCGAAACGAGATCGTTTTATCGAGCTAAGCAGAACCGCCGTTTAACTCGAAAGATTTTATATTATTAACGGCTTAAAGCCATAAAGTTTTTCTCGCGACGAAAAAATCTCGGCGTGTCATCTTATATATATAGGCGTAGGTGAGGTGGAAGGCACACTCCTATCAGATTCCTAACTGTACCGCCGCACACTTTAATGCCGCAGCGACATAGATACAGACAATAAAAATTCAATTCACCTATTCTCCGTGTAGTTTTTATGTAAAACTTCTTATGATGTTGCGTAAAGATTTGGTGAGCAACTGGCGCCGCATCTTTTGAAATTATCTGGTGCATTCAGTCTGCGACAGAGCGGTGGGTATCATTTGCATATTTTAGTCATTCAGCATTCTTGACGAGTCGCGTTTGTGACATGACGCACTCATGTGTTCGGTGACATTTGTAAAGTTTAGTATTACACGCTCTGACGCCTCGCCAACTGCTGAGAGCGGCAGAAATACATACGTCACATGACTTGACCTGGTCATTGTTTGTAACCCAAGAACTATATTAAAAGAGATATATTAAAAGGCTAATTAATGCTTTAAAGGATCAGACTATTAATAGAACTTTAATGAATCTATTTACTTTGGGTATCAAGTTGTTTTTAAATACGAGTTCGTTGATGACAATCATAGTTATTTGTTACACAAGGAACTTCGCCTACGCCGACTGTTTTTTTCTGTGATACTTAAGTCATGATGACTTCAGCGCACATATTGATTAATCTCCAACTCACGTTCGTAATTTTTCAACGGACTTGTCATTTATCAGTTCCATCTTTCTTTGTTATGTCTGTTCGCATTCATTGATAAAACAATCATTATTTCAAGTCTGGGTTCTTAACCCGCTTCAGGGCTTACGTTCTTAGACTACATCATCTACTTATGATCCGGATCATCATTTGTAACCTCTATCTATAGAAACTAGCTGAACTGTCAGCAGTGTCATAGATTCAATATAAGATCGCATGAGACGTTTCTGCTTATAAATTGACTTCCTGGAGAGGTAGGTGGGCAGAGCAAAAAGATCAAAGTTAAGATAATTCCAATACTAACAACCATGGAGCTGTTCGTAAAATAGTTAGAGAATTATCACAATAACTTTTAAAGATTTCTACTTTAGACACGCTTCTCATTGCCGCTTCAATTTACTGAGCTGCGGAACTACATCGGTGTTTGTTGGTACAGGAGATGCGTACATAATTAATGTGCTCGCTAATAACACTAAAGCATATGCAAATAAACACACAGCAGATATATGCGCAGATTCGTCGACGAGTATAAATTATCGTAAACAAGCAGTTGAGACTCGGAATCAAGGAAGTCATTAATTAAAAAGCATCGCGCCTGTTTTTTGTGTTTATTAACAGCTTTTCAGTGCGAATGTGATGACGCCAGGCGATTTTATTGTCCTGACGGCGCCTCGTCAAGGAGTTCTTTTTTTACAATAAATCAGCTGTGTTCCGTGATCCGTCTGTGTTGACAGACCAGACAATTTACTGCTTACAATAATGTTAGGAGCACTTAAGTCAGTAATTTTTTGTATCATGATTTTTTTGATAGTTCTTCCACGAAACCATATACTCGTACAATAAACTACATAAAATAATGCTCATTAAAAACGAATAATTGAGGAAATGACAGAAATCCGCGATAGTGTCAAAAGCTTCTTAATGCTTTTAACATTAATGTATTTATGTAAAATAATAGTATTGCAGTGTCAGGGACATTGTTTTTCTTGTCAAACAAAAACTCATCTGTCTGCAGGGGTGATTATAAAAGGGAAAATGTTTGAAGGGGTGGTTTTAATGCATGCCAAAGACACGCACTCAAATTGCAGTCGCATAACGTCGCGTCACACAGCTTTTAGTCAAATGCGTTCCAGTCTGTGAACTGGCGTCTGGCACTGTTTCGTCTGGGGATTTGTGATTCACAGCGATTATTGTGCAAAAAGGAATGCTGAGAATTTTGGCAACTGAAGCAGAAAGAATGCTAGGACTTTTAGCAATTGTGGGGGAAATTGTGTTTTAATAGATCGATTACAATACAAAGTACCAGGCTTTAAGTATCATACTAAGTCATAAAATATCTGTATTGTTGTTTGTTTTCTGTGTCCAAAGACTCCACATAATGGCTGTAACTTGACTTTAAAAACATCTAAGGAAAAAATTCAATAAGCTTCAGTTTTGTATGAGAGGTTTTATATATGATGCATAAAAAAAAATATGCTGCTCATTATGTCGCTTATCTTCCAACATGTTGCAAATTTGCTATTAACGATAGCACATGTGGACACATTTCGAGTAAATTCGTTAATATCATTGCGCCTTATCAGCGCTTATCCGAGAACTATGACGTGTTAGCTGACGTTAACGATGCGACGTGCTCTATCGACGCCGCCGCAGCTGCGCCCGCGCACATAGAGTCCTAATTAGGCCGCCTGTTAGATTCAATCGTGAAGCAAAAATATGCAGGCATCATCAGTCTTCTTAAACTTGAACTTCTCTAACATTCGTAAGTTATAAATTAAGGGTTTTGGTTTCCATTACGCGTTCATATATACTAATATAATAGAGCTGAAGAGTTTGTTTGTTTGTTTGGCCGAACGCTAATCTCAGTTACTACTGGTTCGATTTGAAAAATTATTTCAGTGTTGGATAGCCCATTTGTCGAGGAAGGCTATAGTAGGCTACTTTTTATCCCGGGAAAACACAAGATCTCTCGGGAACGCGGGTGAAACCATGGGGCGGCAACTAGTAATGGATAAGGGAACCAAGAAATACCGCAGTTTTCTATTGTAACAAACCTTGACATAATTATGTTTCCGTTTCAAATATTACCAACTATTCAACAATGGCGTATTAACCTAACAACGCTAGCTAATACGAATTACAGCAGGTTAACGAGCTTTTATTGAATAAAATACAATGATGTGAATGATGATGCTCATAGGAAACGCGGCGCGGCAAGGTCGCGCTGACTCAGTCAGAGCCGGTGATGACGCCTATTGTTTAATGGCGCCACCTGATGTGACATTATGTACTTATTATAGTGGTTACTACGGATATCTTCTAGCTTAGATTCTTTATAAATCAAATTATACGACTCTTGGACTAAGTATTTCATTATCTACCTCCATTAATGTCAGCGTTTTTGATTTGATCACGTACCTTCTTAATAAAATGCCTGTTTACCTTTTATTTCGAAGTTACACTTGCAGCTGCATTTCGGAGTAAAACAATCTTCACAGAATTTTATTTTACTTTTTACTTCTCAACTCATTCAGGTTCCGTATAAAATGCTTCTTGCTTCCCACCGGAATGTATGAATAGGTCGTTTATACGCAATTAGTTACTCATTAACCGTTTGTTTTGTCTTATAATAGTGACGAATTTATTCTTTTTCATATAATTTAGTTGTATTATCTGCTGTATGAGATTTTAGTTGTACGAACCAATGTAAACTATGCCCATTGAAGTTGGCTACGATATCGTTCTGAAGCTGCTTTTAATTTGTTATATTATCTAGGTACTATCATTATTATATTATCTACCCTCCATCTGTGGTTTAGATGTTCTTGAGTGGGGTCGCCTTAGCAACGTCTGACTCACTCAAAGACCCTTGGCAGTATACCGCCCACTACCGTACACGGACGGATACACATACATCAAACACATTTTTATCCCATATATGACATGTACGTGGGAATAACTAGAGCCGATTGAACCGTGGCATATTGCCAACGTTCACCGGCTATATACGAGTATATACCTACCGTTGTGACATGCGTTCATAATCGAAATGCTATTGTTTCCCAACTATATTTGCTCTATACCGACCCCGGTGACATTTTATGAGGTATTGCTAATCTGATTTTATTAACTTACGCACTACAATAACGGCAAGATGTCATAATATCCACTTAATGGAGTCGAGGACCGAGAGTACACAAATGAAGCGGTCATGCATTGGCGTACGTTGTACGCAACAATGGCGACCGACGCCGGGCGATAAATTGAGCGCGGGCGCAGGCTCCGACGGCGCCGCGCTGTTATTGTTGTTGGCGCATATTGTGCAACATGAACGCCGTTTGCTGCCCCTTTGTTGTGTCTCAGTGGGTATGGAAACGTGGTAAATTTCCATCGCCAGGATGTATCGCCCGACTCGATCCTTGCCCGGACGCATGTTGATCTCGCACGGCGAACTCTTCTTATTATTTCTCACATGATTCCTCTTGCGGCGTTGCAAATATTTTGTAATGGCGCCATCGAGCGCGCTTGAAAAATAATTAGCGGCATTTAAGTACAATTGTTGCTCCCTTAACCGTTTCTCCGGAACTATAAAATTACAGCAGAGGTATGCCGCTCAGTCTGGTCCGTTGGCAAAAACAGCAATGATAGTGGACGACCGAGCTAAAAATAAGCGTCCTGCGGCGGCCGATGTTAATGAAGACTGTAACTGGATTGAATCTGACGACCGGACCGCGTCATGATGGATTATGGATGCGGGATGGAAAGTCCACGTAGCACAGACTCCGAGATAGGAGAGTATTTTTCGATTAGCAAGAATATTCGAATATTGAAATATCGAGAGCTGTGTATTGCGCAAGCACAGCTCGCAGCGTGCGCCGAAGCCCGAACGTATGGGCGACCTATTTCGATTAGATCGCTCGCCTGGAAACGACAATTGTTACCGATCACGACTCCTTTCGCAAAGGTGAAAAATACGTTTTGTGAATGCCACGACTTGTCATTTTGCAGTCACGATCCGCGCTAACTGCCAAATGTCATCTCTTGGCGTATGCAATATGTAGTGATTTCGTATTTCAGATTAATGGATTGCTGCACAATCTATGCATGAAATAATTGGTCTCAGTTAAGCAGATCTTTGTGGGAGCCATGAAGGTAAGTGTAGTTGTAAAACGAGAGAATATGTATATACGGGAGGTAATATTTGGTCCAATTTGTGGGACGCCGACAAGAGATCATATCCCGTTGGATATTAATAATATTCTGGTCGAGCGTCGACTTTTACGACTTCCTAATCGCCAAGAGAATACAAGTACTTCTCCGTTCGTTTAGTTAGATGTTTAGACCAAGTGGGGTAAAAGGTAAGTGTATGAGGTCGCCTGGTATTCAATCCACCCGAGCGCAAATATTATTATATCTATTTTTATACTCGCAATATTGTCTGACTGTGTATTCAACGGAAGCAGACTAATTAAAACAGGCTCATATTTTTTCATTTCTGCGTGATTCTTTCATGCCGGTATTATACCTGCTTTTAAGAGCATTTAAATGTAGTTTCTCGTTTAAGGTGTTAAATAAACTGCACTAAATTCCCTGGTTATTTCTGTTTCCAGTTCATTTCGAATCGGGTCGAGTCCGTGTTTTCGCTAATTAAACGATGTTCTTGTGAATGTGGTGCGAAATATTCCGTACTCCCTTGTATCGCTAATGATGGGAATTATAAGGTGTTGGACAATTTGTGGCCATGAAGATATAGAACGCGTGGTAGTCATGTACCTACTTTCTTTTGATAAATTGCATTGATATTGTTTATAAGTATTATAAACTTTATAACATGTTGTATATCTTCCTTCAGAACTTGTATAATTAGGTATAGAATTGATGCTAAGTCTAAATACATAACATTTGCATATTAATGTTGTATTTACACTGCCAATAATTATGTAAAATGGATGACGCGATAACAGATTTTGGCATTTACATTACTTGGATGACATTGTGATTACTTCGAATAATTATCAAGAACACAGTAGCTTATCAATTATGTTTTGCGAATAACAGGCAGGACTGTCTAGGAATGTCAATGCTGCATCGCGGCACATATGAAGCCTCACCCTTACACGCGGTATGTCGGGTCAGTGTTACAACAGAGCCGGATAGGCGCAAGGAGGCGGTCATACACAATGTCGTGTGTTATTCCACTCCGTATTGTTATTTTTACTATTATCTTTAGAGGACAAACACTACAATTACAATTTAAAGATCCGCTTTCTCGCCTTTGCGATGTTATGATAGAAATGTAACCTACTCTCTCGAATTGTTTTCCTGATGTGGCTGTTAACGTTGAAATGAGATTCTCGTCCCGAGCTTTGGTAGTATTGTTCAGAGAGATTGTTACTCCAAGATTACTCTTTCAATGAATGGGGCTATTTGCGTCGACCTCTAATAATAGAAAGAAATGACGAATACCGTGAGCACGCAGCGGCTCGACCTTGCCGCTGCCGCACTCAGTAATTATAATTACCTCTGAGGCTTCTTAATCGTCGCTAATGACAACTGCTGCCGCTTCCTCTTCGTGTTCGTGCTGTCATTCAGTAATTCGAACGCCTAAATGAACCACCGTCATCGTGGCAAAACGCTAACAAAAACTGAGTAAATTCGATAAGCGTAATGAAATAAACGTGTAGGTATTCTTAATTTCGACAACGATTTCAACCAACAAAAAAGCTAATAGTCACGTAAGGAAACTGTTAGTTTTTTTAATAATGATAAGATAGAGACGAGTCCCTAACGATCCGCTTAAGTTCTCCAGTTCTCACAGACTGTAATTAGAATAACAGAGCGCACTCGTCGAGTCTTAAAGTGTGTTGTGTTGAAATGTTTCAACAAGCGTCGTCATTAGTTAGCTAAGGGTACGCTCCCATTCTACAGTTGATCTGACATCCACGTCTAGCTGAATAAAGCATAGTAATTAGTGTTGGGGCACGAATGCGGTGCTCATCAGTGGTTACCATAAGCGGAGGCGGTGCGGTGCGACGCGGTTCGCACGCTCCACATCGCACCGCGCTTGTCCGCGTTCGAAATACAAAAGTGGTGAATCCGCTTGCAGTAATTCGAAGTGACGTTTATGCGCTTGCGCTCGTATGAGATTAAAATGCCGATCGTTCGGATTAAGTACTTTAAATAGGTTTATGAAATCAGGTTCTTGATGCATATAATATCTGCACCTTTAATCTTCTTGTCCTACCAGTGGTAAACATAATTTTTCGAATTATATTTTTATTAGTTAGTAGAAAAAATAATTGGTTCAGGGAATTTCGTTCCAGTTTCAGCTTTTCGTGGGAACTGAATCGTGTTTTGTACAGTACACAGAATCTGTAAAATAAACATTGTCGTGCTATTTTCATCAATATTTAGGTTGAACAATGTGGCTTTAACCTGATTACCATACTACGGAATAATTTAGAATGGTGATGGGTGTCATTTGATTCCATACATTCAGGCCTATTTCCAATTAAGCTACCGCTGTGGGTAGCGAAAAACAATTGGTATGCGCTAACCACAAAAAGTTCATACCAAGGATTCCGCCTATATCTGAACAGGCCTTAAAACGAGCGAGTTATACCTATTTGTTAAATATGCAAAATAGCCATTTCATTAAGACCACAGCTTAAGAAGTTATTTGCGGTAGCTCAACGTACCTACCGCAGGTACTGCATTGTTTTGCTCTTGTTGGTTCAGATCGACGATAACATCGGTCGATCGGCACGGGCCAGCGGCGATAAATTTAATTAAACCACCTGTCGCCGCGGCTACTGCCAGATTATGTTATCTACTGCGATATATGCGTCGCGGTTATTGGCGCCGCGCTTGGATTATACATGTCACTAGTTTATGATGATTAAAGTATAATGTTTTGAGGTTAGTAGTGTATTTTTTAATTAACACCACTATAATCTTTGGCAATATCGTCATTTACCAAAGTGAAGCGCCACAAAGTCCATTGCTGAATTACGCCCATAATATTTACAAAAATAACATGCATCCGCCCGCCGCTTTACCTGCGTGCCTGAGGAACCTAATGCTTAGCCAGAATGAAAAGTATCCTACGTTTTTTTTTAGGATATGATCTGATTTTTATCAAATTTCATCTAAATCCATTTGCTATGATGGCGTAACAAACATACCAGTTTCTGTAATATAAGTATAGGATCTTATAATCATTGTAAGTTAGTCTTAAAATGTTTAGTGAACTTCGCACTTCCGGATATTATAACACCAAGACATTGAGCTACCTTTAACTCCGTATACTTTATCTGTAAACTTAACCCACAAATTAACAAGGTCACGCGGCGACGTAATGACCATTACGCGGTCGTTAAACATTCATTATGCGCTTGCGCATGTCATACAATTTTTTAAATTTTATGCTGATCTTGACATCCCCCGTTTCCGGTTCTGAGTAATAAACCATAAATAAAGAGTTCGACTGAAAATCAGTTCTAGGGTATGTGAACACACCACATATCTTGGTGTACACTGAGTCGAATCCTTTTTGGCATAACACAATATTACAGTAGTCTTATTTATTTTTTGTACTTTTTTATTTTTTTTATTTTGTATTCAGTTTATTGTAATATTTATTTTACTTCTGTAATGTTGTGTGAATGTCCAAATAAATGTTTTCTTTCTTTCTTTGTTTCTTTTCTTTATAAAATATTTTCTAAAGTATACGAACCATGCGTAGAAAGGATGCTGTGGTTTTAAAGGCGAGCTTATTATCCTAAATGTTAGAAAAAAACCTGAGCTCTATCGGAGCAATAGGTGAGCCTCAGGTGGAATAAGACCCAGAAGCAAAACAATAACGTGACTTTCGACGTCTTTGTGAAAAATCCCTCCTGCTCAATTCTAGGTTTTGTGTAGGCTTGCCATAAAAACATAATAATGGCATAATACAACGAACGAGTATCCAAAATGAAAATGCATGGCTATGGCGATAACCAAACTGTAGTAGGAGGCTAGTTGTATAACTGGAGACGAATGAGCAATCTAAACCAGGCAAAGGCCTATTGTATTTACATGATGAAGATACATTACAATATTTAATAGCTTGCTCACGTTTCACGTCCCATAACCCTTAATTTTTAAATGCAAAAGGGCATCAACTCAACACTCGTTGCGTAAACGTAATTTGTACATCCGATTGACTCGATTGTGGTGATGTAATCGATATTTAATCGAAACAAACAGAAACGCCATCGCAACGCCTCGAGCGAATCGAATTGATTCGTCACACGGGAGTCTTGGATCGTTTTTGTCGGATCTCTGTCGAGATGCTTGACCGACCATCTGAGGAGTTAATTTGCTTTAAAAGAAAAGAAACTGCAGTTTTAGGAGTTGCGACAAATTATAGATGAATTTTCACTTTGTTTGGTTTAACCTTTCTTCCATATGATTTCGCCGTATCTTCAATTTTAATGAATCTAATCTACATAGTCATTGAAGATATAATAATAAATAATTGACATGTCAGTTCGCTGCGTCTACCGAATGAGCGTAACGCACACGCCCCAAAATTCGATTGGCAGAACGCACATTATTTATCTATGGTTCTTTGTCCACGACATTCGTCAAGCTGTCAGAATGCGTTCGATTTTCAAACTGACCCCTGACCTTTGGGCTGTATATTATCCAGTCACGATGGACCTTGGGTGCTGAATATATTGGGCGCAGGTATGATATCTCTTTGGCGCTACACTTTGTCTTTCTAATCGTGACTAGCAGCGAGGCCTTCGGTCGCCGCTCCCTTTTAGATTTGCGATATAGATCTGGCGGTTACGCTTTTGTTGAGCAAAATGTGAGTTGTTGTGGGAAACGCGATTATGGCTTTTTATGGGAAGTTGACGTTTTGTTTAGCGGACATGATGTCCGCCATTTTTATTCGATAATATACGCATAATTTATATGTTGACCTATTATTTAATGTTTCATGATCTAAAAATCAAGACTCCTATTAATACAGGGAATATTAAATGTAATGTTATTACCAATATTGAGGTTAAATACTAGCATTTGTCACAATTTGGCTAGTCGAATTGAGGATAAAATTGTTATAAATTAATACTTAGTTAATTTTCCGAGTTATTTCTATAACCACCACTGGCCACTCCTCTGCTGGATTCTCAATTCCGAATATTATCTGTTGCAATATTTGCAATTATTTTAGCGAAGCACTGTGTGCCTTGAGTTTCATATTAGAACTAGCTTCCGCCCCGCGGTTTCTCCCGCGGTCCCGAGGATTCTTATGTTTTCCCTGGATAAAAAGCAAGGTCTTACAACACAAATAAAGGAAAAATTCCAAAATATAAAAAAAGTTGAAAATTAAAGGCGTCCCCATACGTACATAGTTACGCCAATCAATAAAGACCTCTGAGCTGTATGGGCGCTGATACAATTTAGAGGTCTAGCTTAATTGGCATAAACTCAAATAAGGTAAATAAATACAACTGTGCATTTCCCGTGATGGACGAAGTTTGTACGGAACCCTCGGTGCGCGAGTACTTTATTTATAAAGACACATCGCAGTATTCAGTCGTTTATTAATTAACATTATGTATAATATGTATATGCATGAGTGTATAAAATATAATAAATAATTCAACTTCCCTATTGACTATGTTCACATATTAATTGATTTTTGCAAAACTTTATTTTCTTAAGAAAAGCCTAATTATGTATTTGCATGTCCCTAACTAGAGGAATTATGGATTGCCCATACAAATTCTCACTCCCTTTTCCAGATATTTTTAAGAAAAAAGGTAGCCTATGGACCTATCTCCTTACCAGATTTCATCAAGATCCGTTCAGCCATTTAGCTTTGAAAATGTAAAAAACAAACAGACAGAGACACTTATGAATTTATCATATTAATAAGTATGGATAAACAGCAGTTAACCATAAATTAATTATTTACATAAAGTAATGAACTGTGCGCTTATTTACTTCGAATTAACCGAACAGGTTTAATATTATTAATTAGATTCTATTAATATAATAGTCCGCATAATGGAGTGTGTTCATGTTTATTATATTAGTGTTTGTTTTTTTTTTTTATTAAGTTAATTTACAAGGCATAGATGTCCATAGTTGACGGCTTTGGTACTGTGTAATTGCTAAGAAATTTCGTATTTAAAATATAATACCGTTGATAAATTATTCACAATCAATATTTTAGCTGGAATTCGTAGAAAAGTTTGTATTCCTTGAAGCGATGTCTTCGCGTGAGAACGTCCTTCGTCTTGGTTGTTTCAAGAAAGATTTATCGATTAATGCAATTGCCATAGTTTTTGCGCGAAAAAAAAAAAAAAAATCATATATTAATAAAAAAAAAAAAATTCATAACTAAAAGTTGGTCATGTTGATAAGTATAACTTCTACATATAATGACAAAGAAGGCAACAGTTTTGATCATACTTTGATTGGGCTTTCAGAAACTTGCGGATACCGGTTAAGTTTTCCAAACGAACGAATTCATGGAGGACTCAGGACTCCTAACGGTATTCCCAAACGATTAGTGTGGTCCTCACACGTGAGATACAATGGGATTTCAAGGCTATAGTAAACTAGTGGTAGTAGCGAAGGTCGTGGTCTTGCACCCTACAAGGAGTTTGAGCTTTCGGCGAAGGACAACATCATGGGGAAACCATAGCATGCACGGTGGTATAGTCCTCTGTAGTACCCGCCTGGCTGACTACCATCATCAAGATGAAAATAAGCGAGCTAAAGTGTGTTTTAGTCGCTGCACTTCAGAGCCAGTTCCCATCAAAATCCAGGTTTTGCATTCTTGGCACCTTCGGCTACATCATCACTTACAATGGTGAGATTGGAGAAAAAGACATAGTTACGGAGAATTTTGATTATTAGGGAATTTCTTCTTATGTAGAATCCTTAGTTTCATCATCATCATCATGATAGAAATGTTGGGTAAACAATTAAAAAGTTGAACTATGCGCAAATTATTTATCCAGTAGTTATATTCGTTATCTGGAAGATAAACAATTTGCGAGAACGATTCATTGTTATGCTAATTTATATATATAATTTTAATAAATATAATATTCTCAACATCAAAATGGTCCAAAGAACTAGCCGTCTGTTTCAAGTTTGTTGTTGCTTCGCCAACTTCCCTGATCAATTATTCCATTTCTGTTACTCTAACTAAACCATGAGCTCCTAAATAGGAGCAATACACTGCTACTCCAAAACAGGTCATATGAATTATGAAAACATTCTGATTCAGTCTACAATAACATTTAAGAAAAAATAGAGATGAATGAAAAAAAGAAACGTGTACATGCGCGTGCGCAGGTCACACTGCAGCACACGAGCATGAATGTGACTCATACGGTTTACTAACAAACGAATACGTTATAATATAATGTAATGTTTACACATGTGTATTTTATATACTCGTTGATACTGGCAGTGAAATCGACAGATCTATGTATGTCTGCGTGTTCCTTGCAATGAAACTTCGAGTTCTTCATAATGCTGTTACAAACATGTTTGATTTGTTACATTTGAAGAATTGTTCCCTTTACAAGTCAAGCAGGAAGTGACAGTACAGACACATCTTTATTAGACTGTACAGTTAGATTCACAGTTAAATGTACTGAAATTCATTTGAGACACAGATATCTACATAGTATATTTCAAACGGTTCATTATTCTATCCTTCCAACACTTGTCGACATCTTATCTTGAAACCCAGTTTCGCATGTGTTTAATTTGTTCTTACTAAGTGTGCGGGCGCCATCAGCGGAAAGTCGTAAATCGCCCCTACGGATTATAAAAACTCGGCCGAAAAAACGATTTCATGTCAGCTTTAAACGTTGACCTTGTTCTTTAATATACGAGCGATCCCTTCGCGAATTACATTAGTAACGCTTCGTAGCGCACATACAAACAAGCCGTTTTTGGTAAATTTTAACGATAGAGTACCAAAACTAGAATTTTGGCGAGAAATAACCCATTCAGATGTAGGAGTTGCAATGGTACCCAATTCAGCAACATCGGCTGCCGCATTCCGCATATGGCTGGATAATCGGACGCTTTAGCGTACCGTGTAATCTCGTCTCAGGTTTGCGAAGGTCTTCCGCGTGTTTAGCGTCTTATAATTGTTGCTATTGTGTGGTTTCTAATTCCAGCATGGGCGTTTAATGGGTCCGCTGATTGCAGCCGCTGTGACGATTCGTTTCGGCTCAGGAACGCGAAATGAGCAGTAATAGCCGCAAATCTGTTTTGACATTGCTCTGAAGAGTGTAACGAACCTTGAACTTCTTTTGTTGGTACAATAAAGCGTGAAATTATTTGACATGGCAACAGTACGCATTCATGTTTTGTTCTTGACGTAGTTTCCGATTGGAGAAATCATTAGGCGTTTATATGTCGGTTGACTAATCCCCGCCTGTTTCGTTTCGTAAAACAGGAACGGAACGTATAAACATTGCGATAAATTTTCGCTCATTAGTGCCGTCTACATTTTTTACTTAAATAGGTCTCGATGTATCCGTAGCACTAACAACACAGTTGAGAATGCGAACCACTTCCGCCATATGGCCGGCGGCGCCCGCGCAGCGCTTCGTCCGCTTTACGACGCGCCTGCGTGCTGTCGCGGTTACACTTTGTTGGTTTTTCTCTAAACACGCTTGTACCGCGACCAGGACGACTCCTTTGAATCGGACCACACGTACCGTTCCTTGGAAAGGAATTATAACCTACGGTCTACGGATCACCTGTTTACATACGAACGCCATCGATACCGAGTACCCTGTGTGGTCCTTGTACTGCGAAGGCGTAAACCATACTATGTTTGCTCTCGAAAACATGTTTGCTCTTTCACACATGTTAACTGACACCATAAATAAGTTTGTTACTACGTATTTCCATATGAAAGGCGAGGTGAACGTTGGTTATAAAGATTTAGATCGCCAATTTACCCTTGAGTGATTGCCTATAAAATAATTCGTTTTTCATCTTTTTTTACAGGTAAGAGATTTTATTGAGCGACACAATACCTGCCCAACGAGTCTGCGACACGATGGATGGAGGTGAGGTGTCAATAAATTTACCATTTTTTAAGAGGATAATATTTGTCTAAATAAGGCAACCTCCCGTCGAGCTACTTGATTCTCTTTTAACCTTCGTTCTAATAATCGGAATTTGATAATGTCACGGTTACCGTTTCCTGGAACCCTTATTTCTTATAATTCATATCAATGTTATTAACATTTTTTACAATGTAGCCAATTAATAAATATTTGAACGGATAAATATTTGAGCTATTTTGTTAAAATAATAGTTACCTAAAATAAATAATTTCATTCATGATCCATCTGACGCCTTTTAGCATTATTTATAAGGTCCTCAACAAAAACCAACTCAATATCAAAACAATAGTACTAAATCCGAATCATCCTTGACCCAAGCCCCGAGCACCTGTCGTGCATCCTCTTGGGCCGTGCGCAAACGCATTAAACAATGGGGGTCTAATGCCGGTGCCTAGATGAACAATAGCAACTAATGCGCCCCTTCTCGATGTAGTCGGATTATGCATTGTTTTCGTGCACCTAGTCAAGTTATATATTTGTATATATTGATTGGTGGGATGGTCGGTACTTGTTTTGATGAAGAGCATCAAGGCCAATAGAATTAAAAACTTTTGTAGGGGTTACGGGGTATGATTCACAGTTTTAATGAAAACTAATGTGTAAACCTATTAAACTTCTCAAAAACACTTTTCTCTGTAATTATCTCATGATGAGGAACAACAATGAACATAAAGGCTCCCGAATCCACCGATCATGCATTCGATGAACTGTCAGCTCTGAAAGGGTAATTGGTATCCAATCACGGTGAATGTCTGTAGACTGCCATTCGGCGATCTTCCGCCAGTCCTCGAGATATCTTGTCCCAATTCTTAAACTCGCCTCACTTCGTGAACAATCCATTGTCCAAAATGAAAGGCGATCCAGTTTACACCTTCAACAATTTGAGTTGTGCTTTAATTAATGGCTAGTAGTCATGGTTCATGCGGCAGTTTGTCAGGCTCTAAATATAGAGCACTGCATTTTCTATTATCTCCTTCAGTAGCTTAGAATTGGGGTTAGTATCTGATATCTGTAGATATATAAAATATATCTACATTTTCTGATAGTAATTTGTTGTCCTCAAAATCTACATGTTCTTCGATAGTCACAGTAAAAGTTTCCCCGCATTTCAAGAACAGTGTCACGAGACCTCTAATTAACTCTGTATGCATATCTGTGCCACAATCAGTTATTTGGAAAACTCTTTAGTCTGTCGCAATTACGAAAATAAATGCCTGCTGCAGTATAGCGCTGCGATATTCGATATTTTATCTTCCCCATCACAAGTACAGTTACGATTATTTTTTGACCACATTGTCCCCGTATATAAATCCGGTTGCGTACGTTATTATCACCCGGTCCGGTTCGTAGGGCCACAATTTGACCATAAGTCAAACAGTTAATCTGATGCAAATTGCCTCCTGCATTTCTCTTGTTGACTCCCCTTCAGACCGATACCATGTAAATTTATGTTAAAGACTGACCCGAAAACTTCGATACTGCTCAAAGTACATTGACTTTGATGTACGACCGTTCTTAAAATATGTTGTATAACCACGGTAATCTGTTTGGAAATTGTTTTAAATAACGTCATTAAGGTTGATAGGTGTGTGATGTAACCCCGAGGATGGATCTGCCGTGCCTGATCATATTTTAGATGAACTCATGAAGGTGGTAATTGTTGTTATGTACATTTTATACAAAATATTTTTTGCATCGAGAGGACTATTACTATCTTGTATTTCTAATGTGTGAGGTAGAACCTTTCCGTGTCTAGGCACAGTTAATTACTTTAGAATGTTTGTTATTTTTTAAGCTATTGTATAGCTTTTATCTCTTTAGGCTTCGGGCTTTGAGCGGGGCGACCGAATCAAGAAATTCCGTAACGAAAAAACCTAACACCCGGTAGACTCGATTGGAACCTTACCTGAATAATAAAACAAAAAAAAAAAAAAAAAAAATTCGAGTCGACAACATATTATATCCGTAAAATTCGGATGACAGTGTTCTCAGTGTGTAAATGAGCCTTTATTGACAGCCGTGTTTCCCGTTGTTAAGCTATTGCATAGCTTTTATCGCGGGCTTAGTAGTATAAAGCAAAAAAAAAAAAACTGCATAAATAAAAAATAAATAAATATTTATAATTGCATAATTTGATAAAAAATGCTATGCAATAGCTTTACCGCGGCAGTCCCCGCGTGCCACACGTATTTTTTTACCCATCGATTTCACTGTAAAAATCATCGATGTAGCCATAAATACGTTATGCGACACAAAATAGCGAAAAATAATCAAGAAAGCTGTTGCATAACAGTGGACACCTCAAAGTTTTCATGCTTTCTAATTAATTACATAATTTGCCCACCCATTGCTAAATTCGTTGACCGTCCAACTTTTCCGATCTTCAATCGGTAACGTCCGATAGATTATTCCGATTAGTCCGATTCATTATTTACAACCGCGTAAATTTCCATTTGTGTCGATTAAATATTTTTGTTTGCGAGCTAAACTAGTTTCATTCAAACCACTAACCCCATTGCAAGAACTCGTCGGATTCTTTCATCGGTTCACGTTTAAATCGATATTAAGTAGAATCGATTTAATTAACATTATGCGCTTCGGTTTCTTTAATAAACAAATGATAACGATTAATTAGTCGGTGTTTTGTTAAATAGTTAATTGAAAAAGGTTTTGATGTTTGTTCAGAAATTATTTTATTGGGTCGTGGTTGTGTTGCAGACATTTAATAGTGAAAGACATTTGATTAGTTTAACGTGTCGACTGAATTAATTAATAATGCATTAAACTAAGAGATTTTATATAACTAGGTTGTATAGGTTGTAAATTGTATTGTACATAGATAGGTATCTATTTAATCGTTATGTTTTTCACCACGGAATAGGTAAATAAGGTTGGAAAGGCCTTTGAGGAACTTTTGTACTAGAACCGCTGTCGCCGGTTGCACATACTTACACGACATGTCATATTTGCAATACATACATAACTTAACAGTCATTGGTCATGTTTATGATTGCACAACACGGCATTATAAAGCAGAGCTCTGTTCTCCGAAGTAGTACGAAGCGCACTTAACGCGGTAAATGAATGAATCGGTCAGTCAAGTTATGATTTTCGAATCATAACTTGAAGGAATTGTGGCGCGCTTGCCACGCCCACATTACCTTTCCATCCTTATTTACCTATTCCGTGTTTTTCACCACGATTCATACCATATAACATTTTTTATATTTTTATACCCCGGCAAGTATACTTACTTCAACAAAGTATTGTGAGTGAGTGAGCTTTGTGTGTGGTCCTTAAACATATTCAGCAAATCACTGCAAGTGCTAAATCTTTTTCCATCGTAAACATTTTATTTTCATTTATCGTAATGACTTTTAACTTAGTTATTTAACGGTTTGCAGCGCAAATTAATGGGCACAATAATGTATCGTGTGATTTTATACCATTTACTTATCCTCAAGTGTCGTGAAGGGAGATTGCAATTTCCAGCCGTCACTTGTTTTATTTCTGTGTCACTCTTGACGGCTCGTTGCGTAAAGCACACACATACGTCATGTGAGCCAAAGCCGCGCGTCCAATTGCGCCCACGCACTGCGCCTGCGCAGGTTTTTGTACAAACCCTTCGAGCTTAGATGCAAGCGATAAGGTTCTGGCGTGTCTAGTAGGTACTACACAGGTATCCAATTATTGTGACTTCACTGTCGTCCTGCAATTTTCGATCGATCTATAGTTATTTTTATATCCAGGAACTAGCAACTTAAGAAGTCATGGATACCTACGCCAGATACTATTATATGTACTAGCACTCTTCAATCTCATTTATTTCTGTGTTCGTTTTATACAACAGCTTGCAGTCTATGGTTTTGTCTCGACTATGGTATCAATTGGTATTTCTTTTTATGTAATCATTTGGTGTTTCTTTTCAAAAATAATTTATACTCCCACGGGTCCGAAGAAACGGATCTCCAAAAGTAAAGCTACATTTTTTTTAACGGTTCTATTATTCCGTAACCTTTCAAACTACACGAAACACACAAAGACAAAATTGTGTCCAAATGATCTTCTGACAGTCTCGCTGCCATCATTGTCATTGTCCGGATGTCCAGTAATTGATGATGATGTTTCACATGTCCAACATTTGTCACAAACGCTTTTTTTTGTTCACAACGAAAGTGACTTACGGCCTAATGTGTCATGTTCAGTCATAGATTTTGTGACATAAGTGAAATTTGTACGTCAAACTTTGACATTAATTGTTTCGTTGTCATTTTCTATTGTCAGACTAACTGCTCTAAAATTTCCTTTCGATGCAGTATACATATATTTAAATTTTCTTAAGGTTTATAGTTTGATTTCTAAGTTCTTGGTTCATTATTTATTACGATTCTTAAAGCTCTGTCGCCATATTTCTTAGCTTCATTTCTCATATATTGTGTACCTTATCGCCTGTTACTTGCAATGAATGCATGTTCTACACCTCATTAGGGTCAGCCTCGGCTGTCTTACGAATAAACAAAGCTCGTCCCATGATCGATGGACGGCATCGTAACGGGCCCCTTCCGGTGTTAACGCCAGCTTTACATGCGCACACGCATATAATGCCCAAGTGAGTGTAAATATATGTCGAACTTTTCATATTGATTGACAGCTGAAAGACGAGACTTCTTCTGTTTATGTACGTTTTCTCTATTCGTGTAATAGCGATACGGTGCCGTTATGACATCGTTTCGATACTAAGATAGATGCTTTATTATTAACTATATCACTTACTTCTTTAGGTGATTTTTTTTTATTAATGTAAAACTTTACGTTTTAGTCGATTTCAGTCGATTCAACACGAATGAAACCTTAGTCTTTTTACTAATTATGTGAAAGTTAAATATTGATTTAAAACAACTGCTATTGAATTAAAGAACTGAGCTTTTAAATTGAGAAATTGATTAGAGCTATCTTTAACACTTCGTTATTAAACTGTCAGTTCATTGAATCGGGTATTCGAAAATTAAATTTATCTATGTTAATTTGAATAAACACAACTGTTTTCATATCGAAGCTGTTCTGAACCAGAATAGGTGTACAAATAAGTCATGTACACTTGTTGTGATCGTAGATTAAAGTCGAGTTACCGTTAAAGGTTGCGACCGTGGGGACCACGCTCGTGTGAGTTTAATTACGTTTCGTGTATAGAGAGACATTAGAAGTTAGCCAACTTGTGTCTTTTGTCTCATATATTGGTACTTGATGAATGGGTTTCATGGCAAAGGTTAGTAGTGTCCCATTGATTGCAGTATCTTGAAGAATTATTTGTTCCACTTCCTTGATCATTTAACCTTTATCGGGTTTTGTTTGAATACAAGGTTGTATTAAAAAAGGCAACTAAGCCAGATTGAACAAAAATAAACCATGCTGAGTTTCTTGCCAGTTCTTCTCAGTTGAGGAATGACTTCCGAACCGGTGATACTTAATTTAAGAAGCTTCGATGTTCATAAGTGCCTTTATAGGATCTAAACTGAAAAATGACTTTGAATCAATAAATGCGCAGGCGCATGTGTGTAAAGGTAATTCTCAGGTAAAACTGCCATCTTAGAAATTCAAAGATAATTTATAAAAAGATCCGGTAAACTACAATAAAAATAAACTATTTGATTAATCATGTAGATTGACAAGTGATTACATTAAAATAAATAATATTTATGCTTTCCCATGTCGTGGTCGCCATCGTATTCAATAAAATGACAGCACAGACTCTTGCGCAACACCCATTATCCATGTTATGTTTTAAAATTACGACATATATGACATGTCTTTAATAACAGTACTTACTCGTTTATTATCGTAAAAGTGAGAGTGATATTTGTAATTTTTTGAACCAACTTAATGGTCCAATTATGATTCCGACCTGACATTTTGATGATTTACTGAATTTAGTTTGTAACTGCAACATTAATCTGATACTAATTTGATGCAATTGGATTCTTCGTAAACAATTTGATTATATAACTAACACTTCGCAAAAAAAAATGTTTTTGATCGATTTCGTGTATAACAAAATCAGATTTAGAACCTTAGATTTTTTGTATTTGTAATGTATTTACTTAATTACACAACCATATTAATAAAGTAGATAGTTTAAAAAAAAAACACGAAGCAGCAACTCTACGGAAATTGAGCTGAATCGTTGAAGTTGATCGATGTAGTACAATAAAGTGCACATTTTTCACACGCTCGCGCCAACGGTTGCCCATAGCAACCAACCCCTGACTAAGCACAGTGCAATTTGTTGGCACAGTTCTCCTGATCGTGTCTCGACTGTTCCTTTGTGAGTAAGTGAGGCGGAATCTCGCCTGCGGCCAGTCATATCCTTACAATGTATTGGAATTATTGCTGTGGTGTTCGCATTATGTGGTTACCTAAGTGGGAAAAGAAAAATGCATAGGTGCTAACCTTGTAAATTGGTTAGAAGTTGTTATATCTTGTTTCTTTTTTTAGTTGCGCTTCAAGTTTCTTTGAAATTGAATAATTTTATGAGCTTAATTTATTGAAATGGCTTCTTAAACTATACCAAAATATAAATAATTAATTTAAAAATAAAAATAAAAAAAGCTTTCTTAACGACTCTATTAAATGGACATTTGCGAATTGCATACTCATTATTACTGTAAAAAAATAAGTATTGCAATTAAAACGTGTAGAGCTGCGTGAGCCGTGGGAACATTCCGCGCCGGGTTTGTTCGACGCGATGCGAATTTTACAAATTTCCGATTCGTGAGCTTTTCACGCGGCGCAAATTGGCTGTTGTCATACTGCGTATGGACGATTGATTTGTTTGGGTGTTGGGCAATCGTGAATTGACCTTTGCCTTTAAATTCTACGCAAAACCATAGATGATGACACATTGTCGTAATACCAGTAGCGCAATATTTTATTTCCTATAATTATTAAAAAAAAAAATCAAATATCAGTCGGTGACATTTAGCCTTTTCTCAATAGACTACGAATTTCAATTTTGGCATACTAAAACATTAAGAATATTTCTATTTGACTGGAAAATATTTCAACATTCATAAGACAATGGCTAACCCTAATCGCTTATCAAACATTCATCTTCAGCGTATATTAAAGAACAGAGAAGGATCCCTTCAAATCCCATTAATTATTCGGCCTAATGAAGCTTATAAAGTCATGTATAAAATAGAAACGTAATTTGGCCTAACCCAACAAAAGTTGTCATAATACATGTAACAATTTCACGGAATTTTAGAATGGAAATAACATAGTTTTTATTGTTGTGGCTACACTGAGGAATGTCATGTGTTTCCCCATGTATGCGGAAGCGTGTAACAACATGCATCCATTATAGGTTTTGTGCTAAATCGTGCGATGACATCGTTTACAGTTCAACGTTTGTTAATTTAAGGATATATTTTCCTCATGAAAGAAAATCCGTGTAGGTAACTGCCACAACGATTTTATAATTACAGTTTCACAGGAATCGGCTGTATTGCATTATATTCCATGAACAACTCTGCATCTCCAATCGTATCACTTGTTAACTTTAATTGGTACACATTCCAAGGTATTTTTTAAAATCTTTTTTGGATACATAAATAACTCAATTAGGCTCCCATTGAATGATTGCACACCAAAAGATTTACAACGAGATCCCCTTTTGAGATTGTAAGTTGTTAAGTGAAGACAAAGTGCGAGTACTCACTAGCTAGCGGCTAATTTACAAATTTCACTCGCCCAATTATTGGTACGCGGTATAAATTGGTTGTATGAACCGAGAGGCGGGAACAACGGGTTAATTCAACGGCTCATACAGCCAGCCATTCATGATATCAATATATTTATGGTTGGCACTACTAATTGCTGGCCGTTTATTATTTCTTCATTTTGTCTTTGGAATTAGACTTCTAAAAACAAAATTTACAAATTATTATTCATTTTCATTTCATTCGTCTCTCTATGATTGTCTGTGATATCCCTATTACTAAGCCTATCACTATAAATGCGTATATGTGTTTGTTGGTTTGTCGTCCTTTCACACAGCAATACGGTCTATAGACCGGAGAGTGACCGGTGTCTTTGTGTGCTTACCACCTTCGGCCACATCATCTTACCTTGGTGAGATTGCGGTCAAACACAATCTATACAAAAAAACAGTCTCAGGTTCTGTTTTATCCCGGGAACGCGGGTGAAACTGCGGGTCTAAATCTAGTTCTTAATATGGAGAAATGCTAAATAAATAAAACAATAATGCAAGTGTCCAGTACTTAGATGTAAGCAGTTATTTTGTACTTATTATAAAATGAAAATTTCTATGTACGTAGTAGTTTTATGTTAGTTAGTAGATATTAGACAGTGATGTAAAGAAACAATTATCTTATGTCTCATTGTCTTATTCGGCCTTGTGTTTACCCGATTGTGACGATAGTACATACATACATACACAAATGTACTTATAAAACTTCCATTGTGAAGCGCCTCTCATTTGCTATTTAAAAAAAAAAAATGACCCATAATAGTATATAAAAATTTTGATTAGGAAATATGGTAAATATATTTTTAGTCTGTTTACAAGTTCCGTAAAAAAAATCCTCTCACGAATCCATTTATCAATGTTCCCACAGATAAAATAAATCGCCTAAAAGGATTAAAAATACACAGTATATCCCAACGCTTTTTTGCTTTCATTTTGAAGTGATAAGAAATGTATTATCATACGATGTCAGTACAATTCATGACAAATGACTCTTTGAGTGTTCGCTGTATCTGTGTTAGCGGATTGAGATACGCGACATAAGGATGCTGTCAAGTCATAAGCGTCTCCGTTCATTTATGAGAACAGTTTGTATTGTATTGTTTTGATGTTAAGTAACCTTTCCCAATAAATGGGGTATCTAATGCAAAAAGCATTTAAATCCTGAGATTAGCGCGGTCAAACATACTTACATACACCATTCAGCTTATAATAATAGTATGTGTCTAAAAGATCTAAAGGATTTATGTTGTGATTCTTTGGCTGTTTCCGAATCGCTCTCCACTCATGTCTCGGTCTTAACCCCTAGCTTGATGTATGCGCGTGCGCAGTCGTCCGACCAACCCCCTTCTTTTTGTGAGAACCACGTAGGTGGGAACCTTTTTATTATATTACCGTGTGTAATAGCCCTACGGTACAGATAACAGCAGTCGAGGCGAAGGGCTCCCATTGTCTTATTTGCTTTATTTATCGTTTTCCGTAGGTTGTAATTTAAAAGTCGAGTAGGTTTTTTGTCCGTCTGCCTGCCGCAATTAACACAATGGTCTGGGGTGCTCGGGTGAGGTGACTGTTTGTGTCCCACAAAAGTGATTTGTTACTATTTGCTTGTTTCTTTTTTGTACGATGACCGATAGCTTTGTTTCATTGGAAACTAATTTATATTGAGTAATTTTTAATTATTTATATTATCTGTGTTATGTCAGTTAGTGATCTATGGTTGTCGACGCATTTTTATGGAGTGATTAATTATTTTCCGTTGACTTGATGTATTGTAAATTAGAATCTGTCTAAGCATTCAGGAAAACATTTGTTCAAATAGATTGAAACAATGCCAACGAAACAGATATCGAATATTTTTCATATAAGAATAATTTGTATTACTTCATCGCAGGCGCAGGCATGTCCCGTTTGTCGTGCCATACATGGTTATATAATTTAAGTGCCTTCCAAACACCCTCGAGTTGTGAGTACAATTTCTTGTAAATCGATTTCCAGTCCGACCAAACTTTCTATTCGCGCCTCGGACGATATTTATACAACCATTACCTTTCCCATAGTCTCGTATATTTCGAGCACGTGTCTATGAATAAATTATGTGGGTGCACGATAGAGAAATAGCCAAGTCTGAATGTGTTATAAATTATGAAATTATAATAGTTATGTTGACCTAGTTTTTATTTATGAGATTACTTTAATTCAATATTGCAGATGATTGGTTATTTGAATTTTTTTTTTTTAATGATTAACTTATTTTTTATCACTGTTGTTTAGTCTGACAGTGACATTTTAATTTGTAACTCATTTAGATAACACAATAATCGAACGCTTAATAATGGCTCAATTAAACTTGACCCCCCTTTACGAGTCCTATATTTCTACTGTGTCACTAATTTAAATTCGAAAGAAATACCTTTTCTAAATTTTATTGTCCAGCTCAACAGGCGGTCGATTTATGATCATTTTTCTCGAATTGATACTTTTTATTAACACCGTGGTTATCCATTACCACTATGTTATATTTTATAGTGACGTGGGTGTATTATGGACCGGGTCGTTTTACAGGGCGAACTTGTTTTCTTTATCAATTTATTAAAAGGGATTAACGGTCCCTACACCGGTTTTTAGGTACGAAATACTTACTTGATTTGGAACTTGACCTGTTTTTTTTAATGCGCTGGCGTTGGTGTACTTGGAAATACTGTCGTTTTGATTTAATATGTGAATGTGAAAGTCGAAAATCGAATGCAAACAAACTAGATATGTAGTATTTGACATTTGGTTATCATAAAAATGAAGAAACCGCCAATCAAACTTTTATTGTCTTATAATGTTGAAAGTTAACCCTACGCGTGGGAAACTAATACATACATGTAAGTGTTACAATTGGGACACAACACAACACCATAAAACTTTTACGAGCGTACTTTGTGATCTTGGGCGTCAATGAATCCCTTTGGATTTACAAATTTGATAAAAACGCTAATTTCAACTGGTTGTGTGAAATCTATTAGTTTCTTGCCAGCCTATTAAATTTACTAATATAAGATTCACGTAATTATAAGATGTTTCATCAACGTTCTAGAACAAAATAATCAAGTTATTTCAAATCACCATGTAAACCTGCCCTTATAATCTGTTATCTATGCATCTGTTTTAATTTTACTCTAACCAGCTTCGAAATTACTCTAAAAATCTCACAGTCTGCGTTTAAATATGGGTAAATTAGCACAGTATCATAGTATGGAATTCTCACAGGTATGCAGTATTTTTCTATATACTTACTATATATAGTTATTTTCCTGTTGTTTACTAATTATCTCGTCATATTAAGGACAATGTACGTGCCATATACGGTTTGTTTATTGTAATTTATGAATTCTTACATTACTTGATGTTAATGTAATAAAGCTTGCCCCCGATACTCGTAATGTTTATGTGGATCGAGAATGAACTAGATATACGGCTTTATTGCTGGAATTGTATTATTAGTTCTTAGTTTATGACATACCAATTTGTGGAATATTAAATTCCCAAGTCAAATAACTAAATTATAGGTGGTCCTTTCTTACACCCTTTCCCACAGTATATTTTTTATCGTTTTAACATTCCTAAGTTACCAAACTAAACAAATTCACGAATGTTTATTGTAATGTAACATGAAACACGTACGAATTTTCGTCACAGCGCATCCCAAATCGGCTTATCGCGGCATCGCGTGCGCATGCGCAGCGGCAATGAACTTGCCGCGCCAGAGCCGACTGTTGTGCGGCCGCGGCCTGAGATATCTGGTGCCGCTGCGTCTTTACGTGTTTCACTTTAATTTAAACCGCTTTGCACTTTGTTCAATTGAATTTGGCGCTTTACGCCCTCTGATATTTTTGACACAGTAGGTAATGTGCCAATTATAAAAACGCTGTTTCTTCCTCAACGTTTTTTACGCGTTGTACCTAATGTCAGATGAATTATATACTTAATATGTATTATTTACCCTTAACTTAACACTTTTTGTTAAGATTTTTTTTTTTTTTTTACTTTGTATAGGCTTGTGTTTGACTACAATCTCACTATGGTAAGTGATGATGTGGCCAAAGGTGGTAAGCACACAAAGCCTAGAAGGAACTGGCTCTCAAGTACAGCTGCCGGAACACACCAATAGGTGTTTGGCGACAGATTTTCAACTTGAGGGTGGTAGCCAGTCAGTCGGGTACTACAAAGTACCCTACCACCGTGCTATGGTTTCCTCAGGATGTTTTCCTTCACCGAAAGCTCAAGCTCATTGTAGGATTCGAACCCGCGACCTTCGCCGCGGCGCCCAACGTCACTACCACTGAGCTATCATTGCCTTAGATGGCAAGATGGCGCAATTTTCACATGGCTTCATTAATTTATTTAAGTTCAACAGTTTCAATTGTAGGTGTCAAATGGCTCGTGAAATTATATATAAGAATATAACCATCGTTGCTTCTTAATCGTAAACGCTAAGTGACAACGGATCGAATCTTAAATGATGAAGTTTAATATTACACAATTCTTTTAACGCGGTTTTGAACCGTGTTGGACGGCGCACTGGGGTTCGTTTTTAAAAGTTCTTGGAACCTACAAATGGTCATGGAAATTGTCGATAAAATACACATACTATTCGCGACTTGGTTACAAAGGTTTCAGTACGAAAGACGCACGCTGAAAAGAAAAATAGAGCTTTGTAAATTATTATTTTTAGGTATCCGTAAAGGAAAAACCTTTTCCAACGGCAACAAGCAATCCTTGTACTCAATCGCGTCATCTTACAACCAACTCAGATATCAAAGCAAGATCTAATCTTATAAAATCACAGCTATCAATGACGCCTCTGTTTTAACCTACTCTTTGACGTCATTCGCCGCACTAAAACACACTTGCACCGCCTTAATTCGGCAAAAAAAGTCTACAGTTAATTTAACGCTCTTCAAATATCAAAATTTCCGCTGCTCTCGTATGAAATTTCACCGCAACTTTTTTTTACGCTTCGAAGCCGTTTCCGCACCGTGGTCGTTGACCCGACGTTGAACCCCGTCGGGTTCATGACCGTTACGGACACTTAGCCGCAAAAAATACGCGCCAGATGCAAAATAGCGGTTTGTTTGATGTGCAATTATGCAAGCACACAAACAAACAATTGACTGTACAATCACTTTTGGTGACGAATCGATGAACGTTAGCGATGGGTTTAAATTTATTGTATCTCTCTTTAGTTTGTTAAGTTTACGATTATAGACATCTTAATGTTTATTGAAAAAATGTAGGTAATAATCTTTCACTTATCTTTTTAAAATTCGAATTGCAATAAAATGGCGATTAAAAGAAATTTAGAAACGAATGCATTGCAACATCAAAAGCTACTGCCACCTCACGTTTTTCAAACGAACCCCAATTGGTATATATTACCTTGATTTATTCGCAACGTACCTACAGCATAACCCGTCTGTGGAAATTGGCATTATTCTTTGACGTTTACATGAGCGCTGATTAATTTATGCCCGATTTGACCGTGGTCGGTTATACTGGAATATTCATCGCACGTGTGTTCCAGAATGGAACAAAAGGGCAAAACCGTTAAAGCTTCGCATAGTGAGATCTGTGGATACGAAAGCTAGATACTATGGTCCTTAATATGAAGGGAACAAAGAATAGTATGCAATGATTTGGTTTGACTTTGCAATATTCTTGAAATCATATTCAGCAGCTGTCATTAAACATGACGGGAATATCTGAAATGTACAGTTATTTGTTGGTTTGTTCAATATGATAGAACTCAAAGAATTTAATAGTAATGTGGTTCTTTTTAAAATTAGGAATAGTAAATAGAGTTAAAAAAATCACATGAAAAATCAATCTTAGTCAATTTCTGGGTTCTAAAAATATTAACAATCAGCCTGTGAGATCATACCTCGTTTATCCTATACCTATATACCGAGGAAGACAAAAGTCAACTGTAAAATGCGCAAAAGCATACCGTTTTAACTACCTACCTAAATCCGTTGTTTAAAAACGCACGGCATTTCAGCAAGCAATAAATCAAAGTGAGCCATTTCATGAGCTCGCACTCGATTCGATATGCTAATGACACACGCGGAGTGATGGAGATGCATGCGCGCGCGCCGATCGAACTATGAACGCGATTGATCGCTCGTAAGCGATTAGCCGACAGCGAGCTTTGCATAATTATTGCTGCATTACAATAATGCTGCTAATCCATCGTACAAAGAGACATTGTTTTTGAGTTTCCGGGAAACTGGCTTAAGTATGGAGAGGACATCGATTTTCAGTGTTGGTTCCTGATTATAGTATAGACAACAATAGAAATAGATACAGATTTGATTATTGTAAGAGACATTTTAATCTAATAATTCAAGTATTAAATCATCAACAACATTTCGCAGTAATTTAAGTTTATAAAGTTGTCTAACTTCCATCATGCTAAAGTGTAATAAAGGTGTCTTCCATCAGGAAAATACCCACACAGATTCCAAAATCCACACGAACTATCAAACGGAAAACTACAATTACAACGAGGAACACATATAATTATTACAGGGAATTTACCTATCCTATCTATACCATCATTTCGAGAATTTCTTTGTCATATTCGCGATATCTTATCGTTTACACCTCGGCTTACTTTGGCCGGCGTCGGGTAGAGTCGTCGCGCCGGCGCCTGCGTCCCTCATACAATATTAATGCTACGAACCGGCAGCCATCAACAACTATTACTTACCGACTAATTAAAAACCTATTGCGGTACAGAAAAAAAATGTTGTTGCGACTTTATCCGGAATCCGGATAATGTACTGAGATTTGCTCTCGGCTGCAGCGTGTAAAGAAATAGGAGCAGCTGAATTATATTATGTATCAAGTATATAATAATAGTCTACTTGTTTTTGTTCTACATTCCACGTATTCATCTCTAGACGACCTCAACTTCTCTCAGCAATATATTGGTTATCGATAGTTCTTAATATCAATTTGCCGAGAATCTTCTTGCTACTTAACCTTTCTCCTTAACGTCACTAAATTAAAGACCTTGTTCGAAGAGAAACACTTTTTTACCAGTAGATATCTAAACGATTTGTTACCTTAGCAGTAATTAGACGTGGGTTCCAAACTTTCTACCGAATATGCGCGGGCGCCTGTTTGCTTGACCTGTCACATATGCGCACAAACTTTGTTGTGCAAATACACTGTGCTGTTCTGTTATTAGAGGACACGACGTGAATGTGACGTTTCATAACTTGTGTATCATTAATTATTTATTTCGCATTCGGAATGTATCGTACATGCGTATGAGCACGTGTCTAGAACACGTTCAGCGCTTGTGCCGTATAAATATTGTTTATCAATGGTGCTAACTGTAAATCAAGTGCTTTTGATTATTATCGTTTTGCAATAGAATTTTCACATAGCGTATCATATACATGCTTTTAAAATGACATTCTTCGAGTATTTATAAGACCTGAAGATACAGTATTTAGTGCGATTTTACCACTCACGATCATATAAACGTTATCAGTATAGCCAACCAAACAAAGGCTACGATTCGAAACAAAAGCTGCAAAATTACTCTATTATAAAAAAAAAAACTATTTGTTCAAACAGCAGGAAAAGACTGCATTGTGAACAAACACAATAAATACAATAATTTATTAGAATGTGTTCAATATAATAACATATGTACATATTATGTATAGTTATTAATTACAAATTGACATTTACTTGCGCAAATATATTGAATTATCATTCTGCAAATATGCTATAGGATTTATAAACATTCTTGGGTAATAGCGGGCTCGGGCCGTCATCTAAACAATGTTGACATGTCAGCAACTAAGCACTTATCATCGGTATCGATTGTGTAGCAATCTTCATTGTGTTGCTAATAGTTGCTATGTTGTTAGCAATTCATTGCCGTGACCGTTTTTATTGATGCCATTATGTATCAAACGGACTATAATGAGATGCTGTCATTTTCTGTCATCGCCAAAGACAAGTTTGGAATTTATGAATACTATTAATAATGTTCTAGCATTTAGCAATCGCATTTTGAAGCAATAAAAAGAAATTGATAAGCATGCATTTTTTGCGTTTCTTCGCTTAGCTATAAATAATCACGTTGGTAAAGCCGATTATTTTACATTTAATAAGTCATGAAAAAATTGCAATGTTATTTTTGATATTGCATCAAACGCGACCGATTTGCAACAGTTATTTTAGACGGAAATAATACGTAATTTGTGGATTCAATAGACCGTATCAATTAAACAGCCAGAAACGATACGATAATATAAACTAAATATACTTCTGGAATCAATTTTCAAACAATAATGAAAACAAAGAATAGCTTTGTTGATTCCTCGATATTACTGTATAATTTTCACAATATCTTAGTAAAATACCATAGAGCTAATAGCAAACACGGCTATGGCTGAGATGATGAGTAAATAGCCAGAGGTAGTTGTTTACCAGGTCGGCAACCGGTCTAGGGTCAAATCACTGTGTCCGTTAGAAGCCCATTTCTCACGCCTCTAAACAATGCCCATACAAATATTACGCATTTATGTTCTTAAGATACTTGTAGTAGTGTGTATGGAGCGAAGAGAATTGATTTAAGGTATGCAGGTATTCTTGTATAGAAGAATATTAGTGGCCCTAATATTGTCGGACTTATAAAATCGAACCGGTCACAGATCACTGAAAGATTTTTATCTCTCCGGCACGGACCTCTAGTCTCATTTGTTACCTATTCTCTCTCTCTCTAATCTATTTTATCTGCGAGATCTATATTTCCTATTGCTCAAGAGGCAAGAACAGCCATAAATTGAGCATACTTCTGTTATCTCAAAATTTATTGTCTGAGAATTTCCAGTAGTTCTCCATAGTGAGATTAAACCTAAAACATTAACATCAGCCACGCCACGTGTCATCACTTAAAGTCAAGCTCCAAGGTGAAGGGCGGTCAACGGTTACGCCACTGGGTCGTCGTCTATAAATGGTTGGTCATGCGTAGAGTCACTGTGGTCTCCCCATCCTGTGCGGTTGACGTTGCGTCATCGTCATCCAAAGAGGATTGATCTCTCGATGACATTACATAAGTGTTCTGGAATGGTGTGTTGATGGGTTTAAGTTGGAGTAAAGTGAAAGTTGGATTAGACGTGGATTTAATGAGGGCTATGGTTCGTCGATTCATACTTATCGTGATTGGACTTCGGGATCGCATGAGGAATTTTGACTTTTCTGATTATTGTTGTTGATAAAAGTATTATGACGTTGCTTACCAAAGTGCCTATTTCTGTTACCGTCGTTAATTTTTGTGCGTTCAATATATTTTATAGTGTTGCTAGCTGTCCCCCGCGGTTTCACCGGTATAAAAAAAAATTGCCTCCGACCGATTCTCAGACCTACCGAATATACACAAAAAAATTCATAAGAATCGATCGAGCCGTTTCGGAGGAGTTTGCAGACAAACACTATGACACGAGAATTGTATATATTAGATTTGTTCCATATTCAGGATATGACATAAGTACTTTGAACTCTTTTAAAAGGAGGAAGTCCATTCTTCGAAAGCCTTGACACCATGCAATTCGGCTTGTCCATTTGACATGTCAATAAGCCATTCAAAATAACAATAGTGTTCACGTTTATTACAATTGTTTACTCCAATCAACCGTCAGTGGCGCCATCGAGATGATTGTTAACAAGGCTGTCTGGTGGTGATGAACATGATTCGGCACTTTTCGCAGACCTTCAGGGTAAAAATACACTTGGGGTGTCGGTTAATTTAAATGAAAAACCTTCAGTACCAACCATTTGTTGATATAAAAAACTTCATAAGTTGTTTTTTCAACTTTATACGTTGGTAAAAAGATTTTGATTTATTGTGATCGATCTTCGATTTATTTGCTGAGTCAGGTGGGTTAAAATTACGTTTGCTTTGCAAGTTCCAACTGATTTTTTGCAATGATTATTATGAAATTTAAGATTTTGGAAGCTGTTGGTAAAAAATATAAAAAGTAAAAATAAACAAATGAGAGTAGCTCGAGCATTAAAGTTTTCCCTACATTAAGTTTCTTTTTTACTATTATAAATGCGAAAGTGTGTTTGTTGGCTTAGCTGCAACAAAGCAACCGATCAGCGTGATTTTATGCATAGCAGCGCTGCTTTTTATCCCGATAACGCGGGTGAAACTGCGGGACGAAAGCTAGTTAACTATAGTACTGTACTCGAATTATACAGATAGTTATCTCCCGTAAATATAACCCATTTACAATTAATCTGTATACTTTACTCACTCGTTAGTCGTCTTTCACAAAAAGAATTGCACCAAATTGCCTCTAATTAAGATTGTAAATTGTAACACATCGAGTAATAGATATTACCATTGTAATCGTGCGCCAGATCCCTCAAAGAGATTTGTGAAGCGATCATTGTTCATGATCGGTTTCCTCATTTGATTTTCCCATGCGATGAGTTGATCCACTTTTGTGGAAATTGTTTTCGTGATTTGATGTACTTTATAGCGCTTCAATGATTCTACAATGGATTGAGACTTGTTTAACTACAATCTCATTATGGTAGAGGTTAGAGGTGAACCAGCTCCAAGAGCAGCTACCGGGATACGCCAGTAGGTGGTTGGTGACAGATTTTAAATTTTAGGGTCGTAGCCAACAAACAAGGAAGGTTTCATACCATCACCGTGCTATGGATTTCTCACGACTTTTCCTTCATAGAAAGCTCATGCTTATAAAGGATTCGAGATTTACTACGCTCAAAATATTTCATCTTGAAATTATTTTTGTTACAAATCCTATTGATTCAATTACAATACCAACATTATTTCTATAAATAAACGAAAATAACATTCCGTTCAGAAATAACTCGAATCGGTTCACAGTTCAATGATAAATGTCTATTTGCACGTACATAGGCTGTTCACCATTCTGCCGGTGGATAAGAAGTTTTGCGGCATGTATAAAGTTAACTTAACTACGTTGCATTGCGGGTCAAACGAGCGACATGCCAAGTGCGTGGGTCGACTGAATGGTCGGCACGTGAATGGGCGTCTTTAATACGCAACCGATGAATGGCTAGCCCATTCATATGAACAGGGGGACGTTACTTTGTAATGCCTATAGGTCGAGGTGTGGACTATGGACCTTTATGGGCCTTATTACGTGTTGCAATGGAAATTGTAGAGCTACAGCTCCTTATTTTATTTGTCTTCTATATTAACAGATCGTTGGTACAAACAATTTAATTATATTTGGGATAACGCAAAATTGCCTTGCTGAGTTTCTTGCCGGAATCTTCTCATTCTCTCGTTTAAGTGTATTCCGAACACCGGTTCGGTAGAATCAATAAAAGTTTGATGTACCTACTACAGTAGGTACATCATCTGTTAATATAGAAGACAAATACAGCTAAAACACTGTATAAAAACAATACAGGATTCATAAAGGTAATGTGAAATTGGTAGCAATAAATGATAACTATTACCAAATTATTTACTGAGTAGGTACCTACCTAAACAAGATTAACGCCATGTTTGAAACTAAATACACAACTAAAACTCCCGACGATAAATCACTGACCACTTTGACAGTTAACTATTGGTGTCAGAATCTGACAGCGTTCACGCCAGTACGTGTTACGTGTCACGTGTAATGTTTCATGACATTTGACACCTTATAGGGAGTTATTGCTATCAATATATTTAATTGGTGCCTGCTGGACACGGTGCCGTGGCTCGATGGAAACCAATTAAATTTCCATATCTGAAGTGTTCCATATATGGGATTACATCTCGTATTGTATGTAACGGGCAGTATAACAAAGACACGTGAGTTGACTTGAATAAATTTTGAGCATGATTCATAGATATTCATGTGTCTCAGAAATCTTTTATGTTGAAAAAATAAGTCAATCAATATTTAACGATATTTTATACTGAAAACTGTATGGCTAAAAAGAAAAAGCATTTTCAAAGTTTGCTACTTCATTACTCAATTTGAGACGAATCATAGATTATAAAAAATTATAGCATGGTCCTCTTTTTCAGTATAAAAAGGAAGAAATCAAACATTAAAATAGCAATACCGATGATTAAAACGAGATCGTTAGCAGAATAGTTAATGTAAACGTGGTTATTCAAACAGATGATGGAGATGGCGCAAGCGCAGATCAATTACAATTAGTAGCTATTGCACACTGATTGAATGCCATGTTTCATAGTTGGCCTTGATTAACACTAACATATACAACAATTAGGCGTATATGATTCTGATACTGATTCTAAGGTTGTTACTAACCTCGTCTGGGTATTAGACCTAGTGAAGGGTGAAGAATCTATTACAGAAGCAGAAGTGTTCATAAAAGCAATATAGAAAGTTAATATAGCATGTATCTTCTTTAGACTGAAATTGGCCAGTCCACTGCTTGATATAGAACTCCCTATATAGAGAGAATTGCTATTAAATATATTAATATCCTGGGACATTCCTCAAACGCGGTCATCGGATCCGAAACCAGATAGATACCAGATAACGCACTTATTTTCACAACACATGATCTGTATCGTAACTCATGAAAGGCTTAAGGCATAGACTCTAACTTACCTGCCAAAAACAAGTAATTTTAATCGAAAAGTATTGGCATCCAAGCATTCTCGAATTCTCTTCATCACTATATCAAGGCTTACCGCAAGTAGGTCTAGAATCAATCTCGAATGATCTCGACTTGACGCAATCTAATCTTACCATTTACTTCTATCAATTCATAAATACTTACAATATCACTATGAATCTGCACTTATACGATCGTGTTGTGATATATGTGCGCGAATGATATGAATTCTTTATAATAATAGCGATAATATAAGCTGCTTGATTGTGAATCGATTATTAATAGTTTAATTGTGTTTATTGATTATGTATCATTGGGATTCCCTTAAAAGATATGATCAGTGTAGATTTGAGAATACTGCTCATCATATAACTCCAAACCCAAATGGTTAGACAAGCTGAGCTCTGGATCTAGTTCCGTTGTATGCTTTAGAAGTGGCTACGTCTCTCGAACTATCTCATTAATGGGAACAGTATCGAGATGAGACAAGATCTAATAATACTCTATCAATTCTATCGGCATTATCCTATAGACAATACACAAATTATTAGTTGCTGCAACCGAGACACCGAGCTCAATGAGATGAATGTAAACTTATTCAGTCGCGTCGCGGTCGGGTCGCAATTGCGAATAAATTGCTCGATCGTCTGCCGGGTTTGTCTAGACTTGGCCACCGGTAGCGTTGGTTTCATGCACATTGACCAAAGTACTTATAAGTGTCTGTGATCCATTAAATCGATTTGTGGTATAGGTGCCTGATAATAGATTGTATCGTGTGGTAGATCTTGTTTCAACATCATCTTTTTCGTCAATGTTAATACAATATTTTAGCTCTCCTTCCGCAAGAGCATTATCTATTGATGCGGTTTCTCTTTGTTCATTTTGGTTTTGTTTAAAAAAATATTTGTGAAATGGTAAACTGAGTGAAACTATAAAAATAATATGTAGTTTATTAAACTAAATAATATTGCAACAATAAGAAATTGATATAAACAGCAACAATAAAAAGGTGCATTAATTTTATTCACGCAGGTGTTCTAAATAATAATAAATAAAACAAAATAAAAGCTTTGAATATCAAAACTATTAAGATCTTCATTTAAGAAAACCAACTGCTCAACTTTTCATGTCAATAAACTCAAGTGAAATAAAGTGATTTACATCTGAGACTATAAAGGATAGATAAAGTCAACTTTTTGTAACATTTGCACCTGGTATCAATGTGTGTTTAACCTAAGATAACAGCAAGAAGGAGCGCTCGGTACCGAATGAAACGAGCATTTATGTAAATGAAGTGGTGGCCATCGAGGAAATTGTTCTTAAAAAAGAGATTTTATTGTTCGTAGACACATAAAAATAGAAAATATGTGAAGATGCTGTTCATAATACTTTACTTAAAAGCTTTGGATCGTTCATAGGTAGTTTGTTTTCTTTATGTGGGATGAATAAAATAAATAACAAAAAATATGTCAATGTTAAATAAGTTTTAGATTTGCATAAGGTTATAATAAAATAAATTGTTAGAATAGAAATAGTACATTACTTATTGGAAACGACGAGGAGGGAGGATGCATCACCTTCGTATACGTATGATAATTTATAAATTGCTTACTTAAATAATCGATCTTGGCCTTTCGATGACAGCCGAATTCAATTATAGATACGTTATTACGTCTTGTAACCATAATTTTCTGTGTAAACACCGCTTGTAAAATTTCATCACCCAATCAAATGTTGAAATACGACCATGTAGCGAGTCTTTTCATTCGACTTTTGATAATAAACGAATTTGTTTCATTATCTTTTTTCGATTTAACCTTAACTAATCAAGCTATCTTTATAAGACTAAATTTAACGCTTCGATCTTCGTTATTATTTCTTTTAGGTGATTTCTCAATATGCCTGAAATTTTGACAGAGTTCGGTTATTATTTTAGTGTAGCACAATTTTTCAATGCATCTATTTTATAGTCAATCCCGCTTAATCAGTTTCGGTTTTTTTACAAAAATAATTAATATTTAGTATTTAGTATCTCGAAAATTTCCTAATAGAAATTTTGCTTCATTAAATTGCTTGCAGAAATAGTACTAGGGAACTAAAAAACCGACACGTGATTTAAATTATGCTAAGAACTCCATGCAACTTTTTGTCAGTTTAGATGTTATCAAAGTTCGCGGCTCCAGGTGGTTTGGATGTGCGTGGGCGCATCAGTGTAGTGACCGCAGCTCTGGACCTGCCCACACGCACTCGAGGTGTTGCCATATGTTGCGACACGTCCACTCTAGACTATTGCACTTATAAAATAAAATTACCAACATATGCATGTGCGAATGTATTTTATTTGTCGAATAATATTATCACTTTTTGATTTAGGACCCTCATAATAGGATTTATTTGTTTGCTACTAGTTAATCCCAGGCGTAAGTTGCAATGCCTCTTTTTTGTCAGATACATTTTGATATAGGAGCGCATACTTTTCTATGAAACAAACAAACAGACATTGATCTATAAAAAAATGTCCCTTGCTGAGTTTCTTGCCGGAGTCTTCTCAGTCCAAGTGTATTCCGAAACGGTGGTAGAATCAATTGTAAGGTTCATAAGTGCCTTATTAGGGCCTAAACTGAATAAAGGATTTTTGAATTTGAATTTATATATACATCAGCATTGCCCTAGTAAAGTCTTACTTATTTCACAGTTGTTCGTTGCAATACCAATCTTGTTTTATTATCTCTAAAAGTTGCGGGATCTTTAGTATACAATCCTTAATCGTCAAAATCCTTGGTAAGTCAACATCATTATTCAAGATTTGAGCATTATCCTAATTCAATTCGTCAAATATCCATCTATTCAGTCATCTTTGACCATGATCTAAGCAAGTTAAATAACAATAGCTTTCTATACTGGGCCAAGATCAAATTCAAATATTCGCGTCGTAGCGACCAATCCAGTTTCGTCCAGCCCACGCAAAAGCAGAGATTAAAACGAGATTGTTTATTTTTTTATAATAAAAACTACTCTAAACACTAAACGATCGCTTCCCACAATAGCTTTGATTTATTTCACTCGCGTTTCAATACGTTATATTTTTAGTTGCCATCCGTGGAACGTGTCGTTTTTTGTTGCTCGCTTCAATTGTACTAATATTTCCACTTTTTGTTTCAGGTGAGTCAGTTTAGTTGACGGGAGTCCTTTCCACCGTGTTTACGTGAGTAGTAATATAAACACGTGGTATGTACATATGACTCTTTATGAGAATATATATTACGAATAGTTCGATCACTTCGCTTACTGTAATTTTTTTTTTGTGGAATTGTTTGTATGAGGTGTTCATCTGGAAACTGCTGCACTAGTTTTGATAACTTTCTCGTCTGCTGCTACTATTACCGGAGAGATATCACTCTTTGTATTATTCAATGAATAATCTTCAATTGAATCTTATTAATTTAACTTCTTTATCATTTTCTCATATTTTTTTTGATTATGACTTCAAAGTATTTATTTAATGTCAGATTTTAGTAATAAAAGACGTCGTATTCGAAACATCTTACCATGTTAAATAAATTTAATTGCTTCAGAAGTCTGTCATTAATACTTCGCTTCCTAAAGTGATATAAGTACCTGTGATTCGTTCCTTATAAAATACATTGACTATTATCCTGTATAATGTTCACCTTCAGTTATTCCCACGGGATGTTTCCCTTTAACGGAATTACTTGAATGACCACATATTTATTGTTTCCAATGGCGTTTAATTTATTTCCATTAATTAAACATGTAAACAAAACAGTAATAATTCAATCTGTGGTCGTTAATGTAGTTATTCTCGTGATTACAGTTGCATACAAACAATACAATTTAAAACATCTTCAATTAATTGGAAGTGTAATAAAATTAATTGGAAACCCACACAACATGCGTGATGTGCTTATTGATATTTTGTTTACTCGAAGAGAAATGTCAATTGATATCGATGAACTAATTGGGAACGAATCTCTCTGGAAAGTTAAAACATGTATTATAATACTACTACCCTGTATTAAAGCTCGTGTGGTAGAATAATGCGCCAGGGTATCTCTTGCTCCAGCAAACGACGTGTTTAAGCGACAGAAAGGGAAGGAGATAGAGGAAGATCCGTTGCCGGGCTGCATGAGGTTATAAAGTGATGATGAGAGGAAATTAAGAGATGATATTTATAAGAATGATAAAATAGTAGCGAAATCTTCATGTTGAGTAAAGGTTGACAAGAATTAAACAATTAAATCTTATAGAAAGATGAGAGAGAGCTGTAAATACCTAGATTAGTAGGTACATAAGAAAAAGAAAATGACGACCCCTGCCTGTAAACATCAAAATCCCATCAAGTTAAAGCAGTATTCCAGATGACTGGTTATAATGATGTCTTTCCCTTATTTAAAACTATAACTATTCAAGACATAAACAACTATAAAACTGAAACAAAATCTAGATCTGGATCTGCCTGCATAGAAACAAAACAAAGATTGAACCAGAAAAAACATATTATATAGGTACATTAGAGGAAATTATTGACGGTACGCTTCAAATTACTATGACAATAAAGCTTGAAATTCGGTCGTTAAGAAAATTTCCCATAACAAATATAGGTATCGTCGAAGCTAAACATAATGTTTCCCCGATTGTACTATCTTGTGTAACTAGTAGTTTACTTTTTTAATAAAAATAAGTTTTCTATCGGCTTGTCTGACACTGAATCACGTATGTTATACATACCCGACGATTGTAGGCGGAATGTAAGACAGCGCTAAAGCGACTCGTGCGCAAAAAATAAGTTGCCGTTTTGACTTGTGATGTGAACATAATTGGTCGTTAGAAACCGGCTTAGACTTTATTATACATGGAAGTAGATCGATTAATCGAGTTTTTATTAAATTGATATTGCGCTTGACTTAATTTTGTGCCTTCAAAGATCTATTTTGTCTGTAAAGCTATTTTTTAGAAGAGATGTGCACTTATAGATTTCCTCATCGAACGGTCTTCGAGCTGCTTGCACCCAGTCAGTGGCTCCCAAGTCTGTCCTTACTTGCTTTATATTAGTGATGTGATTTAATAAAAGTCAACTGTACAGCCAGAATCGAAATCGGCCCGACCTAAATCTTTAATTTAAAGGTAAAGACGTTTACAAGAAATTTCCAATCAATTTATAAATATCAATAACATGCAATATGCAAGCCACCTATCACGTCGTAGTCGTTTAGTACGAAACGAAATGGAGTCGTTGCGAATGTCAAGAATTGACGTTTAACTGCCATTAAAATTGGAATGAAATTATATATTCTTGCTTCTTGTAAGAGTGGGATGGAGTCCGTAACTGAGTCGAAGTATACTGTGGTCGAGCCTTGAAATTGCAGCATCGATATCCCATTTCTATTACAATATACTGAAGTGTTGAAATTAAACATACGAAATTATTGAAAAAAAAAAAATACCTACAGCATATAGGTACATTTCTTGACAAAAATTATTCTATCCTGAAAGCGACGTGTGCCAAAGTAATATTAAACCAAAGTCAATTCAGTAAAGTTAGGAGACCGTGTGTGGTCGTTTCTTAAGAATAAACGTAAAGAAAGTAAGATAATTCTGGCTCGTTTACAACGATAATATAAACGCCTTGCAATTACAATAGGTAAAGGTTAGTACTGTGTTCCGAAGCGAATAATTACTCTTCAGATAAAATCTCCTCACTAAACGAGCATTAGTTTAATATAAAATCGGACACTTAATGCGACTATTCTAGGCCGGCTCTGCAATAAATATGTTATTTTAATGTTGGCCAGTTTGTTGTGGCCATAAATTATACTCTCGCAACGGCAACCGCCGGTATCGGCTGTTTCTTTGTTTTGCATCCCCCCCCTAACTTTAATATTTCTAGTTATCTAGCTAGATTAACGTCGAGACACCAAAATGATTGCGTGGGTCGAAATGAACGTTTCACGTCGATTGACAATAAATAGGTTGAATTAAAAGTCGTCCACTTAATCGATCGTTCAAACATCGTGAACCCGAGTGGAATAGTTTGAATGGCTTCCAATCCTGGCGAGCGCATTCCGTGAGCTCATGTTACATCGGCTCAGACACGTGCCACGTGCTCGGAAATTTGTCACCGCCACGACTGGGAGAGCTTTCACTTTCCATATTAGAGTCGTGTTTATTCTGGCGCAGTTCGACGAACCGAAATTGTATTTATTTAACAAATCGCGCCGCGTCGTTCCCGTCGACGCGAACGAGAGGCACGCCGGGAATGCGCCCCGAGCTTGATGAGCCATAAATCCATTGGATATTATTGAGTGTCCGCAGCTGAAATTAAAGCGGGCCGCGACCCCGGCCGGTGTGCATTGACCGCCGCCGCCGCCCTGGCATCCCATTCATGCGAAGGCCGGTGAGAAAATAAACTAGAGAGCTGCTCAAGTGACGATGCCAGAGCTGCATGAGCCGGTGAACCGCTGTTTCCGTTATTCTAAATTTACTATCGCACGCGGCGTCCAGACGCCCGCGATTGGGCGCGCAAGAAACTGAAAATGAACTCTCCGCTGAGGAAATTGAGAATAAAATCGGTAAGTCCGAAAAAAAAGAAAAAATAACTACGGGAGTCGTCATCGTCACAATGGACGTGAGTTCCATTCCCGACTGTACTATGTGGCGGTGCGTATGATTCACAAGCGGCGCGGAGACTCCGCAGCACTTTTGTCAGACGTACTACAGACGCCACTACAGCATCTTGAAATTTTGCCAACATTGGTAGTTTAGCAAGCACGCGATTATCGTAAAATTCAACAGCGCAGCGGTCTGGCAGTGACCCATATTGCGGCAGGTCGCGGTCAGGGATAGACTACTAATAGACAACGGCTACAGCGAGCTGGTTCGTCGGCTCCTTGTTTAACAAATTCAGTATGTTTGTGATGATAAATGATAATTTACGAGTTGTTTGATGTGAAGCGGCGCGCTCTGCGGACGGAATACCAAATGTCTCGCTCCAAGAAGTTCGAGGTCTATGTACAATTACCTACGCATTGCATTGCTAAGAAGGAAAGGACAAAGGACTACTAATCCTTTACTTATCTATTTTCGAAGGACAATCCGGAAACAGGGTTAATAGTCTCACGGCTGACATGGGTCGGTTCGACCGCGCCCTACACCTATCATATTACATGATACTACTCAGTAACGTATTGACGTTCCGCTCCCTCAAATTGTATTTTACAGTCTCCCCTTCGTCATGTTTACAAAAACGTTTAGTTAAAACCTCTTTGTTTATACACGCGTCGATGAATTTCAAATAAACAGACAGGCGGTGTGTCCTTAGCGCATATTACCGTCTCCCGCGTTACAAACGGCACGCTAACCCCGCGACTGGTCGAGAGCTGCGCCCGCGCATCGTTATCATAATATCCATTTCCGCCGATATCATTCACCGGCCCTCCCTCTCGGTGCATCAACCTCGAAAATGATTTATTGCATCTCATTATACACAACCATTAGATATTTTATAGCATAATCGAGCACCCAGTACCGATCTCTATAATTAACGTGAAACGAACGATCTACACAATCGAGATAAATTAAAGTTTGTTGCATTAATCATCGGCTGTCAGTTATGATTTAACGAACGCTTTAGAGCAAGCGTCTAGACCTTGGGCGATACGCTTTTGTAAATTTTCACCATGCGGCATACAGTAGCAAGATAGCAGCGCGCTTGGTCTAGTTGGGCGCACTGTCCGAATGACTGCCCGCGGCGTAATTGCCTGTTGACAAAACATTAATTGCTATAGATCGGTTATCGGTCGTCGACAATGACAAACGTAGCAGGCGATAGAGCGCCAATAACCGGCTATGTTTAGCGATGACGATAGCAATATTAATTCGTCCTTTGAAATTACACAGATATCGTTACACGATAATATGTGAAAGGATCTTAACGACTGTAATTAAGTGGTAGCGAAAGTATGGGTGTTCCGTAAGTGCAGACATAGCGTTGGGTTGGGAGTCAGACGTCTAGACGGAGGCGTGGCGATATGTGTTCGCACACTAATTGCTCCTGTAGGTAACTTTCAAACATCCAACCCACGCCATCAAGAAAAGCCTTTCCCTCATCTATTTCAACAACGTTTCCTACTCTGTCGTAAATAGAAGCATTTTACGTTCTCAATACATAGCAAAAAATTTACCCGACTGCTTGATATAATAACAATGGTTGCGCGTGCACATACAATGGGCGACCTTGCGCTCCTTCCGTCGCAACAGCCGATCGATCTCGGTAGCGTGCAGCACCAATAGATACCACGTAGATTTTGTATTTGTCTTGTTTTATTGTTCGGGAACTGTATCATGTAACCCGGAGTCGGGAACGTAGGTCACTCTTTATCAGGGGTATCAAATGTAGATAAAAATTAATTCAATTAAATCCTAAGGGAATCTATAAATTACTCGTATCTTGTTTCGCTAATGTTATCTAACATTATGATTAATCTACTGATGTCTACAGCATGTATCCCTTCCTCATTATGTGGCTATATCTGGTCCTCAGCTCTCCGCATCCATTTACTCCCACATCATCAGTCCACTAAGCGTTTATTATATATTCTGGCATAAAAAATGAGAATGAAATCAAGGAGATTTAAATAATTAACCCTAACAGCATTAATTGTGCTTCTACACCCCTGGTTATCTGATCCCGGCGCGTTAGGAAGAATGGAATAGAAAGCGAGTAAGCATACCGCATATGGACGACAGCGGATAGAAAGAAGGCAAATGCTCGTGAGGTCAGCGTGTACGAGATACTAGCGTACCCCCGCCCCTTGAAAGGTTATCGAGAGAAAGTTTTAGTAGCTGCACGACTCGCGCGCATCTCTTTGTGTTCGGACCAGTTCCGATGGCCGCTAAGCACGCCACAGACGATTGAGCATCGAGTGTGCTTGATGAACATTAATTACTTGCCAAAGATACTTGTCTCTTGAGTATTATTTTAGAAGTAATCGGTGAAGCTTGACATTTTTTAAGTCTCATTTTACAACTCTTACTTTTGAGTTATTGACAGACATCAGCAAAAAGATTAAATCACAGCAAAATCTATCATCTAATTGAAATCATATCCATATTGTGGATTTACTTCGTTGTGTACGGAACCTTCGGCAATTGACCACATCCACCGGTTCGGGTAAACAAAACAATCGTGGGAGCAAATATCTCGCTGACACGGACGTCCATTGTTACCGCGATGCGCTTGCGCAGTTTCCGTTCATAACACGCCAAAGAGAGCGATCTGTATGTAGGCTAGCGACCTTGAAACTGGCGCTTTCTTCTAGGCTCGCTGCAAGTATCCCATCCTAGCAAAAGGCAAGTTACTAGACTCTCGATTGATTTATTGCTATCCAATAGATAAACGCAGGTTTTTACGTCCCATTTGTGTCGTTCTGCAAGATCTCACTTGATGTCTACATTAGCTCTTGTATGTATTTGACTTTTTCTGCCCACTAAGCTTCTAAGGCCGACTTAATAAGTATTTTATATGAATTTTTCATAAGTATCTCGTTTCCCTGTTTTCTATTTAATAAATCTATAGACATCTTCATCTGCTTTGTAGCATCCCATGTTCATAGACTCATAGTTTTTAAACACTAATTCAGAATAATTTCAATGTGATTTCCGAGTAGCTCTACCTACGGGTCTATTTATCGTTGAAAATAAGCATTGTTCGACAAGAGTGGACATGTGAATGAACTAAGTTCAGCTAAATTAGCGATGCTCTCATGTTGTAAATTCAATTGCAATATATCTTGTGTTTACGCTTCGCTTTCTAGGTCGTTTAGTGTGTGTTGCGCCCTTGTATCGATTGCTATCACTTGTTATGCATAATCGATTAAAGTTATCGAGTAATTAGTTATTTATTTGTTACTACTAGTTTATAATTCAAGACAGGTTTAGAATAGTTCAGAATTTGCAATGGAGTTATTCGATCAGAATTTGCTTTAGAGGTGGATGAAACATAATTTAATTATTTATTATTGGTATTAGAGAATAAGAAACGGGTTTTCTTGTTAGCCAATCTCTATCTAATATAATGTTATCTCATTAAACCAAACCAACAAACTTATCCTCCACTTGGCAACTTTATTAGAGCTGGTAATAATCGTACTTCACCACCTGGAGTTACTGCTGTACTGTCGCGTCCATTATCACCGCTATCGGAGGCAAGGGATCTTAATAGGCTGCGACAATAGACCGGTCTATTAGGGCCCTAACCGGTTGCTCGGTTTGCGCTAGTCGCGATGCAAATACGTATGATATCGCGACTCGCGGGTCTAACGCACCCGGAAGAGATCGCGTCCTTCGGGCAAGGCGAGTTGCGTTGGTAGGGTTGAATTTGGGGTAGCTGTGATAATCGTATCGGAGTAATTCCATATTTGAATAATTCTTTAGTTAACAAGATGGGCCCGCTGGCCTGGTTTTTATTATTATAAATATTGGAATCCCATGTATTCTGAGGTACGATCGTCAAATATAATAAACTTATTAAAAGGCCTTACAAGATCATTACACTAAAATATATTCTTATATTCCATAAATTAAAAAATGGTGATTTGTGAACGTAGTAAATAAATAAACAATATAGGTGTATTCATAAGATAGGTAATTTATAAAGTACCTAATAATTTCACGACTGTTAGACACGTATAACGAGTTCCCATAGTTTATTTACATCATAAAAACAAACGGTGAAAGAGCCAGACATTTTTTATATCCATGCACCTAATATAAACAGTTAGGGTTGACAAGCACACACGGTCTGATGTTATACGGGAATATGCACATTTTTTAAGTTTTTACTAAAATGAAAGTAAACCAAAGTTATTTGTATGCGGATAGCGTCGAGCTCTAGTTTTGAAATATACATTGATGTATGTAAATTTTGTATTTTTTACTGTAACATATCGGTCCCTTGATAAACATGCCAAAGTTCAATAAATAATCGGGACCTTATTCTATTAATCTATCTGAAATATACAAATACTAGATTCCGCCCCGCGGATTCACTCGCGTTCCCCAGGGATCTTATGTTTTCCCGGGATAAAAAGTAGCCTATGTTCTTCTCCGTACCATAGGCTATCTGCATACCAAATTTCATCGCGATCGGTTCAGCTGTTTAAGCGTGAAAAGGTAACAAACAAACAAACTCACTTTCGCATAATATTAGTTAAGATAATTATATCCGAACTTGACAACCCCTAACCCTAAGATTTGACATCAATATGAACCTGCTATTTTTTTCATCATTCTTGAACTTCAAATTGTGTGCAATTATTGAATGGCAAGTGCGTACAACACAAGTTACTGGCGGCTTGATAAAAAGATGGGCGGGCGGAGTGTGGGCGCAACGATTAATATCGTTTGTAAAGCAACGCTTCCGCAGCGGCGCCCGCGCAACTTATGCATCTTTTGATGTTTTAAGTGGTAAGGCTCATTACACATGCCTCAATATTTTTAATAATAAATTGGTAATTAATAAGGTACATTATGTGGATTTTAAATTAAATATTTAAAGTCGGATTGGTACTATGTCGAGTGTAATGGATTATACCTACATAGTGTGCACTGCACTCATTATCTGCATTTTTCTAACGGTCCATTCGACTGGTTGCATTACCAGTTGAGCGACTTATAGCCGGATAATATAATATTCCATTGTTCTCTTTATTGATGGCACAGAGTAGCTATTGATATCAATTAACTGGTTATTTCCGCGATTGTTAGCGTTCAAACAATATTGTTGCGCGGGTGGTAGGTATGGTTGCTTAATGATGCGTCCCGCTTTTGTATGTTAAAACGTTTTAAGGCTACAAACACTGTATAATAATAGCATTGCATTCGAATCTACATAAAAAAACATACGCGTCAAATATAACCTCTTCCTTTTCTCGAAGACGGTTAAAGAGTGGACCTGTTTTCCTCAAGAACCTTGTCTGTACCTTAAAATTAAAGTCGAATAAAGATATATTTAATGAACATAAAACTGTTGATTTACAAAAAAAGACTGCCCAATAACAGCAGTTGATTCCCAATTTCCATACTAAACCAGTGTTGCTGTTCGGTCGGCGTCAGCTGCGCACGCGCACGCTCGGCAGGTGTTCGCGAGCACCGATTGTATCACCCCTCTCCCTCCACTCCTTGTTCCCCTTGGCCGTTAAGTTGGCACAAGGGTTGCCATATGTTACAGACAACTTTTTGAGTTTGAAGAATTATTTAAGAAGCACGAGGATGTTTTTTGATTCCAAGTTGTATCTGTGCGTCTTCACTCGCTTTTCTTAGTCCACAAAACATTGATGGAATTGAGGATTAAGCACGTGGTATACGAAGTCGTCTTGTCTCGTAAGATATAAGAAAATTTGACAGCCCGAACCAGGCTTGGGAATTTTAATTAAATTTAATTTGCATGTTCACTCCACGACACACACACTGCACAGCACGCAATAAAATTTACATTTTCTGTGTTCGTAGATAAGTACATTGCTAATAGTAGCTGCGTGTGCGCATTTTTGGCACGAGAGCACTTTGTTTACATGATAATGACCCATTTGTTTTTCTCGATTTGTAACAATTTTATTCCAATGATTCAGAGTTTATTTCCATAGATTGGCTATTTTTAGATGAAATGAATATTCTGGGAGATTATTCCTCACACACGCCCATCTGACCCCAAACTAAGCAGAGCTTGTACTATGGAAGCCAGAAAACTGATATACTACTTTATTTTTGTAAATACATACTTATATAGATAATTACACCCAGACTCAGGACAAACAGACATGTTCATGCACACAAATGTTTGTCCTGAGTGGGAATTGAACCCACGAACTGCGGCGTGATAGATAGGGTATCTTACCAACCACGCCAACCGGCCCGTCAAATGGTTTTATTCTTGCCTCTTTTGATGATGAAGACTATTCAAGGTCTTTAATAATAATATTAATTAGATCTGGATGTATAATGATTGCATACTGTCGCTTCAGAAACAATACGTCAAATGTCATAATGGTAAGCGTTCATTATGGGCGGGCCACAGCGGGTCGCATCGCAACGGCCTTAGGTAGAAGAAGGCTAGAAGTAGTATTTTATCCCTCTTTCGCATGGGCCGTTGCGATGATGTGGCCCGCCATAATTTGCGGTTTAGGTTTCCTCGGCTCTCTGCATTTTCGTGGCAGCGCATTATGGCTTCTATAACCTTAATGAAGTTAACAATTTTCTTTTAAAAGTAATCTAAAATAATTGCCAATAACAGTCGTATAACTTACTTGTTTTTTGCTCACCAACTACTATTACCTAACGTACTATACGTGTGTAATATGACCTTCAAAGTGATATAACAGTGTTCCTAACGAGTTTCTTCGAGACCGAAAGTCGATACAGCTACCTGTATTGTGTCCTCGTAGCTTCAGATATCCTTATCTGAAGATAGCGCATTGTTTGCGCCACTCAGCCATTTGCTCAGTTGCGTAAATGTAACGAGGGATCCGTATCGCTGCCATCAGATATTGGGCAATCACTGTGCTCACTACAGATTCTAAACTGTTGGCAGAAGATTACCGCCAAGATAGAGGCCCCATTCGTGAGATAAATGTATAGTACTATGGTTCTACTTAAATTTTTTAAAGTCAGTAACAAGCTTGACGCCTCGTTGTAATTTAAAACTTTTGTGCGCCAAACAATATATCCTCTCCAACCCTAAAAGTAAATTACTTTTTTTTCTAATAGGGTTGTAATTCATGTCGATTGACGCACAATAAAATCGTACACAATTCTAATTTAAAATTTTGATTGCATCGCGTGCAGCACCCCTCGTTCGGATCGTCCGACTGTCTGGTGCAAGTCACGCCACCGACCGACTGTTGACCCCCGCCACTCATTTGTATGTAAGAACAACGCAGGGAGCAATAAAGCTTTCTATAAATCGAAATCAACCCGAGGGTCCGGCGACAACAGTAGTAAAATTTTACGACTTCCGCCGCGAGCGAGCGAAAACTACGCGTCTGTTTGCCATTTTACGCTTAGGTTCACAGGTTCACTCTCAATGTGATAATCATAAATCGTCTAATTGAAGGCTGTTCATCTCGCGCTGTTTATAGCAATTAAGTGGACGCAAGGCCGACACGTTTTGTCATTCGCCATATTCAAGCTTCTCTCTCGAGTAATTGTGACCAAATGTGGCCATGTGCCACTCGGGCGCAGCTTCGATTCGTACATCTACATTTGAGCGTCTAATATAACCGCTTCTAGCTCACGCCTTTGTAAGGCACCTAGACGCCGGCGCCGAGAAGGCACCTGCCCACCTCCTCACCTTATTTATAATAAAGAAACGTCAACCACTGCGCAAATATTAAAACTTCGTTCACGTAGGGCGAACTCCGAATGACATTTCGACGATCCACGTTCCAAATTTGATTCTATGATGAAGGCGCGGTTGAGAAATAAGTTAGATTTGATGGATGGTTTGAGAAAAGCTTCTCGTGGATCGTGTAGCGATCGATCGTTCGACGATATAGATTACAATCGAAATATCGCTGTCGACGGCGGATCGATCGTCATCGTGAAGTGGGCGCGGGTGCTGGTGTCGGCGCGCTGTTGTGCAAGCGCTTATGAATAATTACCGGCGTGGCATGACGGACGCGCGCTCGATTCACTGCCAAGGACGCCTTTTCGCTTTTTGTCGGTCATCTATCTGATGTTGCGCAAGAGTGCGGGCGCTGGTTTCGCTCTCGGCACCTCGGGCCCGTTGCGCCATGCTCTATAACAAATGCACGCAACTAATGACGCGTTGCTCAAGCGCACCACCCGCCCACAAATCGCTTTATTATGCAGAAAGTGAGTTGGAACAAATGGGCGCACCGGCAGCTCTGCAGTCTGCACCCGGCCTGCATTCATTACGGGATCCCGGCTGAAAGTGAAGTGAACGCGCCGACCGATGCACGGTTTCATCACAACATGATTGTGATTTATAACGCATGCTCGCAGCGATTTTATATGAAAAAATTACTGTTTTATCAGCATGATACTCGCGGCTCGCATATTCATAAAGTTGACGGGCGTACATAAATATCTGTTGAAGTGAAGTGCAGCTTTATCAACGTGTTGGGGGACGATCAATTACGCAATTAGATAGATATATGGACCCTTCTGCTCCGTATCTGATAATAATAATGGTTAATCATAAAATGAACGAGGTTGCGTCATAATATAATCTTTTAATCTGGTATTGGATCACTCGATCACGATTAACGAAGTTATTGAGATAATTGAGCTCCCGAAATAAACATTAATATTACACAAGGTTCCTTTTTAGTATAGTACCAGAGAACTGGTAAACACCAACAAGCTTTTAAGGTGAGAATGGTAACTAATGTCGGTCATAAAATACCTTATAACTATGAAGATAATTGGCATTTAAAATAAAACTCATGGGAAATTCTACAGGTGATACTGAACAAACTATTTTCTTGAATATGGTCAGGTAAACAATTAAAACCATAACAATAAACTCGCTTACGCCAAGCAGTTTTACCCGCGTTAACGAGGGAACTAATGTTTTTCCAGGATAAAGAATTAATTCCAGGGTATCTATTTACCAAATCTTGTTGAAATCCGTACAGGCATTACCGCGTGATTTGAAACATCCACACAAACTTTCGCATTTATAATATTAGATAGTAGGAAACATACATGGTTATTTATTTCTAATTCACCAGCAGTGATTTTAGGGGTGGAAGTTAATTTTACTATGGGACATGGGACCAATCTGGAAACTGCGATTTCTGAGTTAGGATCTAATTTTAGAAGATTCTTTCATAACTTTAATCTCCTCAACATCCACTCATCGACTCGTGCAATGTAACAAGGTGAAAGGTTGCTATATGAATTATACCATCAAAATATAACGCAACAATAACGTTCTGGGCCCAATTAAATACCATTTAATGTAATGTAGAGCATTTGGCTTCAGACTCTTGGCTCTTGCGCAGCATTTGATGGTTTCGCAATCTGACATCTCGCCATTTTGAAATGAACAATTCTCTACAATGTAAGGCTTGCCATGAAGATGGCGGAATGTTGTATCTATGGTTATATATTATTAATGATTGTCTTTGGATTATGTTGTTAATCATATCACGTCCTAAAGTGGCTCTTGAAATTCTGGTTGTCGAAAGAATTGTTAATGTATAATGATGCCTTTATTCATGATGATGAAAGCAGACATGACATCGTAGTAAGATTAAGATTTTCTGATAAAGTCTGTTAAAAATTCAATTGTGGTACCTACAACGCATAGCAAGATGTGGAAGCTTTGTTCCTGATATCGGTTCCCTTTGCTTTATGACAGTTGCAGTTCCGAAACTTTAAAAAAGAATGTTGAAAAAAGGCACCTCTGCCCGGTCCCCATTCGTCATGTTGGCGTTTTTGTCGGTTAGCAGCTGCCGCCCGACGAAGCAGGTGCGTCGCGTTCGCCGAATTTCGTCGGCACTCGACAAGATGCATCGGCGCATACAACCGGGCAAAGGATGGCAAAAGCGCTCGTTTGAGCGCAATCACTACAATCGTCGGTATACATCTCAGTATTTTCAAGTGCAAGAAACGGAATTCGCATTTAATAGTGCAGTTTGGGTTAATTAAGTTAAATTGATGGCAATTTATGCGCTTAATTCAACTTTGGACCGTGTGACAAAATGTTTTTTTGATGCTGAAGTGTTTCAATGATTTCTGTGGAGTTTAATTTATTTGAGACATAAACAAACAATATATGCAAAATGCAATACTGCTCAATAATATTATGGGGCGGCGTGCGCACACGCACGTCAGGTCAACCGCGCGACTTGACACAGTGACACCGTGTCAATAATGCGTTTTCTATGCGTTCTACATGTTGGCAACATGTTAGCAAATTTTCGTGTTGCAACATTTGGAAAGCTTAGCTTACAAAATTAATTATTGAAGCGTTGATGAAATAACAAGGCACTAGAACTTTGTAATTTGTTATTCGATGTTACAAATATAAATTTTATCTGAATTATACATTAATAGAGAATGTTTGCCGACTTAAAACTTAATGCCATACCATAGACAAAGAATAGATACTATTACTTCGAAAAGAAGGGGACGCATACACCCTGCCAATTTATCGTCGCCTGCAACGCGTCAGTACGCCTAGCAGTATTGCCGTATTGGCGCACACACACTAAGTATACGGACAGGTAAGACGACACGGTGCTCCGGTAGCAGTAGCAGTAGAAGGTAATTAAATTAGTTGGCTTATATGAAGGGTCGAGGGTATGCCATAGATATCAAAATTCCATCAAATTGCACACGAATAAAACCAGTCATTCACAAAATCTTAGCGCCCTATTTTACAACGTGCCACCCCTTCGTTACAAAACAGATAACAAATCTTTAACGCCATTAAATTAGCTAGCAGAAGTTATTTTGGGGATGATTTCCACGGAGGGCTGGTTTGCCCTATTTAATGATATGTAGGTCATGGGAGTGGTATGGGGTATCGATCTGCCCTTGAGTACACGCCCTATAAGGCTGTTGCGGCGGAAGAAGCTTTTGAGCTTTTAAAATATATTTACAAAGCTGTTAGCTTGTCTATTTTGTATTTTTTTTTCTTTTATATTATTATTTTATCATATTTGAGTGACTGTCGGTATAATTTAGGTACGTAGTAGTTACTTACTGGTGCATCTCGTTCCTAAGCCCGTAAAGTATGAAGGCAATAGAAATGATAACTCTTTGGTGAATGTAGCCATTACGATCTACGTTGATCTTTATACGGTATTATGAGGTAAAAAAAAATTATACACTCACCCTTCGACACAATTTAATAAAAATATTCGTCTTTTATATGATTTGGACTTTTTAAAATTTTACTGTTAATACTTCAGATTTTCTGATTCGTAAAATTAGCTTTAATTTCTAGCTTGTCATCTCAAACCTCTGATGTATGAAAGGTCAGTTTAGATTAGGTTGAAGCATTATTGATTGGACAACCCTTAATGCCCTCAAGCCTGTGACCGTTGAACCGGTCAGTCAAGTCAACTAGTGCTGCTAAAGTATCGGTAATCAGTGTATCGATAAAGAAAAAGAGAGAACAATTTATTTATAATTAAAAATATTTGGAATATGTTTATGTGATCTGTCGCTGGTGTGTTGCGACAGTTGACCTGAGTTAGTTTACTTTTAGGATTTGTGTGCTTACCACCTTCGGTCATATTCATCACGAGAGATTCATGAGATTTTGGTCAAACACAACCCTATTCACAGTTAAAAATAAAACATAAAGTTTTGTAAAAAAATCTGCTTTCAAACTATATACCTATTACCAGGTATATCTCGTAATAATAATAAGACGAGAAAAAATATGATTAATTAATTATGTGGATACACTGGATACTTTCATATCGATACAAACTGGACAACGGACAACACTAGTATTAGGGTGTATCACGCCCTTGCAAGCCCTCAGTTAGAGCAGGACAACCAGCTATTGACATTGGCCTCAATCGCACGTTTTGTTTTGCATAATTGATTACTCATTTATGACGTGATACATAATTTAGTTGTAATATTTTTGCTTCTATTTAGTAATATGACAATGAACTAAATGCGTGGGAAATTTTATGTAAACTGAGAATAGTAATGCGTGTATATTCTATGACTGTGTATTTCTATGACATTCATTATGCGGCCTAGTCTTCAGAACATAATGACTATGTTAAATCTTACTGAAATTCAAATAGAATAAATACGATTAATATAATAGTAGAGTGGGCGCTTAGTTTGGTCCCAACAATACCATAAAAGGAGAATGACTTAGGCTCTCCGAATCTGCATTTTTATGATAACAAACTTCATTTGAATTTACTACAATTCTTTTCAAAACGTATTTAGTTGGATCCTCAAGTGATACCATAATATATATTCTCACTATCTCTTCATGCAGTAATGATTTAAATCACAGTGTTTGTTTGTAATCAGGCGTTTGTAACGTTGTCCTCTACCTACACCCGTTCGGTGTTCGGCGCGCCAAACTGCCGCGGCAGGGCGCCAGGCGCCCGCGCTAATTGCACCCTGCGCGCGCGCAACGAAAGCGCATTTATTGCCTTACTTAGAAATAGCTGTAAAACCGTTTACTACTCTCACGTACGCTATGTTTGTTCAATTATTCACATGGTGTATTATGTAAATCTATTGTTCTATGCAATAGGTATATTGCATTACGGTTCGCGGTTTTTGACATTTGATTTGCTAAGTATTATAACAGTGACTACAATTTTATGCACTGGCAACTTATCAACGCTTGGAGATTATCTGTGCCGTATTTATAGTGATTTTGACTCTGTATGCGCACGCGCAGCTCTGAGCGCGCGCGTTTCCACCGCTCATATTTCAAAAGCGCCAGTAATTATTGTGACTAATGCCTCACTAACGGCTCCTTTTGATATGTTTATGGTGCACAGTTTGTCTCGCGCGCCGACCTGTAATGAAATTGGCCAATTATAATGTACGCGGTGTTATTATAATAACGCCGATGGTATAGATTTCCACTTTCTACGCCACGTTTCCTGTATACGATAGGTTGGTTTGTTTTTCCTCTTTTTTTAACTGCCTGTAACCATTTCCTGATATACATAGGTATTTTCGACCGCATTATCACTTACCATGGGGAGATGTTGGTTAAATAATAGAAGCTTTAGCTGACGCTTATTAATAGTCAAAATAGACAAGAAAGTCGATAGATAGACCAGTCCAGAATAACAATAAAATAGTAATAATTTAAAACCTACCCAAAAGATTCAGCATCTCTTTCACACACAGCTAAACTAACCATATCTATTTCTCTCGTTCCAGGGGTAAATTTGCATCAGTCCGCAAGATAAGGCACCTCGTCTCCGGCGAGGAGTACGCAGCAAAGTTCATACGCAAGCGGCGGCGTGCTGCGGACACCACGCGGGAGATACAGCACGAGGTTGCGGTGCTAGCATTGTGTGCCGACTGCACCAGGGTTGTTAGTCTGCATGAGGTGAGATCAACCGATTATCTTCACTGATATCAAAGCTTTATTCTAAACTCCGAAACTTATCACAAAAAACTGTAAGTAGTGCTGATTCTGTTGTTTACAAACAGCTATTCCTTCAACCTCTTGTTGATCAGCTGTTTTTTAACAGCATTCTTCTTTTCCTTTTTCTTCTTACTTCATTTTTCATCAATTCCCCTTAAATCTTACTTCAATCGCAAATGCCTGCAATATGCACAAAATCAAATTTCAATTTCAGGTATACGAAACCCGTTCAGAAGTCGCCATAGTTCTGGAGTTATGCGCGGGCGGCGAACTCCAACGCTTGCTCGACGAAGAGGAGCGTCTCTCGGAAGGGGCCGCGAGAAGAGCCCTCCGCCACGTCCTAGAGGGCCTTGCACACCTGCACGCGCGCCGCGTGGCCCATTTGGACATTAAACCACAGAATTTGCTGCTCTCCGCCGGCGGGGAAGAGCTGCTTATATGTGACTTTGGTATCAGCCGTGCCATACAGCCTGGTGCACATGTTAGGGAAATACTTGGCACGAGAGATTATGTTGGTAAGTTACCACTTGTAATTGCATTTTACCTCTTAACAATTGACTAATAATATAAGGTTAGAAGTCCCCGGAGATGATAAGCACAAAGTCTGCTTGATGGGAGATTCAATTCGAGTGAGGGCTGGCAGCCACCATCCTGTAGTTTCCTTACCCATGACATTTTTCATCTCTCGAAGCCTCATGTCACATTTGCTTCCTCCGTAGTTAGCTCAAAGTGAGGTAATATTCAGTGCCATAGTTTTGTAATCTTGTCTTCGTAGTGACACTTTTGATAGTTTTGAAGATAACTTTACCAGCAACATGATAATTTACATGAAATATTTTCACTACGGCTCGTGAATGGGACCTAAAAATACTACATATTTAAAAAAAAAAACAATGCCAGGTATCGCTAGTAAATAAATAAACACCACGTAACTAAAAATTTTCAACATTTTACCTGGAATTTATTAATAGTCTAAATATTTTAAATGCTTCAAGGACAACTCCAACTTCTCAATTATATTTGTTTTTGTACAAATCCTCCTTTAAGTGTACCTACAAATTGTATGTTAGTACCATAACTAGCCAATCGGAATTCTAAATTACTCTTGATGCCCGTGTTTAGAACCTCGCGACGAAGGCATTTATGGGAAACTGTTGAACTTGCGTATAAAATCGGTTGCCTAACAGGTATTTTACGACGCATTATGGGATAGCTCATATGTAGTCAACAGCATATATTTAGCATATCAATTGAATATTTCAATATCTACTAAGAAAACACGCAGCGATGCCTACATTGTCAGGTAATTGCATAATAACAACCGCGACGGCGTCTTATGACGAAGACATGTTTTATTAAATCTACACTAATATTTTAAAGAAGTCAAGTTTGTATGTTTTGAATGTAGGATAATCTCTATAACTACGGATGCGATTTGAAAAAATCTTTTTGCGTTAGAAAGTCGGTTTATTGAGGAAAGTTATAGGTTATTTTTTATTGAATTTGAGGAGCGTTTCGTGAGTTCTTTTATAATTGTGGTCAGTTTCATCTTTTCCTTTTTTGGAGTGACTTGTGCCCCACATGCACAAGTCACTCCAAAAAATTACATTATGATGTTTACATTAAGAATAAATGGATTTTTAAAAGGGTCCCAAACTCTAACTCAAAGAAGACTGATAATCTAATTACTATAATAGTCTAATCCGGTGTTTCCCAATTAGTGGTACGCGTACCCCAAGTTGCATCATGGGGTACGCGCGGAAATCTCTTGACTAAGATTAATCAATAAAAAACAAATATATTTTTAATCAATCAGTGTATGCACCTTGACTCAACTCGAAGATGACTTGAGACTGAAGCTGACCAAAGAGCAAGCAGATTTTTCAGTTAGAAATACTGATTTCATTTTTTTTGTTATCATTGCTGCAATTAGGTGTATGCGAGTTTAAGGTCTATCTTGAAGTGGAACGCAGGTATAACTAATGGGAACCACTTCTAAATTAATAAATCATTATAGATCGAAATACGTTTAAAATATGAAGGTTAAAATTCAAATAATGTATCACTTAAAAAATAAATCAATTGTTTAATTTATTCACCCAAATTCATCGTAATATATTTTATTGATTCTTTTACCATTTTTGATTGTTTCTGACACTACAAGGATTAATTTGTCTTCTTCAAAATGCTAAATCTAATGACTTGATTTTATTGTTCATAGCACCAGAGATCCTTTCCTACGAGCCCCTATCTCTGGCGGCAGACATCTGGTCGGTGGGTGTGCTGGCCTACGTGCTGGTGAGCGGGTACTCGCCCTTCGCAGGAGACACCAAGCAGGAGACGTACCTCAACATCGCCCAGTGCCAGCTCTCCTTCCCCAAGGACCTGTTCCGGGGGGTGTCGCAGCGCGCGGTGCACTTTATAAGAGACACACTCGTTGTTGATCCGAAGTGAGTTTCATTCAATATTTTGGTTAATAAGTTCTTTTAAAATTTGTTGAATTAGCTTTGAAAGCCCTTAATCAACTTGACTAAACTAATGTGTACTTAAGATCATTTGCATAAGGCATATTATAATCTCTGTAGAGGAATAAGGTGGTAGACTTCTCCATTGAAATAGGAAGATCTTCCTCCAGGCTAGGTTATCGTGTCTGAGGACAAAATTGTTGATATTGAAAACTCATATCTCGAGTGGTGAGAGAATGTCGATAGCGCGTTGTAAGTTTGTGTCATCTTGTAATCGTTCATTGTAGCGCCATCTATCCATTAGTAGCGTGAAGCTATTAGTTGTTGATGAATGTCGCTACAATCTGTTCACAAAAAAATTAATAGCAGGGTAAAGTTTCGTCCAAATTGTAATACTTATTCTTGTTCCACAGGGGTCGTCTCACAGTGGAAGAGTGCCTGGAGCACCCCTGGTTGAAGGACGACGCGGACATACCGCGGGCAATCGTCGGCGTCGGCTTCGAGCTCAGCGACGCCGACGCCGACGCCGATGCCGACGCCGACGCCGACTCTGACGACAGCGGCAGTGCCAGCAGTGAGTGCAGCGGACACAATGGACACGTGAATGGACATAATGGTCATGTCAATGGAAACGGGGTCAATGGATGCAATGGTAGTAATGGAACACACGATGATGAGCAAGGTTAGTGTTCTGAGGATATTTCACAAGAGACGTAGGGATAGTAGAGTTACTAATATTTTTGTCGATTTTAATATGAGCCGTCATTGAAATCGAATAGTGGCGCCCTCATATCGATATATTTTTTTAACTACTCAATGGATCTCAAAGATTTTTTGAATATGGTTTATAAACAGCATGATAAAGCTCCGGTTTCATTTAATGATCGACCGTTTTCTCCACCTTGTATATGAGAAAGCAAGTATACGGAGGGCTCTTAATTATGATACTCAATATATTTTTCTCATTGTTTTCCAGATTGGTCAGAAGAGCGGCCGGGGTCGCCGACCGGCAGTATCAATATCGGCACGGTGTCGGCGGCGGGCCCCCCCGGCGGCGCGGCGGTGACGTGCGCAGGTGTGGGTGCGGGCGCAGGCGCGGGTGCGGGCGCGGGCGGCCGCGACGAAGGTGACGAACGCGCGGGGCCTCTCAAGCACGCTCGGGATGTCTCGCTCTCGCCGCCCTGTCCCGACGCACCCTCGACGCCCAAGGTGAGGCAAATAATTAAAAAACCCTTCTAATTTGTTCAACTTTCATAACTTGCTAAGGAACCTCACACCCGGCGTGGTTTCGACACGCCCTTGACCGGTTTTTTTTTTAAATTTTGTTGTTAAGATAGGTATAAAAAAATATGCCCTGCTAAGTTTGTCGGGGCATGTGAAGCTTAGAAAGGAAGAAGGTCAATTCGTCGACCGTTTAATTTAAATGTCGGCCATCAATTTAGAGGACGGAATAGTCTATAATTGATATTAGATCGTGTACGTGCAGGTGTCGCGCAAGTCCCACCCGCCGTCGGTGCTGGCGCTTTGCAAGAAGTTCCAGCCGGACTACGAGAAGCCGGCCACCCTCCCGCCGGCGTGCGCGTGCGCGTGCGCGCTGCGCTGCTCGTGCCTGCGCGTGCGCCGCGCCGCGCCCGGGGTGGTCGGGGTGGTCGGGGTGGTCGGGGTGGTCGGGGTGGTCGGGGTGGCCGGCGTGCCCGGGGTGGCGGCCGACCGGGCCGTGCTGTGCTAGCGCCGGCCGTGGTCGCGGCCGTGGGCCTGCTGCCCGCCTCGGTAGCGGCCGACCATCCCGTCCCATCCCACGCAACAACACCCCACTGTACATACTTAGTTAGGTTAGCTTGTATCACGGACAGATCGACCGCTGGACCCCGCGTCGAGTTAATTGTTGGTGGTTAGTTCGTATCGTTAGTCGTAGGCCGGCAATTCTGTAAATACTTAACGTTTTAAATGCCCGTTTTTCTAGCTGACAGACTTGAATTTCTTTCGTAATTGTTATATGCGATGTCCAGGGGTCGTTTCGTCCGTGGGTTGTATATTTCTAATGCGGTAGGGCCCCGATCGCGCGAACCTCTAGTTAGTTCGTCCCGCGATCGCGTCCCTCCGGCGACGGTACAAAAGGCATAATCTGTGAGCGGCGACCGGCGAGCGGCCCCACCTGTACATACACACACACACATACATACAAACATCATACATACAAACATACATACATACATTACATACCGCCGCCTGCGCAGCGCCGTGCCGCTCCGGTACTTAGATAATATTATAACATTTGTTAACGTGTCGTTCGCGTGGCGCGACCTTATTATTGTAGCGTTTAAGCGTTCACGTTGTTTATGGCCGAGCCGGTGGGTCGGCACCGGCGTCTATCGAGTGTTTGGGACCAAAATTTGTGTAGTCGCAAATTATTCCATATCGATGTAGATTTGTTGTCGCGTTTGATGTACGATGTTCAAATTTTATCACTACGAGTGACCGTTTTCGGGTTGTTAGATAGATTTACGCAGAGACGTATGTGCTTTCATGTGTGCGCTCAAATGTTGCGACTTAATTTTTGTAAATTTGTTTGAATGAAATCGTCGAGTGCCTTTGAGTTGTCTAGTTAATTCGCCTCATCGATAATGTTTACATTCTATTGTGTAATTTTGATTTTTTTTTTCATTAATGAAAACGTTCATTTTAACCATTTATCAACTTAACTCGAAGTTTATTTACCTTGTGAGAGCTGTTGTGATCCATAACTCATTTGTAAAAATAAATTATTGTGATATAAAATTGTTGTTTGTTTGTTTATTATTACATTCCTGTACCTATACAATCCTTTACCAAACATGATTAAAATTTACCTGCAGGAAACAAGATTTGGCAGAAGGCAGGTTTCCTATGACATTTTCTTTGCTCAATAAGGGAAGGAGGCACAAACTTTTTTAAGTTATCAAAAACACCTTTTTCGTACTTCTGAACTCCTGTTTTCATCACATCATGTTATACAACGTGTCCCAGACAGTTCGACATTAACATAAAATATTTGTTAGATATCGCATTTCTAGGAGATATCCAAAGCCTTAGTACAATTATCGTGGAAATTAGCCGTGAAATTAATTATTACTTATTTTATAATTTAGAGCAACCTGTATATGACATAATTATGTTAGTGGTGGCGTAGGTTAATACTACTGAAAATTATCAAAGAAGTGAAAACGAAATAGAAGATAAAGAATAGTTTGCATGTTGCCAATCCTCCGTACGTCAATGGGCAGGCAATACAAGTCGAAGACGGAGACGAAGATAATGAGCGGGGTGCAATAGCAATAGTCGACGAAACATTTAACATACATAGGTAGGTACTTTGTATTTTTTTTATCGGGTCGGGCGGTGCGGGATCGGGATTCTTCAATCAGTTCACGGCTCGCACTGTGACGTAATACACGTTGGCATAATCGTATTCCAATTTATTGACAAGTAGTTCCGTTGCGCGAGCGGCGCGTGTTTTTTTATTACAAATACAAGTGATATTTGTATCGAGGAACTTGAAATGAATGATGGGCGAAATTTTACACCTTTTGAACGTAACTTAGTGTAGTGTACGCTTAGTGTTTTGCGTTTGTTAGTTTTACTATAGTGTAGACACCGTCGAAGAACTACGACAAAGAATTGTTTCATTTGAAAACTAAAAACAATGACTTTCGATGGTACCTACCTTACCGAGAAATGTTAGAAATACTTTAGGCGCATTTTTTTGTACGCATACCTACGCATAAACCTATGAAAAATGACGGACACTTTGAATAGATATATTTATTAAAGATTTAGATTAAAATAATTGTTAGAATAATAGCTAGTAAAAACGAGTGTGAGCTGTGAGTGTATGTGACATGTTATTAGTTTATTGCCTACCTAGGCGGGCACTCACTTTTGTCGGCCGCTAGCCTTTACGAACGAAGCCGCTCTGCGACAGGAGGCGCGCGGCGCGACGTTGCCGTTCCCACTAAGGTACTTTTTACGTTTGACTTAGGGTCTATTTTTCAATTGCTGGACAAGCTATTCCTCCGAAAAGTCCATACAAAAACTGTTCTAATTTCAAATTAACAGCCAGATACCATTTTATCTGGCCATTGAAAAATCAGGCCTTGAAATAGTAATTTAGGGTGTTACATTATGTTGTTTTGTATTTCTGAATTAATTTGTTTTGAAATTCAACATTTTTCTTTTAATGACCTATGCTCGATTAAAAAAATATATATAATTTTACTACTTTCTTATGAATCAACATTACTTACGTGGGATTTCAGTTAATGTCGAACTGCCTCGGACACGCTCTTAGAGCATAAAGGTTTTTTGCTCAAAGGACACGCTGCATACAAAAACAGCCTTATTTCGTGCTATTTGGCTACAGTCGCTATTTGTCCAAAGAAATAAATCACAGCTTTCTCAACCATATTGCAGTTGAACCTTATTGTCAAGTAATAAAGTTCATATTGTCATATTAACTGACAATAATATTTTAATAGTAGGAATATTTCTGTAGGATTAGTATTATAAATTAAAGTCTGAAATATTTCATATATATTTACTAACCTACAAAAAAATATTGGCAGTGGAAAATATAAATTAACACATACACAAGTTTATAGAAATTGGCATATTACAATTGTTACCATACAACTCCTAGACAAGATGTACGCCGACAAATGTCATCCATTTTGTCTAGACATACATTTACATTTTATATCTATTCATTTATTTGTTAATTATAATTTCTTACAATTGGCACATATTGTAACCATTTTCTGGATTGTAATTGAGGAAAAGAAAAAAATTGTCGCATACATTTGGGCTGGTTTGACCTCGAGTGCCACGCCACAGATCGTGGGTTCAATTCCCATCCATGATAAAAATTTGTTTGTTCCGAGACTGGGTGTTATTATCTATTTATTTACAAGTAGTAGGTATATCAGTTATCTAGTTACAGTATACCGCAGCCAAATAACTTATACCTAGTTGTGTTACTGCGCATGATATTAAAAAAAAAGATTCTATTGCAAGTACTTAGATCAGATGGTAGTGTACGAAGAATATCCCAGGTTTTTTTACATAATATGCAAATTTATATGGAGTTTCTTATAAAAAAAATTAAACGCCTCGAGCTGAGGCGATGCTGTCGTAACATTTGCGGACATGTATGCGACAACCTTCGTTTAAAATCTTTAAAATTACATTAAAAAAAATACATTCAGTATTTGTGAGTATATTCAATCCAATTAAATAATCCTATCCTAATTTATAAATATCCAATTTTTAATTTTTAAATTAATTAATTTACTAGTCACATGAATGATCAATTTCCAAGTTTTATTCTCATATTTATTACCTAAAGTAATTATCACAACACAATAATGTTACCATTCCGTCGGAAATGTCTGCACATACCTGTCAAGTGACGTCATCACTATGTTACCAACGAACTTCAAGCATTTCGCTTTCGAGCAGTAATTATAATTTTACGCCCCTTTTTTAGTAAAAAAAACCTAAGTTTTGTAACATTTTTCTTAATATAATTATCTATACTTAACATTATAAAGCTGAAGAGTTTGTTTGTTTGAACGCGCTAATTTGAAAAAATATTTCAGTGTTGGATAGCCCATTTATTGAGGAAGACTATAGGCTACTTTTTATCCGGGAAAACACAAGTGAAACCGCGCGGAAAAGCTAGTGTATAATAATGTATAAGATCCCTCCTACACTTTTTAATTTGTCTTTACATTAAAGAACGTACAAAGACATACTATAACATGGATGAATATTTAAATGACGACAATGCTTGGGTGTAGCGCTCGCTCTTGCACGATACATCTTATGTAATCTAAATTTGTTTTTAAAGGAGTAATTGCTGAGTTCATTGCCGGCTCTTCTCAGCAAAAGTAACCTTCCAAACCATGTGATAGTCTGACAATTCATAGGTGCCAGTTATGGCATATTTGAATGAATACAATATTTTATTATATATTTAGTACAACTATATATTAATGTATTGTATATTAAATTAAACTAAATGAAATTGCATACAATTGATAAAAACTCTACCTATTTACAATTGAATGAAAATCAATTAATTATTAATTAACCAATGTAAGTTAAAAAGGAGAATACATAGATAATTTATTGTCATTATCAGAGACATTTCCGACAGGTAGCACAAACAAATTTAAATAATCCACGAATAATCGCACTTTATTAAATACATACTTAATTAATGTATGTTTAATTCATTAGACATTCATGATGTTCAATTTGACTAGATTTTAAAATTTTCTCGCAAATTTTGATATGAAATGGACAAAGGATAACAAATTCTAGGACAACATTATTACAAGTACATTTAACATCTACGGCAGTGTAGTATGTTTATATATACTATATCTAAAGGTGGGTAAATCTATTGTGTTAGCTCTCACAACGTGAGATGAAGAACTAGCTGCCAATAGGGTATTTGACTGACATTCAAATCAGCAACTATTTAGGAAATGTCAAGATTTATATGGAGTTTTGTATGAAATACAAGCATGTGACGTCATAATTATATAGCATACTCTTTATGGTTAGATTGGTCATTAAAAATCATAATAAGGATAAATTTAATAAAATAATTGTGGTTTCCCCTCTTTTTTAGATGTTTTATACATTGGTTAGTGTTGGATAATTTATTTTGAATACAGGCAAATACCCTATTGTACATGAACGTGCCAGCCAAGTGGGTACTACGAAGTACCCTATATCAGTACTATGTTTTCCATTGAGTATAACGGATACCCACCTTTATGAGTATATATCGTTTATTTCTTACTATCGATATTATACTACGTAACAATGTTACATTCTACATCATAAGAATTAATGAAACACGTTTAGGTTCATATTTTTATTGTTGTTAAAGGATTAGGTGATGTACTACGTCTACTTTGACTTTGAAATCGAAAACCTTTCGACGGGTCAGAAGCCAAACGCAAGCCCATTCAATGTAAAAAAAAAAAGATAGAACTGCCCATATTTCACCGCTAGAGGCGCCACCAGCTCAGATAATAAATACCTTTAAAAATTAATTACTTAAACTTATATAGCTTTGAAATTCTAAAGAGTATGTATTTTTTTTACATCTTCAAAACATGGGTATTTCATTTTTCTTTTCTATTTATCTATTTACAGCGTGCCGTGTGTTGGAGGCGCCATCTACGAATCGCTTTGCGTTTTATTTCCTATTCTACAATAGCGTACATGAAAACGTATAAAAAGTCGACGATCTAGGTATGTATGATATCTCTTTTGTTTCGCTATGTCCGTGTCTTTTTAGTAAATATAGGCTGTCAAATGTAGCTTTTTAATTCCGAGACAGAATATGACGTCATCAGGTTGTAATGTACATTGCCTAATCCTTATTGTATTTATATTTAATGTTCACTATTTTTAAGGTTTTTAACTCAATACTACAAAATAAATATTGGACCAATAGTCCATAGTATGGACCCAAAAAGTGGACCACTAATTAATAGAAACCTCGAGAGATATTTTAGGTAGCATTAAAAGGGAGAATGTTGTAAATTCCTCGGTATAGGAGGCTCGACGAATTAAGTTATTATTTCTCATATCAATTTAAAAACCTTAAGAAATATGCAATAATATAAACTTCATTGAAGTGTTTAACATATTTTTATTATCTATCTATATTGATTATAAACATTCACTACGTTACATACGTTACATTACATTGTTATTTTTAATATTTAACACGATAAGGCGGATATTACATACATTTCGCAAAAACATTGCTACCCAAATCGGTACCATTTTGGATCATATCCGGAAAATTCCGGACGCATGACAACCCAAGACTACCCTATCGCATTGCGTAGGGATTTTTAATTGATAGGAAAATACTGAGCTTTCAAAATAAAATAATTTTAAATATAATTAATTAATTGTTCAGTCATATTCATAAATTTAAATCATAGATTTCGTATACTACCGTTAGATTAGTCATGGAAAGAGACAGAGTGTGCTTACACGTATGTTAGAGCGAGATAGAGCGAAACCATTTTACGTACACACTTGCACATGTATGTCTAACATAATCTCGCTTAGTGTAATTTCGTGTTAACTGCATGCACACGCACGGGTGTATTTCGTTTTTGCTCTCGCCTTTGTTATCATCAATAAATCGGAGACATCTCACACTACATGGTATGGTAAAGGATTTTTTGTGTCAAATAATAATAGACTTTATTACATGAAGAAGAAATTTCAAAATCCATGGTATCTCTTATACTACTCCCTCACTCACTAATCACAATATCTCAGTAACTATAAAGCTTATGGACTTGTAATTTGGCAGTCAGGTTCCTTATAGGATGTAGGCATCCGCTAGGGTTTTTTTTGAAATTCAACCCCTGATGGGGTAAAAGGAGGAAATACAGTTTGTATGTAACTTTTTTAGAGTAGATTATAAATTAAGGTTATTTCAAAATTTACCTCTAAGTGGGTAGTATGGGGAGTTAATGTTTGTATGGAAATAATATTGCAATGGTTGATTGTAAGGAAAGTTTGTGTACCTAATAAGACGGATTTTCTGAAATTCAACCCCTATCGGAGTAACCGTAAGGGGTACAGTTTATATATAACTTTGTATTATGATCCAAAATATCACTAAAAACATTTATTTTTTGTCCAAACCTCGCCATAAAACTTTCAACTCTATCTCAATCAATTTAAAGTCTATTTAGATTTATCACTGAAACATCCTTTGCCATCCTGCACTGTGCCTCACAATCACAATACTTAAACAATATTCGCTAACTCCGTAACACGAGTGACGTCACTAACCGTGTCAGTGACGTCAGTGTCCGTTGACGAGCGTGTTGGTCGCCGCTTTGACGTCGTTCAGCTGGTCCGAGTACTCAGTGTAAATCCGCTGCCAGCGCAGCTGTCTGACGAGAAGTGACAGCATCTCTTCAAGGATATCATGCTTTTTTATACCCTGGAAGAATAAATTATGACATTATGTATCTTAGGTAAATCTATACTAATATTATAAAGCTGAAGAGTTTGTTTGGTTGAACGCGCTAATGACTCTCCATTCTCCTCTTAACAATATTGAATAACTCCTATAATTTATATAAATTTCTTGAGTTGAATTTTATCACAGAGCATTTACTTAGTTTAGAAATTTAGATAGTTTTCCACATTTATCTATGGCATGACGTGCGCACAGATAAATAAGGTGTCACAGAGTGAGTACATTTTCTTAACTCTAAAACATATTTGAATCTACTATTATTATTATTTTGATAACTATTTATTATTTCAAATTATTCTATCTCTAAAAAATACGAGTTTTTATTTGTAAGTACACATATTAATTATTATTTATATAAATTAATAATATAATTATGTAAGGTACATTTTAACAAACACATTTATTACTTATTATTATTCATGTTCGTGTCGTTACTCTTTCGGTTAAGGCTCTGCCAGAATACCAGCGTTGCACTGCTTCGTTTGTGCAGTGTAACTTGATGCTGAGGCAGGGACCTTTTGACCCCGCGCAGCACACACTAATTAGTTAAGTAGTATTTAAATTTATGTACCTATTCGTGATGCGACTTTGTGGGTCAATAAATAGTTTTTCTTTCTTTCTAACCTCAGGAACTACTGGTTCGAATTGAAAAATATTTTAATGTTGGATAGCCCATTTATCGAAGAAGGCTATAGGCTACTTTTTATCCCGGGAAAACATAAGATCCCTCGGGAACGCGGGTGAAACCGCGGGAAGCTAGTCAATAAATAAATATCCTGGGCCATCTGCTTCTAAACTAAGTAGAATTTTTTTTTAACCAACTTATTTTCTCAATAGATTCTTGTATATAAATGATAACACCCCAAGTCAGTCTTGGATGAGAATCGAACCCACGACCTGTGACTTGATAGATAGGGTATCTTACCACACCAACTGACCCTTGAACCACCGGTATTTACAACATAGGGTTCCTAAACGGCAGAATGACATAACTGTTCGTGGCCCTTTTTTATACTACATTGTCAGCAAACAAGCATACGGCCCACGTGATGGTAAGCGGTTACCGTAGCCTATGAACGCTTGCAACACCAGACGTATCCCTTCCCCCCTCCCAGATGAGCTCTGGCGACCTTACTCACGCGCAGGAACACAACTATAAGTTATTTGGCTGCGGTATTCAGTAAGGTGGAGGTACTTCCCAAGCCGAGCTGCTCTTTGAGCGACATATCGCTATGCTCTACCTCTCATAGGCCTATGAAGGCCTTTTAGGTGGGGAAATCCTACATAGATTCCCGGGCATTTCGGGGGAAGTGCCCGGGTTATGTCAGACTCTTACTGACCGTATCCCTTCTCTGCCACTTGGCGGGGCTACCAGAGCAAACTTGCTTTCAGCCGCCTGGCCTGTGAAGGCCTATCCTAATATATAAAATTTCCGTGTCACGATGTTGGTCCGCGATGAACTCCGAAACTACATATCCGATCTTAACGCATTTTATTTTCAAAATCTATGATTATTTTGTTAAAAAGATACGATAGTTTTTATCCCGATTATTTCCTTTGTTATATACCGGGAACGCGGGTGAAACCGCGGGGGACAGCTAGTTTATAATAAAATGAGGGTACTCACTAATATAGTAGACTGCCATTTCTTAGGGGTCGATGTGCAGTGACTTGGTCCCAACATATCGTCTAATATCGTTCTCAGCTGATCTTCCGTACCTGAAAATAAATTGTCTTTATATAAAGGAAAAGTATAGTCAATATGTTTTTGTTAAAAAGTTCATTTTTAAAACAAGCTTTTTTTGGTGACTGTACTTTTTGTTGACTGTACTTGCATTGTATTCCAATATACTAATGTATATCAAATATCAAGTCAATACGACTGCCGTTTGATTGCGGAGTTCCCATGGCCACCTTCCAGCTCCAGCATCAGATCAGCTACATGTTATCATAATATTGCATTGCCCCGCGATATACATAATAATATGTATGCAAAATTTCAGCTGAATCGGAAACCGGGAAGTGGGTCAAAATATGAAAATCTGCCGCAAAGCGCCGGTATGTTGCACTTGAGAGCCTGTTCCTTTTTGACTTTATGTGCTTACCACTTTCAGCCACCTCATCACTTATCGTCGTGAGATTGTGGTCAAATACTGGCCTATACAAATTAATACTTATCTTTACATCTCATACATAAAATAAATATTCTGGGACATTATTCCTCACACACGGCCATCTGACCCCAAACTAAGCAGAGCTTGTACTATGGAAGCCAGATAACTGATATACTACATATACTACTTCTCTTTCGTAAATACATACATATATAGATAATAACACCCAAACTCAGGACAAACAGATAGGGTATCTTACCAATGTTTGTTTGTTACCTTTTCACGCCTAAGCCACTGATCCGATCGCGATGAAATTTGGTAGATAGCCTATGGTATGGAGAAAGACATGGGCTACTTTTTTCCTCGGGAACGCGGGTGTAACAGTGGGGGACAGCTAATATTCTTATAAAAATATCATAGTAATAGTTAAGTACCGTGGTTGACGAGGTGTCCAAACAACGAAGTGATCCAGTGTCGGTAGTCTTTAGCCAACCGCAGGTGGAGGCACGACGACACTTGTGCTTCCAGCCAACTTCGGGCCGCACCCGCACTGTAACTACTGGAATTACATATACTAGTTACTATAAGCCATTGTTTCTCAACCTTTTTAATGTCCCAGTGTAGTCGAAAGTTAAATAAAAAGTAATGTGCGGTCGGGGCCCCCCCCGCCAACTTGAATCTCCATCACAAAATTGCAATAATCAGACAATGTAAGTCACGTATGAATTAAAACAAATACAAAAATAAATAGCCGCGTAAACGAACATCGTTCCAAAAACAATTGCGACCCCCTCACTATAATATATTAATTAAATTTTTATATAAAAAAAAAATTAAGAAGATACTAGATTCTTATAGCCTTTCAAACAACTTTAACTGTTAATTAATATTAAAGGGAAACACAATATTATTATATTTTTAATTTGCTGTGACCTACAGTGCGTATGAACTATTCAATATTCTTACCTAACTGAGGCCCCTTAACTGATCGAGAGCCGCCGACGACGACGGCTCAAACCACACGTCCCTTGATATATATTCCTACCTCGGAATGCTATATTAGCAATTGAAAGACGATGCTATGCAGTAGCGGATCCAGGGGCTAACAACAAATCACAAATTAAACTAGGTCGCGCGGGCGGGTAGAGCCCCCGGGGCCCGCGTGCACGGCCCCGCACGAGCGCCACACGGGGTCCCTAGCGTCCGCAGTATATATATAACAATGTTGGTAGTAAGTAGTGACCTAGCGCTATATGCAGCTGGCGCGGCGCTGGTCCGTCGCGCGGGCGGGTAGAGCCCCCGGGGCCCGCGGGCACGGCCCCGCACGAGCGCCACACGGGGTCCCTAGCGTACGCAGTATATATATAACAATGTTGGTAGTAAGTAGTGACCTAGCGCTATATGCAGCTGGCGCGGCGCTGGTCCGTCGCGCGGGCGGGTAGAGCCCCCGGGGCCCGCGGGCACGGCCCCGCACGAGCGCCACACGGGGTCCCTAGCGTCCGCAGTATATATATAACAATGTTGGTAGTAAGTAGTGACCTAGCGCTATATGCAGCTGGCGCGGCGCTGGTCCGTCGCGCGGGCGGGTAGAGCCCCCGGGGCCCGCGGGCACGGCCCCGCACGAGCGCCACACGGGGTCCCTAGCGTCCGCAGTATATATATAACAATGTTGGTAGTAAGTAGTGACCTAGCGCTATATGCAGCTGGCGCGGCGCTGGTCCGTCGCGCGGGCGGGTAGAGCCCCCGGGGCCCGCGGGCGGCGCGCGGGGCCCGGCCCGCAGGCACGGCCCCGCACGAGCGCCACACGGGGTCCGATGCGTCCGCCCACACCACCCTGTATACATACACATAGATTACTCTTCAATACACAACAGTAGTTTTTTTTATGGTATGTCATGTCTCAAGAACCGTGCTTTAGTCTGACTATTCACAAGTGCCTGTGATAGGCTACTCAACAAGTACACTAGATGTTACCATTATTTATTCGAATTTTTTAATTAATATTTGTCACTATAAAAAAAATATTTTATGTGGTACACTGTATTTAGAGGCAGTTCGCTCATGCCGTAACGGCCGCGCGAAGCCCTACTTTCGGCGTTAAATTAAAACTATAAATAATAGAGGAGTTCCAGGAGTAAAATTTTTTTGTTATTGGAAATTTTCTCCTCTTTAAGGATCTGTTTTCAAAAATTCCTAAATATTAATATTTTTTGAGTTATTAACGATTTTTTTTTTGTTTTTTTTTTAATTCTATTTTGTTAATAACTATTGCAATTTTTAACGTGCTAATAAATCCTCGAGATTCATTTTTCTAGACGTCATTCCGAATCGAATGAGGTATCGTATTTTTAGGAGCTTCAACAAGAATTAACACGTTTTTGAACTTGTTGACTAGCCTAGTGAAGGCCTATTTGAATGAATAAATTATTTAATTTCATATTTCATTTCAAGAAAAAAAATGTACATATATCAAAAATTCTAAAACTAAACCTTAATATTAAAGGACTAGGATTTGAATTAATTTGCTCGATTCAAAAATTGACTAATGTTTTGACTTGATACAACAAAGGTGAAAACAAGTGTGTTTATTTTTACAAGCTAGAGGTTTGGGATAAGTAAATTAACCGATTTTATCCAAAAACACACGCTGTATTAAGAAAAGTATACAAAGAAATTTCTCGAATAATCAAGATACAAGTACACGAAAACAGGCACACAGTAGTCCACACTCAAGATTTATTAAATGCACAGATCACTAATCACAACTATATGGACAACATTATAGATGCTATACGCCGAGAAAACTCGACATGCATCTACAATTCGATAGATGCATTGGGAACATAGTTCCACCGCTCCCCAATAGATGGCGTGTGAATAATTGGGTCCTCTATTGAACAACAGATGGCGCTAATAGTTGCGTCATAACAGTAGCTCAGTCTAGCAAAGTTTGATCATTACTAGCAATAATCTAATAACTCGTAAAGTTTACATATTTTTATGAAAAACACATACCTACATATTTTTAAAATAAAATAATACAGAATTTTCTCAAAAATCAATCTCCTAGATTTTTTTTTGAGATTTAACCTTAGGCAACCATTTGGACCTCACCTTGTATATTTACGTTAAATAAGTTTTGTTATATACTTCATATTTGTCTAAAAAAGCATAAAATACAAAAAAAATATCAAGTGACGTCGTGAAAATAGTTTAACTCACCACGCGCTTAATTTCTTACAGTATATGTAACTCTTGCCGTTACTCAGAGAAATCATGGGGTTACCATCCTCTAGGAGCGCACAATTTGTCACTGTCACTGTAAAAAAAAACATAGTTATAGAGATCTAGTCACTGTCACTGTATAAAAACAACCATAGTTGTAGAGATCAAGTTGCCAAAAAAGTCAAAATTAAGTTAGATAAGTTTAAAACTTATAAAATTTGTGTATTAGCTTGTACGAAGTACGAGCCGAGTGAGCGATGCGAGCACATGATACCATCATTAAGTCCCAATATATATTTATTTTCAACCGACTTTTTTTTAAATTAATTTTATAGACTTGTTTAACAATCTTCTAACTTTTGATGCTGATTAAAATACAATCTAGTATACTCAAAAAAATATTGTTTTAAAAAAAGGTTATATCAAAATAACCCTTATAATTTCGTCATGTCCATCTATCATGGCCATTTAACTCGTTAACTGCCGGTGATAATAATAATATATTGATTTCCTTAATTAATGTATTTTTAACCGACTTCAAAAAAGGAGGTTCCTGCACAAAAAAATATAAATAAAATAACGATGTTGGAACTCCTTTTGCAGTCAGTAAAGGAAAGCACGTGTTCCAGAATCTCAAATTCTTCTAATTTAATTATGTTTTTAAAGTATTCTCTACGTCTCTAGTATTAATACTCACCACCATGAGATAACAGACACCTGAAGCACAGCGGCCGTATAGTGCAGGTTGCGTTGGCGAGGTCCCACATAGCCAGTTCAGCGCTTGTCGTGATCACGGCCAGCGTGTCACCTGTTAGTGTTAATTTGGCTGCTTGAGATGGAAGCGCTGGAAATATATAAAACACATTAATCTTCCATATTTTTAATGTGCTGCTTGTGGGGGCTGGTCTGCTTAAGTTTGTAATCCAAAGTTACTCATAATTTTGATATATTTTTTCCTTACTGTCATATAACACACACATATTGTCAGTGAGACAAGATAAATAATTTGATGTAATGAATCTGAGTTGGTTTTGAAAAGAGTAATTGCTGAGTTTCTTGCCGGCTCTTCTCAGTAAAAGCAACCTTCCGAACCGAGCGTTAGAGTCAGACTATTCATAAGTGCTTGTGAAGGCCTATTTGAATAAAAAATATTTTCATTTTCATTATATAGACTCGTGTTTTGAACATCATTTTACAATGGTAAGTAATTATGTGGTCGAAGCTTAAAAGGAACTTGCTCTCAAGGTTTGCCGGAACACACTTTATATTATAAATGCGACAGTTTGTATATTCTTGTAACTACCGAACTCTGTAAATAGGTATAGATTTTAATAAAATTTTATATATTGAAGTAACTTTGGATCAGTTTACAGACTGAAATATCTTTCGCCACGCATTATTGTTGGAAAATTATCATATCAAAGCGCGGGCGCGTTGCGGACTGACAGACTTCATAAGTCTTTGAATTGAATTTTTTAAAGATATAGATTTTTCTAGATATTTTTTTTTCACTAAAGAGCTAGGGTACATTTGTAAGTTTAAAGTGTATGATAGCTAAGATTGGTGACGTTAAATGTAGTGATGAAGGTCGAGGGTTCGAATCCTTCGATTAGCTTCGTGGTTTCGGTGAAGGAAAATATCGTAAGGAGACCATAGCACTATAGCGGTAAGATAGGGTATCTAGTAGAAATCAGAAAATCGCAAAGCAATCACTTGGCAGCTGCACATGATAGCCAATTGTATCAAAATGAAATAAAAATACAAATTCGTATAAAGTATTCGTGTAATGTAATAAGGTAATGTAATAATGTAATGTAATAATGTAATGTAATAATGTAATGTAATAATGTAATGTAATAATGTAATGTAATAATGTAATGTAATAATGTAATGTAATAATGTAATGTAATAATGTAATGTAATAATGTAATGTAATAATGTAATGTAATAATGTAATGTAATAATGTAATGTAATAGTAGTGTGTACATAGGTACCGATGGGCGGCAGCGCCCTGGCGGCGTGGTGGCGGCGCAGCGCCCAGGCGTGCAGCGTGCCGTCCGCGCACGACACGCACGCCCAGCGCGCGCAGCACGCGATGCACGTCACCGTGCTGCCTGCACATAGAGGGGAGGGGGGATAACATAATATACATACAGGTGACCCTAGATATGTCGATAAAATCAAACAGTTGCACAGGTCATTGACAAACATTTTTAACCATCTAGCTATCCTGTTCCATTTTCGAATTTCCACAGTACATAATGTTTGTTTAGTAATGACCTCCCCGTGCAACTGGTCAATTTGATCCATATTTCTGTGTGATTCCTGTTTATATAAAATATGAATTGTTTTTTAATTGTATAGCTGAACTTTTCGAATTGATAGTACTCATTAATACAAACTTTTATAATAAAAATTTAAATTACGAGACCATCTAGGAATGCGCGAAAAAAAACACTGAACCAAAATGAAAAATGTATGGAACAGCTTTTTCTGTTTGGGCTTTCAATGTCAGTCTCAAATTAAAAAATATTTTTAATTATCAACCCATTTTTTTGCTTAACAATTAAAAATAAACCTGCATATTATATTATAAATACGAAAGCTTTTAAAAAATTGTTGGTTTGTCCTTCTATCACGCAATTTGCAAAAATTTAAGAATTACCCAATGGGGTAAATGTACCCCCCACATGTAAATAATATATAAAATCCATACCTAAATATGTTTCCCACACAGGTTCGTTGGATACAGAATTGTTAGGCAGCAATTGTAGTCTGGATAGCGTACCGTAATGTGTATTACATGCTTTATTTACTACCTGAAATAAAAAAAAACTATTTAAGGCTGTTAGACCACAATCTTACCATGGTAAGCACACAAATTGACTCTCAAGTGCATCTACCGGAACAAACCGGTCTAACTACTTTTACTATAAAAAAAATTGGAAATAATTTAAAACTTTTCATACTAAAGATCAACGTTGCTCAAACAAAATGTATGAAGATGTATTTTGCGATTTCAGATTTGGTTCAATAAAAGTCGCTCAGTATGATTAACCCTACATATAAAAGAAGCCATTTTAAAATGTCTAAGTATTATAAAGTAATATCGTGGACAAACCTGGAGCCTCAGCAATCCAGCGGCTCTGACGACAGGGCCGGCGACGCCGAGCGCGGGCGCGGGCAGCGCGAGGGGCGCGGGCGCGGGGCCCCCGGGGCCCGCCCCCACCGCGGGGCCCCCGGGGCCCGCCACCGCCGCGGGGCCCCCGGGGCCCGCCCCCGCCGCCGGCCCCGGGGGCGAGGCGCACGCGCGCTTGGCTTGCACGCAGTCCGCGCGGGGCCCGGGGAGACCACACCCGCTGCGCTTGCGGAGGCGACCGTCTGTTGTACTACAGTTATGGCCTTTGTTAGTACATAATTATACTTTCAATTTATAATATAATAGCCTATGTTCGCGGGATTCGATCGCACGATCTATCTCGGGATATTTAATGTCAAATGCGTATGCGCCACGTAATTACGTAAGGCGGGGCATAGCATTCGCGGCTAGACTCGACAATAGTCCTAAGGAAGCATTCCATTAATAAATCTCATTTAAAGGGAGCGGGAGATCATTGAAAATCTCACATAAACTTTTTAATTCAGAGAATTTAAGAAATACATGTTTTTTTTTTGGGTGTCCTATTTTGCCCGCAAAGAAAATCTCAAGGCTACTGTTTTTTTTATTTAAAAAATAAATAACAATAACGTTCTAAAGAAAAAAAATGTATAGAATTAAATATTTTCTATGCCCGAGATCTTTCGAGTTTAAACAAGTCATTTTACAAGATTCCATTCGCGGCTAAGTCTCACGTGAGGGGGAAAGGGTCCAACCTCATCTCACCACGGGGCCCTCCCCCAAATTAAAAGAAAGACCCCACAAAAAGCATATGTGAGTTGTTCTGTAAGTGATGACTCACTTGTCTCCTTTCCTGGTCGTGTTGTGCAGGTTGGAGATGGCGTGGTTGCTCACGTTGGGGTGTATCACGATGTCGTCGCGCACCTCCACGCGGATGCGCGACTTGCTCTGCGACGACGTGCTGAAGCAGTTCTCACCGCCGCCGGGTATTGACCCCAGGGACTCGCTGTAGACGTCACTAATAGGTTTATGCGAGCCTTAAGCGCAGACCACACTTTTTCAAACCAATTTCAACCTTAACATCTTTTTAATACGATATAAAAGAATGAAAATTCGCTCCCGTGTCTTACGTCCTCTGCCGTCGCGCGTTCTTTGTGCCGTATTAAAAGGACGCTAAGGTTGAAATTGCTTTGAATACTGCTCTTATAAACGTTGCTTGCGCATACATAATGTACTTACTTGGCATCAGCCTGCGTGAGCGGTATAAAGACGGGAGTGATCCTGCGCTTCCCGTCCGAAGTCCGCGTCTCTATCTGCCGATCCATCGGCCGCAGCGGCGCCGGCGCAGGCGAACCTGTGCTCGTCGATAGCGAGCTTGTCTTCCACTGAAACATTATAACAGATATAGCACCCTTGCTTGAATACCTTTAGATTGGTTACAGGAAACAAACCGATATTATCATCACTACTAACCATGCCGCGGTTTTACCCGCGATTTAGAGGGATATTTTTCAATTATTTTAAACAGCTGGACTAAATTTGGAGGGTATGGTCCTTTTGTAGCATAGGGGTGAACTAAAAAAAGATTTTCCAACTAAAAAAACTGGATATCATAAATGCAAACTCCCTGTCTGTCCTTAATTTTGCTTATAACTTGAGATGTTTTTATGGGAAAAAATTTGTTGCAGTTTTGTTACCTATACCTCGGTTATTATAGGAAGAGCTATGACAGTTTCGAAACATTCCATTCCATACGAATATTTTCTTTTGGTAATCAAGATACATTAAATGATTATATAATTTTATGCTCTTAAAAAAATATATAATATATGTATTTGTTAATAAAATAGTACTGTCTTAATTTTAAAAATAATCTTTATCTAAAACAATGGACATAATATATTTTTTAATATGTTCAGAAGTTATAATTTCTGTTAAAACGGAACGCAAATGTCCTAATGTAGGTAATGCATAGTTTTCCGATACTTACCGGATAATTGGTAATCGATATAAATACATTTCAAATAAAAAATATTCTAATAAAATTATGTTATTATTGTCATTCAAATATACGTACGTACGTACTAATTGAACGTATACCACAGTTTCAAAATTTTTCAAACATTTCTCTCAGTTTTAATTCAAAATTTTAAAATTGTTTGATGTGTGCATTCCTGTTTATGTTTTGGTGGGCATTAAACATCTAGAAATACAATTTAAGTATACTTTAATTAACAATATAAATTCGATAAGATTTTGTTTACAGCAGTAATCGAGTTGAAACAAAAATCGATTAAATTTGTGATCGTTTAATCAGTGCCTGTCTCTATAGTTTTTAAAATTGTCAACTGTCATAGCTCTTCCTATGAAAACCGAGGTATAGTAGGTTTTATGTACCACTGCGTTGTGCTGCGCAGTGACAGTTAAAAAAATGCAGGTATTATTTTTTAAATTAGTAGGATAGTAAGTGATGATGTGATATGGGGAAGGCTATAGGATATAAGATGGAATCGGAATCATCAAAGATTTTCTCTCTCCCTCTCACCTGTGACTTCTCACTCTTCGGTGTGGTATCCTCCTTGGCTGGCAGTTTCTTCGCCTCTTGTTTCTCTCTCGCCAGCAATATCTCTGGACACTCCACTAGCAGATTCGAAGACAGGTCCCCACCGGATTCGTTCGCAAGACACTTTCCATAGATCTTTTCGTAAAATGCATTCTGGTAAACAAATAATAGGTTTATAGGTTTTAGAGTCTATGGCCAAAGAAGATTTTGCTAAATTATTAGTTTTAATTTCAATTTGTAGTATAACCTAATATTAGACTTTTCGATTTTACTCTCTGCCATCATGAAGATATCAGAAAAACATATTTACTTTTTGTATATCAGTTTTTAAGCTATTGTATAGCTTTCATCGCGGGCTTCGGGGTTTGAGACCGAATCAAGAAATTTAGATAAAAAAAAAACCGTATCGATAAAACCTAACACCTCCCACACACACATGCTGTTTGTGAGAGGGTATATAGGTGTATAGGTATCTATTAATATCAAAGAAAAAAAAATCTGCCTAAATAAAAAATAAATAAATTATTATAATTGCATAAGTTGATTAAAAAAAATGCTATGCAATAGCTTTACCGCGGCAGTCCCCGAGTGCCACACGTATTTTTTTTTTGTTTTTTTTTGTTGTCCATATATTTTTTTTGTAAGTGATATAAGGCCGAAGGTGGTATGCACACAAGGCCTAGTCTAGACAACTGGCTATCATGTGCAACTGCCAGAAGGTACTTCAGATTTTCAAACTTGAAGATGCTAGCCAGCCAGGTGGGTATCTAATTTTTTTTTCTTTTCCTCTTGAAACTGCCATCACCGACTGATCCACTATAATCAGTTTGGCTGTATCCTAAAAAGTTACCTCAAGCTCAAGCAACATTTAGGAGTCGAACCCTTCACCCTTTGAACGTACCTTTTCATCCATAGTGAGCGGTGTCCCAATCTCCTTGTTAGTGAACTGTATGCAGGCGACTGTGCCGTCTGAACTACACGACAGCAAGTTTAAGCCTGCAAATTCATCACACTAGTGAGTGTGTGCTAGACCAATTTTGATGAAATTTGGCATGGAGGTAGCTAACACCCTGGATTAACACATAGGCTACTTTTTATCCCGGGTAAACATAAGAACCTTGGAACGGGTGAAACCGCGGGGCGGAAGCTAGTACAAAATACAAATGGCGGCCATTGAAAGACAGTGCTGCCACCAGTTGTCAAGCTGCATGTGTTTTGCTGAGTCGGTGATTAATTTTGAAGTCACACAACAATACATTGTTTTTTTCTATACGTTTTGTGAATGTGTGGTTTTACCAGTGTTCCTAGAGAAGCTTATATTTCTTGTAGGATATTATGACCTATCTCTGTGTCATGTTTCATTGAAATCCGTTCAGTCGTTTATGCGTGATAGAGTGACAATGTCCAAGCATACATCCCCCTATTGCATGAGATGATGTAAAACTCAGGTTTTGAACATGTCAAGGGTGATTTTTTCATTCGCATACCAAATAATAGGTCCTTTCAAAATATAGATAGATCGTTTACGAAATATCAAGTTACACTAGCTGTTCCCCGCGGTTTCACCCGCGTTCCCGATATAAAAAGCTATCAGCAAGTGAAAGTCCCGTCAAACAGACAGACAGACAGAACAGCAGAATTTATTTTATTGTTATAAGTACAATATCATATTAATTAAGTAAAAAACTGTTATTTTGACATTACAAACAGACACTAAATTATTTATTTATATAGACTAAAATAGTGGTCAAAATTCGACCATAATTAAACAAAAGAGTATATAAGAATATACTCTTTTGTAGAATTATATTAAGAATGTAAAGAATATCACTTCACTCATATACGAACTCTTTTCTCATAGCCACGTTATGGAAAAGGCACTGATAGTGGTGACATGTGTGTGTGTGTGGGTGTCAAACGCATGGCAGTGTGTGTAATGCTTTGTTTATTAATTTAATTTATTTCTAATGCACATATTATGTAGAAATATTTACATTCTGCACTCCTTCTCCATATAAACATTAACTGTACCAAATTTCATACACCTCCGTCCGCGTAATTTTCGTAAAAAGGTGTACCAAAGTTTTATTTCATTTATTCATATTATAATAATTTTGTTAAACGTGGCGTAAACATTAAAATTCCTGCCTGTTATCTAAGATTTTCACTGATCTCGAAAACTAACAAATGGTGTTTTACCAAGTTTTCTTACCATCTGAACTCCATGAGAGATCCAGTACGCTGTCGCTAAACAAGTCGTGTATGACGACTAGCGGCCGCTTGAGAGACGTCAGCCAGATGCTGAGAGCTCGATCTCGAGAGCCGACGGCGGCGCAGCAACACTTCTTGCCTTCCTTCACGAATATGTTGTTATTGAAGCGCTGTCAATGGTAAAATATGTATAATTTCATGTTTTTTACAATTTCTTTCTGTCATTTAAGAATGTCAAAGAAAAATAAACCTTATCCAATAAAGATAAAGTTCATTTGTATAATCCAAAAATCAACCATACATTTAAAAGATAAACTTCCTAGTAAAACATTGGATAGTTGTATACATTTTGGTTGATATTTAACTTTTGTATGGAACACCTGTTTCTTTTTTCGCGCTTACAGAGTCAGTCACATAATAAAAGTTATTTGTTTTAACGAGTACATTAACCCCTGAAAGTTTCGCTAACTAATAAATTTGTACATCAATACAGAAATACATTATCTAGTAACAAATAGTATATATCGAGTTATACTAATATACGTACAGCACAAGTGACCGCCTTCCTATGTCCTACGAAGTCCTTGTCGCACCGCCAGCCGTCTCGCTCCACCACCTGCGCGGTGGGCCCGCCGCCGTTCATCGCGTGCGCCGACAGCACGTACTGCCCGTCCGGGGACCAAGACAAACGAAGCACGTGGGTTGTGCCTGCTCAAATGTCAAAGCCATTTATTCACTTTCGGAACGTTTCCACCGGTTCGGAAGCCTTCAACTGAGAAGAACCGGCAGGACACTCAGCAAGGTTACATTTTTTTATATATTTTTTATAATCTGACTGATTGGAATTATTCTATCACCAACACCGTCATCACCATCATCTTAGTCGCAAGAAGTCCACTGGACATAGGCCTCCTCTAAGGATTTCTAATATAATAGGACCGGTCTTGGGGGGCCTGCATCCAGCGTGTTTCTATCAACATACAGTATTATTATTATGACTGACCGCCACTTCACAGGTCATGGGTTCGAATCTCAACCAGAACAAATAGTCTGGATGTAAATATCTATATAAGGGTCAGACCACACCTTGAATGCTGATCAACGGATATTCCACCATCTCTATCACTTTCTAACACTCAAACACATCATTTGCTTTAGCTAGAGACATTGATATACAGAATCATCCCAGCAGTGCCGCAGAGTGTGATAGAAAAGGGGTGCAGGAGTGAAAGAAGTGGAGATAGAGGAATATCCATTACTGGGCGGTCATATTAAATCCAACATTAAGTAATAAATAAATAAATATTCTGGGACTTTATTCCTCTCACACGACCATCTGACCCCAAACTAAGCAGAGCTTGTACTATGGAAGCCTACTACATTTCTTTTGTAAATACATACATATATAGATAATTACACCCAGACTCAGGACAAACAGACATGTTCATGCACACAAATAATTGTCCCGAGTGGGAATCGAACCCACGCCCTTTGGCGTGATAAATAGGGTATCGTACCAACCACGCCAACTGGCCCGTCAACATTATTTACAATTAGTTTATGTATTATAATTTATGTGGTTTCCATTCTGTTTAGTATGGGATCAGATGGCCGTGTGTGAGGAATGTCAAATGATATAAAAACAAGTGCGAGTCGGACTCGCGCACCGAGGGTTCCCTTATTTGAGATTGGTGCCAATTAAGCTAGACCACTAAATTGTATGAGCGCCCATACAACTCAAAGGACTTCATTAATTGGCGTAACTATATATGTATGGGGACCTTTAATTTTCAACTTTTTTTGACCTTGCTTTTTGCCAAATTTCGTGATTCTACCATATAGAAATAAAAGAGCAAAAAAATCGCGTTTGTTGTATGGGAGCCCCCCTTAATAAGTATTTATTTTATTTTGTTTTTATTTTGTTAGGGTCCCGTTTTTACCCTTTGGGTATGGAACCCTAAAAAACTAAATAAGCTATTTACCGCCACATTCTTCAAACGGTTCAGTGATGACTGTTTCTTGTGCCCAGTCGGCCGTTTTCCAGACCCTCAATGATTTATCATCCGATTGAGACGCCAAGTATTTTCCTACCTGAAAAGAATCTTATATAAGAAATATTGGAATATTTAAATATTGTTTTTGGAACAAAATTTTTGGACATTAAAAATGAATACCCTTTTTATATCTCAGAAGTGGACAAGCATGTAGACAGTTCACTTGTAGTACCCAAAGAAATTCAAGAACTATCTGTGTATAGTTTCTAAAACTTATACAGGTGGTTTTTTTTGTCACTGGCAATACTTGCAGGGCTGGAAGTACTCATCAATATGAACAACTTTTATTATGGGACCAACTCTGATATTGCGTAAAATAAAATGGTTGCTTCATACATAGTACGAGTAGGTATTGAACTTTTGTATGGAACAGCTGATAATTTTTTCGTGATTTCACATTTAGTCCCATACTAAAAGTTGTTCATATTGATGAGTACTTCCACCCCTGCAGTGTTGCCAGTGACTAAAAAATCAACCAGTATAGGAAAGAGTACTGTAAAATTTCTGATTTTATAGGAGAAAAGAAAGCATCTGAATGAATTGTTTGCTCCACTATAGAATTGTTGGCTATTTTAATTAATTACATATTAATTTTAAATTGTCTTTATATAAATTAAATAGAAAATCCACAAAAAATACCCATACAGTGTCTCTTGCCAAGTGTAATACAAACCGTATGCTTGTTTTTCACCTCATAAAAAAAGACAATGCAATTTATAACATTAAGGATTTAATCAACTTACTGGATCCCATGCAACACCCTTAACAAGACCAGTGTGTCCGTTCAACACGCACACCATCTCGGGAAACTTTTCTGCATTCCATATTATGATGGTATTGTCCACACTGCAGCTCGCCAGCCACTTGTCTAATGGTGACCATGCTAGGTCCAGAACATCACCTGGGGAAAGGATAGTATGGTAAGTGTAATTTTTTTGAATTAATATACCTTCCCATGCAGTTTCAGCCGCATTCCCAAGGGATCTTACGTTTTATTTATTTATTTATTAAGACACAAAACAGAACATAACCATAAAAAAAATAACTTCTATAGAAATATGCTAGGTTACATTCCAAAATATGTGCCCTTACATGCTTAGGGTACAACTAATTATTAAAATTATATATAAAAAGTGACCATAACAAAACTAAAAAATAATATTAGGTAAACTAAAAGCTAAAAATAACAGAAAGAGAACCTTTGTAAGAAAGATTCTACGAAAACACAAAATGAGCTATTTTTTAATGTTCGTTTTTAACTTATGTCCTTAAATAGCCTATAGCCTTCCTTGATAAATGGGCTATCAAACACTAAAACAATTTTTCAATAAGTAGTTCCTGAGATTAGTGCATTCATCCAAACAAAAAACTCTTCAACTTTATAATATTAGTATAGATAAAAAAAAAAATATTATCTATGTTAAAAAAAAAAACAAAAACGAACCCGCATGACCCCTTAGTGTTGCTAAGCACCGCCAAGTCTCTGCCTTGTGCTTGCCTGGTGTCCCTGGTGCCACACTGAGGCCCCACACCATCACTAGACGGTCATCACCGCCCGATGCCAAGTACTTCCCACCATTACTCCATCGTACACAATTTACACATGCTGGAAATATAAATATGTTTCAGATAGAACTAAGAGTTAACTGTGTTATATTTTTCAGGATAATTGAAAGAAAGAAAAATATAACAAACATTACATTACAATTACATACAATTAAAGTATGTGCACATAACTCTAAATACACTTATCTATATCAAGTGGTTTAAATTACTTTCTAGGAAGGATCTCCTAACTCCTCCTAAATAGCTGGACCGATTTGGATGAAATTTGTATATGTGAGTGGGTCCCTGGATGGTTTGAAAATAAAATTGGACCCGGTAGATGGTGTCGTAATCGAGTTTAGACAGGACAACGTCTGTCAGGCCCGCTAGTATAAACATATAATCTGAATTTTGGAAAAGGCTCCAACGATTTTCATGAAATTTTTTATGCAAGGGGTTTCCGGGGCGATAAATTGATCTAGCTAGGTTTCAATTTTAGAAAACGTCATTTAAAAAAATACCGGGCAAAGGTTGTTCACCCAGGTACTAATAATAATTGCTCAAATTGGCGGGAGAGTTTTTATCTTATGCTTTTTTTTTATCAATCTTACCTAAAATGTTTGGGACAATGTAAATGTTGTGTATTATTTTTTAGCATGTGTGACATATTAACTGAGATTTTTAGTAAGCTAAGCAAAAATAAAAGTGGGAATCAAACCCACCTGTGGTCTTGCAGTTAGGGTACCAAACCTGCACGTCAACCAGCCTGCCAGTAGTAATCAAAATAATGTACAAATTAACAACTTACCTAAGTGATTATCCATCTGACATAGCATTTTGGGTACATTCGGATCTACTTCCACTGTCTCATATAAAACAGAGTTTAAGTTCCATACAACCACCCGGCCGGAGTCTCCGCCTTGTCCACCGGTCGCGAACCGCTTCCCCGCAGGATGTATGTCCACGGAAAATATCGGTTTATCTGAAAAAATACAGTTTTACCAAGGTACAAATAAAACTATCGAATACTTTTTCTAAAAGATAATTAAAGAATATCGCACCATCGTGGTTGACCCAGCTGGGCTTTAGCAGCTTCATTTATGCTTCAATAACGTTTATTGACAATTATTAACAATGGAGTATTTAGATGAATAATTAGGAAAATGTGAGGGAAAGCCGCTCGCTGTATTTATTTATTGAAAAATGACATGACAGTGATAGATAGACAAGCACAGATAAATTATTATGTATCATCTATGGCTACGCTAGTGACAAGAATAGACAATGAATGACAGAATTTGCGCCACCTATGAAGTCCCATGGAATTAATTAAAATCGATCTTATACTTTCCTTAATAGAGGTGGACCTATGGGGCTTTATTGGTGGCACGAACTCTAAGCGAAGCAAAAGCCACCCGTTCGCTGTTCGGGGCAAAGAGGATAATCAATACGTTGTTCTAGTTCGGGGCGCGATACAATATTACAGTCCATTCATTACTACGATTCATTATAATATTGCACTATTGACTAACAATGTAATTTCTTGGTTTCTCTGTCTACGGCACCGTGGCGGCGTGCGTAGATAGAAAAGCTCCGCTAGGGGTAAATATGTTCCTTGTAAAAAAGTTTCCGGCATGTCTAATTACTGTCGGTGTCGAAGGGAATAACAGGGCTACCAACTTTTGAACGAGGGGACATCGTACGGTGAACGGTCTGTAGACAAAGAGAATAAAGTAGGTAGCGGATAGAATATTATTTTTTTTAAACTGGGATAAAATCACTGAGTTCGTGTTGAATACAGCAAATTAAATAAAAAAAAGATTTCGACGATTTGAGAACCTTGTCCATTTTTGAAGTTGGTAAAAAAAAAATACATTATTATATCGGTCAAAGTATTGTAAGGTTAAAAATGTAAAAAAATACCGGCCAAGTGCGAGTCGGACTCGCGCACGAAAGGTTCCGTACCATTATCTATAAAAACGGCAAAAAAATCGCGTTTGTTGTATGGGAGCCCCCTTAATTTTTTTTTTATTTTGTTTTTAGTATTGAAAATTTCAACTGTCTAGCTGTTGTGAGTTTAGTAGATTTAGGTAGATTTTGGCCATACTTTTAGTAGAATCGCTGAAAAAAAATGTGGTCACGCTGCTGACTGTGTCTGGCTGTCTGTGACCAAAGAGTATACAATCACTACGTTGTCTGTGACTATGATTAAATTAAATTTCACTCATTCATTCACTCATTCACGCGAGCGAAGAAGTAAGGAAGGAACTGTGTGTGTATAATTTCGAAACTTGATTGAATATATTTTATTTTCTTGAATTTTATATAGCGGCATGAGAGGAGCTGAAACATTAATACCAGCTAGATTTTTAAGTTTGATCGGTCACCTTTGTGTGCTGATAACGTTGTTATGGGAGAGCCAACAGAGCATTCGACATTGTTTGCCAAGCCAACATTTCGAGTTAGCCCCGATTTATCACAGCCGGTGAGTTAAATTGTTACTGTTTTTGCATTAATTACACGCTTGACTGCATACGTTATATATTGGAAACGTAAAAAGTCATGTTTCAGTTATTTTTTTGTTATGCATCTTAGTTTTACAGTTACGTGGTTACGGAGCGTAATATCTGTGCTGACCGACTCACGGCTATTTCTATTATTTTCTATTTATGAAAACGCTTGGATATTTCTTAACCGCAACCGTGATTTGTAGACGTATCTCTCTTGTATTTGTAACTAGCTTCACGCCTGTGGTTTCTGCCACGATCCTTTATGTATGGATTGAATTTTGAAAAATTCCAGGAAGTTTTAGTCCCTTTGCACTATGACAATTTCTTATCAGCAATAACTTGCACCCTGCAATTTCACTTGCTTACCATACTGTTCAAAATAAAGCAATATAAGATAATGTTACAGTGTCACAATACACAATTCATAATTTTTATACAAACTGTCGAAGAAACTGTCAATAGATTATTATGAAAGGGTACTAAAGTACCAATCTACTTTTGACGCTGACTGTACCTTTAGGTACCTGTCTTATGTATGTTACCCAAAAGTCATTTTTTTATTTTTATGTAAGTAACTGCAAAATTCCAAATACAAACTTTCATGTCTTGAATTGAATGTTATAAAAATTCAAAAAATACCCTTGCCCTGCAATTTGAGTTTTTTGTAAAGGAAAACATGTGAGGAAACCACAGTATGGTGGTTTTGTAGTACCCACCTAGTTGCCACCATCAAGTTGAAGATTTTCCACCAAAGACCTATCAGTATGTTACAGCAGCTGCACTTGAGAGGTACTTCCCTGTTAGTGCTTACCACCTTTGGCCACACCATCACCTACTGTGATGAGATTGTAGACAAAAATCCTAAATATAAACAGTTATATGTAATAAAACATGTAACATAATTAAATGCATACCATGAGAGTAGATTGTCAAGAATTGGCTACTGAGTTGATTTTGCCAACTACAATTTTTACTTTTATTTAGGGATTTATTAATATCCATTGTTAGCCAATAGTATTAGAAAATATCTTATTCTGGTTAGTAATCAAACCTGTTAAGGTATCAAACATCTACACCAAACGGCCCATCATTATTATTATGATATTGATCATGTACAGTCAAGTATATAAACAGCTGAAATTTCAAGTTCACATGAAACATGATTTACAACATAGATCCATCATATTTATTTCCTAGCTGTTCCCCACGGTTATAACCGTGTTTCCAGTATAAAAAGTAGCCTTAGTTACTCCTTATAACATCAGCTATCTGCCAGTGAAAGTCTCGTCAATATCAGACGAGCCGTTTTGGAGATTAGCCAGAACAAAAATTCTTAAAATAGTTTTTTCGTTATAAGTACCGTATAATATGCTTTCATATGCATTTAGTAAAAAGCTGTTGTAATGTCAAAACAAACAGACACTTTAATTTTATTTATTTATTATGCATAATTCCTAACAATATTTACTCATAATAACATAATAATGTTCATAAGTTTGTGTTTATATTGCCACTACCTGTTAGCCATGAAATCATTATAAACATAAATAGAATTTAAGAATTGATTGATTGATTAACTATAAAATGCAAATGTAGCTCTGAATAATATTACTCAAAGTATCATATTCCAATTAATTTACCACAAAAATGTTTCACACAAATTGTATTTCTCCTTTTAACCCTTGTAGCACGCCTATGATGTATTGACACCTAGTTTCGAGTTAATCTGCCACTGCAATATTTTTTCCATATAAACATTTACCCCTAAGTGTAGTGCACACATTTAGGGGTCAATTTTGAAAAATCTTTTAAATTCTGAATTCATCATCTGCTTTGAGTTACACCAAATTTCGTATTCTAAATCTTTACTACAAATATGTTTCATACAAACTGTAATTCCTTAAACGATGTACAGTTTTACCCCCTAAGGGGTAGAATTTTGAAAAATATTTAGAATATTCCTACATCCTATAAGGTATCATTTTAAGTTCATAGGCTTTATAGTTCTTGACATTTCGTGATTAGTGAGTGATATTTCACTTTTATATAAAAAGTAGCTTCTGACACCCGCGTTCCTGAAACTTCTAATATTTCCTCTAGATAAAAAGTATCGCCTATCATTGAAATTATCATCTAAAATTCTAAATCCATCAAACCATTACAGTGTGATTGAGTAAGAAACATCTACACAACCATTTTCAACAGTCTGTATCACCCAAATGAATAATAAAAAAAAGCCTGGCTGAGAAGCATCATCATCACCAGGTGAGGGTCATAGAATAGTAACCAGTAATAACAGGTTTAAATGAGAACGTATGTTTACACGACACCTGTTTGGGATTAGTGCACCTTTGTCGCCAACGTGTGTGCAGTTGTGATTGTAATACTAGGGTTGACAGACTCCATCACATTACCATAGTTATTTAATTCCACATTAGATTATTTGATCACAAATCTGCTTAATGGGCTTCGTGGATAAAAATCCTGAAGAGTCCTTATTCTGGTTGGCTATCTTCAAGTTAAAGATCTATCACTAAGATAGTGTCTTCTAATAGCTGCACTTTTGAGGCAGATCCGTTCTGAGCCAAGTGTCATTATTTACTTCGGCTACATATCTCAGTCAGACAGACAGGTCTGTGGCTCAAAGCGCAGAGCAGATTGAAAAATAAATGATACTGTAAATCTACAAAATTTATTCTTGATGCGTGTGGTGATCGACAATAACAGTTCCGGTACCATTCTGGACAAATGAAAGTGGGGTGACTTTCGAGCCACTCGCACGGGGACCACGGCAATTGATGTGGCGTCAAAATCAACTGCAGATGGCCCTTGGTTAGTTAAAGGCCCATATGTTACAATATCTCTCCTTCCCTGCTCTGCTCTAAACTGCATCGCCTGCATGGCAGCATACGGTCAACCATAATCATTGTGACGTGAGTGATTGTTTTCAAACAAAACTTGAGACGTTTTCGGAAAAATAACATGTTCATTATTGTTCTTACATACTGCACAACAGTTTTGGCAACTGTCACCTGAATGAGTATGTACCTAATTAAAACACATTTAGGTCCTACAAAAAAAAAACCGTCGTATTGCGATGCTATGTATACATACTTCCAGTGTCAATGACCTCGGGAATACAGCGCGTCTCGCGGGCACAGCTGACTATATACCTATACCTAATCGTTAGCAATATTTATAATTTGTAAGTTTTAAAATAAAATAATTGTACCACTGATTATTTTAGTTACTTAACGGTTTCAATTAGTGCCTACTTATGCTTAGTTCAGTTTCGGAATTTATGGATCTCCTAATTATCTATATTATTAATATTTTTCTTGTTTATAACCTCTACGATTCATCTCTCTCAAAGAAATTGTCTCAGTATAAGCTTTTAAATTAAGACAATTTGTAATATGTCTCATGGAAAGATCAGACAAATATTGCATCAGTTTACTTAAGTGGCAATCATATAGGTATTTATAAATGATTAGTAAAACAAAGCGCTCATATTTGCATATTTAAGATAGTTTACACATACGTAAAGTATAAGATTAGTATCTTGTTTGTTTAATATTTTACTATATGACAAGTCTAATATTTGCTGAAGCTACCACGTTGAGAACTATCACAATCTTATAGGCCCGTTTCGACAAGAGGTCATCTCTTTTGTTCTCGCTATATACAGCATGATTTTTTTAGTCACTGGCCATACTTTCAGGGGTTGAAGTACTCATCAATATGAACGACTTTTATTATGGGACCAACTCTGAGGTCACAAAAAAATTATCAGCTGTTCCATACAAAAGTTCAATACCTAATCGACCAAAATGTATTAAGCAACCATTTTATTTTATGTGCTATCAGAGTTGGTCCCATAGTAAAAGTTGTTTATATAGATGAGTACTTCAACCCCTGCAAGTATTGCCAGTGACTGAAAAATCATCCTGTATATCTCTTTTTGTCACATGGATGCATATTGGGGATTGAAAATGTTTAGTATTTCTAAATATCAAGTTATAATAACTTGATATTTTTATTGTTCATCAGTAGGTACCTAAGACATGTTTGGGTCTAAGAAATTTGTTCATCACGAGTGATGAGATAAATATAATTAAAAGTCAATATGTACTTACTATATTTGTATTTTCATACTAAGACTTTAGTCAACATAATATCATGATTTTTGTCAGTGTCATTTAGTTGAAATATTTAATTTAATTCCTGCCAGGGTCGAATTTAGGATTGGGCAAAAGGGGCTGATACCTTATGGCTATGTATAATGTTTGCGTGACAAAATTTCATGCTACAATCCCTACCGACAAACAATAGGGGATATCTAAATTTTGTATAAGTATTAGTTCGGCCCGAAGTTAAAGATTATTCTAGTTTTATAATTTCCCAAGATATTATTTACTTTTAACTTTAATTATAATGGTTGTTTCAATATTGAAACTAGTTATATCACTCTAATAAAATCTTCTCAAAGCTCACAAGGTGAAGATGGATGATAAAATAAATTAATTTAAAAGTTTCTAGAGCACAAGTTCTTACTTCATTTCGATGTTCCTGGGTCTTTACAGTTCATGTAATTAAAGATATATATTTTTTATCTTATTTATTACAGAACATCATATGGCATGTTATTTTTCATTATTGTTTATTTTATTAATAAAGTCTATGTTTTTTTTTTTTTTTTTTTTACTTTGTACAGGCTTGTGTTTGACCACAATCTCACTATGGTAGGTGATGATGTGGCCGAAGGTGGTAAGCACACAAAGCCTAGATGGATCTGGCTGCTGCCAGTCAAGTGCTGCTGCCGGAACACACCAATAGGTGTTTGGCGACAGATTTTCAACCTGAGGGTGGTAGCCAGCCAGGCGGGTACTACAAAGTACCCTACCACCGTGCTATGGTTTCCTCACGATGTTTTTTCCTTCACCGAAAGCTCAAGCTCATTGTAGGATTCGAACCCACGACCTTCGCCGCGGCGTCCGACGTCACTACCACTGAGCTATCATCGCCTTAAGTCTCATCTATATAATCATCAAAATGAATATTCATTGCAATTGATTCATGTAAAAATCTGCTTGCCACCCCTAATTGACATGACCTATCCTAATACCCGGATAAAACTGGTTTAAGTTGCCAACGGCGATCCAAAGTTTACAAAACATCCGAGCCAATATTATTGAGAGCCCAAGTCGAGAGTTGTAGTGCGCCTGCGACTCCTCGGAGCGGTCAGGCGTCACCGTATACTTTACTACAACAAATTTGTGACAGTTATTTCACTGAAATACACTTATAATTTATAACTGTTCAATATTTGTGACAAGTGTGACCCAAGCGTATTTATGGGGTCATCAGCCTCGAGCGAAGTATGGGACCTTTTTGTTACTTATTCTTTACTTATGTTAGTTGTAATCTCGCTACGTGTATAAATCAAAGTACAAGGTAAGTGAGTCTAAACGCAGTTCACTTATTTACGCTCCATTCATAGATTGTCGTTACTACCAGTAAGTTGTGTATAAGTTGTTTCGATAAGTGTAGTAAAATGGTGCGGAAGAATGTTGAAAATAAGGTGTGTGTTTATGTCAATTTGTTATTAACATGTACACGTATGGTGATTTATTATTTTGTGATAAGGATTCGCGATCGATTTGAATTTGACCTCAGGGCCGTACTTTTGGGGCTGTACATTTGTGCTAATTTCGTTAGATCATTTAATTAGAACACTGCACTTATCCATATTCAGAATAATGAATCCCGCATGCACAGTTTATATTTCTACTACAATAAAAATCACTCATCCATAAATATGTCGCAAATATTATACAACCATTACCTTTGTTTTTAAGTTGCTACGTCACGATGCGTTATCATCATGTAGGTTCGTTGGACAAGGCAAACTTTGTTGTTTATTGGAAAACGGCACGTGTTGGCTCAACGTAATCATTTTATAATATTTTGTACCATTCAGGTGCGGTTGCAGTCAAAAACTTTGCCCCCTCCCCCCTCATATTAATAGTAAAATTAGTCGAGAAAATTGAAGCGTCAGGGATTCTGCGCTGTTGAATTGATTTTATGGTTCTGAATGCAAGAGATAATTTCAGTCAGAAATATATAATTACGGGGGGTCGTAGGGGTTATAACCCCTCCCTCGGACCGCGACTGGCACTTTTATATGATGAAATTATATTCATAGTGCAATTTAAATTCAACTTTCATTGTTAAGAATGACGAATCCTTTATTCTGAAAAGTAGGTCACGAATGCGATGTTAACTTGTATAATATTAGTTAAAATTACATGCGTATCCAGATAAAACCAAGGTTGTCATCTCTGAATGGATCTCTATATGTAAGCATAAGTTTTTCTAACTAGTTTCTGCCCCGCACATTAACCCGGTTTCCAGAGGAATCTAATGTTTTCCCGAGATAAAAAGTATTCTATGTTTTTATCGAAAGTATGATCTATATATGTGCTAGGTTTAATTCAAATCCGCTTAACCATTACCTGTGCCATTACGGCGTGAATTAGTTACAAATATTCGGGTTTATAATATAACAAGTATTGATTTGGTGTAATTGCAACAGAATTAGCTATTTTTAGGGTTCCGTAGCCAAATGGCAAAAAACGGAACCCTTATAGATTCGTCATGTCTGTCTGTCTGTCCGTCCGTCTGTCTGTCCGTCCGTATGTCACAGCCACTTTTTTCCGAAACTATAAGAGCTATACTGTTGAAACTTGGTAAGTAGATGTATTCTGTGAACCGCATTAAGATTTTCACACTAAAATAGAAAAAAAAACAATAAATTTAGGGGGTTCCCCATACTTAGAACTGGAACTCAAAAATTTTTTTTCGTCAAACCCATAAGTGTGGGGTATCTATGGATAGGTCTTCAAAAATGATATTGAGTTTTCTAAACTGAATACTTTGCGCGAGAGACACTTCCAAAGTGGTAAAATGTAGGTCGGGGGGACCTGTAACTTCTAAAATAAGATAATGATAAAACTAAAAAATATATATGATGTACATTACCATGCAAACTTCCAACGAAAATTGGTTTGAACGAGATCTAGTAAGTAGTTTTTTTTAATACGTCATAAATCGTAAACCGCAATTTACCTTTCATTCAATCAACTCAAATATAAAAAAAAATGGCAAAAGCAAGGTCTTACAGCACAAATAAAGGAAAAATTCTAAAAAAAGTTGAAAATTAAAGGGTGTCCCCATACATACATAGTTACGCCAATTAATAAAGACTCTGAGTTGTATGGGCGCTCATACAATTTAGAGGTCTAGCTTAATTCGCACCAACCTCAAATACAGTAAATAAATAAAATTATGCATTTCCCGTGATGGACGAAGTTTGTACGGAACCCTCGGTGCGCGAGTCCGACTCGCACTTGGCCGGTTTTTTAATTAAGGAACATGTATTTCTTACTAACCTTTCCTACTAATAACAACTCATATATCACTGTGAATTCCATTAATAAAGCCCGACTTAAAATTCTATGCCATCATTAAGTTATGTACGTACGCATGGTATCTCTTTAATGGTTGATATATTTTTAGTCAGGCTTTAAAATTTATATTCTCCAGCAGTAATGCATGTTTGCAGGTTGTTAGCAGGCTTCGCCGTGGCATTGTCCCTCATTGTGCTGGAGTTGACAACGTTCATGTTTGGACTAACCATGTTCTCGCCTTCCGTCTCACTCATCTGTATCCTTTTTGTTGTTACTTTTGCTTCTTTATATAATACTCTGTTCATGTGTGTTGATGTTCTATAATCGCTTGGCAATGGAGATGTGAGTTGGAGCATGCTGTTATGGTAAAAATAATCTATACTATATTATAAAGAGGTAAAGTTTGTATGTTTGTTTGTTTAGTTGTTTGTTCGAGCATATCTCTTGAACCGTTGATCCAATCTGCATGAAATTTTGTAGGTCGATAGGTTGTACTTGATAAATTTGCCGGTAAGTATATGAGTTATACATATATGGGTTTCAAAAGGGGGCAATAAAAAAACCAGTCAAGTGCGAGTCGAACTCGTGCACCGAGGGTTCCGTACCTACCCATCGACATTTTCTTTCGATGTGTGCTGAAGGTGTGGAAAATCGGGCTCAACAAATTGGCAAGTACATAGTGTAACGATCGCTTTATTCTTTACTGTAAATTTTTCTGCGCACACGAGCATAATATTGCAATAAATATTTTCTTTTATTTTTTTTCACACCATAGCACAATTTTATTTACTTATCTTATTTGAGGTTTTTTTTGGTATTCTCAATATTTATCTATCATTAGCGTGCGACATGCAACGAGTAAGTATTGAAATATTAGATATTTTACTGATATTTTCTTTCGATACGAGACTCGATATATTTATCGCTTTCGATATTATTATCGAAAGCGTGAGAATCTGCCTCTAGGCCCTATGACTTATGGTTTATTTTCGATAACACAATTTATTCTTGACAAAGCCTCTACCCATTTCTCCCAATTAAACCATATTGAACTAATCAATTTCAACTAATTCCTTAACATAATACATCAGCAATTGGTGCCCACGGTTCAGCAGCGATAGTACTGACATACTTCGTGCTAGACGGGTGGCTGTGTGATTGGTACTGGCCGATATTTGCATTCTGCTCAGTGTTGCCTGCGTGTGTGGATGTTGCCGCGGCTTTGTTCACATTGTGCTCGACAAAGTGGTGAACTGTGATAGTGTTTTTTGTTGTTGTTGTGTGTGTTGTAGGATGCCGTTCCAAGTACTTGTTAAGTTGTTTGTAAGTTGTTTCATTTCTGGTTTAAAGGTAGCTTGTAGGTCATTTTGCTACATAATTTCTTTGACACAGCTCAGTACAGTACAGTAAAAATGATTTTGTTAAAGTAAGATGATGAAATTGTAATGTAGTTAGGTGTCGATGTTAATATTTATTGGATCTAAAAAAACCGAGGCCTTCTACCGAGGTAGTTCTTTACGTACGAATTCCCCACTGGCTTATCGGTGAAGGAGACATCGTGACCCCTGCATGACAGAGAAGTCAAGGGTATGTGTAGTCCGTCAATCCATCCGTGTGGTGGGCTATTGTCCCAGTGCCTCGTTGCTAGGGAAGGCTCAGGTCCCTGCAGTAGCGATGTACATAAGCTGTTGGTGACGATGAGGTGGTGGGTTGAACATTAGCTTTCATTGGAAAGAGAAGATCTTCAGTCATCATGCTCGAATAAGTAAACGCTTACTTACCTACTATCACGTTTGCGTTAACGACATTTATCTAATTCTATAGGAATTGGCACAGCGCCTCTCGCGGATTACTCATGGAACTAATTTCGCCCATACAAAATAAATAAATAAATATTCTGGGACATTATTCCTCACATACCATTGCCATTTGACCCCAAACTAAACAGAGCTTGTGCTATGGAAGCCAGATAACTGATATACTACATATACCTACTACTTTTCTTTTGTAAATATATACTTATATAGGTAATTAAATGTTACTACGTCCATTTAATGTTTCGATCTCGGCATTGTCTCCTTCCTACATATGCTAGTCAAAAAGTAGTTCTAATTTAAAACAGTTAAAATCATTTTTGAATGACACGTACCTTTTAAAATGTATCACCACTTTAAATTTCAGGTTACAAATGAGCACCAACAGTTAACACAGTTGCACGAATACAAAGGGGGATGGTCGTTTTACTTGGCGCTCGCCGGCATAGCCACCACACTCGGATCCTCTCTCCCTGTAGGATATAATATTGGAGTTGTTAATACACCCGCTGAAGTAAGTTCATACTTTATTTTACTCAACGTTATCCGCCCCAATTTTATCCGGAACGTGTACTGGGTGATTTTTTAGTCGCTGGCAATACTTGCAGGGGTGGAAGTACTCATCAATATGAACAACTTTCACTATGGAACCAACTCTGATATCGCGTAAAATAAAACTTTTGCTTCATACGTTTTAGTCGAGTAGCGCTATAGAACTTATGTATGGAACAGCTGTTTTTTTTTCGTGATTACACAGTTGATCCCATAGTAAAAGTTGCTCATATTGATGAGTACTTCCACCCCTGCAAGTATTGCCAGCAACTAAAAAATGACCTTGTATTTATATTAGGCAATTCTAGTATCTATCTAGAAAACCTGTCGCCAAGTATACCACTGGAGAGTCAGTTCCTCCTGGGCTTTGTGTGGTTACCACCTTTGGGTACATCATAACATACTATGGTGAAATTGTGGTCAAACACATGCATATACATGGTATAACTACAATGAAGCTGTAGACACAGTATATGCCAGACGGTGGGGACTTAATTTTTTACTGAGTTCCTATTTAGTAAGGAAAGTAATATTTACTTTTCCCCTGGGTCCCTTCTAAGATTTACACATTACTTTTTATTTATACGATCAAACTAGACTAATGTTAAATAAAATGGTTACAACATATGTGTATAATGTTCGTAAAGGTGCTATAGGATAAACAACTCTGTAAAGCATGTTTTGTTTACATTTAGACTAAGATATTTTGTAAACAACTTATGTATAAATCTATGTTAATAAAAACTTTTTAAAATCAAATCAATCAATATTTACTTTTTTACATTATAAATGACTAGCCGTTCCCCGCGGTTTCACTCGCATTCCCGGGATAAATAATAGCCTGTAACCTTCCTCAAGAATTGCACTATAAATACAAAAAGAATATTTCAAATCCGACTGGTAGTTCTAGAGATTAGCGCCTTTAAACAAACAAACAAAATACCTCTTCTGCATTATTATATTAGTATAGATTGCTATTATATTAGTTGTTGTAACTATGCTTTAAAAATGCCTACCTCCTTAATACATCGCTGGCATGATCAATTGAACATTGACAATCACCCAAAGCACCAAATAATTGGGTCAAATTTTAGGGTGACCCAATAAAGAAATATTTGTCATGATTCCGTTTACTACCCATCCTGATAACTAGCTAGCGCTATGTACTAAACTATTACGAAATAAAAAATATATTTAGCTTTAAATATGGCTTTTTTACAATCGGGGTATCATTGCATTAGGACAGCACAAAATATTAGTTATTATCATTATAATTGGTTAATTTTCTTTCATCGTAGTCCTCGCCGAGAATCCGGACATATCCTCGAACCGCATCGGTCGTCCACGCAACGAGTCAGTCGGACTTTCCTATTGCTAACCATTAGGATACAATCGCACCTCTCGCCGTCGTCGGGGAGCTCATCCTCACACATTGGAGCCAAACTGGACTCGTTCAGTACGGTTTCAATGGAGCTTTCTACCACGGCACGGACGCTCAAGTTGTGGAACGAGCTCCCCGCCGTGGTTTTCTCAAGGGAGTACAGCATGGGGTTCTTCAAGAAAGTTGTGAAGAGATTTTTGCAGGGTCGGCAACGCGCGTGTGATGCCCCTGGTGTTGCAAGCGTCAATAGGCTGTAACCTCTTACCATCAGGCGGGCCGTATGCTTGTTAAGTATATAACTTTAGATGTAGTTCGATGTACCTCCCATTTTATTTTCTAGGTAATAAAAAGGTTCTGTAACGAGAGTATAATAACCCGCTACGACGTCGTGCTCGATGAGAAATGGCTCAAAATTCTCTGGTCTTCCGTCGTATCCATATTCATAGTAGGAGGGTGTACTGGCTCCATACTCGGAGCTGTTCTTGCGAACCGTCTGGGAAGGTAAGCTAGGCTATTACTACCTTATCTTGTGTCTTGAAATCTTTGTAGGGGCGTATTTAGGAATGGGCAACGGGGCTTAAATTCGCGGGAATTATTTAACAAGTGGGTTTTTGCACATTTTCATAAAAAAAAATTCTTTGCCCAATTTCCTCCGTAACTAGAATTCGGTCCTCTCTAACAGAAATTACGATACGCAGTCCTTGTGAAAGTGTGAAACCGCGGGGCGAAAGCTGTATTATCTAATTTAAACCTTCGGTAAAATGGGATAATAAGATGGCCCATGGTATTTTTTTTTTACAGAAAAATGGCTACAGTATTAACGAGTATACTGTCTCTGATTGGTGCTGTTATGTTTCTATTTTGCCGACAAGCCAATTCGGTTGAAATGCTCATACTTGGGAGACTACTCGTCGGTCTGTCTGGTGGTAAGTTTGAAATTCATTATCCTGGCTTCCTATTTTTTTTATTTTTATTTAAAAAGGTATACATCAACAGCACACACATTAATACAATCACCAAGCAGCAAAATTAAAACTAGGTTCTGATATATGCGCCAATTACAGACGTACACAACATTGAATAAGTGAAAACATAAAACTTAAACTACAAATAACAAAGATAACTAAAGTTCAAACAAAATGTTTTTTTTTAAATTAATGCACATAAGACATAAACTTAACTAATAAATAATAATTGCCTTTCGACAGCAGCGAGGGCTTTGAGGATGTTTTCTATATATCATAGTTTGTATTTTTTACTTTAATTGTAAATATGTAAATAAAAATAAATATAATATTAACTAATAACTAATACATGTAATTGTTACGATTTTTTTCTTTATATCCAAATAGTGTGTTGAAAAAGATGTCCAAGTCCTCGTGTTTACTGATATTGTTGATGATGTATATTACTCCCGGAGATAAGATACTCTTTATGCCAGGAATTTAGTTGAAACCGCAGCGCAGGACACAACTAGTATGGGATAATTGAGAAATATAAATACCTACATAATATTTTATGAATGCCATAGTTTTATATACATCATCGCGATCATTTTAGATTTTAAATCATAAGATACGATTTACAATATTTTATTGTCAACTAGCGTCCCGCCCCGGCTCGCATGGGTGCAATTTATATACACAAACCTTTCTCTTGAATCACTCTATCTATTGCTGAAAACTGTATTAAAATCCGTTGAGTAGTTTAAAAGATCTAAGTGAACAGACAGCGGAAGCGACCTCATTTTATACTATGTAAAGAAGATAAAGATAATTTATTAGTTCTATAGTTATAATTAGAATGACGTCATTTAGCTAACCATGCATTGTCATCCAAATTAAACGTGTATGCAAGATTTCATCTCAATCGGTTAAGGATAATTGCTTTATAATTCAGTTGCAAGATTTGACCCGAACATAGGTACCCCTAGTATGTAGTACATACCTACATACTAAAGTATGTATTATATATTTTATTGCAAGTTAAATAAAAGCTTGTAAAAAATACAAAAAGTAGATTTCTTTATAACATTTTAAAATGTAGTTAATTATTTATTCTAAACAAATATTCTAAAAATGATTATAATAAAAATAAAATAACAATTGCTATTTTGTATATTTTTACATGTAATTCTAATCGGTAAGCATATATGAACAATTTATTTTTATTAACTATATTTTTAGGGTTCCGTACCCAAAGGGTAAAATGGGATCCTATTACTAAGACTCCGCTATCCGCCCGTCTGTCACCAGGCTGTATCTCATGTACCGTTATAGTTAGACAGTTGAAATTTTCACAGATGATGTATTTCTGTTGCCGCTTTAACAACAAATACTAAAAAACAGAATAAAATAAATATTTAAGGGGGCTCTCATACAACAAACGAGATTTTTTTTGCTCGTTTTTGCTCGATATTGATAACGGCAACAGGTAAACGCTTGAAATATTCACAGAATATTTAGTTATATTCACATTAAAAATATATAATTAAATTAGAATGAAACAAATATTTAAGGGGAGCTCCCATACAACAGACATGATTTTTTTGCCGTTTTATAGATAATGGTACGGAAACCTTCGTGCGCGAGTCCGACTCGCACTTGGCCGGTTATTCATATATAATATCAATTGGAGCATAGGCAAGTTCAGTTATAGAAAAAAGACTAATCATCAATAATACAAACTTAAAAACATATCTGGACTCTACTTCGCATATTCTTGGTACTTTAGATCTTGATATCTTTAATCCTTGTCTGAATGAACTGAATTTATGGAACATTTGAAACCAATAATTTCCTACGAGATTTTTACTTTCCTCACAACGGCCATTTACAAATGTCTGACAGACAGGTACATCGGTAACGTGAACGATGTGTTGGGTCCATTCTTGGGGTCTAAATACGAGTATGTAAGCTGCATTTGTGTGCCAGTTACTTCTAGACTTTGTGTGCTTACCACCTTCAACCACATAATCACTTACCAAAAAACCGGCCAAGTGCGAGTTGGACTCGCGCACCGAGGGTTCCGTACAAACTTCCATCGTTCCGTCCATCACGCGAAATGCACAATTTTATTTATTTACCTTATTTGAGGTTTTTGCAAATTAGGCTAGACCACTAAATTGTATGAGCGCCCATACAACTCAGAGGTCTTTATAAATTGGCGTGACTATGTATGTATGGGAGCCCCCCTTAATTTTTTTTTTTTTTTTAGTATTTGTTGTTATAGCGGCAACAGAAAAACATAATTTGTGAAAATTTCAACTGTCTAGCTATCGCGGTTCTTGAGATACAGCCTGGAGACAGACAGCGAAGTCTTAGTAATAGGGCTCTTTGGGTACGGAACCCTAAGAACAGAGTGACATTCAAAAGTTTTTAAATGTATGGTGGTCTGTGTCCAAGAATGCTCTCATACCATAAATATTATAGTAATAAATATTTTCCAGGTCTAACAACAAGCATAGTCCCCATGTATCTAACGGAACTGGCTCCCCCCAATTTGTCTGGTGCGATGGGGGTCGCGTGCCCCATGGGGGTCAACGTTGGAGTCCTCGTCGGACAAGTTATGGGGCTAGACTTTCTGTTGGGTAAACTATGTTCAATATTTTACTATCTTATTTTACTAATCTTCTTCTTCTGTATATAAGGTGTTAAAAAATTAACTTTAAATATTTTACGAGGTTGCTCGCTATCGAAAAATAAATATATAAAAAAAAATATATGAAAAGGTGACTGACTGACTGATCTATCAACGCATAACTCAAACCAATGGACGGATCGGTCTAAAATTTGGCATACAGATAGCTATTATGATGTAGGCATCCGCTAAGAAAGGATTTTTGAAAATTCCACCTCTAAGGGGGTAAAATAGGGGCTCGTGGGGGAAACCGCGGGGTGGTAAAGTAGTATTAATATAAATGCGAAAGATGTGTGTGTGTGTGCGCGTTTGTGTGAGAATGTTAGTTACCACTCGCACACTAATGACTGATTGGATTTGAAAGTTGGCATACCCTGGAATAACATATGGGATACTATTGATCCCCGAAAAACTTAAGTTCCCCCGGGATTGTGGATAAAACCGCGGGGTGGAAGCTGGTTTAATAATGAGAACTACCTATCACTCATTTTTTTTTTTTTATATTTAGGCTTGTGTTTGACCACAATCTCACTATGGTAGGTGATGATTATACTGTCTGATCTGTGGTACTCTATTGCTGCATGGTACTTCTAAACTCGTAATTGAATGTTTATCTATGTATGTTGGACTAGTTTTCCACCTTCATTTTCACCTGCGATACCCTTTTTTACCCCCAGGGTTGAATTTTGGATGACTATGTTATTATACCTAAGGAACCTGTGGGCAAAAATTCAGATTTCTGAACCGTCAGTCAGTCAATTCCTCCTTTTAATATATACTACAGAAATCTATATAGTGCACACACACGTTCACGATATCTTTTTTTTTCTTCTGTGATTTCATTAATTAGTGCTCAACAAATTATGATTTTTTAACTTATTCTTTCAGGTGGTGTCGAAGATTGGCCTTATTTGCTATCCGTCTACGCGTTGCTAGTCATTATATGTTTGCCTATATTATTTATATTACCCGAGAGCCCCAAGTACCTGTACGTAGTTAGGAGGAACGAACAAACTGCTATAAAGGGTGAGTTAATTTAATTTGTACTAACTTTGTTTAAAAGAGTCAGATAATAATAAGTTTTTGTTAAAAAAATCATTACAAGCTTTTTTTGGTGGCTGTACTATTTGTTGGCTGTACTTGCATTGTCTTCCAATATACTAATGTATACCAAATATCAAGTCAATCCGACCACTGGAAGTGGGTGAAATTCGACATGCAATATTCCACCCGAACAAACATTCATACATTACATACAAGTTAAATAAAAGGTTGAATATAATATAAAAAACTTGCTGTCCCGGCAGACCTTGTTCTGCCCTATTTCTCTAAAACAAACTAACATTGATTTTTTTATGTTAATAGCTGCTCCGACAGATTTCGTTCTGTCTAACGCACCTTTGTTTTGTTTTGATTGACGTCTAATGTTTGACAGCTGGGGACAGAGTGCTTTGTATTGGTAAAGAAATTGTTGTTTTTACTATTTTCCTCTTATTATTTACTTTTTTTCTCTCCATAAAAACCTTAGACTTCATCAAACACAAAAAAAAATACGTATATCAGTCACTGCTACGATCGATACACAAATAAAACAAAAAAAAAATGGCCGAAAACTGTATAGTGAGTAGGTAAGTTAGACAGGAGACCGGCTATAAAAAAAAACGCGATTGAAAAATAGGGGTTGATCTTAGAGGTTTTAATATAATATTTTTTATTCTAAGTCATGACAAAATAAAAATTTTGCCAAAAAAATTAAAGTTTATATTTAACAAATAAAAAATAGGGGTTGATCGTAGAGGGTTGAAAATTTTGGGTTGTATGTATTTTTTGATGCTGTATCATAAAAAAAGAAAAAACAAAACATTTTATCAAAAAAATAAATTTAAAAATATTGGGGTGGACTACCCTTAACATTTTGGGGGATGAAAAATAGATGTTGTCCGATTCTCAAACCTATCTGATATGCACACAAAATTTCATGAGAATCGGTCGAGCCGTTTCGGAGGAGTTCGATTACGTACCCCGTGACACAAGAATTTTATATATTAGATTAGATGTAACCTCGCTAAATTTATTGCCGGTTCTCTCTCAGTTGAAGGCTGACTTCCAAACCGGTGGTAACTTCAGTAAATTCGACCTTCATAAATGCCCTCCTAGGTCCTAAACTTGGCTTTGACTGACTATATAGTTGGTATTTTTTTTTATGTCAGAAGTCCATCTGATGGTAAGTGGCTATCGTCGCGTCGCTTATAGACATTAGCTATACCTAGGCTATTGCAGATCTTGTAATTGTCTAGAAGGCAACTGGCTCTCATGTGGGTGCATGGCGAGCGGGTGGTAGCCAGGCAGGTGGGTACTACAAAGTACCCTACCACCGTGCTAAGGTTTCCTCCAACGACCATCGCCGCGACATCCAGCGCAAACCGATCTTATCTATAGGGACAGACATATATCTTTGACGCTCATAAAATACATATAATATATAGCTGTCCCGACAGACGTTGTCCTGTCCAACTCATACACAAAATTTCATCCAAATCTGTCTAGCCGTTTATCCTATCTCTCAAGTTGGACCGGACTGCTCACGGTGTGCCAATTTAATTTAAAATCGGTTAAGTAGTTTAGGAATCCATCGCGGACAAACATCGTGACAGGAGATTTATATACAGGGTGATTTTGTTATCACTGGCAATACTTGCAGGGGTGGAAGTACTCATCAATGTGAACAAATAATATGGTTGCTTCATACATTTTGATCGAGTAGGTATTGAACTTTTGTATGGAACAGCTGATAATTTTTTCATGATTTCACAGGTAGTCCCATTATAAAAGTTGTTCATTTTGATGAGTACTTCCACCCTTGCAAGTATTGCCAGTGATAACAAAATCACCCAGTATATTAAGATTAAGATAAGATAATCTATAATAAGATCCCTCCTGCACCTTTAAATGTAATAAATCTAAGTTTGTTTTAAAAATAGTAATTGCTGAGTTTCTTGCCGGCTCTTCTCAGTAAAAGTGCATGTGAAGGCCTATTTGAATGAAGGAATTATTTCATTTTGTACTGAAAAATTTGCTCAGGGTTGTATAGTTGTCGAAATATAGACAGGTGTTCAAACAAAATGATTCATGTTATTCTAATTTGAACCGTATTTCAATGAGATTCGGGTGAGAATTAAAATTACTCGTTGCTATTAGTTTAGTGCCCGTTTAATGACAAATACTATTTAAGTTGTCACATACTTATCGATCACCTTCATGTCGATGTCAAACAATGTGAGGTTATTTATGTGACCACTAGCGCCCCACGGTTTCACTCGCGTTCCCGAGGGATTTTATTTTTCCCGGGATAAAAAGTAGCCTATGTGCTATTGCAGACAATAATCTATCTCTGTGCCAAACTTCATCCAGATCCGTCCATCCAAACTTTCACATTTATAATATAACTATAAATAGTATTTCACGTAAAAAGCGCTTTATAAGAAATGCCGTTAATCTTTATATTGATGAACGTATTTGTGATTAAATTCCAGAGCTGACCCGCCTCCGGGGCGAGTCGGCCAGTATCCTCGCTGAGGACACAGAGCTGCTGCGCGAGGAGTGCCGGGCCGCCGGGGCCGCCAGCGCGGACCAGTGGACCATGATGCGGGTGCTTCGGGACCCTCGGCTGCGGCTTCCCCTGCTGCTGGTGTGCACCATGCAGGCTGGCCAGCAGACCAGCGGTATCAATGCTGTGAGGACCTATTATATATTGTGTTCCTTGTGGTTTTATCCGCGTTCACGTTATAGTAAAAGTAGTTTAAGTTACTCCTTATAATATCAGCTATATGCCAGTGAAAGGCCCGTCAAAATCGGTCCAGCCGTTTCGGAGATTAGCCGGAACAAACAGACTGATAGACAGACAAAATTAAAAAAAATATTTTTGTTATAAGTACAGTACTTATACAAGCTGGATATGATGGTCGATCATTAAATAATAATCAATTATAATATATTATTCTACTAATATTATAAATGCGGATACGGATCTGGATGAAATTTGGCACATAGATAGATTATAGACTTTCTATCTACTTTTTATCCCGGGAAAACATAAGATCCCTCGGGAACGCGGGTGAAACCGCGAGGCGAGGCGGAAGCTAGTGTCATATAAATCGTGGCACAGAGCTCCATTTTATAACGTAGGCATCTACCAAGCAAGGGTTTCTCAAAATTCAATCCCCAAGGGGGTAAAATCGTGGGGTATACCTAGTACAGTATACTTTTCACTTAACAGGTATTTTACTACTCGCAAATAATATTCAAGCAAGCTGGTCTGACTGACAAGAATGCTCAATACGCGACGATAGGCTGCGGGTTCATCAACGTGTGTACGGCGGTGGTGATGGTGCGCCTGCTGCCGCGGTACGGCCGCAGGCCGCTGTTGCTTGCGTCTGTACTCAGTGCTGCCATCTTGTTGGCCGCATTGGCCGCTTCTATGACTTTTATTGTGAGTTCTTTTTTACAAGCTTTTATTTAACTTGCAATGTATATATGTTTGTCCGGGTGGAATCTTGCATGTCGAATTTAACCCACTTCCAGTGGTCGGATTGACTTGATATTTGATTTACATTAGTGTATTGGATGACGATGCAAGTACAGTTAACAAAAAGTACAGTCACCAAAAATCTTGTATTGAAAATATTTTTTTTAACAAAAACTTATTATATAATATAATTTGCTTGGATATGGGGTAGAAAAGGGAAGATCAGACCAAATTAAGGTGGAGAAAACAGTCGATCATTAAATTAAACCAGATCTTATCACGATTGCAATGAATTATTGTATACGGTTTAAAAACAACGTGATAAAGCATTGGTTTCATTTAATGATCGACCGTTTTCTCCATTTTGTATACAGATTTGGCATAATGAGAGGGTAACTCTTTAACTGAAAGTGGGAGATGGCAGGACTGTGTTCAGAAAATGTCTACTTAAAAACTTTTTCATATTTTTACTCATTCCCATTAGTTGCGCAGATAATTAAATTGCCATGTTGTATTTTAGTTTTCCACCATACAATTTATAACCCTAAGGTAGCTAGCTCGATTTCGACAAATATTATATACCTTCTGAAACTAATATAATTTAATATTTGATTTTCAGTCAGCGGTATCGTGGATGCCTCACGTGTGCATGACGGCGGTGCTCCTCTATGTGTTGGTATACGGGTTCGGGCTCGGCCCGATACCATACTTCATTGCTTCAGGTAATATATATACAGGTTGATTTTTAGGGTTCCGTACCCAAAGGGTAAAAACGGGACCCTATTACTAAGACTTCGCTGTCTGTCCGTCTGTCTGTCTGTCTCCAGGCTGTATCTCAAAAACCGCGATAGCTAGACTGTTGAAATTTTCACAAATTATGTATTTCTGTTGCCGCTATAACAACAAATACTAAAAACAAAATAAAATAAATATTTAAGGGGGGCTCCCATACAACAAACGCGATTTTTTTGCCCTTTTATTTATATATAGTTGACCTAGAATCACGAAATTTGGCAAAAACCAAGGTAATAAAAACAGTTGAAAATTAAAGTGTTTCCCCATACACACATAGTTACGCCAATTATACAATTTAGAGGTCTAGCTTAATCGGCACAAAGCTCAAATAAGGTAAATAAATAAAATGGAAGTTTCTACGGAACCCTCGGTGCGCGAGTCCAACTCGCACTTGGCCGGTTTTTTAGTCACTGGCAATTCTTACAGGGGTGAAAGTTCTCATAAACATCTTTTAATATGGGACCTGCTCTGATATCGCGTAAAATAAAACGCTTGCTTCATGTACGGGCAACCGTACATGTGTATTTATATACATTATGCTCGAGTAGGTATTGAACTTTTGTATGGAACAGCTGATATTTTTTTCATGATTTCACAGTTAGTCCTATAACAAAAGTTGTTCATATTGATGAGTACTTCCGCCCATACAAATATTGCCAGTGACTTAAAAGTCACCCAGTATATATATCAATGTTTGTCTGTTTGTTTGTAGCATATGCGCTTTTATACCATTCATCTGATAGCGATGAAACTTTGGTGAGTTGTGCGCATGTCTGGGGTGGTTTTTAACACGCCATTTTGTAAAATACATCAATTCCCATGTCACGATGTTGGTCCGCGATGAACTTCAAGACTACATATCCGATCTTAACGTATTTTTTTTTTCAAAATGTATTCAAACTTAAAAGATAGGGTAATTTTTATCCCATTTATATTTCCGCGGGGAATAGCAATTCTCATATAAAAAGAAACACAAACCTTCTATTTTGAACCATAACATCTTATGAATAAAGTTGAAATCCAACAGAGATATTAGAGGTGGGCCCCCGACCGGCGGGCATGGCGTGGGGCTCGCTGGGCAACTGGGGCGGCAACTTCCTCGTGGGGATGTCTTTCCCCTCCATGAAGGAGATCATCGGACCATACTCCTTCCTAGTGTTCTCGGCAATTACCCTGGCTTTGTTCGTGTTTCAAAAGTAAGTTACTTTTGTTTTTAATTTAACTTATATCGGAAAGAATTTATACTGATTCCATTCATTGTTAGAATTTTGCGTCGCTCTTTTATGAATTTGCCGACTAAATCCATACTTCCTACTAATATTATAAACGCGAAAATTTGTGAGTATGGATGTTTGTTACTCTTTCACGCAAAAACTACTGAACGGATTTGGATGAAATTTGGCACACAGATAAAATATATTCTGGATTACAATCTAGAATACTTTTATCCCGGAAAAACATAAGTAGCCTATTTGCTATTCCAGAATCTATTTCTGTGCCAAATTTCACCCAGATCCGTTCAGCCATTCTGGCGTGATTGAGTCATCCATCCATCCAAATTTTCGCATTTCGCTAAAACATAAGATCTCTCGGGAATGCGGGTGAAACAGCGGGGCGAAAGCTAGTAGTTAATGGTACCAAAGACAAAACAGTGGGATATATTTGCATTTTTTTCTCTCTTCAATATTAATAAATATGAAGTACAATATCTACTTGTACAGTCAAGAGCATAAATATGCAAGTTGAATTTTTCAACTAGACATGGATTTACAGTCTGCGTCAAAAGTAGATTGGCACTTCAGTACCGTGTCACATTACACAATTCATAATTTTCATACAAACTGTCAAGAAAATGTCATTAGATTATTATGGAAGGGTGCTAAAGTGCAATCAATCTACTTGGACGCTGATTGTACAAGTCCGAAAGTTTAAGGAAAAATGCAGATGTCTCAGGGCCGATTTTAATAGAAGCTAAAATTATACTTACTTTCTCTTAAATTCATTGAATTTTTATAGTGTTACAAACATTATTTTGGAAACAATTTTATGATGTTATAAATTACATCATAGTTGCAATCTTTATTTCAAAATCACTTTCGATCAGATGTATGAAGAAATATCCCAGTATTTATCAAAAAAAAATATAACATTACAATTAAAATACCTACATTACCTGTTAACACTATTTTTCCAGGTTGTACTTCCCCGAGACCCGAGGCAAGACCCCAGCGCAGATCACCCAGCTATGCGAAAGAGGTTTCCAATCACAACCGCTTATCACCACACATTTAAATGATGTATCACCTTAATATTACAGCCCGAGAACTCTTAAAGACATTTCACCGTAAGAAGTCCTTTATGCGATTTTACGAAATTTAAAATGGCGATATACATAAAGGTACGATGGTTTTTGATTTCCCGCATCATATCGCGCACGAGCTCAAATATATGTGATAATTGAATGGTGGAGGGGGAAGGATTCCGCAAGGATTTTTCACGGTGGTAGGGTACTTTGTAGTACCCGCCTGGCTGGCTACGACCCTCAAGTTGAAAATCTGTCGCCAAACACCCATTGGTGTGTTCCGGCAGCTGTCACCTGAGAGCCAGATCCTTCTAGGCTTTGTGTGCTTACCACCTTCAGCCACATCATCACCTACATAGTGAGATTGTGGTCAAACACAAGCCTAACCCCATGTTTTAAGGACTAAGAATTACGGATATATTAAAAATAATTGGGGTTTACTAGATCGGCTTTTAATCCATCTCACATAATAAGGGGATTAGGTTTTTCAGGAATAACATATATTTCAATAAAACGCCAAAACATGCTTCTGGATTGAACACATACAAGGGTGATTTTTTGATCACTGGCAATACTTGCAAGGGTGGAAGTACTCATCAATGTGAACAACTTTTATTATGGGGCTAACTCTGATATCGCGTAAAAGAAAACGGTTGCTTCATACATTTTGGTCGAGTAGGTATTGAACTTTTGGTATGGAAAAGCTGATAATTTTTTCATGATTTCACAGTTAGTCCCATAGTAAGAGTTGTTTATTTTGATGAGTTCTTCCACCCCTGCAAGTATTGAGTGACTAAAAAATCACCCAGTGTATGTAAAATTCCCGTGTCACGATGTTGGTCCGCGATGAACTCCGAAACTACTTATCCGATCTTAATATATTTTTCCAACAATGTTACTTATAAAAAAAAAACTTGAAAGAAAGGATGGTTTTCATCCGCGGGGAACAGCTAGATAGTAATAATAGAATTGAAATATATCTTCCATCCGTATTGACATAATATAGTAGACCGACAATGTCTTATATATCTTATTGGTGATAAGAAATTAATTTTTATATATCACACATTCTACTTAAGAATCTCTAATGTAATACTTGTTTGTTTCAAGTTTGTTATCAACAAATGCAAGGAGATATAGTTACATAGAGTAATTCGCTATGAGGTGACTTGATGTGGTATGAAGAAGTGAGACTACTGCAAACTTGAGGTGCAAAGGTTATTGATTTAAGTAAAGATAAGCTCAAATAATCATGAAAAAGTTATCAGCTGTTCCATACAAAAGTTCAATACCTACTCGACTAAAATGTATGAGGCAACCATTTTATTTTAAGTGATATCAGAGTTAGCCCCATAATAAAAGTTGTTCACATTGATGAGTACTTCCACCCCTGCAAGTATTGCCAGTGATAAAAAAATCACCATGTATATTCAATTCTCTACAAGGAAAATTTTCACATCTTTATGGAACATTTATTTTCTATATTTATTTAGTTAATTTGTTATTTTTTATTGTAATGCACAACACTATTATTAAGATTAAAATAGTATAGACGGGCTTGTCTGTGTGGGTTCGATTCCCATCCAAGACAAACATTCCTGTGCAAGAATATGTCGCATTTTAAATGCTGAATGAGTTTTTTTTTTATTATAAAGGGGAAGTCGAGTGTCTTAAGCGAGTAGCGATAAAAGTACAAAATGTTTAATAAACCAAGGGTTTATGTTATTGGATATTAAATGGTAGATATTGTTTCATGTTTTAGGGTGCACATTATTAGACTGTTTTAAGTATCACACAGGTTTTTAACCGACTTCAAAAAAAGGAGGAGGTTCACAATTCGACTGTATGTTTTTTTTTGTATGTTACGCGATTACTCCGCCAAGTGGAAACACGTGTTCCAGAATCTCTAATTCTTTCGCTGACTTCAAAACGAGTTCTAATATTGTTATTTTTAGTGCAAACCCATTTTGAAGTTGGGTTTACGTTTTTGTTAAATGTTAAGTATTTTTAGTTTATACATCTGTGGAATTAAAAAAAAAGTTCTTTTTAACTCATGTTTATGTTCAAAATATTAAATAATAGATGGATTATTGATTTCTACGATTATATGCTATATTCCAAAGTATTTTACTCCATTTTGGCCACAGAAATATATCTAGAATTTTGGCTCACGTTGCGTGACGTGTTGTCTTTTGATCACAGTGTGAACAGAACCAAAATTGACGCTTATGTAGTTGGCATACGGTATATGATAGCAGTATAAGTAGACAGGAGGACCGTTAAAAAATCTCCACAAATACTATGTCAAATTGCTACCTATTTATTATAAGATTGGTATTAATTCTGCCAATTTGCTACATAACAATATATTTGCGCATAATTTAGGTGTTTTTATATTATAGTAATATTAAGAATGAAATGTCCATTTTATGCTGAGATGCATAATTAATTTTACAAATAAAGTATTTTGAGTGTATTTTTTGTTTTATTCATATTTTCCTTTAATACTTCTACTGCAATATATACAGAATGATCTCGTATAAGTACTAGAATCATCTATGATAAAGATTTTTGTCATTGTTTGGTTTGGGATCAAAATATAGCACCTACCTAATAATTTTACCAGTACGCGGTTTACGTATCTTGCAATCGGTTTCAAATTGTTGTTTTCTACCCTTCGAGCGTCCTAGTCGCAGCTGTTGCAATTAAGGAAAAAGTGTCCATCGCGTTCTAATAGCAGCTGTTGCGAGGAATGTCGCCATTTTGGAATTTTCTTGAATATTATTGGTTGGTTTAAATCGTCGGCACAAGGTTTCATATTATTGGGGATTTATGTAGTTGCCCTTTCATAAAAAATATTTCCTGAACATCCTAAGATCAGCAAACGGAACAAAAAAATAAATTATGTTCAACGGGCGCTTCGACTCAGTTGCCGTCCGCCATTGTGACAGTGTACGCGTGTTTTACGGGTGCCAATTTAATTTTGTGATGTAGGTATGTATCGGGCTAAGAGAGGGCAAGTATTATATGATTTAGGGCAAATATTATATGATTTATAAATCAATTTACTAGGAATTAAGTTTAGTATGTGTTTCAATGATTTGTTTTAGCCATTTTGTAAAGTATTTTAGTAAAAAAAAGTTTCGAAAGTTTATATGACGCAATTTTCAACGGTAATTTGCCAAGTTTTCGGTTATAATACGTAAATAATTCGTTGTGAAATATAGTTAAGTTTGTTACATTTTATCCAGGAATTCATTTAATGTATTAGTTTTGACTTTTATAGTATACTTTTATTAAATTTTTAGTTCGAAGTAAAATGTGCGAGACTGCTATTTGTAGGGTAGGTTACTCTCTATCACTCGGCAGTCACGGCGCGGTGTCATGTCGCATTTGTTTTCGTAACGTAAACAAATAATTATTGTGAAGTGTTTAGAGTGTTTTGTGTACAAATAATTTATGCAATCGACGCGTAAATAAATTAATGTTCAAATGAGTTGTATCAAACTGTGAAATGTGAGTGTTATCAGTGTGTGGTCAAGTGTCAAGTTATGTTGAGAATTACTTTGGTTTCTGAAAAACAACCAAAACAGTGAGATATCTACATGAGAATTACAGGTTAGTGGTATATTCATATGTTACATAACCAATTTCATGAGCTTTCCAACGGTGTATCATTTATAAAATATAATGACCGGAAAACGAGAAATTACAGATTTTTATAACTTAAGTCGTAATAGTATATAATGATACAAGTGAGCGAAGTTGCTCATTACGCACGAGACTGAGTTGCAGCCCGAGCCGTACGCGAGGGCGTAAATCAGTCGAGCAGAGCTCACGAGTTTCATACGACGTTTTTCAATACATTTGCGAGGAAAAAACAAACACAATTTTTACCACACAGCGACATACGATAAAAACAAAATATCTAAATTAATTATGGGAAAAGGCGCGCAAGTTTTTTTTTCAAGCACCAAATGGATGGTCAATGAACATACAGCCTACTACAAAATTATAATTTTAAGTGATAAAATGCAAATACATATTTTAATATTTTATAACAAATTATTGTAAATTATGAATAATTTGATTAAATAAATGTTTTTGTTCAAGGTTTTGCTTTATAAATTTATCTATATAGGCGCCATTACTGAAAAACGTGATTTTAAAAAAATACGCCAAGCAAAGCTCGGTCGCACAGTTACTAATATTTACAAGTACCTACTTACAAGAAAAATACAATCTTTATACACAGAAAATTTCCTCGTCGAGCATTAGCTCTGGGGTAAAAAAAACCTGAGGCGGGGAGAGGTAGAATAAATAAATATCCCAGTAATTGAAATAGATAAATGAGGTATTTGACCTTACAAAAATATAAAATAGGATTATCAACTCCTCAAAAACTCTTCGAATATCTTGAGCTGGTCCCAACAAACTAATAGTAACACAGTGTGAGGGCCCAGCCTCAGGTAGTTAGCCCCAACACCCTTGTACAAAGACCCAGCACCTTCAGATTTTATCATTTTAACAAAACAGTCAATCATTCCTTTATATAACTTGCCTTTGTTTTGGGCGTCGACCGCTGAAAATAAATGATATTACATTTACATGCCGGTTCATACGTATACTTATAGATAATAACATATAATATGTACTTAGTACATGTAGTATCTGGTTTCCATAGTACGCTCTCCTTAATTTAGAATCAGATGGCTGTGCGTGTACGATGATTGTACCAGGGATTACTCTCGGGAATTAAATAATAGATGGTATGCACTATTGGAGTTTATTTCCCAAACGTGCGTCTACGAACCGAGCGAGCGTAACAATGACTGGCTGACCGCTAAAACGAGATTGTAACAGAGTAATAAAAAACTTTGTGTCCCTCCCTATAGAACTAAGACAAGTTGATTGATGATGACTGGTCATTCTTCTACGAAATACCATACCTGATACCAGCACTGCTCTAATGAATGAAAGCAGAGCGCAGCGAGCAGTGGCATTATTTATGTTTGATGAACGATAAGGAAGCAAGTAGTGTTGAGTAGGACATACAAGAGGCGGTACATTTGTCCCGGACATGACAAAATAATGTAAGAGCGGTACGAGATTTTGACATGTACTACTTCAAATTTAATGTCGCGGTACTCTTTACTCTTTCATATGACGTGAACTGTGAGTGAGAGACAGAGAAGCATTACATGCTAAATTTCAATAGCACGTCTTTTTATTCAACGACGAACATTTACGCGACCGTCCGAGCGAGAGCAACAACATGACGCGTCGAGTTGGCGCCACCAAAGAAGTCCCGTGGAATTAAAGAAAACCGATCTTATTTCTTATGCAATAGAGGTGGACTTTCAGGACTTTTTTTAACTCTATTATAGTTTTGTATGTATTGCATTAGTGACTCGCACAGGTGACTAGTGTGTGTGTGTGTGTGTGTTATTGCCGAGTTTATTTGTCAAACGGTTTTATTGAAGTAATAAACGAACTTATTAGGTAAGTCATTGTACCTAATAACTTTGCAATTAGGCTTCATTTCATTAATGTCTCTTATTATATATAAATAAACTACATAAGTAAGTCATTGTAGATAGGAGGAACAGGCTCAGTGGCAAAAAAGTGTCACAGATTTTATTTTTAAATTTTAATTTGTAGTCACGTCATAAAATCGTACAGTTTCTATTATCATTCACTTCTTATTACTTTGAGATAAGTATTACGTCAATCACAATAACACTTTGTAATGTACGGCATTGGGCAGTACAAATACAAAGACAGCAACACTAAATGTCACACATACTCTTTACTTCAAATGTACTACAAAGCTTCACGACACCTCGCCTCATTTGAAGTGGGACATTGTACTGGTTCAGTACAAAAAAGAGGCTACTCTTACAAACTCATTTTAAAACCGTGTCCTACTCAACACTAGAAGCAAGTGAACTGAGAGAGATGATTAATTAAATCCTGCGTTAGCAGGATCAGACAAAAATATTGATGTAGACTCTTTTGCGTGTTCCCCTCCACGGAAATCTTTAGTAAAAGGCGAAAGATTTATTCGTGTTGAAGGAAAACCAGAGTTGTTACATAAAATGTAAAATGACAAAAGCCCATCAAACGAAGGAGACTCTTAACATCGCGATATAGATATTTGTCAACATTGAACAACGCCATCTAGTGACACAATTTTGTACTAACTTAGTAATAAGTACGTACCTTGGTTAGATAGTCTCGTGGCTACGACGTCGAAGGGGTTAAGGCATATGGTCATGACGATGCCACCAAGATTGGCGCCAACGAACGAGAGCGCTATAGGGGAATTTGTAAATATATCGTGCTCACGAAGCCACTCTTTAGCGTATGAGAAACTGACCATTTGAGAGCTGCTGCCGACTGCTCCACGCGGGATTTGTGGGTATACTCCTCGAAAAAGACCTGGAGATACAATTTTAAATTATTTAATGTTCCTTACCTAACTGGCTTTGTTTAGATGTAGGCATTTCATTATATTTTTCAGCAAACCCTTTCATTTGATACTTCTTTTGGGGTCCGCCATATTGGATTTAGAATGACGTTACCCATGCATTGTCATCCAAACTTAACTTGTATGCTAAACTTCAGGTCAATCGGGAAGCGAGTCTAATTTTGACTTGACTTTAATTTGACTTTTAAGACTTTCTTACATACTTACAGGTGAAGCTAATAAAAGTGTGTTAAAAACACAATTACCTTTAAATCCCTCTCTCTTAAACACATCATGGAGCGCGCTAAATGTACCAGAATGTTTGTGTTGGTGTCCCACAGCTATAGCCCTTGCCGCCTGTGCCTGCAGCCTGGTCTTCACTAGGAAGAATGGAGTCCCCGCTATGGAGCCTAGGACTCCGCCGACCCCGGCCGCTGCCGCACCCTTGATTATTGATGTGCGGTTATTTGCGTCTGTCGTTAGTCCTCTGCGCTCTGATATGCGGTATACGCCTAATCTACAATGAAGTGTTCACTGCCTGTTATTTTATTTTATTTATTTATTTATATCAGATAATTATCCATATGGGTTAGTAATAAGACTTACAGTTTATGTTAGTAACATTGAAAATTATAAATTAATATTAATTTAAAAACCTGTGTCCACCCTCTGGTGCACCAAACCCGCAGCAATGCATACGGGTCCAGTGCCACAGAAGCGGACAGTCAGACAGGCTTTTCACTAATTAATCTTATGATGGTAGGTATATAAATATCTCAATCTTTCACTCTTCTTCTCTTCACGCAGTAACGCAGCCACGGATAGACCGAGCCTGACCAGAAAAATAAAAAATCTGCGTGAAGGCGCCACATGAAAACATTTTGACGGCTCATAATAAAATCATACACTTATTAGTTCCGTGAAATTCCGCAATATGGCAAGGTGTTTTAATTTTCTGGTCGGGCTTTATTTAGATATATTTTATGGATCTACAGTGATATAGGCTAGTTTATATTCCCAGAACGCGGGTGAAACCGCGCGGTGGATGCAAGTAAATTCATATTTATAAAATTTAATTAATTGTACGATTTCTGTTTTCGCTTAGCTTAATGATTGGCTTCCACAATAATGTCAAAAAAACTTACCTAAATATATTCAAAAACAGCTGAAACCCAAGCATGGCGGGCAGTCCACTCTGCAATGCAGCAAACCCCTCAGTTTTACCAATCACAAACAAGCCGTGTGGAACGCTCTTATAAAACACAGCGTGTTTCCCCTTAGCCGCTAACTCCCCTTGGAGTTGAAGCCGGGTTTTTACCACTTCTATAGGATTAGTGAATAATGTGGCGAACATGGCAGATACGCCGCCCATCGCCATGTCTGTGATGTCGCGGGCGACGCCATCTTTGTTCTGTTTGGCGGCCATTTTGTTTTGTCTGTAAAGGGAGGTTTGAGTACTTAGTTAATACTTTTTGGTCGATGAGGAAATAAAAACAAGAAAAACTACCTATTTTCATAGGGTTTCCACAGGTAAATAAGTAAGCTTAGCTTGGAGCTTCGGATAGGCTTTGTTTCATTGAAATCGGCTGGCGGGAAATACCTACATAAATTTTATGAAATCTATGCAAGCAAAGCCGCGGCCTTAAAGCTAGTGAGTAACCAATGTAATCATTGTAATTACCGCAAATGAACATTCTTTTATACCCAATAGATACTAGAGGTAGTACTATACCTACCTATAACAAATTAGGTTCAATAGTTGGTCAATATTCAAAACTGGTATTCAAATGAAACAACAGGTTTTCTAACATCAACAATTTATTGGACATTAAAGCAAATTTTATAATCTATAATTAGCTATTATTGCTACTTATTAACACAACATTATTACGAAATAAATAAGTAATTTAAATTAAAATTAATTAACATCGCAGATCTTATAATATTATGTAAAAAAAGGTAATAATATTGGGTGATTTTTTTGTCACTGGCAATACTTGCAGGGGTGGAAGTACTCATCGATATGAACAACTTTTACTATGGGACTAATTGTGAGATCACAGACTAAAGAATCATCCTGTATACTATACATGCTTTGTATTTATTTGTCTGACCAAAATTACATACAACATTAGAAAAGAGGTTCTGTCAAATATCGGTGATATGGTGGTCCCGGTGTGTTTTCAGGGGCGGAAGGATCTCCACCGTTACAAGGGAGTATTTGTATTCACATATTTTTATTTAATAGTAACACAAAACTCAACCTACATACACGCTACATGCAATACATAATGTCCCTGGAAATACAGATTAAATCGAACAATTCCACAGGAGAGTTACCCATCTAGCCTGTTCCATTTATGAATTTCCACAGTACATTTTTTTTCTTTACAAAATATCTATCTTTTGAATCGTCAAAAATGGAACGACCATAGATAGTGTAAAAATGTTTTACAATGAACTCCTCTGTGCAACTGTTCGATTTGATCCATATTTCTGAAATATATATGGCAAGATCTTTATAAAAAATATACATTTAGGCATTGAGTAATATATCTTTACTACATTTAATAACAATATGACGAGATTTCAACGTAACAAAACAATTTTAATAAGAACAAAACAATATTTATTTGAGATATATCACTAGATTTAGGTCACTATTCAAAATGGTTCATGAAATATTTTTAATTATAAAAACATGTAAGTACCATACTGGGATACAATAAATTAAAATTGGCTAAGCATACACATGTCACCGGATAATTGTAAACTTAGTTAGTTTATAATAAAACTAGTGATATTGTAAACTGATGAAAAATTTTAAACAGTCAAAACAGTTTACAGTATAACGCATAAATTGTGTTACTGTTTATAATCTTTGTTGACAGTTTACAATATTGCTAGTTTATTTTCCGGTGGCAAATACAAGGTTAAAAAACAATTTATTATGTAAAATAAAAACTTTTTGGTAAATAAATATTATATATCACTCAATTCAATATCTATTGAGGTTGTCGTAATATAGGTATTTTATAACACATTTGCTCGTAAAGGGTCTCTTAATTCACCACTTTCAATATCGTATTTATCTCATTACGTACTTGTGCGTTATTGTGAAAAACGCACGGTTTATCAAGATGCTCCGTCTAAAACGAACGGTACTTTTTAAAATCTTAGCAAAGAGTTTTATGTCTGAAAACTGGTCAACATTTTATGAATAAAATTAACTTTGGGAGATAAAATATAATAAATAAACATTTAATTCTTTCATTTAATTAATTTTGACCATAAATGATCTGTAACAAAACACAAAAATATTAATTTACTTTATTAGTAATACTGGCTGTTTTTGTGCCTTTGCCTTAAAAAAAAAAGTTTAAGAAAGTCCCGTGTATTATATATTACGTCGCAAATATGTTATAAAACGTCGTATGACATACGTGCGCTTTGATAATTGCAGCCTCTGCTTTCTTAGCAATATCGCCTCTGCTGTAATTTTCAACTTACCGCACTTATATCATAATGTACTATTATTGTATGTTCGTATATTGTATAACAAATTAAACAGCGACTGTAAAAATATGTCTTACTTGTCAATTCTCTCAAACAACCTGACATTCTTCACACTCGGCTATCTACTTGCAAATAATTATTCAGATATTTACACCCAGACTCGGAATCGAAACCACGGCCTGTGACATGTCAGGGTATCAAACCTACATGCCAATTGGCCTGTAATTGATGAAGACATACGACAAGTCACAATACGGTCGTGAAATGTGAGTGCATACCTCTGCCGTTTGGAGAATGTATACAGACAGATATATAATTTTAATAGTACCTAATTTATATAAGTTTTATTTATTCCCCCATTATTATAAAACGCTATTTAACTAACATACTGTTTCTTCTTCTTCTTCTTGATAGAATGGCGACTGAAGCCAATAGCACAATTCCGCCAATGTCACTGTTTAAATGGTAACATAAATAACGTCACGAATGACAATGACAGGAAAGTGACGGGCCGGTTGGCGTGGTTGGTAAGATACCCTATCTATCACGCCTCAGGTCGTGGGTTCGATTCCCACTCAGAACAAACATTTGTGTGCATGAACATGTCTGTTTGTCCTGTGTCTGGTTGTGATAATCTATATATGTATGTATTTACAAAAGAAAAAGTAGTATATGTAGTATATCAGTTATCTGGCTTCCATAGTACAAGCTCTGCTTAGTTTGGGGTCAGATGGCCGTGTGTGAGGAATAATGTCCCAGATTAAGTTGTAACACAGATAATTTCATATATAATTAAATGCTAATATTGCACGCATAGATTCATTTTGAGGACATAACACAATGTAACATATATAATTAATTAATATTAAAATGCTTAAAATGTATTCGTTTGCATAATACTGCGTTATACTGTTCAAGGATGGTTCATGTGGTTCAGGTACAGGGTTTTAATCAATCACAATGCTGTATTACAATATGTGACATAATTAAATGCATAAACTGAAAGTAGTTTGTTAAGAATCTGCAACTGTTACTTTTATGTGCTTAAATATTTGGAAAGGTAAACTTTATGAGCCTTGTAATAAGGTCGCTTTCACAGAGGTGCCTGTAATTTACTTCATCATCATCTCAGCCGCAAGACGTCCACTGCTGGACATATAGGCCTCCCCTAAGGATCTCCAATAGGACCGGTCTTAATTAGTTTTTAATATTATAAAAAAAATCGACACTATAGCAGATTCTTTACAAACTACTTTCAGGGTTTGTATTTAATCATATCACCTGTTGTATAATTATGTTAAAGTTAAATCTCATAACCGGTCAAAACCACTTTTGACTGCTAAAATCTCAGTCAAAAGTAGTTTTGACTAAGGACCTTGGTTAGTTAAAACCATTTTGCCTGATTTTCGCACTCAAAATTCGTTTTGACCGGTTATGAGTTTTGACTGTAACATTATATTTTCTTTAACAATAAACATTGTTACAAAGTTATTTTAAATCAATTATTATGCAAGAATAGATCAAAACTAGCTCAGCATTTAGGATAAAGGGTTTTGTCTCTTTCTAGCAATATGTTTCACGAAAGAGACGACAATATTCATTAGTAAGTTTTGATACAGCAACACGGGAATCGTTCTGGAATCACTTTTGTACTATAAGTTATAAATTAACTAGAGTATGTTCATTAAGGAATCCTCTTTGATATTTAAGAATGTCATAGAAAAAAATACTTTATCGCTTAACAGTATGGTTTATTATTGAAGCAATTAACTAATTGTATGATGATACAGATAAACTTTATTATGAGGATATAAGGGTCATTTTTCTATGACATTCTTTTACGCCAATAAGGACTTTTTACAACACAAAATATAATTTCGTCATTTATATGATTCTTCTTTATAAATAAGTTATTCTTTATTTAATGTTTATGGGGCCATTTAAAAAAATAATAATAAATAAGTACTAATTCCGAAGAGTACATTACCGACACAGGCCGCCTGTGGTTTATTTTATTGTGGGTATTTGCCTGTATTCAAAATAAATTATCCAAAAAAAAAGGGGAAACCACGATTATTTTATTAAATTTATCCTTATTATGATTTTTAATGACCAATCTAACAATAAAGAGTATGCTATATAATTATGACGTCACATGCTTGTATTTCATACAAAACTCCATATAAACCTATCGTTTTGACATTTCATAAAAAGTTGCTGATTTGAATGTCAGTCAAATACCCTATTGGATTCGTGGGCAGTGCGGAAAAATTGTGATAAATAATTAAGATGTAATTTCTTGTATGCGAAGGCAGTAATTGAGACTTTCTTTTCTTTCTAATCTTTGAAAAAAACAGCATAAAGATTGGTTATTTTCGATTTAAAATTCAGTTTTGAGCCCGTGTAGATAATTATGAAACTTTAAAACTTAACGAGAATCTGATTTTCCACAGACCTAGACATTAGTTACTGGATAGTGATTACAACATTTTATACTTTGACTAGCATACTGCCCCGCGGTTTCACCTGCGAACCCCTATTTCACCCCATTAGGGGTGAAAAATGCTTTCTTAGCGGATGTCTACATCTTAATAGCTATCTGTATGCCAAATTTTAGCCCGATCCGTCCAGTGGTTTGAGCTGTGCGTTGATAGATCAGTCAGTCAGTCACCTTTTACTTTTATATATACACAGATGTACAGATAACGAAAATAGGAATTAGCTTCGTTTTTATGGAGTTGGCTGGCGGTAATGTCTACTTCAAGATTTTTTCAAGTTAAGGACGATATGGACTATGGCTACGTTGGTTTTTTTTTTATTACTTTGCATAGGCTTGTGTTTGACTACAATCCCACTATGGCACCCAAAGCCCAGAAGGAACTGGCTTGTTACGCAAATTATCTCTGTCCTTTACTTTATCACAGCTATCTACTAATTTAATTTGGTTATTTATTATTTGGTAACTAATATTTATCTATACTGAAATATTCTTTTTCGGAGGTATAAGAGTGGGCAAAGGCTTCTACAGAAGCCAGATTCAATATCACTTGAAGGGTTATCCATAAATTACGTCACACAAAGACTCCCTTTAAATATCAGAGTTAAATATAGGATATCCTTCTTCTTATCTTACTAATTGGTTTATGGATAAATATGACATAATAATATAATACATACCTACTAATATTATAAAGAGGTAAAGTTTGTGGTAATCTCTGGATCTACTGAACCGATTTAGAAAATTCTTTTAGTGTTGGATTGCCCATTTATCGAGGAATTATTCTTTTTTCATCCCGGGAATAAGATAAAACATAAGATCCCTCGGGAACGCGGGTAAAACCGCGGGGCGGAAGCTAGTATGACATAAGTAGTTCAAAAACAAGCTGAAGTGGCAATGAGGAAGAAATTAATGCTGAATATAATGAATATGACGTAATATATGGACAACCCCATACTAAAAATAATCCCCAAGCTCACAGATCCACTGTTGCACAATTTATTCTTACAACTTATCCTTGTATCATAGCTCATATTTTTTCTGTAGATCTTTAAGCATATCCCAGAAAACAAGCAGGAGTATAGTGTGGGGGGCCTGCCTGAAGTACGAGGGGCCTAAACCCTTGTAGAAGGCGAGTAGGCCTTCAGATTTGGTTATTTTCTTCGCACAGTCTATTAGACCACTGTAGAGGACCCCGCGTCCTTCTGCGTCTACAGCTGAAAATTTAATTGACAAAATTGTAAACATCAGCACTGGTACAAGAGTAAACTTTGGCATCCATCAGAATAAGATAAAAAAGGCCTGTGTTTGACCACAATCTCACTATGGTAAGTGATGATGTGGCCGAAGGTGGTAAGCACAGAAAGCCTAGAAGGAACTGGCTTACAAGCGTAGCTGCTGGAACACCGGTAGGTGCTTGGCAGATTTGTCAACTTGAGGGTGGAAACCAGCCAGGCGGGTACTTTATCACTTAGTTTTCCTTTACCGAAAGCGCAAATTAATAAGGAGCAATATTGCTGGGTATTCTTTTTATATCAATATGTTGACAAACAGACCAGGGGGGCAAAAAAGGAAGCTCGAGCAATATTGCTCATGCAATTCATTTTTCCGAATTTACGGCAGATTCATCAATACCAAATCTTTTAATGAATTAAATTGTATATAATGTGACTATTTTACATACACATATTGAAATAAATAGGATCTGCCGAGAATTCAAAAATTAATTTGACTAGCAATATTGCTTGAGCGGCCTTCTTAGGGGTCCTGGTAAGTGATCAACACCGTCTACGGACATTTGCAATACCAGGGGGATTGCCGATATGTTCCCGACTTTGAAGACCATGGTATATAGATCATTTCTTCTAGAGCACAAGTTTCGTATTAAATTAGAAATGGATCTTACTTCAAACACTTACATCACCTCCCCTTGAATTTAGCAGCATAGAGATAACAAACAGACAAACACAACCAAATTAAAGGGGCATTGAACTAAAAGAGTTTCTGCTTGAATGGGATGGATTATAACTGGCGTCAACTAACGTGAGTACTGAGTTGGGACTCAAATGAAACTGATGCGTCGTTGGGAGGTGTTAGAGACTCCTGGGCTTAATATAATGAAGGATATTTAACTTACATTGATTATAAAGCCTGGTCATGACGACGTCTATTGGCGTGAGCCACACAGTTTTGACTACAGCGCCAACGTTGCTCGCTACAAACGCCGACATGTATTTCGACTGCTGGAACATATCGTTCTCGTCCATCCATTCTTTACAACTGGAAATGATATTGAAAATATTATCATGCACAACATTAATGGAGGCATCTGAGTAGGGAACTTCTAGATATGGTTCTTCATTATATGGGAAAGCTATTAATTGTTTGTTGCTGAGTATCTGTCGGTAAAGTCTTTTCTGCTGCTACAGGGTTGTCGACCAGCCACCAATTACCAACCAAGGGCAAATACCCTCTGCATTGAGTCGACGTTTTCTTATTCAAGCTATTTCCATGACAACTTCGATTTACACAGTCAGTCGTCGACTCAACGCCTTCTATTTACCTTGTATTGGTGTCTAGTTTACAATAGTAAATTAAGTTTAAGCTACGCCCAGTAATTGTAACCTGCCCTGCCACATAAAATAATACGATAATTCATACTCACATGGCAAAAGAAGCGATCTGCGACGCTGAACCAATAGAGTTCCTCAGCATCATGCCATGAGCACCTCTCCATAAGCCCCAAAGTCCATTCTTTCTATAAATCTTAGTTATCGCAAAAACCATCCCAGGGTGTGCGTGTTGGGTTCCCACGGCGATCTTGTCAGAGGAGTACGACATTAATTGTGTCTTAATTAGTTGTAAAGGACTTCCGAAGAAAGCTCCGCACATACCAGATATGGAGCCAAAGATTAAGCTGTTAACGAATTTGGTGTTGTTGTTTTCATCTCTGAGTAGGCCCAGCTTGTCTGCCTGCTGGTATATGCCTAACCTAAAATGGGAATCAGTTTTAGTAAATCATACTCATTAGTTGTATATTTCAACGCAATAGAAAGCAACCAAGGTTTGAATTGTAGCACGAAGCCCGGGACCAAAATATCAGTTGTAGAAGTGGCTATAGATTAAAAAATAAAAAGCTAATAATTGCGGTAATTTTGATATTATTTTCTAATGAATAATGAATCTTTGTAATGCTTTTCAGGAGGTATTTTCAGTTAGTAATTGTTTTTTCCAAACCAATAGAAGATTCTAGTGTCTTATTAGGCCCTGTTTATTATAATTCTACTACTTAACTACCTACTAATATTATTATTAACGATATGAAATTTGAAATGTAGAAAAATAACATTTTCGTTACCAATTAAATAAGTACTTAATATCCGATTTATGTAGAAACTAGCCCCGCCCCGCGGTTTCACCCGCGTTCCCGAGGGTTCTTATGTTTTCCCGGAATAAAAAGTAGCCTATGTGCTATTCCAGACTATAATCTATCTATGTGCCTTTCATCCAAATCTGTTCACAAACATCCATCCATCCAAACTTTCACATTTATAATATTATAGTAGGATAAAAATTACGTACTTTTTGTCACGATGTAATTAGCTTGTTTTAACCACAATGGAGTGGTAGAACAACGAAACTTAGCACAGCTTGCTTCTGTTAATTAACTAATTTAAGTATACTAAGTAGTTTAGTTCTGATAGTAGTAATATTTTTAGAACTATTCGGCAGACATATGATTAATTATCATATTATAATAATATGATGAATAATTACTACTGGAATTAACCTAGTACCACCTAGTACTTACTAGTAGGCTCTAGCTGTAGACCTATTCAGACTTGAGTTGTGTTAAACAATTTTCAATGCTAAAACTTTGTTTATCAATATAAGTTAAGAGTAATTTTAGTATGTACATAGTTCTCGGTAATATGAAGTATCTCAATAAATATTTATATAAGTACAATAAACATTGTAGTTTATAAATAGATAAATTATCATATTTATGATGTTCGTAATCATCGGGAAGTAAAATGGCACTTAAGGGGCATGTCCGCATACCAGTACGTTCAGCAACATAACTAGCTGCATAGAACCAAAAAAATACCTATGTATGTTATACAGGAATTTGTAAATGAGAGTCTACATAAACCTACATACTATATATATTTCTACATCATAGATAATTTTAGTGTAAACAAACATAGGATTATTACCTATAGAAACCGAGTACGCGCGCTTCATACGCGCCAACCATTTGGGTCAAAATCTGACCCAAATGCGTATACATGCACACTATAATTGCGTCTTGCACAGTTACCCACACATAGCTAATTTAGGCTTAGATTCCGAGCAAGCTTTGTTTTAAAACCTACATTCTATAGGCAATAATTCTATAAGTGTAAAAGTGTTTTATAAATTGTACTGCTCAGTTTTTTGCTTTGCTGACCGTACCCTAATCACTATATAGCAGCGCCAGACAATTTTATATTTAAAAGTCAATGCCTAAATATAAATAGTACAGGTTTACTACAATATAGCATCACAAATCTTTTATAATTTAATTACTTATCTCAAAAAAATAATTCAATTTCACCTTCACCATTAAAAACTTATTGAAATAAACTTACCGTACACCGTTAACAACCATCTGGAACCACAGTGCGGGCACAAGACCCTTCTGCAAAGCCCCTATACCATCATGTTTTACTATAGTGAACATTGCATGTGGTATGTTCCTATAATGTACCGCATGCTGGCCCTTAGCGCGGAGTTCACCTTGCAATTGCATCCGGGTCTTCACAACATCAAATGGGTTGCTGAAGAGCCCGGCACCAACACCCGCAATGCCACCAACGAGGAAGTCCATTGTACTATGAAATTATAACACTAATATTTCTTTATGTACAAGTTTGACTTCACACGGTTAATAGCACTCACATGCTTTGGTTAATAAATAACTAATATAATATGTTTGTCTGGATATGGTAAATATATTACTACATTGTATATGACCATTTAATGTGGAACCTGGAAAATATTTACATCATCACTTACCGCAGTGAGATTGTAGTCTAACACAAGCCTATACAAAGTAAAAAATATTATCATTCCAAGCATATTTCAGGGCAGTAAATACAGCTCTAAATGCCACCAATATTATAATTATGTATAATCTTGTATATTAATTATTTATTAGAAGCTAAGCAATTATAATTAGAAGGATTGTAAAGAAATAATAACAGAATTGTTAGTTTATCCTGTAATTCTTTTTTAGATCACTTATTTATGGCAAACAAGAATACGGCCTGCCTTATGGTAAGCGGTCACCATAGCCTATTTTAATGATTTATGTATTATTGATAGTATCAGTGGAGTACTTATTAAAATGGATGAAGAGACATAACAAGATGGAAACAAGTGGCTCTTATGTAGAGATTTCATGTTATGCCAAATCATGTTATGGTCAAAGAGTAAACATAGCATGATGCAGTGAGTTTGTGTAATATTTACAGACATTGAAAACACTAAAATACTTTAAAAACCTACTTTTGATAAAATATAGAGGCATGCACACTACAAACAAATTAAATCTAGATAATACACACCACTCTACATATTATACCTAGCAAAATTTTAATAAAAATTAAATTTAACCGCGAAATTAAATTCAAATATTCCCCAATTGCACTGTGTAAAATACAATTCTTTGAGTCACAAACACGAACGATTTAACTTCGTTTGTATACTAAATAATAATTGAACTTTGAAATTCTGATATAATGACGTAAAATGGCACTAATTTCGCGTGATAACAAAGTGGCTTGAACATATTTTTTTGTTAGAAATTGCGTATAAAGTAGTTCGCTAAAAGATTTCAATCAAACACTTACCTAATTAAACTACAGTGTCTCTATAAATATTGAGAATTCATCTTCGATGTTTCATTATGTGATCTTGTGCCAGCAATAGGCGCTGCGTAAAACTGGAGAACTATTATTTTAAATTCACTATATTTTTCCAAGTATTTCGTAATATCTACTTCTTTCCTTCAGAATGATCATGTTATAGGTATACGAACGTCAAAGTGACAACCATTGACAGTTATCAGCTGATTCTTCTTCTTATTATTATTATGTATGTCATGGCAACCCAATCGGATATTATGAGACTTTTAATGTATTCTAGCCTCAGATTCTAGCTATGTATTAGGACTTGAATTTTCATTGTGAATTATCATTAGCCATAAGCTTGTTTCTATGTATGCGACTGAAAGACTCTGAATCTATGGTCAAGAATAAAGATTATTAAAAAAAAAAAATTATGAGACTTTTTGGCGGGAACTTGCGAAGTGACGTTGCGTTTTATTTTCATTTTTAAATGATATTTAATTTGTGTTTTATTGAAAAGTTTTAATAGAATGGCCACCATTTTAATGAAAACTGACAGACTTGACTGTATATAAATCAGACTTGGCTTTGGATTTCATATTTTAAGATATTCAAGAAAATACATTGCATAGTATCTAGAATTAATTTTTACCTCGGTCGCCGTGCGTGAGTCTTGATTGATACATAGATGCTTCCTATCTAACCTCCTTAGTCGTCTCCAAAGAGTATAGTGACATTTAGTTAGGATTTATTAATTATCTGGTAAAGACTGGTAAAGAAGAATAAAATCATGGCCATTTTATTCGGAGATTACCAGTTACATACATCCTGTTTTTCACTGTTATACAATACATAGGTATCTACTATTTTAAAAAATCAATGTATAATTTAAAAGGAAATGTTAAGTATTATTGGTATTTAGGCTTTACAAGTATACGAGCAAGACATCAGTTTAATAGACAATGACTACATAGATATATAATGGTATACAGGGTTAATTGTAATTCTATACATTCCTTTTAAGGGCGTGATAGTAGAGACTGTAAGCTTCAAAATGAACCCTATATACAATGCTAATTAAGTGAAGAATTTTTGTTAGATTTTGTACACTTCTTACTCCATTACTATTTTTTTTATTGGCATTTTAATCAATAAGAAAATAAAGAAATAATTCAAAGTGATACGAGATTTAAGATATTGTCACGAAGCCATTGCAAAATTTCATCATTTTATTGGTTTAAAAAAAGTATTGGCATGTTGGGTGAGTACCAAAAACAAAAAAACAAAAAAAATGTTGCGTCCTTTTTTTTGACTTTAAAGTTGTAATTCGGGATTTTTTGAGAAAATACAAAATTTTCAAATATCTCGGTAACGGTCAACAATGGTATAATAAGTAATGGCAATATAGGGTTCATTTAGTAGCTTACAGTCTCTACTATCACGCCCTTAAAGGAATGTATCGAATTACAAGTAACCCTGTATGTATGTAACAGATGTTGCGCTTAACGTTTTTATTTTAAAAAAACTTTAATTTATGTAGGGGCTTTATACTGTACCTCATACAGACTTTGGAACTCTATACTGCGCGTGTTCCCACACGTACTTGGCCGGTTTTTTGTCATTGTTTCTAGAGTATTATTTCACTGCGCATCTCGGCAATATTGGGCATGGCACGAGATCGCGAGTGCGATACGAACTGAGAGGGGTGCGCAGTATGACCACAGATGACTAGGTTTAATTCCTCTGTGGTATGACGACAGTGATTTGGTGAACCGAACTGGCGATCCGTGGAGGCAAAAGTAGACAAATAATAATTACCTACGTTTATTATTAATCCTCCTTGGTATATCTATTATCAAATCTATGTAAACAGGTTCCTGGCTGGAAGTAAGACTGTCAATTTTATTTCTTTGTCAATTTGTCATTTAGATATTTATTTTGATTATTTTGAATGAAAAAATAATGTAAATCTTTCAGCGGCTTTTTTTTTGCATTTAATACTTAAGTAAAAATAAAAAAAATATGGCAGTTTCAAACGCAATGTTTATTTTTGAAGTGGTGGTAGAGAGCGTTAAAAGTTATGTAGAGAGTCGTTTTTTAGTGATCAAAAGCGATTTCGCTGATGTATTCTCGCTTGAGTTGAAAGACCCTAAGCAAATGCATATAGTGATGCCAGAACCTCTACCATTACCCCCCGCACCAGCTGGTAAAGGAAAGAAAAAAAAACCACCAAAACCGAAAAAGGGTAAAAAAGGTAAAAAGGGCGTAGAAGAAGCGCCACCACCTGAGCCGGCTATACAATCAGGACAGTCAGTTTTGTTCTCAAGTAGTGCTGAATTCCTCATACAAAGTATGAAGAAATTTCCATTAGAACTTTCTCTTTGGAGCAAAGAAGAAAATTTAGTCTTCATAGGCACCACTTCAATCCCCTGGGACGAGATATTCTTGAAGTATTTAGAAATGATCTACAACTGTCAAAATCCTCCACCAGTGACGGTAAAAGATGATTACAATATTTTTGAGGAAGGAACCGCAAAACTAATGGCAAAATTAGGTATTCAAGTAAAATTGACATATTTAACTGACAAGGTAACGACAGCTTTTCGCACTCTATCGGAAGATCCCACGATAAAAAAAGTTTTATACACTGGTATCAATTCAAAAACCACGTCTTATATGTGCACTTTGAAGACATCTGATGAACTGTATATAGAGAATAGTAATAAAATTGAAAATAATTTCATCGTAGATAAACCAAAGCCTAAAATGATCGCTTATGCCGATTATAAGAATGCACCTGGTGCGAACCTTACCTTCTTCAATGATGGAGGTTACTGTTGCATGGGTAATGCTGACAAACCTCCAGAATCCATATACAAGGCACCAGAAACGTGTCCCGATATAGATTTCATCGTAGACTATGTCAGGAAGATAATAGTTTCTTGTAATGATAATATGCGAATGTTAACACCCCAGTCGATAATAAGGCCGAGAATAAAAGCTACAGATATCGATAGGCTGTGCTATTGTAAAGAAAAGAACTGGCCCGAAGGAGAATTTTCAGAACGGTTCAAAAAAGAGGCACAAAGTGGACCGTGTCCAATTTGTATAGATGCTGGTAAGGCACCCAAAGGCATAAGACCGGCTACATTTGATATAGGTAACATTCGAGGCCCTTGTGGTAGAGCTGACTGCCGAATCGCTAGAGATATGAGAGAGTACATAGAAAATCTTGTCGAAGAAGATATTAAAGAGATTGATATTAAGGACGTTATTGGTCCATGTGGAAGCAAGAAGTGTACTCTGGCGGAAAAAATCCAACAGTTTCTACGTCATGAAGGCATATTTAGTAATAGCAGTACTTTAGAAGGACTTTCAACTCAATGTGGTTGCTTAAAACAAATGCAAGATGCGTTGACAAAGAAATCGTCTTGTGACTCTGTATGTACCAAAGATTGTGATGATAGTAGTAGCGAAGCTTCTCATTGTGATGGGACAGCCTGTCCCTCTGGAGTACAGAAGGTGTACAATGTATGCTACTTCACCGTAGAATATGATTTCGAAACACAATCAGCAGGGACCACGACACCAAGATCAGACTCTTCTAAATATAAATACTGTTCTAGTAGTTGTCCTAGTGCCATGAGTTCAGATAAAACGGGATGTTCTAAAAGTGAGTGCTCCACAGCACTACCACCTAAGAAGGAGGAGAAGGATGGGGACGATAAATCGAAATGTCAAGAGCCGATATGCCCAAGTAAAATCAGCTATCCATCAAGTCCTGCAGATAGTAACGTAGTCATCAATTTCGAAGATATACAAAACGCATGCCACCTCGATAGTTGTGATGTGGCTGAGACAGTAAAAGATTTCATTGCAGACAATTTGATGAGTCAAAAAAACAGGGCACCGCCAACAAAAGATTCATGTTACTGCGACTGCGAATGTAGTTTCAAGTTTTCCAAGAAAACAACCTATTGCGCTGTATGTGGGGGCTACGAATGTATGGGAGATGATATGATGAATGCACCTGAATACATGAAGCCTCAGCCATGTCCTGTATATCACAAACTATATGACAAAAATTATATAAAAGTACCAGACCTATGGCCGGAAGTTACTGAAGCTAAAAAACAAACCGATAATATAAGTATGAAAAGTAATAAAACAGCTGCGTCAAAAGGACCAGCTTCAGAAAAAGGTTTAGTTTCACGGTCCAATAAAAGTGTGGTTGATAAAAAGAGTGACATGAAAGAAGCAGGTGAACAAAAGGTGTCAAAAGTAAAGGAAAAAAAGAAAACAGTAGGAAAATTTACTGTAAACGTTGAAGCTGATCGTGATTTAGGAACAACACCATTGGAAAAGAAACCCGAAGTAAAGTATCCTTACCCAGCTGTTCCAAAAACTATGGGCTGGAATTGGAAAGCTGAAGATATTCCAGGCATGAAGGTTTGTATAGATAGACAATATTTATACCTACACGCAAAATATTTTTAGCCCATATAAACAGTAGTGAGATCATTATGGGGATTCTTTGCGAGTTTTTGTTGTTACTATCGTGTTCGCGTATACGACATCTCTATAGGAATAGGGACAGCGTCTCTCGCGGAATAATCATGAAACTAATTTCTCTCATGCAAAATTGATAGTCTGTTCCTGAACTGCACGATTCGTCAATTTACTCAAATTGTACGTGTGGAGAGCAGTTGGCGCTAAATCTCAAAGATTCGGCACAATTTGATTGTCAATTGCCGATAGTGTCGTGTAACAGGTTTTAGTAAACACAAACGCGATAATAAGCGTCTTCTAACGTCAAAAGATCACACTAGATACTCAAGGTTTTATGAATGTTTCCACTCAATAAATAATCAATTGCACGTCGGTACTCTCCTCGGTACCCGCCTGGCTGACTACCTTTCTCAATTTGAAAATCTGTCGCCAAGCACCTAGTTCGGCAGTTGCCAAATAGACTTTTATTAAGGTTGGCGACACATTGTAAATGGTATTGCTAATATCCATAGGTGATGGTAGTCACTTTCCATCAGGTGGCTTTTTACATCTCATAGAAGATTATTTTGATACATTAATAATTTGTTACTACTTAATTAGAAATAATGCTAAAAAAGTAACATTTTATAGTTTACTTTGATATTCTGAAAGTCCCGAAATCCGAATCATGAAATTATATTGCCATTTTGTTTTTGTTCTCATATTTCTGGGACTGCCAGAAGTACCCCTTGAATTGAAACCTGGACTTTAGTAGCATGGAAATAAGACGTTCACCCTAAGCTATTAGACAAATCCACTAAACATTTAGGGGGGCTAAAGTACCCTGAATTATTTACTGTAAAGCATGTTTAGAACTGTGTTTGCTCCACTTAGTAACACACGGACGTTAAAATTGACCCTAACACTAAGGAAGAAAACATGATGGACAGTTGGACAGTTGGACATATGTGGATGGACATATTTAAGAAAGAAGTCAAAATATTATTGAGATTTTATTTGTTCTGCATAATATTCTAAAAATTATAAATTTCAGCCTCGTCCAAAATGGAAACCGGGCGCTGCCAACAAAATCTTGGTTCGTAGGTATAAAGCAATGAGGGAAGGCATTGATACTATTGCAAAAAAGAAACGTGCAATGATGCAACGCAAAAAGAAAATAGAAATGAAACCAACATTAATTGTAAAGAAACAAGATGGAGACTATACGGTACAGATGGAAGTTCTCAAAAAATATTCAAAGGAACGACTGGTTTTCCAATATCCTTATGACGAGAAACCAGCATTGATTTATACAATAGGAAAAACAGAGGAAGAGAAACGCAAAATTCAAAAGCAGAGGGCCAGACGAGAGCGCAGAGAGACCAGGAGGAAAAGTCGACTCCTACAATCCACGTTCAGAGACAGATGTCAAGAGATTTGTTTGAAGGCATACAATCAAGCTATAGGTATACATCCTTTACCGAATCCCAATGATCCAAACTGTCCTTGTTATACAGAGCCAGCACATGTCACTCCACCCATAGATTCATGCTCTTGTTCCGAGGTAGGAACCATTTCTAGTAGTGACACAGATGGTGATGAATGGACGATAGAGTTCACTCCACCTGTGGCTAGATGGGACCCTAAAGCCAAACATCCACCTGGCTTGGCTGAAAGCGATACTCAATACACTTATTTAGATTATAAAGTGAAATTATTAGATAAATCTGGTAATCCTGTTCCTAGATTCTTTAAAGGTCCTGACGGTAAGCAACTATGTAGTGATCTTGGAGGTTTTTGGAGTCCTGATCACATGTGGCTGGAAATCAATAAAGATGGTTATATAGGGCCGGATGAGCGTTGGGTACCGATGAATTTTTTGGGTCCCGATGGGATGTACTACTCAGCTGAAGAGGGTTCGTTTACGGACAACAATGGTCATCTTTTAAAGATTGGTATTGACGGCTATATTGATAAAGACGGCAAATGGGCATATTATGGCAGAAGAAGATCAGTGCCAAAGGCTTTATCAACGGCATCTCGTTCCACAAGTGCGACAAGAAGAGCTTCAAAGTTGATGGAACTTCATGCTAAAGGCAAAGGTGCAGCTGTAACGACAACGCCAGCAAAAGGCAAAGGAAGAGACAAGGGTGGACAAAAAAGTACTCCAACTAAGCCTGCAGCTAAGGATAAAGCTGATAAATCTCACAAGACAGTATCTGTCTCCACCAAAAGAGGAAAAAACCCTATTGTTATGAGTGCCTCTATGAACTGGGATAGATTTAACCAGCAACCAATAACTTATTCTGATGATATGAAGTATGAGGATTCCAGAAGAATGGCTAAATGCTGTGAGATAATGCAAGGGTTAGAAATGTGCGACGATGTATACGAATTGAAGTGTCCAGCTAAAACTAATAGAGCATCGAATACACCTAGAAAAATGATGTCGCCTTATAGTACCATGTATGGGAACTGGACGAAAACTCCAATAATAACTGCCACTACATCAATTGCAAATAGAACAACCACTTCATCAAATTGATCAACTTACTTACATAGCAATTATTTCATGATTTTTATTAAAATTTAATAATTATTAATATTTGTTTGAATTTTCATTCTACTATACACACAGTCGTTATTTATTAAACAATATTATTATTGTTACTAGGGATTGAATTTAATTGCTACAAAAAATAAACAAATATTAACGGTAACAAATACTAAGGTTTCAATAGCTCAGAGAGGTAACAAATAGTATATATAAAGTATGCACTAGAAGGCCAAGTTACCGTTTTTATATTGGTTATAAAATGCCTATGGTTAGCAGTGTTGGTATTCTTTGGGGACTGAACACAAAAAATGGTGTAACTAATATATCAGAATAAGAGGACATTCCCCCTTATTCAGATCTCCTCGGTTGTGGTCCCGATCCTTTTATTTTAACGAGTAGAACTCGACCAGTGAAACTAATCGGAGTGTATTGTTTTAAAATCAATTAGGACGACTTATACGGTTATAAATACGTCCCAGTAAATACTTGTTAGGGTTTACAACCAAAATTTTGAGATGGCATGTAGGTATCAAGTTTCCTCACTGCACCAGGCGTCGAAGCAAGTCGATGCGTCGTTGTGGCTGCTCGCAGGGAATTTGGATTGAATTTCCTTGGTATTTCTTGCGATCCTCACGATCCTGTTTGTATTACCGAATGGTTGGTCTGACCATGGTGAGGCATTGTGGGATTATTGTTTTTACTTTGAGTAAATTAAGCTCTAATATCTTAAAATATAACCTTTTCGGCAAATTTTAATCGAATAAGAAAAAAAAAATTGATTAAAAACAAATTGAATTTGACACAAAATTTTAGGCAAAGTTCGAAAATGCAAGTATTTTTTTTGTGTTATCAAAATTATTTTCAAACCATGTGATATTTCCAGTTTATTATATCTACATAAACTTAAAATTATATAGAAAGTTTCTCCTAATAAAAAAAACGTTGTATAAATAAAATGGCTCCGTCTTCAGATTCAATATTTTTATTCGAGATAGTTGTGGAAGACTTGAAAAGCTTAATAGATTGTAAAGAATTTATCATAAAGAGTCAGTTTGCAGATGTTTTCACAATTCATTTAAATGATCTAAGTGTACCTAATGAAGTTTTAGCGCAAGTACATACAAAAAAGAAACGCAAAAAGAAAACAAAGGTAAGAAAAGGCAGTAAATTTATTGAAAAGCCAGAACAACTTCCTATCGAGAACAAAGTAAGGATGGGTCAAACAATAATATTTTCGTACAACATCGATACGCTTATCACAAATATGAAGAACTATCCAATGGAATTATCTCTGTGGAGCAAGGTAGATCAAAAGATGATAGGCTCGAACCACATACCATGGAGTCTGAACCATATAGATTATTTAAAAAAAGTTATTGAGCTACAAGAGCCATGCCCAGTGTCTGTTGACGGACAGTACAATGTCTTTGATGAGTTTACTTCAAAAAGAATGGCAACGGTAAAATTGAATATAAAATTGAGTCATATTAAAGAAAAGATCATTACCCAATTTCAGTCGCTCAATAATAATTATCAACAAATGTTATATAATACACCAATAAATGTAACTAGTACTGACGAAGTTGATGTGATGAAAACCTCATATGATGATAGAAAATGTACATTAAAAAGCGATTGTCATCAAATAAATTGTGGTGTGGAAATTCAAAAGATGGCAATAATTGAAAAAGAAAAGACTGAGTTTCCCACTGCAATAAACGAAATAGACACTGATAAAACTCAGCAAAGGTACATACATTTGATCAAAAGCGACACCGCTATTGATAAGAATAAAAAACTTGACCTTGTAAAATCCAAATCAGTTTCTACAATAAATCAAGAACAGGCTAATATCCTGAATTATATATTTGGAGATAGTGGCCCATACGGCAATCAAGTTTATTGCGTTGGTTACTGTACCGTAGATAATGATTTAGCCAAGGGTTCATCAGGAAGCAATAGTTCAAATTTTAAAAAGAGCGGAACTGGTTCTGGCTGTGGAAGCTTTTCTTCCTTCGATTTACATTTGACAGATACATGTGTAAAGAAATGCGAGCAGATCGATTGTAATCTTAAGCATCATAGAAAACTACCACCAAAGCCAGACGACCGCATCCTATTCGATTTGGCAAATCTTAAAAATGAATGCTGTAACGTGACACAAAAAGTTGAAAATGTAGTTGGAGGTATAACCGCAAATATGCAGTTCGGCAATGAGCCTTGTATGTGCACTTGTGAATGTAAATTCGGATTTACAAAAAGAACAACATATTGTACAACTTGCGGTGGCTACGAAAGTTCCGGTGATGAAATGCTAGGCAAAGCTGGTCATGAGATGCCATTTCCTTGCCCAATATTCCATAAAATTGCCAAAGGCAAATCAAAGACGAGTACGTCACAAGATACGACAAAAGACGCTAAAAAAAGTAAAAAGAAAAACAAAGATGACAGATTCAAGTTTAACTATGGTTATGAAGGTATACGTACGTATTTTAGAGGTTTTTGTATATTTTTTTTCACAAAGTTATTTGATTTATGAAATTATTGAAGAAATTATAATAGCCTTATCTATTTATATTATTACAGCCCCCAAAATTGGGCATAGTCAATGTGGAATGCCTTGTAAAGGAGTTTTGCGTGCAGTGCCAAAGAACATGGGCTGGCTATGGAAAGCTGATAGTCCTGGATTTAAGGTAAGTATTTCATAAAGAATTAATGGAGGAGGCCTATATCCAAACAGGGGTTCCTATCCAAGAATAAATATAGTAAATAATAAAAAAAAACTAGTTAAGTGAATAGTCATATGTGAAATTCATGTAATACTTTAGGTGATGGGAAATAAAAAGGCAAATTATATTATATTATATATATATATTTTCTTATTATTATATTATATTTTCTTATTTTCTCGTAGAACGATATATTCTTATTCATAGTGGAGATATTTTTTTAAAATATTTTTTTCTTTTTTTATAGTACCGTCCAATGTGGAAACCAGGTGCTATTAGCAAACATGTAGTAAGATTATTAAAATTAGCAAAGAACCCTGGCGAATTAAAAGGCAAGAGAAGAAAGGACGGAGGAAAAAAGACAAGACCTCTCAAGCGGCCTCTTATGATTGTACATAAGAAGGATGGTGAATTTACTGTAACTATGGAAACCATGAAATTATATTCAAAACAAAGATCATTCAATCAATATCCCTACGAAGATAAACCTGTTCTGACTTATACAATAGGCAGAACTGAGGAAGAGAATTTTCAACGACAAAAAAAGAAAGAGCGTAGTCACAGACGGCTCGAAAGAGCTCAGCGTCAATTCATTCAAAGTGCTTTTAGAGACATGTGTCAAGAGATATGTCTTAAAACTTACCAACAAGCACTAGAAATCCTCCCTAATACCGAGGACCCTGATTGTTTATGTTACCCAGCAGAACCAGGTGCTGACAGAACGAACTTAGATGTCTCTTGTTCATGTTCAGAGGATAAATCTACTTCTGGCACTGATACAGATTCAGATGAATGGATAGTCGAGTTTACACCACCAAATGCTACATTTTATCCAACATTCAAAGCAAAAAAAGTTTCAAAACTCGATAGTCCCACTCAGTACACATATTTAGACTATAGAGTAAAACTGTTGGATAAATTTGGTAATCCTGTACCAAGGTTCTTCAAAGGCCCTGATGGAAAACAACAATGTAGCGATCTAGGAGGCTTTTGGAGTCCAGATAAAAAGTGGTTAGAAATTAATGTTGATGGTTATATCGGACCCGACGAACGATGGGCGCCTATGGCGTTCATTGGACCAAATGGAGAAACAGTAGATTGCGAGACTGGAAAGTTTCAAAGTATGAATGGAACTTGGTTGGTCGTCGGGGTCGATGGCTTCATAGATCCTCAAGGTTATTGGAAATTTTATTCTAATTCAAATAAAAAAATGGTAGTTGAAAAAACACGTCGAGCCAAAATTAAGAAAAATACTGACAAGAAAATTGAAAAAAATGTTTCTTATAAGCCTTCTGAAGCTGCGTGGAGTTGTTTAGGGGATGCAACACCGCGAGGATTATCAAAAATGGGCATTTTAGGCCACGGACATGATAGAAAGTTGCTTTTGGACACATTGAAAGCAATGCTAGCTCAAGGTCAAGACGTGCGCATACCACAGCCATCAACAGTTCCTCGCTTGCCAGCATCTAAGAGGAACAAGAAACGCCAACTGTATAATACTCAATATTTTAATGACAGAACTAAATGCAAGCATCCAACTCCATCAGAAAAGGGTATAGTTGCAGTAGATGAACTTGGCAACAAGACGTATTTTAAGTTGAAGGATTATCACAATAGGAGGCCACAAGAAAGATTAGCTCATTTGACAGAGCAAGGAATTAGTTTAAACTCCTTCCACTTGCCTTGTTTCCGATCTTTTATTAACAGTGAGATGATGAAAAAGCAACTTTATGAGAAACTCCAAGCGAGAAACGTGCAGAGTAAATAAGTGTAGCTATGTAAAGGAGCCCTTCAGTTGACCATCGCTGTTTCCAAGATTAAAGAGTCCATTTTATAGAAAAAAAATACATGGTATTTATTAGAATTAAATTTAAGTGTAAGTCAATTTTGGTAATGTGCAAAGTAAAATTTTGTAACGTTATGTAACTGTAAGTTAAATAATAAAATGTTTAATTGATTTATTAACTGTCCCTCGTTTTATTGTTTTATATTAAGACATTTTTTTAATAGGTGTACTGAATTTCCCAGATATTTTAATGGCGATCCAGTGCTTACCACTGACGAAAGTAAGATTATTTTTCTTTTTGTTATTTTACGTTTTGAGAGTAGAAAAAAAGGTTATTTGTATACTATTATTTATAAAATTCAAATAATAATAATTTTCATAATTATAGGTGGCGCAGGGTTGGAAACCAGGAGCAATATCCAAACGTCTACTACGGGAGCTAAATAAAGCCAAACAGAATATATCTACAGTGAAACAATCAAAACGAACTAAGAAACCCAAAAAACGAGCCGAAGACAAATCTACTCTGATCATAAGTAAAAAAGATGGAGAATATCGGGTTGAAATGCAGGTGACTCCTGATGGAGAACTAAATAATACTGAACAATGTACTCCTGTAATATATAGAATTGCAAAAGAAAACAATGAGGATAGAATCAAAAAGAAAGAGAGGCTTCAAAGACGTCTCATTCGGAAAGCTGTAGCAGAAGTTTGGTCTGATCCATTCCACCCTGAAGTTTGTGAAAAGAACTGTCGCAAGGCGTACGAGCAGGCTATTGGTCTTTTGCCTCTTGATCTTAATAATCCAGAGTGCACATGTAGCTATGATGATATAGTTGAAGATTTGGACAGCTGTTCCTGTGATGATGAGGATATCAGTTCTGACTGTAGCTCATCTGATATTGATTGGGAGATACATTTTTCACCACCCATAGCTGCCAAAAATTAAAATTGTGGAGAAGGCTTTTATGTATATATTTTTTATGTGTTTTTTTTGGAATACTTCCTATATTCTTTATTCCAAAATAAATATTACAGTTTTATTTTCTGCATCTTTAACTGGTCTAGTTTATAGAGATAGCACGAATTCCATTGATCTTAGCATTTTACATTTCATTTTATTTGCATTACCGCTGAAATTAAGGGTTCGTCAAGAAAATAAAAAAACGGTTTATAAACTCCTTTTCTGTAATAGCAAATTGTTTAACATGTCCCATATAACAAGCGACAGTGTCGTATGTGGGGCTATTCTTAGATAGAGTGGACCGATTCCCTTATATAAACCTTGGAGTCCTTCAGTTCTGTATATCTTGGTAAGGCAGTCAACGATTCCCGTGTAAAGAAGTTTACCCTGTGCTGCTGAGCCTGTAAGAAGACATTCAATTTAAGTTAATTAAAACTAGGAAGTTTAAATATGAAAAAGATGATAGAACATGTACACATGCAGAAGCATTGCGGATCAGTTATTATCTTAATAGTAGAAGAAGTACTACTCCAGGTACCTACTACTGAGCTCATGCGAATGGAAAGCGTATTCGAACAAGACCGTGGAATGAATGTGATGTGAGCCGAGAATTGCCGAGAATTTCCGAAAAGGACAGATTCCTTTTCGGTGACTAATGATCTAAGAAATTGAGGGTTTTAGATTTTCTAATATTTTATAGGCATCGCATTAACAAAATAGATCAAGTAATTGTACTTGAGTTGATATTTTGATAAGGATTTTACGTAATGTGCAAAAGCTTCACAATTTTGCCAGTTAAAAATACATAAGAAGTTTTAGATTTAAGCGAGATAAGAATAGATGTATACCAAATTCACCATTTTTAACATCCAATGAACATTTTTAACGTTACCCTGATTAAAAAGTCTTGTATTGACAACATCCAATGGTGTTTCAACTATAATGACGATGACACTGCTAACTATGCTGGCCACTGATGATAGGGTAGCTGGTGATTGTTCCAAGTAGCCACGCGCTAGCAGGCTTTGTTTAACTCTGTAATGGTCAGTACATATGTTTCTTTGTATCTTATCTTATTACCCTGGTTGTAAAGTCGGATGGTGACGACGTCGAGGGGGCATATCATAACGCAAACAGCAACTCCACTCACTGAACTTGCGGCGAATGCAAGTCCCAACGGGGTATTTGCACATATGCCGTGTGACAGCAGCGCTTCTTTTGCACTGAGGACATATCATTCGTTAGTTAGGTAACAGAAATGTGTTAGAATTTTTCTACTGCTACATAATACTTTGACGATTTATATTCTGCCAATTTCATCTAGAACTAATGCTTCGCTTGGAAATGTTCACTGCTAAATAAAATATGCTAGGACTATGTTCGTCACCTGGTAGGTGGTAGATTTACAACTAGAGGGTGGTAGCCAGTACCATAAAATATCCTACTACTGTGCTATGGTTTCTTCACCCGACATTTTTCTAAAACGAAACCTTTGTATTCAGCAGTGACGTTTACCAGATCATCAGTCCACCTGGTCTGCTAATTTTCGCCAAATATGAGTTGGATCTTATTTCTGTACTTACGCGGAGAATGTCGTGAGTTGTGCAGCACTTCCGATGGCCAGTCTAGTGCATGTTGCTGTTACTCCCGCAAAGAATCCCTTCATGCCATCGGCTCTGTAGATTTGGGCGCATCCATCAAACATTCCTGAAAGCACAGGTTTTATTCATTGTTTTTATGTCTACCCAATACATTATCTTCTAATTCTGATAAAGCAGTTCTTCAGTCAGTACCTAGTTATATTATAGGTGTATGGTTAGAAAGTTTAAATGTACGCTCACAGTTTAAATGATGGAATGAAACTAAGGGTTTGAACCTATGCTGTATAGATCTTACGACATAACATAGACTTGGCAAGTGTCATTGAGAGAGAGGGACTCCTCTAAAAAAGGCCGCTCTGGCAATATTGTTGAATGGAATAGAATTTATTTCCCGGTAACTTATCGATTTGAATAGTATACAATGGGTATTTTACCAAAAATATATTGGAAATGCGGCGTCGTGGACTTAGCTCCCCCGCCGGTGTCTCCCTTGGGTGGGGGAGACATGGAGATCCTGCAGGGGAGAAAGTCATACATTCTGCCGTGAAATAAGGAGATTGAATTCCGTTTAGCAATATTGCTACGCTTTTTTAGATACTGTGTAATTAAAGACTTTATTAACAGTTGAGGCAAGCATATACCTTTATAACTATGCTGTCTTCCAACAGCTATACTCGGATGAGCAGCCGCCTGTATCCTCGTCTTCAGCACGGAGACAGGGTTGGCAGCTACTCCACTCATCACACCGCTCACGCTTGACCATAACATGGCCTTGCTGATGCTTATGTCCCCATCTCGCGTCTTCGTCCAGCCTTGGACTTCTGCTACGTGATATAAACCTAATCTGTTAGAACATGGATTGTTAACAATGACTGTAGCTCTGCTTCTAAACTTTGTTCACTTGTTTCTTAATATCTTCATCAACAACAGGAACAACTTTTCTACAACAGGCTGATTCTTTATAATTGTTTTCTCAATACCACAAATTTCTTGATATTACGTACCTACCTAACAGAATTCATTGTGAAACCAAAGAGCATGGCCGGCGCGAGGCCTTTCTGCAGCGCAAACGCACCGTCCGTGCGTGCTATGACGTAGAGCGCGTGGAAAATACCCCTGTATCGAGTGGTTTGGTCGCTGCGTGCCCGCAACTCCCCTTGCAATTGCAGTCGAGTTTTTACGACGTCCATCGGATTCGTGATTATGGTTGCTCCCGCGCCAGCAAGGCCACCGATTATAAAATCCATATTTGTCTATAACTGGAATTTAAAAAAAAAATGTTATTGAGTATAATAATATACAATCTATAACGACTTAGAAAATGGTTTTAAGCAATTTAGGAACGACGTGGTGGATGTATGGAAAACAGAGTATAAAAGTCAAATACAATTCAGATATGAAGGAAATGTGATGCTGCAAATGTGGCGAAGTTAGGCCCCCCAATATCGAATTCTTCAGAGGAAATTTTTATTTTCTCTAAGCGCTTATAATTTTATGAATACCTGTATATGACGTTTATTTGGCTACGCGTGCTCGTTAATGAATATTTACATATTGTAACCTTGGAAACACATTTCGCACGTATATTGACAAAAGATAATAATATACTTATACTTTGAGATAAAATCAACGTTTTTGAGACACATTTTTCTAGCATTTACACGTGACTTCTACGCAGGTACTTAGTTGTTCGTGCAAGTAATAAGGTAAGTAGATACAGCTAGCAACATAAATAGCAATCAAGTTAAAACACGTGTATAATAAAACGAAAGATTATAAACATAGTTTTGTTGCTGACCGTACTTTCTATTTTAGGAAAAAATGTGCGGCAGATTGCTTGCTACAGAACCTGCTTTGTTGTTAGGTACAGTCAGCAACAAAACTATCCTTGATATGGAAAGATATATGAAACAAGTGTTTTGTTTTGGTTCTGTTCAGCTCTTACATTGCCGACCGCACTAAAGATTTTTTACGAATGGGAATATAAAACCAACACATTAATTTTCTTTATAGTATATTCGAAAGTTTGTATAGATGTTTGTCACTAATCACGTAAAGAAACTTGGCACGAAGATTGATAAATAGTACCATGGAAAGATCTTATATGTATGTAGGATATCATTACTCTCTGAAACGTGGGTAAACCCGCGGGGTATAAACTAGTAACTCATAATAATATATTATTTTATTTATTTTCTTACTAACTTTTCCGTTACCGCGTTCCCGTGTTAAAATTAACGTGATAACCTCCCTCAATAAGAAGTATTCATCGAATTACTTCCTCATACATACAAACTTTATGTCTTTATAATATTAGTGCAGATTCATAGACATTTTCTCCTCAAACGTAAAAGGGAATTTCCCGAATCGTCGAGCCTATCTACAATTTATTGGCGTAACAGGAAAATTCAATGACTGTCAATACAAACAATTAGTAATTAGGTTTGTATTTTAAAACCTACATCAGTCCACTGTTAGACATAGTTCTCTCCCAAAATGTTCGCTCATTATAAATTAAAAATAAGCGATTGTGATCACGAGAAAAATAATCATAACATGCATTTGCAAGACTTCTGATTAATGATTTGAAAGGCACCGTATCACGTGTTTCTGTGCTATCTAGATTGTTTTGTTATTAATTATTATTACCTACTAATTAGTTGGTAGGTAAGTGATTTTTGAAGATACCTATCCTAGTTTTTATTATATTATTTAAATTTCTATTTACAAATCGTCCCACAGAAGAGGCACGTAGTATAAACAATGAGTATTTAATTCTCCACTCACCTATATAACACCACAATAACAACGTTAGCTTATATTAATCAACGTGTCACAAACACTTCTAAAATCACCATAAACACTTATAAATACAGTAAAATAATAAATTAATTAATGTTACAGTTAAATAAATAGGTACACAAATATCATCATATCACTTTGGCCTTGAATAACCAAAGTAAGGTCTCGATCACGCTCGCTACTCGCCGTGTCTGACAGATAAAATATTCGCTAGTTCTCTGTCAAAAGCTATGCGTGACGTGACGGTCTTGTGACGTCACTGACACGTGGTTTTGGTAGTAATATCTTCCGCATGATGTAATCCTATTGATTGTATGAATGGACTGTTGGAAATGTATTACAATTCGTCTTTCGATATCAATCTGTGTAAGTAATATAAAATGGTAAACTGACTGACTGGGTGATATATCAACGCACAGCCCAAACCGCTGGACCTAGAGTCTTGAAATTTTGTGTAGGCATCCTCTAAGGAAGGATTTTTGGAAATTCAACCCTTAACCCTTAAATCTGTCGCCAAACACCTATTGGTGTGTTCCGGCAGCTGCACTTGAGAGCCAGATCCTTCTAGGCTTTGAGTGCTTACCACCTTCGGCCACATCATCACCTACCATAGTGAGATTGTGGTCAAACACAAGCCTATACAAAGTAAAAAAAAAAAAAAAAAACTAGTTCTTACTCTATTAGATTAGTGGTTGGTGACGCCGCGTTAAGCTTAAAAATCTGAATTCAATATGCTGCGTCCCACTCCCTACTATAGCGACCTCTCATAGAAAACCCGCGTAAACGGAACGGGCGTATGCGACAAAATGGTTTTTATTGTTTAATTTAAAAACTACAAATATATTTCATAAAACCTAAGTACAATTTATAGTAGGTATCAGTTTCAATTAATATATGTAGAAATTTTGGAACCTCAAATCGATCCTCAATGCCGGTAAAATTGGAATCTCTTATTTTAAAGAGGTCTTTTTGATTAATTATTTTGTGTTATAAAAGTTAACCAATCGTGTTATGCAACGTACAAAATAAAGTCAAAGACATGATGAATTCTTACAATAAATTTCAGTTCGTTCGCTTCAGTCATTGTTGAGAAAAATCGGAATCCTTGCAACCAAAAACTTCAAGGCGTCGCCCTTGATTTCTATAATCGGTTATCGTGAATATTATAATCGGTGGCCACTGCTGGCATTTTAGCTCTGGTGTCTGAATCACGTTGCGTGTTGAATACCACAATTCATCAGCAATGTTTCAGCAATTCTGAGTCACTCCAAGTAAAGTTCAAGGCAAAAGGCGCGTTAGTGAGTAATAATCTAATAATACTATCAAGCGAATTTTAAAATATTTCTAATTATCTTAACTTTTAGGGTTGAAACAAACAACATTTAGTAGGAGTTAAAAATCTGAAAGCGCGAAAAAAAACTATTAAACTAACCTTGTATATAATAAATCTTGCAAATCCCCGGGGTTGCAATGCCTCTTTTTATCGTTGTCAGAAAACATCGCGGGCAGGCGACAACGTTTCATTTCAATCATATGAATGATGTAGGAGTGAATACGGTTCAAACAAACACATAAAGATATTGAGCATACGCTAAAGCATTTGTATCTAGAGACTAGTGTCTGTCCTGTAGATTGGTGACTCCTCTATCTACGGTCTATCCTATGTTATTAACTCCTCACTCACACCAATCAACAAACTCCTCAAGCATAGACATCGTGCAAGGTTCCCATGCCTTCAAGGATTTCCTTATGCATCATTTAAAGTCACATTGATTTATCTATCCACCTAACTAGACAAATTATAATGGATGGTATTTTTGTATGAAAATCTCAATAAAAATAATATGACTTCAGTTTGACAGTTATCTGCTGTCACATGTTTGGTACAAAATAAGCATATACAGTCGCCATTCAATCAAGAAGAAGAAGAACATATAGGTATTCTTAATATTTTTTTTTGCTAAGCGCACTTCTCATTTTCTTCATTAGTAAATTGCACCCGTGCGATGTTGGGGCGGGTCGCTAGTTAAGTAATCATTAGTTCCAGTACGACCATGAGACTTAATACTTTAACAACCCTGCCCTTATCAAGGTTAAAAAAGTAACCAAAACTTACGAAATCAACAATTCAATACCCGAGGTGACAAACATAATTCTACGATTCAATGGCTCAGCTGAAGGTCACCGGATCGATGAGGTGATGGTAATGATGGTCATTACACTATCCACCACCTGTTCCACCCACCGAGGGGTTGGGGGCGCAGTATTCGCAGCTTAACAAGGAACTAATCAATTTAAATCGCTTATAAATGTGGATTCTTTGCAAAGTTGGTATAAGCATTATCGGTGTGTAGGAGACATGTGTCTAATATTTTATGAACAAAGTAATTTAAAAGAGAATAACAATGGGATTATTTTTGGTACTTACAGCCTCTTTGACAACCCAAAGAGATGTTATATCTCTGGATGGTTATAAAAACTAAAACTGTCATAATCATTGTCTAAAATATTTTCACCAACGGGAAAATCCCATTTTATTTGTAAGGGTAAGGGGTTTGGTAATTATTGTGAGTGCGTCGATGCAGCGAGTAGCAGGCGAGCGAGTAGCGGTCACGCGGAGGCTATCGCGCGCGAGCCACCACGCCGCCCAAGGTCGGGGCCTGTAGGCGGGCGGGCTCGCGCGCCGCCGCACGTCCCATGTTGCCGCTCCCTGGCCCACTAGCACCGCTCGACCCGCACAAAACGCGCGTCCTCACCACAGTATATGCACCAAGAAAACTCAAAACGCGAAACAGAACCGCGCGAACTAGAATGCTCGACGATAACATACAAATTAAACCAGGCCTCTCACCATTCCATCCGCTGCCGGCCATCGGACAGAAGATCGAGAGGTCTAATACAAAAGTTATCGTTTTCGAACTAAACAAAAGCGATTCTTCGGATAATCCATCGGTGAAAATTCACGATGTACTGAAGCCACTAACTCCACTCAGGATACATGGATTCGCTCGGAAGAGTTCTCTGGAGCATTTGAATAAAAAGAAACCGCTACAGCTTGTCAGAGAGAACACATACGATGTCATCGAACCGATTTATGTGAGCACTGCGAATGGGATAGTGAAGAAAAATGACTCGTCTGTAACGAAAGTAGATCTAACGAATTCCAAGAGTACACCAAGGATTAATGACCCGAAAGTGTCTCCAAAGACGAGGTTTAAGAAAGCAGCATTACAAGTGGCAAAATTGTCTTCGATGCCGGAGACTGGGAAGCTGCTATGTCTTAGAGAACGAGAAACGTTTACCATTAATCAACATAAAGACGACAGCGGCTGCAAGTTGGAGGAGTTACCGAAGAGTCCGGCAGAAAAGTTGAACAAAATCTCGGAGATTTTTCAAAACCTAGACATGAAGAGCCGCCATAGGGACAGAATAAAAAAGGAAAACAGCTGGTTTTAACCACAAATTTCTAGTTTAAGGAGAGTGAGTTTATTTACATGTTTTCTACATGTAAACAAGAGAAATATTTAAGTGATAACGTGTTGAGATAAGAGTTCGTTTATTTTTGTTATTGTTGATGATTTACGGAAGATATTGATATTGCTCAAAGTTTTGGTGTTGTCCAGTTGTTTCAAGTGAAACTCTAATGATTTATTAAAGTGTGCAAGTTTGTTATAAGTATTGTTTTATTTTAACATCCAGCCGACTGACCATGTACTTGGTGATCCGGATATTCTTTCTATTAAGGTAAATTTAAAATGTTCCTATTTTAATCGTAAACTTAGAATAATAATTGAAGGAGATTATTTCTCACAATAGGTATATATCTAACATCAAAAATATATGTAAAACAAATCTTATAAAGAAAGTTAGAAAACCTACAAGATCAAACAAGAAATGAACATTAAAAACCGAGTCAATGTAATTTGGGGGAAAATCTTACGCCATTATTGTTAGCTAAGGTGAAAAGCAAGTCTTGACCTTGTCTGAATTGTAAACAACAAGTGGCTTGGTTGCGTGTTTACATCCACTAGTAGCCACCTATATATAAGATTATAATCGCCTTGCATACAAACAAACAACCTAATATTTTCCATTCAGTAAATTACGAGTGAAAACGAGCTTTCGGTGATGGAAAACATCGTGGCCATACTTTGAAGTACCCGATACTAACCTCAACTTGAAATTTTGGCTGGTGTGTTCCGGCAGCTGAACTTGATAGCCAGATTCCTTTTTGCAGAGTCTTAATATGAGACAAATAAAACGGCAACCCAATATTATTTTATTTGATTAAGAAATAAACTATTGAAAATCACAAGAAAAGTGAATAGGTACCCTAAAATAATTTGCTGATGAATTGGTAACTAATAAAATGAAAATAGTTAATTCAATAATTGTGCGAATGGAATGACGTGTGCCATTTTCTGGGAAATAAAATTGGCAGTTTATGTTTTTTGCCATACTAAGTACCTATATAATAGAGAACTCGTAGAAACCTGAGCTATATCATGGGTTCATTAATCAACAAATCAACGAGTTAACAGTAAACGGGTTCATGACCGTGTGTATAGGTATTTTACAAGAAAAGTGATCGATACCTAAGTATTATCATGTTAATAATATGAATGTTTGATAATTAGTCAACAACTAGCTTCCACCCCGCGGTTTCCACCGCGTTCCTGGGACAAAAAGTATCCTATGTTGTTAATCCACAACATATTCTATCTGTGTGCCAAATTTAATTCAAATCCATTCAGCTATTACGGAGCTGAATGGTAACAAATATTCGCATTTATAATTCAGTAGAGAAATATCGTCTCATTAGTTTTTATTGTTCTTATTATCCGCGCACCCGAGATTATACCTTTCCGTCATAGAGATATTATTTCTCTATGCTATCCGTAGACCAGGTACTACCGTTTTCCCGGCATAAAAAATACCGTTTCATGAAAGATGCCGAATACCAGTTTAGTCATTAAAATGTTCAAGAAATACTTCATTAAGCCCCACTGAATTGTGCCACGTTTCACCAGTTATTCATACTCTGTAAAATGCTTTGCTTCGAACCTTGAATTAACAATACACTACTCCTACAACGAGTTAAATAATCTCATTTGCATATGAGAACATAGGGGTGATGATAATTAAGTTAAAGTTGCGAAATGCTCCAATGGAAATTAGGTTTCTGTTATGACCTTGCTGTTCCATCCGTTCTTCACAAGGATTATGTTATTTCTTCTGTAAATCTTGACTTGTTCAGGTCAACGTAGATTGACCAAAAAATAATTTTAAATTGTAATCTTGCTGAGTTTTGTGCCGGTTGTTTTCAGTTGAGGGCTGACTTCCGAACCGGTGGTAGCTTCAGTTCGACCGTCATAAGTGTCTTCCTAGGACCTAAACTGAATGTGGCTTTGACTTTGATGGTGGCCAGCCATGCGGGTACTATAAAGTAGTAATAAGTTTTGTACAACAGGTGTTCAGTTTCTTGGGACCTTTTCTTTATAGAAACAGCTTTTTTATTTATTAACCAAAAATACATTTTCAATTTTGACAATAAAATAAAATATTCCGTCAAACCGCGTAGAACGGTTTGTAGCATTCGTTTTAAGCTACAAATTAACATGAACATCGGCACCTACCTTTTAGCTTTTACATCATCTAATTACTGAATACAAAATACTGCATGCTAGCTCCCATGCGTCATCGATGGTTTTTTTTACTTTGTTTAGACCAATCATCATCATCTCAGCCGCAAGAAGTCCACTGCTGGACATAGGCCTCCCCTAAAGTCCAATAAAGACAATTTATTATTACCCATAATACCTACTATGTAGATAAACATTAAAATATCTAATTGTATGATAGTACAGTTATCATGTCTGACCTGGTGCTTCGCATGGCTGAGCTGTCGTCACGCGACCTGTCGATGCACTACTGTGCTGTGTGCTTAACCCAGATTCAAATGTTTTAAAATGCATTTTATAGCCAATTTCCGTACAAGTGCCAAAATGAGGCAAGCACAGCGAGACACAGTAGTGATACCTTCATGTCAAAATGGCCATTACAGCGTGCCGCTGTTAGTATTTTTTTTCTTGTATAGGCTTGTGTTTGACCACAATCTCACTATGGTAGGTGATGATGTGGCCGAAGGTGGTAAGCACACAAAGCCTAGAAGGATCTGGCTCTCAAGTGCAGCTGCCGGAACACACTAATAGGTGTTTGGCGACAGATTTTCAACTTGTGGGTGGTAGCCAGCCAGGCGGGTACTACAAAGTACCCGACCACCGTGCTATGGTTTCCTCACGATGTTTTCCTTCACCGAAAGCTCAAGCTCATTGTAGGATTCGAACCCACGACCTTCGCCGCGGCATCCGACGTCACTACCACTGAGCTATCATCGCCTTGAAATAGTTAATGTTGCCAACCTCCCCAAAGTGTTCAAAAAAGACAACTCAAATAATAATGCTGTCTTTATCTAATTCGCCCGTACAATGCCGTTACGAAGGTCTTAGGTTCCTATCCTATAATGACCTTGAGATTTTGATGTTGGATAAAATCGTAATGAAACCGCGTCTGGATGTCCTCAAGTTCATAGTTCATTCATTTGACATCTCTTTTTGTTTAAGTAGATCCTAATTTGTCCTCTTACACCATTTCGACTTTCTTTCATCCTTTCATTAATATTTCCCTTCATCTCTCTCACATTCTCACTCTCTCGTCATTTATATTTGTATACCTCCTTATCTTATATCTCTAACTTGTAACCGTTTTCTTACGCCGCGCGCCGTGTACTTACCTATTTTGTTACATTCCATTTCTATGCTAATGGTACATATGTACCTAAATAGATTTAGCTATAAGGACTATCCTTTTATGTTTCTTCCTTCAGCGGGCATAATCTATCTAAGTATACCTACATTATAAAACTGTAGGTAGAACCAGCGTGTCTGTACTGTAGGTAAGTACCTACATTGCTTTTTTTTAGCAAATACCTACTGAAAGTGATGAAGGAATGTAGAACCATTTTGTTTTTTTTTTTATCTGTCTGTTTAATTTTGAAGACGCTCATATCCGAAACCATGAGAACAAATTACATAGACAATAAAGCGTTTGTATTATCAAAATCGACTGATGGTAAGAAAATAAATAGAAATATAGTCAAAGTCAGTGCTAGCTAATTAAATAATAATAGTTGTCAACTATTGATTGATAAGGTTAACGTTTCCTTTTCAAGGTTCCGTAGGTAGATTGTAGATAAAAGTCAATGTTAACATTGTCCGATCAATATAATGAATATTGAAAGTGTCTAAAAATAAAATATAGTGATGACGTGCTCGGGTGATTAGGTACTTCAATACACGGTCATAAGAGCTACCCACTTGGGTAACGGTAATTGTTAGTTTTCCGTAGGTTTTTTTTTATAATTGAAAACTAGCTGTTCCCCTCGGTTTCACCCGCGTTCCCTGTATAAAAAATGTTTTAATAGTTATTCTATTCGGGGTGGAGACAAATAATAATCTAACAAATCAAAAATCATAAAAATCGGTCCAGTCGTTCTTGAGTTATAAATGGTGTAACTATTTATTTATTTATTTTTGAAGCGGACTAGGTGGTGGGTCCAGGGGACCATCTTCCACCCTTACGCGGACTATAAAGGTGTAACTAACCCGACTTTATTTTATATATAAACTAGCTGTACGCGGTTTCAACCGCGTAGCGGTATAAAAAAAATTGTCTACGACCGATCCTCAGACCTACCGAATAGGAGGAGTTTGTAGACAAACACTATGACTCGAGAATTTTATATATTAGATAGATTATAGCAACCTTTCGAACCGTGTGTTAGTCAGATTTATAAATGCTTGTTATTTAAGGCCTATTTGAATAAAAACTGTTTTCATTTTAATTATAAAAACTACTCTAGTTCGCCCCGCATATTATTTTTTTCTAGTATAATTATGATATAAGGAAAACGTGACTGACTGACTGATCTATCAACGCACAGCTCAAACCACTGGACGGATCGAGCTAAAATTTGGTATACAGCTATTATGATGTAGGCTTCCGCTAAGAAAGGATTTTTGAAAATTCTACCCCTTCCTAAGGTTGCTATTGCGGTTGAAACCGCGGCGCAGTAAGCTAGTCTATTTATGTGGCAATATTCATCCAAATCCATTTAGACGCTGCGTGTTAGTTCAGTATCAAATATCTACAACCGGGTTTAGAAAGTATGTAAGTAGATATGTACAATACAAAGTTCAAACCATATCCTTTTTGTTTTCATTCACCGAATACGTATATTATACTAATTTTCGCATTTATATTTTTGGATAGTAGGATTAGGAAAAGGGAGGTCAAAATAAATAAGTCAAAGTAGGTATTGGACCTGGACAAAAGACTTACCTGGAAAAAACATATTTTCACTAAAAGAAAGCAACTTGGTATTCAAACGCGAAAACTTTACTGGCTCATTGGACGAAAGTCTCAACTGTCTCTCGAAAACAAAATACTTCTGTACAAGGCAATACTGAAGCCCGTCTGGACTTATGGAATCCAACTGTGAAATGAAATGAAAATATATATTTTTTTTTATTCAAAACAACACCCAAATACTCTGGCCCGGCCACTTATGGCAAACCATAACAAAGCGCGACGTATAAAGCGTAAAATACCTCAAGATTTAATACAATCACAGTAAACACAGCTACTGTTTTAACAATGAGGATGTGACACAGGTCACATACCGAGCACGCCAGCGATAGCACCAACCAACATACTGCTGAATGTCCCATAAAGGAGACAGAATGTAGTAAATAAGGGGAAAAAAAAAAAGTAGGTATTCTTATGTAAAAACTTTATACAAAATAAACACTTATTTATACATTAATTAGTAGGTACTTAGTAAGTAAAAGGTAGGTAAGTAAACAGGCGCTTACAAATCTTTATTAGGTATACCAATAACTATTTTCACTTCACACACTGAATCAAATATCTTTCGCCCCGAGGTTTCACGTTCTCGGGATAATAAGCCTGTATCTCCATTACTATTTGATAGAACGATAAATGTTGAGTGATTTTTTTAACAAAATATTTTCACTCTATTGAAATGGTTAGGCGCTTCGCCTACTGGTAAGTCGAGGCGCAGGCGGCTATGCTTCCTTCTCTCTTCTAAACGTAACTTACAAATGAAACCGAATGAAAAAGTGTTGGTGCGGGCACATTGTCGCGCCCTCGCCTTGCCCGTGCCGCGACTCTAGTATGTGAGCGCACTGACTTTTATTCATAGAGAACCTAGGCGCGCCTGTGCCTCGACGCCACCTTGACTCTTGTTTTCGATCTCTTTATGTAGTAATTTGCTATGCCAATGTCAACCATAACGGCCAAAACTTAAAGTTCATTTTCCCACGCAGGTTTAAATTCGTAACTCTATGGAATTTTCCTCAGCTAGATTTGTTCAGTTCATTTTATAATTATTAAGGAAGCTAAAAACGAACTTATATTCCCGCTAAAACACTGGCACCGGGGTTATTCTGTATCTTGACTATTTCATCTTTGAACTTAGTGATAGTTTCCTTGGCGAGGTGAAGCTTCTCTTTCAGGTCAGATATTTCACTTCTCACTTTATTTTGTGCTGTTATTATCCTATCTAAGGTATTCTCTTTTTTATCTTCAACTGTGGATGAATTGAAAAAATCACAATCACTTTTTACAATGTAATTAGTAAAACTAACACTAAAAATTTATGATGACATGTTTTTTTTTACTATGTGTAGGCCTGTGCTTGACCACAGTCTATGTAACTCTTAAAGTCGGCAATCGTGCGGGGCTAGCGGAGTGAGAGAAGGGCTGTAGCGAGCCCAAGCTGCCATACACTCGCTTGGGACCCAATGGAGCAATTACAAATGCATATACAAAGCGACTTCAAACGCGATAGACCATTGTATGTAATTACGCTGTGGTCTCACTATTGTAAGATTCGTAAGTCATCATGTTGACGAAGGTGGTAAGGCTGGCTCACAGGTGCAACTGCCGGAACACAAACGAAAGCTCAAGTCCATTGTAGGATTCAAACTTAAAATGAAATATGTACTCCGAAATCATTTATTCATACTCACAATCAGTCTCATGTGTCCAGGATCCATTAGTAATTGGCTTGACACTGTTAAGTAGATGCTGCATCAGCTGTGTTGGCTCTTGGAACACTATCTCTTCGTATGACTCACTGACAAGTGCCCGTCCCACTGTGGGAGGAGCACCCTCCGTAACCGGCGATTGGAACAGTTTTAGGATGTGATAGAGTGTAACCTAGAAATTGTAAAATTTTAATTATAGCTGTATTTATTCATGGAGACCTGTCTTGGCAAGCATAATGTAATGTCGCAAAAGAGTAGCGGGACTAGGCTGGTGGCGAGTAACTGGAAGAAGTGGCGCGCTTTGGGAGAGGCCTACGTTCAGCAGTGGAGCTTAGTATTTCACAAGGACGTGTTTTTAAGGTTTCCTTTGCTTATATATATTCTCAAACTGGCCACAAATCTTTAAGTTATTGTTTAGAGATACAATTTAAAATGTAATTTATATCTTCAAAACAAGACTGAATAGGCATTGTCACAGTATTTATTTTACATCCAGGACAACACACAAACTTACTGCTTTAATACTTATTTCCAACAAAATCGAAACAATTAAAAGTTTCAACTGAATGAATGTACCTAAACTTTGTAGAACATAGTAAATAAATGCTTTTGCAGAAGCAACTAACATACCTATATTGTAATCAATGACCTCTTACCCATTTAAAAAAGTGCCCCTTTGTACATGTTAACAAGGTACTAATTTAAATTACACTAAATAATAACAAAATTATTACTAACCGGTCTTTCATTAGGATCATGGAAGTATATCTTGATAACGATCTCGAACTCTCCCCAACCTGTTTCTGTCAGTTCATAAGGCGGTTTTGTAATTATCCTATTAGGGTTCGCGTAACTTTCATGCAGTTTAAAGTGGACCTTCTTTATGTAAGCTGACATATCTTCATTTGCGTATGGTTTCACGTAAACTGTCCATTGATGTGTATGACCATCTTCCTCGCGTTTCTTGCCAAAATAACGAGCAACGTTACCGTAAACTATTGCCTTTACTATCACTAGACCCTGAAATATTGTATTAAGATAAAATTTACGGTCTAGATTCTAGATGTTTTTACATTGAGACAGTTAAATTATGGTTACCTTCACTCTACCTCCGGAATCAGGTCCAAAATCCGTTGGCAAACTCATTTCTAAATCAGTTTTAGAACTCAGTTTGCTGGTTTGTTTTGTAAATATTACGTACCTACGAAATGTTGCAGTTCTTTGCAGTAAAAAGGTGGGTACCTACCTCACCTATTTCCTCCCGGCAACTGTCAAAGTCATGTCATTAATGTCATTTTGACAGAACATCAGACAAAAAAAATATTGTTGATGTTACCAACATAGTATTTTACCCTAATATTGTCGCGGTCTATTACGTTATTAAAATATATTTTCATACGTTACATTAGTAATGTCTGGACTGATTTGGCTAATTTTGGTTTTGAAATATTTGTGAAAGTCCAGGGAAAGTTTAAATGGTGAGAAAATATGGAAAAATGCAAGGAAAATAGGGAACTCGAGTGAAACCGCGGGCCGGAAGCTAGTAATAATATAAAGTAGTAAGAATGTAGTAGGTATACTAAGTAGTAGTAAATCAGTTCACCCTAATAAATGGACTGCTTAGTTTGGGCTGATAGCCATGTGTGAGGAATGAAAACATACGTGTACATATAATAAACTAAGATAGTACACACGTAAAAAGATAGACAATAATATATAGGTACGTAATAATAAAAAGTTAAGTAATAATAAAAAAAACTAATCTTATGGTTTAACTATTACCTAAAATAAAAACAAAATTATTATTTTTTTTACTATGTACAGAGAATATTATAATATGAACATCAGACTAAAGTTGAAAAAATAAAATACCATTTTAATACATATGCTTTAATTTTATTTTTTATCAAAAGGCTAGTGAACAATGGTCCAACAAGCTCTTTTCTTAATTGAAATATAATATTTTAATAACATTTAGACTAACTAACTGTCGGCTCTAATTTATAATGAGCTTAGAAACAATCACAACATTAAGAATGTGGGAGTCTGTCACCACCACACACGAAGTTTACAGGATGATAGTGTCTTGGAACCTAAGTCATACGAGAATCTGTGAACAATCTAGGGAAAATTTATATTGTACATTCATTAGCATCAATTGGGATCACATTAACGGGGCTTGAGGGCACATTTATAAATTTAAACTATGACCTATAAACTTGTTTGTAGGCTTCGTTGGACATCAATAATGTAAAATTTAAAATTTGTGGTCAGTGCGTGTATTTTCTATTTCTGCCAGTAGTAGATCGTATTCATCATCAAATTTAGTAGATTTTGAGCTGTGTCTCGACGCGGAGACTCTTTGAGAGAAGTTGAGGAGATTAGGGACTAGAGAACTACTGGGTGTCACTGGTGCGGATCGTGCTGACGCTCGTGCTCCAGGAGAGATTCTTGAAGTTCTACTAGTGTAGGCCATAGATAATGGCATGTATAAGCTCGATTTTATCAATTTCTCTGATTTCTTGTTTGAGTCCATACGTCGATAATGCCTTTCGTCACTTGGCCTACGAAGCGTGAATTCCCTAGACGTCATCGTGGGGCTCGTTGGCTGCGGTGGAGATTCACACGAACCTGGTGGGCGTTTATACGCCTTCGGCGGGCTAAAGATCTCGGCTACTAGCTCGTAGTCATCATCGTCATCTTCATCCAAATGGTGCATCGGTGGGGAAGGGGAAGACCCCAGTTTTGGTTTACAGCCACCTTCACAGTACAGCTCGCAGTCGATCATATCTAATTCGTAGTCAAAATTCGGGTTCTGTAAATAAAAACCTTACATTTAATTCAATTAAACATAAATAAATTGAATAGTATGCTATATGTTGTACGCTACTCGATACTAAGTACATATAAACAGATTTGAATAATAGCCTAATGCTTTGTTAATGGTATGATATTATGACTCAAATAAGATGAAAAGAGTAAGACGAAATTAATGAAAGCTCACCACAGGTTGTGCAGGCGATGTAATAAGGTTCTTTCGGAAATCGTCAGGAATCTCTGGTATTTCCTTGGATCTTGAAGTGGTCTCGGGTGCGGTCCGGGAGCGGATGGGGGGCTGCGTGAGATGCGAGGAAGGAGTCGGGTGGTCCCGCTCAGTCAGTGAGGACAGCGAGCGTAGCAGCGACCTGCACGCGCCTCCACTCCCAGCACCGCTGTACTCCTCATAGTTGCTCGCGCACGAGTACGGAGGTGGGATGACTGAATTTGCCTAATTAGCAGAAATATAACATAATAAACACTATTGCATTTTTTTTTACTGTAAATGGGCTTAAGTTTGGCCGCAATCTCGACATGGTAATATGGCTGCAGGTGGTATGCACACAAATCCTAGAAGGGAAGTGCAGTGCTGTCGTAACATATCATTTGGTGCTTGGTGATCAATTTTCAGCTCGACGGTGATGCTATGGATGCTCATGATGTTTTCCTTCCCCTATATGGATGCCTACGTTATACATTGTGTGAAAATTTTTAAGTTTCTAGACCAAGTGCTTTGCTTGTGCTTTGAGCTGTGTGTTGATTAGTCAGTCAGTTTCTCATTTTATATACCCGGTTCGCTCGCGAATGGGACGCGCGTCCCAATACTACCTACAATTTAATATAAACTTAATATAAAAAAAATATTGGGTAAATACTTCGTGGAAATTACCTCATTTGCCGAGTTGCATATAAAACTGGAGTTGAGAGACTCCGCAGTACTCGTCGCTGATAAAGAACCTGAAATAATTGATAACAAAACATGTTAATTATAACTTAAATAAATAACTTTATCCAAGGTATAGCAATGCTTTCGCCTCACGATTTTACCCACGTTCCCAAGATAACAAGCAGCATGACGTAATAATGTGAAATAAGTTATTTTCCCATTTATATTAAGTCATTAGGATGATATAAAATAACTAGTAACTAACAGTAGTGATCTCAAAGCACCTTCACGTTTCATAAAAAAAATCTTAACAGGATTTAACATTGTTTACAGAGAAATCGTATGTATATTTGTATGACTAGTTAAATACTGTCTATGGAAAAAATACAGATCACTAATTAAATTAAATATGCAAGTGTTCGCTTCTAAGGTAATCTCTTAAACCGATTAGAAAGGATTTGTTGAATACCTGCAACAGTTATAAAAATGTGTAAAATTATGCCACTTGTAATAATTACTAAACATGTTTTATTTTTTGTTTCACTTTTGATATTACTAATTCGCAATTTCACCCACGTTCCCCAGAGATGTGATGTTTTTCCGATAAGTAAAGTAATAGATTGTAAACCATCATCCAAATTCGTTCGCCCATTACAACGTGATTAAACGTGAGTAACAAATATACTGACTTTTCGTATATATAATATTAGTTGATGTCATGCTCAAAACCAAGAAAACCTTCCAGAATCAATATATTTAGCTCTTCGAGTTCCACCATGCAAACAAAATTTTGCATTAGTAAGGACTTACCTGGAGCGTGAATCACATAATTCTTAAAGTAGTGAACCATGAGGTAATTGCCTCCCGCCTTACCATCCCCTTCTCCGCATGTGATAACAAGGGGATACAGATCAGGTTTCGACGTAACCTACAATAAACAGAAAATAAACATTATTTTTTGAAGTCCTAAATTTTTTATCAATATAATTCAGAGCTAGGTACTAATGTGTATAAAAAGCATTTTAATATTCATAAAATCTAACCTAACAAAAAATAGCACAAACATGCAATCATCATGCATTTAAAATCCAAAAATCCCTCCCAAAAACAAAATTTAATCAATAAATAAACTGGCGAAAATAAATAGACCTCAAAACTGAGTAGTTCACAATAAGAATATCACTTCAGAATAAGGTGGTGGTGCCTGATGGAACGAGCCGCAGCGACTGTAACGCGGTGGTGGATATACGGAGCCAGCAGAGTCATGTTCTGAAGTGGGGCGTCGGACGCAGCAAGAGAATGAAAACATGTAGATGCCGTGTGAGGACCGCTTTAAACACCAGGTACAGCAGATCAAGATACCGGCGAGAGTCAGAAGGAGGCATACAATAGACCTGGAAACAGAATTAGATTGAATTGTATCGGACATTTTTAAAATCATAAACTTCCTAAAATAGGAAGATTTTAGAACTATGGAATGGCAACATTAGTCTTTTTCAGTTATATTTAAATCAAAAGAAACAGTTTTCGTTTTCTCGTTCTAAAAAGTTGTCTTTTATAGTGAAACTTACCACTGAGCATACCAAGGGTACACGTAAGGGGGGGTTCCCTTGACAGTTGCCTCACTCTCCCGACGTGAAGGTGCGGTGGCGGCTGCGCAGCACCCTTCGAAGCAGCACACCCAGTTTCGCGGGCAAATCCGCCCATCTATGCATAGTGTCTCACCTGCACACTAGGCAGAAACATATATTTTCAAGTACTTTGTTTTATGTTTAATAGTTTTCCTGATAACTATGATAGGGAGGACACAAGGTACCTACTCCAATATAAAATAGGACAATGCTCTTTATCATAGATTCTACAATAAAATTATTGGGTCTTCGAGAATGCTTACGATCGTTTTTTTAAATATTTAAACGATTTAAAAGCCTTTAAGTTTAACGAAAGTAAATTACCTAATAATTGCTTTTCGATTATGAATCTCGCGTAGGTACCTACTGTCAAAAGAGTTAACCATGACTTTAGTCCAAAGATGAGTCCTTAATGTCGTTTAATCACCTAAGGGAAGTAAAATCCACCATAAATCAACTTTCATTTTAGAGTTCCGCACCGAAATGTCAAAAGGAAAAGCCCTTAAAGCCTATAACGTCTGTCTGTCACAGGGTTGTATCTTTTTAACTAAAGTAGGTAGCGCAAAATCAATAATTCAGTTTAGGCCATACGAGGACACTAATTAAGGTATGCCGTTTTTTATTAAAATTATATTTACATACGTCATCCACAAGATTTAGTTTACCATAAACTAAATTACTCACTTTCCAGCCAAAGGCACAAACAAAATTAACTGCATTTATAACTACGTAATTCAAGTAGGTACTTAGGTACATCAATTGAATATTAAATTAAAAATTAACCATGTTCATTTCCATAGCTGGGCATTAACTCGTTAATCCGTTAATCGTTAATTAACGAAGTTAACATTTTGATTTACGAATTAACTTTTAAGTTAACTTTTAAAAATGTTAACGGACACGTTAACTTCCGTTAAGTTAATTAACGAAGTTAACATTTTGATTAACGAATTAACTTTTAAGTTAACTTTTAAAAATGTTAACGGACACGTTAACTTCCGTTAATATGCAGAAGCCCGTTAATCGTTAATCTAATGCCTACTATTTACCGCACGGCACCGCGGCGCGGCGCGAAAAACAGGTTCAGACAAGTATGAAACGAATGACAAGTGCCGGGCGGCGCGTGGCAGCGCGTGAAACAAAAACAAAACTAGATATATTTTGCCGGCACGTGCGAGCGAGAAAACTGACTGCGAAGATATTTTTTCGTTTGATCATTTCATTACTTAGCGCCAGTGCTTAGAGTGACGAATGTTTTGTTTGTTGTTATTATAAATTACTCTCAGTGATCATTTGCGTGTTGATAAAGAAGAGTGAATGTAATTTAGTTAGAAAAAGTGTAGGCTGTGCAGTGTAGTAATTAAAACCATATCATGGAAGACATGGAATCGGATTCCAGCGGTCCTGATGAGAATCCATGGCCACATTTGACTGAGTATGTGGAATTTGTATTTTGTTTTATTCCTAACCTGTTAACTTCCAGAACCTAAACCAACAAGTTGTATAAGTTCACTAACGCAACGATATAAAAATGCAATTTTACACATATTAACGGATTAACGATTAACGTTAACTTGCGTTAATTCTTCCGAAATGTAACGCTTTAACGCTTAACGAAGCTAACTTTTTTTGTAGCGGATTAACGATTAACGAAGTTAACTATTTGATTAACGGTGCCCAGCTATGTTCATTTCTTTATGACTGTTAAGTCAGCTTGAAACCTACCAAATACTTAAAACAAAATAAATCACATAGCAACAAACAAGTTCTGTATAGATCATAGTTCATAGACTCGCACTAAAAGGTCACACATACATGCTTAGTTAGGTAGGTACCTAAAAGCCAGGTGCCCCGAATCCCGGCCGTCTAGGCAGGGCTATAAATAATAAATCAATGCAGGTGCAGCCTGATGGTTTTCCGTCCGACTAATAATAATAATAACTCGTTTTGAGTATCTAATTTATAAAGAAAACCTTTCTCTCCTTCGGTTTTTTTGATGAAATAATTGTAATTAAACGAACCTAACATACTAACAGTAAAAATACATTTATGTCGAATTACTTTTCGCGGGAAACCTTCGGTTGCACTGCGCTGCGCATGTTTTTCTACGGATCGATCATAATGTCAAACCGGGCAAAGGCACGTTGCTACAAGTCTTCTTTCATCTATTCAACCTCATTACCTAGATTTTCTGGAAATAGTTCAATAAATTGCATTATTAATTAAAGAGATTTACATTGTTCTGACTATAAAAAATGCATCCATAATATCGTTTTGTTTTTTCATAATTATTCAGGCTTTAGGTAAATTGATGTTGTTTATATTTATTTGTTAATTTGTTGATTAATTAGCGAATAGGTTAGATATAGTAAATTTACTCAACGTACCTATATACGGTTTTTGATAACGTATTATTATTTAATGCAGCTATTTTAAAAAATGATAAAATTACTATGTTATAGAATCCATTTTATCGTGGTTTCAAGTGTGTTCTTTATTTAAATTTAATTAGCACTCGTTCAAAATTATTTAACTTTCAAATTAGTGTATAAATATTGTTATAATTAATAACGGCTTACCGGTAGCGGATCGATGAAAATAATAGCAAAAACACATAAGACTACGACGACAAATAACATGACGGCAACTATAACAGCTTTGTAAACCGACGACATGGGTTTGTCTCTCAAACCATTTGACACTTATGAAGCAAAGTGCACTCGACTACGTCACTCGCGATAATATCACATTCAGTATTTATTTCGGACGCGCCATCCCCGCGCCCTGTTCCCCGCGAACCTGCGAGGCACTGACTAACAGACGACCATATTCGAAGAGACACGCCCTACCACCCCCCGGGGCAAATTTATATGCCTCCATGAATTACCAGAGATCTCTTTGCACTGGACAGAGGTGAAGCCTTTGCACACATAGATTACTACTTTCAAAACGTTTCCAATCTTTATCTCATAGGAATAGGAGTGAGAATTACTTGAGGTTGGTTTAGGTTCGTAGATGTGAGCTATAAATTGCCACCCAGATTGATGTGTGCAGAATGGTGCAAGGTAACATTTTTATGAAGCAATAAAAATAAAACAAAAGATTGTACAGAAGACGTTTCGTAGCTCGTAGCAGATTCGTAGCGGTGCCGTAGAGACATGTTTGTAGACTTGTAGAGGCTAGACGTAAAATTTTAATTAAAATTTTGTTGCTTTTTAAATAAGAAAACGTTCATTTATTATCTGAACCGTCATACAGATAGTGACAATATTTCTTACTAGCACCCCTTTTAAAATGAATCAGGTTCCATCTATAGATCTTCCCGTCATAGCTATTGCTACGGTACTCTTGCCAGTAGCTCCCCACTTCCATTTATACCCATTTAGGTTTTGTATAACTTTACCAAAAAAAACATTTATAATTCTATTTAACTGGTGCCTAACCTTGACCTAAAATGTCTGTCTAGAACTATCCAGACCTAGAATGGTTTTGACGCAACATTACTACGACTACTTACATACCTAAATAAAATAAACCAACCAAGTCCGTGTCGGATGGAAGGTTTTTAGTAGGTATAATATAAATTAATGTAAAGCTTCTCCTTTTTTATTTTGTAAATGAATATTTTGATGAAATTAGTGAAAAATGCCAACTTTAATATTTATAACCGACTTTTCGGGGCTTGAGCGCGGCGACCGAATCAAGAAATTTTGATTAAAAAAAAACCGTAACGAAAAAACCTAACACCTCCCACACACACATACATACACGCATTCGCTTAACGTGCATGTTTGTGTGTGTATGCTGTTTGTGAGAAGGTATATAGGTATCTATTAATATCAAAGAAAAAAAAAAAGAAAAAAAAAGGAATAAAAAAACTGCCTAAATAAAAAAATTATAAATAATTATAATTGCATAAGTTGATAAAAAAATGTTTTGCAATAGCTTTACCGCGGCAGTCTCCGAGTGCCACACGTATTTTTTTAAATCACCCACCCTTACCGCATGTAGGGGAGATATCATAAAAATGTCTTTTTACGATTTTATATATTTATAACAAGTATAATACGGCCCGCTTATTATATGAAAAAACGAAATAAGAATAAACCAATCTAAATACATACATGTTAGTAAGAATTTTCCTCGAGGCTGCCGGCGCTTCCGGTGAGCAAGGTTCAAGACTGACAACAGCATTTTCTAAAATAATAAAATCTTTTTTATTTGCTTTGAAAATTGAAGACATATTGTAACTTGTTTGACTACGGAACCCTAAAAATATGGATGTAGTTTGGCATCAAATCGGCTACGCCCGTAGCAACGAGCGTATCAACGGCTACGAAGCCTACAGACCGTATATAACGTGAAGTGAAATTATTAATTCAGCAAATCGCTCTCTATAGACAGATAGGGAAAAATTTAGGTATTGTATGTAGATATACATACGCGAAATACAACATTTCTTCAGTTTACGACAGTTGATTGTAATAAAAAAATGTTCGAACACATAAAATATTTTATTATCCTCATAAAATTTCATGTCTGTTTTTTTTTTATTCGTAACTGAATAAAAAACATTATATCAGCAGTAATCAGCACTGCACAATGCGGCACACAAAAAAGTATTAAGTTTTAAATGAATGTCCCTGGATATCCTTAGAATCAGTTAACTTCAATCCGGGAAGAATTTATTGCAATGCAAAATTTTGTCCTTACTGCCAATGAGAAAAGGTTTGAATCTGTGATAACGGTGGTCACCACATTTGTGCGAGCGTCATTGCAATATATGTATTTGTGCGCATGCGACATATTAATCGACACTAACGATTTCCTAAATTTTTGTATTTTGATAAGATTTTGCTTTTTAAGTTTGAAAGAAATAACTCGATTTTACTAATAAAAAAACATATGTTTCGGTTTCGGCCATTTTCGGCCAAAAAATCTAGTTTCGGCCATAGTTTCGGTTTTAGCCAAAAAACAGCCGAAACTTCGGCCGCGCTGAATTGTCGCGCTTCGTTCGAGCGAATTCGTGTCTCGTGGTCGCCCAAACGTTTGCTCCATCCGAAGGCTCCACCCCCACCCATCAGTACTTTTTGTATGTTGTTTAAGACACCTTTCCCTACAACTATACCAAAAATCGATTTTACACGAATTATTTCCCCTATTCTGCAGTTTTTGGTCTTCGTCGAGTGAAACACTAAATCCCATAAGATTTGCTTGTAAAAGTATAATCTATGAAACTAAAACTCAATGGTGACAAATATTTACTACCAAATGAATATCCTAAATAACATATCAGACTGTGTAAGAAAAAAATAAAATAAAATTAATGTATCGATCGATTATGTAAAAAAATATTTCTTTTTATCGTTAAAGCTGGTAACATTAGCTGTCCAGCTGGCGAATTGTCACTCCGTCATTCATGTCATTGTCAAAAGATAGCGAAATTTTCTTGTTGTGCCTGTGATCGAACAAAAAATTAAAGAAATATGAAAATATAAATTAAATTTTAGCTAAATAAGTGTTTGCAAGATGCAAGGAAGACTGTTATTGTTTTTAACGCTTATATTTAGCGTAAGTGCGTGGGATGACGACGACTTTGAAGTGTTCGACGTGGTGGAAGAAGTCAATCAAAATTTTTACGAATTATTAGGAGTGTCTCAGGTAAAAGACACGTGTAATTGTATTCAAAGAGTTTAAATTTTAAATCACCAAATTTAACATAAGATTTTTAACTCTCAACTCAACTCATTTAGAATTTCATATTTTAATTTATAACCCATTTTGTTGGAACTTAGAGAACTTTTAGAAAAAGCTCATAATATACATTTGTAGGTATTATTCTCTGTGCAATAAAAAACTTTTATTTCATTTAAATTCTCTGTCTCTGGCCTCACCAGTCAATGAACTGCAAAAAAAATTTTAATTTCTTAAATTCTCTGTCTCTGGCCTCACAAGTCAATGAGCTGATGTTGGAGAAAGACTTTTGTAGTGATTCTGTATTGGCAACATCACACCAAGTACAATGGCATCCCACCAGGTGGACTGAAAACCAACATGTACATTTTGAAACTTGTGAAAAATACTTAAAAAAGTGAGCATAAGCAATCAAAGAACCATTAATCTATAACAAAATGGTTTTGACATCCAGATGTGTTACACAATTTATCTGCAGTTGAAAGATCACTAGTACTCAGTTGATGCAAGCATTTTATAGAAAGCCACAGGGGAGGTCTATTTTTAGCAGTGAAGCTTAGTGAGCTAAATCACTTGACAATCCTTAAATAATTTTACGTCGGCCAAAGTTTGGTTTAAGTATAACTGAAATTTTGGTTGTTTAATCATGTCATTTTGGACCAACACAAAGCTATTCTTTTTTTATACCTACATGGAAATACTTGCAATGTTTTTAATAATTAATTAATGTTTGCTGTATTAACAATGATATATGCAATAATGATGCGGGGAGGGTGCAGCGACACGAAATGTTGTCTAATATTGCACCTAGGCTTATTTACGTATAATATTTAAAGTCATTTAACCAACCAAATTTCGATATTGTCTAAATTTAGACATCCACAATGTTCAGTAAGTTGCTGAACTCAATGTAGGGTGAATGCTGAAGTTCGGTATATGTGACATTCTACCCATCTCTAAAAATAGCTTGAAAAGCTCCTATTGAAAATTTTAAAAGCTAAACACATTTCTTTACCTTCATTAGGAAGCAACTCCTGCTGAAATAAAGTCAGCATTCAAGAAGTTAACCCTCAAGCTTCATCCAGATAAGAATAGTGCTCCAGATGCAGATGTTCAGTTCAGGAACCTTGTCTCCGTTCACAATGTACTCAAGGATCCGGGAAAAAGGGAGAAGTAAGATAGTATGATTTTTTTGGGTAAATTTTATTGCTTAACCCATAGAATTCCTGGCTCGAAAATATTGCAAACCTTATATACTGGGTGATTTTGTTATCACTGGCAATACTTGCAGGGGTGGAAGTACTCATCAATGTGAACAACTTTTATTATATGACTAACTGTGAAATCATGAAAAAATTATCAGCTGTTCCATACAAAAGTTCAATACCTACTCGACCAAAATGTATGAAGCAACCGTATTATTTTACGCGATATCAGAGTTAGCCCTATAATAAAAGTTGTTCAGTGATAACAAAATCACCCTGTATACTGGGCCCATTTGGTGTCATTGTTGGACCAGAACTATGGGCCTGTATTTATAAGAATGTTTCTAATATATTAAATACTTATACATACACATATTATTAAGATTTCTGATACATTTTTAATATTTTAGATACAATGATGTACTCAAAAACGGTCTACCTAATTGGCGATCAGCAGTTTACTACTACCGCCATGTGAGGAAGATGGGTCTAGCTGAGGGCGCCATCATTCTCTTCATCATCATCACATTCGGACAATACGCTGTTTGTTGGGCAGCTTACATTGAGAAGAGGTTTACAGCTGTATGTATAATTAGTGATCCGCAAAAAGTATCGATACTTGCGTTGCGATACCTAGTATTTTGGTATATTACTTTTGTTGCGATACTTTACTAGGTATCGATACTTTCTGATGTATTCGATACTTTTTACTCTTCACTATTCAGATTCAGATTCTATATAAGGGAAAGCCGGGAATCCCCGAAACCCGGTTATGTGTGACCAGTTGAGTATTTTGCTACTTTTTATTCCGGGAAAACATAAGATCCCTCAGGAACGCGGGTGAAACCGCAGGGTGGAAGCTAGTAATTTAATATTTAAATTAGTATGACGGTTAAATTAGTATTCAGTATTATGTTAGTATTCTTAGTACAAAATGTAGTTTTATTATTATTTTTGATTAAGATTTTAATTAAAAAATGTACATTTTTTTGTGATTTTTAACTCGTTTCCCGAGGCAAAGAAAAAGTGCTCGATACTGAGTAGTATCCATACTTTTGATACGATACTTGGTATCTATACTTTTGAAAATTTGCGGAACCCTATGTATAATAATATTTTACTGAAAGTCGTGTAGGTAGGACCACCATTTTGAAAACATTAATTATTTCACATTTCATTTTCTCATGTTGATTGGTCTAATAGATTCTACTACGCCTCCAAAAAAATTCTCCTCAAGCAAGCATGGATATGACTGATTTAATATTATTTTTCTACTAATGGCACATTATATATTAAGGCTTATACACTCAAGTTGAAAAGCTGTCGCCAAGCACCTACTGTTGTGTACATAGTTACACTTGCTTGAGAGCCAGTTGTCTTCCAATCTTTATAAAGGTTGTCAGCACATGGGTAATCCCTCTGGTATTGCTATTGTCCATAAGCATTGCAAGCCACTAATCATCAAGTGAACAGCCATAATTTGTTATTAACTATTTAAACAGGAACAAATACTAAGTAATAGAGGGAAGAGAAGCGCAAAAAAAGGCTTTGATGCTGGTCTAGCTGAAATACTAGAACAATTACCCAAGCCAAGTATTAAGGATACATTGCCGTTCCAAATACCCAGACTAATCTGGTGGTCCATCACGGCTATACCTCGAGGTATCAAAGAGTATAGGAAGAGACAGAAGGAGCAGGCGGAAGAAGCTGTCAGGCAGAAGAGATGGTAAGAAATAATCATATAAATTAATCCCTAATTCCCTTGGTCACGCCATAACTTGACTTTACCAATTTCATTCATCATTTTTTTTAAGCATTCTAATATTAAGAGAAATTAAGAAAATTGCGCAGAAATAAGGGATCGCGGGTCGAAAGTCTAAGTCATTAATAAATTTTCTTGCGATTTCCTGTAGCAGGATAATTTTTTCTTTAGGAATGCTTCGAGGTAAGTCTTCGCTTCTAGTTCTATGAGCTTGAACTTTTATTGATTTTTTGGAAAAATAACAACAAGATAAAGTAAATAGGAAAGTACCTACATAGTTTTTCAAAATGGATGGATAATCCTAATAGGCAGGAGGAAGAGACAGCCCGCGCGGGTCGCGAGGCGGCGGCCGCTGCGGAGGCGCGCTCGGCCGGCGCGGGGCTGCGCAAGCGCCGCGGCTTCGTGCCGCCCGCCCGGGACCACCGCGAGGACTGCCTGCTGGACCCCGTCGACGACTCCGAGGGACGGGGGCCTGTTGCGGTGCCCGTTAAACCGGTGAGGGAATTATTCTGGGTGATTTTTAGGGTTCCGGAGCCAAATGGCAAAAAACGGAACCCTTATAGATTCGTCATGTCTGTCTGTCTGTCTGTCCGTCCGTCCGTATGTCACAGCCATTTTTTTCCGAAACTATAAGAGCTATACTGTTGAAACTTGGTAAGTAGATGTATTCTGTAAACCGCATTAAGATTTTCACACAAAAATAGAAAAAAAACAATAAATTTTGGGGGTTCCCCATACTTAGAACTGAAACTCAACATTTTTTTTTTCGTCAAACCCATAAGTGTGGGGTATCTATGGATAGGTCTTCAAAAATGATATTGAGGTTTCTAATATCATTCTTTTCTAAACTGAATAGTTTGCGCGAGAGACACTTCCAAAGTGGTAAAATGTTGGTCCCCCCCTGTAACTTCTAAAATAAGAGAATAATAAAACTAAAAAAAATATATGATGTACATTACCATGCAAACTTCCACCGAAAATTGGTTTGAACGAGATCTAGCAAGTAGTTTTTTTTTAATACGTCATAAATCGTAAACCGCAATTTACCTTTCATTCAATCAACTCAAATATTTAAAAAAAAATGGCAAAAAGCAAGGTCTTACAGCACAAATAAAGGAAAAATTCAAAAAATTAAAAAATGTTGAAAATTAAAGGGTGTCCCCATACATACATAGTTACGCCAATTAATAAAGACCTCTGAGTTATATGGGCGCTCATACAATTTAGAGGTCTAGCTTAATTGGCACTAACCTCAAATAAGGTAAATAAATAAAATTGTGCATTTCTCACTGGAAATACTCATCAAAATTAACAACTTTTACTATGGAACTAACTGTGTAATCATGAAAAATTATCAGCTGTTCCATGCAAAAGTTCAATACCTACTCGAACAATGTATGAAGAAACCGTTTTATTTTAAGCGATATCAGAGTAAAATTTGTTCACATTGATGAATACTTACCCTGCAAGTATTGCCAGTGATAAAAATATCCATTGACATAAAGTCATTAAAATTCATACTGTCAAAATATGATTATTTTTAACTCTTACGATAGAGACATCTCTAATATAAAGCTGGAGAGTTTGTTTTTTTGGTTAAACGCGCTAATCTCAGGAACTGCTGGTTAATTGAAAAATTATTTTAGTGTTGGATAACTCATTTATCGAGGAAGGCTACATTTTATCCCGGGAAAACGTAAAATCCCTCTGGAACGCGGGTGAAACCGCGGGGCGGAAGCTAACTTTACATAATTTTGCTATCATTTGCACAATTTAACAACATCATCCCATTGTATACCCCAATCCAGAGTCCAGTGATAACCGGCGGTCTCTGGACGGACGACGACCTGGCGGAGTTGGTCCGGCTGGTGAAGAAGTACCCCGGCGGGTCGGCGGAGCGCTGGGAGCGCATCGCGGAGAGCATGGGCCGCTCCGTGCCCGAGGTGACCCACGTGGCGGCCAAGCTGAAGGAGAACTGCTATAAGATACCTGGCCAGGAGGCCAGTGAACCACCACCTGTTGAAGTGCCTAAAAAGGTATGCTCTTTTGCTGATTTCTTCTCATTTTGGTGATAAAAAAATAAAAATCTCTTCACAGAAGTAAATTAAAAAAGAGCTTACGTACTATGCGAACGAATGCTTTGTGAGAAAAATTAAGTAAATTGCGCAGAAAATTGGAAAATTTCAGAAAACTTAATAATTAGGAATCGCGGGTGAAACCGCGGGGCGTAAGCTAGTAATAATATATACTATCAATGTTTGTATGTGTGATTGTTTATTTGTAATGTGTATGCTCCTATACCATTCATCCTATTGCGATGAAACTGTGGTGAGTTATTGTATGCTCGCCCGCGATTGTTTGCTGCGCAATGCACGCCGGAGATTAGTGAGTTGTTGAATCTCCCATATCTTAAGTTATTCAGTTTATAAGTTATTGTTAAACAGGTAAAAACTCGTAAAACTGAGGAAGTGACCGGCGGCAATTGGTCGCAGACGCAACAGAAAGCGCTCGAAAACGCTTTAGCCAAATATCCTAAAGGTGGTGCCGGTGATCGGTGGCAGAAGATAGCATGTACGGTACCGGGGAAGACCAAAGTAAGTTACAACACATTTATCTGTATATAAGGTCTTAATAATGGTAACTTCAGTAGTTTCGACGTTCATTAGTGCCCTTCTAGGACCTAAACTGAATAAATGGCTTTGACTTTGACTTTGATTAAGTATGGTGCTTTTCAGGAAAGAACATGTCCATATTCGTAGTATATATTATATTTGATATTATAAATACGAAAGTAACTCTGTCTGTCTGTTACCTGTTCACGCCTAAACCGATGAATCGATCGTGATGATATTTCGTACGCAGACAGCCTATGGTATGGAGAGGGACATAGCCTACTTTTTCTCGGGAATGCGGGTGAAACCGCGGGGGTCATCTAGTAGGTCTTAGTGTTCATAAACAAATATTATGGAAATTGTTTCATCGTTTGGTCGATGAGGAAATCTAAAAATTCCCCAACTGAACTTAACATCAGTACAATATAATAGTAATAGTACAATTAAAACTATAATCAGAGGTAAAATTATTTAATTTTAAAATATACCATTTATAAATATTGTTAGCGACTAGGTATAGGTATGTAGACAGCTGTGCCCGCGAGACGCGCTGTCCTCCCGAGGTCATTGACACTACAACGTAGGTATCCGTACCTACTACGTAGCATCGCAATACAACGATATTTTTTCTTATATTTTTTAATGAATACTAACATGGTCAGCACTCAAAAGGACCGTATTTAATTTAGTAGGAAAAAGGAGGAGGTTCTATTTGGTTTTTTTTAATGCATGCTACATCGGTTCTCCGTCATTTATGAACCGATTTGAAAGCACAGCTCAAACCGAAATACTAGAAATTTTGCAGACAGGTTCCTCATTTAACGTAGCCATTTATTAAAGAAGGGGTTTTCAAAATTCAACCCCTAAGGGGGTAATAGGGGATCGCGGATAGTTTGGCATATGAATATAATTGGGCACTTGATGTTTAAGTATACAGTTCCTACGCTGTTCGTGATAAATTACAAACAAAATTTTGCAGTAATGACAGCTCAATGGTAGTATGGTAGCCTTTTGTGTTCCGGCAGCGACATTTTATAGCCAGCTCTTCTATTCTTTGTTGTCTTACCACCATACCGGCCATATCATCACTTATATTAAGATTCTGGTTAAAAACAAGCCTGTCTTGGGTAAAAAAGAAATGAGATATCTGTATATGTACCTACATGCATTTTCAATCCATAAACTGGCAAAATATTTGCTCCGTCTATAATTCCAAATTATACGACTCGATTGTTCAATTCAATACAATTGTGTCAACACAAATTGTTAATGGATAATGTAATCGTCGCGCGGAACGATCATTTAGTCACACTTTTACTTTCATTCGTAACAAATCTATGACATAACCTATTATGTCATTGATTGCTAAGCGAATTTGATACTTAAAGCATGCTCGTTTGGTCTTACCACCATGGCGATATTGTGGTCAACAATTGGAAAAACTGAAGTAGTGACGTCTAATGCAGTGACCCTTGAGCTTTTGGTGTTAGAAAACATCGTGAAGCAACCATAGCATGGTGGTAGGGTACTTTGTAGTACCCGCCTGGCTGGCTACCACTTATGTTGAAAATCTATCACCAAGTGTGTTCCAGCAATTGCGTTTTAGAACCAGGTGAAATACCAAACCATCTAAGTTGCCTACTAAGCTTTTTTAAAGTAGGCAATTTGCATGCTTCTCAGCCTTCCAGAAGTGAATCTATAGTTCTCTCTTTCCTCCTCTGGCCTGTGGGCCGAAGGGTGGGCCCTTTCTGTATCAGAAACATTATATAAAACGTTGCATTACATATAAAAATTTCAAGATCAAGTTTGAGAATCTCACCCAAAATAAATAAGTGTCACTTCAAAAATCTTCAACCGATATTTTTTTTAATTTCCAGGAGGAATGTATGCAGAGGTGTAAATATCTATCAGAAATGGTGAGAAAACAGAAGCAGAAAGAAGAAGAGGATGAGCAGAGGGAAGTCGACGTTGACACGCAAAATGACGACGAATAACTGCCCCATTTGATAGTCGATTTTAAACTGTCTTCGATGTACATAAAGAATAATATTTAATGTTTTATCATAATATAAATTCGATTATGTTGAACGTATTTTTATGCATTTTGACTCTCCATTATTTGCGTCACCTGCAGTCTGTCACGATTCGCAGGTCATTGCCCTGCGGCCCTGGTTGTAGACTTCTTGATATTTATTAAAATTTGAAAACGCGCAACTTCGTTAAGGTATTGTAAATTTAAGAAAAGAGTTCGTACTTATATGAGTGAGGTGACATCCAGTAGTACAAATTCTTATGGATAGGTTTCATAAATTAATTTCCTTATACAGAAAAGTACTAGGATGACAGAAGTTCAAAGGAGTAAGACGACTAAACTAAAATGATCGTGACATGACGTGCGCGATACGAGCCTCCGGCTTAGGTCTGGGACCTACTGATAAACTTATGTATCTTTATTAGTATAGATTTGTGATCGGGTACTAGGATATCATGAAGTCGATGGAGTAGTCGAAAAGTAAGCTAACAAACAAAATAAATATTCTGATGGATAGGTTTCATTAATTTATACAGAAAAGTACTAGGATGACAGAAGTTCAAAGGAGTAACACGACTAAACTAAAATGACTTGTGTGGTGCGGTTTTGTTCAAGTACCCCCATAAATATTGATAAATCTATGTCAACCCAAACGTTGATATAATTATATGTGAACAAGTACTAGGATATCATGGAGTCGATAGAGTAGTTACAACCAAAGCTTGGGAATGATTGAATGGACAGCAAGAATTAAAATATTATAATATTTTCAAAAACTGCTTTTATTTGGTATTATTACTATTTACAAAAATATTATTAATCAATTAACAGGCCGTCGACATTATACTTTATTTTCTATATAAATACATTTAAATTGTCAGTTTATCGTAGTCTGGGTTTCTCGCCAAATCGTCTGTAAATATCTGGTATTTCGTAGTTTTCCTCTTCTTTCCGTGGCGGGGTTTTCACTCCTGGAAATTGTACAATGGTTTTTAAATAAAAAAAAATACTACATTGAAGCTAGCTACTAGGTTGATACGAAAAATTTGCACGACTGTCATAAAATCCCGTAATTATGTACAAGGTTCGTGAATTCAATACATATTGAATGAAGAGTGCCGGTTGTGTCGTCGGTAAGAATTACATTTTCACTTGCATCTCTACTAAGTTTGTGATATTTACATTGTTTCATCGCCACCTATCGGAAACTTAAGACAACTCCACATCGGTCGCTCTGTGCAAGTGACGGTAGATGGCGCTACGGTACATTGTCTTAGTTCTTACTATTTTAGAGGCAAACTACATAATATATTAAAATTAGAGGTGGGTTATCTGTCTATCATTTGGGAGTCGGTGTATAGGATTTATTAGGGGGAGTTTCTAGAAGAGAGTAGATACCTAATTACTAACCATTTTTAGTGGGCCACCGCGGCCGTAGGGACGGCGGCTCGGGCGGCTCCCCGCAGCGCGCGCACGCGCAGGCCAGCGGCGCGGCCACGCGGTGCGGCTGCACCGACCCGTCCGCGCACGTCAGCTCCACCGTCAGCGGGGAGAACTGCCTCGCCTGGCAACACTCGCATCTCGACTCGTGGATGCCGCTCACTGTAATGGAAACGTTACATGAGGGGTAATGGACCGAGAGTACCATCTACCTACCGTTATGAGAATTGCTATGTTGATAACAAAATACCACTAGTTCTAGTGAGAAGTGCATCACTATAGTGGGGGGAGGGGAGAGCAGATCTCGAGTCCAGCCAGAACTTAAAAGCTAATTATCACGGACGCAAATCGGCGAATTCTTAAGTGTTTTAGTTTTAAAGTTTACTAGCAAGGAGTTTATATAATGAGAATAAAATGATAAGTCGAAAAAGAAATTTACATTGATATTAATTATTTAAAATTCTATATTGTATTTTCCTTATTGTAACAAATTAAGGGCGTATAAAAATCCATGAAAATGAAGGCACTCACTGTTGCTATAGAAGGTGCCGGACTCGCAGGAGCCCTTACACTCGGTGAACCCTTGTATGGGCTGCGTGTTGACGCAGAGGCCGTGCGGGCCCAGCCGCGCGCGCACCAGCCCCACCGTCGCTTGCAGCGCGATACTGTGAGGTGCACATGTACCTGGTGACAAGACGTGCCTCGTTCAAAACAAACGAATATGCAAGTAAAAAAATCAAAAGGTGAAAAGGCTTTTTTTTTTGGGTTTTAAGTATGTTTAGTAGCTAAAGCTTTTGTATTGAGTCAGAAAACTGAAAGTAAGTACGGTAGGTGAACTAATTTGAACAACTTTTAATGGGACCAATTAAGAATTCCTGAAATAATCCTTTTGTTTCTTAAAATCACCTACAGTCATTATGAAATCTCTATAACTATTAATATCTAAGATCTATAAAAACCTTAAAAAAAGTTGTTTTCTTATTTAGATTTTGGTTAAACTCAAACTATGTATCAAGAAGGCCACGTACCACTGGAAAATGGCGATGACCCCAGCGTTACACCCCAAAATATCACTTTTCCACTTCAAGCAATAAGTTAAAGTAAAAAAAAAACTACGAGCTTAATATGCGATTACACCTAAAAATCATTTAAATCCGACGTGAGATTTCGAAATAGCTTGTATGGGTTAGTAGGCAAAAAAAAACACCCAACTCACTCAAATCCATCGACTTCTCCTGGCACACTTGGCAGCAGGTCTGGTTGACGATATCTTCTGGCTTGCACCCGGACACGTCCGGACAGGCTTGTCGTGACGTCATCACGGACACCTCCGATTCGTACTTCTCGCACGAATACTGGGTGCAGTTGTCCGGTGAATGCCACACGGTTCCTGAGGAGGATCATTAAGTTTTATTTAGTTACCGTTTAGATCAAAACTACTGTTGTGTCCCGACAGCTACACACGAAAATCAGTTCATTCTAGGTTTTGTGGTGTGCTTACCACCTTCGGCCACATCATCACTTACCATGATGGGATTGTAGTGCTGCTTATCACCAGCAGGGCTAACATACACGCCACGACAAAATTATCTCGACTCGTTTTTCCAGAAACATCTTTATCTCAGTTTGTCAGAAACAAACGAAAAGGACATATGCTTGTCTCTCATGCGAGAGATTATCACGTCGCCTTCTAACATGGAAAAAGAAAGGTAAACTCACCAGGTTCGACCACAAGCCCGTCGACGACACACTTGTCCTGGTCGCAGCGGCCGCAGCAGGTCCCGGCCGGCGGCGCCTGGTACCGCCACCCGAGCTGACAGTCGCGGTCGCACGTCTCCTTGGACTCCACGTGCGTCAGTCGACCGGTGACGTCACGGGCACACGTCATGTTCTTGCACGGGTCCGATGTCGGCCATGTTTGACCCTCCTGATCGTCAAGTAAGAATGTCAATATTCAAATGTATAATTATGTAGCGACATCTATCAAGACTTCCACTATCCGTGGATAGTTGGCGCAACAAGATTCTACATCGCGCTAACAAAGAGCTCTGAGTACTTGGCATATATACAAAATTCCAACACCTACAACTGGATCGCGGTCCCCAGCCACGATGACCAGTCTGGCGGAAGAACTTCCCTTTTCAATCGAGGAGTCTACCACCTATGCTCCTCCATCAAATAAATATCCTGTGACATTCCTCACACACGGCCAACTAATCTCAAACTAAGCAGAGTTTGTATTATGGAAACCAGACAACTATTTATATACTACGCATGAAATGAAAGGACTTTTTCTGGTTTTAGACGTTCTATCAATTCGTTGTGACAAAAGAGTGATGCGCAGTGACAGCTTTAATGTAACAGGAATAAAAATAATGATACACTAGAATTGGGAAAGAAACTTCTATTTTGGTCCTTCGAGCCGCATAACATGCTAGAAATCAGTCAGAAATTCAGACATACCTGATAGATCTTATTATCGACGCGGCAGGCGACCGGCTCCTGTACGCTGCAGCACTTCCCTGGGACCTTCTTGTCGTCGAGGACAAACTGCTTTTTGATGACGTCACTCACTGTCGGACACACCTCGTCGCTCTTTTGTACTTGCATCTGTTGGAAGGTTATTTTAGATTGTTATTAGGTCGAGCTTTTTTTTTCACGTTTAAGTTATAATCATTTTTATTTATATTCAAATAGAGTTGTGATGAAAATGTCGCTCTTTTGTTGTTTTTTTTTTCTTATTGACTTTTGAATAAGATAATGATGATAGGGAACCTTGCTATCAATTTCTCCCGCTAGAGGCGCCACTGTGTTATTACGTAAACAAATGACGCGATTGGTAACATTGACAAGAAGAAACTAATGTCGCGTAAAACGTTGCATTCCATTAGACGCATCTCCGTTGTATTTCAGTAGCGCCATCTATGATTACCTTTACGTAAACAGTTTTCCTTTCTGACTGAAACGCCCCTAATCAATGTGTATATTGCAACTACTTTTATGTCCATATTCTATTACTATCGACGCTAATACTTCAATATCGTTATTTCATCGGTTTTTTTTTTTATCGTGTGCTTAGTAGCCAACTTGAGAGTTGCTCAAGCCACCTGAAGGTCTCCAACATAGGTTAACGATTGCTATCTAGATGACAACAACCGGGACCAACTTTTTACATATCCTGGCACGGAGAAGCTCAGTTCACCCCGTAGTCCTTCGAGCCGGATTATATGCAAATAATATGTAATTCAGGGATAGATTATGGACTATAATTTAATTTTTCTGAGCTGTAGCATTTTTGGGTCAAATACGCACCATTTTTTTTTTACCACTTCTTCTATACGTTACAAAGTTTATATATACCTACCGATCATTATACTTCAGGGCCTAAGACCCATAACTTGTACTCACAGTGTCATCAGAAGCCACGCAAGTGTAGTTAGTGCAGAAATCTGGTGAAGTCCAGTTGGTGCCGATGGGTCTCTCTTCACCGTCCACCACGCAGGCTACAGGCTTGCATTTGCCGCAACACACGCTACTATTTTCTGATGGGAAGTACTTCCAGCCCTGGATAAGTGTTTAGGAGTTAATGCGCGATTGAAAACACCGTTCATACTGTTTTACACAATTTTAGTTTTGAAAAATATTCATAGATCATTATTATGTGATTTCAACTCACCGCCTGGCAGTCCTTATCACAATGGCGCAAGGTCGTTATTCGCTCCAACTTTCCAGATTCCTGAACACATTGTCGTTCTTCGCACACATCGGTAGGGGACGTCCATTTTTCACCAGGCTGTATATGAATGGAGTTTTAATTTTGATTAAATAGAAGAACCTTAAGTTCAAGACATAAGGTTAATTATTTAATGAAAGTTAACATCGTGAGGAAACCATGCGGTGGGATACCTACTACAGTTTTAGAACATTGCTTTTACCATCTACAGAATAGAAATCATTAAGAATTATACATTTTTGCACACTAGTCCCCGATGAATCATGTCTGTTGAGGTTATAGAACTCTGAACAATGAATCTGAGATTATTTACAAATCTATCTATACTAATATTATAAAGGAAAAGATTAGTTTGTTTGTTTAAAGGCGCTAATCTCTGGAACTACATGTCGGATTTGTTTGATAGCCTAATTCTCGAGGAAGGTTATAGGCTATTTTTCATCACGGGAATGCGAATGAAACCGCAGGGAATAGCTAGTTGTTAAATAAAGTGAATATTATCAGTGGCATCATGACCTGGTAGACAGTGTCACCGTCTCTACAGGCGATCTGTTCGGGTACAGCGCAGCAGGCGAAGGGCACAGGTCGGGGCTGCACGAGGAGCCGGTCCGAGCTGACGATGGCCTCGCATCTGGTCACGGAGCACTGGGCACTGGCACCGGCTGTACTGCTGCCAGTGGTGCCAGTGCCTGCCTCGCAGCGGCAGGTGCGGCATGGACCGTCCTGCCAGGCTGTATCCAGCTGTCGAATACACGTACAATAAGATACATATTTAGTCCCCGCGGACCTGCGTTTTTGAAGGAGTTAATAGAAAGAAAAGTACTCTTAATTCAGGGTAAGATTTATGTGTAAATACAAAATTTTATAGTTAGAATAGCGTGATTGAGTAAAATTTACATTAATATACATTTTCGATTTAAAAAGTTTGAAATACAATTGTATTGTTGATTTCAAGAACTTGGGCTTTTTTTTACATTTATGATTTGGTGAAGTTATAGTGCACCCATCCTTGTCATTTTCTTTTTTATTATTTTTTTATTTAGAAAGAATGCTCTCAGTTCAAAGAAAAAACTAATGAATTTATACAATTAAATACATACATCCTTGAGCACGACTTGTGGTGTTTTTCGTGGCACTTCCCCACCCTTCGGCGAGGCTTCCCACTCGTTTGTCACTACGCACTTGTCCTTAGGCAACTCTGGCAAAATATAACACATTGTCAACGTTAATTAATAATTAAGAACAGACTCGGTAAAAACTGACATGCAATCTTTGTGTGCTGGGAATCAAATCCACGACCTGTTCCATGGCAGTCAGGGTATTTATCCTCCATGCCTTTTTTATGTGCTTATTATTTTCTTTTAAAAAATGTTAAATATTTGATAGAAATATTTGAACATACGAGTAATCAGACTGTCCAAAAAAATATTAAAAATGTAACCGTGCTGAGTTTCTTGCCGGTTCTTCTCAGTTAAAGGCTGACTTCCAAACCGGTGGTAACTTCTGGAGCTTCGATGTTCGCCCTCTAAGGCCTAAACTGAATAAAATTCAAAGCTAATTTATAAACTTACCGCAACTGTAGTGAGGGCAGCACTTTCCAGTGTTTTGTGTTTTCAGCTCGTAGAATTGTTCACACAGCGGCTTCTCCGGGCAGGTGTGGGGCCGGCACAACATCTGCGCCCGAGGACAACATCCACTATTGTCTATGACACGCTGCATGCCCAGCTCTATTACCTCTTCTGTGCTGTTTGATATCACGTCACATTCGCTTTCTGGCTTACATTCTAAGGAGACAATCGAGATATTTACAAATCGTTTGCTTTATCAAATTACAAAAGGCATGATCTTAAATTAGTATTTTTCGTTATATCAGCCATTTATTAGTGCCAGAATCCCGCTCACACTCCTCACATTTCCTTTCCACCCATCTCCATTTTAATGGATTCCGGTCCTTAATGTAACTTATTACCCAAGGTTGCTTGGATAAAATCACTTAAGACCGCCTAAATTGTTTGTAAATAGTACAAACAATTTAGGCGGTAATCTCACGTATTTTATAATTTCACGAACTTGTGTCATGTGGCATCAAAATAAAGAATATTTATACTAAGTTGTATAATCTCCTATTAAGCTAGTAAGTCTGCTTCAAAAGTGAACAGTGAGAATTAAAAAGACTTGGCCTGTGGGTCCAAATTGATAGACGCTTTTGAAATACCATACTAAGATCAGTAATATAGTCTCTGAAATCAAGAGAAAAAGCTGAAATCGAACCTATACCACGAAACAACTCACCACAAGCAAATTCCGTACATCCATTTGGCAATTTCTTCTGCTTCAGCACTTGTCCAAATCCGCAGTCAAGTTTCTTTGGTTCATCGCAGTGTTCGACTAGAGGCTTGGTGACTGTAAACAAAATTATAATGACTTAGTTATCGTAAACACAATGCTGGATAACCTTCAATAATAGCAATTACAAGATGGCTAATACAAGATGAGCTTTTTGACAACTGTTTTAGGTTAGAGGATAATTTTCTATCGGTGCAGTCGTAATATAATTTCACCAGACTATGGAACAAAGACAGTCCTTTTGTCAAAAAATTTGTCGTTTTCTAAGTGGTTTTACCCACGTTGACTATATAAAAGCATTATATCTCGGGGATCCAAACTTCTTCGCAAATTTTCTTCAAAATCGGTTACGTAGTTTAGCCGTGGAAACGTAGAAAATACAGGTACAGGGTATACATTTTTGGGTTCATATTAAAATTAGGATCGATTAGCAAATGAAGTATCAGTAATATTTTTCACTGAATAAATTAACATCAGGCAACCAATCGAGTCAACTGATCTAAGACTCGCTTTTGGGTGTACAAGTTTGTCTGTGACGTTAAAGTGTTTACCACAAATATAGTCGGGGCAGCAGTCCCCGGGCGCGGGCGGCCTCGTGACCAGGTGCTCGGCGCCGGCGCCGGCGCAGGCGGGCCGCGCGCAGCTCTGCGTGGTGCACGACACCTGCGCCTGCACCTGCCTCGAGGATGCTGCCTTACTGCACTTGCATCTTGTGCATTCCGATTCCTGGTATATTAACATTATTTTTACAGGTCGATGCTTTGAGATGACATCTTTTCGAACAAAATGTATGGAAAATTGTCTTTTTTCGCAATTTCAGATTTAGTCCCACAGTAAAGCTGTTCAGCATGACGAATCTACCTTGGGTTTCGAAGAGATGCGATCTCAAAGTATACACTCAGTATGATCAGATTTTGGACAGTTACATGCAGAGATGAGATGTGTGGAGTGACAAGAAATAATGCGCCATCATTGTCTTGCTTTAAAATGACGAGTTTGCAAACGCGAAGACCTTTCCTCTACTTTATAGACTTTCAAGTCACTCGAATGAATTCTTTCTGTCATCGGTACCAAAACTGCTGGCGTATTTTTCATTAGTTTAGACTTATTAGTTTCGTCTAAAAAAAATTTTTACCGACCCGGAGCCGGAATGCTGTCTTTTGACAGATTTGTACAAGCTAAAACCCGCCGATAGTCCACTTGCACTGTAGAAGGGGATACCAGAGCAGGAGCCCCTTTCGCGTAACCCATCCCGGGGGAAGTGTGGTACCTCCCCCACCACCTTACTACTACGAGTTACTATTATAAATAGTCTTGCCCATTTCCCTGCTCACTGCCGAAGAAGTCGGCAGAATATAAATCTGTAAACTGACCTGCCATTCGTCGCCTGCATAATGTTTCTTTTCGGCGTCACAAGGGAAGCACTTCGATGGTTCTATGCAGGTGTTATTTACGCGTACCTGTCAAAAATGAGTTCGAATTCACATGTTTTGTTTCAATCTTATAGCTTACTAATAAATTTTCTAATCACGTACTTTTCCTTCAGGACAGAAGCATCCCTCGCCAGGTGTGCTGGCGCATTTCTCCGGGTTATTGGCGAGGTCTTCGTAGTTTTCACAGGTGCGTTCACAGTCCACGCACGCGCGGTACACTAGCGGTTTCGCACTGAAAATAAAATAAAATAGAATAAAAAGTATGTTATATCCATCTTGGGGATCCAAGATAGAAAGAGTTTATTGAAAGTATCAATTAGCCAATCAAAGCTCAAGATAAGTTTTGAGTCGAGATTAAAACAATTGAATTTGGAACCTCGCTCTATGACAGAAGGTTTATTTTCGAATAACACAATATATACTTGAGACTTGACTTTAGTTTTGATTCTCGATCTTGACCCTAAGAAAGGAGGAGTTATTTATCAAAACGGTGCTGCTCTATAGCTGGTCAATATAATATTATTTATTTTCACAATGCAACACAGCAATACCAACAAAGTCAGTACAGCTAAATTACTTAACTCCTTCCTAATGTAGAATCTTAAGGTTGGTGATGGGAGATTGGAGATGAAATAAATAAATCCACGCTTCACGATATTAACTTGCGATATTTGCTAGCACAGACAGACATCGTCCATTACATACTTATATTGAAGAGTACATTTAAGGAGCAGAGTTACCACAAAAAATAATAAAATTGCTAGTGCAATAATAAAATTAGTTCCTATTTCCGACACCTAATTAACTTCCTTCTAGGATATGTGTGCTTAACACCTTCAGCTAAATCATTAAAATAAACTCAGCAATGACTTTAAAGCCAAGATTGTAGACTCACCAGGGATATGGGCACAGGTCCTCCCTCCAGTCCTGCAGACAGACGCCTAGAGCGCTACACGCCGACACGTACGCCTGCAGCGCCGTACACAGGTCGCTCGCGTTCGTACACAAGTCGGACACACACGACTCTACAAACGATTCCGGTTCTACGAGCGCGTGGCACTAGACGGAAAGTTCAGGAGTTTAAATCATAGTTTGGGATCAGATGGCCGTGTATGATGAAGGATATTTGTTTATTTATTTATCTATAAAATCATAAAATGTAAAGAAAATTTATGAAAACTGACAATAGAAACCTTGTAACAGAATGTTTGCCATTCTTCGTTTGATGATGAATTTGCTCTCATTCATATTTCTGTGAGGACAGCTATTCGCCAAACTGTACAAGTGATTGACTTTTACAAAGTAGAGTTTATTTCTACTTTAAAGAATGTCAAAATTAACTTACAAGACATAATTACACTTTTCGAGAAACTTTATATTACCGTAGGCGAAAATTTTATAAAATTAAATTACATGGATCCGAAAAATACTTACTGGTCCAAACTTAGCAGTATTGTAAAGGTTGTAGCATGGGTTGGTCTCTGGCGGCAGCGGCACGCATGTCTCCTGCGCCGGGGGCAGGTCGCAGGTCTCCTCGCTCAGTTGTAGGGTGGCCACTGTAGGGGGCGACGCTTGCCAGCTTTTTGCGTACTGTGCCACACAAATGGTATGTTCAAATGAGGCACAAAGCGACTATTGATTAGGGCATCTAATGTATACATTACTCATTATGACCCTTTATTTCTTGGCCAAAAGTGAGAAAAGGTGGGTATAATTTGGAATTTAAAGTTTTGCTAATGCAGGATTTGGTTGGATGACGAAACTGTCAATAAACCATTTTGAGGTTATGATTTTAGTATTAATCTCACTGCTCATCAAATTTCCATACCCCCCGGTATGAAAGATCGGTTCTTAAGGAGTAAACTCCAAAAACTCTACAATATTTTATTCAAACTGCTTGATTTACAAAAAGGGTCAAAATAATTAGCAGGAGGCATATATTTTCATCACCTCATCAAAGTCATCAGTGGGGACTCCCTTACTGGTGACGAGTTTCTCCTGGTAGCCGGCGCACACGCCGCACACGCCCTCAGTCCGGTTGGCGTACAAGTACGACGGCACTTGCACTGTGAACTCTAACTTCGCTTGTTGCACTGTCACCTGGTCATTAAAGTTATTATAAAAAATATTATTACTTAATCTCCAGTAGAATCTTTCCTGGGTTTTATACCATCTTATTTTGTGCCAAAGTGGCCCAAAACATTTATATTTTTTTTACAAGAATGGTTATTTGTATATTTTATTTTCGGTTGAGTATAATATGGCCTTTTATACTGGGTATGTACGTCTCAGAATTTGTTAAATGGCCACGGTTATCTATGCGGATTTGCAAAACCAAGAGCATTGACAATGCATCACCAATTTTAAAGAGATCTTTTGATGCCTCTCTTATACCGATACTGGGAGTTCATTCCACACTCTTATAGCTGGTAATAGGAATGGATACATACCTGGACATGTGCTTGCGTCAAGTATACAGCGACGTCCTGTCCATTGAGTAAGGTGATCGTGTACTGGTCGTTCTTCACCGGGTACTGGAAGACGACGTCTGCCCTCTTGTCCGTGTGCGTCTCCGTGGTGGTGGTCATAAGCTGTAATATAAAATATACCATATTTTAGAAATTAGATTGCTCAGTATCACCTGTAGAATTGCCTATGGGTTGAATACTGTCTTATTTTGTTCCAAAATTGATCAAAAACAATATGAAGTACAGTTTTTGGATCTTGTTTGGTTCTCTGGTATACTATGTTCGGTGTTCATCAGCAATGTAGAATGGACTTTTGGGGGGATTTTCCAAAGTGACGATGCTTTTTATTTCATGAAATCGTGTATTTTGATTATTATTAGGTTTCAAAGAAGCATGTAGTGAGAAATTATCGTCGTCTTTTGGACATATTATTATAGCATATAGACATTTCTTGTTGAATAAATTCAATTACTTCTCACTTGGCGCGTCCCGGAAATGGAACCTAGGACTTTAGGGACTTTCTACTGTTGAATTCTTTTACCATTAGGCACCAAGTAGGGCAACAAAATAGTTTTGAAACGTCTACGCATAATGCGTCAATTTTTTTCATAGCTTACGTATGTTTAGTGTGCTCCATGTGCTTTTTGCCGTATCCCTAATAGTAATACACTTACAGTCTCATTTCCTTTAACACTATAAGAGTACTTACCTTCTCTGATTCAGGATGCCTGGTGATATGCACGACATGTCCACCGATCACAATGTGCACGCTCTTCGTGCAAACTACCGCGTTGTTCTCTTCACATGGACCGTTCGTTGCGTACACCTGGATTTAGATATTTATTACGAGGAATTTAGAGCCTGTTCGAAGGGTTTTCTATAAGCCCATGATTTTTGGTAGATATCTAAGGGTGTCTCTTTCCGTATATTATAAAAGGAAAGAGACGGCATGAATTGATTACAACAACATACGAGATAAACCGGATTGAAGAATTAATCGGAAATCTATGTAATATTCTACCTCGTGACTTGAATGTGCGATCAAATCACAACGCGAGGTCAAGATTAATTGAATATTTTAAACACAAACATGCGTCAAAATTAATTTAAGTGTATCTCCCTATTACATTGTTTGTACTAATTGAGAACCAAAGAACAATTGAGGTCTAATTCAAATTGGTAACTTCAACCGTCATTAAGCGACTGCCTAGGGCCTATACTGAATGGCTTTGACTTTGTGGAGGAGCAAGGACTCCTCATAGCTTTATGGCTTTGAATTCTTACCTCGTATTTCTGCGGCTCACTTTCATTCCTATATCTAGATGCGAGGTAGGTGCAGTTTCCTAAGTACGGCAGATCGTCTCCTTCAAACGTCTTGTACTTGGCCGGTGTTCCAGCTCCAGTACATATGCCTGTAGAAATAAGTCGATTAGCTACGTTTACGAATTAAATAACCCAAAAGATGCGTAAGGTTCATTGTCATCTAAAATTTGTGGAATACCAAAAAACCGTCAATAAAGAAGTCAACCGACTGCGTATAAAGCGGACTAAAAAGATGGAAAGAATTGGGTGAATTTTACAGAATCCATTTTTTTTTAAATAAGACTGTAGCATTACTTACAATCGAGACAGTCCATAGGAGAGACGCAGGTGTCTCCCTTCCTGAGGGTGCCCTCAGGGCAGTAACACCCGGGGACGCATTGTCCGTCCTCGACTGGACAAGGCACCTGGGCAACTCCAGGTGAAGTGCACATCGGCTCGCATCGCTTGCGGAAGCAGTCGTAGTGGACCAGAGGAGCTGGACATTCAGCAGCTGCAAGTTATTGGACATTCAAAAGACCTGCCCTATTAAGTAATACCACTTTTATAAGTTAAAACGATGTGCCTGGGCAGATGTATTTTATTTTGTAATCAATCGCACATTAAAAACATGGAAAACACTGGATGCAAGCCGCCCAAGACCGGTCCTATTGAAGATCCTTAAGGGAGACCTATGTCCAACAGTGGGCGTCTTGCGGTTGAGATGATGATAGCACATTTACGCCCGAAATATCATGATCCGCTATTAGTTGGCATTCAGTGCACAAATTTTATGAGTGGTGCACGAGTCTGCTGTTGTATTTTAAATCTAAACGTAAAGCAACAAGGTCTGTTTTTATTGGTATTTAAAATCGTTTTTATCTCGTTAGATGAATACATCGTTATATTTTACATAAAATTACTTAAAATATATCGGTCGGTGCTTCTCCAAAAAAAATTACATTGAAATGCACTAAATAGGGCATTTGAACTGTAGGCGAGGAATCTGATTAAAAATATACGACATACGGCAATTTAAAGACATCCTCCAAGATGAAACATCAAGGTTCTTATTTCCAGCGAGACACTCGGCAACCAGTTGTTCCACGAGCTCACATCGGCAATGTTCCTCAGTACGTTTGGTACCGTTGACCACCTGATCAGTGCATTCGCAGATCTTCTCCAGACATATGCTGCGCCATTTGTCCAACTTCAGAACTTCACCGCATTTCGATAGAGGCTCCTGGCTACGAGGGAATAAATACAAGTTAGAAATTGATGTTTTTGGACAAATCTAAAAGTTGTACAAAAGACGTTTAATTTGATGAGTTGTGGGACCAACTTTCTATATTTAATACTATATGGATCTTGAAAAAAATATTTTATTAATTATTACACTTGAGATTTGGCATCTAGGCTTTGTAAGTGTCGACAACATATTGGCATTCACCCAGATATTTATGCCATAGGCGGTAGTCATCAGGTGGACGGTCTGTCTGCTTTTCAGCGTCTAGTCTTCCCTATTCAGTACTCCTAGCTAGTCTACTATCAGGTACTGGTACTTACGTGATGACGTTACACATGTTCCAGATCCTGTCCTGCTTCCCTGCACAGTGGACTCGGAGTTGGCAGGCATCAGGCGGCATGCCGGGCTTGGCCCAGCTGCGCCCGAACTCTTCGATACTCCTGGCTAGTTTACCATCAGGTTTGCGTCGATCGTTCTGTGGCTGCCCGTCAAAAGCTCCGCAGAGACCATCTACACTGCCCATGTATTCTTTGTTTACCTGTTGGAGATTGCAATTTTATGTACATCTTCCTTTAGAAATTACAAAGACGCCTACTGAATTTCCTTTAGTTTGACGTTTACTTTGAAATTACTTCCCAAAATTTGACAGGTGTAAATCTATATAGACAATCAAAGCAAAGCCTAAACCGCAGGTCCTAGAAACTTGAAATTTGGAGGGGGTATAATACAGTGCCGTAACTAGCATTTTATGCGCCCGGTGCAAGCTTCTCTATCTGCGCCTAACTAATATGGATGACCCAAAACTTGGTCCGGGTCTGGTAAATTTTGCACCCCTCCAGGGATGACACCCTGTGCCTGGGCACCGCTGGCACCGCCTTAGTTACGGCACTGATATAATTTACCTTTTGTGATGTAGGAGTGTACTAAGACACGATTCTTCGAAAATATGTAGACTCTACTAGCTACTAGAAGCTCGAAGCTAGAAGCTCTACTACTAGAAGATCTTCCACCAGGCTAGTTCATCGTGTCTGGGGACCGCGGTCCAACTGTAGATGTTGGAATCTTGTATATATGCAAAATACCCAAGGAACTTTGTTAGTACGATGTAGAATCTTGTTGCGCCATCTATCCACGGATAGCGGAAGTTCCTTAAACACTATCTAGAGTATAAACTTTTTCTTACCTTTATCTTAACATCTCCATTACTATTAAACATAACAGTGAATTTATATTTCCTAGATTTTATGGAGATGCCGTTCCCGAGTCTGGCAACATCGAAGCTGTTCTTCTGGAAGCAAATCTTGTTAGTCTGCTCCACTGTGTACTCGTATTCATTATACTCTATCATCATGTTTGGTTTCACGATGATAAGCTGGTCGTCTTGTACTACTATTAGTTCGTTTCGGCAACTGTCGGCGGTGCATTTCTTGCGAACTGTGGATTTGGAGTTACGGTCAAATGAAGTAATTATGGAAAAAGTACGGATAAAAGAATTTTTGGGCCATCACTTTACTACTTATTCCATGTTATTTCATCAAGTTATCGGCCAATATTTCAGTATTTATCATTTTTACACATAATTTGATAGCTAAAGCTGGTAAGCAAACAAAGATTTAAAGGGAATGTCTCTTAGATGCAGCTGCGGGAACACTGGCAGATACTTTGTAACAGATCTTTAACTTGAGGGTGGTAGCCAGCTAGGTGGGTGGTTACTACAAAGTACCCTACCACCGACCTATAATTTCATTACGATGTTTTCCTTCGCGAGAGGAAACTCTTCAGTGATAATTTAAATAATGGTCCATACCCTGAAATTTAAAATGTTCAACACTACAAAGTCAAAGCCATGGATTCAGGTTAGGTTTTGGGCACTTATGAACGTCGGAACTATTGAGGTTACCACCAGTATACATTATTGTATTTAATTATTGTAGAAAAAGTATTTAAGTATACAGGGTGATTTTGTTATCACTGGCAATACTTGCAGGGGTGGAAGTACCCATCAATGTGAACAACTTTTATTATAGGGCTAACTCTGATATCGCGTAAAATAATATGGTTGCTTCATACATTTTGGTCGAGTAGGTATTGAACTTTTGTATGGAACAGCTGATAATTTTTTCATGATTTCACAGTTAGTCCCATAATAAAAGTTGTTCATTTTGATGAGTACTTCCACCCTTGCAAGTATTGCCAGTGATAACAAAATCACCCAGTATGTATATTTAGAAAAAAATAGTATATGTTGTATATCAGTTATCTGGTTTCCATAGTACAAGCTCTGCTTAGTTTGTGATCAGATGGCCGTGTGTGAGGAATGTCCCAGAATATTTATAAATGGTAGTTACCAATAACAGTCCAGGAGTTGAAGCGGTTCTCCCTGGCGAGCACATGGAAGCAGATGTCGTACTTGTACTCCACTCCGTCGAAGGTGTTGAACGTGCGTCCCGTCACGTTGCAGTACACCGGCCGCTCCGGAGGCGGGACGCAGTCGTATCTGTGTCGTGAGGTGGTTTATTTAGCGAGCGGTTTAATGCTTTGTGATACTATCTTCCTTCCCGCGATTTTACCCGCGTACTCGAAGGATCTGATTTATGGGCCAAGTTTTACCCGAATTTGGATAAACGGTGTAACCAGAGGTAAGTGGTAACAAACATGCACGCAAACTTTTGCATTATATTAGAAAGACTAGCTGTCCTGCGGTTTCGCCCGCGTTCCCGGTATAAAAAGTATCTTGTGTGTTAATTGAGAACATATTCTATTTGTGTTCTAAATTTCATACAAATCCGTACAATCATTACGGATCTAAGTGGTAACAGACATAGACACACACAAACGGCTGACAAGCAGGCAGGCGGTCCACCTGATGGTAAGTGGGTGGGTACCGTCGCCTATGACTATATTAGCAATACCAGGGGGATTACCAATGTGTTGCTAACCTTTATAAAGCCTAGAAGGCAACTGGCATGATAGTACCTATTTGTAGGATGTAGGATTGGTGAAACCTTTAGATATCGGATACTAAAACTGAAGTAAAACGAATAATACTCACTGAGGACACTGATTGATGCCAGCCGGCACTATCTCCTGGGTGAGGTTATACCCGGGGGGACAGGTGATGACAGGGCAGTCGACCGGAGCCGGGGTGACGCCGTCCCTCGGCGGCGGCGGTGGTAGCGGCGGGATGCACCTGAACTGCTGACATTCCTCCTTCTTCACCAGATTATTGCTCACAGTTGGCTTGTTCAGGGTGAACGCTTGATTGGATGCCGGGGCAGGTGGAACTGAAATGTTAGTTTTCTTTAACATAAAAGTTGTTATTAGATAAGTCGCTATAAGCCGGTGGGCGTAACGAACGGATGGATAAACAGTGACGATGCGTTTTGTAACATATAGTGCTTTTTTTTTTTAATCTTAGAAAACACCATGTCACCTACAACATGGTATGAAAAAAGGTACATAACTTTAATAACCTTAAGGCGATGATAGTTCAGTGGTAGTGACGTGACGACAGTCGTGGATTCAAATCCAACAATGAGCTTGGGCATTCGATGAAAGCAACCAGAACATGGAGTCCACCACCTCTCAAGTTGAAAATCTGCTTAACACCGACTGATGTGTTCAGCATTTGAAAGCCAGTTCCATCTAGGTTTTGTGTGCTTACCACCTTCGGCCTCATCATCACTTAAATAATATAAAACCTATATTAAAAATATACACTTACCATGTCCACCTTTCGAGAAACCACCCTTAGAGTATGCATATCTAGTCTTAGTGAAGCTACCTCCTCCGTAACCACCCTTAGCACTATGGTATCTCGCGTAAGAGTACCTGGCTCTTGGTGGGGGGAGGTCTGAGGTCGAAGAGTGGGAGTACCTCGATGGTGAAGATGAAGTGTAGCTTATAATGTAGCGTGGAGGGCATTGAACTACTGGACACACAACAGCTGGAACAGAAATGGAATATTATCTTCTAGAATTGTTGAAAAGTGTGATTTTATTTTATCCAAATCCAAACTTGGGAAATTTTGTCAGTTTGTTCCCCAAATGGGAAATTGTATCCCGTATTTTTATGATGCCGATTGAAAGGGACAATTACAAGGATTAATTCCTTCTAAGTAAAAAACTCTGATTCTAATCGAATGCCAGTGCAACTTGATCTGTGCAGCAAAGCTTTAAAGTGCTATTAAGCTTTTGTGAAGTACCTCTGTGCTTTGCTGAAGGTCTAGACAACGATGACGACCTATGTAGTATATGTATACGTGGTTGAAATCTTGATAGAGCTGCGCGCAGAATGTATACTCCTGCGCATCCATTAGTGTTAATAATTTAAACATATCACACAATTTCAAATAATTTTGACAAAGAGTGAACTCGGAACATTTCGCGCTAGAACGATAGATTTAATATATAAGATGGAGAAAACGGTCGAGCATTAAATGAAACCAGAGTTTTATCACGTTGTATTTAAAGCGTATACAAATAATCATTGAAATCCATCGAGTAGTTTAGCCACAGTAATTAATTTTCGTTTTATAAATTTTACTCATGACTTAAATGCCTAGCAAATTCACTAGGCTTAAGTTAAGTAGGTTGGATAATGCCCCGAGAAAACCATATGATCCTCGCACACTGCCTTCATTTATCTGTCTAACACGTTATGTGAGACGATGAAAGCGTATCGCCCGCGCCGCACTTCTTACAGGTTAGTTACGATGTAACTATAAATGGTGTTTATTTTGTTTACGTTTTGAAGGTATTTACTTTCTTTGAAAATTTTGATTTTTATAATGTATTCTAAAATCATTTTTGACTGTGTTACAGTGCTTTAATGCACTTATAACGATTGTGTTTAATTTTAATGATCGACCGTCATATCCACCTTCTATAGTAAATAAATAAATATTCTGGGACATTATTCCTCACACACGGCCATCTGACCCCAAACTAAGCAGAGCTTGTAAATTGGAAGCCAGATAACTGATATACTACATATACTACTTTTCTTTTGTAAATACATACATATATAGATAATTACACCCAGACACAGGACAAACAGACATGTTCATGCACACAAATGTTTGTCCTGAGTGGGAATCGAACCCACGACCTGCGGCGTGATAGATAGGGTATCTTACCAACCACGCCAACCGGCCCGTCAACAATAGTATAACTAAGTTTCTACACAATTTTAGAATACTTACGTTTAGGAGTTGTAACTGGGGCTCCCACAGTTGCTGCTACAGTGGTCACTATAATAGATTCAGTAGTTGGAGTCGGGGTGGTGGAGCATCCAACTTCATCATCAGGACAGTCTTGTAAACCATCGCACCATTTCTCATTGGGCAAGCAAACTTTGCTGGTTGGACATATCTTGGTGCCTGCTGGACACACCTCGCAGAGGCATTCACAAGTGTCCGTTGAGGTTTTGGGGACTTGGTTCTGTGGATATGATGCAGTATTTTACAGTGCACAGGTAATTATGAACTGTTAGACTCTAACACACAGATTAGGTTAGCTGAGAAAAGATGATTCATATAAAATGCAATGGACGGTAAAGGTGGTGTCTAACATGGAGTACCTTCAGACTTTTTGGCCGATCTCTGAACCAGTAATAATGTTAAATTAATATCTTATACCCCTTTAGAGGCAGACCAAGAGAGAGAAAGGACCTGTTGCTTTCTAGGTTCCTCTTTTTTTTCCTCTCCTTAAATGCAGTTGTGTTTAGCGAAAGTTTCTCAACTTGAATGCCGAATCATAAGAATTTGTGAGGATAGAAATAATAAATTAGTTATTTCTGGCATTGCATAATAAGAGAATTTAACATACCGATGCACATTTGCATTCCTTGACGGGGTTGCAGTCGGTCACGCCGCCCAGTTTGCACACGCACTCGTCGCAGTTGGACCCACGGAATGTTGAGCCGACGGGGTATCTGAGACAAAGGTACAAGAATTTCAAAATGATCATCAGAAGGATGAATGACGCCTAGTTGATGATTACCGATATTATATAGGTTAGCTTTCGCCTCGCGGTTTTACCAGCTTAATTTTCAGAAACGCTGATATAGGTACGTAAAATATACCAATTTTTGTGAAATTATCTTTGAAAATAACGGAATATATAACATTCATCTCTTTTGTTGCCCTTTTAAGAAAGATTGTCTGAAAACACCGAATCACGTCATTCTTAATATCTTACGAAAAGACCATGGATTTATCTTCAAGAATAGTATTTATTTATTTTACTCTTATTTACGCAGGGCCGCGCCGCCCCTATGTGCGAAGTGTGCGGCGCACACAGGCGCCAAGACAGTAGGGGCGCCGCCATCGAAATTATTTTTGTTACACTTACACAACAACATATTCTTTGTAGTGGAGTATCAATAAGTAGGTACAATAGGCGCAACATATGCCTTGTAAATAACAGAACATATATTGCGCTTATTGTAAAAGTCTCCCAAGATAATATGCACGTTTATGGTTTAATTTTACGCTTTGGGTTTTAGCTCACATTAGTTACGAGCTCAGCGTTAAAATCAAAAGAACCGCCGCGCGCCGTGAGTTTGTTTGAATGAGTTTATGAACGCAACCCGATGCGATGCGTGCGACGCTAGCGGGGTGGGGTCACAGGGATTCCCCGACTTTAAGGAACGAGAGAGCCAAAACAATCATTCAATCGAAAAAATAATTAAAAAAAAAACAAATAATAAAAATAATAAGTTGAAACATGAAGATTCGTGAAAAAAAGAGGCGTTTCATAGGTTTCGCACACAGGCGCTGTGCGAGGTCGGCGCGGGCCTGTATTTACGGTACGTTATTTAACTTATACTAGAAAGATGTTTATAGTCTACTATTAATGGTGGACTCAAATATGTAGCGGGAGACAAGCGTCTCTTCCACATCTCAAGATTTACATGAGTTCAAATTTTTTCTATTTTAGGTAGCAGAAAAAAAAGCCGGTCAAGTGCGAGTCGAACTCGTGCACCGAGTGTTCCGTACAACCTTGTAGGTATGTAAATAGTTCGTCCATCACGGGAATCGTAACGAAAAGATAAACTAGATTAAGAGACAAACTCAACTTTGGTAAACTATTGCCCCCATACATCGACATAGGTCGCGGTCAGTTTACCAACTGCAAATAAGTTTATAATCGCAAAACAAAAATCAAGAACAAATTTACGTAACTATTTACTCCAGTTTGGGAATTGCCACTCTCATTTCTTTCTCTACGTCTATTTTTGACTATAATACTGCAACTGACACACGACGCGACGCACAGTTTTGATTCCCTTGCGAGTAGTTGCGAGTCTGAAAATATGCGGCATAAACGGCTGTATCTTTTGATTGCGTTGACTTAGAAATTTGATTTTTTTACAGCTCCAATAGATTGCAGACCTGAATATTTGATATAGATTTCAACTCGATACCTCCACGCGTTCCAGAGAAAATAGACTTGACAGACAGACAGACAGACGGACAACGATGTGATCATATAAGGATTCCTTTTTTTTTTGAGGTACGGATCCCTAAAAACATAATTTCTGAAGAGGGTAAAGAGAATGTAATTACGATATGTATGACTGGAAGCAGGGGCACTGGTCGCGCGGCACGCAGTTGTCCCCGTCGTAGTAGAGCGGCGAGGCGCAGGCGCACGAGGCCGCCGGCACTTGCGGGCATGACGCGCACTGTGCGCTGCGCCCGCGCTCCGGCGTCGTCATGGTCGTCGTCGTCGGGATCATTTCTGCTGGGGCTGGATACAATACGATTCGTTTTAATTGTAAAACCCCGCCAATTTGAACTACTTACAAAGTCAATCTCAGACTCGCCCAAAATAATGTTTGTTACGACAAATTTATATGTTCCGAATCTGTCTTTATAGATTGGAAATAGAATAAAAATAATAAGAATTACGAATTACTATGATTTCCATGTGAAAGCTTTATCGCATAAGCTACATAGCACAACTTTATAACAAACAAAAATAGCGATATCAGAGTTGGTCCCATAATAAAAGCTGTTCAGCATGGTTTATTCACACGCCATCTATTGGAGAGTGGCGGAAATACGTTCGCGAAGTATCTGTAGAATTGTGGATTTAACTCAAGTGTTCTCGAGTTATCTATAATTTTGTGGACGAACGACGGGAACAGTCTCAGTCTTCTTTTGGCTACAGAGCGATTTAAAAGTGAACTTCTGATAAACCTTGAGTGTGGACTACTGTGTGCCTGTTTTCGTGTACTTGTATCTTGATTTTTCTAAAAGTTTCTTTGTATATCCATTTTAATAAACAGCATGTTTTTGAATAAAATCGGTTAATTTACATATCCCGAAACCTAGCTCGTAACAATATTGATAAGTTAAGAATTTTTTATACGAATAGAATTAAACTTACGATACGGCTCGAAGCATCCAATCGGCTCGATCCTCATCTCAATATTATCCTTCCATGTCTTTGGCAGGACCTTCAGATATTGAGCGTGTATCGGTGGACTAAAACTGTGCATGACTTCGGAGTCCTTATCGAAATTTGCTGCATAAACTTTGTCGTTCTTCGTTTCATCGACTACTGGGTTAAACACTGTGAGGTCTGAAGTGTACATGATGTTGTATGACGTGACCCAGCCATTGGAGCCGCCTTTTGTCTTGATGCCAGTTATATTGCGTGGGGATGTGAAGTTGAACTGAAGAAGAAAATGGTAAGTAAGTGATGAAGCACATAGCCCAGAAGGGATCTCGTTCAAGTGTAGTTACCGTAAACCATCGGCAAGTGCTTGGCGAAAAATTTTCACTTAATGGTGGCCAGCTAGACGGGTACTACGAAGTGCCCTAATACCGTGCTATGGTTTCCTGACGATGTTTTCCATAACAGAAAGCTCAAGCTCATTGTAGGATTCAAATATTTGTTACAGCATTTATCATTGTTGAGCAATCATCGCCTTAAACATGAACCTTTTATTCGTACAGAAGACTTAGACGAAGCCGCAATAACTCAAAGTCGGGATTGGACCTAAATAGCAACGAGCCATAATTTAACGGACGCAATATTATTAAAGGAATGAATAATGAAAGAGATCTAACCATTATCCATTCGCCGGGTGTGCTGTACAAAGGCCTCCAACCTCTCTCTCCGTCCAATTTGAAGTACTTGCGGTCCTCGGGCTTGGAGCTCACTTCTATGTCATTGATGGGCAACTCTGCAGCCAGGCCCAATGCCTCCTTACATTGTTCTTCCAGCTAAAATAATACAGTTGCTGAGACAACGTAATTTTTGCTATGACTGAATCATTTAATTAAAATCTTAAATTAGCCAAGAATTAAGTTGATTCATAACTATTATATTGAAAAAGTTGACCTCTCTAAACTCAAAAGTGGGCTGACGTGGGCTGGCTTGACCCCGGAATGTCAAAGACGACGAGAGCTTGAAAATCTAGAAGATTATGGGTTTTATTTTTCTAAAAAATAATAACGATGAATTCTCACTTTTTTGGACACAATGTTAATATGCTTATAATAGAATCTACGGAAATACCGACTACAGTCCAATTTCCCCCAAAATTTCAACAAACTACCAAATGGGTACACACCGATTTATTTCTATCAATATCGACATGTGCGTGGTAAGGAATGTAATTTCATACCTAATTGCAGCAATCCTGCAGATCGACTGTGAAAGATTTAGATTTGAAGACGAAACGGTCTTCGTAGTAGAATAATGTGTCGATCATTGTTATTTCTTTCCCGCACACCCGATCAGAAATACATCAGTTACCAAGCGGTCAATATATTCTACCTGTTGTCAAAAATCAGACTTTCCACATAACTTACTTGAGAGACAGTAGTGACAGTAGTAGAAGTCGGTTCGTGACATCCGATTAGGTCGAACCTGACAGCTATACCCTCGTGCCAAGTGAGGGGTCTTACGCGCACCACTTTGGCATCTATAGGGGGCTCAATCATCTGTTTCAGTGGAGTATTATTGTCTACTGGGCCACGGAACACCTAGTAAATAAAAATAACATACACGTTTAATATAGAACCTCATCCTTTTTTAATATTTTTTAATAAAGTATTTTACTATTGTTAGTGGGAAACATAAACCTTCTCCGCAATCACGTTATGGTGAGTGATCATGGGCCCGAAAGTAATAAAAACAAAATCTAGAAGGAAACTGGTTCTCAAGAGCAGCTGCCGGTAAATAACGGTGGGTTCTTAGAGAGATTTACGGCGGTACTAAAATTTACTCTTCTACCGTGCTATCATTTCTTTACGATATTTTCACCGAAAATTCAACCTTATCATAACAGTATAAAGGATAAAGATTCATTTAGCTTCAATTATATATACCTTTGGATTTCCATCAGGCCCATTAACGGTAGAGAATGTGTATGCGTCGTCACCGTACATGAGCTCATAGCTGGTGACGTATTGTTGAAAGAGCGGGCTTCCCTGCATCACCACGCCGTATATCGGCTCTTTACGAGGAAGTACCACCTGGATGTACTGGTTTGAATCCATGTGATCAGGGCTCCAGCTGCCAGCTGTAGCAATGTTTTGGATAAAATTTTGATGGAATTAATATATAAAGTATCTGATACACTATATAATATATTACTTTATCAGCTATCAAATTACAAAAAAGTCAAAGGACTTCGCTGGGAAGGTTTCCCATAACCTTGTACTTAGTATAATTATACTTAGTATTTTATAATCGTTAATTATAGTAATGTAAATTAAAATAATAGTATAATATAAATCTTAATAATGTAACCTTTGCCCGCGGCTGTGTTTGTGTGGTAGTTTTTACGAAAATGATCTGTCTCTTTAGTCACATTAATGATAGAATAAATAAAAAATCCATGTTGTAGTTTTCGACTTATAAGCACACTAACGGACAGACAAACAGAGATGTTGCGTTTTATTATAAAGATAAGGATATAATATTACCAGTACTACTATCCGGTCTACCGTTGAGTATAGCATACTGCGGCGCAAACATCGAGTTCAAAACTGAGCTCGCACTGAAGGCAGATGCGGGTTGTCGCTCTTCTTCCCAAAGGAGATTTTTGTAGCTGTGGTCAAGAAAGTTTTTCTTATTATTGGCTTGGCTGACCACAATGTCAACAATACGTGATGATGTGGCCGAAGGTGGTAAGCTAACAAAGCTTAGAAAAGAAGTGTCTATGAAGCTAAACTTTCGGAACGACAATATTTCAACTTCAGGGTGGTAGCCAGCAAAGTAGGTACTACAAAGCACGAAAGCCAATACTCATTGAAGGCTTCGAAACCACGACCTTCGTTAAAGCATTTGACGGACCACTGATCTATCATCATGTGAATAAACACAAAAGCGTTCCTCTTCATCTGTAAAGAACTTTCGAGAAAATCGATTGTTGTCAAGCAGGCAAGCGGTCCACTTGTTATTAAGTGGCTACCGGCACCTATGAACATTAGCAATATATGGGCGATTTCCAATGCGTTGCCTTTATAAAACCTAGAAGAGTATTAAGTGCTACTGCCGGAATACACTGGCAGGTGCTTGAAGACTGATTTTCTATTTTTAAGCACTGTGCAAAACCGTAACAATAGTCATTATACTTGGAGATGAGGAATATCTTGCACAAACATACCTGGTAGGCGAACATTCCGGGGGCGGCGAAGCAGTACTGACAATTAAGATGGGCGTAGTAGTTGTCATCACAACTGTGCTACTAGAGTCAGGTACTTGACATCCAATAAGTTCCAATCTCACTGCTATATTCTGATGCCAGGTCAGAGGCCTGACGCGAATGAATTTTGCTTCAATCGGTGGCTCTATCATTTGCGTCTTGATTTCTAGACGGTTGTTTGGACCGGTGAATACCTGTGTCATATTCTCTTGAAATTAGTATGGGAATTTGAAAGATTGTTAGGTGTTCTTGACGAATATCTTTTGGATAATCCTACTAATATAAGTTTGCGTGTTTGTATATATGGATGTTTGTTTATGACCACCAGGTGGAAACTAATCATACTAATATTACAAATAAGTTTGTTATCACTTGGTTTTGTAACGATCGAATGGATTTGGGTAAATCTTGACATAATATACTCTGGTATATAGGATACTTTTTACTTCATAAACGCGGGGAAATCACGGGGGAGGAGCAAGTTAATAATATTACTTGCTTACTGCGGTTTAACATGCGTTCCCATGGGATCTTTTTTTTTTCGGAATAAAAAGTATCGTATATTTTATTACAAGATATGATCTATATCTGTATCAAAATTTCATTGAAATCTGTAAATTATTGTCTATCAATTTATTTCCTTACCTTCGCTTGCCCATCAGGTCCAAGAACAGGGTTAAACACTGTGCCGTCGTCCCCGTACATGAGCTCGTAACTCGTGACGAATTGATCGGATATCTGACTACCCGCCATTTTGACTCCGTAAATTCGTTCGGGACGATGCAGCTTAATCTGAACGTATTGGTTTGTATCTAAGTTCTCGGGAATCCAACTGTCGGCTGTGGGATGTATCATTTATATGATTTGAGTTTTACTGCTTGTAAAATACAGTTGATTTTACTGTGTTACTTTTAATCAGTTTGATTGAGGTACTGTCAGCAACATAAGTATGTAGTTGAACAGGTCTAAACAAGTAGCCTGCCTTTCTGTATTATGGATAGTGTCCGCGCCTGGCAACACTGACACAGCGCTGACAACCGCCGCGCGTCGCTTCACCAGAGCTGCCAAACACACAACGCATAAGAAAGCCTTGCGCGCCACAAATACTACTCTTCTCAACGATACGACGCTACGCGAGGCGTCCCCGCTCTCGCAATCAAATCCAAATGTCTGTACCTTTTTTACAATAAATTTTAACACAGTGAGTTTGGACGACTATTACTTCAATCCCAAACAAGTGGCGACCGTGAAAAAGCAATACGAATGGCCAAAACAGTGGCCCGCATTTTTGCATGAAGAAACTACCTACAATCTTCGGTCAATCTACATCAAACAATGCAGATCGCTTCCAAGTAGCTACTGCCTATGAAGAATCTCAATAAACAATAACGTGCGTGAGTTGGAAAGCAAACTGTGAGGAAAAAGAACTACGGTCTGGCCGGCCTATCTATACCCTATATTCTTCTATTCGGCGGATCCTATACCCAAGCTAAGTTCTCTATATTTCCTCTATCTATTCACTGTAGCCTACTATAACTTGTGCAATTCACAGCTACGACGACTCCACAAAAGCTTTTCAATTCCGTGCAACCGTGTGATGTAAATTATTGCACCTAAAAACTATACTACATGCACGCCATTTTGTGATGCCATACAATTTCCCTCGCAAATGTTTGTGCTATTTTTACTTTTCATTTTTTGCACTATAAAATAGGGTTTTATCACCTGCATATTAACCATAACTATCACAGTTCAATAACAAGTGCAGCTTTTCTCCTCGTTTGCGCCCTCCCCGAATGTTAGGCTTGTGCATTATTGTTTTTGCATGATAAAAACCCCGCTTCGGGCCGACTATTTCAGCGCAAGAGGTGCCCGTGCCCATCTTTGTGGCCAGAAAGCCCATCATCACGCGTCGTGCTCGTCCATCTCAACGCGCTCGCGTTCTCCGGGCCTCTGCCCACACCCTGCACCCGTGCGCGCTATCTCCTGGCTTCGCTGACGCTGAAGGAGTGCTGGTAAATACCGATAGACAGAAATACGAGGAGGAACGTAAGAATTTTCCATTTTACATATTCATTTGACTCAGTATTGCTACAATTAGGTATTGACCCTATTGTTTCATTTATTATTAAAAATGTCTGACATTAAAACCTTAATAACTAAGCGTAGTAGTGTCAGAGGTCGCTTAACTAAATTCAAAAACTATCTAGAACTAATTGAAGCAATACCTACCTTGAGTGAGTCACAAGTAAATGAACTTCAGTTAAAGTCACAAAAATTCAAAGAATTATCTAATGGTTATGATTTGCTGCAGGATCAGATTGATGAACTTTGTGATACTATTGCTATTGAGATTGATGAGAGGGACATTACTGAGTCACAATTTATGTCACTATTAGCCAAAGCTGAAACAATATTAAAACAATACTCCAATACTACCAGTGATAACCAATTTCTATCTCCCCGGGATGACCATCATCAATCTCATGAGGCAAATTTCAAGCTACCTACAATTCAAATAGCTAAGTTTGATGGTACTTATGCCCATTGGCTTGAATTCCGTGATACATTTAAGTCACTTATTCATAATCATCCCCGCTTACAATCTATACATAAATTTCATTATTTGAGCTCATACCTTACCGGTGATGCTGCTAAGATTCTGACCAATTTTGAGGTTTCATCCAACACCTATCAGGAAGCTTGGGACCTGCTATGCACAAGATACGATAACAAAAAATACCTAATAAATAACCATTTAAATTCTCTTTTCAATATTGAGTCTATTCACCGTGAATCTGAAAAATCATTGAGGGCTTTAGTTGATCTTGTCAACAAAGATCTCAGAGCGCTGTCTAGTCTGGGTGAACCTACTGACCAATGGGATACACTGATTATTCATATGATTTGTATGAAGCTTGACAATGTTACTAAACGTGCTTGGGAGGAGCATCGAACCACTTTAAGTGATTCAATTAAACTTAGTCAGTTAACCAAATTTTTACATAACCGAGCTAGTATTTTGGAGGCATGCAATAAAAAGCAAACCATTACAACTCATACAAATAAAGTTGAGCGATACTCATTAGCATGTACAAATAATTCTCCAACTCAAAATAACAATTTAAATGCTAATAATCGGGCAAGATGGGTATGCAATCATTGTTCTAAAGATCATAGTATCTATACTTGTCCAACATTTTTAGCCATGACACCAGAGCAACGAAGGTCTGAAGTGAGCAGATTGAAACTATGTCCTAATTGTCTAAGAAAGGGGCACAACTCCAAGGACTGTCGCTGCGGCCCATGTCGTGAATGTCGTAAGCGACACAACTCCCTACTTCACATACCTTCACAGTCTGCAACAAATGTCTCCGAGCAGCCTGCCCTTCTGGTTACTGCCAATTCTTCTACGGTAGATGTCACTGTCAATATTTCTTCGCAGCCTGCCAATCAAGTTCTGCTGTCTACGGCTATAATTAAGGTATCAAATCCTATCAATAATACACAAGCAAAGGTTCGTTGTCTATTAGACTCTGGAAGTCAAGCCACCTTTATAACCAAATCTTTAATGGACAAACTAGGTCTAGAATCTATTCCCACCAAGGCAGTTAATGTCATGGGCTTGGCCAATATTCCATGTGGCTACATTTCTGAACGGAGTACAGTCCGTCTAGATTCCCTACACACAGACTTTAATGTAACACTTGCTTGCTCTGTGTTACCTAAGCTAACAGGTAATCTACCTAAATCTTCTATCAATATGAATTATTTCAATCTCCCGCCAAAAATTGAATTGGCCGATCCTTATTTCAACATTTCAAGTCCTATTGATTTGTTAATTGGTGCAGATTTATTCTGGCAAATTATTGGTAGAGAACAAAAATCTCTAGGCGATAATCTACCATTTTTGAGAAGCTCTCAGTTAGGCTGGATAATCTCTGGTCCTATATTTTTTAACTGTGAACCTAAAACTATACAATGCAATTTCTCAAAAAATGACTATATCGATAAACAACTATCTAGATTTTGGGAGCTAGAAGAGTTACCCAAAAGGCTGCTACTAAGCGACAGCGAGAAGATGTGTGAACTACACTTTCAAACATACACTACCCGCCAAGAAAACGGACGGTTTTGTGTTAAGCTACCGCTTAAAGAGTCACCCACTACTCTCGGTGATTCCTATCTACTTGCAAAACGAAGATTTCTATCGCTAGAAAGGAAATTTAGGAAAAACCCATTACTCAAACAAGCCTATTATGATTTCATAACAGAATACCAAACGCTGAATCACTGCACTAAGCTACAGCAACATCCGGCCGCAGCGACGAGCGGCGGCGGGCGCGCGTACTACCTGTGCCACCACGCCGTGCTGCGCGACCACAGCGAGTCTACCAAGTTGCGCGTGGTGTTCGACGGCTCCGCTGCTACTACAACAGGAGTGTCAGTGAACGATTTACAATTGATAGGCCCAAAGGTACAAGATTCACTATTATCAATACTGCTACGATTTCGCCTTCACAAGTATGTATTGGCCGGCGATATTGACAAGTTCTTCCGCCAAGTCCTTATCCATGAAGATGATAGAGACCTACAGCTAATTCTTTGGCGTGAAGACGAGAATCAACCTATCGAAACACTGAGACTCAATACTATAACCTATGGATTTGCTAGTGCCAGTTATTTGAGTACTAAATGTCTATGGACACTAGGCGAAAATTGTACTGATCCCAAAGTGAAAGAGATTATACAAAGAGACTTTTATTGCGATGATCTATTGACAGGAGCCGACACTAAGGCAGATCTACTCCATATCCTGAATTCAGTCACTACAACACTAAAATCGGGCTGCTTCAATCTGCGAAAGTTCAGGTCAAATACTCCTGACATCTTTCCTATATCAATGGTTAACCTGCAAGATAAATTATGCTTGAGCGACGCATCTAGCGCTCTCGGCTTGGGTTGGAATCCACAATCTGATGATCTACAATATACTATAGAACCTCCAAGCTCTGAACCCACAAACAAAATAACGAAAAGAACAATATTATCATCAACCTTCAGTATTTTCGATCCCCTCGGCTTGCTATCGCCATGCACCGTCCAGCCGAAGATACTCATGCAACAGCTGTGGCGGCGAGGCTTAGACTGGGACGAGCCGGTTCCTCAAGACCTACATAAAGAATGGCAGAAAATCAGTTCTAGCCTTCCATCTCTATCCGAACTGAAAATACAAAGAAGAGTTTTATGTGAAAATCCAGAAGGTATACAATTACATTCATTCTGTGACGCATCCATGCTTGCCTATGGCGCATGTATTTATCTACGATCTACTGATAACGAAGGCAATATAGCAGTCAATCTACTCTGTGCTAAATCAAGAGTGGCACCTACAAAACCACCTCTCACCATACCGAAGTTGGAGTTACTCGGCGCTCTACTCGCTGCCAATCTCACAAAGACTGTCTTGGAGTCCCTGCGCTGCCCTATAAATTCCTGTGTCCACTGGTGTGATTCCAGCGTGGTACTCGCATGGCTAAACAGCAGTCCCAGTAAGCTGAAGAGTTTTGTAGCCAATAAAGTAGTAGAAATCTGCGAAAACACAAATGTTTCATCTTGGTGCCATGTACCTACCGCTTCCAACCCTGCAGACTTGATCTCACGCGGCATCCCAGCAGAAAAGCTGCGCAACCTCACGGTGTGGTGGTCCGGTCCTTCCTTCCTCGAGATGGATGAATCCAAGTGGCCAGCACCTGCAACTAAATCAAAAATCAAGAACGACTTACCTGAAATGAAAGTCCTATTCACGAAGAACGTAGACGACGATTCTATAGTACAATTTGAAAACTATTCTCAATTTAACAAATTAAGGCGAATATTTGCCTATGTAATAAGGTTCAGGTACAACCTAAAAAACAAAAATGCTAAGTTATTAGGGCCTCTATCTGTTGATGAAATTAACAAATCATTTTCTTTCCTAGCAAAACAAGCTCAAATACAATCATTCGCGAAGGAATATAATTTACTAAGCAAAGGTAAATCAATTGGACAAAAGGGCAATATCTCATCACTCAATCCTTTCCTCGATGAAGATGGAGTCATGAGAGTAGGTGGCAGACTAGACCGCTCTACTTATAGCTACAACAAAAAGCATCCTGTCATCTTAGATTCAGCTCATCACATTACCAAATTGATTTTTCATCATGAGCACCTACGTCAATTGCATGCAGGTCCCCAGCATCTTTTATATTCAATTCGTCAAGCTATCTGGCCAATTTGTGGTAGACGGCTTGCTCGTAGTACTGTCCGCGCTTGCACAGTTTGCCGGCGGCATAAGGGCCAAACACTGACGCCTATAATGGGCAATTTACCCCCTGAACGCATAACGCCTGCCCTTCCATTTCAGTCCATAGGGATGGATTTTGCAGGTCCCTTCAATATTATCAATAAAAAGGGCCGCGGAGCCCGCGTATCTAAATGTTATTTATGCCTTTTTATCTGCTTCAGGTACAAATGTGTACACCTCGAAGCTGTAAGCGATCTTTCAAAGGACGCTTTTATACTATGTCTACGCCGTTTCATTTCTCGAAGGGGGAAACCACTTGAAATTTTCTCCGACAATGGACGGAACTTCGTAGCCGCTTCTAAGGAAGTTGGCCAATTTATCAATAGTAACTCAAAACAGATAACTGAACTTGCAGCAAATATGCAAATCAATTTTTACTTTCAACCACCATACGCTCCTCATTTTTCTGGTTTGTCGGAGGCCGGCATAAAATCAGCTAAGCATTCTATCAAACGAGTACTAGGCAATTCTAATCTAACATTCGAGGAGCTATCCACGCTGTTTGCACAGGTTGAGGCTATAATGAATAGTCGACCCCTGTCCCCACTATCTTCCTCTCCTACAGACTATCTTCCTCTATCACCGGGACATTTTCTGGTCGGCCGGCCGTTGACTTCGCTGCCATCACCCACAATAGACGACTCACGCACCTGCCGATCACGCTATGAGGCAATTGAAAAAATGCGCCAAGTGTTTTGGAAGCGCTGGCAGCACGAATACATCTCAGAAATGCAACAGCGCACCAAGTGGCGCGACAATCATACAAAACTGTCCATCGGAGATCTGGTCCTCATCCAAGAGGACAACTCGCCACCACTAAACTGGCGCCTTGGACGTATCTACAAGCTATACCCTGGCGACGACGGCGTTCCACGTGTCGCTGACATCACCACAACCAGAGGAACTATTCGTCGAGCACTGACCCGGCTATGCCCCCTACTCGACTAAACCGGGCCCCGAGTATGTCCGCGCCTGGCAACACTGACACAGCGCTGACAACCGCCGCGCGTCGCTTCACCAGAGCTGCCAAACACACAACGCATAAGAAAGCCTTGCGCGCCACAAATACTACTCTTCTCAACGATACGACGCTACGCGAGGCGTCCCCGCTCTCGCAATCAAATCCAAATGTCTGTACCTTTTTTACAATAAATTTTAACACAGTGAGTTTGGACGACTATTACTTCAATCCCAAACAAGAGTTTTCGTGTATAGGTGTTTTGTAGATTTGTATCTCCTCAGCTACAGACGTTGCTGACCGTACCCTTAATAAACTACCTGGTTGAGTACTACTAATAGACATTCTAATTTAGTGATTACGTATTATAAAACGTCAATCAAAGTTTGATTGAAGTATTAAGCAGAGATTAAAATTAATAAATTTGGAACCTGGCCCTATTACTTAAAAGTTTATTTTCGATTAACACAATCTTCTCTTGAGACTTGACTCTTGTTCTATAATATGGCGCTAAGAATCATTTTAATAATTTCATTTTTTGTAGCAAGACCTTATACATAAAATCATTGAATAGTTTTTTTTTGTAAACAATCAAAAACGCAAAAGAAGATTATGGCTGGGAATGATTAAAAACTAGACCCCTGATTTCATAAAAAAATACTCAATCTTTATTTTGTTTAAATCAAAATAAATTAATTCCTTACCATTTTCCATTTGTGTAATATTGTTGATTTGAAGGACGACATCGTGTGGTGCGAAGTGATCACCAGCGAACGAGCTGGCGGAGAACGATGACTCAGGTAGAGGCTGGTCACCCAGTAACTCGATATACCTATCAAGACGACTCCATTAATTTAGGGCAATATGTTCCTGAAGGTGGTAAGCAAACAAAGCCAAAAATGGAACTGGTTCTCAATAGGGAAACATTCTCCCACTAGAGGCGCTACTGTTGCAATTGGTTACAATGACATGACGAAACTTATATCACATAATTTGCAGGTAGTAGAACTCTTAGTGCAGAGTTCACCCGGGGAAGTACTACCACCATATCTAATTCCGCCGTGAAATAGTAATGCACTTGTTTTACTGTGTTTCGGTTCAAGGGTATGGGAGCCGGTGAAATTACAGGCACAGGCGACTTAACAACTTCATGTCGGTTGGCAACGCGTGAGTGACACCCCTGGCAGGGAAAATATAATATTGTAATTTCTTTGCCCGTGGTGTTATGAGCGTCTATAGGCTACGGTAACTACTTACCATCAGGTGGGCCGTAAGCTTGTTTGCCACCTAAGTAGTATATAAAAAAAAAACATAAATCGTGGCACGCCATTGGACACATTTCCGTCGTTTCAGTGGCGGCATCTACGGTTACCTATACGTAAGCAACCCTATTACATCTGCCAGAACTTACCGGCACCGAGAGGTCGTCGGTGATTTTCAACTTACCTTGAAGGTTCGCATTCAGGTGGTATAATAACTGTGGTCGATTTAAATATTGGTACAGCTGGCGTTTTCTGTGTAGATGGCGTAGTCAGCATAATTGGCGTCGTTGGGGTAGTTGGCGTCGTCGGGGTACTTGGCATCGTTGGGGTAGTTGGCGTCGTTGGGGTAGTTGGCGTCGTTGGGGTAGTTGGCATCGTTGGGGTAGTTGGCGTCGTTGGGGTAGTTGGCGTCGTTTGGGTACTTGGCGTCGTTGGGGTAGTTGGCCTTGGCGACATGATGTGAGACATATGGGTAGATCCTTCAGGAGGAACGATGATAGAGACGCAATCAGTAGAGTCGCAGTGCAACGCGTTGTCGAGACACTGGCATTTTATACATCCATCTATTACAACGCCGCCGGGCTGTGGGCAATCAATGTTGTTTTGTCGATTTTTAAACTATTCAAAATTATGGTGGCTGCCACAGCGATCGATTTTAATACATTAGACACCTGTCAATTCATTTAGAAGTGAAAAGTTATTGTATGTTGTGTACATATAATTGATATGAAAATTTTCTGTTCAAAATATTATCAAAACTGTAAAAACATATTGTTGTTAGAGCGCAAACTTTGGCCCAAGTGTAAAATAGAATGTTTTACTATACAATGGACAGACAGATAGAAGTAAAAAGCTAGAGAAACTGCACGCTTTATTAATACAATCGGGAAAAACATGTCCGAATATGAATGTAAAAAGTGGAAGTGAAATCAAAAAAGCGGAAAATCCGGATTGTCTCCATAGTGCGTTGCAATGTATTTTTTATATCAGAAACCTTCGCAGGCGCACAAAAACTCACCAATATTTCACTAACAAACAGACTAACATTGATTTTATATATGTAGATAAATAGGACCCACAAATCATAAAACAACGTACCTTTACAACATTCCCGTCCGAGTAGCAGGTGCAGTCTTTCAGAGGAACGCAAGTCTTATTATCTCGCCAGTAAGATCCATAATCGCAATTTATGTTGGCCACAGATTCATCCACGCAGCCTTCTACGCATTTCTGTCAACAAATTAACATTTCAGGATGTAAAATAGCGCCTATGCAGGTATACTGTGGCTTAACCACGCCACGAGGAGTTAGGCAATGTTTGAAAAAAGTGTCTACTTAAATATCTTACTTATATATATATAATATTACTAGCTGTTCCCCGCGGTTTCACCCGCATTCCCGGGATAAAAAGTAGCATAACCTTCCTCGAGAATTGGGCTATCAAATGCAAAAATATATTTTCAAATCAGACTGGTAGTTCCAGCGATTAGCGCCTTCAAACAAACAAAAAAACTTTATTATATTAGTATAAATAGGCGCAAAAGTTTGTGAGGCTGGATGGATGGATGTTTGTTACACTTTCACGCAATAACTACTTAACGGATTCGGATGAAATTTTGGCATATAGATAGAATATATTCTGGATTAACGTAGAGGATACTTTTAATCCTGGGAAAACATAAGGTACCTCGGAAACCTCAGGGCAGAAGCTGGTGGTAGTATAAAAAAAAAGTAATATACCTCTCCAACATCACACTTCCCTTGAGCCCTCACTGCTCTACTGAAGTAATCGCACATCTTATTGCACGGGTACGCGCAGTCCTTGTACACTTGTCCTGGTGGACAGGGACTCGTCGTGAGCGTAGTGGGTTCAGTCGTTGTTGTTGTTGTTGTGGTAGGTGTTGGTGATGACGACGATGATGGTGGGTCTGTGGAGATAAGCTGCTTGTGAGTACGACTTGGAAAAAATAATGCTGTACTCAGAATAATTAACTATAGCTCTCTCTTTTTCTATAGATATTAAGTAAACAAAGACAGAGATATTTTGAGGAATACCAGAATTATTGATCAATATCGGATTTTATGGATTTTTGGATTTACATGGTAAATTGCCACTCGAGTTTTTGCGATATTTTTAATAAGACGCTATAAGATTTTAAACAGAGAGTGATAAAAATCTGTTTAAAATATCTTGATAAAACATAATTTACTTGTCATCGGTGGCGGTAGTGATGTGCCCCCACACTCCGGTCTGACAGCAATGACAGCGGCGGGCCAGTCGCAAACCATAGATTCCGGGTTGTACATAGTCCCGGGGCCGCAGTCTTTAAGCTCTGGGCCGGAGGGGGAACACTCGTAGAACTTGGTGCAATCCGTCGGGTGTTCGTATGGGTGCGTGGAATTAACACATGGTTCTGAGAATTATAATCATAATATTAATACGTGAAGCAAAAACTTAATACACCTTTTTACGAAAATTACATTAAATTTATAGTGATTAGTTAGTTGAGTTAGTAACCAAATTTCGAATCGATAGGACATATTATGAAAGGTAGTCAGATACCCTTATCAACTATTAAAGAGCTGATGATCTTGAAAAGGCTGATTAGGTCATGGTTACCTTACCATATACTTTCAATTTCATTGAAGTAACACGGTACCAAATTTCGAATCGATAGGACATATGGAAGGTAGTCAGATCCCCTCATCAACTATTCAAGAGCTGATGATCTTGAAAAGGCTGATTAGGTCATGGTTACCTTACCATATACTTTCAATTTCATTGAAGTAACACGGTACCAAATTTCGAATCGATAGGACATATGGAAGGTAGTCAGATCCCCTCATCAACTATTCAAGAGCTGATGATCTTCAAAAGGCTGATCAGGGCATGGTTACCTTACCATAATTATACTTTCAATATCATTGAAGTAACACGGTACCAAATTTCGAATCGATAGGACATATGGAAGGTAGTCAGATCCCGTCATCAACTATTAAAGAGCTGATGATCTTCAAACGGCTGATCAGGTCATGGTTACCTCATCGGACATAAGGAAGTTAGTCACATCCCCTCATCAACTAGAAAAGAGCTGATGATCTTCAAACGGCTGAACAGATTTTCATGAAACATGGCTAAGAACACTCGGGAGAAAATTATGTATGACAAAAACTAAACGAAAATCGGTTCATCCGTTTGGGAGCTGCGATACCACAGACAGATACACAGACAGACACGTTAAACTTATAACACCCTTCTTTTTGCGTCGGGGGTTAATAAATGTGAATGTTTGTGAGTATGGATTTCTGGATGTATGTTTGTTACTCTTTCACGCAAAAACTACTGAACGGATTTGACTGAAACTTAGCACATAGATAGGTCATACCCTGGAATAACATATAAAATACTTTTTATTCCTAGAAAAAGATCTTTCGGGAATGTAGGTAAAACCGCGGGCGGAATAATATCTAAATAGAAACCTACCTTCACATTCGCAGTACACTCGTATTTCAAAGTCAGGACACACGTTCTTGATCTCCCGACACACTAGCCCTCGCTCCAGGCTGCACTCGACGTCCAGACCGGTATCCTTTGGTGTCGTGTGATTGTTAACAGTGCGGCATTCTATATTTGTCATTTTATCTTGCTTGCACATCGGTTCGCCAATTTGCTATAACAATTTAAAAAACATAAATAACTTCGTCCATACTCACTAATTAACATAAACGCGAAAATTTGTGAGGACTGATGGATAGATAGATGGATGTTTGTTACTCTTTCACACAATATAGAATATATTCTGGATTAACATATAGGATACTTTTTATTCTGGGTAGACATAAGATCCCTTGAGAATGCAGGTGAAACCGCGGGGGAAAACTAGTAACAAATGATATTAAGTAATCAACTATGGTACGGTCAGCAACACAAGTAGCTGAACATACATACAAATTTGCAAAACATGTGTATACTAAAACTATCCATGATGTATAAATTGATAGTATACAATGTAGGTTCTTGAAGACATACATTTTTAAAACACCACTTTACTTTATTTTTCCATATTATGGATACTTATGGTGTACAAGTTCTTTGTAAATTTGTATCTGTTCAGCTACTTATGTTGCTGTACGATAGTGATCATGGAAACCTCTCTTTTGTAAAAAGAAAATCCTATTACCAGTTCATTAGGCTTCGGCAATGGCTCGTCATCGACAGATTCACCGAAGGGCCCGACGCCCGGCGGCTCCCTGCTGATCCACTTGGTCCAACCAGTCTTGCACTTGAGCGGCTCATCGTGAGGTTTCATAGTCGATGGCTCAGACGATCCAAGTAACGGCTGCAGAATAAATAAAAAAATACACAGATTAATTAAAATATGACTACATAGATACATAATTACGGCCCGGATCTTGTTAAATTATTTAATTTTGATATGTTTATAATATTAAAATGATTATAAACTAGTTTTACGGCCGCGGCTTCGCTCGCGCAGGCTTAATAAAATTATATATCTTTTCGATGAAGTTAAACCTATTTGAAGCGCCAAGTCAAGCCACATTAACCAGTGGATGTTCATTTAGTGGTTTCGAAGATTAATCTTCAAACAGCTATGTTATTCTGTACTAAAACTGACAGTGAATTCACGCAGCGACTATTCTCTGTCTCACTCGTGAACTCCTGATTACCGAGTTTCACGAGTGAGACAGAGAATTGTCGCTGCGTGAATTCACTGACAGTTTTAGTACAGAATAACATAGGAGATAAGAAAAAAAAACTACATTCCGTTACTCTTCCTACATCACGCACATTCCATTAAAAAATATATATACAGACACACTAGTTCTACATATATTTATTATATGTATAGACAAGTGTAATATTTGGCCATATGTCAAGTATGAATCAATAAAAATCAACATACATGTACTGTGTATTGTAAAATATCTCCATATTAATATCCTGCTAGCTGCTGATTTCAGCTGAACAAACTATGTATAATATATCTATACTAATATTATAAAGCTGAAGAGTTTGTTTGTTTGTTTGAACGCGTTAGTCTCAGGAACTACTGGTTCGATTTGAAAAATTCTTTCAGTGTTGGATAGCCCATTTATAGAGGAAGGCTATAGGCTACTTTTTATCCTGGGAAAACATAAGATCCCTCGGGAACGCGGGTGAAACCACGGGGCGGAAGCTTCATTAATATAAACTGCCAGATAGATTGAAGATAATCTACTTTTATCTCTTTCTGATCAATGCGAACAGTAAAGGTCCTTTGATAAACTTTCGGCGTCTACTTTTTCTTTCTTCTACAACTTGGACACTGTTCTATTAATTTCATGGACTTTTTGGGACAGTTTGAAAAATTACGACACTTGATATTTATTAGACAAAATGCCACAAATATAAAAAAAACCCGAAATTTTGAAAATAAAACAAAAACGCAATGTCACATTACAGGTTTCCACCAAAAAGCAAGACTAGCTTGAATGGCTACCACCCTCATGTTGGAAATCTGTCACCAAAATACCTACCAGTCTATTTCTGCAGCTGCATTTGAGAGCTAAATTCTTCTAGGGTTCATGTGCTTACCACCTTCGGCCATATCATCATTTACCATGGTGAGTTTAAGATCAAACAGAGCCCTATAAATATAAAAAAAGAAAATACAAATGACACTCACCGCTACAGTAGAACAGGGCTGTCCCTTACACACTCTCTGTTTCTTCGAGCAACGGCAAGTGTGGCAGGCGTCCTCCTCTAGCACTTCTCCCTCTAACACTTCCGTCCCGTCGGCGAGCGTCATGCAGACAGGCTTGCACTTGGCACGAGGGACGCACTCTTTGAACGTACTGTTGCTGTACACTTGGCCCTCCGGGCACGACTTTTTGGGTTTACAACCTGGAAAATTAACGGTAGTTTCTGCAGTTTGAAATCTGATTTCACAAAAATTTTAAGGTACAAAATTAAAACTGATTTAGAACAGAAATGAAGTGATTCTATCGCTACGCAACCAGGTCTAAAGTCACCCTTAGAATAAAAGTATCAAAATATATAAGCTCTTATTTCTAAAGTCAATAACTTTAAGAGAGAGATTTATAATTATTACATTATGCTCTGTCGAATAACCAATAAAAATATAATAAATAAGGAGAGCATACCTTCAACGCAAGTAGTGTCCTCGCAGTTGGTCTTCACTTCAGAGTAATAGAGGGTGTTGTCGCAAGTCTCCAGCGGACACGGAGACACGCACGAGTCGTAGTTGGAGCATTCCCCGTCGCATTGCATCGCTGTCGGAAACAACGGGGTATTTATGAAATGAAATGATTTTTTTTATATTCCTTACTCTAATTTCTTTTTTATTCCGATTTATATCCATCGGGAAGAGCGTGTCTCCCACGACACGGGGTGACCTAATGTGGGAGCGCAGCCAAAAATCTCAGTGTACTATTTTTTTTTTTTGGAATAAATGATTAAATAATTATTTAGATCGATAACTGATGAATAATAATCTCGTTGGGAGGTATAAGGTCGGTGTACTGACGGCACAGGTCCGGCGACCTCCAGGCGAGCAGCACGCCCCTCTCGGCGCAGGCGTGCGCGTAGGCGGCGAGCGCGGCGCACGCGCAGGCGCAGTCCCCGCCCGCGTCGCACGCGCACGCGTCGCGCACGCAGCGCGCCACCCACCGCGTCGCCGGCACCTCGCTGCCGCACAGCGTGAACGGGTACCGCTTCATGGCGTCGCACGTCGACACCGCCCATTCTTTGCGTTCTGGCCGCTGGACGCAGTGGTCCTGGCGGATGATAGCGATCGTTCACTTGTGGTCGATAGTCGGTAGTCGGCCGATACTGGCGAAACTGCGATAGCTTCCCTGACCCTGAATAATCTTTGACAAACTCACGGATCGTACTGTAATACTGTGAAAAACCATCATATTGACCGGGTACCCGTAACGATTTATGATAGATGACGCTTTCACCTTCGAGAGAAGACGATATCCACAAAAAGGAAGCAAAATAGATAGAGAAAAAAAATATAATATAGTTGGTCCTTCGTGGTTCTTACCCAGCCGATGAAATTACTAAACATTGTAATTCTAAAAAAAAAGAAACAATCGTCCATATAAATGCTCTTACGGAAATAACATTAGGTTTCGGACACGTTGGCTTCATTTTCCACGAGTCAGCGAAGAGAAGAGCTGAAGATTCTGCCATTCCACCACCAGATGGCGTTTGAAAGTCATCGCGCATGTCACCGTTGTAGTTGCCGCAGAGACCTTTTACCTTTGGAATTCACAGAATATTTAAATTTCGGTCCTTCGAGCCTGATAAATAGTATAGTATGGAAAAAAACATTTGTATGTATGTACAAGTATTTAAGTCAAACATTTTTGAGGATTGTATTATCATTTATTTCAATTTGGTCCTTCGAGGAAGATAAAGCTATTTAATAACATAATAGACACAACGATGACCGAACTCAAACGTTAATTAGTAGATATTAAATAATAAAAATATATTTATCTTTGTTCATTGAATAGATATAGAAATTAATAATTACATTAAAACGTATGAGTATGGCGCAGTTAGTAGGTACCAAAAAATTTTTGGTCCTTCGAGCCTGATAACTTTATAAAAATAGCTCAAAATCGCCCATAAATCTAGCTCATGAGATACTTACCCTTCCATGCCACATAGAGTTGACCCTGACGTAGACCCTCAAACCATGGTCCCATTGCAGACTCATGCCCAATGAAGGCACATCCAGGAACACATAGGCTCCAGCCACTCGCAACTTGATCCTATTGTCATTTAAAAAAGTAAAACTTCTTATACATTTAGCGTTCATAACTATCCGTTCGTGTTTATTCGCATTTCAGAGATAAATTGTATTATTAAGAAAAAAAGTTTAACTTCATAAAATAAAATAGGAACTTAACTAGTAACATAATCTCTCTTATTCAGACCTGCTCGGTGAAAAACCGACTGAGTAGTCTACAGAATAGGATGGCTCCTATTTCAGACTTTGGAATTTGTAATGTGGCATTGGATCGGTACACGCATCGAATGGATCGCAGCAAATGAATTCTGCGACTAAAGCAGCATCAGCCTAAATTTAACGAAATAAAATCGTCCTTTCCGATCGGAATGGGTCTGAATAAAGTTGCATGTTAACTTATGATTAATATGTACAAGATAAGTAAAAATAAAGGATATTTTGAAAATATATGTAAAAAAACATGATATACCTTTTCAATTTAGATATATCCGGTAAGGGCGCATCTTTGGTGAGTGATACTATTTCTTCGTTGCCACCACTGCCCACTTTCAGAGTGATCGACTTGGAGCAAGTGGCGCCGGTGGTCCCGCAGGGTACATTCTGTTCAGGAACCATTCATCAAAACAATCATACGATGGAGGAAATTTCTTTTAAGAGGAAACTATAGCACGGTGGTAGCTACTATGCTGCTAAGGTAGGAAGCATACAGCGCTTAGAAGGAACTAGCTCCCAAGTGCAGATGCCCGAACACACTGTAAGATATTTGGGGACAGATTTTCAACTTGAGGGTGGTAGCCAGCCAGGCGACTACAATGCACCCTACTAAATGCTAAACATAACGAATTATCCTATTATGATGAAATACCTACCTGAATCTCAACATCGAATCCATCTTTAGAGTCCATGGCGCCCTTGGCCAGTAAGTAGGTGCATACGCCCTCGAAGTCGTAGTCGGTGCCGTCGAAGGTGGTGAGGTGCGAGTCCCCCCACGCGCTGCACACTCCCGCACACTTGCGCGCTGAGCACGACCAGTTGCCGGATTTACATACACTGGGAACCATTATATATTATTTACAACTAGTTAATTCCTGGCGTGCATAGCAGTCTCTTTTTTTCTCAGAAACCATAACTATGGTGAGCGTACGCACTACAACTCACTAATGTTTCATCGTAATCGAATATATGGTACTAGGTGTTTCCCGCGGTTTCACTCGCATTCCTGGGATAAAAAGTATATATATACAGTACCTATAACCTTCCTCAAGAATTAGGGTATCAAATGCAAAAATGTTTTTTCAAATCCGACTAATAGTTCCAGAGTTTAGCCCCTTTAAACAAACAAACAAAAAAACTCTACTTCTTTATTATATTAGTATAGATAGGAACACATACAAATATTGATTTTAAACAGGGTGATTTTGTTATCACTGGCAATACTTGCAGGGGTGGAAGTACTCATCAATGTGAACAACTTTTATTATAGGGCTAACTCTGATATCGCGTAAAATAATATGGTTGCTTCATACATTTTGGTCGAGTAGGTATTGAACTTTTGTATGGAACAGCTGATAATTTTTTCATGATTTCACAGTTAGTCCCATTATAAAAGTTGTTCATTTTGATGAGTACTTCCACCCTTGCTAGTATTGCCAGTGATAACAAAATCACCCAGTATATACAGTACCTATAACCTTCCTCAAGAATTAGGGTATCAAATGCAAAAATGTTTTTTCAAATCCGACTAATAGTTCCAGAGTTTAGCCCCTTTAAAGAAACAAACAAAAAACTCTTCTTCTTTATTATATTATTATAGATAGGAACACATACAAATATTGATTTTATATGTATAGATTTCATAGACATAATCCAGAGTCAAATGAGATAGAAATCATTTGAGATATGTCACTAAAAGAATGTGAGGGAGAACTACGATACGACCGGGATTTTAATATGACACAGAGATACCTACTACTCGTACTACTATGAAATAGGGTTTAATTTTGATTATACGTTATATTTTTTCAATGTTAACTTATAAGTAAGGCTTTGATGACACAAAAATATATGAATATGTCTAAGTATAGCAAAATTGGGCGTTTAAGTTTAATTAAATATGAGGGAAGACAAGTAATTAAGTCAGTTTAATTTCTGTTTAAACAGGAGTCACATTATTTTCAGGTATTTTTACTAACACGACTTCAAAAAAAGAATGTGGTTCTGTACTGTACTCTTATAATACATTATCGATCCCGATGTACCATATAAATATTATGATCTGGCTATAGGCTTCGGAATTCCTTTTTTTTTTTATTAAGCTATTGTATAGCTTTAATCGCGGGCTTCGGGCGCTAGGAGTAAATATGTTTTTTTTAATTAATTTTACACTGAGAACGTAGTAAGTAGTTAAATCTGGTCCAAGAAAAAAGTGAAAGGTGCGCGTGCGTTTTAAATATTCGTTGTGCTGTGACTGCTGCATACGCAATTGGCATAGTAAGTGTTGTAGTATAGTACTGAATTGTATCAATGTTAACAATATCTTCGACAACTAAACCAACGGGGGCGTAGCTCAGATGGTAGAGCGCTCGCTTAGCATGCGAGAGGTACCGGGATCGATACCCGGCGCCTCCAATATTTTATTACTTTTATTATTTACTTTAAATTATTTACATAAACCTTTTTTATACATTTTACAATTTAAATGGAACGAAATGAGCGACTTGAGCAGAAATTAACGTCGTAGAAATACGTTTTTTACAAGGTTCTCCGCAAAGTGTCTGTTTGTTGAAAAATAAGAAAAGATTACCTATATAATGACTAAAAAGGACGCATGCGTAGAAAGATTAAATAAATATTCTGAGACATTCTTCACACACGGCTGCTATCATAAACTTAGCAGAGCTTGTACTATAGCAACCGGATACTGATATACTACCTAAGAGTATACTACTTGTATTTTTTTTAGGCTCTTCTTCTCTCTTCTCTGTCGGTATCACTCTTGACAGAGTGGTCGTGGTCATCACTTCAGGTGTTGGTGGCAAGCTTTTTTAAGCTATTGTATAGCTTTTATCGCGGGCTTCGGGGTTTGAGAACGGCGACCGAATCAAGAAATTTCGTAACGAAAAAAAATCCATAACGAAAAAACCTAACACCTCCCACACACACATACATGTATGTGTTTCTATATATCATAGTTTGTATTTTATACATTGTTTGTAAATATTTGTTGTTCTGGTGTATAGGTATCAATTAATATCAAAGAAAAAACTTGAATTAATATAAAAAAAACTGCATAAATAATTATAATTGCATAAGTTGATAAAAAATGCTATGCAATAGCTTTACCGCGGCAGTCCCCGAGTGCCACACGTATTTTTATTTCTGTGCACACACAAAGCTGTGGTGTGAAAGTCAATCAAAATAAAATAAATTAGGTATTATGACCTGAATACGTTTAAGAGTGTAGGGCAATAAGAATTGTTTTTACGACCTTGAAGTGTTTATTTACTCCTTACTAATATTATAAACGCGAAAGTTTGTATGTATGGATGTTTGTTACACTTTTACGCAAAAACTACATAACGGATTTTGATGAAATTTGGTATGGGGGTAGTTGACACCCTGGACTAACACATAGCCGACTTTTTATCCCAAACAACAAATCAATTTGCAATCTACTGTTATTTTCAAAATCATATATGGGTGGAATGAGGAGTAAATTTTTTGTATAGAAAAAATATGCACTGGAGTGCGGCCGCCGAGAGAATGCATTAGACCTGTAAATAACGGATTAATCACGGAAACGGCTCATCTGATTCCGATGTGACTTTTACTTAACTATGCCTAATAAAATACTAAACCTACCATGAAAGCCCCATCGAAATCGGATTAGCAGTTTCCATGATATAACCATTATTAACAGGTATCAAAAACGCGTATCTAACCTTCAAGATACTCACCACTTATTGCACTCTTCCTGCATAGCATGTCCGTCTGGATAACTCCTGCCTCCATGGTGGCATGGACACTCCGACGCATGAACACATTTTTTGGACAATGTATCTAGGACATAGTCTTTCTTGCACTGACACCCTGGCCGGCATTCTGTTGCCGTTGAAGTTTGTGGTAAGTGCATATTCTGTGGGGAAAAAGAAGATTTGGAACGAAGTTCTTTAACGCGGCTTGCGGTAGGATTACAAAGACAGGAAGAGAGAGAGAGAACGTCGCATGGAGGGAATATAACGCTTTCTTCTTTTTTAACATCACCATCAACATAAAAAGGCCGGGCGGCGGACGGCCAACATTTTTTTGGATAGGAATGCGTCTCTCTAAGTGATGATGTGGCCGAAGGTGATTGGTATGCTGTCGGAACACATCATTGCTTGGCGACAGATTCTTAACAAGAGGGTGGTAGACTGTTTGTTTTCACCGAATGGTCAACATTTTTCTTTTCAGTAATTCTGGGTCAATTTTGAATAATCAATTTCAAAATAACTTTTTCATAACATATGTACAATTTCAGGAAGCCTATTAATGTGCAACAATCATACCTTGCAAGTCAACGGCTCAGCAATCTCACAGGTTGTAAATTCCATGTTGTTGGCAGCACTGCAGTTGGACCTGAGGTCTTCGGCTGGTGGGTAGTTCTGGATCTGGTCTGGGGTGGCTGGTATGCACTCCCAACGAGCACCCACGCATGTACTGATGATATAATGGGCTTTATCACAATGAGGGAATCTGAGATATTTTTCAGACAGGCAGACTTTCCACCTGATGGTAAGTGGTAAGGGAGAATGCCGATATGTTGCCGACCTTGAAGATTTATATAACGTCCTTTTTGAAGAACCCCAAGTCGTTGCAAAAAACCGTAATCGAGAGTTAATTCCATTTCCCAGTGGTTCCCAATAATAACGTGTAATTTAATCGATGCGTTGATAAGATGGCTCGAGGATATGAGGATGAGCTCAGCATCGTCGACGAGCGGTGTGGTAAGAAAGGTAACGATAACACTAGGTACAAAAAAGTCCTCGGACCTCAATTTTGCACATACATAGGATAGTGGTAGTACGTTAGGTACCCTCCAATAAAGCATAGGACTTATATTCAACAAAAAAGTGAGTTTCTCACCAAAGTTCCCTTTCTCGTTTGCCGGGTCTCACTTCTTTGTAGCCTGCGTTGAACTGCATGCCTTTATGGTAACAAGGGCACAGCCCTACGGGCACGCACACATTGTTATCGTCTAGGAGCTGCAAAAATTACATTGATCAGCAATAAATTCCTCTGCAAAGTAACGATAAATGTAAACTTTATCCCATCAGAATCCTGGAAATTGCAAATGGCAAAAGGAAGGACTTGCGTGTACGCAAGATATAGTAGTGCATTTCGCTTCGCATTTTGCACATATTTTGGGTATGCAAGATTCTGAGTCAGAATTAAGCTATAAAGAAGAATTATAATAGTGTCGGTTTGGTATCACAAAAAAGCAGTTAGTGTTTTCTCAAAAATTTAGCACTTTCCTGGAACCAATACGATAGTTGGAATTTTTCTAGTTCAGATATGAAGTTATAAACACGAAAGTTATTTGTAACTAGCTGTCAACCACAGTTTCACCCGCATTCCCCTGAAAAAGTGTAGCTTATGTAACTCTCCGGTCCATAAACTTCACGTCAAGCCATCGAAAGAATGACAAACCGAACACTTTCGCATTTATATTATAACCAGGTAAGATAGCTGTTGTCAAAGAGCAATTTACATTTAAAATTACTACAGATTTTGAAAACCTGCCGGTCAAAATTCATGCTCACCTGTCCAGTTGGGCAGGCACAGCCCTCCACACAGCAAGGCTTGCAGGTGTCTCCACTCAGCGCCATATCCGAACACTTGCGCTGGCAACTGTCCGCGCACACCGTGTACTCTTGCCCACCGGTACATGATAACTCTGTTGGTAAATGAACGTGAAAAACATCTGCCCTTAAAACGAAGAGAATGGATTTTCCAATCCAGATCCACATAATCTGAGAAAGAAATTAATTTAATAAATTCCTCTAATGCAAAATATACTACAAAAAAAGGTGTTGGGACAAAAAAAAAAATTGGTACCAAAGAGATGTATCGGAAGTATAATGCAGGACAGAGTTCGCACCATCAAAGAAGTCCCGTGGAATTAATTAATATCGATCTTATATCTTCCGTCCGAGATAAAGGTGGGGCTTCGAGAGTCGTTCGGTAGGTCGGAGTATGTTTATGTTTATGTTTAGTAACATACCGCACTCTATGACGTTGTACCGCCACTGCACGAGCGGGCCGGCGGCGGCGCAGGCCATGGCGTAGTCGCCCAGCACGGGGCACAGGCAGCGCGCCGCGTCGCCGGCGCACGCGCACATGTCGTACATGCACGCCGAGTAGTACGGCTCCACGTCCACGTACCAGTGGCACGCTGACAAACGACGATTTATTTAACGTTTTTGATCAGGCACACGCCACACGGCCTGATCACTACGGCGGTAAGCGATAATGTGGCCACTGATGATAAGCTTGCAAAGCCTAGGAGGAAAGTCGCTCTCGAGTACAGCGACCACGTAGGTGTCAGATTGTTTTTTTTTTATTTGTTACTACCTAATCCCGGCTTGCGTCGTAATTCCTGTCTTTATTTTCTTTTCTTTTGTCGCTTTCTGTTGGCATGAGCTCAATACCGAACTGACCAAAGTTTCATTGTCATCCTTTGAATGACAGAAGCGCATATGACGTAAACCGGAATACATAACAAACTTTTACAGTAACAATAATAGATTACAATATTTTGAATCAGGGTTTTTAAAACGTATAGTCGACAAAGAGCTTAACATTTTCGGGGGCGGTCTAAAACTCCAAGAAGACGTACCTTCGAACAGCTTGCTCTTCAACTTGCTGCAATAATTCTCAGCTTGCTCTTTGTTCTCGACGTTGGCTTTGCAAGGATGCTCCGGCTCCTTCATGATCACATCCGAGCAGAACTCTCGGGTCTTCCACTTGTTCGCGAATGCGAGCGCTGATTGTTCAATGTCGTTCTCTGGTGTGAGGAAGTCGTCTTTTTGGTTCAGGTTGAAGGTTCCGCAGAGACCCTGGTTCAATAAAGGGAACTTTAAAGGTCAGGTTCCCCAAATCCAACGGGAGATGAAGGAAAGCAGAAGAAAGAGAGTGAGTTGTAGCGTTACTATAAAATGTAAATGAATATCAAGATGCGGGTATGGCAAAGTCAAAGCCATTTATTCAGTTTAGGCCCTAAGGGTACTTATGAATGTCGAATGAATGACTACTGAAGTTACCACCGGTTCGGATGTGAGCTCTCAATTGAGAAGAACCGACAAGAAACTCAGCAAGGTTACATTTTTTAAATATTTTTTTGACAATCGCCAACATAGTAAATGTTGGGTATTTTTTTAATAAACACGAAAATATTATATAGTACACGTTTAAAAGTTAATATAAATACCTTAGTTTTGTCATGGAATGATGGAGGCACGTCGACAAACACTCGAGTATTTCCATCCCACCATAAGTCTACCTTATTAGGCATTTGTACTGAGGAAAATAAATGTACGTTAATACAAGTCTAAGTCTTAAGAGATATGGCAAAAAAATGCGTAACGGACCCCAGGAAATTGTCCTATTCTATCTTTTTTGTTAACTTTTTTCGTGTTTTTGTTTTAACCCTACCACCGTGCTATAGTTGCTTGCATATCGATCACTCAATGCACCCTTGATATGTTTATTCAACATGTACAAGACTGGTTATGTAATAATTACCGATAATAAACAGCGAAGAGGCAGCCCTGATCCTTACGTCCCCGATAGTGACTGGCAGCATGGTCACCTCCTTGCCATTGACAAGGATAAATCCGCCCTGCTTCATGTGGATGTTTGCACCGCCGTAGATAAGGTTGACTGCTTTAGTACAGGAGGGTTTGCCTTCGCCTTTGAAGGGGGCTAGGTTCATCGCCTGAGGAAATTTTAAATAATGAATCTATATATATGCACAGCGTAATTACATACAGTGGTCTATCGCGTTTGAAGTTACGCGAAATGCCGCTTTGTATAAGCAGTCGTAATTGCTCCATTGTGTCCCAAGCGAGTGTATGTCTAGACTGTGATATATGAAACGTCGGGTTAGTTACACCGTTTATAAATCAAGAACGGCTGGACCGATTTTTACGATCTATGATTTGTTGGATTTGTCTCCACCCTGAATAGCAGAATAACTATTAAAACATCGGAAAAATATATATCGCAGGTGAAACCGCGAGTGAAACAGCTAGTTAGATAATATATGCCACGTTTATAGAAGACGAAAAAAAAGAAAAATTAGTAAATTTATAATTATAATTTCATAAGCATGGTGAGTGATGATGTAGCCGAAGGTGGTAAGTACACAAAACCCCTAGAAAGAAGTTGGCGCTCAAGGGTAGCTGCAGGAATACACCAGTAGGTCCTTGGCGACATATTTCCTGCCAGGTGGGTACTACAAAGTAACCTAAATAGGTACCTCAGTAACAGCTCCAGAACAAGCGACGTTTTCCACCTCAATAGTGAAGTTATCAGTTTGCACCATGGTATAAGTGCAATGTCCCATAAAGTCGTACCGAAGTCCGTCGAAGGTGGTGTAGTGCGGGTCCCCGACGGCGCCGCAACGGGCCCCGCACGGGATCTGAGTGCACGTCCACTCACCCAATTGGCATGTGCTGGGGGAAAACACACTTTAAACTCTAAACAAGTAGTTTGAGTTTTGAAGGATACTCAGTAAACTATCAAATTATGGAAACTCTTTGACAAACAAAATCTCTGAGCATGATAATTAGTTTGTTATGGCGGTTCAAACTCAATGTCATTTATTAAATTAAGGCCCTAATTAAGGGCATTTAGGAAAGTCTACCTAACTTAAGTTACCACCGGTACGAAAGCAGCATTTGATTCCGATAAATCAGCATGAAACTCGTAATAAGTCTAGATAGATAACTCGTTATTAAAATTCCATATGAGAAAAAAAAAAGGTCAAATGCGTGTCGGACCACATATAGTGAGTCCCATAAAATGTACAAAGAAGCAAGTTATAGTTTACATAGTAAATTTAAATAAACTACAACTCACCAAGTATTACAGTCCTTATTCATAACAGCGCCTGGCGGGAAGCTCTTATTCCTTAACCGACATGGACACTCAGTTTTGGGCACACATCGCCCACCTTCGAGGAGTAAACCCTCAGGACAGAAGCATCCTTCGACGCAGGTGGAGTTGTCAGTCTTAGTCGCGACGAGGGGGAAAGCACAGCTTGGTTGAGCGTCGGGACCACAAGAGCGGTAAAGTTTGCCTTCTGGGCATTTCATTGCTAGAGTAAAGATTTATGAAATGAATAAAAATATTTTATTTTAAATAAAAACTAAAAATACACGTTTTAATCACGCGTGCGCCATATTGGATTTAGTGTGACGTCATTTTATTTTTTCAGCAAACCCTTTCATTTGATATTCATACCATGGGAGTGCATAAAAAATAACTAGTCCGCCATATTGGATTTAGAATGACGTTACTTAGCTAACATAAATTCAGCTTTTATTATTTTAAAATATGTTTTAGATAGCTAGCTTTTCAACCGTTAATAGATTAAGAACTTACGGCAAGTGTCAGCGTCGCGCCAGTTCTTCATTTCCTCAACGCCATGTCGCAGACACTCCTTAGCGTACACTGATAAAGTACTGCAAGCGCACTCCTCAGAACCTTGGGTTAGAATTACAATATTATACTTTTTACTTCTCTTGGATTATAGCCGGTGACTGACATAGTCTAGTCTTTAGATTAGGCGCTAATTGTTTTTATGTAGTTTATTAAATTATTCTGATAGACTTGTAGCGACATCTATCATCTATATAAGAAACTTACACTGCTAGCGGATAGATGGCGCCACGAAATTCTACATCGCGCTATCGAAGTTTTCTGCGTACTCAGCATAAAGTCAAAGCCATTTATTCAGTTTAGGCCCAAAGAGGCCACTTATGAACGTCGAAACTACCGAAGCCACCACCGATTCGGAAGTCACCTTCAACTGAGAAGAACCGGCAAGAAACTCAGAAAGGTTACATCTTTTATAATATGCGATTTTCATATATGCAAGTTTCCAATATTTACAGTTGGGCCGCGGTACCTAGACACGATGACCTAGCCTGGTAGATCTTCCCTTTTTAATGGAGGAGTCTAGTACCTTGTTCCTCCATAGATATTTCTCTAAGTCAATGAACCCACCTGGTTTCGACCGGGTATATAGAAGCGACGTACGTAACGTCTTTTATATTAGAGAGATCGGAATGAAATTATTAGTAGTTTCCGAGCATAGTTGGCATGATAGAAGGTGGTAATATTTATTATTATTATTAACTTACTGGTAATCTGGTTAGATGAACAGGTGCAGTAGTCCCATTGACAAGCCTCCAGCAGAAGAGAGACGTCCATTACCTGTGCAAGAATCAGTATATTCGAAAGTGATGTGCCACCAATATTGATGTAAGTTCTGGGTTGAATTTAATTAAATTCTTGGAACTAAGACATAAGGTTTATTTTAGATAATTACATGAGTCTTGACTCTCGAGATATACATTTTATTGATGCACAATAAAAAATTAACTTTGGATCTATGACGTAGGGTTAATTTTCGTTTGAATACCATCGACCTGTATCTACATAGGCATAAGTTAGTGACGTACCTTAGAGCATTTCCTAAACTTATCCTTGCTGAATATAGAGTTGCAGAACTGAACAGCTTTTTTGGCGACCTCTTCGGACCCTGTTTCACATTCGCTTGATACTGATGGGCTGCTGTCGCAGATATCTGAAGGGATATTGGTATTTTAATGTAATGGAAAAAAATAAAGAAAAGTTTACAGATAAAATACGGTTTGGTTGCACTCTTTACACTTATGGTCACACTTGTTCGTTCTTTTTCGTTCCTAAAGCCTTCGTTTGCTTTTGTTTTTTATACAAAAAGATACTCCTATTAATTCTAAACTAACAAAATCTGTTTTTTTTATGTCTATTTTGAGTTGGCAACTTCATTATTATGAGCCATAAACCATATATAAAACTGGTCGAGAAATTTTTACTTGCTAAGCCGTAACAAGTCTTTATGGCGACGTATTATTTTATATATTAAATGGGCTTGCGTTTAGTCACTGACCTTCCCATAAAAGATAATGACGAAGTCTAAGATGAAGCAGTGCTTTTTACCACTCGAACTCCTTAATCTCTTACCTCCAATCTTATTGATCTGCCAAGAGGATGCCATCACAGACTTGGTGGTGGCTATGTTACCCTCCTTAGTGGTGAAGTCGTTCACTTCGTTCCCATCCAACCTTCCACAGAGACCTTCCGTTTTATTCCACAGAAGTACTGTCCCTTCCACTACCACAAAGTTCTGCAAAAATTTGAATGAGTTAAGGTCATGCATGTTAGTTGATTTAATATCCTATTTGACTTAACATAAGGCTTATTTTCAAAATAAAACTGAGTCTTTTATCATCTTTACTACTATCCTCAAATTGAAGATCAGGCGCCACCTACCGGTGTATTTCAGTAGCTACGATTTAAAGATAGATCTTTTCTAGGATTTGTGTTGTGACCTTCGATTACAAGTCTGTCTATATTAAAGAAAATATCACAGGTTGTTCAGAGACTTACATTAATATCCCATTTAATCGTGACCCCAACAGTGTCCAAGTTGACAACGACATAGTCGCTTGGCATTGATACTCTGATGCCGGGCAATGAAGCTGGGATCGGAATTAGACGCTTCGTGCTGCGAAATATTACTGATGCGTCATCTATGGGAGAAAAAAATGGATAATGAAGTTAAAGGGCTTTAACTGCCCTGCAGCATAGACATATCGATAAAAAATAATCATTGCCAGAAAAAGACGGGGGTTTGTCTTCGAAACGTCTTCTAGTAATTGAAATTACATTACAACAGCGTTAGAGGCTAGTCCGCGTAAGGGTGGAAGATGGTCCCCTGGACCCACCACCTTCTAGTCCGCCTAAAACTCATTACGACAATCGTATGTATATTAACTTAGAATATAATATTTTAATGCCTCGAGTTATTTTTTGAACACTCGTACTGACATATTGAGGGAAACTTTTCAACTATCCATGCTCGAAGGCCTGGTCCTTCACTAGCTGCCGCTGCTCAGTATTTTCTTCTCATAAAATGACTATGGCAAAGCATAAAAATAAAATTTATCAAAAGAATATTATCAAGTCTGTTAAGACATACGTACCAGCAACAGCCAGCACGTAAGGCTTGTCCTCCAAGTAGATGGTGAGCTCGCTAGGACAGTACGAATGGGTGGTGCAGTTGCCGTGCTTTATGGCCACCGTGTATTTATGGTCTTCGGCATCGCGGGCCAGTATGTGCTGGCACGGGGATTGGAAGCTAAAATAGATTATTTAAGGGTTATTCAGAGCTCGGTTGATGAGCCCAACGTCTCCTATATTAATATTCTTACCTGAAAATCCGGCCATCAAAGGTCTTATAATGCGCCCCAGCCCAGGTCATGCATGAACCTCCTTTAGGAGTGAAGTCCTGGACAACTATCTTGATTGGTTTGTTAGAGCCTCCATACTTGGTGCTGTGTGTGTGCGTGTGGCTTATATGTTTTGTATTTGATTGACTTTGGCTCGACATTTCTGTGTGCGTCTGAAAAATAATGGGCGAACGATAATAATAATTAAAAAATATACAGCTTTACAAATGACTAAACATTGTTTTTACAACCCACCCTTATTCTTTTATCCTAACAAATATTATAAATGCGAAAGTGAGTTTGTTTGTTTGTTACCTTTTCACGCTTAAACCGCTGAACCCATGGCGAAGAAATTTGGTATGCAGATAGCCGGTATGGAGAAGGACATAGGTTATTTTTTATCCCAGGAAAACATAAGACCCCTGGGGAACGTGGGTAAAACCGCGGGGCGAATTCTAGTATTATTATAAGTCGTTCTGTTATATTTGAGGCAAGCTGATCCCCGTAGTTTAACCTATTTGTGGGTCAAAAATAATTTATGCCCATTTCCCATGTTTTAAGCTGCCCCACTGGAAATTTTCATCGAAATCGGTTCGGTAGTTTGATAGTGAAAAAACACAAAAAACTCTATTCATATTTATAAAATTAGGATATATTAAGTTTTTTTTTTATACTTACAGTGTTATGTTGGGCAGGTGCAATAATAACGAATTCGGCTGTAAAAGAAATACATCTATATATATAAAAGAGAAAGTATGTATGTATGTTCCTTATAGACACCGAAACGGCTGGACCGATTTTAATGAAATTTTCAGACAATCTTCATATTAGCCCCGCGGGTAATGCTGTAAGGTTTGGTGGCGATCGGAGCACTCGGGACCGCGGGTGAAACCGAGGGGCGGAAGCTAGTTATTTATAAAAACAGAAAAAAAACTTAAATCCTAACGAGTGAATGCCCTTTTATTTTGTTTCATTTTGAGGAAAGTGCCGTAAACTCAAAGACGTCAATTACAATTTAATGAGAGATAAAAATGTAAACATCTTCTTTTTCTACTTTGGACCGACTAGTGACAATATCACTATGTTAAGTGATGATGGAGCCGAAGATGGTAATTACGTAAAGCCTAGAAGGAACTGTCTCATAAGGGTAGCTGTTGGATCACACCGGCAGATGATTGGCAACAGATTTTCAATCACCATGCTATGTTTCTTTACCATGTTTTCGCTCACAGAAAATTCAAGCTCATTGCAGGATTCAAGCCCACTACGGTATTCGACGCCACAGCCACTGATCTATTTATCGCTTTATCTATCAAAGTCAATGCCATTTATTCAGTTTAGGCCTGAGGACGGCACTTACGAAGGTCGAATTTACAGTTACCATTTACATGTTACTTTGTTTATTAAATAGCTAGGGTAAGAAACAGGTCTAGAGATAATCCATCATTATTCTTAATTGACGTCTCAAGAGTGCAGCCCAATATTTTTGACATCTGAAACTTCATGATTTTTAATTTCCCGTATAGATTTCATCACAATTGCATAGTCCAACTGCTTTTAAAAACCATAATTTTATCCAAGTTTCCAACACTCACGAAATTCACAATGCGGTATCGGCTGCGGCAGGAAGACGCCGGTCGAGTACTGGCACACGTAGAGCGGCGCCGGCGCGGGGCTCAAGTTGGCGCCCGGCGGACAGCTCAGTCGGCAGCTGAACGAGTCGCTGTTGCCGAAGCAGTTGTACCCGCCGTTGAACGACAGCTTGCGGACGTCGCATACACTTGCCGCTACAAGGTTACAAAATACCGGGTATTGCTCACTTGAACTTGATGATGGTGAAGATTTAGTAGGTTAATGTGGAGGGGGTATTAGATACTTGGCGAAGTGGAATGAACTATGAACCAAAGTTGTATCAGAATGCTGGTCAAGACTGTGGTCATAATTAACAAAAGATAAGTCCCAAAGATGTCTCATTAAACTGTCGTATGTGAGCATTATTACAATCTCTCTGGCATTAACAAACGTAAGCTGATAGGGAACCTTACTGTCAATTTTTCCCGCTCTGCTAGAACGTAAGTAAATGATTGGTTACAATGACAAGACGAAACTAATGTCACATAAATCATGGCACGCCAAATCCCTCCTTAGAGACACCTCTAGGGTACTCAATAAATATTTCCTACAAATTATCTAGGTCCGCCAGTTCAAGCTATACGTTATCTAACAATCAGACATGTTTCATGAAGTAGAATCTAATTTCACAATCAACTTACAGTACTGGCATTGAGGTCCTCTATAGTCAGCGGGGCACTGGCACGTGTTGATGGCGAGACACACTCCACCGTTAAGACAAGGCGGGTTACACTCCGGCTGGCAGTCGGGGATGGTTGTGAAGTCAGCTCTAGTGGGCTGCCATTGTCCGTCCAAACACCGCATGTTAGCTATCGTTGTACCGTCGATGAACTTGTGACCTTCCATGCAGGATATGGTGCATAAACTGGGGGAAATTAGATTAACTTAAAAAAAAGTGATTTTACTTTTAGGGAAGAGAACGGTACATTAAAATGGTTAATTTAAGGGGGAAAGGGAAGGATAGGCGAGGCGTCTCTTGAGAAAAAAAATACTCCAGCGCACCAAAAGGGATTCTTGCAGGGTCAGGATCGCAAAAAAGTTTGGCAGTGAGCTCGCTATCCTTAGGTAGGTACATTTGGGGCTCAGAGGAACATCGTGTGGTTTTAGTCCGTTTAGGAGTTCGACAAAATCTCTCTGTAGCGAGAGGAATTCATGAGAATTTTCCCAAATAAATGGAGAGAGGGAAGGAAAGAGTATTGTGTAGAAAATATTAGCTATTTAGATAAGTTTAAAGGTTTATTTAAAGAAAGTGCGTGGGTAGTGTACCTACATACACTACACTCATATCTTATGTTCATCACATGTTGATTATAAATAAGGAGTTGTATTTATATAGGTATAGCTCGTAAATATTTCTAAAATTCCAAGCAGGTATATAAATAATTTTCAGTAACTATGTTTAATACCTAAAGTACAAAGCCACTAAACAAAAAACTTACTCCGAAGAACATTTCCTCATTGAGTTCATGGGCAGAGGTGGATACGTGAGGCACGGCTTCTTCTCGTACTCGCAGTACGTGCCGTAGTAGTTGGCTGGACATTGGCAAGTGTTTGTGTCAATACAGATACCGCTGTTCTTGCACTCAATGTCGCATTTTGCTGGTGAACAAACGCTTAGCTTAAAATTGCGGCAAAGTAACATCCTGAGCTGTATAAATTATTTTTACTTTAGGAAAACATCGTGAGGAAACCATAGCACGGTGGTAGGGTACTTTGTAGTTCCCGCCTGGCTGGCTACCATACTCAAGTTGAAAATCTGTCGCCAAACACCTAATGGTGTGTTCCGACAGCTGCACTTGAGAGCCAGTTCCTTCTGGTCTTTATGTGCTTACCACCTTCGGCCACATCATCACTTAACATAGTGTTATTGTGGTCAAACACAAGCCTATACAAAGTAAAAAAAAAAAAATCAAGCTGTTCTAACTATTTTTAGAGAAATGTAGATGACTTTTTCCGGAAAGTGTGACAAGTGGAGATTACTGCTTTAAATCAATTAAAACCGGTTATTTTGGTGACCTGTGTTCCTACACAAAAATATTCTTAAAATAATTACTAATAAGACGGCATCCGCTGTTATCAAGAGTAGGTTAAGGCTTTGTTAAGATCAGTAACATATTCCTGGTGTTGCTAAAGTCCATAGGCAACGGTGACCACTTACCAGGTGGACCGTCTGCCTGAGTCAGCATCCAAACATTTTTTTTTAAGTAATAGGGACTTTCAAAAAACTACATTATTTATTTCTCGATGAAGAACTAAACAGTTGGGTTTTGCTGAACTCTTACTTAACAGGCCTTTGAAAATAGGTATCAATAAATTGTCAATATAGATAGAATATTCTTATTCCTTTCAAGATGTAAGCTTGCTTTCCGACTAACATACTACGTTGCCAACGATATCTGACAAACCCATTCAAAATACAAACCTACGACCTATCTAACCGTGACCTGTAGGACTTACATGAGTTATGATGTCGTCCTACAGTGCAAATTGTATAATCAATGACATTGGCAATAAATTAGGTCGTTGTATAAAATAAAATGTTAAATTTGCTCGGCGGATGGTCATATCGGGATTAGATTTGCGTTGGTTTCCGCTCGCGGAGATTCTGCCCACGCCGATTGATTATCACGTAGAAACACATTGTTTATTTAAATCTAATTATAACTATTTTTCATGGCAATTTTGAAGGGAATATTTTCAGTTAAGGCCTCATTTATATGTCTGACTTTCGTGCAAATTTTCAATGTTATTCAGTGTCGAAAACAGAACCTTTATGGTGGTTAGTCTAAGTAAGGTGTTAAAATACTTACGCATGTAAGGCTGATTGGCGTGGTTTTGGAACTCCTGATAATTTGGTCTAAAAAGAAAAAAATATATTTAAAAAAAAGAAACAGGGTTAACACAAAAATCAAAATGCGTTCAAACTAGAGTTCAAGGAGACAGTTATGGAATCAACTTAACATAAAACAAAATATAGGTAGGTATAATACGTTTACACCCATTATCCCGGAAGAAGTGGGAGGATTTAAATACCTACTTATGTAGATAATAATTAATGAAAGTCAATGGCATCTAGTTCAAACTGGGAATCGAACTGACGTATGGATCGTACTTTTTCACCGTTTTAGATGTCCCATAAAGTTGTTTTAGTTGTCGTTAACTCATCTAAACTCTCAAGTACATCCCTGTATACAAATATTCTGAAATCATCCTGTAGTCTATAAAAGAAAAATATACTTACTTAGCCCCATAGCTATTATGCCAAGTTTTGGTTTCAGAATACGCCGAATGTGTACCACCATTCTTAGTTCCAGAGTACGCAGTCTTAGTACCTGAGTACCCAGTTTTAGTACCAGAGTACCCGGTTTTAGTACCAGAATATGCAGTCTTAGTACCGTAACCAGTTTTAGTGCCGGAGTAACTACTGTAGCCGGTTTTTGTGAATCGGCGGTTAGCTAGATTCGCTGGTACGTAAGATGGCGCCTGGACGTCAGATTGTCTGGAAAACCGATAATAACACAGTTTGGGTAAAAAGCAGCTTCTGGACAAGCTCACGAGATCACCTCTCTTTTTCAAAGCGAGTTGAAGGTTAAATAAGCGAATACTTTAACAATTCAAAAACACCGAATCGCAAGTCTACATGTGTTGCAGTGGGGCGTAGCGTAGTGGGAGTAGGAGCGGGACTTTTAGGGGGTGGCAAATAAATTAAGTACCTAATAATAATATCTTGTAAAAATTGGAACCATTTTATTTCATAATAACTGTTCGCCCGCGGCTTCGCTCGCACAGACTTTATCTTTTTTCTCGTTAGCCAATTTCGATTAGATTATATAATATATAACAGTATAAAAGTAAAATTCAAAAATCTTTAAACTAATGACGATATTTTTTTTTTTGCAACATTCGATTTTAATGAAACAAAGCCTATATTCTACTCCAAATTAATCTCTCTCTACCTGTGAAAACTACATGAAATTCCGTTCTGTGGTTCCGGAGATGTGCGCGAACAAACAGACACATAGAAAAGATTTCTAAAAATCGTTGGTTTTTGTTCTACTACCCTTCTTTAGTTACCCCCCTTTCTATTTTTATTACTTTCCTTTAATGTACAGGCACACCGGATTCTACTATTTTATTATATGTATATAGATATAGGTTTTTGTCACACCTACGATTCGTACCGATTGAAATGAGCTCAGAATTTTTAATTACTGATTCTGCGACGAAATCGGAGAACCCCCTTTCTTTTTAGAGTTCCGTACCTCAAAAAGGTAAAAAAAGGAACCCTAATAAGATCACTCTCTAGTCCGTCTGTCTGTCTGGTCGTGTGTCACCACCGGTTTTCTCAGGAACGGGTGCACCTAGCATGTTGAAATTTATACCTTAGTACTGAGGTCTATAGTCCCCATTAGGTGTATAAAAATCAAGGTCCTGAGTCAACACGATAAAAAGATATGGGCAAATTTAGATATTCGCGAAAACTTGTAGGTAAGTACCGAAGTAAGTTGTTTGGATCGAAAACCTATATGGTAGTTCCCGTTGACCTAGAATCACGAAATTTGGCAAAAAGCAAGGTACACAGCACAAATAAAGGAAAAATTCAAAAACATAAAAAAGTTGAAAATTAAAGGGTGTCCCCATACATGCATAGTTGGCGCCAATTAAGATAGTCCTCCGAGTTGTATGGGCGCTCATACAATTTAGAGGACTAGCTTATAATGGGTAGGTACGGAAGCCTCGGCGCACGAGTTCGACTCGCACTTGACCGGCTTTTTAATAATAGTAATCATTTTGAAATGTTGTTCTTGTTAACTTTTGCCTGCCTTTTCTCTACCGAAATGAGAATCATACGAAGCCTGCCGTTTGAGCTTTCGATGAAGGCATCTTTCTATAGCACAGGGTTATAATACTATGGAGGTATCTACTCTAGGGTTTTCTTTGTTTATAGGTTATAATATGAGGGAAAGTTGAATTTAGATTGAATTGGAATATATAATAATATATGAAGTAGACATTAACTAACTAGGTAATTCTTAATTAAAGTTTGACCAGTTACTGGTGACAGGTGAGAACATACAGTAGTACTATTTATGTAAAGCCGAACTTACAAGATAAATTCTAAGCTTTGAATGGACGTATATTCCGACAGAATCTCTACTTAGCCAGTTATCTTAACACCTTCTTCAGTCACTTTATTACCACCACATGAATGTGTGAGTGAAATTTTAAACACTATCCTACTAGCTTACATAATAAAAAGTAACTGTGTAATGAAATGAAATAAATTTATTATTATTCAAATAGGAAATATGAAGGTAGAACATTTTTGTTTCAGTTCTGGCGGCAAATGGCCATAAAAAACCGGCCAAGTGCGAGTCGGACTCGCGCACCGAGGGTTCCGTACAAACTTCGTCCATCACGGGAAATGCACGATTTTATTTATTAAACTTATTTGAGGTTTGTGCCAATTAAGCTAGACCTCTAAATTGTATCAGCGCCCATACAACTCAGAGGTCTTTATTAATTGGCGTAACTATGTATGTATGGGGACACCCTTTAATTTTCAACTTTTTTATATTTCCCTTTATTTGTGCTGTAAGACCTTGCTTTTTCCAAATTTCGTGATTCTAGGTCAACGGGAACTACCACTAAACAAATAAAAGGGCAAAAAAATCGCGTTTGTTGTATGGGAGCCCCCCTTAAATATTTATTTTATTTTTAGTATTTGTTGTTATAGCAGCGGCAACAGAAATACATAATTTGTGAAAATTTCAACTGTGTAGCTGTAGCAGTTCTTGAGATACAGCCTGGAGACAGACGGACGGACGGACAGCGAAGTCTTAGTAATAGGGTCCCGTTTTTACCCTTTGGGTACGGAACCCTAAAAACTAATAAATACTCACACATACTGGCCTTGACTTCCTCCTGAAACTCCGTAACCAGCATCGCAGATATAAATTCCGTACAACAGAATTAACGTTATAATTAAATTCATTTTATTTAATTTCGCGGCTTATCCATTTAATTTTAATGAGTTTTTTTTAAACTAAATAAACAGTTGCTGTCTGGACTGACACAACCGCACTGAATTCAGAATATTAATATCATGTTGTATTATCTCCCAGTTATTTAAATCATAGGAAATTCGTAAACCTTCATCCTCTCGATAGCAAGCAAACAAGTTATCTCTAAAGGCCGGATTTGCACTTATGAAAAAATAAAATAGGTATAAAATAAGGCTGTATAAACTGTTGCTTTTACAAAAGGTATAAAAAAAGGTATTTTGGCGCGTCGTAGCAGTCAACTAACCAAACATTTTATTTTTTTAGCAAAATGCCACGAACTTTGACAAAAAAGAGAACAGAAAAGTTCGCAGCAAACCAGGTAGGTACTTGGGTAAACTATTACTATAGCTACATTTATCAGAAAAATAAAAACTATTTCTTTCATGAAAAAAAATTAAGAATTTTTGAGCCAGATTCCCTGCAGATATACATAGATCCTACATAGTATACCTACTCTATAAGTAGGTAATCGTCTTTTTTTAAAATTAATCGATATAGGTTAAAAGAAAATTTAGTTCCAAACATCCAAAACTTCCCAAAAAAAATATTAATTCTATGTTGTTTTTCAGGATAAACTAATCAAATTCAGACTCATGGAAATCAGTTTGAAAGTGGATGATTATGTTTATAAAAGTAAGCCGATATCTGAGAGTACAGCTAGATTGTACATTCAAGAGGTTACCTCTTATAAACCCCTGAGTTCCAAGGATCCAAGGACTCTTCAGGTATATCTAACTATGCTTACATCAGGCAATAATTCTACGTATAGAAGCTACATTTCTGCCTATCCACCCTACGAAAACCCCTTCCATGTTCTTAATTACTCAACTGTCTACAAACTCTATAAGGTTTTTTTTACTTTGTATAGTTTTGTGTTTGACCACAATCTGACTATGGAAAGTGATGATGTGGCCGAAGGTGGTAAGCACACAAAGGTGTTTTAATTGATCCCGCACTTGCAGAGTGAAACCAATATAAACTTTTACTATGGGACTGATTGTCACGAAAGCCATGTTCCATGCAAAAGTACATTACTTATACTAGGCCAAAATGTGTGAAGCAGTTAATTTTTTCGCTTTTTAGTGACGGATCTCATAGTCAAAGATGTTCAAAATACAGATACCTACTTCTATAGGAATTAATAAATACCATAAACTACGAGTCCATACTTTTAAACCTGATGAACTTTTAAATACTAGATAACCATAATATTATCATCAGTCTATGGCTTAGGAAACCCATCTTCGAATCTCATATGGGTAGTACCTACCTGTAAGGGTTCCCAAGAAGAGTACCTACTTCTCAGCAGCGCCATCTTATATTAATTAGTAGTAAATAGTCTAATTGGGTTTGAAACTAGATAATTCGATGAAGTTAGATATTGTAGGTAACAAATTGTAAGACAGTTTATCTATACGACTTGTGATATGTATGTAACCCTCAATATGACATGCATACATATGAAAAAATCAAGGATAGTAAAAAAATAAGTTTCTTATAAATTAATGAAGACTTCATCGTGTCTCAGAATCATACCCACGGTCAATCTTACGTTTTTTAGGATCAGAAATCTTCAAAATATAACCAAGGTAAGTAATATCCCTTAGAACGATGGAGCAAATAGTCCTTTCATTACGATTTATTACTGAAATAAATTATGTTTACGATACACAATCAATTCTTGCAATATTAATGGAAAATAATAATTGTATGGAATAAACCTATAAACAGGATATATGTATGCGACAATGTACTCACTGCAATACGGGGGCGGGAAGGAAAATCATTGACATAGTTAATTTACTTAGAATCGTGATTGCCATTTTCCTCTCAGATTAGTAACTATGTATGTATGGGGACACTCTTTAATTTTTAACTTTTTTTTTTTTTAATTTTTCCTTTATTTGTGCTGTAAGGCCTTGCTTTTCGCCAAATTTCGTGATTCTAGGTCAACGGGAACTACAATATAGGTTTTCGACCCAAAACCTATAGGGTACTTCCGGTTGACCTAGAATTGTCAATTTTAGCTAAAAGCAACGTCTTACAGCACAAATAAAGGAAAAATTCCGAAAAATATAAAAGTTGTAAATTAAGGTAAATTTTGGTATTTACAAGTTTTCACGAAAATCTAAATTTGCCCATATCTTTTTATCGAGTTGACGTGGACCTTGATTTTTAAACACCTAATAGGGACTATAGATCTCAATATCCGGTAAAATTTCAACTTGTTAGGTCCACCCGTTCCTGAGAAAATCAGTGGTGACACACGGACAGACGGACAAGAAAGTGATCTTATAAGGGTTCCTTTTTTACCTTTTGAGGTACGGAACCCTAAAAATAACAAAAACATAGATTTCTCTATGGTTATTATTTAAATAATGATTATAATGTCTTAAAGGTAATTGAAAAGCTAATACGGTGTATGAAAGGAATTATAAACGAGAGGCAAGAATTTAATAAAAGAAGTTTAAGAGATGGTCAAGACACTATCGTTGAAGATAAAGAAACTCATAACAATACACCATCACCTGTTTATTCAGTCACCGATGAAGATAAAATGCATATATCTCAAAATATACTGGAAATTAATCACAATGAGGAATCTAAATTTCTTGTAGATGTTGAAACAATGTATATATCTAGTGATGATGATGATATAAGAAAAAATAACGACGATAATATACAAGACAATATAACAGACAATGACGTGCATATTGAAAAGGCTATTTCTAATCTAAGTATACAAGAGTTTGATGAAGTAAAAATAAAAGCAAATAATATTGATTTCGCTCAAAACACTGATGATGAGAGTATAATTGCTAATGATCAAACATCCGTACCAAATTGTATAACTACTAATACTGATGTACCAGGATCATACATAGATTGTTCTCAAAATTTACTAAATAACTATAATGATACAAATAATGCCAACAAAAATTTGTCTGATGAAAATGTTAAAGAGCTGCTGACTGCTAATCTGAAAAAAAATATAGCTGCAGTTATGAATAATAATAGAAGTATTCTGATTAACTCTAATAAAATCAATATTAACAATAATCCAGGTAATAAGAAATTGGCAACAAACACAAGTGAAATGAATATACATGAAAGTCAAACCGAAAAACCCGTTGCAAGAAGTAAAATTATCTCAAAGAAATTGATTGACAAATTAACTTCTCAACATGATTTTAAAATAGCATCAAATACAAGTATTTCAAATGTAATCACAATAACAAATAAAGAACCAAACAAAGCAAGTGTACTGGATCATATTAAAAAAAGTATGCCAAAAAAAAAGAGAACAGTAAAAAAGAAAACTGAAACGAACTCATGTAAGGATTCTAAGGAAAACGGTAAAACTAATAAACCCTCTAAAAAACGTGCAAAAGTTAAACATACTAAAACGAACGAAGATACAAAATTAATTTCTAGTAATAAAACTGATTTTACAAATGATTCTGTTCCCAAAATTTATACGAGAAACGTTGAGGAAGATTTATCTTGGATAGAAAACATAAGATATGTGAGAGAGCACGTAAAGGAGTACGACGACAATCTGATGAACATAGAAGAGAGTTTTTGGGAGAATTATACATTACCTGTTACATGGGATGACAACGATTTCCTTTACACTGTATAAGATGTCGTGATTCATCTTGTTGATTCAATAAAAAATATCTATTAAAACTTATTAGTGACTTGTTTTTTGGCACATGTCGATTTTCAATTTTACAATCCATTTAGGTTGAATTTCAAATACATAGGGTTCAACAAAAAGGTAAGTAGGTACTCATATTTTAAGGGGTAAAAGTACTCGCCAATAATTATCAAGTTTTACATAAATATTACTATACATTGCAATCAAGTTTGAACTTTAATACGGAGCAATTGATTAGAGTTGTTTACCCATTAAAATATTTTACCTGTCGAATGATACAAAACATTCTGATTTCAAAATTTAATATGATTAAGATAATTTTGGAACAACAAGAGTTCAAAGTATTTGTATATATCGCAGGCAAATTGTATAACTCGTCCGTTTACAATACAAAAGGCCGGCAAATTGTAGAATGCCGAAATTAATAAATTGCAATGTTTTTTTCAATTGCAGGTTAAATAAGGGTTCCCTGTTTCGATATTTATTAAGGTCATTAGACAAATAGATCCATTATATATATAAAAAAAAAACCTAAAACTAACCTACTTTAAGTCATTTCGTCATTTTCTAAATAACCAACAATTTGTAAACGGACGAGTTATGCAATTCGCCTGCGACATATACATAACATATAAAGCAACATTTTGATGCTATATAATTAAATTCAATCAAACCGACTTCCTTAATACATTTTAATTAATATCACTTTAATTAAGTATTTACTTTAAATACTTACACATTAGGTCCATTTTATAATAGGCCTTAAACTAATTTTAATACAACATTTCCATTACTCATCAATAAAGTGAATGTAAAATATTTGAATGATTAACAAAAATATAAACAATATGTTATTATGATAAATATTGACAACATATATTGCAACATCCTTTTGTGATGATATTAACTGTAGCAGACAGTTATCGCAACTAAAAAAAAAAGCAGGTGTATAATTGTAACCATTAAATTACTTAAAGCACTTTAAACTCTATTTTGACACCATAACATACATGTTTGCAATGATATGACGTCAATATAGATACATATTAGCATTTATTTTCAACCCTAGTATGTACATAATTTCAATTTGAGACTCAAACTTTACAGATACGTTCTCAGATAGTTCTCACACTCCATAGTGTCTTAAGCCCAGGATGGACAGCAAAAGTAAGTATTATAATTGAGTGTTTTAATAGTTATTTGTGCAACAAGAGAGCAAAGTCGTTTTTTGCTGCGAGTGCTGATTTTGAATCCTGAGCAAGCGAAGGATTCAACTATTGAGTGTGGCGAGGGTTTCAAAGGCACGAGATGCAAAAAACTTTGCTCTCGTGTAAAATTGTATTTTGCTCACTGATTTCAGGCAGCAAAACCTACATGTTTGAACTACTGAAGTGAAAAATATATTATCAAACACTAACCAATGTATAAAACACCTTAAAAAAGGGGAACCCTCGATTATTGTACATATTAAATGATTTTTAATTACCAATCTAATCATAAAGAGTAGAACTTTTGATGCTATACAATTATGACGTCATAATTTAATATTAAGAGTTCGCGCCACTAAAGAAGTCCCGTGGAAACAATCATAATCGATCTTATTTCTTCAAAGATAGAGGTGAGCTCAGCACTTAATTGGTGGTGCGAACTCTAATACATAATTCCATATAGACCTATCGTTTTGACATTTCATAAAAAGTAACTGATTTAATTTACGTTTTCAACTATACTTCTTACCACTGGCGCGACTGTATTAAAATCGCACACTAAAGTACGGGCAACTTGCTGTATCAAGCTATTCCAAATCTGTGATAGTATCGATAGATATACATAATTATAATTAAGTTAATATTATAAGATTCAGGGTTACCGTCTAATTCCAACACCTATCACAATACCATCAACACAACGATTGTGTTAGCAAATCCCAAACTAGTAGTAACTTCAGTAGTTTTTACTTCCATAAATGCCCTTTAAAGCTAAAATTTAATATTTTTCATTGACTCTTACTAACATTATTTCACAATAGAATAGTTCCAATGACTTTTGGCGCCAATACGATTTATAATGCCTTTAAAATAAAATAAAAATGACAAGAAACACACATTGATGAAAAGCGATGCAACTACCTACCTTTACTTTCCTTCTCTTTCTAGTGAAAGAACAACTGTCTCTTTCTTTGATCTTGAGATAAAAAATATATACTAAGTCACATTTACACGAGATAGTTACTATATTTTGGTGCTTATGCCTGTTTAGTTTACAATATTAATAATTTTCAAGTCAAAATTGAAGTTAATACAAACATAATTCGTAAAAAAATAGGTATGTATTTTATTTTTGGATTTTTTACTAAGTTTATACGCGTTATAAAAAAATATACAAATTAAAATAAAATATAAATTTATAGCATAATTAAAATATGTAATGTTATCAATCACACACACAAAACAGTACACCATAAATATAAAATTGAAAATAGACCATAAATAGCAAGATTGGTACCATAATATTAAAAATAAATATTGCCAGCTAAAATTAAAAAAAAGCTATATAAATTACTAGCGGGCCCGACAGACGTTGTCCTGTCCAAACTCGATTACGACGCCATCTACCGGGTTCAGTTGTATTTTCAAACCATCCAGGGACCCACTCATATATACACACAAAATTTCATCCAAATCGGTTCAGCCGTTTAGGAGGTTAGGTGACAAACACACGTACAGAAGAATTTTATATATTAAGATTTGCATTTAACATCAAACGCTACATTGTCACATTATGTTCTTTTGATACTTCTCCGAAAGGGCTGGACTGATTTTTACGGGACTTTCACTGGCAGATAGCTGATGTTATAAGGAGTAACTTAGGCTACTTTTATTATACCGGGAACAGCTAGTGTAATATAAATGCCAAAGTGTGTTTGTTAGTTTGTCCTTTCACGCAACTACGGAGCCATGGATCAACGTATTTTTTGCAGAGATAGTTTAAGGATCAGAGAGTGACATACGCTACTTTTTATCTTGAGAACGCGGGTCCCTAGCATGGTAACTTTCCTTTTTTTAAGCTATTGTATAGCTTTTATCGCGGGCTTCGGGCTTTACACATACATACACGTTAAGTTAAAAAAAACTACCTAAATAAATAATTATAATTGCATAAGTCGATAAAAATGCTATGCAATAGCTTTACCGCGGCAGTCCCCGAGTGCCACAAGTATTTTTTTTACTTTATATAGGCTTGTGCTTGACCACAATCTCACTATGGTAAGTGATGATGTGGCCGAAAGTGGTAAGCATATAAAGCCTAGAAGGAACTGGCACTCAAGTGCAGCTGTCGGTACACCCCAATACTACAAAGTACCCTACCACCGTGCTTATGGTTTCCTCACTATGTTTTCCTTCACCGAAAGCTCAAGCTCATTGTAGGATTCGATACCCACGACCTTCGCCGCATCCGACGTCACTACCATTGAGCTATCATCGCCTTGAACTCGTGACTTTTGTTGCATTTTGCATTTTAAAGTTCTTCCTTATCAAAGCATCAGAAGGCAATAGTGTAACTCTCTCGGGTTCAAAGTCAAAGCCGATTTTATAATATATTGTTCTGCGCGGCGAGGCGACGTCAATGAGTAAAAAAATTGGGTTCAATTTCAATTCCGAGATCATTACACAATCACCCTGCAGCTCAATATACAGGATGATTTTTTAGTCGTTGGCATTACTTTCATAGGAAGTACTCATCAATATGAACAAATTTTACTATGGGACAAACTGTGAAATCACGAAAAAAAAAAACAGCTGTTCCATACAAAAGTTCAATACCTACTCGACCAAAATGTATGAAGCAACTGTTTTATTTTACGCGATATCGGAGTTTGGCCCATACTGAAAGTTGTTCATATTGATGAGTACCTACTACCACCCCGATAAGTAAAGCCATGGACTAAAAAAACTTTCTAGTATTTAGTATAATGATTATTATTATTTATTATACAAAATAAAATTTATAAACCACAACAACAATTTTTTTGAGAGAAAATTAGCAATTAGGCATAATACTAATTCAATGTATCACTTTATAAAATACTTAATTAAAACTTGAACAACATCCCTTTTTGGCCAGCCATTTAATTTATACATCTCTTCATCAAACTTTAGGCTCAGAGCACACTAGGCCGGCAACGGCAAAAGATTTTTGCCGTTTCATTTTATAACTTACATACCTATAATAATGCTGAGATTTTAATGCTACGCATCGGAAATATATCTACTACAGATAGATACTTCGATTTGTTTTTTTTTTTTAATCTATATTAATCTAGCCATGCTGAACGACCAACTCCGTAAACACAACATACTTGACATACAAAAGATCAACTTTAATTGATGAAAATGTTCTTTTTTTTTTACGATTTCATGATAAAACTTGTTTGCCATGACGGAACCAACATAGATTATAAAAAGATGACATCTGTAAATACTCAACTAGTAGAAGTACCTACCAAGGAAATCAGATTCGAATGTTAGTTAAACCTCAACATTAATTTCATCACTGGGTCCTCAGAACACTTAAAAACTTAAGAGCTGTTAGCGTTTAAAAAAAAATGAAAATACGGCAACTAAAAATAAGTTTGCCGTTGCCGATATAATGTACGCTGACCTTAAAATATCTAAACATAATAATTAAAAACTAAACTTCCCTCTAACCTTGAAGAAACCCATGCTGGTCTTGTTATGTAGCATCGACGTGACTCCAACGTAGCTCTGTATCACTATGGGGGAGTGATGAATACAGCAGGATGATGACACCATGCCTTCGATGGCCCTTTGGAGCTTTTGGGCAAAGGTTTCCATGTCGTACGTTGACCTGTCTTCTACACTACCATCTATAAAAAGAATAAATGTGAGAGCATAAAGTAATAGGGCCTAAGCTTTGTCCCTAGCTCTGTCTCTTTCTCAACTCCCGATACTTACTTACTTACTAGAAACGTAATTTGTTTTTTTTACGTTATACTGGTGATTTTTTAGTCGCTGGCAATACTACTTATACTTTCACTATCCTATAGTGAAAGTTGTTCATATTGATGAGTACTTCCACTCCTGCAAGTATTGCCAGCGACTAAAAACAGTTGCGTCATACATTTTGGTCGAGAAGGTATAGAACTTATGTATGGAACAGCTGATTTTTTTTTCATGATTTCACAATTGGTCCCATAGTAAAGGTTGTTCATATTGATGAGTACTTCCACCCCTGCAAGTGTTGCCAGCGACTAAAAAATCACCCTGAATAGGTTTTTGTTTGCCCACAATCACCATGGTAAGTGACTATGCTGAAGATGCAGTTGCCGGAACATTCTAGCCACCTTACTGATTGAGCTTGAGCTCTGTTCTGCTTCATACCGCACCATTTCGTTGCTGTTATCAGCTGAGTTGATGCACTACAGTATTTAAAATAGGTACCATACTAATAAGAAAAAATATAGTTACCTTTATGCCAATATATAGGGTGTGAAGCAAATGTAATGAATGGTACATCCTGACTAAACGGATTCCATACAGTTTTCAGCGGCACCGGCTCTCCTTTGTTCCACATTAAACGAACGCCACGGAGGTTGCGTTCCCTATAAAATCAAATCATTCTTTTTATTAATAAAATTATAATGAACTTATCTTCAAGAAACTTTCTAATTTACCTATAATTTCAACTATCTAGGTGCCTAAATGTATAATATAATTTTGCTTTGGAGAATTTAAAGATTTACATTATAACATTGATTACAGTATTTTCCAAATGCGAAGTCCCATTTGACATTTATGAATGTCACAGAAAAATAAACCCTACAGCCTTAAAATAAGGTTTATCTATATCAGCACTCGATAGGGTTGCTTAAATTACAACAGAAATGTGTCCAATGGCGTGCCACCATTTATATGACATTAATTCCGACTTGTCATGTAACCAATCGCATCATTTGTTTACGTTATAACATACATAAATAATATGACATTATTAAACGTCAAATGGGACTTTTTGTTTGCAAAAGACTGTAGGATTGTAAAAAAAAAACATTTTACAATAAGTAAAAAGTGCAAGTTATGAGGGAGAGAAAAAGAGAACTGAGAAGAATGCAAATATATTAGATTTTTGCTTAAAGTACCTACCTACATTAAAAGCGTAGGTACTGTGATAGTTTAGTGTATATCTACAATTAATTGTTGCATAGAGAACATAATCATATACATTCATTGTTTAATAAAACCATGCTATATTTTTATGATTTCGGCAGCTGTGCTAAAATGCCAGAGAGTGCATCCCCTATTAATAAAAAAGTGTGCCTCGTCACTGACCATTCCGATCACGATGCTTTTTAATAAATCTATGAAAGAGGGCTGTTTTCCTATAATTTGGAAACAGGCATTGATCACTCCTATTCCAAAGGGTTCGTTCAGTAAAGATATTGAAAAGTATAGACCTATATCTAAACTTTGTCAATTTAGTAAGATATATGAAAAAATTGTTACTGAACAACTTTTTGGTGTAGTGCGTCAACATATTACACCAACTCAACATGGATTTTACAAGGGACGTTCGGTGGATAGTAATTTACTAGTTTTTACAACTGAAATTCTTAACGCGATGGATGATGGGTATAGAGTGGATGCTGTGTATACAGACTTTGCCAAAGCCTTTGATAAAATTTGTCACAAAACATTACTAATTAAGCTCTGGGAACTCGGAATACATGGTGATCTTTTCCGTTGGCTCAAATCCTACGTTGAAAACAGGAATCAATGTGTTGTTCTCTCTGGGTTTACATCTCAAAATAAACACGTCAGTTCCGGGGTACCACAAGGGTCCCACCTGGGCCCCTTATTATTTACACTTTATTTAAATGATATCACCAATTCTATCTCACATTCTAATGTGTTGTTATATGCAGATGATGCCAAAATTTTTAGGGTTATTCGTAATAGCCAAGATTGTGATTTATTACAAAATGATTTATATAATTTTGAAAAATATTGCAATGATAATAACTTGTTTTTGAATCTTGATAAATGTAATGTAATTAGTTTTTCTAGAAAACGTAATATCCTAAATTATATTTACAAATTAAATGGAAAATGTCTGAATAGAGTAACACAAATTCGTGATCTTGGTGTTTTAATGGACTCAGAGCTGACGTTTGTTCCTCACATTGATTCTATTATAAAAAAATCGTATAAACAATTGGGTTTCATACTGCGTGTCGGAAAGCCTTTTAAAAATTCTCTAACATATAAAATTCTGTACAATAGTTTTGTTCTTAGTCGACTTGAATTCGCTTGTGCTGTTTGGAAGCCTTATTTTAAACTACATATTAACCGTATTGAAAAAATCCAAAGAAAATTTATTAAAACACTCGACTATAGAACTGGCCATAAACATTTAAATTATGAGGATTCCTTAAAATATCATAAATTCAAATCTTTGGAACTACGCCGTGACTGCGTAGATTCTATTCTTCTTTATAAAATCATCCATAATCACCTTGATGCCCCTTCACTGCTTCATAACATTTTATTCAGAGTGCCCCGTAGACTTGAGCGCCAGTGTCGTAGAAGAAATTTATTCTATGTTCCTAATAGTAGAACATGTTATTCTAAAAATATGTTTGTAAAGCGTGCCTGTGAACTTTACAATGAACATGATATTTTGATTGATGTTGACATATTCTGTTGCACAGTAGCCTCCTTGAAAAATAAATTAAATTCCTGGTAAAACCTAATCATGTACCATGTTTTGATTGGTACAAAGCTCATTTCAATAATCAGTTATGTAAAAATTAATGAAACTATAGGTCTTATTATGTTCTATACTAAGCTGTTCTCTTTAATTTTTTGTATGACCGTTTGTTTCTGTAATAAATAAATAAAAAAAATAAAAATAATTCGTGCGTGATATGTTAATATAGGTACCTATAGGTAGCACATAAACCATCTCACATTTGGGGATTCAAGTCGTATTAGGCGCAGAACTCATTCTTTTTCTAAAGTAACCGAGTCATTCGACATTATTTACAAATTCCGTTACTCTGCGTTACACAGAAATTAAGTTTATATATTTCTCTATTCAATATAAAAAATAAGCATACCCACTTATTATACTATTGTGCTCAAGTGAACTCTGTCTGTTATTGGAAAGGCGATTTCGAAATACTTACATGAAAATTACATTAAAAGCGAAAACTGAAAAACACTACATCAAAAAGCTTAGTAAAATGCACGAGCTTCACATGGGTGCGTCTACAGCAACTCAAAGAGTACCTAGGTTCAAAATATTTGTAATCGAACAGTTTATTATCCTCGCCGTCGACGGGGCTCGGCCGGCGGCACAGTCGGTCTATGACGCAATCCTTGACGACCGTCGTCACGCCTGTCGCGATGCCGTTCAAGCGACTGGTGAAATTCAATGCTGTTTGTTATACCCAACACGACAAACCAAAGAATCGATACACCTCAAGAGATTTTAAGGCAAAAAGTTTAAGAACAAAATACCTTGTAATTACAAAGATTTCATATATCTTTTTTTCTTTTACAATAATTTTCTCACTTAAAATTGATTTTTATTAGTTTTGTTGAAATAAGACCCATTGACAGAATTATTACCTATAGAAACCAAGTACGCGCGAGTCATACGCGCCGATCAAATGTGTATAATACATGCACACTATAATGCGTCTGTGTGTATGGGACAGTTACGCATAGCTAATTTTTGGCTTAGATTCAAGCGTTGATTGAAAATCTACTTTCTATAGGTAATAATTCTATGCCCATAAATATACCATATTTTCACCTTTTCTTTAAAACAATTTGGAATGGTTATAAATATAAAATAAATCAACCTTTTCCACCATACAAATTCTTATTTCAAATATTGTAATATTCTCAAAAGTTATTGTAAAAAGTCTCAAATAAATAACACTTACGGCACCAAGGATGACGGTGGGTACACTAGTTCTCCAACAACGATTGTGTCCAGATCATCCAGGTATGTCTTCTTGAACTCCAACTGCTTCATAGCAATGAAGTCGTATTTTATTGTCATAACTAGCCGAGATGTTAGCAGGACTATTCTTTCCTTTTCATTATCCCATAGTGTTATTCTGAATACAAAAATAATTCTTGTTGAAATTGTCATTCTCCTAAAATAACTATGATAGCAAAATTAGCCTCATGTGTGTCTTGCTAATTGTTTATCATTTATGAAACTTGTATGGAATAAAATTATATATATATATATATATAAGGTCCTAATAAATGAAGTACGGTCCTTTTGAGGGATGATAGTATAGGTCATAAGTATTCCGAAAATAAAAATATTCAAAAAAAAACCTGAAATTGTACTTCATAAATAAAAGTAATAAATAAATAAAATAAAAGTACCTAATGTATTTTTAAATGCTTTTTTTTATTTTATAATAATAAATTTTACGCCTGATTATGCTGTTAATGGTTTTAATTAATGCTCATCACTATGAAGAACAATTTCAGGTTTTTTATTTTGATTAAAATTACGACCGTATATTTTTATTTTATCATTTTCGGAATACTTATGACCTATACTATCATCCCTCAAAAGGACCGTACTTCATTTATTAGGACCTTATATATATACCATGTGACACACAATTGGTAAATCTTGTTGTTAATGGAACAACAATTGAGTATGCCTTATGTAACAAGTCATTTTCTCAGTAAAAATCACAGTATAGCAACAAAGTTAAGCCATGTATATTAATGAACACTGAGACACAGACACATATTAGGGACCCTATTACTAAGACTCCGCTGTCCGTTCGTCCGTCTGTCACCAGGCTTTATCTCATGAACCGTAATAAACAGTTGAAATTTTCACAGATGATGTATTTCTGTTGCTGCTATAACAACAATTACTAAAAAACAGAATAAAATAAATATTTAAGGGGGCTTCCACACAAGAGACATGATTTTTTGCCATTTTTATAGATAATGATATGGAGCCCTTTGTGCGCGAGTCCGACATGCACTAGGCCGGTTTTTTTATTTTATTATGCCAGTAGGTTGCCAAGCAGACAGAGGGCCCACCTAATGGTAAGTGGTCACCGCAGCCTATGAACATTTGCAATACCAAGGGGTTTGCCTATGAACTTACAAAATGTTATGTGTTTGTGATACTCACTATGATTATGGAACAGTTCCAGTCGGCCATACGAGTACCTATGTGAGCTATAACTAGAACGGCTTAAATCTTCAGGAAGTGTAGTGACCATAATATTTAAATTTATTCTTTACTACATCAATTCAAACTCCTCAAACATGCTTAACATTCAATGAAAAATATTACACATACTCAGTCAGTAACCAGGAGCCCAAGTAAACCCCATCCTCAGGGAACAGCAGTACGGTGATGCACTCTTGTATAGCCGCCTCCACAACTCCCTTACGGAATGTAAAGAAGTCTTTAATGTTCTCTCTGTCAAACGGCACGTCGTAACGAGGGTAGACAGTCCTCACTGGTTCTGTTGGTGAGCCTGGTGTGGCCGCTGTTGCATTTGGTTGCCCTTCTGTTCTTGCATCTAGGAATAACAGGTTGTTTGTTTCTATTCAATAGTTCTCAGTTAAAATAGACATTATCCCATGTTTAAATACTTTTGTGTGGTGGCATTGGTGACGTTGGCTCAGGCAAGATGAAAATGAATGCCGGTTGTGGATTCAAATTTAACAATGAGCTGGAGGAAAACAATGTGAGGAAACCATAGTATGGTGGTAGAGTGCTTTTTTGTATGAATCTGCCCGGCCACCATAATGTAAGTTGATAAAAATAAAAACCAACAGGTGTGTCCTGGCAAATGCATTTAGAGACATACCTTTCAAGGCTTTGTGTATTTAGAACTTAATAACCATATCATTATCTACCATGGTGAGATTGTGATCAACAAAATACTAATAAAACATTTAAAAATAAATATTTTTTGTAATTACCCTAGTATTTTAGTTTGTTTTTGCTTTTTATATAAGTTTTTTAGGATTTTCTAGACCCATTACTACAGATACAACACCTATATATTTAGAAGTCTAATTCTGATAATAATATACTTCTAGAACATTACTGTAAAAACTGACATTAAAAAATCTACAATATCATGGTTACCTACATAATGGCTGTTTTAAGTAATTAAGTACTCAAAGGAACCTACATGAATAAACTTAACAGTATAACAGTATGCAATACTTATTTTTAGAAGGCATAAAATAATTATCTAAGCTCTCTGACCAAGTTTTGTAATTACCTATAGTGGCTATAACTCAATTTATAATTAACTATGGCTACCCCTAAGCTACTCTCTGGCTCTAATTGTATTACATATTGTAAGATAAGGCGCCGTTAGCGTTTATTAGCACGAAAATAAGGATAAACATTTTCTGTTGTAACTATCCTATCCATTGACGTTCAAGAATAACTTTTATACATGTATATGCCTTAGGGGTATAGCTGTTCCTTACCAGTAAACGATGCTGAAGAAGATGTCAAGGAGTCAGCACCAGATAACACTGAAGGGTGTACATTACTTTGCGGTCTTCTTGCGGCACTTTCTGTCGCATTACCAAAATTATTGTCAGCGTTTTCTAACGTAACTGTGTCAGTTGACAATTGCAAGGTGCCTCCACGAAACTCTAACTCTTCATCTAACAAATCACCCATTGTTTGTTTGTATATCTTTATTTATTTATTCGCCTTTATTTTATTTATTGCTATGCGTAAATAAAATAATCGACCGACCGACCGACTGATAAGTAATGTCAATGTCATTGTCATTAATGTCACTTACTAGACAATGCTAATAGACAGACAGTGCTGTCAATAGTAAAAAAAAGCATTTGGTAGAAACCACAAGAACCATTGGATATTTTAAATTAAACGATTGCTTTTCGATACTTTTTTTAAATTTTATTTTACCGGTTTTGATACTCGATATTACTGGCTTTATACTCAAAGCATGAGACACATTGTGTTTCTAAGAGTTTTCACTTTTACGTTACTTGCTATTCCCCCTTATTCAGACCCATTCGGTTGTCATTCCGATCGGAAAGGAATATTTTATCTCGTTTTTAGGCTGATGCTGTATTACTCGTATAATTTATTTGCCGCGGTCATGTACTGATCGACTGTCTCATTCCATATGAAAATGAGAAAATAAGAGCCATCCTATTCAACAGACTACACAATCAGTTTGTCTACTCGATCGGGACAACAACCGAACAGGTCTGAATAACTCCGATTATAAAGGAATGTCGTAGTAGAAACAGGTAAAACGGAACACCTTGTGTGATATCTCAGGCTAATCGATAAATCTTGCATTATCTACCTTGCAAAATTTAAAGAATTTGGTAGGTTTCCTTCAGCAAAGAGATTTATCGACAAATTGGTATTAATGCGGTTAAAATATTTTATTTTGGCACTGGTCACTCACAAAGTGTCATTTACGTTTTGTTTCAGCAGTTTAATTCAAACATAAATATTTTCTATCAATATAAATTAGGTTGATTGCCCTTTAGCTGCCATTTCTAGGAATTTATATTTAACTCATCACTAGGTAGGTAATCTATCCATATAGGTACCTGAGTTTTTGATATTAGATAAGTATGTTGTTTTATGAACACACTTACTTCATTCTTATTTTTAAGACATAACACAATTATTGTTATTCTCTTTTTTCGCCAGAATTTCAAAGTTCGTGTATTATGTCTGGTTGTTCGGGAACAAAAAAAAACATTCCAATAAAAGATAAGATGGTTCGATAAAAGGGAAAAATAAAATATTACGGTTTTTTTTTATTAAAAAAAGTATTTTATTTTACAAAAAAATTGAATATTTTATTTTACTTATTATTTATCTACATCTGGCACCTGTTGAATATCAAATTATGAAGCAAAAATATAAAACTGATCTATTATACTCAAGTTATTATTAGGCACTTAAAAGAGTAGGTAAGTACTTATCGTGCCACCAAAGGTTTAAAGCAAAGCTTTATTACCTACTAGATTATTATTCTAATGCCATTTACATCGCAGGACTCCAGCAATGATGACACAGGTTTTTTTTTATTTATCCAAAATATTGTTCTTAAATAATAACCTAACTGTACATTATACATAAAATATCAAACGGAAAATGAAGTAAGTAGGTACAACTTATAGAAACAAGTTTTTTTATTTATAAAAAATACATAAAATTAAAATTGAGAACTACTTTATTTTGAAAGTCGGCTAACATAGATAGTATTATTAGTATACGTCTTTACAGGGCATCTCATACTGTTCATTGCGAATGAAAAAGACTACATTATCAAATATCCGTCATGCGGAATTTATCGGCAGCCTATGAAACTGGGCTTCGGTTGGAATACGTAATTTGTGATTTAAAAATTGTAAAAATAGGTTTAAGACTATTTTTCATTATCCCGTAAATATGACGTGCATTTTTAACAGTCAACAAAAGGTAAATAAAGGAGGAGTTAAATTGAGACGGCGACCGACCGGGTAGGTGGATGGAAGTTCTCAAACATATTAATTGGAACGCTTATACGTCGCCGACTCGATATCCTCTGTTTGTCCTTGGTTAGTGACAATAGTGACTGATTGACAACCGGTAGCAGCCCCTTGGGTCTGGGTCGAATAAAACCTAAATAAGAAGGTATTTTTAAATTGCATACACTCAACCTTTGTAAATCTAGAACAGTTGTCAATAGTAAAATAAAAAAATAAAGTTGGCGATAGGAAAATTTCTAACATACTTGTAGGTAAACGTGTTATGCTTAGGTACCTACAATTAAATTCGATATTAGCTTACGATCGTAGTCGCGGTAAAACTTTACACACAATTAAGGCCGTGCGCTGAATAAGCGGGTGCACGCGACGGGTGCCCGTTCGCGTGTTTGTATTGAAAAATAGCAATCGTATGAGCAGCGCTAACTGGCGCGGACGCGTGCAACGGGTTTGTCATACTATATTTCATGAAATAGCACGCTGCGCGGGCGCCCGCGCCGTGCACCCGCTTAACACAGCGCACGGCCTTAGGTACTTATTTCTAATTCATAGAAAGACTGAAGGGCTATTATCAAAAAGGATCGATATAATTTATTTTAATTTTAACATAATAAAGTTCATAATTGCGTAACGCATAATAAGTATTGCTCTGTCGTTTTTGAAGGTTGGCAGCAAGCAGACGGTCCATCTGATGGTAAGTATAGTAAACGTCGTCTATTAACATTTGCAATACCAGGGGGATTGCCTTATAGAAGAATCCCATGTCCTAAATCTGATGGAAAATAGTAATGGGGAGTTGATTCCACATCGTAATAGTCCAATTGAATCGTTGTGGACGACCAAGAATATGAGGATGAGCTCCACGTCGCTGGTGTGAGATGGTAGAAAGGTGATGATGGCACCAGGTCTTAAGTACCTCAGAACACTCCATTATTATACAGGATACGAAGAACATTTGTCTCTTCGAAGACAGAGATTTTATTATTATTAGAATCAATCCCAAAAGTCAAGTGATTCGATAATAGCCCAACAGAACTGTCCATTAATATGCAGTTCCTAGTAGCAGTGACATCTATTTTTAGGACAATGCGGCGGGTAGACGATGCACTGGTCCATGCAGTACACGTCCGCACCTTCGCGACCCTCCAGCTCGCCGACGGCAACACATTCTTGTCTGTAATTATCAAAAATGATAATGTCAGTTTGTTTGCTTGGTAACTCTTGACGCCTCTACGGCCCCAATTATGGTGAAGGCACACGTTAGCCTAGCATGGGGAGGAACTGCAGGGGACAGCTAATAAGAAATAGATGCATGCGTGAAACTATGTCAGTTGAAATCGTATAATAAGTTTGAGATGGCTTGAGCTTTGTGATGATATGGTGGTAGGATACTTTGAGTACTCCCCTGGCTACGGCTACCACCCTCAAGTTGAAATTCTGTCGCCAAACACCTGCTGAGTTCCAGCAGCTACACTCGATAATCAATTTTCCTTTTAGGCTTTTTGTACTTCGATCACATCATAAAGAAACAAAAAAAAATTTTTTTTAATTTGTACATGTGTTGGGAAGTTTAGTACCTAAACCGACTTTTTGGATTATTGCGGGTTTTAAAATGGTGTTGATTTTAAGGTTGAATTATCACACCTCGCCTCAACCCATGTTAGTAGGTAATATTGCATAAAGAACAGAATTAAAAATCGATGAATTCCATAAAATATTTACTTTATAGCGTAATTTACTAGGATTATCATATTGTTCAAGATTCACAGACGATGACTGGCTGTCTATGAAAACAGCTGAGCTACTATTTTATGTCTTATAAATAAGTATTAAAACACAAACACGTGGTTCACTTCAATCAAAATCAAGATTAAGCTAAATAAAATGCTACCGAATTGAGAACGTCCTCCTTTTTTTGTTAAGTGAAAAAATTGCAACTAGTGATGTTTTAGAGAGAATGTGATATGTTCAAAAATATCCTTAAAGTATGATAACTTACGGGCAGGAACAAAGTGCTTCAGGACAATTGGGAGGATACCGCAGACAATTGGTCTGACACCAGCTTAGCATACCAGGAATCTTCCGGAAACCTTGAGACGGCACGCAAACTTGATCCCTGGGAACATTATGACATGAGCTAAATTTGTGCACATTGCCTCATGGAGGTTAGCCGATGTATCCTTAAAAATATTTACAATACTTGCGTAAAAGCAATACGTTTTCAAAATATACAAGGGTCACCAACTGGCTGCTCAGGCATTTGGTAGTTAGTCACAAATACAATCTTTACATGTTTAATAGAAGAATTCGTTTTGGTATTCGACGTAATATACAAAAGGACACAAGAGGGTTCGGACAGTTTGTTAGTCACATCACGTGCTTGTTTACACAATTTAACTACAGTTACACAGAGAAGTTTGGGAAATTTATTCACAATGGACACCTATAACCAATCTTCCGTGAAATAAGTCCCAACACGTAGACATCGACATCCAAAACCTTAAATTACAGATATAATGTACCTAATAATCGATGGAACACTGTCCTCCACAGTATTCGATTCAGTTAAATCGTTGCTGAAAGAAAATGTATTTAACAATATAGTGCACGTTATTGACAAGATTATAACATAACACAAATTTATACAGATGCGATGTTTTTACCTATACAAAAGACGTAATGATTCCATTTCGATTTCTCTTCCATCGCCTCTGAAATATTAAGCACATCAGGTGGAGAGTTGTGAATAATTTATAAAATACTATACATACACTGATATTTGGAACGTGCATATATAAAAACATAAATACAACGTATAAAACAAATGCACATATAATAATAATTTATACAATTTAGACCATTGAAACCAATATTCACATACCTGACCACGAGAGGGTATACGTTCTTAGGCGTGAGGTAGTCCCTATAGTATAGGAGGAAGGGATAGTCTCTCCTGAAGTCCCCTGCGAAGGCAGGTGGTATACCACCGGTGCTGGTGACCACACTCACGTCAGCGCAGTTCCTGAAGGTTTCAGAGCGTCCACAGCCAACAGCTTCCGTGCCGTTAGGGCAAATACCCCACATGTTTCCTGGAAAATCATGTGCATGGAAAATGAGAGAAGATCAGTTTGTTCACTAATCATAATAATTTATTTATGAATGATTATATCTAATTTCTAAATAGACATAAAATTACTTAGCTGTGCTTTTGTGTTCTATTTAAAGAAATAATAAATGTAGCTCATTAATTTTTGGGTCAATATAGTCGAAGGAATAAATAAACTATTAGTCGTACTCAAAGACTCTGTCGATAAAAGATTGATTCGATATTTAGGTGTTAACTACATGCGTTTGTAACAAGTTTTCCTACCAGTATAATAACTCCATTGTAGAACACACTGTGTGCAAGTGACATAGGGTGGCAGCCGCACCCTATACCTAAATATTTCCTTCTTAGCCGTGTCCAGAGGTATGAGGAACCTATCTTCTCTCGTTTCAGCTACGAAAAGTGGATACCTGAAATCATAAATAAATACTGCTACAAGAAGTTTTAATACAGTGATATTAATAAGCAGTTTTTTACGAGATTATCGGTTGGAAGATTTTAGAATAAGTAGGAACCAAGAGAAGCAACTTCTTCGAAAATACTGAATCACAGAACACTACCAAAACTTCTATGCCAATGGCGTGAGATAGGGTCACCATTATGCTATTTGAAAATCTATGGGGGAGGCCTACATTCAGGAGAGGATATCTGAATGATTATGATGATACTGAGTGAGTAACTTAACTAGCTTACCTATCGAAACACTCTTGGCTGGCTTCTTGTCTCGGATTGTTGTTCGGACAGAGCTTCATGACGAAAGTACCCAGATGATTTGCCGTCAGCTCTACTTCCACTTCTACTTCCTATAAAATCATTTGCTTTAGTAAATGTAATGGAAGGTTCTCTCAATCATTCATTGATAAATTATTTTTGCAAACTGCATTACCGTGGTAGAATAAGCTAGCAGATGGATGACCAAGGATTATGACACCGATGACAGTCTTATTATCTTGATAATATTTAAAACGATACTAGGCCACCAGTGTGTTCTGGCACAGAACTAACACGTTACTTCCCTTCAAGACTATGCGTTTACCACCATCGGTCACATCAACTTGCCATGGTGGGCCTCTTAAACGTACTGTATATATTGTATAGATGTAAGGCAATACTGTCGCAATAGGGTCCCACTGTAATGATAGATTTTAAGAAGTAAATAAATAAATACCTGTCCGACACTATAATGCCTGGTGACAATTCCCTTGCCGTACATTCCGCCGGCCTCATGTGGGCGTGGCTCGTTCAGGTGGTGGGCGTCACCGCAGACCCCGCACTTACCCTCGTTCTGTTCCCACTGAACTGGACAAAGGAAATCTAGTCAGTACTTAGAAAATTATGGTGGTACTTTAGTTTTTTGTTTGGCACTTAAGTCTTTTATTAGCTTTATAGGAGCTGGACTGAGAGGGAGATGGACAAGGAAGTGCTGAGAACAGTCAAGGAGAAGAGAAACTTGATAGAGAGGATAGTAAATAGAAGGGGAAAGATATTTTGGACTTCTACGTCACGACGAACTCATCAAAAATATCATAAAAGGAAAGCGAGGAAGAAGAAGACCAAGCTATATACTTAGTGAAAGCAAAAGTAGACATCGTGTCGTATAAGGAGTTACAGGAAATGGCGAGGAACAGATTATATTGGAGGAAGCTACACCGACAAAAGTCCAGCTCTTAAATATAGATGAAGAGAAGGGTCAGGTGTCTAAAATGACAGTTGACGATGGAAACTTACAACTTTAGTTATAAAAAAGCTATTTAACTAAAACAGTTAATAAAAAGGGTGCAAAGAAATAATTAAGAACACCTCAATTATCTCTCTCTCTCTATAAAGTTTTACAGATCAGATTTTAACCTACGTATTGAACAAATAAATAAATTAATTAAAATTCTTCAAAAGTGTTTTGCTATGTAAATTTTATGGATCAAAAATGTATTTAACTTTTATCAAGTCATCGGACGTGTTTTTGTTGTAAACACGTGATCATTTTGCGTTTCTTAATCATCATAATAGAATCATCTTCATTGATCAGTTCAATGAACTTTATAATGTTTTCCGAACGTTGCCTTCGCGCATCATTACTAATCATTAGTGAAATCTATAGAGAACAAAAAAAAATGTTTGTTCAGTTTAAAATGCAAGGATAATGCCCCTTACCTCAAGTATGCGATGAAAAACATACAGACAATCTTTACCTGTAGGTACCTAGAGTACCTACCTAATATTTTTATCTTGTAATTTAATTAGATATTCAAATGGAATGGTGAGTTTGGCATTTATCTCGTCGACATGCCTAACACGTAGCGATCACAAAAAGTTTATAATAGCATAGAAAAAAAAATCATTATGATCTAGGTACCTAATGGTGTAAGGACAAATGATCGAAATGTCAAACGACTACGAAACTACGGTATCATGTAATAAGATAGGTACAGCAAATGATTAGATAAGATTTTCCTTTTTTTTGTCAACAGGTTGACCAGGGGATGCTTTCTTCATACGAAGTTCTTATATTGATTTTTGAGACATTGCCAAAACAGACCTACATGTGGTAAGTGGCAAATACCGAATTAAACTTTATTGCAATTAGTATCTGCCATAAATATTTTTCCATATCAATAGAATATCGGTCTCATTACATACATGAGATGGTTTAAATCAAGTCTTATGACAAACCCGTCTCTTTTTACCAGACTGCGCGACGCAGAAATTTCGTTAGAAAGTGTCGGATATATTTTCAACCTGGGTTTTACTAGACTTGCTGTAAGCCATCTCACGTAATGAAGGGTAGGTACCTATCCAAAATGGATCTAGTTGCAATCAAGTCTGATTGCAACTGCAGCTGTCAAAACCTAAAATACCGTATAACCACCATATTCAGCCGGTTTTAGTTACATAATAGACAAGTAAGTTGACGATGACAATCGCATCAATGGAAGATCTCTTGAATCCCAGCATCAGTTCACTTACCAGCATATCCTCCGCAGAACAGCTCATTATCGTTATAATTGACAGGGTTAGGGAATCCGAACCGCCACATGGAGTTGCGAGCTGGTGGGTCCATCAACCTGCCGTGACCTTCAGCACCGCGGTGGGCACTGCCTAACATCTGGAAGCGAAGATATCAGGATTAGCATATTTTTTGAAGTGTAAACTTCTTTTAGCGCGGTTTTTAGATGAGGTAAAACCTCTGGACTCGCTACACCGTTATGAGACGCGACACCGTTTTGATGAGACGCAGATTGGCGTTTAGTTTCTTTATTTATTTATTTTTTCTCCCATTAAAATAATTGCGGCCAGTTATGTCGCTAGTCGTTGTCAGTAGTTTTGGCGCCACAATAAAAAAAACTCACTCAGAAAAAAAAAATTTAGATAGTAATAATTTTAATGATAATGATGATGATGATGATATAAGAGCTCAATTTCAATCTCTCAATAAAAAAAGTTTTCACTTCTGTCGGCCCTCCCGGAGTGCAATTTTTATCCCTATATCCTTCCTCAAGTCTTTAAACAGATTAACGCCTTTAAACAAACAAACAAAAAAACTTTTCTGCTGTATTATATTAGTAGTTTTTTTTGTTTGATCACAATCTAACCATAGTAAGTGATGATGTAGCCGAAGGTGGTAAGCACACAAAGCCTAGAAGATACTGGCTCTAAAACGTAGCTGCCGGAACTCACCAGTAGATATTTGGCGACAGTTTTTCAACATGAGAGTGGTAACTTTCGGGTACTACAAAGTACCCTACCACCTGCCATGGTTTCCTCACGATTTTTTCCTTCACCGAAAGCTAAAATAGCTGAGAAAATAGGGTTACAATTATTATAGAAGCAAAACTCTTACTTGTAAAAGAAATATCCAGTATGTCAAAAAGGACGTCCTGCTTGTCTTGTACCTCCGCATTTCCATCTGTAACAATAAAAAAATGAAATCACACACTATACTACTATATACTTAACTAGCTGTTCCCCGCGGTTTCACCCGCATTCCCGAGATAAAAAGCGTATGAGACTTCTCCCATAACAAATATCTGCATGCATTATCGAACAAAGACTTTTTAAGCTAAAGAACCTATATATTTGGCCGATTGTCCAATAAACGCCTCAAACCCAACGGTACTCAAAGAAATTCGATAGCGATACTTCTTCGACAATAAATATGATTTTATCGCATTTTACGAACATTAATGTCAAACCAGCTTCGACGACATGGTTTAAGAGAAAAATTATCTTTTGAACAGCGCGTCGCTTGCGCACCGGTCAGTTCGATTCAATTTGTGAATTAATTATGTGGAGATTATCATAAAATACGAATTGAGATATTGTATTTTTTTTTACTCTTTATGCTTAAATTCAATTTGTATTTGTATATGTGTTTTACCAAAATCGCACTATGGTAAGTGATGATGTGGCCAAAGCACACAAAGCTTAGAAGGAAATGGCTCTCAAGTGCAGTTGCCCGAAGACTCTTAGATTTTTGGCGACAAATTTTTAACTTGAGGATGGTAGACAGCTGACGGGTACGATAAAATAATCTACCACCGTGCTATGGTTTCCTCACGATGTTTTCCTTCACCGAAAGCAGCTCATTGTAGGATTCGAACACACGACCTTCGTCACGGCAATTGACGTCACGATCACTGAACTATCATCGCCTAAAAATGAGGATACTATGGTCTACAAAAACCTACATACAAAAATTTCTACATCATGGATAGTTTTGGTTGGTATGTTTGTATGTATGTACTATGTATTGTGAATATAAATTTAAAAAAAAAGACAGCAGCTTTTGATAACGTATGAACATAATGGTAATTGATTATCCATGTAATGTAAAGTACCCTTTAAAAACTATATTGATAGCGAGTTTGTTTATTGATTCGTGATAACTGAACACCTTGACATCTAGTGATTTAACTCTCTTATATCTCGCAATTTGTACAAGAAGTAAATGGCAAATACAGCGAGAGAAGCTGCTATTTCATATACTTATTTTAATGTAGTTCCTAAACGTATTATACTTGTCCAGTAACGAAACTATGAGAGCAAATCTGTGGAGCAAATAATCCCCCTTGTTCAGACCTGCTCGGTTGCGGTCCCGATCGGTTAGACAAACCGATGGAGTAGTCTACTGAATAGGATGGCTCCTGTTTTCTCATTTCACACTTCCATCTGAAATGAGAGTCGATCGGTACACGATCGCGGCAAATGAATTCTGTGACTTACACAGCATCAGCCTAAATTTAACAAAACTAAATCGTCCTTTCTGATCGGAATGGCAACCGAATGGACCTAAATAAATTATATAGCTATTAATAATTAAATCCAGCGAAAACCTAGAATATCCCGTTTTCGCTAGAACTTAGGGATAAAAAAGTATATAAAAACGCTGTTATATAAAAATACAACGTCGTATAAAAATTTCAAGTTAATCCGTCGACTTTTTTTAGTTTTACGGACACAAACTTACGGTTGCTGTATTTTTATATATAGGTAAAGATTAGGCCTCTTTGCTCATTGTGGTTTATAATGCAACGACTCGACTGTGCTTTAAAAAGCTTAAAATTTGCGTAGACAAAACAGGGGTTTTGTTATTACTCACAGGGGTGAGTAATATGTAAAGGAAAACATACATAGACAGTACTGAGAAATGTAAAGAAAGGAAATAAGAGTCCGAGAACAAATAACCTCCTGAGGCTCATAAATATGTGACTCAAGTTGGTATTATACCAAAATAATGTTGAATTACTCATCAATTTTCAACGTAAACTCAAACAGTGGTTTTGAGAAACATTAGCATAGAATAGATGTTTTAATATCGACCCAATACCATGTGTGAACTTTGCCATTTGAGCTTTAAGCATCTTAAAATAAAGTTGACTTTTATTTAGCACTTTTTAGCGATGTTCCTATATTTATGTATTGGCACTAGTCATGAGAGGATGCGGATTGCTCTCTATTGAATTCCTTTTAATCAATGAGACCGTTTCCGTAGCTTAAGAGCTAGTGATGCATTGTATTTATGTGCATATAATGAATTTAGCAGATTTTAGGATCGACTTACTGAGTAATCGTAGTTAACTTTCATCACTATTATCTGTAATGATTACCGATATTTTGCTATTGTTTTGAAACTGAAGACATTATTACATTATTTTCATAGTAATTCAGATGGCAAAAACTCTTTTTCGATTTCTAAACCTTCCTCTGCTCAAATTTTAAAGGACCTAAAATGATAAAAAAAAAACGAAAAGTTTCGTTTACGAAAAAGAATCGCTCAATTGTATAACTTGGGCAAATAACCTAAGCCACGGGCGTTGACAGGCGGTATTGTTTGTAGGCGTGTAGGTCAAGAGACGAGCGGCCTTGACAGTCGTCTTAGATGCGCGTGCGCATACTGATCACATTTACTTGATTATGTCATTGAATGACATTTGGGTGCTAATTTAATAATAATATAGAATTGATTTCTATTTTTTTTTGGATTTTATAGTATAATCACATGAAACTTTTAAGAAACTTTGAAGAGGTCTTGTTGAGGCATTGACTCTCATTTTAGTTCGGAAACGCAGGTGAAACCGCGGGGTGGCAGCAAGTCAATATTTTTGAAGATGTAGGATGTATATTTTGTATATTTAATCTTATTATTACCATAAAGAAGGTCAATTATAAAGATTGTCATAATAATTATCATCGTGCAAGTATTAATTTTCGCCATAATTTTGGACAGGGTCAATAAAAGCTGACATGTAGTGAATATTACTGATCCTACTTAAATAAAACGTGGTAATTGGACGCTCATCAGTTTTGCCATATTTAGTTTATGAACATGAAAAATCGATCAACTTTTCGCCCATTATGGGACTGATAAATCAGTTAATTAGGTGGACAACCTTCCAATTTTAAAGGATGGAGGCTCCTTGTTTGCTTGTTTAAAATTGGAAGGTTCTCCTCCTGGTTTTACTATTCAATTGATATCTACAGAATATTTATTTATTTAATCCTCACATATTTTTAAATTATTCGCCAATTAACAACTCCATTCTAATATTTTATTTTCATGTCAACGATAATCCGATCTTAGTGCAGTTTTTATAATTTAAATGCAAATTTTCATGTTTTCTTATAACATTATTTATTAATGTTTAAATGTAGCTTATCTTTAATTTTATTAGCTCTGTTAATGTCAACCTCGTTTAATATTAAATTAGAATCTTGTCAATGATTAGGATTATGATTTATTTATTTTAATTTATTAAATAACAATCATTAGTCGACTCTTCAATTTAAGTGACCAAAGGGCTGGCCTTTATTTTGGACAAAGAATTAGCATTTAATTGCCATCCAACGTGGCAATGCTGCTAGCCTTTTGGGGACTTTGACAGTTGACTGTTGACAGTGATGCGGATGATTTTTTTGGTGCCCTGCACTCTGTAAGGCCGCCTTTTTGTCCTTTCTTTCCCCCCTTTTTTACGATACCTATGATTTTTTAAATACTTGTTGTAAATTTAATTCCACAGATAAAACACTGAAAAAAAAACACAATCATTTAATTAAACATAACATCTACCTTTTTTTTTATAGACCATTACTCCAACAGTACTCTAAACTACCTAAAGGTCTCCGTAAAAAGGGGGAACGGGGGCGAGCGAGTAAGCTCTGCTAGCGAGGGAGGGGGCAACTAGCTCAAGGTCAGCTCTCGATAAGTTCAAACCTTGGCTTGGGCAATAGGGTATTTTACTCCATATGAGAAAAATCTAAAAATGTACAATTTAGATAGCTTAGGCAATAAGCAGTCATAAAATGTTAGTTTTAGTTCATAAAATAACTTAATTAATTTTAAAATTCATTTCAAAGTTTTCAGTTTTTTTAATCTGTTTCTAAACAAGCGAAACAGTAGCTGCCATTATAATGACGTCATACGGTGCTTTATGTAAACTAAAAAGTGTCAACTGAAGAATTATTATTATTATTTTTAGACTAGTATGAATTCAGGAACAGTACACTAATAAATAGGATAATTTATAACATTTTATAAGTCCAATTGAGACCAATATCAGCGCATTTATTTACTTACAAGAGACCAAATAACGTCATGACCGTAGAGTTACATGATGTCCAGCGTTTTCATCAAACTACTGCCGACATTTGAAACGGTAAAATTGAAATGCATTTTTATGGCACTTGTCGATTTAATAAAATTTGTGTTTTTTTTTTGGTGGCTAATTAGCACCTTAGGAACGAATTGAGACATTTTTCAGAAGTGGGTGTAGGGTATTACATGTTGGGTGTTACGAGTGTGCAAAGTAGAGGAAGTACAGTCACGACGTCGATTTCCTTATTATTTATTGAAATTGTATGGTGTTTCGAACATTTTTGGACCAATTTATTAATGAAATTAAATGATTTATTGCTTTCGAATTTTACTAACTATACAATTATATATTCATATGTTTATGCTCGTGACTGTACTAGGGTTCGACTAGCATGGCGACTGTGATGGGGTCATAGCGTCGAAACGGAATCAAAATATTTAAAAAAAAATATGAAATTTCCTATCACATTATTAAAGTCAATACATATTGTATAGAAAATCTGTGGCGTCTACAGGCCGCACCAAATATTGATAGTTTGTGGGCCAACTCTAGCGCACAGACAAGAGACAGAGGATTTTGTCGGCTATGGTTAGACTCTGGTTTACTACGCGATAAGACTAGAATTTTGTAACTGCCTTTCCTTTTCTAGACTTAGATTACTGACTTGATGTGTAAAGGTGGAACTATTAAGTATTATTATTATAAGTGTCATTCTACAACGCTTGTTTAAATTATACGTCTCACGGTTCCCCAAAAATCTTTAGCTACAAATATACGCCTCAAAAATTATCAGTCCATATACGTAATGGTAATTGCTTTATAAAACCTACAATTAATAACAACAATTAGGATCGTTAACATTTTATCGTTCGTATGTCATTCGTAATGGTATCGTGATTTTACGATAGTGCCGATTAAAACATTCCGTTCACCATTTTATGGTTAAATTGACGCATTATTTTTAATGATCACCTTTGTGTCAAGCTATTTTTGGTGGCTGTGATTTTTTAAATCGCACTGATCTTATGAAAATGGTTTCAAAATTTAAATTAAGAACTTTTATCTTTTTAATTTCATTCGAATATTTTTTAAATGAGCGGAACCTGACTTCTGTGGTTATTAGGTGTTACCATCTAAAAAAAATTCGTGTAACCATGCCGTATTTTCGGTCTAGTCATACCATACCCCCTAATGGGCCAATCAACCTACTACTGACTACTTCGTTAACTCATACTCACACACATTCACACTCAGTCACAAAAGAGGCAAAGTACACCATAATATTCTATTTCAAAGAGGAAACGCTGCCAGCGTGTTGGGAACCTTGCTCATCGGCAGCGGCGGTGTTGTCTATACATATTGTAAACAGATTACTCTTTTTTGTATTTTTTTTTTGTTTCAAATTTTATTTCATGTATTATAACTACAATAAAATTATTATAATTTGTGGTCTCTATCACTTCCATAACATGAGTTAATTCTTAGCTATAGGGGAAATGGTTCATAGACTTATGTGAAAATATAATATTGTATTTTCTTTGCCCGTGGTGTTATAAGCGTCTATAGGCTATGGTAACCACTTACTATCAGGTGGGCCGTAAGCTTGTTTGCCACCTATGTAGTATAAAAAAATAATCAAAATACGTGTGGCACTCGGGGACTGCCGCGGTAAAGCTATTATAGCATTTTTTATCAACTTATGCAACTATAATTTTTTTTATTTTTTTATTTATGCAATTTTTTTTTGTTGTTTGATATTAATAGATACCTATACACCTATATACTTTCTCACAAACAGCTGCTTACGTATTCGTCCGATTTCGGAGCAGCTCGTCTTAGGTTTTATTTTCGTTACGGAATTTCTTGATTCGGTCGCCGTGCTCTAAAAATGTGCTATAAAAGCTATGCAATAGCTTAAAAAAAATGTAATAGGTATTTTTTTTAATGCTTAGTCTGCGGCTATACTGTTAAAATGACTTCATTCATATAAGTACCGTACTTTCATTCGGTCATAAATAACATTCGATTTTCCTCATCATTATTATTAAAATGGAAAAAAAAATGTAAATTGCTTTCAATACATCACGCGGTGAGATTCAGCGAATAATGCTTAATCTACCTTTTTGTAACAGCTCACGTAAACACGGAGGTAAAGTTTCGAAGAACAAAACCGTTTTAAATTATCTCATGCAAACAAGAGTAAATTGTAAATCATTTATATATGGCGTGGATACAACGGTAGTATCGTTTTAATCATTTTTTTTATCAATGTACATACTTTTGTGGCAATATTTAAAGACTCTTTTATGATTAGGTGTTCCCACACCAAGGAAATTGGACAAAGGAATAAGCATCGCATTTCAATGGCTAAAAAAAAAGTTCGAAAAATTCGCAGTGGTAGTGACGTCGGATGCCGCGGAGAAAGGTTCGCATCCTACAATGAGCTTGAGCTTTCGGTGAAAGCAAATATTATGAGGAAACCATAGTACGGTGGTAGGTAGATACTTTGTAATACCCGCCTGGCTGGGTACCATCCTCATGTTACAAATCTGTCGCGAAGTACCTTCTTACGCCAAGCACACATTCAAGTCGATCTCCATAGACATGTTTTTTTTTTGGGAGGGGTAATAACCGACATTTTAGGGCGCCAATTGCACACCATAGAATTTTACGACTGCGCCTGCGCCACGCGCCTCGAGCAGCATTTCACATTCCGACGAATGCGTTGACAGAAAAACATTTATAAATAAGAATATATTTAACTAGCTTCCACCCCGCGGTTTCACCCGCGTTCCCGAGGGATCTTATGTTTTCCCGGGATAAAAAGTATTTTTTAATTCGAACCAATAGTTCCTGAGATTAGCGCGTACAACCAAATAAACAAACAAACTCTTCATTATAATATTAGTTAAGAAAAGTATAGATTACCTATTGTAATTGGTGTCCTACTGTAATAATTAAATAAATATAAATAAATCAGTTAGGTTTTATTATGAAAAGCAAAATGGTTTCTTTTGATCTTCAAGTGCGTGGTGTAAAAGCAAGATATGTGCTAAATACATGCCTCTTTAAAGCTTCCATATCAAAAACATCTTTATATGTAATCAATCTGTCTCTATATGGTGGTTGTGATTAATTGCCCCTTCACTTTTAAGGTATTTTCGAATATATAAGACATGAAACCAACATGTGAATCTGATTGTAGATAAGCTGTAATAAAATATTTGAGTAACTTTCCGCCCCGCGTAATTACCCCCTTACTACGTAACACGCCACGGCTGTATAGTCGCTGGACTATAGAATTATTGATAACTCAAGGCTGTATTAGCTTTCTGTGCAAGGACTTTGTAGCCGGCTACACAGCTCTTATGATTCTAAATAGACATATAAGTGAGGTAGAGCATAGCGATATGTCGCTCAAAGTGCAGCTCGACTGGGGAAGTACCTCCACCTTACAGAATACCGCAGTCAAATAACTTATAGTTGTCATCCTGCGCGTGAGTAAGGTCGCTAGAGCTCATCGGGGAGGGGGGAAGGGTCGGCAATGCGCGAGTGATACCCCTGGTGTTGCAAGCGTTCATAGGCCGCTTACCATCAGGCGGGCCGTATGCTTGTTTGCCGACAACGTGGTATAAAAAAAAAATTGGCCCCAAATTAACCAGCCCTAAGCATTACAGTAGCTTGTTAACAGATGTACAGATAATTACAAAAGCTATATCCAAGCTTAGGGGCTGAATTTTAAAAACCCTTATTTAATTGATCCGTGGGGGTCGAGGCTCGCTGATTTGCTCGGATTTTGTCATCCAAGCTCATCGAGGCTTCGGGAGTCCGACGGGCTGGGAGCTTTTTCCGCCAACGCATAAGCTTGGCCATCCAAAATGGGAAAGCTGCCAGCCTGTTGGGAACCTTGCCTATCAGCAGCGAGGGCTTTGAGGATGTTTTCTATATATCATAGTTTGTATTTTATACATTGATGACTATGTTATTTAAGAAATATGTGTGTAAAATATCAAGCTTCTAACAGCAATGATTTGCGTGTGCGTTAATAAATCAATTAGTCAGTCATGACAAGACTATAGCTTCTTCACGGTATGATTTATCTATGTGCAAAGTTACATCCAAATCCATTCAGCCGTTTATGCGTGATAGAGTCACAAACATTCAAACATAGGAACATTCACATTTATTAGTAGGATAGATAGAAATCATTCAATTTCGGCACTTGTTTTGATTCATGTTCTACAATATGGGTATATAGACTATCTTCATCATTATCTCAGCCGCAAGACGTTCACTGTTGGACATAGGCCTCCCCTAATGATCTAAATACTATAACTATCTTAAAGCTTAACATTAGATACAGCACATTTACAAACATAACGAACGATCGGAAAATTCCACTTACTACGACCACAGTCTATGTAACTCTTACAGTCGGCCAACGGACACGTCTAGACAGAGCAATCGTGTGGGGCTTGCAGGCTGAGAGAGAGGCGGTAGCGAGCTCTAGCTGCCAACTCGCTTTGAACAAAATGCAGCAATGTCGGGAGCCGGTGAAATTACAGGCACAGGAGACTTAACAACTTCATGTCTCAAGGTTGGCAACGCGTGAGTGATACCCCTGGCAGGGAAAATATAATATTGTATTTTCTTTGCTGGTGGTGTTATGAGCGTCTATAGGCTACGGTAACCGCTTACCATCAGGTGGGCCGTAAGCTTGTTTGCCACCTAGTAGTATAAAAATAATAATTGCGAATGCCTATACAAAGCGGTATTTCGCGTGAATACAAACGCGATAGACCACTGTATGATTTTTATGCTGTGCTACGACTCTGTACATGTATTTTATTCGTCTGTGTCTCCAGACCCCGATAATTACAGGCCGTCATTCCAACTCAGCAATTTTCGTTTAATTTTCAACGTTTAATGGGCATCTGTCAACGAAATTATCATGTTAATTGAAATTGTCAGCTTAATTAGAGAGTGAACTGACGGGGAAATTGGTTTTAAAATGGTTTGCATGCATGTTGTGACTACCATTGTGTGTTTTACAAGGAAATGGAGGATTTAACGGCACAGCGTGTAGCCACAGGTGGTCAAATGATATAAGAAATGACCCGGATTTCTCTGAACCCGGTCAATGAAATTCCAGGAGTTTTAACACATTCTTTTTTAACTGTGAAAATTTCTTGTTTAAATAATAACTAGCGACCCGCCCCGTTTTTGCACGGGTGTAATTTATACACTAACCTTCCTCGTTTATCGTTCTTTCTATTATAGTCCTGTCACTTAAGCTTAAAAAAGGGGTCAACGTCACAATGAAACAGAATAACGTGAATTTTTGCAAGAAATTTTATTTTGGTATTCTAAATATTGTCTCAAATTCTCATAAGGTCACGTGTGAGCGAACCTCAAGTTGATAATTTTGATATAATGATCTTACATATGAACCGTCTAGACCCCTCCCACCAAATTGCCTTACGTAATAAATGAACAACAAATGAACGCTCAACGTTTCTATTATTGAGCTACCTTCCGCCCCGCGGTTTCACCCGCGTTCTCAAAGGATCTTATGTTTTCCCGGAGATAAAAAGTAGCCTATGTGCTATTCCAGACTATAAGTAATCTATCTCTGTGCCAAATTTCATCCAAATCCGTTCACCCGTTTTGCCGTGATTGAGTAACAAACATCCATCCATCCATCCATCCAAACTTTTGCCTTTATAATATTACTAGCTTTCCGCCCCGCGGTTTCACCTGCATTCCCGTGGGATCTAATGTTTTTCCGGGATAAAAATGTAAATATGTCCTTTCTCAGGCTCTAGACTATCTGTGTACCATATTTCATTTAAATCGGTTCAGTAGTTTTGCCGTGAAAGACGGACAAACAAACAGACAGATACATACACTTTCCCATTTATAATATTAGTATGGATATAGTGTGATTAGTGTGATGGGGTGTTTAAAACAAATACAGTCGCACAAATATGTCCGGATAAGTCTGACATCTCATGCATATTCAATACACCTGGACATCCAGGTATATGAAAGTCCATAAGTAATGTGGACACTTCATCACCATTAAGATGGAATCATTCAGGTTAAACATCTTAACTAGCAATTGTCATATCTCATCAGAGTCATAAATGTATAAAAATAAGGCAAATTATTGCGTATCTTTCGTTATGAATACAAGGTTGTGTGATGGAGAATATAATGTAATAGCCCCAGACCAGGTCCTATTGGAGATCCTTAGGGAAGGCCTATGTCCAGCAGTGGACGTCTTGCGGCGGAGATGATGATGATGATGACATGGGCGTAGCCAGGTTTTGATTTAGGATGGGGCAAAAAAAACATCTACATTATTAGGTGCTAAAAATAAAATATATTAATAATTCAGTATTGACTACAAGAGGTCTGTATGAGTCAGCCAGGGTGGGGCAAGCGCATCACTCTGCCCCACCGTAGGTACGTACGCCCATGATAGCCTATGCTGCCTCCACCCGCTTGGTTATTTTTGTCCCCATTTTAGCTTTATTTATAGTCACAGGTTTTTAGCTTAAAACCTTCCACAAGGAACCTATTACTAGTCTTCGTGGGGTTTATTTAAAAGCACACTTACGTTCCATTTTATTATATATGTTACAACCAAAACTCATAACCGTTGAAAACCACTTTTGACTAGTCAAAACCCTTTCCTGTTATATAAAAAAAAACCTATAAGAGTTTTGACTGAGATTGTGAGTTTAGTTAGGTTAGTTTGACTTATAGATTATAGGTTTTTTTTTATGTACCAGCAAAGACGGTACCAGGAAAGGGTTTTGACTGAGATAGTTTCAGTCAAAAGTGGTTATGACCGGTTATGAGTTTTGACTGTAACATATTATATAAGGATAAGGAGTTTATAGAGTGTATCGAACATGTCTTTTAGGATATTTGGAGCAGAGACCTTATTTCAATATCAGAAATTCAGACGCTCTTGAGAGTCACCTTACTTTTACTTATCACGGTCAATGGACAAACAAAGGCATGTAGTGTGAACTAAATTCTGAAGGGTTGAATAAAAATTTGAAGGAAAAAAAGTCAACATAGACAGACTATCCAAAAAATATATAAAATATGCAACTTTGCTGAGTTTCTTGCCGGTTCTTCTCAGTCGAAGGCCGACTTCCGAACCGGTAGCAACGACGTTCATAAGTTTGAAATTGACTTAAATATCTTTTTATCCAAGAATTTCAACTATAGAAATCTAAAGCCTAGATCTGAGTGACAGATTTTAGCCTCATAAATAATGGAAGCTGTGTAGAATGTGTGTCAACCCTAAGTATTTCGCAACGGTTGGTGATAAATAAAGACGTGAGATAAAGACACACTAAATGAGCATTTAAGGCTCTCACTCTTACATAAACTTGCGCATGTCAATACGCGAGCATCCTGCTTCGATTGTCTTCGTGTATCGAAAATATGACAATATCAACACTGTTTCTATCTACTTTAAGAACGTATTTACAAAATGATTTGTTGTTACAATGTAGTTGTTTTATTGATGAAGACAGCTTTATTGATATTGATATTCGGGAAAATTAAAACTTCTTTTGGTTGAGGAAAATATACAATAAATAAGATATTGTTTGTTGCATCATATGAAAATATCAAACATTATTAGGTATTAAACTAACGTCAAAAAATCCAACGTGCACTTAACAAAAAATAAAAAGTAAACAACCAAAATTTTTTATATTTTTTTTTACTATGAAAGAAAGAAAGAAAAATATTTATTTGCTGGAAAAGGACGCACATACACAAAGTAGAATTTTTACAAACATATCACAAAAAATCGAGAGCAACAACAGAAAAGAAAAACAAATACCTAGCTGACAAATAGAAAATATACAACGAACAAAGGCTTTGTATAGGCTTGTGTTTGACCACAATCTCACTATGGTAGGTGATGATGTGGCCGAAGGTGGTAAGCACACAAAGCCTAGAAGGATCTGGCTCTCAAGTGCAAAGTCCCGTTTACAAACCATTTTCGTCATAAAATTGAATGTCTCTATGAGTAGGTATGTACAAAATGCCACTAGCACACAGTTTTATCATCTTATCTTATTTCGATTCAATTCAGGCTTAACTGAATGAAGAAAAAGACATCGACGATGGGCGGACGACAAAAGAAAAAGTAAATGAATTCCACCAAACGCTACTGTACTACAGGATCCATAATATAATGTACAGTTACTTTGTACATACATTTTGATCTAGCAAGGTTGATCTTTTGTTGTTAGATGCTGACGACACGGACAACAACAAAAAATTTAAGTATTTTTCTATATTTTTTTACATAGACCTGTGTTTGATGTAATCTCACCATTTTAAGTGATAGTGTAACCGAAGGTGGTAAACACATACAGCTACAAGGAACTGGCTCTAAAGTGTAGCTGCTGGAACAAACCAGTTAGGTGTTTTGCGATAGATATTCAACTTGAGAGTGATAGCCAGCCAGTACCCTACCACGGTGCTATGCCTTCACCGAAAGCTCAAGCTCATTATAGAACTTGAACCCACGACCTTCTTCACAATGCAACAAGATCCTGTTTACTATCCAATATATTAGATCCAAAAGAGTCTGAACAAGGAAGAGCAACAGCAAGAGCGAGTTAAGCCGCATAATGTCAAGGTCCCCGTGGACGTTGAGTAAATCGGGCACTTGTCGGAAGTAACTTGGCAATCACAGCTGTTTTTGTATGGAAACCACTCTTGAAAAAATGAGATCGAATTCTTGGAAACTGGTATAACGAACTATTAAGCAAAGGTAATTATTATTTAAATAGTTATGGTGATTAGTTTTTTGCCTGTCTAGAGAAGTAAAAAAAACTAAAAGCAAATTTTTGGGCACAAAATCATGTAGGTATATACTGGGTGATTTTGTTATCACTGGCAATACTTGCAAGGGTGGAAGTACTCATCAAAATGAACAACTTTTATAATGGGACTAACTGTGAAATCATGAAAAAATTTTGAGGGGCGCCAAAATTTTTAAAATTAATTAGGCAAGTACTAAAATCTGAAATATCTAACAAAAAGATTTTAAAAAACTTTTTTTTGAATGCTAGCATATTATTTATTTACGAAATTAGTTTTTTTTTATATTTTTCATTTTATACACATACATATATGTATATATAGATTTATAATATATATACTGTTACGAAAGAAAAAGGGCTCCATATCGTCTCGGGCCTAGGGCACCCTCAAACCTAAATCCTGCCCTGACAAAAGCTACGAAGTGCAGCCCTGTGATTCTGTAAGGAAAATTACATAAGTTCGGCCTGTCACTACGCGCTGTCTCTGTTGTTTACTTAGGTGTAGGTACGAAAAGTCTGCTGTCCGCGGCAATGTTATGCGAACTCGAAGACGAGTTGTGTTGTGCATGGCAGTTTTGGTATTTTATTACCTAGATATTATAGCAAATAATCTAGAAATTGTAGAAGATATTTAAATAAAATATTTCACATTAATTAATTATAATTTATTCGTGATAATAATAATAATCAAATATGATTCGATCAAGTAATGTCGACTTTAATGATAATGTATTGTGAAATAATAATTGATTATTATTAATTAAAATGTTCCAATCTTTAGTTTACAATTTAAAAGCGGTAGCGATTAGTAAGACAAACATACTTAATACAGAAATTGCTTACAGAAAAGTGGGTTGGTACTCATAACAATTTCAGCTTTCTACATTCGGGATGTAGACAAATTGGACCATAAATACATATCTGTAGCTTTGCCAATTTATCTGTTATACCAGGGCAATCAGAAAGTTTTGAGAAAAAAGTTTTTATGTATTTGACACTGGCCAATTATAATTTATTTAGAAAACACGATTATTTATAAGTAAAATAAAAACATTCCAATAACAAAACATCCCTCCACTTTTTTTAAGAGCTAATTTGAACTATCGTGTCTCATTGAAAAATAGATCTGCGTCTGGAACACTTTCGCGCGATGATTTTTTATGATTTCAAATGTCGCCTTAAACCGGACGAATCGTAGGATAGACGTCAAATGTCATTTATTGATGAAGGCCCTTCTAAAGCAACCGTATACCACTGGTATAACGAATTTCATCGCGGTCGACTAACTTTGAGGGATGAAAAACGAAGTGGTCGCCCTTCGACAGCTGTTACGGAAGGAAACGTGCTAGCAGAGAAAAAAATATTTCAAGAAAATAGGCGAATTACGTATGAAGAGCTTCAGCACATACTGCAAATTGGATCGGGAAGCGTTCACGAAATTCTACATGAGCATCTTCGCGTGAGGAGGATAGTTTCATTCTGGGTGCCGGATGCGCTAACAGCGTTCGAGTAGGCCATAGAAAAGGTGTCTCGCGGCGAATTGGAAAAAGTGTTTCGAAAATTATTTTAGACGCATGAAACTTTGTATAGATACTGGCGTAGTGTTCTTTGAAAAGATTAAATAAAAAAAACTTAACTCATAAAACTTTTTTTAAAGTTTCTCAAAACTTTCTGAGTGCCCCACGTATTGTACACATTATGTCAATGACGGCGTCAAAAGTGCCATGCAATTTCAATACAATGAGGATATACTGGGTGATTTTGTTATCACTGGCAATACTTGCAAGGGTGGAAGTACTTATCAAAATGAACAACTTTTATTATGGGACTAACTGTGAAATCATGAAAAAATTATCAGCTGTTCCATACAAAAGTTCAATACCTACTCGACCAAAATGTATGAAGCAACCATATTATTTTACGCGATATCAGAGATAGCCCTATAATAAAAGTTGTTCACATTGATGAGTACTTCCACCCCTGCAAGTATTGCCAGTGATAACAAAATCACCTGTATAGTAAAACTGGCAGAAATAACGTTAACCATGCAAGCAACGAGGTTGATTGGCTGCGCTGGTGACTGTCAGCCAGTTGCTCTGCCTAAAACTCTATAATATTTACTATGCTCATAACTCGACCCATGTATGCGAACTTCGGTAAGAATACTGACTTCACCGCTCAGGGCGGATTTAGGGGGGTGGGCGCCCTAGGTCCGAGACGATATTGCGCCCGTGCCCCCCCCCCCAGACGGTTGTGGAGTTTCCATCACAATACATACTTAGTATAGGCAAATCAAATTATCAGAGTTGTTTCGCAGCAGGATGACAGAAGAGCGTTTGAATGAACTGGCTAATGCATATCCATCAAGACATTGCGACAAAAATTATCACAAATGAAGTGCTGGACATCTTGAGCAGGAAACATAAAAGAAAACTGTCTTTATTGAACAAGTCATTTTAAGTTTATTTTTAACAGTTATTGGTGATATTATTTTTGCCCGTCTGCTCCTTGTGCCCCTCCCAGAAAAAAATCCTGGATCCGCCCTTGTCACCGCTTAATCTTACAACTCGTACTCAACATTAAATAACTTGTGTACTGTAGAAGCAATAATTAGCCGTGTTTGTCCTATCGGTTGCGCAGGAGTCGATGCCCCCGCCCTTGACATTCGTTTACGGCATCGCATCGGGGACTCGCCCAGACTTGTGTTTATATCGATGTTGACTTTAATATATTGTAGAAATATCAGGAGCTACAGGAGGATTATTTTTTGTTACCTCTTGACGCTTCAACGGCACAACCGATCGTGTGAATTGTCACGCAGACAGCTTATGGCATGGAGAAAATCATGGTTTATTTATTGTTGGAAACGCTAGTACTTATACTGGGTGATTTTGTTATCACTGGCAATACTTGCAAGGGTGGAAGTACTCATCAAAATGAACAACTTTTATTATGGGACTAACTGTGAAATCATGAAAAAATTATCAGCTGTTCCATACAAAAGTTCAATACCTACTCGACCAAAATGTATGAAGCAACCATATTACGCGATATCAGAGTTAGCCCTATAATAAAAGTTGTTCACATTGATGAGTACTTCCACCCCTGCAAGTATTGCCAGTGATAACAAAATCATCCTGTATATGTTGAAAATACTCTCAGAGTGTATGAATGGAATGCACCACTCTACACTACATGTACCTTTAAATGCAGTACAAAGTGAACTACAAAACCGTTAACACGTCCGAGTTACCGTTGGAGTCACCATTTGATAGTAACCGACATTTGAATATTGATGTGTGCCTACATAAGTATCTGCTAATAAACCCACCCATAATCAATCAGAGAGAATGAGGATGCTATATATATATCACACGATATAAATGAAACAAATGAAATGCCATCTCATTAATGACCGATTATATGGACAAAACTGCATTGTAAGTTATGCAGAATTGAGACGACTGGGGCGGTGCGCACTCGCCTGTTGCGACGTCATACTTATATTGTCATTTCAGCGATCTGTAGCGCTAATACTTCTCAAAACTCTTGGGTCTCTAGGCAACTCATCACTAAATTTATCTAGTCCCATGTGACTAGTATTAGCGTTTTTGCATTGAGCAACTCGTCCCATTGTCAAATCGAACAACAAACGATAGTGTGACATTATTTTGTTTAGAAAATCAAAAAATATAATGTAGGTACCTTAGGATTATTACTATTGTAACATAGGATTTAGCGCGTAAAATAAAAATAATTACCTATCAACTTTATTTATAGACTAGAATAGAATGAAACTCTATTACACATTTTCCTGAAAATAGACTTTATATATTTTTTCCATTTATAATAATTCACAGCATATAACAATTTTATATTTACACTTTGGTATCATTCAAAATGGAGCACGGTATTGAGTTAATCAAACTGGTTCATTTTTATATCTTGTTATGTTGCATACCCCACCGCGCCCCCAGAATACCTTATAAGCATTTCCTAGTTATTTTTATAGACTATTTATGTGTATAGCATTCTTAACATTGAATCATTTATATATTTAGATCACGTGTCATGTGCAAACAAAGGAAATTGACGCGTAATTAAATTATTTTTAGGGTTCCATTTCCAGGGGGTCCAAAGGAAAACATCGTGAGTAAACCATAGCACGATGGTAGAGTATTTTAGTGTTCCGACAGCTGCACTTGAGAGCCAGTTCCTTCTAGGCTTTGTGTGCTTACCACCTTCACACCACATCATCACTTACCATAGTGAGATTGTGATCAAACACTAGCCTAAACTTAATATTTTAAAAAAGTACATATGTATATGGACTGTCAAAACGAGCATATTAGTTTTTTTAAATTTGATTTTACTTAGTTCATTACGTTATTACATTACCAATGAACATTTTTTTTTTGCTCCTACTACATGTCATAGTGATATTGTACAATCGAGTTACAGAGCACAAAATCTAAATTGGTTTTATTATATATACTACGGAACCATCAGTATATGAGTCTCACTCACACTGGGCCGGTTTTTCCCAATTTATATATAAGTGATTTGCAGTTGAATCTGTAATTAATAAATTATTATATTTTCTATATAGCTCAATTCTATTTTTATACTGCTAAGTTGGCAAACAAGCATATGGCCCGTCTGATGGTATGCGATTACCGTAGACTATTGACCCTGTAAAAATCCCTTAAAAGTGGGACGTATTTCTTTTAAGAAAAAATCTTACTTATGGGAAGCTTGCCTATCGACAGCAGCGAGAGCTTTGAGGATATTTTCTATATATTATAGTTAGTATTTTATACATACAATAAAAAAAAAAACAATTGTAAATATATATAAAAAAATATTTAATAGATAATAAATTAATCTTGATATAATGTTTATATCTCATAACAACCAAAAAATTGAGAATAACAAGGTACGATTCTAAGTAAACAAGAAAATGGGTAATTCTATCAAATAATAAAAAAACAAAAACGTCGGAATGTTTCCCTAAATGGCACTAAATGCATTTGACATTTTTATTTTAAATCGATTAGGTTTCAATAATTATTCTTATACTTCTACAGCTAATTTAAATTTATTTCACATCACGTTGTATCATTAATATTTATGAAACCATTATATCCGATCGACATGCGATAATCGACTCCCACGCAATGATATTTCTATTCGCATAGAATCGATTTCATGATTACTATCGAGTAAACAATCGATTAGCGATCGGTTTGGCTTTGAATACGAAATAGATATGAACATTTACGTGTCATCTGACCATTTATAGATGGCGATGAACAAGAATAACGTGTCTAAATTGCCAAATACAATATTTACAAAGTATTCTTATGCCTAGTAGTGTTGTGTGCTTACCACCTTCGGCCACATCATCACTTACCCTAATGATTGTGGTCAAACTAAGACGATTTTACGAACACCAGCTCGATGCTGAGATGATTTAGTTCAAAAAGCTAGAAAGGTCTAAATGAGACATGCGCATGCGCAGAAGAAGTAGAGTTTAAACTCTGTGATGATCTGTCATAATCTGTCATAGAGGCTTAGATGGAGGCCATAGAAGCATGCAATTTTGGGGGTAGCTTCTGCTAGTGTAGTGTACACAGAATGGTTTTTCCGAAATTTCAATAAATTGGAGAATTGCAAGTGAAACCGCGGGGCAGAATCTTTGCTGTCGTAGAATATCATAAGTTTTCTTTATGCCAAGTTAAATTTATATCTGATGAGTAACATACAGACAAACTTTCACATTCTGAACTGTTTTTTTTTAAACTATCCAATTTCTATTTAACAAGAACGACATAAAAACTTGTTCAAATAAATTAATACTCGTTGACCTTATTTTAATTATTTATATCCTTTATCATTAACAAAAAACGTTATTTTTATTTTATTATAGTTTAAATATTTCTTGGAGCGGAACTGTCTTCTTAAAAAAACGTAATATAAGTTTATCTTAAAGTTTCTTATCAATTCATATATCAAACAACCGTTACAATTTATGTTTCCTATTAAGGTCTAAATACACACATTATCTTGCTTGTATACCCAATTAGCAAACATGTAAAAAAGGTAAAAGATGTTATCTTATTCGTCACAATTTAAGGTTGTTAATGTAATGTAAGCGAAACTGTAATTTTTGAGAGCTTGGTATTTTGAGGCGTAAAATCTCAAGGTCGAATTTCAGTGTAACTATACAGGATGTTTTTTTTTAACACTGGCAATGCTTGCAGGGTTGGAAGTACTCATCAATGTGAACAAGTTTTATTATGGGGCTAACTCTGATATCGCGTAAAATAAAATGGTTGCTTCATACATTTTGGTCGAGTAGGTATTGAAATTTTGTATGGAACAGCTGATAATTTTTTCATGATTTCACAGTTAGTCCCATAATAAAAGTTGTTCATTTTGATGAGTACTTCCACCCCTGCAAGTATTGCCAGTGACTAAAAAGTCACCCAGTATTATTAACGGAAATTAAACGTTTTGCTACCTAGCAACGCACAGACGCTATATACGTTGCTATATAGGTGACTAGAAACATTGTAATTTCACTTCTAAGAAAGAAAAAGCGATCTTCTTGGTAAGAAAAAGCGTATGCAACTCAATATTATGTGACATATTGAGTTGAACACGCTTTATCTTACCCAACTGCGCGACAGCAAAGAGTGATACTAATTGAGTCAGGCTTTTAACTCAATCCAAGATAGGTAATCTTGAAATTTACAAATATGTAATTCCTGATCCCAAAATCAGACAAATTGAAATACACATACATAATATACGTTACTATATAGCCTCAGCACTCGATTTACACACGATTTTACCATAAAAAGGACCAATCCTTAATGTATTTCGAATAAAGGTACGATCAGAATTTCGGATATAAACCTGTCGAACATCAGGAAACGATTTTATATAAATACAATCGCTATTAACAGTTAACTCCAATCAAACGCATCTCAATCGTCTTTAAAATATATATTTGGAGTTCAGAGACATTGGTTTTATAGTTATAAATATGATTTTTATGGCAATAAAATGAGGATTTGATATCTTGTGAAACAAAACAAAATTTTATGTTGTTTTCAATTTAGCTTAAAATATACTCAATAATACATCTACGATAAGCTGATTATAAGAAAAGTAACGAGTTGCAAGTTATAATAAAATTGAAATTCTTTAGTAACTATTTCACTGATCAATAGTTTATGAGTATGATTTACCTGAACAACGTTCAAGCGGCTTTAATTTCGCAGTTCGTTTGAGATTTAATGATGTATCTACATCTATCGAGGGATGAGAGTCGGAATGACAGGAGCTTAAACTACAATATGTTATGTTCTAAAACATAAATAAAAAGGTGCTTAAAATAATCTTTGTTATTTTTTTTTACTAAAAACACATGCCGATGACCGAAACACAAACAGCCAAGTCTTTAAAGTTTAATTTACATAAGTTATGTGCTTTTGTACATAATGCGTGTCAAATGAACAATAAAATAAATAGACATAATCACTAAGAGGTCAACGACCGGACTGTACGTTGTGTGAAATGTGTTCAGTATTCTTATGATCTAAAATATTCCAAAACAAAATATTTAACGAGCTTATGCAAATATTTGCTCTGTTTTGTATTAGTAATTATTTAGAGAAGATAAAAATGTGTGATAATTAATTCAACAAAGGTATTATAGGTTTAATTTAGTATTAGAGTTGGACCATAACCACATCAATTTAAAATTATGTGGACGAAGGTCGTAAGCACATAAAGCCTACAAGTGAAATGGCTTATAAGTGTAACTTGAGGTTGGATACTAGAAGGCGATGGTATCTGTGGTAGTGACGTCGGAAGCCACGACGAAAGTCCTGAGTTCAAATCCTACAATGTGCTTGAGCTTTCGGTGAAGGAAACAATGGTGAGGAAACCTTAGCAAAGTGGTAGGATACTTGGTAGAACTCGTGTGGCTGACTACCACCCTCAAGTTGAAAATCTGTCGCCAAACACCTACTAGTGTATTCCGGCAGCTCTTTTAAAGTCTTTATAAATGTTGGCAACACATTGGCCTGCCAGCCTTCGGTCATTTTTAGGGTTCCGTAGCCAAATGTCAAAAAACGGAACCCTTATAGATTCGTCATGTCTGTCTGTCTGTCCGTCCGTATGTCACAGCCACTTTTTTCCGAAACTATAAGAACTATACTGTTGAAACTTGGTAAGTAGATGTATTCTGTGAACCGCATTAAGATTTTCACACAAAAATAGATAAAATACAGTAAATTTTGGGGGTTCCCCGTACTTAGAACTGAAACTCAAAAATTTTTTTTTCATCAATCCTATAAGTGTGTGGTATCTGTGGATAGGTCTTTAAAAATGATATTGAGGTTTCTAATTTTTTTTTTTTTCTAAACTGAATAGTTTGCGCGAGAGACACTTCCAAAATGGTAAAATGTGTGTGTGTCCCCCTGTAACTTCTAAAATAAGGAGAATGATAAAATTAAAAAAAAATATATGATGTACATTACCATGCAAACTTCCTCCGAAAATTGGTTTGAACGAGATCTAGTAAGTAGTTTTTTTTTAATACGTCATAAATCGTAAACCGCAATTTACCTTTCATTCAATCAACTCAAATATAAAAAACAAAAATTGGCAAAAAGCAAGGTCTTACAGCACAAATGAAGGGAAAATTCCAAAAAATAAAAAAAAAAGTTGAAAATTAAATGGTGTCCCCATACATACATAGAAACGCCAATTAATAAAGACCTCTGAGTTGTATGGGCGCTCATACAATTTAGAGGTCTAGCTTAATTGGCACTAACCTCAAATAAGGTAAATAAATAAAATTGTGCATATCCCGTGATGGACGAACGATGGACGAAGTTTACGGAACCCTCGGTGCGCGAGTCCGACTCGCACTTGGCCGGTTTTTTATTTTTTTGTCAGAGGGCTGACAAGCAGGTGGTCCATTTGATGGTAAGTGGTTACCGTCGCTTATAGACATTAGCAATACCAGGGGTATTGCCAATTTATTGCCGACCTTTATAAAGCCTTGGAGGCATGCAAAAAATAAAAAGTACCCTACCACAGTGCAAATATTTCTTCATTACGCGACATGCCTAAAGGAAGGACAAACAGACTAACTTTCTCAATAATAGTTTGGATGGATTGTTTTTGTTAGCGTATGTAAATCAAACACCTTCGGTCGCAAGGTGAGAGCACGAGGACGAGGCGCAGACGCAGGCGTCGTGACTCGTCCAATGATTCACTTTGTGTGAGTGGTTGTGATTGTGAAGAAGGGACAGGACAACCAGTCGTGACTGAAATGTTAACTGACCGAAGCCGTGTGGTCAATAGGGCCTTGTTATTTGTAAGTAGGAACGTTATACAATAAATGGATATTGGGCAGGTTAAATGAAGTTTTGAAGTGTATCGAATAAGTTTTATTGTACGTTACTTATCTGTTGATATAAAAATATGTGGTGTCTCTTTGTTTTTTGCGATGAGTCTTACAGACCGTTCATCATAACTTGTCCCCTCGTTTAAAAGTTGGTAGCCCTGTTATTCCATTAAATTGTTGTCACATTATATTGTCAATCAATAGTGCCAACATAAAGGCTAGGGGACAAGTTATGATGAACGGACTGTAGTGATATTCTGTGCGTGTTGTTATGATTTCTGTATGACATTTGTTTTTTTTTATTAAATACCCTGTATATTATATCACGCAACATGAGTGGGACGAAAGATGTGACCTTTCTTTATTGATTCTAGTTTAGGTACCTACTTGCCTAAATGCCATACAATTCTCTTTTTTTACCAAACGTTAATGTGATCTTATTGATTTAATTAGAAATCGATATCATTCGTTGAATAATTTTATTACTAATGTAAAATTTTGCAAATTTCTTAATTTATCTTAAATCTTCTAAAAATCAGCCACAAATATATTTAATTATTTACAAGTATTTATCGTGATCATAATATTTAATAGCCCATTTTTTTAAATTATTATAATCAAAAAAGTATTTTTAGCAGTGTTACCAGTATGAACTTTAATTCACTTCAGTGCCAGCTGCCAGTATTCCAACAGGACTCGATTGGGATTGACTGCAGGTAGCGCTTCACACACGGTGCCACCTTTACAGCTAAAGAAAACACATTTTCTCAGATTCTCATGATTATTTCGAAACGGCATTAAAATTGATTGTCGAATACTTTTGACTGTAAGTAGGTATCTATTCATTTCCTGATTTTCATTCAAAACACTCGGACCACAATCTCACCTTGACAATTTAAGTCGCTTTTATTTATATTAAGAAACGTAACGTTCATTAATGGCCTTACCAGAGTCTAATTTAAGTAAATGAATTTTGGAAAGTATTAATAATAAAGCCTAGAACTGACTGCCAAGTGCAGCTACACGACGGTAGGTCCTTAGAGATAAACTGTTAGCTTGAATGTAGCTAGATAGGACGTACCCTACCACCCTGCAAATGACAAAAGATTGAGAAGAACAAGTTAGCACATAAGTGTGAACATATCTTCGATTGACAAGTGGGCGATAAGCAAACAAAACTTACGTTTGCTTTGCATATATCTATTTGTTTAACAATATTTAAAACAAACATGTTGGACAGCTAAAACAACTTTTATCTATTTATTTAAAAGCTTTAGAGTTTAGACCGTAACTTCAACTGTTTATTTAGACCGTAGCTTTGCTTGGGTTTATTTATTTGAACCAGCAATTCTGGGTACAAAATGATGAGTTAGACGGTAAACTAATAGTTAACTTTTTTTACCCCTATGTATCTCATGAAAATATTTTTTATTCTAATATGGCTTCATACACAAGCACTTATGAATAGCCTCTAACGCACTGTTCGGAAAGTTCAGCAAAAGCAACTTTCCGAACCGTGCGTCGTGAGAAGTCGGTAATAAATTCAGCAATAACTTTTTTCAAAACCTACTCAGATTTTTTGCATAAAATTATTTATTTAGTGTCACTGACAATCCCCCTAATTCAGACCCATCGGTTGCCATTCCAAACGGAAAGAACTATTTTATTTCATTAAATTTAGGCTGATGCTATGTTAGTCGCAGAATTCATTTGCAGCGATCGTGTACCGATCGACTGCCTTATTGCAAATGGAAGTCTGAAATGAGAAAATAGGAGCCATCCTATTCAGTAGACTACTCAATCGGTTCGTCTACCGAATCGAAACTGCAACCGAGCAGGTCTGAATAAGGGGGAATATTTGACTTTACGACGAATATATGACGAAATAAAACATGAAGTCGGTTAAAAATGATGAGTGACGTAAATCCTATCATATCCTAATCCTAACTAATATTATAAATGCGTATGTGAGTTTATTTGTTTGTTTGTTACAAACCTTTTCACGCCTAAACCGCTGAACCGATCGCGATGGAATTTGGTACGCAGATAGCCTATGGTATGAAGGACATGGACTTTGCTAAATAGATAGAAAACTGTAGGTACATAATAAACAATAAGATTTCAAACCACTTGATTTTGATCTAAAACATTATAGCATGTATGACGCTATCTCTTCGCCGTTCAGTGGAAGGAAAATAAATAATAAATGTTAAATGTTGGTCTGTATAAAATTAAATAATAATGACATATCCCTTCACATCTGTCCGTGTTGAGGGACTGTAAGGGCGTAAGGCGGCGTAAGGTAATCTGTAAGCTGACACATCCGACTTCTGAAAGGTCTGACTTGTCAGTTTACAATACAAAACGTTTCCACGAAGAAATAAATGTCAAAGTGTGAGTTGGTTAAATTATACTGGGTTTATATTCTGAGAATTATATGTTTAATTACTTACGAAGAAATGAATACACTTTGATGTGTTGATAGCCGAGTTAAGTTAAGTCAAGTTAAAAATCAGCCGTCAAGCATCTATCGTCTGTGACACAGTTCTCATCTAGGCTTTGTGTGGTCACCACCTTCGGCTACATTATCACTTACCGTAGTAAAAAAAATATGACAGTTATTTTTCAGATATAAAAATAGGGAACTCCGGTTTTGTAAAAATTAGAAAGGCTCTTTTTTACTAACTACGTAACCCTAAAATTTGCAGCTTTTATCCGAACAATGCAAATGACAATTTACGAATTTACGCGTGCATATTAAACGCGTTTTACCTTTAAATAATTTGCATAACTATTTAAAAGCATTTAACCGAAATACGAGCAGGTTTCCAGTTAATAAAATTTTGTGTCCACGATTTTGACATTTGTTGGCAATTAATTGCAGGAATATTCAGGAAATATCTTGGGTTCTAAAGGTTTGCGTTTTTTATGGTCCTGTACCTTAAAAGGGAAAATAGTACCACATTATGATCACTTCGTTGTCCGTCTGTCTGTATGTCAAGACTCGCAAATAAATCAAAAACTTCCCGTTGATCTAGAATCATGAAAATTGGCAAGAAGCAAGGTCTTACACATCTTACAGCACAAGTAAAGAAAAAAATAATTAAGTAGGTATTGTATTATATAACATATCAAATATGAGCTGTATAAATAAACTAGTATATATATTATAAACGGGTATATTTATGGTTTTATAAAGTTCAGGAGTATAATTGGTGCAATAAATACAATTTGTAAATGGTAATGGATTGTTATTTCTAATAACGACTATGTTATTTTTAATTAAATACAATGTTTACAACATCAACTTCATATTCCGCCCGAAGATGTCCACTGCTGAACATAGGCCAGAGATTCTTTTGATGTAAGACTAAATTAATGGATTGTAGAGCAACTGAAGATTGTTTTATTATTCATAGTAGGGATGTTGATGTTTTGTTTACGTAGTGATTTTACATTATATGGCTTTGCCCTATGGCTCTCAAGTGCAGCTGCCGGAACACACCAATAGGTGTTTGGCGACAGATTTTCAACTTGAGGATGGTAGCCAGCCAGGCGGGTACTACAAAGTACCCTACCCCGTGCTATGGTTTCCTCACGTTGTTTTCCTTCACCGAAAGCTCAAGCTCTTTGTAGGATTCGAACCCACGACCTTCGCCGCGGCGTCCGACGTCACTACCACTGAGCTATTATCGCCTTAGTTATAGGCCGATATAGAGAGAGATGACAGAGACACGTGACGTTTTATAACATGTATTTGCGGAACCATTTCTATTTCGACAATAGCGCCACCTACCGGGTCCCACTATAGCTAAGAACCATCCAGGTGGCACCATAAGTAGAAAAAAAACATCAAAATCAGTCAAGCCGTTTCGGAGAAGAATTACGGACACACGCACGCCGCAATTTTATATATAAAGATGGATGGATATGGTATGGTAAGGATTGGCACATAGCTACTTACGACATCAGTCTTTTAAAGGTTCTACATTCCCCACGTTTATTATTTCTACTTTTTTTCAATAAAAATAACTACAAAATTCCGAGCAAGTCACGCATCGAGTGAAATGTTAACTTTTTTACGATGTTTTGAATACTCAAAAGAAATTCGTTCGATAATAAAAGTTGTTCATATTTTTTAATTTTTATTTACTTTGTATAGGCTTGTGTTTGACCACAATCTCCATTACCATAGGTAAGTGATGATGTGGCCGAAGGTGGTAAGCACACAAAGCCTAGAAGGAACTGGCTCTCAAGTACAGCTGCCGGAACACACCAATAGGTGTTTGGCGACAGATTTTCAACTTGAGGGTGGTAGCCAGCCAGGCGGGTACTAGGTACAAAGTACACTACCACCGTGCTATGGTTTCCTCACCGAAAGCTCAAGCTCATTGTAGGATTTGAACCCACGACCTTCGCCGCAGCGTCAGACGTCACTACCACTGAGCTATCATCGCCTTAAAAATTGAATACTTCCACCCCTGCAAGTATTACCACTCTAATGACAAAAAAATCACCCAGAATACTTACCGGAAAGCGCCTAGCGGGACGACATATGTAAAAACTACATAGGTGGCAAACAAGCTTACGGCCCACTAGATAGTAAGCAGTTACCTGGACGCTATTTAGATATTTTCCACCAAATAGTCAAAAAGTTGTCCCCGATAACTTTAGTCCAAAACTCTATATTAGCTCGCGGAACTGCCTGGTAACTGCTATGGCATGTAATGTCAGGGTCGCATACCAGTTCTAACTGGTCCTGCTTGACATTTCCACAAACGTAAGTGTCACTCACAAATATTGATATAAATCATGCAGGAATGCTGGCGCGATTAGAGGGCTAGTCTGATGATATAGCATGGTGATTATCTATACTAATATTATAAAGCTGAAGAGATTGTTAGTTTGGTTGAACGCGCTAATCTCAGGAACTACTGGTTTGAATTGAAAAATACGGAACCCTAATTATTTTAGTGTTGGATAGCCCATTTATCGAGGAAGGCTATAGGCTACTTTTTATCCCGGGATAACATAAGATCCCTCGGGAACCGCAGGGGGAAGCTAGTTTATTATATTTTTCGGCTTTTTTTTTTTACTACAGATAGTTTTGGATTCAACCCAGTGGCATAGCTACCGGAGGGCTAGACGGGGCAGTGCCCCGGGGCCCCCAAGCTCAGGGGGGCCCTCGGACGTTACAAACTATAAATTTAACTAGTGAAAATTTCTCCCAATTTATAATCTGGATTACGACAAATCTGGAGTACGTTGATTTCGGAACACGACGAATACGGAAAAAACGATTTGAAATAGTTTGGTTCCCTAGTTTATTTTTTGCCCCAGGGCCTTTGGTTACCTAGCTACGCCACTGTTTCAACCGCATTTTTTCTTCACCATGATAAATGGTGATGAGGCCGAAGCGTAAGCCAAGATGGGAACTGTAAAGGATAAAATATTTTACCTGTTTCTATCAGTTATATTATGGAAAGACAAAGACGTAGTTATCATGTATTATAGAAACTCAAGAAAATATATTTTGTGATAAGGGTAGTGTGGACAACTGCTGTGTGGATAGCTAAATTATCTTCCAAAACGAAATGTGCTTACAATTATAAACAATACATCGATCGAGCCTTCAATACTGTCTTGTTACATAAAGCATGTGGTAATTCTCATTGTTAAACATGATAGGCGCGCGCGCATCAACATTCACAATTGCCTCCTGTGCACGCGCAGTCTGCTTGTCGCAGATAATGTTGTGTTCATATAAATATTTGAAAGAAACATGAGAGTGACAGCTTTCCTAAGGTGTCACAGGTCATCTCAGAGAGAGAGAAACAAAAGAAAAGCTGTGAGGAGGGATGGCTCACGGTTGAAAGTAGAATATTTATTATTTCAAAACTACGGAAGATACTAGAACACTAAAGCCTTTGTAAGTTTTCAGTGACCTATGGGATAAAATTAGTTCATTATTGTGTCTACGCGACAGGGTCCGAAATAAAGACATTCGTAGAAGAACAAAAATAAAGTGGAGAGCGTTTGAGGTCACAGCTCGTAAAGTCCGTAAGCTGGAAGATTGGGCAGGTTAAAGTCGACAATCTTCCACGCCAAATGACCTATTAAAGCGGCCTCTCTTCCAGAAAAGAATAGCTTACTACCAGCACAGCGTAATTACATACTATCTACCTCGCAAGCCCCGCACGATGGCTCTGGCTAGACGTGACCGTTGGCCGACTGTACGAGTTACATAGACTGTGCTACCAGCATGAGCTTGATGTGATCGGTGTCGTTGGGAGTCCCTGGCAGCGTTGAGAAAATAAATGGGGGAAGTGCGTTATTATTCTAAGCTTAAGTTCAAGAGGGGATAAACCTTGGGCTGAATATGATGATGCTGAGACCTTTTAAAGTTTTAAACGAAAGATTATAGAACGTACGATCTTTAGATAATGATATTGTTTTATTGTTGTTGGTTGTTAAACGTTTACGTACTAATTATTTTTCCCAAAAAAAAAAAATAGAAATATTTTTAGCATTCAGGTAACACCGTGGCTAGTTATAAAGAAATATACCTTTCACAGGTTGCCGATAAGTTTCGGATAGCTAGTTAACTGACAGATATTTGATGTGCAGTCTCTACCATTCGACTAGAATGTGAATAAATCGAATGAACAGAATGAGACGTCCTGTAGACAAAAGAAAGATATATGAAACAGATAAGCATCACGAATTTGTCGACATTATTTATAAGTTAACTCAAATTGAACATTCACAACGTATTTTGGATAATGTTAAACACTAAAACAAATCAGTATTTCTGTAAACAATAACTATCACCACGCATGCGCCGTTTTGAAGGTGACCAGGTTCATAAAAATAATTGTCCTGAACTTTTATAATAATATTATGTTGATAACAATTGCAAATTAATTGACGGAAACTCATTTAAATTTAGAATGTATTCGTGATAATCAAGAATCAATTAAAAACCAAACCGATATTCAATCGGGTATCTTCGGCAAAGCCTGCGATGTAACCCGAATGCTCGATCAATCGAACTTGATTAATTTATTGAATGGCATTCGATTTTTAGTCTTTTTATATTTAAATTTTGTAAATATATTAAGAACTTGTACGAGAATCAAATCTTCAGAATACATTGTGATAATCGAAAATAAACTTTATGATACAGGTCTAGCATTTAAATTCAATACTGGATGATTTTTTAGTCACTGGCAATACTTGCAGGGGTGGAAGTACTCATCAATATGAACAACTTTTATTATCAGATCAGATTATCAGCTGTTCCATACAAAAGTTCAATACCTACTCGACCAAAATGTATGAAGCAACCATTTCATTTAACGCGATATCAGAGTAGGTCCCACAATAAATGTTGTTGATATTGATGAGTACTTCCACCCCTACAAGTATTGCCAGAGACTAAAAAAACCCTGTACAATACGGAACTTAATCGACAAACCTGACAAAAAAATGCAATTTCTCACAAAATTTCAATGCCACATTCGTATTTAAGTAGAATTTAAGTAGTTAGACTTTAGTAAGTAACTAAATAGGTACGTTAAATATAATTGCATTGGGTGTAATTTATCTACCTATCTTCTAATACATAAAATTCTCGTGTCATAGTGTTTGTCTGCAAACTCCTCCGAAACGGCTCGACCGATTCTTTTTTTTTTTTGTGTATATTCGGTAGGTCTGAGAATCGGTAGTAGGCTTTTTTATTTATACCGCTACGCGAGCGAAACGGCGGGGGACAGCTAGTATATTTATATATTTACAACAACAAAAGACAGAAGTAGGTATATAAGTTGTTATCCATTATCTGGTTTCCATATTACAAGCTCTTTTGGCTAGGAGTGTCCCAAGATGTTAATTCATATCTAAATATTATGAAATTTATTAATCACACTTTACAGATAAAAAAACCGTAATATTCTATAATTACTTAAATAATCCAATTAACAACCGATTATCGAACCGATTAATGGTTTAACCATGTTCAACAGATGACTTAATAGGTTAGTAAGTACTTTAATTTTTAGGTTAATTTAGTTGACTATTTCAATGAATCACCGAACTAAGTTATTTTTAACTTATATTCATTTAAATGCAAAGTTTATGAACGGTGATGGTACTTTTTAGTATGTTCCAACTGTTCCAAATGTGTTCCAACAGTTGAGATTGAGAACCAGTTGCTTTCTAAACTTTGTAAAAGATGGTTGAACATGAAAAAAAAGAAACCCATTACCGGGATATAAATAATCTTACGTCCAGGTTTTTAGTAGGTATAGTCTTAAAAATATAACAGAGAGACTCACTTTTAGAATTTTAAATAACCACCATACCTTAAGCATAATAAAAACCAAAACCAGTAATCTTCTTTATAAAACTGGTATGTACTAAAACTTTTTATAATTATCTAGACTATTTTCCGCCCCGCGGTTTCTCCTGAGTTGCGATTAGAGATTGCAAACCGGGCCCGCCCGGGCTCGGTCACTGCAGTGGCGTAGCGTGGGTTTTCGCCGCCCGGGGCCGACCGGAAATATGCCCCCCCCCCCCCTATTTTGTTAATTATTAGTTTAAAAAGTTTAAATATTTTATTCAACGGACTTAACGTACATCGTACAACTTATTGAAAGTCAAGATAAACTACCACTGCTTCAGAAGGAACATATCTTCACAGCCCACTTCGGGCGCCTGGTGCCTAGGGTGATGGGTACGGCGACTACTGCCGAACACCGGCGAACCGGGTGCCCTTTGCAAGCAACTGTACTTGGGGATCGTGTGATCAATATGTCCCGAATGGGTGGACGCGCTGAACCGCAGAATCTTCACCCACCTGCATACGCCATAGAGGGTGTTAGCGATCTCCGCCGATGTGGCGTGTGTGCTGGCGGGTTCCATGCCTTGGGACTTTAAGGTCTCGCGTCAGTATACTTTTGGCGCAAGGAAGCGCTGGCCCAGGGCGAGAGGCCGGCACCACGCGACGTGGAAGGGCGCATAACGCAGCTGCGTGCGCCCGCTATCCAGGAGTGAAAGTCCAGACCGCAGCACCCTAGTGCGGATCTGAGAACCATTGTAGCCATCCGTCCAGTATTGGAGGAGTGGTGTGTTACCGCTGTGACGGATGCCTCGGCAATGACGTCGTCGTAGAGGAGGCTGTCACTGCTGGGTAGATGCACGGATGAATGCTTCGGCGCCCTCGTACACCCAGCCGGCAGCGACATATAGGAATAAATACCCCAGGTTTTTAGTCAATAGGAGTCTGATGTAACCCCGCCGCTTCCCCCCGGAGTATCAGGGTATCCATGAGGATAACTTCTTCTGAGCCCAATTTTCATCGATTTCATCTCGCCTCCTCTCTTTCGAACCCTTGCGGTTTCGCTTGGCCCGAAACATTGCGGGCGCGATTTGGAGTTTTTTATTATTATTTCCAATTGAAAAAATCGTGGCGGTTGCCGCCGCCCCCTTTCGTATGCCGCCCGGGGCCATGGCCCCCCCAGCACCCCCCACGCTACGCCACTGTACCCGGACCCGGTAAGTAAACTGCTAAAAGTAAATACTTTTGGCAGACTACGGTTTGCAATCTCTAGTTGCGATACTAGCCTTGTCACTCTTCGGTTCATAATAATCTCTATGCCAAAAATCACATAAATCCGTTACTCCGTTTCTTTTTGTACTTATAAAAGGGATTTTATCATTATTTTGTCGTTTAAATACTTGTTAAAATAGTAAAGAACAAGGAAAAGCAATTTTATAGCCCTGATTAATTGAAAACATCTATCATAGGTGCAAAATAAACATTGTGAAACTCTCTCAGTTGATAATGCAATAAATTTTCCGTACGAGCCTGTCGGCACAATAAATACATCTTAATTATACAGTAATCGAAATATTGTATGTATCGATTATTTATTATATACGATAATATCTCATTATAATATTCGATCGAAGATTTTATAAACTACTTACCTACTAAATTCCGCGGATTTACTTGAGTTCCCTTATGATTTGCTAGGATAAGTAAACTAAGATTTATTCCAGGGTGTGGTCTATCTATGTGGCAAGTATCATAAAATTCTGTTCAGTCAGTAGGGCGTGATTGAGTAACGAACATACATACATGCATGCTTTTGTATGTTTATCTAATAGGATTATTGTCAGATTTTCCTTTGATAAAAGGATTATAAAAAATGTGTCTGCAGTTTAAATATTACAGTAGGTAAAGGGATGTTACTAGTTAGTATACAATTAATTAATAATTTTATTTGTTAATTTTTAATTTTTTTTTTTTTATTGGAACACAGATAAAAAATGGGGTTAAATAAAAAGTTACCGGTATCCATAAAAATCAATGCAAATCCACTTTTTTGTATAATTTTTAAATTATCGGTCGTTTACCCCCGAATTTAATGTTATTTATCATTATAATTGTTAATTTATACAATATATAGTATGATAATTTATAATTGCTAGTATTCATCGACCATCATTTTTAGGGGTCCGTAGTCAGTAGGTACGATGTAGTTTAAAATCGAATACAGTACCCTGAGTGTAAAGAACTGACGTATGTAAACGCTTACTATAGAGTTTGCGTTTACTAAAATTTTGTATGGAGGAAATTAGTTCCATGAGTATACCGCGAGAGGCGCTGTGCCAATTCCTATAGAGAAATGTGGTAAACGCAAACGTGATAGTAAGCGTTTACTAACGTCAATTCTTTACACTCGGGGTACTGAACATAAAACGAAAAGTTTTTAAAACGATATGCGAAATATATCTGTTACTTATACCACAGTCTATGTAACTTTTATTACGCTGTGCTTAAACTATCTTTGCATATTATACTGAAGTCTTCCATCGACTATTGCTCGTAAACTAGTAAACCCTACTTACTCTTGATACTTTCCTTTTAATGCAAAGATATTTTTATCTCACCAAGAATTTAACATGAAACGTTAATTAAAAATCCTTACAGACACTCGATCAGTTATCTCAAAAGGGAGCTATTTTTTCAATCAGATTGTCTCGATAGTAACCAATTAATGTATTAAAACAAGATACAATTATAAAACATTTTGCCCTTAAACTGATGGTAATAAGGCGTGTACAAATAAAAAAGGAATATTTTGATGCGTTGGCAACCTTGCGAGGACGGCTAGCATAAGGTTGATGGTCCCCATTACGAATAATATATCTTCCGCTTTAATTTATTACGTCAATTTCAATCGCTTAAATTGTGATTTGCACCTGAAGTGTATGGTAAATATGTATGTATTCATTTTCCCAAAACGTTATAGAACTAATACATTGGTTCCTTGATTACAAATATCCGTTATTTATAGATAAGGTACCAAGATTTGATTTTAGCTACTTTTAAAAGAATAATAAATACATTTATTATAGGCGCTTAAAATTTACGTAATAATTTTAATACGTGACAAAAAATCGTTCAAAATTAAAAATGGGGAAAAACCTTAAGTTAACAGTCGAAATAGGTTTGCCAGTAGTAATTAAGTAGGTAAATACTATTTTTCAAGTGAAAAAGAAACAGGTATTCCATAGACAATTTACAATTCAGGATTGTACCGCAGGATTTTTTACGCTGACTGCAAAATAGCACCTAATTTATTACAATCAGATTAGGGTTGCTAAAACGTTATTTGTGCATTTTAATCAAAGCACGGGTTATTTTTAATTCACCTACATTGCTTTTAAGGGGTGGATGTACTCCTCAATATGAACAAATTTTACTATGGGACCAACCCTGAAATCGTGAAAAACTTTTCGCTACTTCCAGCCCTCTGTATGTTGAGATTTATAAAAACATATAACCTAACGCCCTAAAAATATACTATCCCAATGTTTACAAAGATTTTGAAACTCCAATAATGATAAACTATTCTGAACAACTCCAATTCCGCAATGGAACCTTGGAAACTCTGGGGATAGAGTCCCCAGAGGCATTACAAATTACCAAACTCAAATATCTTTAAGCAGGACATTTTTAATGCCTCTGGGGACTCTATCCCCAGAGTTTCCAAGGTTCCATTGCGGAATTGGAGTTGTTCAGAATAGTTTATCATTATTGGAGACCAAATAGTACAATGATAGATTGGAAATCAGACGTGAGGTTGTCATTATTATCAAATGTCATCGATAAATGATGTGGCAAATATCACGCACTATCGATTTTTAATAATAAACGATCAGCATTGAATTTCTCCTTGACGAATATATTTAATACCTTTATAGTATCAATGTAACGAATTTTCTAAATGTCTTCAAAGCATCATGCATTTTATGACCAAGAATTCTATTCTGAATAACAAATAAGCGTCTATAAGTACCTATTAATTAATCCGCCATATTTTTCGCCAAAGAATCGGGGCCTTAAAACCGAAGATACAATGTGGAGAGTGAACCCACCCCTTTCACTGCCTAGTGCCTACTCATTCAATCAAAACATTTGTATGTATTTGTACCTACTACGAGGTGCTTGCTAAGAATCAACGAAAAGTGCGAATAAATCTTGAACAAGCCTTCGGGCATTCATTATGTAGGAATTTTATAAAAGTCGTATAACAATTAGATGCATTATTACATCTTTTTTACCATATCCAGTAAATATCTCACAAACGCGAGTAATTTTCACATTAATTTAAACGTTCAATGCTATGATAAACACTACAATTAAAGAATTAAGATCGTGCGATAGCTTTGCATGCAAGGGAGATGATCATGCACTGTGGACGACATACATTGACGATTTAAAACGAGTTTTCAACTTGATTATCCTTTACAAAGCGACCATAGTTAAGTTAATATGATTAATCACGTATAATTGAGTACGTATAAGTGAATGCAGATCAAATTATTATAATAACTTGAACGGCTAAAAATATAAATATTTTATTTTCATTTTTTTAATTCCTTATAAAATTAAAAGTAATAAGCACAGATAAAATAACCTTAATATATACCTACTGAAATAAAATTAAAATCTAAAAGCTACTTACTTATAAATAAAAAAATTGCGTCAAATCGCTGCCGAGCGCAAGTATGCCTAAAAGGCTGGCAGCATTGCCACGCTGAATGGCAATGCCAATTCTTTGGGCAAAATATACGCCAGCCCTCTTGTCACGGGAAGCCTCAATTAGTCGAAAAGCAAAGATTAAATAATACCTATTTAGTGCCAGAGGAAAAAAAAATAAGATTTTATTTTACTAGTGATGTGTTTGACCACAATCTCATCATGGTATGATGATGATGTAAAATAAATGTCGTTTCTTTTTTTTTCTATCAATCTTTATCAATAAACATGAAAAGATCGACTTGATTGAATGTAGCATTTTAAAACACACAGATAAATAAAACGATAAAGTTACAAAAACGAATATGTTTACAGTGGTGATCATTTACCATCACGTCGGATCCAAGTGTTTGTTTCATTAATCATTCATTTAAATTATTTATTGTTACGACTTATTATTAGCGGGACAGGTTGCGCCCTCGCAGTAATACTGTCATGCTTGGTGCGAATTTAGAAGATAAATGGCTTTTATTTGGGCTCTTGAAAGACATTTTGTTTTTTATTCTCCAAAATAGGTACTGTCATTAATTCAAATAAAGAAATAATCCCATATGCATACTTCAGTCCCAATATCGCAGATAGACTTAAGTCCACTAAATAATAGTAGGTATACATTTACCAAGATCGTATATATTACCAATAATAATTATACAATCTCAAATACTCCCTGAGGTAGAAAAGTTGTTGTTGTTTAAACAATTTTTTTATAATAAATTCATATGTGCAGTTTTTTCTTTATGATAATAGGAACTACAACACCCAACCTTTTAAAACCTACGCAATTTTATCTTGCTTTATGGAATGTAGAATTAAAGAAATAAGTTGATAAAAAATATGAGCATCAGAGAATACTGGATTTAAAAAATAAATAAAAGTCACCCGTTTAGTAAAAAGGCCCTATTATTATCGAATATTATATCTACCTAGATGATAAAAAATAAGTCATTTTTACAATGCATAGATGTGGCCTAAGGGTAAAAGCTTACAACTTCAGCTAACTTATTGTGATGGATTTTAAAAGTGTTTAGTTTTAAGACCACGATTTTCCTCCCACTTGCCATTAAATAGGCAAAGGTCAATAGACTATACTGCCGTTATTTAAATTGCATTAAATCCTCTAAATTGAATTTAATCTGACATTTTCTCCAAAAAATACTCCATATATTACAGAAGATTTTATCTCAATCTCAATAGAACTCATCTGCATATAAAAAAACCAGCGCATATCTTCGCTTAGTCAAAGCAAAGGTTCACCTTTAGAGACAAACTTGACGGATTTATGACAAGACGATTGAATGTTTGCACCTGAATTATGGCTACAAGCTAAATTAAGGCGTTAACAAATTGATGTGGTAAATGGTAACGATTATTATCATCTTTAATAAAATTCTTCAGGTCCGAAATGGTCTACTAATAAATTGGTAACATTGAAAAGTTACCAATTTTAAAAGGTACCTAAAAGAAGAAAAATGTATTCATTGCCGAAGATATTGAATTGAAGATTGACTTATGAAACAATGCGATTTACTGATTAATGGCGCGTGAATGTTTAAGACATAACGATAAAAAAGGATTAAAATGTAAATCATGACATAATTATTTAAATCACAACCTTCATTTAATTAAAAACCGGTCAAGTGCGAGTCGAACTCGCGCACCGAGGGTTCCGTACAAACTTCGTCCATCGTTCGTCCATCACGGGAAATGCACAATTTTATTTATTTACCATATTTGAGGATGGTGCCAATTAAGCTAGACCTCTAAATTGTATGAGCGCCCATACAACTCAGAGGTCTTTATTAATTGGCGTAACTATGTATGTATGGGGACACCCTTTAATTTTCAACTTTTTTATTTTTTAGAATTTTTCCTTTATTTGTGCTGTAAGACCTTGCTTTTTGCTATTTTTTTTTTATATTTGAGTTGATTGAATGAAAGGTAAATTGCAGTTTACGATTTATGATGTATTAAAAAAAAACTACTTACTAGATCTCGTTCAAACCAATTTTGAAACCAGTTCTAAGTATGGGGAACCCCCAAAATTTATTGTTTTTTTTCTATTTTTGTGTGAAAATCTTAGTGCGGTTCACAGAATACATCTACTTACCAAGTTTCAACAGTATAGTTCTTATAGTTTAGGAAAAAAGTGGCTGTGACATACGGACGGACAGACAGACAGACAGACATGAGGAATCTATAAGGAAAACGGAAAAACGGAACTTTTTACCATTTGGCTACGGAACCCTAAAAAGTGCTGGTATAATTCATAAAAAGAGTAAAGATTCATGTTGCAAATGAAATGAAATAATTTATTCATTCAAATAGGCCTTCACAGGCACTTGTGAATAGTCAGACTCTAACGCACGGTTTGGAAGGTTGCTTTTACTGAGAAAAGCCGGCAAGAAACTCAGCTATGACTCTTTTCAAAACCAACTTAGATTTATTACATAAAATGTATCCTGCAAGAGCGAGCGCTACACCCAAATAAGTAAATATGAACGTTATATTTGATTATTATTAAAGCATCAAGATTCAAGAACGAAAAGATCAAAAAATAAATTATTAATGTCGTTTCCATATGAAATAATATGAAGAAAAACAGCAGAATGTCATTAATTGATCTATTTTACGATTTACCAAGCGAAATTACGCACGTGACATTGTAGATATGGTGTCATCTCTTTTGTCAGCCATTTTTTTTTTAACTATTATTTCATACCGAAGTTATGGCAGAAAGCATATCTAATTTATCAGTAATTTACAGTCTTTACCTAAATATTGATAAATCGCAGCAATTCACACGAACCTTAACGCATAGTTTTGGATCGGAAACAAAAAAATACCAATGAACTTATAAAAGCTGGTCTGGTCACATACTTGTAGATATATTTTTTGTGCCCCCCGCTCTATAAAGTCGATCCATTTTTGCTCCAAGTCTGACCTTATCCAATAATGATATGGAACAGGTATATTTATATGTATTGTGATAAATGGTAAATATGTTTTGTTGATTATCATACCACTGTTGGGGGGAATGCACAAATGTTTGCTATCGATTAGCGAGATTCCATAAAGTTGTCAATCGAATGCATTGTTGCTGATACTGTGGTTCAGTCTCGTAAAAAAATATGAGCAATCATGCAAAAATATCAATGATTTTTAATATAATTTATAATTTTCTTAACATAGAATTAGAACTATTTAAATTGCTTGGTTATGCATTTACTTCGCTTCACTATTAATTTAGGTAGTTAGAATAATGGCAACAGATTTGTACAGAAGAATTAAAAAAAAAGCATATTTGAAATTAAAATTTTACCATAGATATTACAATTCCAATCATTCTTATTTTTTCCAATATAAGAATCAATGCGATGTTATCCTTAATTGAAATCTCAAATACTCAATAAAATAAATACGATTACAGAATATTAGCTTGACTTACCTAATGATATAAGTATATATAATCCGTGTACGTAATGCGCTTAGTATAATAATACCAAATTATTCGCCAGTAAACACGAATATAACTCAGCATAATAAAGATAATCCTACATTTGATTAAACATTTGACATTTTGGAAATCCTTTCTATTATATTATTTTGATTATGTAACTTAACTTAATATTGATTTTAAATATATACCTAAGTTAGGTACTAGCTTTTTCCCCGTCGTTTCATCCACGTTCCCCGAGAGATCTGATGTTTTCCCGGGATAAAAATATGCTAATCCTATTATGTTGTTCCTGGGTATGATCTATTGGTGTGCCAGTTTCATCCAAATCCGTTCAGCCTTTATGGAGCTAAGTGGTAACAAACAAACACACACTAACTTCCCATTTATAATAGATATTAGTTAGAAGTAAGACATTGTAAATTAAAAAAAAAAAAATTGTCAATATCTTTTAAATTTAAAGTATTCTAATTCAAGATAGTTTTAGATTACATAGGTACCTAAATGTTTAAATTATTTCAGTTTTTTTTAATGCAAATAAGGCGAAAGTTCATTTATCAATTCCCAAGATAAAGCTCGCACTACATCGATAGCTATCATCGAGATTTCAACTATAAATAAGTGTGTTTAACAAATCATTTTCGACGTTTGATCATTAAATTGAAAATCTTTTGCTATTTTAATATAATTTAACGGTTGTTTGAGATTAATGATAATTTTATATGTTTTTATACTTTCATTCGGAAATATATTTTGTTAATTAGGTAAATTGGTCTGTTACCGTTAATGTCTCAATAAATAAGCTATTAAGGAGTGGAAACAACCTAATTCTGCCTCCTTAGTAGGCTAACCACATAGTGGAACCAATATTACAATAAGTAACAGGAAATAAATAAAAGTGATGTTCTGTGTTGCCATAGATTTATCTTTGAAAAAACTTTTACCTTATTTTATTTCCCACTATTTTTTTCGTGAAAATTTGTTACTTTTTACACTCTGGAGGGAACGCAGGTGGAAGCGCGGTAGACGGCTAATGAAAATACAAATATGTTTTAGCAATTTTTATCAAATCTAATCTTGATTTACGATCATATAAAAAAATGTATTATACGATGTTATACCATGTTGTTTTCGGTCTAAAATATCCTAATTAATTATATCACTCGGATGCTCGTCTCAATTGTTAATAACACTCGGACGACAGTGTGAAAAGGTCACCATCCATTATAATTATATTACATAAAAAAACTATATTCTACATTTAGAAAACAGAAGAAAAAACTAATAAAAAAAACTCGTTAATTTATTCAGATTTATATATCGAAGGCTCCACTTACACTCCTGACAAGAATGGCGATCGAAATTTACATAACAAAGCTTAAAATATCTGCCATTATTTTCTGGCATTTCTTGTGATAGTAGGGCTGGCAACTTCGTGCTAAGGGTCACTTTCGAACAGGCCATTTTTTATTTTATTTTTGTCTTTTAAGGCAGATTAAAGGAGATGTTACAATTCCGGCCAGGACAATGTACACTTACTCAAAAAAATCGAGAAAAAACCAGGAAACTCAGGAAAAATACAAAAAAAAATATTAGACGTTTCCTTTTCTGGTACAAAAATAATTTATTATCAGTTAAATGCATTCTGAATGGCAACAATATGGCGACCCAAACACATTGTTGTTAAAAAAAAACTAGGTAAACCATAGATGAAAGTGTTTTTTTTGTGATTTCCCTTCATGCTTCATGTATAGTATTTCTTCTCTGTTTTAAATCAATAATTATGTCTGATATCCAAATATAACATAGGCTGAAGCCAAATCTAGTATACATGTAGTCAAGTCAGTCAGGTTTTAGTAAATTGGTGGCTGTTTTACTAAAAGTTTTCGTGGACTATGAGACAACATAAAAAGTTACGATACACGCATTCATTTAATTTCACTTCACTCGTGCATTTTTATTAGACAAAACGCCGCCAATATCATCCAATAAAACTCAAAATGCACCGATTTCTGAAAATAAAACGAAAACGCAACGTCACTTCACAAGTTCCCGCCGAAAAGCTAATGTCATTCATTGATCACTGACAGCTTCCGCCATGTATTTTTTGTTTTGTGTTGCAATTCTGTGTGTAAATTCTTGTTTTGTACCAAAAAACCTGTTTAGTATATTTTTACCTATTTTTGAGTATAGTGTACAAAGACCTGGCCGGGACTCCATACATTTTTGAAACATCTCCTTTAAAATTCAAATGAAGAAATTTGAATATTTTTTGTTCTTATGTTCAATCGGTTGCATAATTCATTGATATTGCGATGATGCTGTGAGGAGACTTGGGATTTTAAGATACATTAAAATAAAAATAAAACTGCATATATACATATATTGTTAGAAAAGGCAGTTCCATTAAATTATGGAGTCTTATGTTTAGGTGAGTGTGCTGGTATTTTTCATATCTTCGATTATTTAATAGTGGACATGCTAATTATATTTTTACAAATATTTTGACTAGCAATTAATTAAAGATTCACCCATCGAACTATTTTCATTTTAGAATATTCATTAATAAACCAAATAAAGAAAAACAATAAGCTCGTGTCGATAATGTAAATTACCAAGTGAGGAATGTTTGCACTCTGCAGCTTAAATGTCTCAATAAAATGGTTATAATATCGGTTGGATGGCAGCCCTGTGCGAATAGGTATCACATCACAAGAAACAGCGGACTGAATATCTTCTTTTTTTAAATTAAAATGTCAGCCGCTATAAGTAGTTTCAATATTATTACCTGGCCAGTTTTGTTTGTCAATTCAACGGTGTTTTCTTTTGTTCATTAGGTAGCTGTTAACGCTGTAGCCACTTAATCGGTTCTTGACTTTTTTTTTACAAACCGGTAAACTGATAATATAGCACCTATTGAATAGTAACGTAATTATCTATTATAATAATCTCCGTAAGTCGAAATAATAAAATATCACCAATAAACATGACATTTATTTTATTATGCCCGATTGAAATCTTGAAAATAGCACGTTTTAAAATTATGTCTTAAAGATTCGCAAATCTTTAAAATTAATAACTGTAAAAACACGTTAATTAAAATGAAAATTCCTTAAAAGGCGTTACAGCCATAACTGGCAATGTAGACCATTGTGATCGATAATTATCGCTTTTACCAGTTATATTTTTAACATTATAACTTTTAGTTTATAAGTTGAAATAACAAGCTGTGGTGATTGGGCACCAACAAGATGGCTCGTCAATAATGAGGTTATTTTTTTAAGCAATAATAATTAAGGGTAGGTAAGAATTATTGTGGTCGGTAGGATATATTAAACCTATAAATAGAAATGATTATATTCTAAACTAACCTTTATTACAATATCCAGAGGATAAAAATCACAGCCCGTAAAATCACTTTCAAAATCCCGAACTGATTCACGTTGAACTGGCACAAAACACCAATTAATGAAAAAAAAACAAATGATAACCTATTCTAAATTCAAACGGCGCGCGAAACCACAGAAATGTGTCAGTGGCGCGTCGCGGCGGACGGCCTAGGCACTATGCGTGGTTGGAATAGTAATGGCGGTCGGTCCCAAAATTTTATTTTCCGAAATTTTTGGGAGCGGTAGTGTCGCATCGGTGGCAATGTTTTGAATGGCACGACCGCGCGCTCTACACCCGAGACTGGCTACCATCGGTGGCAGGACATCGACTTTATAAATTGACTTTGTCCATCACTACGTAACTGTATATGAATTTGGATAGATAATAAATGACATGCATGCTTTGAAATCACACGTAGGTAATACTGGCACGGTAAGTTACTGTGCTAATTGGTTGTGACAAAAACAATGATTCTTCAATACGTATACGAACTTGAAACGTATAAGCTATGATAAAATGAAGAAAAAGTAGATTGACAGCCTTTTTCGCTACAATTCCGGAAATACTTGAAAAATATACGTAAACGGAATTGTATCTCCTCTGATTTCATATAATATAAAGTTTAATTTCTGTAAAGTGTCAGGCTACATTTACATAACTTGTAAATGAATTTCTAATGTCTTAAATATTTTTTTTTAATGTAAACTCACTATCAGAGTAATGTAATGCGCGCGCGCAGCAATTAACGTTATTTTAAAATGTAGGAGGCACCTTATGAGGCCAAATACTTCGATGCGCCTGAGATTATCTATATATTGATGGATAAATAGACATCCTCAATGCAGTGGTGTGATGTAGATTACTATTGTAAATTTGTAACCTAACCATTACATAAAACGGACCAAGTGAGAATCTGTGAGAGTCCACTCGCGCACAAAATAACCTTCCTATTAATTTAGTTCAATAGTCACTGTGATGAGTGCATATGCACCTACCTACCCAGACTATACCCATCAGATAATGAACAAAGTCAAAGCCTTAGGCCTTACCAACGTCGAATTTACTGAAGTTACCACCGGTCCAGTATTCAGCTTTCAGCTGAGAAGAACCGTCAAGAAACTCGGCAAGGTTAAATTTTATATAAGTAGGTATTTATTTATGATCTGACTTTTACAATAATAATATGACAATCACAACATACATCACTATACTGCTGAAAAATGGGCAGGGCATATAGTGCGCAGAACGGATAGCCGATGGGGCCGAAGAGTTCTGGAGTGGAGACCACGGACAGCAAGCGCAACGAAGGACGTCCATAGGTTGTAAAGGGACGCAGGATGCAGGCCGCCAAAGACCGGTCTTATTGGAGATCCTTAGGGGAGGCCTATGTCCAGCAGTGGACGTCTTGCGGCTGAGATGATGATACTGCTGTAAAAACGATTTTGGGGACCCGACCCTTGAGGTTTCAAAAGCATTTCCATCCATGTAGGTTGTATGAACAGATACCTACATGAAATATTTAATAAGCCCCACACAATTTAAATACTTAGATATTTTAGTCTCGTTTCGCGCTTAATTTACCTACTTAGAATTTCATATTTTTATTACGAGGTTCTCACACTATTTTATATAATCTCTAATATATCAAATTCTCGTGTCACAGTGTTTGTTGTCTGCAAACTCCTCCGAAACGGCTCGACCGATTGTTATGAAAATTTTTGTGCATATTTGGTAGGTATGAGAATAGGTCGTAAAGTATATTTCATACCGCTACGCGGGTGAAGCCGCGGGGGGCAGCTAGTAATATATATTATTTTACTAGGGATCAAAAAGGTTGTTTACGCAAAGACAATTTGTAGATGGCGCCACTGAAATACAAGGGTAATATGTCCAATGGCGTGCCACAATCTATGTGACATTAGTTTCGTCTTGTCATTGTAACCAATCGCGTAATTTCTTTACGTTGTAACACTGTGGCGCCTCTTGCGGGAGAATTCAGCAGCAAACTTGCATACTTACACATAGGCGTGCCAATATTAACTTGAAAATGAAACATTATATCCACCATTATGATGATTTATGCAGGGTCAAACAACAAATCAGCAGTTGGTCAAACACATAAAGCTGTAACACTAACTGTTATAAAGTCGTTAGCACTAAACGAACACCTGATGTTCATAAATAAGAGATATTCATCGAAAGAGAATCGTTGGTCATTTAGAATTGTGAGAAGAAAATAAGAGACAAGACAAGATTTTATATGATTCAGGGTTGAAGGGATTAATGTCTATTTGTCTGTTTGTTCACGCACATCTCCGGAACTCCTGAACGGATTTTCATGTAATTTTCACAGGTAGACACAGATTAATTTGGAGCAGAATATAGGCTTTGATTCATTAAAATTGGATGTTGTAAAAAAAAATATTGCCATTTAAAGATTTTTGGAATTTACTTTTATAAGTACTGTTAGAAAGATATAGAAATTTTATAACTGCGCGAGCGAAGCTGCATGCGAAAAACTAGTTTTTCTATAAAATTCCTACGCCAAATCCTGCTTCAATAATAAGCTAACCAAAATGAGAAAAGCAAACAATATTTTATCGACAAAGAAATGTCATGGCCTCGTATTGATTATATGTATTTAGATCAAAAACATGTCTACCAGCCCACTAAAAGGAGTCAGTTGGCACAAGTGCACCAAACACTGCACTTTGCGTAACATCTACGCATGCGCATGCCAGAGTATCTTGCAATGTTATTAGCGTATATAAACAAACGTTTACCATTTGTTTTATGCAATAATTAGGGAGATGACATAACAAAAGGCGGGAAAACTGGGACGTCAAATTAATTTCGATATACGTAATTTTATCCTCCAACAATTTTTTTTTTTTTATCTCTTAAGGATTTTTTTTTTACATTCTCACCATGGTTAATAATAATGCGGCCATTAGGTGTTTGGCGGCAGATTTTCAACTTGAGAGTGGTAGCTAGCCAGGCGGGTACTACAAAGTACCTTATCACCGTGAAATGGTTTCGTCTGAAAGTGTTTGTCTTTGTCACAGTTTCCGACCTCACTATTTACTACTCCCACCTGCAGTTTCCACAGAATTCTAAATAATAAATAAATTCATTTATTCAAGTGACCAGAGACTCACATTTGTGTTGGTAAAAAAACCTTATTCTCTTAGTGTTAGGGGCCGTCCATTAACCACGTGATGTTTTTTAGCATTTTTAACAATTTTCAACCCTGGCATGCAAAAGCATCATCAATGACTAACACTCACCAAAATCTCAGGGCTGCCTCACACCATTCCGTTGCCAGTGACAAGCGATCATTCCTTTATTATTACGATTACCATTGTGTATAGTATCCACGCATGACTGCTGATAGCCCCTCATCAACCGCACGTGCTATACCTGCAAAATGCATTAAAATAATGGGAAAAAAGGTAGACTAGCTGCTACATCCATAGTCAGCAAACACTATGTGTTGTTTGCAGACTATCCTACCTTCAACATGAAAATCTGTCTCCATGAACCTGTTTCGATGGATGCATCCTGTGAACCATTTGGAGAAAAAACAAGCCTCCCATCGATGAAGGAAGATCCTCTGCCAGGCTAGGGGTCATCGTCACTGGGTGATTTTTTAGTCACTGGCAATACTTGCAGGGGTTGAAGTAATCATCAAAATGAACAACTTTTACTATGGGACTAACTGTGAAATCATGAAAAAATTATCAGCTGTTCCATACAAAAGTTCAATACCTACTCGACCAAAATGTATGAAGCAACCGTTTTATTTTACGCGATATCAGTGTTAGCCCCATAGTAAAAGTTGTTCACATTGATGAGTATTTCCACCCCTGCAAGTATTGCCAATGATAGAAAAATCACCCTGTATAAAACTTCGATAGCGCGATGTAGTATCTTGTGGCGCCATCTATCATCTATATGTAGAATATTGTTAGTGGAAGTTTCTTGTGTTGATCGATGCTCCCCTCTAGGCTTTGTGTGTATTAAACCTGCGGTCATTTCACTTATCATGTTGAAATTGTGGTTAAACACAAACTCATTTATTCTTTTATATCTTGAAGTTGTCACATGAAAAAAGTATACAAATAAAACGAATAAATCTCTTATTTAAATATATTGTAATTTAAAAAGATCTCTTCTCAATACCATTTACATTCGTAAAAATTTTCACTTACAGATATTTACAAATTTGTCGCAAGTCACAACGCATCACATTTACAAAATAGTAATAAATCACAAAAATATCATTAAAAAAAAAATCTGAAATAAAGTCGTAGATCGAAAACAATCTTGTACATCATTTGATCAGTATAACTACATTACAAATGTACAAATATTTACAAAAAATACTGCAGTTGTTGAGAATTGTAGAATTTCTTGGACGAAAACAGGGTACAGAATAAAATATCATAACTAATTGACAATAAAGGTTATTTTATAAATTTCATCATGGAAACTGGAAGTGTGTTTGAGGAGACAGATAAAAATACGTACAGTGTAAAAGGTTTGTTCTATGAATTACAAAAAACCCTGTTAAATTCATTCTACAATTCCATATAATTCATTTCGTCTCATCAGTTCCTAGAAAACTTATAACAATTTGACCAAAAATCATTCAAATCCTGAACCATCACAAAATACTTGGGATGTTTTGGAGCAAAACAACATAGTTCATGGGAAATGAGACCTTGATATTGTAAATTTAAAGCACAAAATGCTGCCATAATGCTGAAGTTATTTTTGATCAAGATTCTTATTAATTGCAAAATGCCAATTCAACTGAACCCCTTAGGAGACTTAGGTCGTTCTTAGGTAGGCGACGAAGTTTTTGGAGTGTTTTTTAATATAACTGTCACGTTACAAAATATGCTCTGTGTCGCCAGTCAACATACGCTGTCTAAAATAAGCAGGGACCCAAAATTCACGAGCTATCGACACCAATGTCACATAAGATATTAGCGAAAAAGCGATAAAATTAAATACATTTTGACAATTATCCATCAAATTTTTCGTATTATGAGTTATTTATGTCGAAAAAGCGAGAATCGTGGACCAAATCTACACTGTATGGTGTCTTACGGCTATCTTTGTAAAAACTGATGGTACAGTTCGAAAACTATATTTTATTAATAAGCTGGTTGCTGTTAAGGTGGACACGCACCTATCCGCGCCGCACTCGCCGCACGCGCCGTACGTGCCGAATTTGATGACGTCATCCACGCTTTCTAATGTAATGCTATTCTTAAATGCGGCGCGTGCGGCGCGGAAAGGTGCACGTTCACCTTTAAAGAGAAGCTCCAGCAAAAACAGTTGTATCAATATCAACCTTACCCCAACCAATTACAATTCCAAATCATATTTCATTCAACAGTATAAGATTTTGATGAAGACAGCCGATAGACACACACCTGTATCTAAAGTTTACATTAAATGCACTGGATAATTCATGTTCTGTTACTCTCTAGCACTTGTAATTTTACTATTGCGAGACAGTGACAGAGGCATTTTCTAATCAGCTGTTACACATACAGGTGGCATTGCTTGGCGTCAACAAGGGCAAATCCCAATAATTCGTCTCCTTTATGGGTTGATTACCTTACGAGTAGTGTCGAGACAGTGCTCTCAATCAAGTTGGTTCCTATGAACACTTTGTGATAGTGCGAATGAGTGGGCGACTAAGTGGCGAGAGAGTCACTCGAACCACGAATTGTTTACTAGGCCGAGTGCCCACTCGCTATTGTACTTGTTAGGTTTAATCATGACAATACATTTACAGCCTTAATATATGCAGAAAGCAAGAGACTCACAGTAACTGTTTTTCTCCAAAACTCCCAACAATGAACACAAACATGAAATAATTTATAATCAAAAATAATAATATACACAACACAATCTAGCGTTTCACTAGCCTGTACATCTGTCCCGTCCACTCACATTCAACAACGAACTGTATTCACTTATGCACAAGAACTCATTTAGCTTACGAGGCGCGTCTTTTTAAAGTCACTTTGCCTCGAGCTAACTGTGATATATATATCCGTATCCGCTCGAGGTTTGTTTTCCTTACCCATATCTGAAACAAAAAAGATTATTTTGTTTTATTTTTTTCTCATAAGATCGAAAGAGAAAGCTAGTTTTTTTGTGTCGCCATGTTTAATTTTACGCATTATAAAATATCTATTTGGTTCTAGAAAACTATTATTTCTTTCATATTCCAGAGAATCACTTGAGTGGTATTCCCTATTCTTATCAACTAATAAGTAATTTTCTAGATTTACTATAACTAAGAATATGTCCATCAAACATGTTTGTTATTGTCACTATACACATACGACACTCAGATAATATAAAGTATAAATAGCTTCCGCCCCGCGGTTTCACCCGCGTTCCCCAGGGATCTTATATTTTCCCGGGATAAAACGTAGCCTATGTTCTTCTCCATACCATAGGCTATAGCGCCATCTATTGAATACTTACTCAATCCAGTCAACAGATATCGCCATCTGTTAGAATCGTTTGGAACAAACAGATAATTGTGACCGGTCAAATAATAGACAAATAATTTGCCATATAATAATATATATTGCGACTATAAATTGAGATGTAAACTATCCTATCTTTCAATTTGGATCAAATTGCGCACGGTGGGCAAATCAAATTTAAAATCGGTTCAGTATTTTAGGAGTCCATCGCGGACAAACAACGTGACACGTAATTTTTATATATAAAGATATAACAATATTATAACTCGTTTTGAAGTCAGCGAAAGATTCTGGAACACATGCTTCTCTTTCCCTGAACTTAAAACGAGTTCTAATATGGTTATTTTATACTTTTTAGTGACAACCCATTTTGAAGTTGGTTTTACTTTTTTGTTAATGTTAATTTTATTTTTCCATTTTTAGTTTCTTATGTGTGTTGAATATCTTATATTTGTCTCTGATCGAGAATATGCCTATCAATAATAATTGTCGATAATACGGAATAAGATATTTCAATCGCGATATTCGTGCTCCTTTTCGTTGAGGAATTCCGTCATATCTTCAAAGTCCATGTTCAGATCATAATAAAATTTATATGGGACCACCTCTCAAGTATGACCTACCAAACGAAAAAAGAATCATCAAAATCGATTCATAATTGACGGAGTCGCTTAACAAACACAAAAAATATATAAAGTGGAATGGAAAACCCTCTCCTTTTTTGAAGTCGGTTAAAAAAAACTTAACATGACTAGGACAAATAAAAAAAAAAACAGTTCCACCAATGTGGAGCTCTGACGCCGTAGACAGACAAAGGCTTCCAACTTAACACCTCTCTGAGGGGAACTCCCCCTTCTCTAATTAGCGGACTCTCTGACTTAAACGCGGGGGAACCACAAACAAAAAAAAAACAATAAACACATACCGCCTCATCGGTAATAGCGTGTATGTGTCCGGGGAACCGTGGCAGTTCCCGTCCCTCCACGTAGACGCTCTGACCGCGGTGGTACCATCGCCTCTCGTATAGCAACTTTCCATCCTCCACCCGGGTGTCCGTCGTCTCACCTGTGTCATGCACTGGTGAGTCACCTGCGATGGCATGATATCTAACTTTAAAAAAATCTTGTAACTGATCTATCCAACTAAAAATAGTTCTTGTGAGAAGTTTAAAATGCCTCAATTTTGATTCAATATTACGGTCGTCCACACCATGGAATAATATACTTACAGCAGTTGATATTAAGGTGCTTTATCAGTTATCACAGGTCAGCTGGCCAATGGTTATAAGTACACGTCTAGACTAGAAGGAAGGCTAGGTAAGTAGGCTTCCTCACGATGGTATCTGTTATGTCAGTATTGATAGTTTGATTATCTGTTGTGGTTTATGAATTACAATATGTTATTATTACTTTTCCTTGTACTGACTACACAATACATTATTGAAACGAATTATTGGTTCGAATCCTACAACGAGCTTGAGCTTTCGGTGAAGGAAAACATCGTGAGGAAACCATAGCACGGTGGTAGGGTACTTTGTAGTACCCGCCTGGCTGGCTACCACCCTCAAGTTGAAAATCTGTCGCCAAACACCTAATGGTGTGTTCCGGCAGCTGCACTTTAGAGCCAGTTCCTTCTAGGCTTTGTGTGCTTACCACCTTCGGCCACATCATCACATAACATAGTGAGATTGTGGACCTCCGTCACGGTATTCGACATCCACTGAGCTATCATCGCCTGCTGGTGCAGATGCAAAAGAAAATTTACTTACAACTATTAGAATTAAGATGCTTTCTCGGCTGTGTGGAATTATGCGCAGGAGTGTGATGCCTCGATGTGGGCGGCGGGGAATGCCTGGAAATTGCTCTGAGGTCTGACTCAATATCACGGTCGTCGAGTTGAAATGTGAGAGTAGTGGCTAGTGGCTTCCTTCGTTTCTCAGGCGCAGGCGCAGGTTCATTCGCCCGCCGTCGCAGTATACGTTTCATTACTGGCTTCACCTGCAAAGGGATTTGACTATAAGTATAGTGTTTATTTATATTTGTTGTAATGAAAAGCTGATTATGTGAAATTCTTGATGATGCCTTTATTCTAAACATATGATAATTGTGTTGTGTACCAAAACATGCTTGCTCTATTCGAGATTGCCAGTCTCGAGATCGATATTAAAAAAATATTTAAAATTATGGGGTAAACGATAAAAAAGTAAAACGTGAAATGTTTTTTTTTTTATACTACTAGGTGGCAAACTAGCTTACGGCCCACCTGATGGTAAGCGGTTACCTTAAGCATTTAAGAAATAACAATCATGATCGTGTTAAAAGTATGTAATACTAGCTTCCGCCCCGCGGTTTCACCCGCGTTCCCGAGGGATCTTATGTTTTCCCGGGATAAAAAGTAGCCTATGTCCTTCTCCATACTATAGGCTATCATCATACCAAATTTCGCGTTATAAAATACAAGATTCGTCGGGAACGCGGGTGAAACCGCTGGGCGGAAGCTAGTAGAATTACAATTTATCTATAAATATTATCGAAAACTAACTAAACTATATTTGTAATTCAATTATGTTTATATACAAAATAAAATTGAATGGTTTCCTCAAATTAGCATAAAATAAAATAGTCTAATCTAGCAGGATAGTGAGGATGACAGAAGACCCAGGTGATGATGATAAGCCGGTGATGATGATCCAAATAAAAAAAATATACTAAGATACATTCATTTACCTCCATGGAGTCTCCATTCAGTTCCATACTGTGTCGTTCACTCTCAATCATTTTCCGTTTGTCCTCAAAGTCGCTGAGTAAGTTCTCCCGCAACTCTATTTTTTTCTCTTCGAACTCTTTCGCGGCCGCTTTCTTCTCTGCTATGTACTCTTTCTCTACTACTTCGTACATATGATCTCTGGAGATAATTTAAATTTATGAATTGATGAAAAATTTAAATTATCTATGTATGTAACAAATTTTATCCCAATCCATTTAGACCTTTTAATGATGACCATTTGACAAAATTTCTGTCTTGCCACACCAACAATTTGGAGGTAATATACAGTAAATATAAATTAACAAGCGGGCCCGACAGACGTTGTCCTGTCCAAACTCGATTACGTCGCCATCTACCGGGTCCAATTATATTTTCAAACCATCCACGGACCCACTCATATATACATACAAAATTTCATCCAAATCAGTCCAGCCGTTTAGGAGGAGTTAGGTGACAAACACACATACAGAAGAATTTTATATATTAAGATAATGGGTTGTTCTATCTATAAATGAAATATGCATAAAATTGTTCAAAGTCAACAGTAATATGGCTTTGCGGACCACTTCAGGAGCCTCCACCACCAACCACTGATTTAGATAAATATACAAACACAAACTGAGATTTAGTTTTAAAAAATGTGTCCAGTTGAGAAAAAGCAAACTTACTTATATATCCTATTGATCCGCAATCTCTCGTGCAACTGGTGTTCCAACCTCTTGACCCTCCGTAGGAAGTCTGGATGGATGCCGTCTTCTAACTGCTGGAGTTGCTTCTTTAAGTTCGCCAACTTATCCTGGTACATCCTACCAAACAAATTTATACTTTAACTTATTTATGCAGTTTTAAAAGGACAAGCTGTAAGACTTAATAGACCAAGTTACAATTGTATAAACAACTAGCTTCCGCCCCGCATTTTCACCCGCGTTCCCGAGGGATCTTATGTTTTCCCGGGATAAAAGTAGCCTATAGCGTTCCTCGATAAATGGGCTATCCAACACTAAAATAATTTTTCAATCCGAACCAGTAGTTCCTGAGATTAGCGCGTTCATACAAACAAACCACTCTTCAGCTTTATAATTTTAGTATAGATTAGAGTTAGTGTTTCTTATTAACTACTAGCTGTCCCCTGCGGTTTCACCCGCGTTCTCGAGAAAAAAGTAGTCTGTGTCTCCCCATACCATAGGCTATCTGCATAACAAATTTCATTGCGATCGCTTCAGCGGTTTAGGCGTGAAAAGGTAACAGATAGAGTTACATTCACATTTATAATCTTACTAGCTGTCCCCGCAGTTTCACCTGTGTTCCCGAGAAAAAAAGTAGCCCATGTCCTTCTCCATACCATAGGCTATCTGCGTACCAAATTTCATCGCGATCGGTTCAGCGACATAGGCTTAAAAAAGTAACAAACAAACTCACATTCGCATTTATAATATTAGTTAGGATTAATATAGTATAGTATACATGCAAAGTTTCATCCAAAGGCGACATCAGTGTGACTGAGTAACAAACATACATGCAAATTTTCGTATTTATTGTAGTTATTTTAGATAATATTATAGTATAATTATTGTAGAGCAGGTATTAGTCATGAATACAACTTAAGTTAGGTAGCCAGCCAGGTGGGTACTAAGTACCATACCATTGCTCCCTCACAATGTTTTCCAACACCATAAATTCAAGCTTATTGTAGGATTCGAACCCACAACTTCCCTCATGGCCATTAATGTCAATACCACTATCTCTTTTTATTAAATAAGAAGTTGACCTTACTGTTCTTTGATTTCAAGCGGCTCATCATTGTTTGGTATGTCTGTCTCACTGGCTTCTTCTGTGTCTGTAATGTGATAATATTACATTATTTACTAAAACCAGTAAGTATCTATTAGACTTTCTTAGGACATAAAGTTTGTCAAAGGCAAAGTTATGGTGGAAGCCAAGGGGTTAAACTTTAAATGGGATGTGCAAAAATAAACTATATATTTGACAGGCCAGTTGGTGTGGTTGGTAAGATATCCTGTCTATATCACATCACAGATTGTGGGTTTCACTTCCACTCAGGACAGACATTTGTGTGCATGAACATGTCTGTTTCTCCTGAATCTGAGTGTAATTATCTATATAAGTTTATATTTATAAAAGAAAAGTAGTATATGTAGTATATCAGTTATCTGGCTTCCATAGCACAAGCTCTGCTTAGTTTGGGGTCAGATGGCCATGTGTGAGGATGTCCTAGAATATTTTATTTATTTATATGGCTGTTTGAGGAATGTCCCAGTATACCTATACTATTAAGAAAAAATAATTCCAGGAATCACAAGTCAAGTTAATAAGGTAGGAGTGCAGCGGTGAAGGTCAAAGCTACTGAAGTTACCAACTAGTGTAAAAGTAAAATTAACTCTCCAATAAAAAACTCAATTATCCAAATCAGACCTTAGTAAGGCACTCCTGAAGATAATAAATTGATCCTAACTTGGTCTTAAACACCTACCTTATTACATGAGATGATTTAAAACAAGTTTAGTAAAACCCAGATTTAAATATATCCATCACTCTCTAGCCTCATATAATAAAAAGAGACAGCTAAGTACTACTATCTCACATAATGAGACTGAAGGTATTTATAATATTACTTATTACTATATAAGTATATTGAGTTATCAAATACTTATAGAATGTATTTGTAGCCTGTGGGAAGACAAAATAATAATGCAACTAATGTGCATGTGTAAATATAAAACACAATTACTTAGGTATTACAAATTATAATGCTTTCTGTGTGTTGTATCTCTCTCTACTGCATGGTGTGTAGACAAGAGAAAGTAGTACTTATTGCCTCATTTTGCAGACTATTTTGCCTCACAAATTCTTGTGCCATATCATTATAAATAAATAAACATCAGCAGATGACAATTACAGTAATATAATAGGAGCTGAATGAATTGTTGTATTATTTCATATGTAAAAAAAATGAACTTCTAATACCAACTCTAACATTGTCTACCCAACACTTGTCACAGATTTATGACACCAACTATAATATTCAATAAAGGTCTATACCTTAATACCAGCTTATGTAGTGATATTTATCACTACTGATTAGCTAAGTACAAGGGCATCAAAGTGATTGCAGAATTCTTATATCCAGCCTCTAATCTCCAATTAGAATAAGAATTTAGGTTGGGCTCAAAATATTTTTATGGTGAAAGTGGCGTAAATTTAAATCATTACGTCACCAAACAGGCTGAGGGCGAAATAGGCGGGAAGACAATGGCACAACCGAGATTAACGATCAATTAACCTTGTTATTGTTACATAACCCTTGTTTACATGTTGAATACAAACGCACATGTAAATATATAGCTTTGTTGTGACTAAAATGATTGAATTACGAATGCAAAACAGGGAATCACAATGGTCGTAAACAAATTACCTTCATCGCTATCATCGATGATCGGCGGCGGCTGCAGCGTGTCTTCCCTGTCCCTGTACTCGTCCAGATCGTCGTACCCGTCATCCTCGAAGTCGTATTCATCCCCCGGGCCCGAATATGGTGATCCTTGGTATGACATGGTAGAGGCGACGCGTAGCAGTTGCATACAGATTGAATGCGAACACCGTCTCAGAAACAAAATCTCGACTCGTGATTAAGAGACAGAGACGCGGTCAACAAATAGCAAGTGCCAGTTATGTCACTCATATAAAGAATTTATAATAAAATCCACTTCGACGAAAAAACGAAATTGGAGCAAATTGAAGCTGTTTTACGTCAAACTGGACAAAAAGCATCATATAAACCGGCTAAATAGACACTAAATGCTAAAGCGAGAAAGAAGATTATGTTAAGCGCTAGTAGCTTAGCGTAAAATGTAGAAGAGTAAAAGAGATATCCGATAGTTACCTGGTATAAATTGCAATGCATTTTTTTAGTTTTCTTTATTATCATAGACAAAGAAGAAACTTTGAGAAATATAATCGATTATCAATTAATACTTTCAATTTGACATTTAGAAAAAGTATAACATTATTCACATGATTTTCGAAACATACTGTTCATTTTGTTCATGTATAATGAATTTCATTTGTTCCACAATTTTAAAATGACGTTACTGTTTATACCTTTATTTGAAATAAAGCCGTTTATAAATGTACAGTGTATATTATAACAATCAGTGTTTCTTTAGATTAATCGACTAAACAAAAACATCATACTGTTAATGAGTCTGTGGAATATAAACAGGTAAAAGAAGAAAAATAAAATATAGTCTATTATTATGATTTTGACGTCATGAACGTGGACGTCATCTTGAATGAAAAATTCTTATTTTATTATTTATTTTGCTAAATTGAACACGTTACGCGAAACTGTATTCAGTGTTTCTATACGTTTTAACGACCAAATTAATCAACCTTGTTTGTGATGTATGCTTAAATCGATAATAGTTTCGCGTTTGTATCTTGTGAAGGTGACGCTTTACTATTGTGTCGGTGATGTAATTTAGGTGATTGGGTGGCTTCCTAGTCCTTACTTCCTTAGTACTACAATGGAAGAATCTTCATTCACTATTCCCGCCGACGACAATGGTGATACTGAGCTCGACCCTAGGATACAGGTCAGTTGAGTGAATATAATGTATTGAAATAACTGTTACACCGTAGATCCTCATTCATATAGCTGCAAAGATGAGTGTCAACTTTGTAGATTATTTCGCCAACGAGCACAATGGATATGATATACTATATCAAAACATGAAATACGGACTCATTGCCAGCAAAGAGCTCTCGGAGTACCTCAGGGAGAGATCCAATATTGAAGAGACTAATTCTAAATTATTAGCAAAGTTAGCGAAGCAAGCGAACAGTAACTGCGCGCAGGGCACTTTCGCACCGTTTTGGGGCGTACTAAAATGTTCTGCCGAGAAACTGTCCAATTTACATCAACACATGTTCCAAAAAGTTTGTGAACTGGTCAAAGATGTTGCCAGATATTCAGATGAGTTGCACAAAAAACATAAAGCTGTCAAAGACTCTGAATCTAATACATTAGAAGTAGTATTACTAATACAGAACACAAAACAGGCACTTCAAAAAGCTAAAGATGTTTACACAACCAAATCTGCAGAAATGGAGAAGCTACGCAAAGATAATGCTTCTGCTAAAGACATAGAGAAGGCCGATGTAAAGCTGAAGAAACTCCATGAAGATTACAGGCAGCTGGCTGAAAAGTACAACTTAGTGAAACAAGATTTTGAAAAGAAAATGACACAAACATGTAAGCATTTTCAGGATGTTGAAGAAGCACATTTAAAACAGATGAAACAATTTATTAATTCGTATGCTGATATTATACAAAATAACCATGACCTCATGGGCCAAGTACACAGGGATTTTAAGCACCAATGTCTCGAATTGACTGTAGAAAAGTTGTTAGAACAATTTCTTATTGAGAAATATAATACAATAGAAAAAGCTGTTTTAGTTGATCTACCAGCATCTTTACCTAAGCCAGGGTCGGCAAACAACTCAATATCTGAAGCTGATCAGATATCATCCGTCTCTAATGGGTCTCATAAGCCCACTCAGCCAGCGAAAGCTCCAAAAAAAGAGCCATCATTTGCTAGCAAAACATCTAGGAGAACTACTTCTCTTTTGAATTTATTTACACCAAATTTTCAAAGCAAAGATGAACCAAGTGTCAGTATAGAGGGTGTGGCGCCTTGCTCAGCACCATCAAGCCCCAGCGGCACACCAGCTACACCTGTGGCTCCAGATAAAGATGATAATATGGGACGAACAACTCTTCGTGAATCTAAATGGTTCCTACGCAGCAGGAGGACTAAGACTAAACTGAAAAAGTCTAAGAAGAAAAAAGATGAAATATCTGAGAACTCAAATGCAGGAGATAAATCTGATTTGGAAGAAAAGGAAGAAGAGGTTCCAACAAAGGAGGATTTGATGAACTCCCCAGAAGTTGATGATGAAGGGTATTGTATTAGACCAAAAGATGAAAAAGGCAGTGTTTACTCCTCTACAGATTCAGATTCAGAAGAAGAAAGGGAACAAAAAATCCATGTAGAAATTAAACCTATAAGCAATGGCAGTGGTCCCATGTCTGCCAGTGTGGATGAGCTGAGAGCAACAGTTGAAAATATTTCACTTTACAAAATTGGTACGGCAAGACGTGGCTCTAATGCAAACACCAGCAAAGCAGGCAGTGACTTTTTGGTTGATTTGATCTTTCCTCAAAGTCCTAATGTAAGCAATCCAACTTCACCACATGGCAATAATGCGTCCAACCCTTATGCCCCTCTTCAAGGCAATCAGACTCACATGCTGGAAAGCCCCACTCCAATTTCTAATGCTGATGTTGGCGATCTCTTCTCAGAGGTGGGTGAGATGAGTCAATCGAATATTCGCACGTCAACGCCCACTATATCTTCTATCTCCCTTCCACGCCCACCCTCGAGACGCTCGGAAGGTGATTTTCGAACTGCTGGATCATCAGGGTCGAGAGGGCCGTCTCCTCTCACAATAGGCATGGCCGACACAATACCGTTGGCTGTAGCATTCCACGAAATCATTCATTCTTACTTTAGAGGCACGGAAGAGTCTAAGTGCCAAGTGAAGATGTCAGGAGACATGATGCTGTCCTTTCCGACCGGGATAGTTGGAGTTCTCGCTAATAACCCCAATCCAGCCAAGCTGTGCTTCAGACTGAAAAATATTCATAGATTAGACAATGTTTTGCCCAATAAACAGTTGATCAGCATCAATACAATGATGTCCACACGCGACAGCACTGTTCTGGAGTTCAACATGCCCGCGCTAACATCGCTCCTCAAGCGACAATCTGAAAAGAATCCTACGGCGCAGTACTTTAATGTGGATATACTGAAGTACCAAGTGAGACCTAAAACGGGCGCAGCGTCTTGTCCTTACCAGTTGGTAGCTTATTGGAAGTGTGAGAATGACCACACTGATTTGAAAGTCGATTATAAGTACAATCTACATGCAATGAGTCCTCCGTCACCATTGCTGAATGTGTCTGTCTGCGTGCCAATGAATGGATCGGTTAAGAATGTGATAGCGATGCCTAAGAGTACGTGGAACGCGGAGAACGATCAAGCTTTGTGGCGCTTTACTGAATTGTCCCAACATTCGGAGGATAGAGGCGTGGGGTCTCTGAGAGCGCGCTTTGAGCTGACAAATGGTCCATCAGATAAAGCTACTATCTCCGCACAGTTCAACTGCGAGGGTGCGACCCTCTCTGGTATTGAGTTCGAATTAATAGGCAGCGGATACCGTCTGTCTCTAGTGAAGCGGCGGTTCGTATCTGGAAAATATATTTGTGATAGTGAAATGAATTGATTGGTCCAAAATCCTTATGAAAACATGATACGTTGTAGATTAATCCAGATGTGACGTTCAGTGTATATGCGATTAATAGATTTATTTTACATATATCCATTATGTGTATGTTTTGGTACCTTATAGGACTGTTTCCTGTCCATAAAAAGATACGTTAAAATGTTTATCATTGATATGGTTTTGTCAATTTTTGATGTTAAATTATTAGGTTACAATTTTTGAATTGTATTACTTATTAGGAATATATTTAACACTTTCACTGCGTTACTAACTTATTATTTCGGTATAGAAACATGTGCCATTTTACACTGTATTTTGAAATATTTTTTTCTTGCACACAGTTGATGCAAAAAAATTATTTGATACCATTGATCTAAAAAGACTAGATATACAGTGACTGTCAAACTTAAATATATGGAATGTATATCTACCAGAAAATAATTTGTAGGCTTCAATAATACTATTGAGATTTCAAAGCAATGTAGACCTTATAAATTATATGTCACAGTTTATTTTTAAACTCTTCATGTTGCTGTTTTTTTGCTTTATTTGTTTTTTTATGTCCAGTATAAATCTAGTCTTTTTATATTAATATTTGATAGTATTATCATCACAAAATTATTTCATATTAGATATATAATTATTAAAATAAAAATATTCTCATTGTTAATTATAAAAATAAATAAATGTTGATCTAATCCCAGAATGTTAATGCTTTAAAGCAATAACTTTGTAAGCAAATAACATCTTTATTGTACCTAATATTGTCTTATAAAAATAATAATTGTATTTTGTATTGTCTGGAGTTCAATATTTGTTTTAAGTACTATTGTGTTAATTTATTAACAAAAAAAAATAAAGTTATAAAAAGTTGCATGTACCTATTATTTTTTAATGTTCTGAATTATTGTAGATTTATTATTATCTTTAATTATTATATAACAATTCTATAGAGGCCTAAGACGATGCAATAATTTCAGGCCATGTACCTACCTGCTTAAAGGCCACAACTAGCACTATGATAAAATAGTGTATTATTTTCTATAATGTTTAATATTTCAAAAAATTCCCATTTCAATTTTGCTTTCAAAAGTTTTCTTAATTTATTAGTTAATTATTTTTAGGATTCAACTTGAGTTAATTGAATCTCTAAAATTTTCTTTTTTTTTTTTAATCTGATTTTTTTAACATTTTAGTTTATTTTAGAAATTGATTTCTTTTTCATGCTAGTATTTCGATATTTTGTTGTATTTTATGTAGTAGTGCATTTACTTAGATTTTTTTACAACCATTGGAGGTACATTTTTATTTTTATTTTTTGTGTTCAAAAGAAACACAAATAGGTAATTATTATTATTTACCCACTCAATTGTAATCTCATGTTTAGTATGTGTTTCAACTTTATTAAATAAACCCAGCGGCCTATTTTTCTTTTTAATATAAAATGTAACTACATAAATGTAAAATAGCTTATAATACCTAATTAACTTTACCGAAAGTGAAGTGTTCATTAAAAAATATAATGTTATAAAAATCGAAACCGTATACCTACAATTAAACCATTCCATTACCTTAAATGTTATTAATCTCGTTTTTTCATTCTTATTTTTAAAATTAATTTATTATGCACAAAATTGTTTTTAAAAATGGTGTAATTTGTATCATTTGATTCCGTAAATAAAATAAAACTTACTACAAATAACTTACTGAATGTTTCAAAATATTTTTGTATTGTCAAATTTATAGCATCCATATTTCTATATATATTGTAAACTATAATGTTTAATTTGAATTAAAATAAAATTTAATTTTAGCATTACTATTATATTTTTTTTTTTATTTAAGTGCCTACAAGTTGAACAACTTTAATTATAATAAGTAAGTAATATTTTATTTTTATAAGTTGCTTTGTAGGGACAGGAAACGATCCTCGATAAGGTACATAGATTATATCGATCGATGTGATAGACACGCCCTACGCTATCCAAAAATAATTGTATAAATTAACATAGTATTCTAAATAGTTCTAATCGTAGCGACAAGACATACTGTCTATAAACTTCACGCATTTGTCATACAAGTAAGGGCTTATCTATTCCATCCTTGTATTTCAGACTTTATCTTGAGATGAGATAATGAATTTATTATGATAAAAGTCTTTAAGTGTTAAGATGTCGATGAAGTTTCCCGTCGCTACATGTTGTTTGCTATTGCCATATGTATGGGACTACAGTGTACGTGTACCGTGCGATTGTTTGAAATTATTTCACAATTTTCAGGTGGAATTGGAGAAGTTGAACGCAGCCACTGACGAGATTAATAAGTTGGAATTGGAACTCGATGTGAGTCATATCTATTATTTTTTATCTATGTTATGAGAACATATTTTTTTCTGTGATATTTTTTTTTACTATGGCTTTTGATTATGGATTAGATTTAGCGGTATGTAGTTAAACCAGTGCGTTTTTAGATTTCTTATATCCTAATTTGTTATTCAGATTCTTGATTGATATACGTTTAGATGGATTTAAAATAATTATGAATATGCCTCCATGTTTTTATGATCTTTAAACGTTTAAAATTCCACTGTATGATAGATAGTCTTGATTACAATATTCATTAGTATATGTTTCGCCCGTTTGGAAACAGATACGCCCACTTTTCCATAGTACAGTCAGCGTCAAAAGTAGATTGGCACTTTAGTATCCTTTCATAATAATGTATTAACATTTTCTTGACAGTTTGTATGAAATTATGAATTGTGTAACGTGATACGGTACTAAAGTGCCAATCTACTTTTGATGCTGACTGTACAAGGCGATGATAGATTGGCGTGGCGAAGGTCGATTAATATCCTAAGTATACATTGAGCTTTCGGTGTTGGAAAACATCGTGTAGAAACGATAGTATGATAGTATGGTACTTTGGCTGGCTAGCTACCACCCTCATGTTGAAAATCTATCGACAAACACCTCTATCGGGTATTCCGTTTTCAGTGCGCGTTCTTTCTCAGGCTTTTTGTGCATATCATCACTTGCCAACGTGATTGTGGTTTAAAACATACCACAATATCCAAACTAATATTATAATTAATGCGAATGTGAGTTTGTTTGTTTTTTAACTTTTCACGCCTAAACCGTTGAACCGATCGCGATGAAATTTGGTACGCCTATGGACATAGGCTGCTTTTTTCGCAGGAACGCGGGTGAAACCGCGGAGGACAGCTAGTATTTATATTTCACCGTCAGATAATCTACGAGTAAGTAAGTTAGTTGTAGGTATGAGAGAGCAATTTTGGCGTGATTTGTTAATTTTTATGTACTAAGTAAAACTCATTCTGCGCAGATTGTCAAGGAAGGTAATTAATGTGGTGATAACCTTTCCCCCCGCTGTTTATACCCCCTCAGTATTTTAAATTTTGATTTTTTTCTTCATTGTAGGTACGTTATAAAAGCCCTAATCCATACAAACAAAGTGTATTGTCTCCTTACTCCATACCATGGAACATGTTTCCCACTTTTTCGTTTTCAAATTGAGACAATTCTTCAAAATACATTTTAAAAGTTGTTCTCGAAAATAATCGCCTTATTGCATAACAAACAAGAAACAAAATTGAAATAAATCTAGAATAGAAGTAAATAAACTATTATACGTGTACAACCCTGGACACACGGGTTTATGCAACTTACGCAACCTCGACTCAAGAGCCAACTTATCGAATTAATTTTGTAAAATGAATCAGACTGTTCCCGGTTTCACCGCCCCGCGGTTTTACCCGCGTTCCCGAGGGATCTTATGTTTTCACGGCATAAAAAGTAGTCTATAGCCTTCCTCGATAAATGGGCTATCCAACACTGAAATATTTTTTCAAATCGAACCAGTAGTTCCTGCAATTAGCGCGTTCAAGCAAACAAACTCTTCAACTTTATAATATTAGTATAGATTTTGGCAACAAAAACCAATTGATATAAAGTTAATAAACGACGTTTTTCTTAGAGATATCAAATCGAACAATAATACAAAATTACATTGACTGAATGGAATCAGATTATTTGGAAACGATTTGTCTCTCGGAACGGAAACAACTGGACAATCTCGCTCGCTTTCAAAGGTCAAAGAAACGTTGTGATTTCTTACAGATGATATTTATGGTGCCTCGATAAATTGGTAGATCCTAGTAGAAGAATAATTCAGTTTACTCTACTTTTTTCCTTATTTTTCTGGCAATTTTTCATCATTCTAATATTATAAAGGCGAAAGTTTGGGAGTGTGTGTGTTTGTTACTTCTTCACGCTCAAACGGCTGGACTAATTCTAACCAAATTTAGTATGGAGATAGCCGACACCCTGGATTAATAGTTGGGCTTTTTATTCATTTTAACATAAGATCCCTCGGGACCGCGGGTGAAACTGCGGGGCTAAAATATAAATATATCGCAGGGCGTTCCCCGCGGTTTCACCCGCGTTCCCGGTATATATTTTTTCCGATGTCTTAATAGTTATTTCGCTATTCGGGGCGGAGACAAATCCAACAAATCAAAGATCATAAAAATCGGTCCAGCCGTTCTTGAGTTATAAATGGCCTACCTAATGTAACTAACAGGACTTTGTTTTTTATATATGAGATATATAGATTTATGTACATCTCTGTATGTATGTAATTCTCTCAAATGCATTAGAATCTTTACTTCAGGTTCCGAAACCAAATTAAATGGTTGGAATTAAATGATGGTATGTTTGCACGATATTTGTCATAAAATTTCATGATAGGTACATAACGGACAGGTATATAAAATAATGTAAGAGTTATTTAGTTGTTCCAATTACAGATATCGATCGATTTCCCTTTGATGCTACGTCACTTGTAAGGATTGACGTCGTTTAAAAAAAAAACCCAATTTATACAACTCTATATATGAAAAGAAACCAAATTTAATAAGCATATGTAGGTAACTAACTTGGTTTACGCGGCCCCAGAAAAGTTCGGCATGAATTTTTCCGACATCTTCAACAATAATCGTCATATCAGTCAATTTACACAAAAGCTTCAATGAATTTATATACCTAAACCTTCCTCATGAATCACTCCGTCCATTAGTGAAACCCGTATGAAAATCCGTTCAGTCGTTTTTTAGCAAATTAAGCTTTAATATACCGAAAATATACTGAAAATGAAACAGCCATCTACCTATACTAATATAATAAATCATAAGAGTATTTTTTGTTTGTTTATTTAAAGGCGCTATTCTCTGGAACTATCAGTCGGATTTGAAAAAATATTTTTGCATTTGATAGCCCAATTCTTGAGGAAGATTATTGGCTATTTTTTTTCCCCGGGAATGCGGCTGAAACCGCAGGGAACAGTCAGTCTAAGTATAAAGCGACCTATATCGATACACCATCACTCATTTACACCAAATGGAGGGCAAGGTCTTATTTACTCTGAAGGTTTACATTTATGCCCATAATATTGGTATCATTTTCACTTTGTTATATTATTATTGGGTTGTGTCCAATTTTATCTAGGTTACCGTTACCTTGAGGAAATCAGGAAGCTAGTTGAAGATTTATTATAATGGTGATCTATCTATCTAGGCTCTACACCGCGTGGCAGTTTTTTTTTCATGGTGATAGTATTTTTGAAATCGGTCCAGTAGTTTTGAGTTTATTCGTTACAAACATACAAAAATATATATCTTTTCTCTTTATAATTATCCCTCTAAAAAGGAAGCTCGAGCAATATTGCTAGTGCAATTATTTTTTCCGAATTTACGGTAGATTCATCAATACCAAATCTTTTAACGAATTAAATTGTATTATGTGACTATTTGTATTGACTATTTTATATAAAACATATTTATGCCGAGAATTCGCAATAATGCTTGAGCGGCCTTTTTAGAGGGCCCTTAGGGAAAAGGTTAGCGCTCAGTACGAACACTTTACAAAGCAAGCTAACAATGTGCTTCTAGTTAAACTAGATTCCACAACAACAAGGTTACAATCTGCGACCTCTATTAATATTAAATGTGTAAAACCTAACGATAATAGCAAATCTAGTTATAAATGCTGGGGATTAATTTCGCCATACATATTTACAGCTTTATATATACGTCTCTTTTGTCAAATCGTAATACACTAATGGCAGTTTACGTTATGTTTTTATTCAATTCAGATATGAAATATTGTTGCAAATGTGACTGAATTAACCCCTGTATTTTCATTAGTTCTTTAAGTAGGTAGGTATATTGTATGGATCCTGGATGCCGTTTACTATGGGACTAACTCTGAAATCGTGAGATAAACTTTTCATACTGAAGATCACGTTTTTTTTTGCGATTTCAGATTTGGTTACATAGTAAAAGTGGTTCAGCATGACCTCAATATAGGTTTCGAAAAGAAGCCTACCAATATATTCTCAGTATAAAGACCTCGTGATAAAAGTAGATTGTAATTTATAGTTCTTAGAATTCTCGTAATATCCGGTAATTTTATGGAAAATATAGAGTAATTTGCTAGCTTTCTCCAGGGACTATATTTACGTTCAATTACTTCCTGACGTTTACATACATAACAGGCGCTTACTCCTTTAGTAAATGTGGTACGATATTTTTAATGATGACCGAACAAATATATTTAAATAACCATTTATAATTACATTATTTTATTCCCATTATATTTATGCTTATGAAGATATAGCTAATAGATAAATAACATCTATTTACATAGATATTTCAATAGTGAATCTCATATTCCAAGATGCTTTACAAACAATAAAGAAGAATGCCAGCTACATTAAAAGACACGGTGCATCAATAAAGGTTGTAATCCACATCACACGCTATAATATAATATCTTGAGATATTTAATTTTGAAAAAAGCATCCTAAACGTTTGGTCTTCTATCGTGAATCTACTCTTTCTTATACTTAGACCGCTTCTCAATTTAAAAAAATAATGCCGAAAAGTTCCTATGCCATAAAAATCTACAGTAGGTTGTTGACTGCAGTATGGGTCTCATGCGGCGTCCAATTTGAGATAAGACAGTTTATTAGAGACCGCATAGTATGCCAAGAATTTCCTTCAAAGTTGGATATCACTTCGTTATTTCTCAACAAGGGGGCTTATTTTGAATCTCTTCAAAAGTGTTACGTTTTGTCGCATAGCATTGCCCTCGAGGTGGAAAACATACTGACCTCATTGCATGAACCCCCCAGTCCACAATGGTCACAGTGACGAGCTATGGCGCCTTGCGTAACTAACAAGATGAAATAAATCCTGTTAAGAGCGTTCTACTTATCACTGAAACATGTGTTGACCGTTTGTAATGGAGTTTAATTATTTGCCCTGATTTTTACTATTAAAGATAGGCATTTTCGAAGCCTATAAATGGGACTGCTTGACAATCGGGTCAGTAGATCTTAGTGTAATTTCGGTGAATGTTACTGCCTTTTGCATTCGCGGAAAAATAGGTCGACTCTATTCTATGCGAGATTTACACGGCGAACGTCTGCTAATTTTATTGACCCTGTCATGCTGTTGGCTGCAGTTTTATTTCGCTTCTTAAACTATTACGTCATTGATTAGTAGACATTATGTAAGTGATGTTCCTAATGAAACATCATTTACAGAACATTTTAAAATGTACATATTGAAATACTATGATACGATAAAAAAATGTTTTCATGAAAATCTGGAAAATTTTGCGACGCTATAGATTATCAGGGTTCTGGATTAAATGTGCCTTTGAAACATTTGGCTCGTGGGAGTGGGTTTAAAGACTACGCAGTCACAAACTTCAGAAGACTGTCACAAACGTACATTTCCTACTAAAGATCGTTACCAAGCCAATGTTTAATCGGCACGCAAGATAAACATTAAACAAACTTGTTTAACTACACAAAATCACGTACAATTGGTAGGTGCGTCGAACGTATGATATGTCAGATGTAGCTTGCGAGGTCGCCCGCGCAAGTGGCATAGATTAGGTCAGTTGCAGCCGGCGCGGGGCGGGGCTCGCGCGCACATGCCCTGTGGTTTAATAGTAGAGTATACAGGGTGATTTTTTAGTCACTGGCAATACTTGCAGGGCTGGAAGTACTCATCAATATGAACAACTTTTACTATAGGATCAACTCTGATATTGCGTAAAATAAAATGGTTGCTTCATATATTTTGGTCGAGTAGGTATTGAACTTTTATATGGAACAGCTGATAATTTTTTCGTGATTTCACAGTTAGTCCCATAATAAAAGTTGTTCATATTGATGAGTTTTTCAACCCCTGCAAGTATTGCTAGTGAGTAAAAAATCACCCAGTATATTAATTTTCAACACCAGAGATATTTAAAAACCTTTACAAGGACCTAAGTATTAAAGCGTAAGTATGTTCCGGCAGCTGCACTTGAGAGCCAGTTCCTTCTAGGCTTTGTGTGCTTACCACCTTCGGCCACATCATCACTTACTATAGTGAGATTGTGGTCAAACACAAGCCTATACAAAATGAAAAAAAAAATAGGAATAACCAACACTGATAACCATGTAAAAATAGGATAATGAGTTATTTAACTTGAAAATACTTATTAAGGATAGGTACGTTATATAAAACTGCATTTTTATGGGAAATTTGGCAAACATTTCATGCACTAAAAATAATTTTAATTGTATTACAAATATTACATGCTCAAGTATATCGACATACAGACAACAATATAGAGATAGTAAGAACAAAAAAATACAGACGCCGACACAAGATCTAAGTATCTTCTTTTTCTTCTGCTGTATGTATAAAAGGAAAAGGTGACTGACTAACTGATCTATCACAGCTCAAACCACTACACTACAGATAGTCATTATGACGTAGGCATCCGCTAAGAAAGGATTTTTGAAAAGTCCATCTCTAAGGGGGTAAAATAGGGGTTCGCGGGTGGAACCGCGAGGTGGTAAGCTATTATTTACATAAAATATTTATCTTACTTCTTACTAATATTATAAATGCGAAAGTTTTGCACACAGATAGAATATATTCTAGATTAACATATAGGGAAAACAAGAACTCTCGGGAACGCAAGTAAAGCCGCGATACGCAAGCTAGTAATATTATAAATGCAATAGTTTATGTGTTTGTTTGTTATTAAATGACACCGTAATGTGTCAACGGATTTGGATGACATGTGGCACATAGATGCGATACTTTCATCCGGTAAACATTAGATCCGGGAATGCGGGTAAAATCGCCGAGCATAAGTAAATTTCAGTCGCACAATCTGAACAATTTTATGAAATTAAATGAAATATTTTTTGCTGACAAAAGCCGGCAAGAGACTCGGCAAAATTACTCCTTTCAAAACAAACTTAGATATCGGATATAAAAAATTTGCCTACGACCGATTCTCCGACCTATCGAATACCCAAAAATACACAAAAAAAATTCATAAGAATCGGTCGAGCCGTTTCGGAGGAGTGCAGACAAACACGAGAATTTTATATACATATTAGTAGATTATAAAGAGGAAAGATTTGTATTTTTGTGTGTAACGAATAAACTCAAAAACTACTAAAATTAAATAAATATTTAAAAAATTATTTAATCATTAAAAAGCTACATTATCCCTGAGTAACGTGGGCAATATTTTAATGTATCCTGCAAGAGCGAGCGCTACACCCAAGCATTGTCGTCATTTAAATATTCATTAATGTAATGGTACATAGGCATAGGCCTTCTGTACTAAAATGGACTTAACACGTTCCTTAAATGTGTTTAAAGGTAAATTTAAAAGTGCAAGTTTACTTCCAGGAGTCGATGAAAACCTTCCACCTGCTTCTGAACGAAACATCGCGTCGTTTACAAGCGTTAATCAAGAGACTGGGGACATGTGTGGACAAGTCCCGCCCGTACTATGATGCTGTTTGTGTGGCTGCCACCTCCAGGTCTGAGTGTCAGAAGGCTGCTGTCCAGTTCCAGAGGGCAAGTGGTAAGTGGTTCGATGATAAAGGGTCTAGGCAAGGCAGTGTTTTTTAACTCGAGTGTAACTGCACGATTTAAATTTGCTATCTCGTTCGCGCTACAGTTTGAGAACGTCTTGCTATCTCTGTTACATGTCTATTATGTCCAGTTGTAAACGTAACTGCTCCCCTTTTGCTTTAATCTTAGTTTTGCAATTCCATTTTTTATTATTTATAGGTCTGTGTTTGACCACAATCTCTAAGGTAAGTGAGGATTTGGCCGATGGTGGTAAGCACACAAAGTCTAGAAGAAATTGTCTCTCAAGTGCCTATGGATATTAGCAATGTGTTGCCGACCTTTATTAGCCTGATTTTCAACTTGAGAGTGGTAGCCAGCCAGGCGGGTATCTACAACAAAGTACTCTACCACGGTGCGTGCGATATTTTCCTTCACTGAAAACTCAAGCTCATTGTTGGATTCGAAAGACATCACTCCACTGAGCTATCGTCTTACGTTATCGCCTTTAATATTGAATCTTATTAGACATCCTACCTGAGCAATAATGATACATTCCAAAAGGTTCAAATGGTTATCTACAGGATGATCTCTATCTCTACTCAATTATCATTTATGAATCATTTATAACATCGCACTAGTGTTTCTTATCGTACCGTAGCCCGTAGGGGCTGACTTACCGTCGCATTAGCGCGAGCCATAGAGTATACATAAGCAAGCTATAGAGTAACAGTATCGCTCCGGTCCGTTGTGCCGATCTTAAGCGAATATGTTATAGATACTTAGCTATGGTATAGCGATGTCCCATGCATGACGAAATGTCTGCACCCGCCCCGCGTCTTCCGCATCCTCATTTGAGACCCTTCTGTGTTCATACTTGTCCTTTCGGTTCATACTTAGTAAGGCGTGCTCTATAACTTGCTTATGTATACTCTAAGGCGCGAGCCCTCCGCACTTGGCAGTGAACAGCGAGTTCAAGGTCCCCTTGAATTTTTGATTACCAAGGTCTTTTAGTATGATCGTTAAGTTGGTTTCGTTCGGTTTATATTTGTATTTCCGGAAGGTTAGGTACGTTTATTTTGGTACTGTACGTACGTTGTTTACGCTTTGCTCGCGTTAGGTTTTTTACGAGGCTATTATATGGTATAAGTTTAGTTTGTTTATACCTCTTGGCTAGTTATAAAGTTGAGTCCATATCGAGGGAATCTATACTAGAATTATCACATTAGTACATAGGATTGACATTTAATATTTATCAATATTAGTTTATATTTATATTCAGATTAATTGGTTTTCTATATATATTGTTACGTAAGACAGGTTAGTTTTATTGAATGTAAATCGTTTGTAATAGGTTGTTGCAGCCGAAAAAATAACGTTAAAGTATGTTTGTAAAGGGGCTAGTTATTTTTACAATTTATATAGTCGCCAATTTTTTTATACCGCATTGTTGGCAAACAAGCATACGGCCCGCCTGATGGTAAGCGGTTACCGTAGCCTATGAACGCTTGCAACACCAGGGGTATCACTCGCGCGTTGTCGACCCTTCCCCCCTCCCCGATGAGCTCTGGCGACCTTACTCACGCGCAGGAATACAACTGTAAATTATTTGGCTGCGGTATTCTGTATGGTGGAGGTACTTACCCAGTCGAGCTGCTCTTTGAGCGACATATCGCTATGCTCTCCTCTCACTGTCGTCTATATCGCAGCAAAGTAGTGCAATTCTATTTACAATTTATTTATTACCTACAATCAAAACAGCCATATGCTTTTGAGTTAGTAGGTATCGCCGTAAATATATTTGGGCTATAGTAAGCGGCAAGACTTCCAGAAATATTAAATTTTATAGTCCGTCATGAAGGTAAGTTGAAACATTATTTGAGAGGAAATCCAAAGTAAATTTGACGTAAAACTTTTTGTTTTAACTATGGTTTAGTATTAGTTGGTTATACAATAGGTTATTTGATTGACATTCAAATAAGCAACTTTTTATGAAATGTCAAAACGATAGGTTTATATGGAGTTTTGTATGAAATACAAGCATGTGACGTCATCATTATATAGCATACTCTTTCCCCGCGTTCCCGAGGGATCTTATCTTTTCCCGGGATAGAAAGTAGCCTATGTTTTTCTCTATACCATAGGCTATCTGCATACCAAATTTCATACCGATCGGTTCAGTGGTTAAGGCTTGAAAAGTTAACAAACAAACAAACATACTCACTTTCGCATTTATAATTTTAGTTAGGATTAGAATATGCCAAAGTAATCTAGAAGAAAAAATTTACTTTTTTTTTATTCGCAAAGATAGCCGAGATAATAAGCAATCAAAGTGCGCATTTTCGCGCGGAATTATTCAATATTACGGAGCGAGTAGACCGCTGACGTCACGCAACAAGCGCGCGCTATCTTGGAAATTTTTAGTGCTCAAAACTTCTCACGGTCATAACTTCCGTAATACTGCATAGAATTACGTGATATAAAGACTAATGTAACGTACGTAATCTAACCTTTACTGTTAAGTAGGTTTTAGTGCAATATTTGCCTGTGTTAGTAAACCTGATTGTAACTTATAGATAGACTGATTCACAGAAAAGGTATATAACATGTTTTATTAGATAAGGATTAACATCATGTCGGGAAAAAAAACTCGTAGAGAACTGATTCGAAGAAAAAAGTAGCCCAAGTTACTCCTTTTAACATCAGCTAACTGCCAGAGAAAGTCCCGTCACAATAGCTCCAGCCGTTCCGGAGATAAGCCCAAACAAACAAACAGACAAAATAATTAAAAATTGATCTTTTTTTATAAGTAGTAGGTACCTATTATAAGTACCAAGTATTTATTTTGTACTTTTTTGTATAGATCGTAAAATCATAGTAAAGAAGGTGGCCTTCTTTTATTACTGATACTTTGCTCTTTCAGTAACATTACGTCATATATCACGGTCACTTCATTTGAATGCATAATGACGTCATTAGTAATTTAAAATCTGATGCCGTAAAAATAATCACACGATAAGAATTTGGCTAATTTCGAAAGCTAAATCATCACGATGTAGACTGAATGGATTTATATGAAATTTGGCACAATGATAGCGTATACACTGGAACAAAATATAGGGTAGAAAATTCTGTTCTATTCTACTCCCTTTAGGATTAAATTTTGACTTTACCTTTATATGAAACATGCTGTTAAGTCGATGTGTTAATAGATCAGTGAGTACGAGTCTTTTTATATGTTTAAAAAATTAAACTAGCTGATCCCCGCGGTTCCCGGTATAAAAATTAGCCTGTAACTAATAAAGTTATACCTTATAACATCAGCTATCTGCCAGTGAAAGTCCCGTCAAAATCAGTGCAGTCGTTTCAGAGATTAACCGAAACAAACAAACAGACACTGACAAAAAAAATAGTTTTTTCTTATAATTAGGTACCGTATATAGTAGGTACTATATACTTTCACATGCATTTTTTTTTTGTTTTATTTTGTATAGGCTTGTGTTTGACCACAATCTCACTATGGTAGGTGATGATGTGGCCGAAGGTGGTAAGCAAACAAAGCCTAGAAGGATCTGGCTCTCAAGTGCAGCTGCCGGAACACACCAATAGGTGTGGCGACAGATTTTCTACTTGAGGGTGGTAGCCACCGTGTAACCACCGTGCTATGGTTTCCTCACGATGTTTTCCTTCACCGAAAGCTCAAGCTCATTGTAGGATTCGAACCCACGACCTTCGCCGCGGCGTTGGACGTCACTACCACTGATATATAGTTTAAAAAGCTATTATTTTGACATTAAATAAATAAAATACTTAAATATTCTGTGACATTATTCCTCATACACGGCCATCTGACCCCAAACTAAGCACAGCTTGTGCTATGGAAGCCAGATAACTAATATACTACTTTTCTTTTGTAAATACATACATAGATAATTACACCCAGACTCAGGACAAACAGACATGTTCATGCACACAAATGTTTGTCCTGAGTGAGAATCGAACCCACCTGTAGCGTGATAGATAGGGTATCTTACCAACCACCCCAACCGGCCCGTCAACCATTACAAACAGACACTTCAATTTTATTTATTTGTATAGATGTGTGTATAGAATTATAAATACAACAATTTTATACCATCCCAATGAATTCCGGCCCCAAATCTGTCCATAATTTGCATAGAGACGTGCAAAAATAGTTGTCAACGGTACGGACCGTTGGTAAGTAACACAATCACGCCATGTTCGCCACACATCGCCGCAGGAAGCCGTTTATCAACCGCTTTTATCTGTTTACATAACATAACATGTTTAATTTTATAATAGTATTTGCGAGACACCCCTCGTGGGTTGGTCGATTTCTTTTTTCTTTTATTTTCAAGGTCTTTTATTAGTTTGGGATCTCGTCGTGTCTTGAGCAGACACGACTACATTACATAATTACATACAGTGGTCTATCGTGTTTGCCCCGCACGATTGTAAGTTACATAGACTGTACTATTAGTATTAGAAATGACTTATGCAAAAAGAGCAGGATTAAAGAGTCCATTGAAATATCTACAACAAATTATTATGTCTTAATTATCAAAGGGAGATCGAGAAGTAATTCGTTAAAATAATGTCAATAAGTATAGGCCTGTGTTTGCCCACAATCTCACCATGGTAACTCATGATGTGGCCGAAGGTGGTAAGCACGTGCATTTCATAGTATTCATATGCAAGCAAAAAAAAAAAAACAGATTTTATAAATTTACGATATTTTTTATCGAAATATCATGGTTCATTTGATTAAAGTTATATGTGACGATAAAACAAACTAACAATGGTTATTTGGCTATTAATTGCTATCCGATTATTTAGATTGTTAAATAATAAAATTTGGTAGTCTCTTAACAAACCATTGCTAAATACGGAGATTCTGCAGATTTACACAACACCTAGTTAAAAATCTTACAGGTAATTTATCAAGGAAGTAAAAAGAGTTATTAAAAAGAATATTGGCCTTGTTTTTGGCCCCTGGCCCGCCCATAAATAATGATGACGAATCGGAACTTGCCCAGACGACGCCTTTTTACTCTGGTCTTGAAAGTCCCTAGATTATAAAAGTCAAAGCCATTTATTCAGTTTAGGCCCTAAGAGGGCACTTATGAACGTCGAAACTACTGAAGTTACCACCGATTCGGAAGTCGCCTTCAACTGAGAAGAACCGGCAAGAAACTCAGCAAGGTTACATTTTTTATATATTTTGTTTTTTTTTTTTTTGGACAATCTGACAATGTTGGCTTTTTATAGGAACTAGAAAACAGATGACGGAAGAAAGTTTCACTCGTTTGCATTAAAAAATGAATGTAATAGTATAAAATAAAATAATAGGTATTGTGGCCTACTCAATTCATACTCCACGGTCGCGTGGACTATGGCTTGCTTAAAAAAAAAACACAACCGAATTGAGAACCTCCTCCTTTTTTTTAAAGTCGGTTAAAAATAACCTGCCGTCAGTCAGAGGAAAAAATAAGCATTGTCAATCTAAAATAATGATTGTTCCGTCATTAAAATAAAATGTTAAAAATGATATTCTTCTTTTCTGTTGCCAAAGTATATTTGAAAACTAGTATGTATTTTTCCCGACCCGAGCACTGAGATAAAATATAATAACATGTATTCTGTAAGTAAATAGATACATCAGAATATATAGCTGATTAGATAAAATGAGTATGTATGTATGCATGATATAAAAAAACACAATTAGAAGCTTATCAATGACCTTGTTTGTGAGTGCATGTATCAAACTGTTTTACTGTCTACTATAAGTGAGTTGTAAAATAACATTAGATAAAATCTAATCGATTTGTCATTGATACATCGATATCGGTTGGTTCATCGCTCTTTGAACGATTAAAAATAATTTAAAAACATAAGAAACTTAGGAAATAAATCATTGTTAATTTAAATAAGATAAAAACGTGGCAAGTTATACACGACTGTATGGCGTTTTATTCAAAACAACTTTCTGGCAAATTTTCTAATAGTCTTGTAAGTAAAATAAATTGTTATTCTAATAAAATGTCTGTGACGAAAGGACGGACGGATTGATAGGAAGAAATATCTAACAGTTCTGTTTATTATCATGTTTAGGGTTCCGTAGAGTCAGTCAAATCTATTTATTCAGTTTAGCCTCTAGAAACTTTTGAAGGTCGAATTTACTGATGTTACCAGTGGATCGAAAGTCTGCCTTCATTCCAAAAAACGGAACCCAATAAAAATATAAAAAGATGTTGACCCCATTCTACGGATACCTACTTGCGCTCATATAAATAGCTTTTAATATTTTGCAGAACTCCACGCAGCCGCTAAAGAGACGGTGACCCTCGCGGAGCAACGCTTTGTGAGCAAACAGGACGAGTGGCAGTTCGACAGCAACTGGCAGGAGGTCCTCAACCATGCCATCATTAAGGTATATACAGTTACAGCATTGTTATTTCTCACACTGGTGATTTTCCCTAGGCCAGACGTCACTATTGAAAAAGCCGAACATTTGGATTGTAAGGAAAAGAAAGAAAGAAACCATTTATTTGACAAACACAAACAACAGTAAAACTAAACAAAGCCAGCCATTATGGCAAACTTTTCCAAACATAAGAGAAGCTTCGATGTAAAAAAAAAATGCAAATAAAAGGGTTGATTATGATTGCTCAATAGTAGAGATGACGGACGCGAAAGCTTTAGCTTCCAGTAAAGAAATAACCGGGCAATAACAACTTGTACAGTCAAGAAACAAAAATGAACTTGCCGAGTTTCTCGCCTACTCAGTTAAGTCCCAAACCGGTGGTAACATCATTAGCTTCGACCTTAGATGCCCTGTTAAACTGAATAAATGGATTTCCATTTCATAAAACCTCTGGCTGGCTAACACCCTCAATTTATAGATCTGTCTCTAAACCGTGATACGGAAGCTGCATTTTAGAGCCCTCTAGACTTTGTGTACATACGTGTGACATAGCAAGACAAAATTATGCCTATATTTATTGATATCGGAATCATGTTACAGGTTATGGACGCAGAGAAGAGGAAGGCGGAGAGTGGACGGGAGCATCAGAAAAAAGCTGCATCGTATATTGCATCTGAACGGAAGGTAAGTCCCCAGTTGTAAAATTTTCCTTATAGCGGCTTGCTGTGCCTTCGGAACTTGCCTGGTTGGCAAAGAAATGGGTTTCCGCTAGATTATCTATCTATACGATAACCCTGCTGTATGGAAGGGTACATAGTATACATAGATTTGAGCGAGCTTACAGCTCCGGCACCATTCTGGAGATATGGACGCAATATTTTCATAGAGATAGTTTATGGAACGGAGAGTGACATAGACAATTTTTATCTATAACGGGAACGCGGGTGAAACCAAGAGGGACAGCTATTCATAGTTTCAGTTCACTATTCTCAAAACATATCTTGTTTTCAGGTAAATCAATTGGAAGAGAACTTAAAGCGCAATATCATAAAATCTCGTCCATATTTCGAAGAGAAAAAACTGTGTGACGAACAACTGCAGACGCAAAATGAAAAGATTGAGAAACTCCAACGTCTCATTGCCGATGCAAAGTTCCGCTACTCCAAGTCTTTGAAAGCCCTTGAAGAGATTTCAGAAGAGATCCACCGACGACGTGGCGAATATCTTCCCGGAAAAGATACTATACCAGTAGGACCGAGAGAACCGGGGGTTGGCGCCGAGAGAGACCCAATACATGATGAAATATCCGAACCTGACAAAGATGAAGATTCCAGTCTACAAGAACTAAGAATGCGCGTCCGAGAACTGGCTCTGAAACCAATCGACAAAGATGTAGAAACAGATGAAGCTTGGGCGTTAGAACTAAACGAAACAATCAATAAACTAGACCAGCTGTTGATGATGAAGGAAAATAATCAACAGAAGAGATCAAAATTCACAGCGAGTTCACCGAGAAATTCTAGTGCCCCATCAACAAGTACGAATACAGGAAACAAGTACACCCAACCTCCAAGTGATAGCTGGAAAACAGATACAAATCTGAACAGAACCAAGTCGATAAGCAGGGAGGTTGTATACGAACATACAAACCCACCGATTAGTAAATCAGAGAAATCTAAAAGTATGATGTCGTTGGACGTTCTGGCTTTGGCTAGAGATACTAATATAATGGACAGGGAGTCATATCTTAAAGCTGTTATTGAAGATAAGTCGCCAACTGGGACGTATACAGAGAGTAATTCTGATAGGAATGACACGCCTGATGAAATTTTGATGGTCGAATGTGATTCTAGTGATTCGACACAAAATCCCGTCATTAGAATGACCAATTCAACTGTATCGGACAGTGATAATAGTTAAATTTACGTTCTAGTATTCTTTAAATGCACGTTTTACGTCAATTTTAAATTTTAGATGTTTTTTTATTGAAATTGGATTTTTTTAATAAAAAATCGTAAAAGTGTTCTCGTGTTCGTGATTGTATAGAGAGAAAGGAATTTCATTGCAAAATACAATTTAAATGTAACATGTAAGGTTGAGTTTTGCATGAACAATGACACTAACGTTAGTTTAAGTTATTTTGCAATTACCTGTGCTCTTGCTATTTTTTAGTTTAAAATAATAACAAATGGGGTTTTTGATGACATATCTTGTCATGTTTGTTTTTCTTTTGTGGTTTTCTCATGTATTTTATGGTTTTTAAAAAGCTCTCGGTATTTCTCAATGTTTACGATTCTTGTCTGCCATTATTTGTCTGTTTAAATATAAAAACAAGTTCCGTAGCTCTGTTAAAAAAAACAGAACATATCCGAGGTAAGCTTGATAAAATATATTAATAAATGCATAGAGTAGATTTCATATAATTATTTATTAATACTTAACTCCGAGTGAAATGCGTTGTTGTTTTAGATATATCTCTTATAAAGGTGACAGATTCGACGAAGGACTTCATTATGGGGTGAAATACTCATCAAATATGATCAATTTTTTGTATGTATGGGACAACTTTAAAATTTTATTTAATTTTTATCTGTTGCCAAATACCTACTAGTGTTTGGTGCACTTCAGAGCCAGTTACTTCAAAGTTTTATGCGTTTACCACCTTCGGCTACATCATTTTACCATGGTGAGACTGTGGTCAAAAACAAGCCTGTACAAAGTAAAAAAAATCCTTTTTTATGAAAACATAGATTTTTTTTCGGAATTTCAGACTTGGACCCATAGTAAAAGTTGGTCATACTGATGACTATTTACCAACTAAATCCCTCGTTCAACCTGTCCTGTATAAGGTACTTATTACTTACACATAATAATATTTATTTAGTTTTACACAGAATCTTTCGAGCCATATCATTCCACCGAAAGTAGCTCACAAATTTTATTTTATTATATCGTATGTAACTTTATGGTTGTTGGTGAGGGATTGTCCAAAAAATCATGTAATTATCTTCACTTTCGACGTTGAAAATATATTATAAGACAATGTGAATGTATTTATGGATAATCCCTAAAGAAGTAAGCTATGGTTGTGTTACTTGTTTTAAAAAATATATACAATGTGTAACTACTTTGTTATATTCAAATTTTATATTTCTTTAACAGGTTTAAGTAAAATTAAACCTTGAGCCGTGCGGAATAAAGCTCATTATTCAATAAAATACACGCTATGAGATAACTTTGAGAATTAAAAGTTTTATTTTACTTTTTTTTTTTGTTAGGTTTATGATATTTTAATTAATTCTGTTACACATTGTATAATTATTTTAAAATGACAAAAGAAAAGTGATTGCAGATTCAGTTTATGTATTAGATATTTAATAAGAGTCCTTTTCCTCTTATGCACGGGCACGCGCGTATTTTCAATGATATTAGCACCGCATGACAGGAAGTCATGAAAAAAAATGTGCAAAACTGCATTTAATACTATTCATTATGTAAAGTAAATTATTTTAACAAATGTTTCAATTAGAAGAATTATCGTGATTTCCTTCAATAACAATTAAAACGCACAGTATAATGTGCCTTAATTTATTAGTAGTGGTTCATCATTCGGTAATCATATGAAATTACGCGCGAGTGTAAATAAACCATCCCCTTGGTGTAAATAAACCATCAAACCATCAGGCGGACCGTATGTTTTGTTTGTCACTTAATTAAATGTCTTTTCTTTTTACAGAAATTGCAACAAAATTATATTTTAAATTTTAAAAACCGAGTCTCTATATTTACCTAAGTATATGCTTCTACCTAAGGTATAATATCAATTGTATATTGCTGTAACTCAGTTGCCTGTTTGACGTCGTGTTTTGTCTCATTTTGATGTATTTAGTTTGACTGTAGAAGAAACGAGACAAACATAGTTTTCAGGGCTACGTCTTGGGCTCACAAGTGGTTACGTTTTTCTAGGAATTGTAACAGCCACTAGTGTTTATATGCTCATTTATTATTATTTTTGACGTTGGTTCTAACACTAATGACGTCACTCTTTTGGTATACGTCACGGTGCCCGTCACATTAATTTCATGATAAAAGTTTAAATTTTCTAGGTTGAAATATTGTTTGATAAAACGTATTTTATTACTATATACATACAACAAGGTAATGAATTATAGACTGGTCGACATGGTTGGTACTTAAAAGGTAGAATTTATTATATATCTATTAAATTTAAAACTAAATGAGGGTTGTTCATACATACTCATAATATTAAGATAGTCGGACATATTTTTAATAATACGTTGTTAATTTTATGTGACGCATTTAACTGACACGTCCAATAGTATTTTTGTGAGGAAATGAGAACTATAGGCAGACCACGTTTACCGGTGATCTTACCGTTAACCGTTTACCGGTTATCTTAGTCGGTTAGGAGGTGCGATAAAAGCAAAAAGATACCAGCTATCTTTCAGTTTACGCAATTGTGTATCTAACGTTGCTCCCCTCCCTTGAGAAAGATTTTTCAACACCGGTGTGGGAGCAAATGTGTCGAGATTCATTCCCCAACATATACCTAGAAATACTATTACTATTGTAAACTCTTGAAACTGTTCGTTAACATTCTGTAACATTTTGCTAAAAAAATAAAACTATTTGCAACAGTGTTCAACAGTTTGAAACGCCGGTGTGAGCATCTTATGCGGCAATCAAGCTACTGTCTCAACTAAGCGATATACCCATAGAGTTCATTTCACTCACTAAATATATTTCGGGGCTAAGAAAAGTGTATAAAAAGTGAACATTTTATTGTATCGATGTATAATTTACTCATGGTCAAGAAAAGAAATTAAGTATGTAATAAATTGTGATTAAAATTATTTTCTAAACGAAATAATTGTCTGTAATTCAAGTTAAGAGGTATAATATTGACTGAATAAATTGATAAATCAAATTTTATTATTTCCCATGTGACGAATGAGACGAAAAAGATTTTTTCATATTTTTTTATAAAATCTACGGGTGAAATAACTTAAACATGTTAATATAAACAAAAATAAAATAATAACTTACATAAAAATTGATTTAAAATTTTCATTGTTAAATTTTAATGATTCTTGATCCTTGAAATTTTGTAATGTTGTATACTCCATTGCACTAACAGCACTTTTTACATATTCTCACTTTAATATACACATAAAACTATTCACCGTTTGTCTGTTCATAAATCTATTCAAATTGTACCCTATTGTGATGTTCAGTAATAAATGTGATTTCGAAATTGTGATCTTTTATTTTATACCCCAATTTGAAATAGAAAAAAAATACCTACCCACATTTACGCCAACCTACAAACTTTTTAGATACCTGTAGTGTAGGCTTTTAAAAAAAAAATATATATATATATACATCATCTGTAGAAGGAAGTAGATGTCTCATATCTTGTAAAATAAATATATACAATTTATTTGATATGATATTACATAACGTGGATTGAATTGAAAAAAAAAATCTTGTCTATTCCATTTATTTTCCCTTATTTCAAAGTCAACATTTCGACTATAAACAATAGCTTACATCTAATATTAACAACTCTTGAAAGATATATTCAATTTATTTATATATAAATATACAGTGGAAGGCACTTCTAGGAGTGAATAATTAGATTAAATCTATACTGCATTTATTTGAGACATTTTGAAGATAAATTATTGTCTCTGATAAAAAAAATACTTATATCACCGCACCGGCAACGGATATTCTTCCATCTATCCTTTTCTGTCACACAAACATATTGTTAGCTAGAGCGAGAGAAATAGATACACAGAAGCGACCCGGCGATGCCGCAGAGGGCGGACGCGAACATGTCTCTCGCTCTATCAAACGATACGTTTGAGCGGTAGTAAGGGATGGAGATAGAGGAATATCTGTTCCCGGGCGGTCAGATTTAGTTGGACGCTTACAGCGAGAATTTAATTTTGAACACGCAAAATACTAATGTACATTATTACTAATTATATATTTTTTTTGACCAAATATAGAAAATTAGTGAAAGTGTTATAGAAAATATTGTATATAAATTACATATACATAAATCGTAACAAAAAGTTACAAAGTTATTTAATTTCACATTATTCCCGATTAACCATTTGACACTCGAGAAATTAGTTAAAAATACAACTCTCCATTAAAATCTCAATTATATTTCAATATTCCAATTAAATTGAAATAATGTTAAAGTTCAATATTAATTTATTGTTATATCGCGATACAAACCATAAAATTTATTGCTCTTTCGGTGATTATTGCTTTAAATATTGAAAAAAAAAACGTACAAGTACCTAACATAAAAAGTACGTGAAAAATACAATGTGTATCAAAAATAATTGAGATGGTTTTTCGAAACTTACGTTTATGAATAACTTTTACTATATAACCTCTGAACTCACAAATATTACCCGGTATAATATGTAAGTAAGTATATAAGAAAATAAATAATAATAAATAATTTTTCAGTTAAAAACTCAAAAAAATAAAACTTACGAATTAATTTAGATGGAATTATTTGTACTATACTATTTGCTTGAGATTTTATTAAACAATATTTATATAGATAAAAATAATCTCGATATAAGACATGAATATTGAATAGATTTTTCCAATCTCCGATTAGTAATTTAAAAAAAAATGACAATATAGTATTTTATTTTGTGACAATTTTCATTTTCTACAAATATTAGTGTTTAGTCCTTGTAGTATATATAAGCAAGCTATAGAGCGCGCCTTACTAAGTATGAACCGAAAGCACAAACGTATGAACACGAAGGGTCACAAAAGGGGATGCGGGAGACGCGGGGCGGGTGCAGATGTATGGAACATTGCTATGAAAGCGTTATACCATAACTAAGCAGTGCTGCCAACAATAATTTTGAAATTCCGCCGGCTTTATTATATTCTACTAAATTCCGCTAAAAAATCTGCTAACCGTCAACATATTTCTTCCGTTTCTTCATACCCGAATCCGCTATATATGACGGGAAATCCGTTAAGTTGGCAACGCTGTAACTAAGTATCTATAACATTTTTGCTTACGATCGGCACAACGGACCAGAGCGATACTGTTACTCTATAGCTTTTATGTATACTCTAAGGTTTAGTCAAATTGCAAAATTTTCTATCTACCAGCATACCGATTATTTATAACTGTTACCACAGACAATAATAACGTTACCCACACATATAAATAACGCTTACAAGAGACATGCAACGATGAAAATATAACTTACAAAAACATTATCAACATTACACAAAATAATTATCTTAAAAATATTAAAAAAAAACAACATTGGACTATGAAAAATAAAATAATAATTATTACACGTGGTAAGACTATATGGCGATCTGTAAAAATAAGTGTATCGCATTATCGATACATAAGGAATTAATCGATTAAATTAATATCGATTTTAAACACGGATCAAAAAATCGAGTAGTGTTAAAATAAAATAAAATTAATACTACATTTAAGGTAACATTCATATATCATCCTGTTCCAATCTCCGAAAATTAAATGCCATACAATTTTAGGTTTTATTAATATACAGCTAGAGTACAACTACAATCTGAATATAATAAGTTTTGTAAATACAGTTAAATGCATTAGAGCCGTATGGAAAAGTTTGTAACAAGAATTGGTGAAGGCTCAACCTAAAGGACGCACATTTTTTCTGTCGATAATTGGCATGTATGAAATATATCAAATAAGAAGTAGAAATAAAAGCAATACTTGATAAAATGCTTTCTAACACCCATAATAACATGTAAATTAAAATATATGGCAAATATTCGACTACCTCCATTGTCGGGTACATTTAAGAATCTTCATATATTTTATTTATAAATAAACTTCATAACAAAAACTTCACAAAAATACTAGATTATCGACGATATAAATACATATTTGGAATAATTAAAATTAACATTACAGTTTGGAATTAGGTATATTGACGACCTCGCGCCACCACGGCGCTCGCTCGAATGCACCCGGGTGGTTGAAAAATGCCTTCTGTAGATTTTGGTATAGCTGAAACAATAAAAATTTAATAAATTAATGAAATTAATTAACCATTGCTCGATTATAGATTTTTCCTATCAAGCTTAGACAAGATGTTGACAATTAGTCAGCCTAGAGATGCAGTCGTCGGCTACCTTGTCTAATGGAGCACAAGATTTCTAGGTAAAATTATTATGTCCCATCGGTAAACCCGTTTGCCCGAGATAGATTCAATGATTTTATTGGTATATATGTTCCAGTCAAAACTCATAACCGGTCAAAACCACTTTTGACTGAAACAGAAAAAAAAACCTATAAGAGTTTTGACTCGACAAAATTTGTTTTTGATCGGTTATGAGATTTGACTGTAACATATAGACCAATCCACAATGGGCCCGCAGAGTGGACTATGATATAGATTCCCAAATAATATTGTACGTACTAGCTCCCGGTTCACCCGCATCCCCGGGATAAAAAAACCTATAAGACTCAGGGATAGTGTAGCTTCATCTCAATTAAATATTTTTTTAAATCGTTTCAGTAGTTCCAGATATTATCCCCTGCACACAAACAAACAAATTTTACGAGATTTATTAAAAGTTATTTCTCATTAATACTTACTCTTCCATCACTCTTCCCAAGAACCGAGTTCAATACAAAATCAGTCGGCGCAAGCGCATCAACAACGCTGACAATATCGTCCTTCAAATCTGCGCATATTTCCAAGATGGCTTCCCTTAGCAACCTCGCTAAAGAGTCTCCATTTGAATAACCACCTTGATACAACTCCACTAAATGGGTATCCAAGGACCATAGACTATATAAAACGAAGAGTTTCGACAACACTGGCTGTAATTCTTTCTCTTTCTTATCCAATGATTCCAAGAAGAATATTATAGCTAAGTATTCGGCGTATACTGTAGTTAGTGTTTTCCATTTGTAGACTTGCGATTTGACTCTAGCTTCGAACTTTGTTAGACCTTTAGCTAATTCAGCTTCATAATTGTCGTGTGTCTGTTTTAGAAGCCAGCACAGCAGCCATTTGTATGTTGTTATTATGACTGAAAAAGAACGGCTCACATTTAGGTCATATAAAACAAAGCATATAAAATAATAATATAATTAAAAATAAGCTTTTTCATTTTTTTTTTTGAGCGAGAGATATACTTGTAGTGGTGAAAATACTCATTAATATGGGACCAATTCTGAAATCGCAAAAATAAATGTTATCATACATTTTGTTAGAACAAGGTTTCCCCTATAGGGGAAAAGATGGCAATTTTTCCATAATAATAGTTGATTAATTTTATGAGTACTTTAACCCCTGCAAGTCTTCAATATAATTTATGTTGTTTTTTTTACTACCTGTGGACCACAATCTCACTATGCTGAATCGGGCGAAGGTGGTAAGCACACAAAGCCTAGAAGGAACTGGCCCAAGTGCTGCTGCCGGAATAAACTGGCAGGTATTTTGCCGCAGATTTTCACCGTGCTATGGTTTTTACGATATTTTCCATCACCGAAATCTCTAGCTTGTATGATTCGAAATCACTACCACTGAGTTATCACCGTAAAATATTCAAATACTTACATTCCCTAGTCTTCAACTCCCCAGTTTCAGTACATTGAAACTTTTTGCTCAATATCTGGTTGAAGTCCTTCAGAAAGACCACCGTACCCAAAGGCGAGTCGACCGCGTTGCCAGCAAGAGCGCTTTCATATTGTCGAAGCAACCAGTTGCCAGTCTGCTGTGATAAAACGTTGTTGTCCCCTTCGTAAGTCACCGTCGGTTCGTGGTTGCTACGTATGTTGCCTAGGTTTGCACACTGTTGGAAAGAGAGCTTTATTTTAAAAAAATGTTGTTTCTGAAGCGATGACAGTAAAATTTGATGGTCGAATTTGAATGCAACGTTTTATATATGCAACGCAAAAAGGATTATACCTGGTTAGAGATAGAAAAAGAGAGAACTACGCAACGAGTAAAGCATTAGAAAAAGACTAGTTGGAACAGCATGCGCGGACTTTAGAGAGAGAGACCGAGTATTTGGTTAAAGAGAGAGAAAGAGAAAATTATTGTATCACATACTGTCACGTACACGATGACTTTTTTTCATATTTATGTTTCGATAAAAAAAAACCATCGTAAGGAAACCATAGAATGGTATCAGACCCTGAGTAATAAGTAACTTTGTATTAATAATAATATTAAGTATGCCAGATAATGGAACTGGAGCGCCTAACTTACCCCTTTTTAAACAGGAAAACGAATTAGAAGTAGGTAACAATATATAGAAGTGATAACAAAACAGACTGTCTTATCGCAAAGCGATTACTTCCAGACAAACTTTGGGTAACAGGAAAAACAACACAATTTGGCATGTGTAACACATAAGTATTTAAATGAATAAATACTATATGATATAATAAATAAATACTTGACGGGCCGGTTGGCGTGGTTGGTAAGATACCCTATCTATCACGCTGCTGGCCGTGGGTTCGATTCCCACTCAGGACAAACATTTGTGTGCATGAACATGTCTGTTTGTCCTGTGTCTGGGTGTAATTATCTATATATGTATGTATTTACAAAAGAAAAGTAGTATATGTAGTATATCAGTTATCTGGCTTCCATAGTACAAGCTCTGCTTAGTTTGGGGTCAGATGGCCGTGTGTGAGGAATAATGTCCCAGAATATTTATATCCTAATAAATAAATATCCATAATAAACGAATGCATATATATACTATTTTCTAGATCCTCAAGGGAGTAAGACGTCCACTAAGTTGCTGGACATTGGCAGCAACTTAGTGGACGTCTTACGGATGAGATGATGATATATAAATACTTAATATATGTGGTAGGAGAAATAGCCAAGACATGAGATGACAGAACTAGAAAAGAAAGAGAGAAAAGATATAGGAATGTTTACAGTGTGTGATACGTGTGTTAGAAGATAATATTCTCGGGCATTCCTAACACACGGCCATCTGTCTCGTACCCGTACCCGTGCCCGTGCCCGTCCCCGTGCCCGTACCCGTACCCGTACCTGCAAGTACCCGTGGCCGCCGCAGCCCTCCCGACAGCGCTGCGCGGCGGCCAGCACGGTCCAGGTGACGAGCGGCTTGCTGCACGACACCATCGCGTGTATCTCTGAAACCGCCTCACTCTGTAGGTACACACACAATACATGTGTTTGTATCAATAATTACATATTATATAGCTTTCTACGTATATTATTAGTTAATAGCGACACCCACTTGTTTTTAATAACCGTAACCTATTATATTATCTTATAATATATATAAATCTCCTGTCACGATGTTTGTCCGCGATGGATTCCTAAACTACTTAACCGATTTTAAATTAAATTGGCACACCGTGAGCAGTCTGGTCCAACTTGAGAGATAGGATAAACGGCTGGACCGATTTGGATGAAATTTTGTGTATGAGTTGGACAGGACAACGTCTGTTGGGACAGCTAGTTATATTATATATATATATATTATTATAATTATATACCTAAACCTTTCTCATGAATCGCTCCGTCTATTTGTGACAACCGTATGAAAATCCGTTCAGTAGTTTACTCTATTTCTGAGTGAGACTTTTTTTTATTAGCATATAATAGTGGGTGGATATTTCGAGATGGTATTTTTCGAAAACTATGTTAGGCTCGACAGGGACTAGGACAAACTATGAATTCACGAAAAAATATATAATTTTTCATACATTACGATCGAGCAACCTTTGGTACGAAAAGTTTTTTCAAACAGCTCACAACAATTACAAAATATATTAACGATTAAAAACATAAAATTGCTTTTAAAATAATACTTGAGATTATTCCGTAACAAACTGAAACTCAATTTAGGCCATAATAAGGTTTTTAAACGTTACAATTGACTCTACCGTTTCGGAACACATTAAGACAAAGAAAGAAGCCTAAAGACAAAATGTTACATTATCCACTCACCAAGTCGTCGACTCTAATACCGGCGTTGGATTTCTCCACGATGTTCAAATACACTCGTGCGAAGTTCTCTATGTACATTTTGAACACAACCGCCGCCGCTACGTAACCAAATAAGCGCCATTGCTGTGAAAAACAACAACCGATAACATATAAATAAAACCTCGCAAATCGCTTAGAACTCCCCGTCCACGTGGGAACTTAGGGATAAAAAGTACACAAAAACACTAATACAGGTTGGTTTTTTAGTCACTGGCAATACTTGCAGGGGTGGAAATGCTCATCGATATGAACAACTTTTACTATGGGACCAATTCTGATATCGCGTAAAATAAAACGGTCGCTTCATACATTTTGGTAGAGTAGGTATTGAACTTTTGTGTGGAACAGCTGATATTTTTTTCGTGATTTCACAGTTAGTCTCATAATAAAAGTTGTTTATATTGATGAGTACTACCACCCCTGCAAGTATTGCCAGTGACTAAAAAGTCACCCAGTATATTCTTATAGGCCTGTGTTAGACCACAATCTCACCATGTTAAGTGATGATGCGGCCGAAGGTGGTAAGCTAAAATTAGAAAGAACAGGATGGTAGGTGTTAGGCACCAAAAGCACAAGTTCATTCGTAGGTTTCGAGCCCATGACCGTCACGGCATTTGTCACTACCACTGAACTATCATGAACTATTAATTTCATAGAATATAAGGTAACTTATGTTATTTGACAACTACAGAATAAGTGTCGGAAAATCAACATTCCCGGAGAAAAACAGTTTCAAAGTTTTCAACAAAAAAAATAATGTTCTTCAACTGTCTTCCGTCTCAGACACACTATATTTTATAAAGTCTGCGTGAGAAAAGCCACGGGCGAAAAGCTTGTTCAGTAATAAAATTCTTACTTTTTTTTATACCACGTTGTTGGCAAACAAGCATACGGCCCGCCTGATGGTAAGCGGTTACCGTAGCCTATGAACACTTGCAACAGTAGACGTATCACTCGCGCGTCACCGACCCTTCCCCCCTCCCAGATGAGCTCTGGCGACCTTACTCACGCGCAGGAACACAACTATAAGTTATTTGGCGGCAGTATTCTGTAAGGTGGAGGTACTTCCCCAGTCGAGCTGCTCTTTGAGCGACATATCGCTATGCTCTACCTCTCTTATAATTATCATTCTCTCCTATATTATATCATTGGTACAGGATTCAAAGGATAAAGCAATCAAAAACAAGTTCTAAAGAGATTGAAATAGAGAGTAAAGTAAAACAAACCGACTAACATGCAGCTGGTACTCGATGAGAGGTATCTCCCTGTCTCTCTCACCGAACTGCGTCCGTGTCGCCGCGTACCGGACCGCTATCGCAACTGCGCTCGCTATCGAGTTACAACTCTCTTGCATTATGCCAATACGCCCTGAAATGATATACAAATTAAAACGATAAAAGTTTCTGTTCACAAGTATTAAAAATAATGAAAATAAAAAAAATCTAATTACATACTACATGTTCATGTACACAAATGTCTGTCCTGGGCCCGGAATCGAACCGACGACCTGTAACGTGATAGGTCGGATATCTTACCAACCACGCAAACAGTTCCGTCGTATGACGTGTGGCAGCCATCGCCCTATTAGGGGGAAGTAGGCGACCCGCCACACGACGCTGCCGCAAACATTTACGGTAGAGAGAACAACCTACCAGCAGACAAATTCTCCAGTGCAGCTCCAAGTATTCTAGAAGGCTCTGAGAATGAGCTCTCGTATTGTCCATCTTCGGTGACGTCAGCTGTACGATTGAGGAGATTCTCACGGGGTATCCGGTACTGATTGAACATTATGAATCTGTAATAAAAAGGTGGAAGTTATAGGAGGCTGCTTTATTGCAAACTCTTACCCAAGACCCCCCAACAATACACAAAGGTAAACTAGTTTTTGGTCGTGATTTCACATCATAAAAAGACAGAATAAAATCAATATCCCATTTTGTGCCACGGATACAAATGGTAAGAATTTGCCGATATTATCGTTTTTGGGAAGGATAAAGAGGGCCCCTTAACTCCTCCCCCCTTTTAAAAGTCGATACAAGTACTCATCAATATAATAGTGAAAAAATAAATACCAACCGGTATATCTATACCTTATAGTGAAAAATAATTCAAGCAAGTCTATGACAATTAGCAATACCAGAGGGACTGCCATGTGTTGCCGAGCTTTGTCTCACACTAGACGGAGGAGGGATGGTCACGGTCCTTTGATATTTGGCCGCGTTGATTTGAAGTTATCCATTGACCATCGACAAATACAACTTATAGGCAATCGCCTACAAGAAAGAAGACAATATTTTTGACCGTAAACTAACTAACGTTGAGCATTAAAAACCACAGTGATGACTCTAAAAAAGTGTGTACGTGCAATAGCGTGCATATAAAACGGGTGCGCCCAGCGCAATCCGTAGATTCCGATATCAGGGGGACAGTTGGTAAGCATTTTCCCTGTATTTACCTCGGAATTTTACACCAAGGCAAACGTAATTATTTCACAATATTATTTTTCTGTTGTATGATGACATATGCTTTTTGATGACGCTCTTTTTGCCCTTGAGGGTAAACAACGGACGGATAAACGTAACAATACTTTCAGAGTATAGTTCGCAGCCGCCCAGTCCTATTCAATCAATATGGTTGTCAAATTATATCACTACATATTATAAAACAAAGCGATAATCTAAAAAACTACTGAACGGATTTTCATACGGTTTCCACGAATGGACGGATTCATGAGGAAGGTTTAGGTACCTATATAATTCATTAAAGTTTTGGATAAGTTGTCTGAAATATGACGATAATTGAAATTAATATATTTTACAAGCGATACTCTACTTTCAACAAACCGTAACACGTTGTATGTGTCAGATATTTTCGCGCTAGAAACCTTGAAAGATAATACCCACTTTGAGATACCGGTCACAACACATAATCGTACTATCATTTGATATTATATCAACCTTAGGTAACCTACTAATATTATAAATGCGAAAGTGTTACCATTTCACGGCTGAACCGCTGAACCCATCACGATGAAATCACGAGGTATGGAGAGGGACATATTGTAGGTACATTTTTTTCGAGAACGCGAGTGAAACCGCGGGGGACAGCTAGTAATAAATATTACTCATATAATGATAAGATATTTATTCTCTTCTTCACATGTATATTACTCTATTTTAGTCGTCAAAACCAGAACTAAATCCTTCAACGCGGCATATTTAATTTATAAATTACGTTAGTAGTATACGCCTGTCTGGCTACCACCCTCATATTGAAAATCTGTCGTCATCATGTCTGTTTCATGTCTTTTTTTTTATTGGAACGAAGTTCCTTTACGTGGCTTGTGGCATTTCGATAAAAAAATAATAAAAAAAACAATTGACTTTTGCTGACACTTATGAAAATGAAAATATTTTTTTATTCAAATAGGCCTTTACAAGTGCTTATGAATAGTCTGACTCTAACGCTCGGTTCGGAAGGTTGCTTTTACTGAGAAGAGCCGGCAAGAAACTCAGCAATTACTCTTTTCAAAACCAACTCAGATTTATTACATAAAATTATTTATGTAGTCTCACTGACAATACTTGTGTGTATATATGTCACCGGAAAATAATAAGATCCGCGAGTTTATAAATTTTCTAGGAAATTTATAAGCTTACCTAACCTAACCTAGTAAATTTATAAATTTGCGGATCTTGTTATTTTCCGATATATATACATGACAAAAAGGAAAATAAATATCAAAATTATGAGTAACTTAGTAAATAAATGGATTGCAAACTTAAGCAGACCAGCCCCCACAAGCAGCACCTGTTCACAAGTATGACGCATGTGGCAGCTATCGCCCTCCTCGCACATATTATAGGGAAGTGAGCGAGCGTCACACGACGCCGCCGCAAGCAAGACTAACTTAAGCTTACTATAAATAATAAAAAGTAAAACTATTTCAAGGAATACGAATTATAGCACACAATATGTTATTACTGAGACCATTAACAGGTTTATGAAGCATAAAGATAACAAAAAGTAACAAATCTACCAAGCATTAGAGTCTTTTAAATAATCATTGACAGTATAATAAGCCTTTTCTATTAAAACAGCTTTAATACGTTCCTTAAATTTTAGCAAAGGCAAATTTTAAGTTGAAGTAGGGATTCTGTTATAGAAGCGTGTACTTAGTTCTAGAAATGAATCTTGTACTTTTTGGAGTCTATAGGCAGAGGTTATAAGTTTGTGCTTATTTCTAGTATTGATGGAGTGCACATCACTTTTTTTCGAATAATTACTAATATGTTTGCATATATTATCACATTAACGCACGGTTCAAAAGGTTGCATATTTTTTATTTGCGAATTAAATACTTATTGCATTTGCAATTTTCAGCTTAGATTGTAATAATATTTACATTTTAGTGTCAACAATTTCGTGCTACGGCGGCAAAACAACAAGTAGAGTTTATACATATCAAATAACATAGTAAACAGCAGAATAATTCACAATTTTTATAAATTTGAAAGTTTGTATGTGATTTTGAACGATAAATCAAGCAGCATCGAAACTAAGTAATAATCCAAACGTAACATCAAAGTCAATATCAACATAAAGATGCACTTCATACGAGACTGTATTCAGAAAGTCCAGATAAAGTTGAAGTATCTTCAGACACTAAAAATGTCAGCAGACTTGGTCACAAAAGGGCTAGCTGGACCTAGACCTAAAAAGCTAAGGATTTCCTTGGGATTGATATAAAGTCGCGAGTAGGAGTTTTAATATGTGAGAATCCGCAAATCTATATATGTATTTTACTATTGTTGACAACTCTATGTGATTCTTCAACTGTAATTTATTGTCCGTGACGTGTGTCCTCTCTCTGTGATTCCGCCCCGCGTTTTCTATAACATGTCACTATGTATTTACATTACAAATATACTAAATAAAGGCACGTATGTTTGATTGTTTGTTATCACTAAACTTCGTAACAGCTGAACAAATTTGGATGAAATTTGGCACTCAGAATACTTATTATCCCGGGAGAACATAAGTTCCCTCAGGAACGCGGGTGAAACCGCGGGGCGGACGCTAGTATCTATACCATAAAGGTGATAATGTTGTTTTTAGACTGAGTTTCTTGCCGGAGTCTTCTTAGTCCAAGTGTATTCCGAACCGGTGGTAGAATCAATTGTAACGTTCATAAGTGCCTAAACTGAATAAATAAGGTTGACTTTAAAGTATTTATATTGTAACTAGCTTTCGCCCCGCGGTTTCATCCGCGTTCTCGAGGGATCTTGTGTTTTCCCGGAATAAAAATGTGGCCTATAGCCTTCCTCGATAAATGGGCTATCCAACACTGAAAGGATTTTTCAAATCGAACCAGTAGTTCCTGAGATTAGCGCGTTCAAACAAAAAAACTGTTCGTTACCAAATTTTGTGTTGGCAACTTTGTTGTTTGTCAGAAACATTTGCTTTTGACGTGTTAGAAACACTCTACTCTTTGATTGCTTGTTGACGGAACCAGCCGGCACCGAAAACGTCTTCCCCGGTTTTTTGTGTGGTTCCCCTTTTGTATGACATTAAATCTTGAAAAATGTTGTGTTCCACGAGTGAATCCATTGTCTTAAGTGTCCGGGATTACAAGTGTCTTAATGACAAGCACCCCCGTGATTGTATTTGTATTGAAAGCTTCCGCGAAATGACTTGACCTGACTATGACTTTGACCCTAGAGTAGGTCCTGGAAGAGTATTCGTGGCAGAAGGAATCGCGCCAGCAATCAACTCGTCACACCGGTGGAAGTACCAGTGAGTACCTAGATTTTAAGCTCTTGACAGAACAAAACTATTACTTGAAGCCACCGCCGTGTTATCGCGGGACCGTGGCGGGCTACCACCCTGGTACAAGGCTGACGAGGTTGCTATGGGCCCCAGCTGAGTGGCTTTGGAATTGTGGCCAGATTGGTAGTCTACAATAGATTTATTTTGTAATTTAGTGGAGACCACGGACCGGCAAGCGCAGCGTAGGACGGAAAACACTGGATGCAGGCCGCCCAAGACCGGTCCTATTGGAGATCCTTAGACCTATGCTCAGCAGTGGACGTCTTGCGGCCGAGATGATGATGATGGGATTTTGACAGAACAATGGTAAATATTTAAGGAAATACCATTTTGACAGAACAATGGTAAATATTTATTATTTTCGGGTAATATGATAATGCGCACGTCCACAGTTTAACATTAACAACAATAGAGATCACGATAAGGTGCCATTTAATTTTTTTTTATCATTACCATTGTTATTTATTTTTGAAATTCAGCAAAAAAAAAATACATTTCTACAATAAAGTTGCGAAGTACTTACTTGAATTAAGTATTCCCAACTTTTTAACGTTTTTTCTAAATTCGTAAAAAAAATATAATAAAAAATCCAGCCAAGTGCGAGTCGCACTCGCGCACGAAAGGTTCCGTACCATTATCGTTATCAAGACCGAGAAAAAAAATGGAAAAAGTACACGTTCGCTGTATGGGAAAAAAAATGTTTTATTTTAATTTTTGTAGGTATTTATTTTTAAAGTAAATATATAACTAAATATTCTGTGAACACTTCAAGCGTCTACCTGTTGCCGTTATCAATATCGAGCAAAAACGAGCAAAAAAAATCACGTTTGTTGTATGAGAGCCCCCTTAAATATTTATTTTATTCTGTTTTTTATTATTTGTTGTTATAGCGGCAACAGAAATACATCATGTGTGAAAATTTCAACTGTTTAACTATCACGGTTCATGAGATACAGGATACAGCCTGGTGACAGACAGACGGACGGACACCGGAGTCTTAGAAATACGGTGCTATTTTACCCTTTGGGTACGAAACCCTAAAAAAGAGACACAGAAGTCGAAGAAGCAAGTCGAATCAAAGAAACTTAAAACTTTATTTCGAAACATAAAGACTTGATTTCCCTTGGCGACGCAATCAAAAATTTACTCACCCATTATCAATACCATTGACGCCAATTTTCTCTCCCATATCACCGACAATCAGTCCAGGATACGTCTCCAAGGTGTCCGGGTCTCGGATGGGGACGAGGAACCCGTGCAAACTATGGTTGGTGCCGTCAGGTGTGATCAGCTGGGCGAATAGGAGCGTGTGGGTGCATGTTCTACCTGAAAAAAAAAAAGGTTACTGGTTTATTTTGGAGTTCAATCTGAGAAGAGAAACTCCTTACTTCTTAACTCTTTATACTAGGTTTTCAGGGATAATGTGGCATTCAAATGGTGAAAGAATTTTTGTAATCAGGTTCAGTAGTTCTTGAGTTTATTCGTTATAAGCATACAAAAATACAAATATTTTCTCTTTGTAATATTAGTGGAGATGTATCTAGATGTATCTTAATAAGTCAATTTTGACAAGAGGTTGTCTCACCTTGTCGCACTACGTTTGTCTCTTTTTGGCACATGGATAGATATGGACTGTCAAATGGGGCGTTTTAAAACGGCACCATAATACCACATTAGCCATCTTACCATTCTACTAGTCTTACTTCTCGTGTAATGTGTTTGTCTGCAAACTCCTCCAAAACGGCTCGACCGATTATTATGGATTTTTTTGTGTATATTAGGTAGGTCTGAGAATCGGTCGTAGGCTATATTTTTTTTTATACCGCTACGCGGGTGAAACCGCGAGGGACAGCTAGTTATATTATAATTGTGAAAGTTTGTGAGGATGGATGTCTGAATGTTACTCTTTCACGCAAAAACTAATGAACGGATTTGGATGAAATTTGGCACAAACATAGAAATTCTGGATTAACATATAGGATACTTTTTATCCCGGGAAAACATAAGATAAGGGAACGCGGATGAAACCGCGGGATGGAAGCTAGTAATAAGGTTATAAGAGGTAAAATAATAATTTTAATTATTGAGGATGATTCTTTGGTTGATGGTGTGTATTATAATTAAGAATGTCAATGAAAAATAATCCTTATTGCTTTAGGATAAGGTTCAACTATATTATATTACTAGCTTCCGTCCCGCGGTTTCACCAACGTTCCCGAGGGATCTTATGTTTTCCCGGGATAAAAAGTAGCCTTTGTGCTATTCCAGACTATAATCTATCTCTGTTCCAAGTTTCATCCAAAGTTCTGGCGTGAAAGAGTAACAAACATCCACCTAACCAAACTTTCCCATTTATAATATTAAATTAAATTATATATTTAACAGATAACCTTATTGTGACGCAATATGGTTTATTGTTCTTTGACATTTTTAAACGTCAAAAAGTGTTTTTTTATAATTAAAGATGTATTATCTAATCTGAACACATTATAGTATGTTTCTCAAACTCCCTTATAATGCATATTTTATTATCTATAGACAGACATGTCTGTCAACCTTGAATAGGTTGTAATTTACAATCGTTTACATCAATAACAACGTCGTGCGAATTGTATCCATTCGATATTTTAAGATTATTATGGGAGAATAATTGTTAGAATAATAACTTTTATATTTTTACTACCTTGTCCTTCTGGTTTCGTCCAACGTGGACGGTATAAAAAGTAGCTACTTTAAAAAAAAACCGACTGGTAGTTCCAGAGATTAGCGCGTTCAAATAAACTAAAAAAAACTCTTCAGCATTAGTTTGTTAAGTATAGATTCCAATATTTTTTCTAGTGGTGGTTTACGTTACTAGAGTATTCAAAAACAATAAAACGAAAATATTTCCAAAATGTTTGGTTCCAGTTCCAATGATCTTACGGCCGCGCAGAGGGTTCAAAGGGTTCCGCACCATTATCTATAAAAACGGCAAACGGCCCCTTAAATATTTATTTTATTTTGTTTTCAGTATTTGTTGTTACAGCGGCAACAGGAATACATAATTTGTGAAAATTTCAACTATCTAGCTATCGCGGTTCTTGAGATACAGCCTGGTGACAGACAGACAGACGGACAGACGCAGACGGACAGTCAGACAGCGAATAATTAGTAATAGGGTCCCGTTTTTACCCTTTGGGTACGGAACCCTAAAAATGAATCGCCGAAATGTTTGTACGCGCATAACTTCCGAACGGCTGCACCTATTTGTATAATCCTTTTTTTTGTTGTGTTCGTAATTGTCAGGACAAGGTTTATATGAAAGGAAATGTTTGATGGAAAAAAAAATACCGGGGACGCGGGTAAAACCGCGGGGAACAGCTAGTCTAATATATAAAATTCTCAAGTCACAGTGTTTGTCTGCAAACTCCTCGGAAACGGCTTGACCGATTCTTATGAAATTTTGAGTGTATATTCGGTAGGTCATAGGCTATTTTTTTTATACCGCTACGCGGGTAAAACCGCGGGGGGCAGCTAGTTGTACAATAAATGCGAAAATAAGAACCGGAAAACCAGAAAAAGTGCCGGAACACACCTGTAGGTGTTTGGCGACAAATTATGACATATATTATTACTAGTTGTTCCACGGGGTTTCATCTGCGTTCCCGGTATAAACAATGGAAATAATCGGGATAAAATCTATGCTATCTTTTATGTTGGGTTGGAACAAAACACACATTTTGAAAAAAAAAAAACGTTAAGATCGGATAAGTAGTTTCGGAGTTCATCGCGGACCAACATCGTGACACGGGAATTTTATAATATATTAATTAATTCGAAAATATTTAAATAAGTCATAAAATTTGCTTGGAGTTCAAAAACAATAGAGTCGTTACAATACAATTGGCCGTTAGCAATAAATAGCATGAATCAAATTTATAATTAAACTAGCTGTCCCAACAGACGTTGTCCTGTCCAAACTCGATTACGACGCCATCTACCGGGTCCAATTGTATTTTAAAACCATCCAGGGACCCACTCATATATACACACAAAATTTAATTCAAATCGGTCCAGTCGTTTAGGAGGAGTTCAGTCACATACACACGCACACAAGAAATATATATATTAAGATTAATTAATTCGAAAATATTTAAATAAGTCATAAAATTTGCTTAGAGTTCAAAAACAATAGAGTCGTTACAATACAATTGGCCGTTAGCAATAAATAGCATGAATCAAATTTATAATTAAATATATTTGTAAACAAAAATAAGTTTTAATTCACATAGATTATATTAACTTAACGCTTGTAATTATAAGAAAAGTGAACGATCGTGATTTATTACTGAAAAGCGGAGCTTGTGCTATGGAAACCAGATAACTGATATACTACATAAACTACTTTTTTAAAATAAATATATCGAACCATTCCCGCAGACTTACCGTAAGCGAAATTTTTATCGAAATTGAAAATTTTATTTTAAGTATCATTTTAAATTGTAACGGACCAAGCCTTGTAAACGTTTCCCTCCAAAATCCATTAATAAAATACTAAAAATCATAATTCTATGTTAAGTTTCAATTTCATAGCATATTTCTGTGTAAAAATATAAAAAAAAAACCTGTAAAATTTGATATTTGTCGGTTACGATAAGTCGGCGGGAATGGCTCGATACACTTATATAGATAATCCCCCTTATTCAGACCCACTCGGTTGCCATTCCAATCGGAAAGGACTTTATTTCGTTAAGGCGACGCCTTGAAGATTTTGGTTGCAAGGATTCCAATTTTTCTCAACAATGACTGAAGCGAACGAACTGAAATTTATTGTAAGAATTCATCATGTCTTTGACTTTATTTTGTACGTTGCATAACACGATTGGTTAACTTTTATAACACAAAATAATTAATCAAAAAGACCTCTTTAACATAAGAGATTCCAATTTTACCGGCATTGAGGATCGATTTGAGGTTCCAAAATTTCTACATATATAAATTGAAACTGATACTATAAATTGTACTTAGGTTTTATGAAATATATTTGTAGTTTTTAAATTAAACAATAAAAACCATTTTGTCGCATACGCCCGTTGCGTTTACGCGGGTTTTCTGTGAGAGGTCGCTATAGTAGGGAGCGGGACGCAGCACGTTGAATTTCAGATTTTTAAGCTTAACGCGGCGTCACCTTAAATTTAGGCTGATGCTGAAAAGTAAGTACTGTTAGTCGCAGTATTCATTTGCCGCGATCGTGTACCGATCGACTGCCTCATTCCAAATGGCAGTCTAAAATGACAAAATAGGATCCATCCTATTCATTAGACTACTCAATCGGTACCGCAACCGAGCAGGTCTGAATAAGGGGACTAATTAATAACGCAGTAATAACTGAAATTCCGCACTAATATAGTTCAAATCCTGGATAAAAAATTAAATCCTTGTGGAACGCAGACAACACCGCGAAGCGTAGAGTATCATTGTTAATGCGAATGTTTTTATATATGCATAAACGGATTTGAAAGAACACTGCACATCGATATATCAGACCCAGGAATAAAACATGGATATTTTATCCCGGGAAAAATTAAATCTATCTGGAACGCGAGTAAAGCCGCAAGACGAGTAAATTGTAAAAACATCTTGATAACATTTCATCATACATCGTAAAAATGCCGTAAACTATAAATAAATATGTAGGTAACATAGAATTTAAACAATAAACTATAAAAACAATATTACAAATACTATGACGAAATATTGATTTACTTACAAAACATTCGTATGTTATATATAGATTACAAAGGACAAGGAGACAAACAATCGTGCCTAGATACATGCATCAATATATACAGACAAACAAACAAAACATAATATTGAGATTACATTACCAACAACACTGACTGATTGTTAATAATGTTGATATATCAACGCACAGTCCAAACCTAGACATTCAACCCCTAAGGGGGTAAAATATGGGCACGTGGCTGAAACCGCGGGGCAGAAGGCTAGTCTTTTATAAACCCCGCATTAAAAGAGACTCAGATCAAACATTAGTCTTGGTGGGAATCGAACACATCAATACCTAAAAACTTTTTAAACGACTTCAAAAAAGGAGTTCTCAATTCGTCGGAATGTTTTTTTTTTTTATGTATGTTCCCCGATTACTCGAAGACGCCTGAACCGATTTGGAAAAATATTTTTTGGTTGTGAGGGTTTCAGCGAAAGAATTTCAAATTCTGGAACGAGTTTCAAAACGAGTTCTAACATCGTTATTTTATACTTTTTAGTGCAAACCAAATTTGAAGTCGGTTTTGGTTTCTCTTAAAAGTTAATTTTTGGTTTAAAAAGTTAATAGAAACGCCGGTACAAACTAGACCACGTTATTCGTACCTTGGTATTAACCCTTATCCAAATGAATACTTCGTATTTAAGGCTATTTCAGAACCTGTAGATTACTTTTTGATTTATTCAAATCGAAAAGTCCATTTTGAATGGACATCATGATAGAATAGATATCATGAATTTAAAAATATTATCAAAATAAAACACTAGCTAAAAAGACTAAAAAGCTATAAACAGTTGAATGGATTTGGATGAAACTTCGCACATAGATAGATCATACCCTGGAATAATATATAAGGTACTTTTTATGTCGGGAAAACATTAGATCCCTCGGGAAACCTCGTGAAACCGCGGGGCAGAAGCATAATATTTTGTATCAGCAACAAAAATCTGTACAAGTTTGAAATAAAAGAAAAAAAAAGCTTAAAAGTAAAATGTCACACAAAATTTTACCTAGATTACCAACCCAACATTTAGCCGCTTCAAAGTCTGGCGTGTGGATGACAAACTCCTTGTGCTTCGGGTCGTACGTCGCCGTCGTGCGCATGAGTCGCGCATCTGAACCGTGCGCTATCTCCGTCAGAGCGAAACTTGCTAGGATCTGTTGATAAATAGCTTCATTAATTAAAAAAATGTCGTATTCAAGCCCGTCAAACAGGCTGAGCTTTTGCTGTAAGAAAACGTCCACAGACGGTGGAAGAATGCTTTCTAATAGGTAGTACTAGATTTGTCTGACGTGTCCTCAAGTATCTATACTGCTGTTTCGGCAGCTTTTTCCACCTTCGACCACTGTGGATTTTATGTAAAAAGATACTATCTACAGATTAGCAATATCAACTGATGATAGACTGAGCGACTCTCACCGGCTCCTGCATTCTCTAAAACGTAACTCGGTATTTGCGCAACGATGCCACAGAGCGGACTTCTCACGTGATTTCTTAGTTAACGACAGAGACAGAGTATATAACAGCGCAGATTCCTTACAGAATTAACATAGAATGTCAGCCCAATTAATAAGTGGTCCTTATGGACAATTAGACACGAAAATTACTAACCTCTCTATTAACAAACGTGGCTTCATAGAATTTGAGGTGGCGTTCAGTGCCGAGCGACAGAAGAGCGTTGGAGAATAAATATATACCGATCGCCATCTTCACTGATACGCTGGGATTCAACGACTGGATCGCTTCGTTTATTGTCATTATTGTGCGGGTCTGTGGAGGAAGGAGTCATTGATCTTCTAGATGAATAATGGGCTGGCTAGGCTACCACCCTAAAGATCTGTAGGCACACCAACCGGTGTATTCTGGCAGATGCATTTGAGCCAATTCTCTTCTATAGGCTTTGTGTTTTCCATATTTGGCCACAACATCACTTACCATGATGAGAAACTGTTCTAGGTGGGTATGAAAATGAAGACTCTTTCGGACCTTTCTCGTGAATTATTTGAATAACAATTTTTGATGGTATTTTTTTATCTGTGATGCTGAAGTCGTTAAAGTTCCGCCTGCATGAACATAACTGTTTGTCAGGGGTAGTACTTTTTTAATGAGAGATAAGCAAGACGCGTTCCACCTGATGGTAATTTGCTACCATCGTTTATTGAATTAGAAATATTAGACGCAAAGAGCCTTATACTGTTTTACTTATAAAACGCTTAATAACTAAAACACTGTTTAAATGGTCACGAAAATATATTGTTACATTATTCCATGCTCCTAAAAACTCCTAGATTAAGTACTCACCCTTCTACTATAACTGGACTTGACCATCTCTCTGGTGTGAAATTTGTACTCGTTTATCTTCTTCAGCTGCAGTTGAGTGATTCGCTTCTGTTCCTCTACTGGCGGCGTCACGTGATTTCTCGCGAAGAGCGGGTCCTTCTCTAGTGTGTGCCATATTTTGTACTGCAACAAGGAGTTTTTACATTACTTTAAGAAGTTGTAGCTCAACAATCTTATTAAAAAAAAAAAAAAAAACTAGAACACTGTATGTTGTCACATATTTATCACTTTCCTGTCATTGTCAAGCAAAGTGAGGTTATTTACGTGACCATTTTAATTTAACAGTATTTTGAGTTACAGTTTTAAATGACCCAAAATTTATAGTTACATTACTTGCAGAAGTGGAAGTACTCATCAATATGAACAACTTTTATTATGGGAATAACTGTAAAATTACGAAAAATATCATAGAAAAGTTCAATATCTACTCGACCAAAATGTATGAAGCAACTGTTTTATTTTACGCGAGTTGGTCCCATGCTGATAGTTATTCATATTGACGAGTACTACTACCACTGCGAGTAATGTCAATGAAAAAAAATACCCTGTACGTAAATGAAGTGGATTCTCAAGGATTTTGAAAAAAAGATTGTGTTAATTGAAAATATATCCTACGTCACAGAATTAGAATTTAAATTTATTAATGCAATGCAAATTAGAATGAATATTTGCATTGATTCTCAGCCACAGAATTGGTACCAATAGTAGTATTTTAACAATAAACAATAAAAAACAACCGCACGTGATCTACCTGAAATTATAATTACATTCGAAATTTAAAACAATGTATATATATTTTTTTTAATGATCGAATGGCAATGGGATTACAATAGAGTATAAAAAATACTGAATCACGTGCGCTAACCGTAAATCATAAAAAAATATGCAAAAACGAAATTCACGTGACACCGAATATTGTATTGTATCTATTTAGGCGAGGGTTATACAGGATGACTGAATTCGTTGACATTACTTGCATATCTGGTAGGTACCTACAGATTTACCAGCAGATATTCAGCATATTTCCCGATGTCCGAATTGGACCCCACAGTAAAATGTTTTTACTTATATATTATTTAAAATAAGCCTGTAAATATGAGTCAGACATAACTATTACCTATTACATCTATAACGCCACAAGTTTCTACATCGCTCTATCAACATTTTCTGAGCGTCCGGCATATTAGCCAAAGAGCAATGAAACACTATTGCTTTTTGCCACCTTAACTTTGTCTTCCAAGGATACCGACACTCTTCGCGATATTGAGGGACGTGTTCTGGAATAGTGGAGCCACGAAAAATAGGGTTTTCTTAGCGGTGAATACGCAGGCTTGTTTATTAGTGAAATGGATTAGATTTAGTCGACCCTAATCAGAGACACTAGTTAGTGTATTCTCAATTTCAGACACAAGTCGTTCGCGGCTTTCCTCCACCAGAGAACGAGGAACATTTGGACGGCCCGTGTAACGAGCGTCCCCAGTACTATCGTCCGTATAGCCATGAATCGTCAATAGACATCGTATCATTGATATGCAACAGGAACAGTATTGCGGACAGAACAGAGCCTTGTGGTACACCGGCATTTATGTCCCTGCTATCGGAGCAACTACCGTCATCGACGACTCTTATGTAGCGGCTGGATAGAAATCTGGCGATCAATTTGCATAATACCTCGGGAAGACCGTATCCTAGTAACTTCGATAGAAGATCCTGGCGCCAGACCTGATCGAATGCCTTCGCCACATCACAGGCTCACCGCCAATGCCTGACCTTGAGTTTCGATGGCGAGCGACCAACAATGTGCACTATATGAATATAGTTATTAGAATCGATAAAAGTTACCAGAAAAACGCTATATTTAATCGGTTTCTAATTGAAAGTGATTTCAATCAAGTTACGTAACAGCCGCACAGATATCTGATAGTCTTAGTTGATTGAACGAGGTTTTTACGAAATTTACGAATTCGCACTACTATCAACGAGTTACGCAGTTGTAGTTTTGTATATACGTAGCTGAAAAGTAATTAGAGAACAAAGCACGAATTATAAATAACTGGAGGATGAGTTTAGCATACAAAAGTAGATATCATTGCATAATTTAACATTACATATTTGGTAACACATAAAATATTTATAGTTTTCGTAGCTGTATATCGGTGATTTTATGCATTGGAAAATACAGTTTTGGCCTTGTGGTTTTACCCGCATTCCTGAGGGATATAATATTTCAGTGTTAAAAAGTATCCTATGTTTTATTCAAGGTTATGATCTATCTATATACAAAAAATCATCCCAATCCGTACATCCAATATGGCGTAACAAACTTTGCATTTATAATATTACAATACCTTATGCAATAGATCTAAAACTAACAAGTTATAGTATATTTATGTTATATTTAACGTGTTTAAAAATAAAACACGTTAAATAAGTGCATAATTAATTGAATACTAATAAGGGATTTAACATATACATAGATGAACCAGTTCAATAAATTCGTCTCACGCAACTCACACAGCCACAGATAAGGTAAAATGAAAAAGAAAAATATGGTAATGTATCCTAAAACAGCTCACGAATTATAATATTAAATATTTATTCATGTTATAAAGGTTTATCTGAATAGGTATTCATAAGAAATGGTAAATATATTAGGTATAAAGTTTATTTTCATATCTTACAGGCTGCTGTCACGGAAGGTTGTTATTATATATTTTGGAACAAAATTCCTTTACGCAGTTTCTACCGGATCTACGATTTTTTCGAACCGGGGCAAAAACTTGAGATTGGCGCCCTTTCTACCAACGTTTGAAATTCATGATTTTAAAATACTTACAAAATAATACGACAAGCTGAGATTTTTGTAACTGGGAAAATAAAAATCCTTAAATATTTATTTTCGTAATTTTTTAAAAGCTAGAGAATAATCTGAAATATTCATGTTTTTGGTCTGCTAACTTTGTGGATTTTTTTAACATGTCTTTAATTTTTTTATTGCAACTTTAACGGGGATATATATATACATACCTACTTGAATAATAGGTATTGAATAAACCTTTTTTTTCAATCATGAATTTGGCGCCCTTCAAATTGCCGCCCAGGCGGGGACTGCAGATTGCGGTAGGAGTTAAGTGGCATTTAGTTAGTGAAATAAGCTGATTGGATATAACAAATATCTATATGCAAAAAAATTACGTCGATTTTCCACCGTTGCTACAAACACACTTCCCTGCATACATAATACTAGGGATTTTATAGTCAATTCATGGATAATATTAAATATGATTCATTGGCCTGCATTCTTATTTGATAGCAAAATCCTTATCAGAAGGGTTTCACATATTTTACGACGTAATATCTGTTATCTAGTGAATAAATAATCGTAACTGAGAATGAATCATAAGGTAGAATACATTTTATGATAAGTTTTGTGAATTCCCACAAACATAAAAATTAATAAAAACTACGTCTGACGTCATTCCATGAAAGTATTCGTATAATATACAATGTGATACAGAAACTTTTTTATGGTAATTTTCTGATAATATTCTACTAATATTATAAACGCCAAATTTTGTGAGGATAGATGTCTGGATGTTTGTTACTCTATCACGCAAAAAGTACTAAACGAATTTGGCACATAGATAAAAAATATTATATATAAGGAAAACATAAGATCCCTCGGGAACGCTGGTGAAACCGCGGGGCAGAAGCTTGTTTATTTATAAATGCGAAAATTTGCGAGTATGTCTCTAACTCAATCACACTGTAATAACAGAACGGAATTGTATAAAATTGGGTCTTTAGGCAACTCGTCCCAAATTGATCTAGTCCCATGGGACTAGTTGCCCCAGGCGGTATTTGCATTGAGCAACTCGTCCCACAGTAAAATCAAACAAAAATTATAGTTTTTTTATAGTTTTAGTGATCATACTTTGGATAAAATATAAGGTAGGTAGGTACTCTTTATACTGGGAAATTAATAGATAATTATTAGTTTATACTATACTAGCTTCCACCACGCGGTTTCACCCGTATCCCCTGGATTAAAAGTAGTCAATGTTTTTTTTTTTTTTTACATACAATGGGTTTGCGTTTGGCTTCTGACCCGTCGAAAGGCGAAGACGAAGCCTAAGATGGAGCACGCTTACCCAGAAGAAACCTATTCACTCTGGCCTTGAATGTCTCTAGATTGTAGGAGTCAGGAAACAAAGACGCCGGGAGCAGGTTCCACTCCTTTGCTGATCGCATTATAAATGAGAATGCAAAACGTTGTGTCCGTATGTTTGGGATGTCTACAACGTACGGGTGGAAATTTTCCCGGCGTCTAGTGGTTCGGTGTAGGAATGGGGATGGTGGAATTAGGTTGAATAATTCCTGCGCACACTCTCCAAAATATATCCTATAGAAAACCGATAGGCAAGCGACTTTTCGTCGATGGTCGAGCCTCGTGAGTTTCGCCATAATTAGCGACTCATCTCCGATGAGTCTCCTAGCACGGCGGTCTATTGAGTCAAGGGCGTCAAGTTGTGATGACTCTCCCTGGCTGTAGAAACTCACGTCGATATTCAACAGACCAATATACACTTTGGCATGTATAATAAACTAGCTTCCGCCCCGCAGTTTCACGATCTTGTGTTTTCCCGGGATAATAAGTGCATGAACATGTCTATACAAAAGAAAAGTAGTATATCAGTTATCTGGCTTCCATAGCACAAGCTCTGTTTAGTTTGAGGTCAGATAGCCGTGTGGTAAGGAATGTCTCAGAATATTTATTTACTTTAAATGGTAACAGGGGAAGTACTTTCCTATCATGATAAAAGGGGAGGTACCTCCGCTTTACCTAATTATCCATTTTCAACAGTCTAAAAAAGTAAGAAGTAAACAATCTTTTCAAGTCTTTTAATGAAATTTATAATCTTACTTCATTCACTACATGTTATAAAACAGAGTCCCCCCCAGCCAAGTATGTCTGTCTGTCTAAATGTAATTAACATAAAAACTACTGAATGGATTTTTATACACTTTTCACCAATGGACTCACCAATCACTCCATGATTCATGAGGAATTTTTAGGTATATAATTCATTACAGGTTTTGTGTAAATTGCCTGAAATATGACAATGACTGTCGAAGATGTCGGAAAAAATTATGCCAACTGGAAGTAGGAAAAAAAGTGCACATATTTGCACTGCTACCCATGCGAAGCCGGAGTGGGTTTGTATATAATTGTAAGTCTTTTAATTATTTTACGTATTAATTAACTTTTAAATTCCGTTTATATGAGTAGAAAAAGTAATTATAATTTTAAAATAGGTATTTTAAAGTGCAACATTTGTTTATCTTTTTGGCCATTTCTATTGAAACAGGGTATAGCATACATTTCTTCTGCTTGTTTATATATGTTGCAAACATAACTCCTCCTGCCCTCAAAAGCCAATTCTCTTTTGAGCTCCGAGTACCTTCAACCTAAAGTCTCATCCAGTGGCAGATACAGGATTTTGGTTTGGGAGGAACTTGATCCAACTATTTTTTATTTATGCTTTTGGGGGGGGGGAGGCTTTAGCTCCTTGTATCCGCTACTAGTTTCATCATATTGTATTTCATAGATAATAGATGAAAGCCTATACTCCTAAAATGGTTTAAGGAGCAGGCTATCAACCAAACTGTGGATGATATTGGTGTGGGACCAGAAAAGGTGGTGACATAGGTAATAATTAAATTAAAAAATCCTTATGTTTTTAGAGATAATTCAATTATAGGTAATATTACTGTTTTTATTAGTTCACATGACAAATGACTCACAAAAAGTTGAGGACAGATAGATATTTAGAAAATAGTTTATGATTTTTTTATTGAAATGCATATTTGCATATCTATAGATAAATATAACTTCAGTAAATTCAACCTTCAGGGTTGAATTTTTGTTTTGTAGGAGGGCTCCTAGGGCCTTAACTGAATAAATGGCTTTGACTTTGAATGTTATAAGTGTAAGTAATTAGTATTACTTTAATATTAATTTAAATACACCTAATAGGTGATTAGCAACATTATTATGTATTTTAATTGTTTCCAATACTGAGAATATTTAACGAGTAATACCTATAACTGGTCCGGTAAATTATTTTTTATTTACCTTAAGTTTAAGTAGATCAATGTCTCCTTCCAGGGCCAATTTGAGGCGTTTCCAATCAAAGGAAGCTCTATTTCTATACACATCCAGGGGCCCACTCGGGAGGTCAGGCACGAAACTTAGATCCTCCATACTAAAACAAACACATTATAATATTAACCTCAATTTATACTAATGGTAATGAGCGCACGACAATTTAACACCGGATGACTAAACCGCACAGGGACATTTCAAATTCCCTCATCGTGCAAATCGGTTCATGATCAACCGTGAAGTATCAAGGCGGCGCGACGTTAACTCTCACCTTGTAACTGAAATACGTTGTACGGTCGACTGATTGTAAGCCGTTTTGAACCAAACAGCAAACTGATAATTTGGTGTAGGTATGCCTTTGGAGAGGGAAAACTTCTGATAACGAGTATTGCTGCACACGCTATTTTATTACAGTCCTCCCTCACTCAACACGCGTCATATCGGACGATCGTCGTTGAACTGACATATGTCAGTGTCAGTCAGTCAGGTCAAATCAAGAAAGTGTCACTGTCAGCCAGCAGCCGCTGTCACTTTAAAAATGTTGTTAGCGTAAAAATTGTCATGGTGTGGTCATGCAAGCTAAGTTATCAAGAAGTGTATGTAAAGATGTATTTTTTACAAGGTTAGCAATGCGAGAATGATACCTCTGGTGTTGCAATGGTCTTAGGCCGCAAATTTATAGTAATCTATAGGCTACGGTACGCAACATAATAATCTCGCGCACGAGAGACAAGCACTTGTCCTTATCGTTTGTTTCTGACAAACTGAGATAAAGATAGTTTCTAACGGGAAAACGAGTCGAGATAATTTTCTGGTGGCGTACATGTTAGCCTATGTTTGCCATCAGAATCTTAGTGGTATAAAAACTTTTGTTGTAGCGAATCGATCGATTGTTATAACTAGAGTCTGGCAAACTTTTCATATGGCAATGTTTTATTTATGTCTATCTCTGTCGCTTTGATGTTAATATTTTGTTTGTATTTGTAATTATTATTTATGATTTTACAAAAACTATTTCTGTGTTTGGTTCACATTCTGTTCACGTTAAAAATACGACTTTACATACAACAAGTACCATAGGTTTCCATTTTTGGACCTGTCCACATGCTGTCAAGCAGTAGTGTACAAATAATGTTTTACACAAAAAAAAAATAACTCTAAAGTATTAAGTCAGGTTATTCCAGGTACTTCATACAAATTTTGGAGTTACTAGGATGAGTTTTTTTAAATTTGGCACGCTTTTTTAGTCCCAACTTTCCTATATTAGTATATTATCTATGTGCTAGACTCTACGTACGTACAAGGGCGGATACAGGATTTTTTCTGGGGGGGTGGGGGTGGGCACAAGGGGCAGACGGGCAAAAATAATCAACAATAACTGTTAAAAATAAACTTAAAATTACTTGTTTAATAAAGACAGTTTTCTTTTATGTTTCCTGCTAAAGATGTCCAGGCTTTGTAGTCTCGACATACATGAAATATCATCGCAAACTACCGATTGCTAAATAATAACGAAAAACATTGGTTGCCATGACGATGTTTACGATAAATACAAGCCTAGATACCGGGCTGTCAAAAATGGTCGCAGTTTTCGCAAACATTACGAGAAATCGTTAGGTTTGCGAGAAAAATCGATAAGATATCGATACAATTGACAGTAGACACTACCGAATATCGTTATAATCTGATCGTTAGGACTTAACCACAGATTTCTATATCGAGCCTGCAGCCCCACTTTTAGTGTCATTTTTTGTCGCAATATCTTGATGGATATGCACTGCTGCGAAACAACTCTGATAATTTGACTTGCCTATAAGTATGTACTGTGATGGAAATTCCACAACCGTCTGGGGATTAAGGGGTATCTAAATCCGCCCTTGCGTACGTATATTAATAATGTCGTAACTGGCTATACTTATACCCAGTTATTTTAAGTACTTTGTTATCTTTGTAAGTACTTCATCTTCAATCAACTTTTTTTTTAAGTTGATCAACAAATGGGTATTTATTCTCTTTGATCATGGGATGGGTTTTAAGTTTAAAAATTATAAAAATGAAGCTTTAAATTTTTGGCGAAGGAAAGGAAAAAATTGCAACGTAGTACTTGGACCTACCTACTCCGAAACGATATACGATTGTTCAAACATAATTTGATTCAATGACAACCTCGCTCTATCCTAATAAAGGGCTAGGGCCGGACGCTGAAACTTGGCTCTCCTATTTGCCTGGCTAGCGAATTAGCAACAAAAGTTTTTTAGTCGCTTTTTTAATTTTGTAAAAAAAGCGTAAAAATGTTTTATCAAAGTAGTTTAGATTTTTAAATTAATGCTTGATCTGCTGCGTCTGTACAAAAGATTTTTCTTGATGTAGGTACTAATAGAACATAAGTCAGTCAGGACTATTAATTTACTTTTTCAATTATTATTTCTGTATGCAAGCCGCATTTGAAGAATTTTTAAATATTTCACAACTCTATTGTATTGCCATCTATCGAAAAATATTGTAACTAATTTCTAACTCAATATCACTACTTCGCTTCATAGTGAGGGCGTTTGAAAACAGCTAGAGGTTATAGGATAAGATAGCATATAAGCAGTCTAGTAGATGGCAGCACATGTATGAAGTTAATATAATGAAATGTGCGAGTAGGACAGACAAATACCTATCACAGGTGGATGAGAGAAACAGATAATATTTACAACTACATTCACAGTTCACTACTACATACAAATTTTAAGTAACAGACGCATTATAAACAAGAAAAGAGAAGTTGTAAAACAACAAACTGTGTTCGCCGCAGCGCTGGCTGGCAGCTTTTCTATCAGATGTAAAATGGACGGGCGGTCGTGTCGTTGCGCGCTCGCGAAGTCCGCGTGTTCGTTGTAATATCGATGTTTATTGTTTTTAAATTTTGACGTGATTACGAATATTGTTTACGCGATTGTACCACTACTTCGGTGTTCGGTTGCCGAAGGAGATTGTGTGTAGTGCATGTGTTTTTATATGACGTTAGCGCTCACTTCACTTGCAGTGATTTCGCTGATAGCTCACTCACCGGTGGGTGCGCGCGTGATAAACTACGTGTTCGGTTTAAAAAAAAAGGCAAATCTAGTGTGGGTGTTTTACAGTACCACCATGCTGTGTACGGTGACATAGTGAACGTTGAATTGACCCTGACCTCTGACAATCATGTCTGGGCGATCGGATTGCAGGAAATTTGCACCAAACATCTTCAATAAGAGCAAGTGCACTAATTGCTTCCGACAGAAGGAGGAGCATAGTGCTGAGGCTTTGGAATCTAATCGGGTAAGTCAACATCACATTATAAAGAACCTTTTGAAATTCAAATTTCGACCACGTACGTCGTTATTTCTAATCGACAAGTCAAAATATTTGCGTGTAGGTGTGTCAGTCGTTCGCTAGCATGTGCATGTGTGCGTGGGCCGGCCACTCTTCAGGTGTTGATCTAACGGATTTCATCGAGTTATTAAAATAGTTTACCAATTGAGCGACGTCGGTAAACATATGTAACTGCAATAAATATCTCAACAGAATAAAAGTTATTAGTTCCTAAATTTATGCGGTACTTTCGGTTCCAAATTGAAGTAGGAAGGTAGGTCGCTATAATATGAGTGAGCAAAACAAACAGTCCGTGGAAAATTTCAAACTACCTGCCAACTAACCTACCCGGTAATAAATTTGGTAAAAAATTGCTTCTTTATTTGCTAGTTTATCTAAGACCTAGGTTGCGTAAAACTACTATACCCGCATGTTATGTAGAAAAAAAACTAGTTGCAGAGGTCGCGTAGCGCGTCGTCCTACAGTCCCGTTGCGCGGGCGCAACAAGCAGGATGCGCGACATTCGTGACACGTCTATGGCTCTACTCAATGGTATCCGCTAGGTGATGGACCCAGTCCAGTGCGGTCTATAAGGAATTTTATGACTTTCGCGCCAAAATTACATCGATGCGACTCTTTTTACCCCCCAGCATCTATTTCTTTCACTCCTAAAATATCATGTAAATTTAACAAATGGATGCAACTGGTGCTTAGGAAACAGTAAATGTCATGGAAACAAGATCTAAAAAGGACAGGTTTTTCATTATCAAGTAATCATTTCTATTACGACGGCGAAAAATAAGCTGCTTAAAAAATCGGGCCAATTTATTCGCTCATTCTATTTTTGTCTAAATTGTCGTTTCAATTCAGGAAAGTTGAGAAAGTCGCACACGTCGCATAAATATTTTTCGAGTCTAGTGAAACAATAACCAAACAATACAATCGAGGTCATTTTTACGCATGCTTGCGCATGATTCATTTTCTATAACTTATTCAGGTGGTAACAGTCTTAGTAGGTACGTAAACGCTTATAGTCGTTTACAACAACACCGTAAAAAAGTTATTGAAACCCATGAGTGATAATTTTAACATGGTACCAACGAGTGTCGTGCTATAAAATATACCTAAATATATTTTTTATTTCATGCGAACCATGGTATTCACACAACAATTTTAGTATAATAAGGTACCTACTTATTATGATTTATTGACATACGCGTACATCACGTTTATTGAAAATTGCTGATCAGTTGGCAATGTAGTTTGCAGAAAAGCATAACAATGTAGATAATTTCTCTTCAAACACTTATTCATTCTCCTTGATTGATGAAAAAATGGGATAAATGATAATGTGCAAGAAGAATGACGGACCGGTCGGCGTGGGTGGTAAGATACCTTATCTATCACGCCGCAGGTCGTGGGTTCGATTCCCACTCAGGACAAACATTTGTGTGCATGAACATCTCTGTTTGTCCTGTGTCTGGGTGTAATTATCTATATATGTATGTATTTACAAAAGAAAAGTAGTATATCAGTAATCTGGCTTCCATAGTACAAGCTCTGCTTAGTTTGGGGTCAGATGGCCGTGTGTGAGGAATAATGTCCCAAATATTTATTTATTTAATGCTAAAGCACAGATTACTTACTTGTTACTAAAGTCAAATACATAAGTTCTGACTGTGTATACTGCGGTTCGTACACGCTGTGTCAAAGGGAATAATAAACATAATTTTTATTCCAATACATTGCCAAGAAAGTTGTTTGGCCAGGAATAAGTTCAATGCACTTTTTATGCATTGGATATCTTAAAGTCCGAAGCGGGAGCCTGTCTTGCTTGATAAATATATATGTAGATTTGTGACAGTCAAGACTTTCGCGGTATACGTATAATGCAAAAGTTGACCAAATATTACGACGAAACACCCAGCTTAAACCATTCAACAAAAAAAATGCATGAAACAATGTGAAGCAGACAGCATAATTGAATTACGCGATGCTAAAAAGAGACGGAGCATCAGACAAAACCGGGTTTATAATCAGATAATAAGTCTGTCGTAGACGTTGTCGATAATTTCGGTTTAAATAAATATAACTCACTTACGTCGACGAGGCACCTGTGACAACATTGTTCACGATAAGACATAAAGTAACCCTGTTGAGGCCCGCACGTACCATATTTTTATCGTTATTTTGTAAATAAACACAACTACATAACGTGAATTAGAAGAATTTTGTAAAAAGCTACGCTCTTCTGGTCATTAAGCTACTCGGAACTCATATTTATTTCCTTTTTTGAAATTCCAAGAGAAGGAGAGAACAGTTTTTGGATAGCTGCTTAGGGGTATTAACAATCGAGATTCTATTTTATTATGATAATAGAAGTGTATTAAACCGCATAATTTTGATGACTAGCTGTGCAGGACTATAAATTCTCGAATAATTAGACTGTCTATGACAATTTAAACAAGTTCATCAAAATTGTTTAAATGAAACTGGATTTTTTAATTTGCACAATGGTGCTGGTTGCTAAGTTGATTTATTAGATTCTATTGAAGGTTATATGAAGAATTACCTAGTCATTGATCATAAAATTGCCAAGATAACTAAGTACCGAACACCCAAATTTGGCATCACGCGACTCAGTGTCAAAGCCAAGGTCAAAGTCCTCAGTGACACCACCAAAATTTTGCCATTTTAAAAGCAATTTCCGTTGGAATATAACTCTTATTTTCAAGCAATAGAGTTATTTAAAATTAAATATAATGCTTACAATATGCTGTTCATAAATAATAAGGAAACGTCAAAGCCTCAAATGGCTCGGTTCGGACAATTATCTTGACAAATGCTCCACTAACGAAGCGAGCTGACGTGCGCCATGTTTGATGCGCTCGCGCAAGGTGACGCGAAACGAATAGGAAGTTAACGATCGATACAATGAACGCTGGCTCTACACTCTTTGCTAAATAGATGCTAATTTTTTTCATCATATCTGTAGTTGAAAGTTTTGGCTTATTAAGCAAAGTGTCTTCCATTTATTGATTGGTTGACAGTTCGTGTGATAGACCAACATTGTGTGCGTGATAATGATCAACGTTTGTTCAGATATTTGCTGCACATTATTTATATTGTAAGCTTTGCTTCGAATATAAAAAGTCTATTGTTATTATAAAATTAAATCGACCTAGAATACATTATTCGGGATCTTAATTTTACTTTTTCCTAATAGGATTTCTTTTCTATATAATCTTGCTAGTCAGCAATACATGTAGGTATATCTTTCCATAGGCGACTTCCGAACTGGTGGTAACTTCAGTAGCTTCGACGTTCATTAGTGCCCTTCTAGAGCTCCCAACGAATCTATAATGCCACCCTAGTATTGCTTGGCTGCCGCTGCGCAGATTTATATGCTAATAATTTGTTCATGGGAAATATTGTGCATATTTTTTTACCTGTGAACATAAAACCTGTATTGAACATATTGTGTTAATTTGCAGAATTATATCAGAATATGTATAAAAATAAATATACAGTGTCCATATCATACAATATTACCCAGATAATCATAAAGAGCGAAACACTAAGTTTTATTTACATTAATTATGTAAAATGGTATTTTAAGCGAGACTTTATCAGACTGGCAATAAGTTCAGTAAGTTATTATCAAATATTCTGGTAATCAACGATAAGAAACCATTGAATAATGTATGAATAATACTCCCATACAAACAATAAAGTGTTGAATAAGTGAACGTAAACTTCAACTCTTAAGTTCTTATCAATATTTTGTTTTAAATCAATATTTTGTTTTAACTTAGATTTTATGTAAGTAATATGTTACCTTATACTTATATAGAGAGGTAGAGCATAGCGATATGTCGCTCAAAGAGCAGCTCGACTGGGGAAGTACCTCCACCTTACAGAATACCGCAGCCAAATAACTTAAAGTTGTGTTCCTGCGCGTGAGTAAGGTCGCCAGAGCTCATCGGGGTGGCAGCGCGCGAGTGATACCCCTGGTGTTGCAAGCGTTCATAGGCTACGGTAACCGCTTACCATCAGGCGGGCCGTATGCTTGTTTGCCAACCATGTTGTATATAAAAAAAAATGTTTCTGACACTTAGTTTTTTTCGAGTGTGCAATGGTTCCCATAGTAACATTCTCATATTTGTCACCTCCCAAGGTTCGATTCCCGACTAGGAAAATTGATTCCTTTTTTAAGCTAAGTATACAGTTTTAGTTTTGTTGGCCCTGAGACTCCTTTTAGCATTTTTCGCTATTCCCATTACCACCAGATTGGGCTATCCATGCCCAGTTGTATATTAAAAAAAAAACACCTCTACATTAAAAAAAATAGATTTCCAGGCAAGAATGTATAAATATTTTAACAAAAGTATATGTATGCTTTTTGTTGAAAAAACCCAATAAACTTTTCCTAAATAAAACTGCAATATCATACTTAATTTGAAATTAGAACTTCGATTTCTTTTACATGGGGATTACGTGGCTTTCTATACAGTGTTCAAAATACGAATATTAAGTTGGCCACAGACGACGAAACTATTAAACATGTTTAATGCAACACATGTAACTTTTGTTGCACGTAAATGAGAAGCGTGAATGTACTCAAAAGTATGCATTGAATACGTCAATTAGATTTGCAATAGGCTCGGCTCACATGGACCGAAGGAAAACAACGTAAATAATAGTCTAGCTAGAGTGATGAGTTCATGTCTGTATCCTTTACCTGTTTTATACGCTCGTTAGGAATCGAACTTTGACTTTACTTTAACATAGTACTTAATATCTACGAGTCGAGGTGAAAATAATTTAGCTTTTCCCGCTTTCTCGTTACGCGGGTTAAGTCGGGCTTGTAGGTCGCGCACACATGTATTTGTTTTAACAAAATTAACGTTATACACGAACAGGTTTGAAATGTTTTCGTTGCCGACTGGTGGCGCCGGCCCAACAACACTTTTGCGGTTAATGCGTAAGCGCAGAACGCAAACCTCCGTTTAGTACTTCGACACACTTTTTGTCGCATACGGACCACGCTAAAACTCAATTCGACCGGTTAGTTAATATATCGTGACAACCTTCAGAAATAACCTATAACTGTTTACAATTAGTTTCCAATTAAAATCGATCAATTCGAGTGTACATGCTAATTTGTTCTGTTAAATTGAGAGCTCTTATGGTATCATAAATTGAACAAACGATAACACCATCTAAGCAAACATTTGTATGTTTCTAAACACACTAATGGGGCCTCTAAAACTCCGGGTAAAGATACACAAAAAAGTTTTTGATTCGAACTGCCGAGCAACAAAGACGTGGAGTTGAAATAGTTGAATTTAAAAAAAAAGAATAGAAAATAGGAGATGTTGCGTTCCGTTCCTGCAACGGGGTCCAGTTTTATCGGATCTTTGCTCAAGAGCAGCTGCGACCTTTTCAGATCTGTAAATCTACGAATGGGAGAGGTGAAGCAGTTCAGCTTAGAACGGTTGGGCTAAACTTGTAGTGTAGCATAAAAAGGAGTGCGTGAGGAATGCGCCGGCGCGATCGCCAGGTGCAACGGCCGCGCGCCCCGCCTCCGACTAGCATTTTTGTGTATGAGAGAGCCTAATGTGTGAGATTAAAACTGTTTGGAAATGGAACTTGGCGCCAATTAGCACCAAATATGAAATCGAAAACCGAACAACCGAGAAACCCATATTGAGACATCGATACGAACATAAATAACGATATATGTCTGCGATAAACGTATATGAAAACAGCATTGCAGCTTAGATCGTACGGTAGCGTGAATTTAAAGAGCTTAATCCTCTATTGAACCGGCAAAATTTACTACCAGTGATATCGAACATCGAATGCTATCTATGAACCGTTAACAATACAATGGGTTGCCAACACTAAATAACAATATTATGTGGGTCGCGCTTCTCGGTGAACGCGACACCGGATAAAGCGAACAATCAAACTTAAAATTAACACCTACTTGACTATTAAAAATGAGCGGGCGACGTAACTCGATAGTTTATTAATGTCTTCATTGTAATGCATCTAATTAAAAATTCATGCGTAACTTCAGCCAGTGGGAGCGAACTGATGCTTCGTAATTTGATCGGATAGGAATGTGTTGCCACAACATTAAAGTTTATCTAAGTAGGTTGCATAACTTGCAAATGAAAACGTGTTTTCAACAATTGTTTGGGTGTCGATGAATATTTTATACAATTATGAAATGCTGCGGATTTCAGTTTCTATAAAGCCCATTATTTGAGAAGTTAGAAATATTAAATATTAATGAGGACGGTATTTTAGATGCACGTTTTTTATTTTATAATTCTTTTAGGAAATAAGTAAACGTTTACACAATAAATTTTCCTTCATTGCTTTGAACTGCATAATAATTGTAATTTATAGAAGTATAACTACGTCTGACCTTCGCTATTATCCTTCAGATAAGCTAATAAAACACCTCATTCGTTTTACATCATTGCTTAGATAATGAGTACGCCATTGTCAACAATGTAAAAACATTTAAACCGCTGTTTATTTTAGCCAAAGACTGAGTTTAACTATGACAAACATTTGTGGATTTAAACTAACTTTAACAAAAGTAAGACTACAGTTTAAATTCTATTATTGAAAACACAATCATAACTTTTCAATATTTCGGCTTTTGAAATATTCTGTCTCGCATCTCTCTGAATAAAACATTACACTATACCATTCAAAATAAAAAGAAAGATTCAACTTGGCGCCAAAACATCCCTTGGTATTTATTTACACTGGCAACACAAAACAAAAAAGTTGAGTAATATAAAGGACAACGTTCACAGTTGAAAGAGATGCGTTCCATTTGATTGTAAGCAGGCGCATCAAGCTGGCTGGTCCACAGAATGATACCGCCTGCCTAATGACCGCTCTTTATTCAAGCTTTATTTCTATTCTTTATACTTACAGTGCGTTATATGATAGTAAATCTCTATAAAGGTAATTTATGCTTCAAATTAAAGTTTACGAGACACTCTGTCTACGATCGAAGCGATGTCACATATCAAATTCATATAGAAACTCGTTCTCACGAATGCACCTGTCAAATTAATTCTGGATACAAGTTTGTAGATGACATGGTAAACATTTTTTATGGGACGTAAATAAAATATTAAGCAGACGATATTGAGCCTATTTTATGTGTTAGTTAGCGGTCTCTTAATCGAAAATGTATGCTGTAGCTTGTTTCTACTTCGACAACGCAGTAGCAGCAGAGTTGTGTGGATGACGCCTTAGTAGCTCAATGTAACACAACTCATTAACAAGTTTTTATTTAAAGTAGATACTTATATTATCTCGCGAATGTTTCACGAGTCACGATGCGTTTTTACATTTACATATTCACAATCTAGACGAGAGATAGCGGCGTCGAGCTATAGAGAATATCTAATTAAAACATTAAAACAGACAATTTGTTTCATTTTGCCGAACGCAACGCAACAGTAAAAAGTCAATATGGCGGCGCGCGATGCGTTTGCATACACAAACGACGTGCGTGCTTTTAATCGCTGACTGTTTTTGTTTATTTTATCTTCAAGTCTTGTAGACGTGGTCTACGTTAAATACAGCTTATTCTAAGATAGTGTTGTTTTTGTGTTTATCGGTCATATACTCATCTGAAAACACGGTCCGGTTTGATGCGTCGCGGTCGCTCCAACCAAACGCGTACCGTTAAGTACGCGTCCAATAAAATACTAGGCATACGCGGTATGGTAATTTCGTAATTACGTATTTATCCATGACCACGGTTATATTTAGCCGCAAAATGTTCACCAGCGAGGCGGAATCGCTTAACCAAATAATTACTATATTGCTTACGCGTCACTATTTCGTCGGTGAAAATAAGCAGGTGCAGATAAGTACCTACTGATGCAACCGAAATTGGACGTCAGGTACATTGTAACATGTCGATTATATTCAATTTATTATTTATAATAAGACGCTTGTATTCATCCGATCGAGCAATTAGGGAATAAATGGTGTTCTTTATGAAGACTCGAGTCAGTAAGTCAGCATTAAAAGGTCTACGATTAAAAATTGAGCAATTCTCGTGATGCAAACGCAATGTAATCGATAAATTGAACTCGAGTTTGGAGAAAGGTTATATGTTCGCGAAAATGTATCGGAATTGCTATCTAGCCATCAGTTCTGTTCTGAAGTAAAGCTGTCATACGTTATGTAACACTGTTTATTACACAAGCGCTTACAGAACCAAAATACCTGAGTTTTTGAACACTTGTCGTGTTACGTCACCAGTTCATCCGTCAGTTGACTCAATTGCTCTTAAAGTAAAGGAAGAGACCACATTGCAAATGTTTGTCGACAAATATTGCACCAAGATAAAAAACTAGCAATATTATCTTATCATAGTACTATTTGTGGTAAAATATATTCTTGAATTAAACGAGATAGGTTGCAAGTTTCTGTGGAATATGTAAACTTGAACAGTGACCATGATCTCTAAATTGAATTAGCCGAGTGTAAACCATACATTCGCTATGGAATAGATGAAAATTATATACAATTGAGAAGTCTCCGCGTTGAATTTGAATCCGGCTTTAGAAGACTCAGAGCATGAGAATGTTTAATCAAGAAGTAATTTACTGCTAACTGGTTATTGAATGGGTTAGTTTAGCCATGTTCACGTACTGGCCTGGGGCGATCGTTGGCAGCCGTATACCTACTTAATCTTAGGTTTTGATGTATTGATGCTGAACTGGACCGTACCTGCAAGTCGCAATTGTTTATTAAAATTAATCACACAATCTATTATGAATCTATAATGAACAGTAGTTCTATGAATAGTGTTCTAGAACTGAATATAATCAATTTGACATATCCGAAATGATATTTTCAAATGGTCGAATTAGACTTGCAATATAGGGATGCTTACGTAAAGGTAATCGTAGATGGCGCCACCGAAATACAACGGAAATGTGTCCAATGGCGTGCCACCATTTATGTGACATTAGTTTCTTCTTGTCATTGTAACCAATCGCGCCATTTGTTTTTACGTTATAACACAGTGGCGCCTCTAGCGGGAGAATTAGCAGTAAGGCCCTATTGATTATCATTTACTATTCATTAGCAATTTAGATACAAAATGTTATAAAATGTCGACGTGACAATGTTATAGAGCACACATACTGCGACATATCTTATTTCCAATCGCGGGTAGGAAATATAAAATACATTTTATGCGTTATCCCGCACCGATATCTTATAAACTTTTTAACTGGCAGATAACTCGGCGTATTCAAATGTGATTGCAAACCATTATTAGATATGCATTAAAATAATTCAAGATGGTAATTTGTAAGTTAGATGCACTTACTTGGTGGATTAAACTGTAGTGGTAAGTATGCTGAGAGCAATTTAGCCTTAATCGTTTGATTAACAGTGTGGATATAAGAATTGGTCGTTAACGCGTCTTAAATGTGTCTATTGGAGTTGAGAAAGTTTTAGATCTTTCAGAAGCAATTGAGACTGTAGAATTCGTACAATGAATTCAATTCTCTGATGTCTCGAAACATTGTTTTGTTATTGCAAATACTACAGGTATTTTGTTGACTGTTCACGCGTTTTCAATTTCGCACGGGAACCGAAGTCTGCCATTGTTAGGCCGGAGATGTTTGGATGCTCCGGGATCGGGTTTCGTCACATACCTTGTCACTGACTATTGTTCTTCGATCCGACTAAGATTTACAGACGGCTCTCGTGTCAACACGTATGTTTTCATTGTTTCGCATTGTTTTGGTATTTTGTTTGTTTTGCTGATGATTGCTGTTGGGAACATTACTCTGTTATGATTTGAATGAATGCAACAACGTCTCAATCGGCATCAAAACAAGGTTTTCTCTCTACTCACCTATTAGAGTTATCTGCTTCTTTATGCAGTATTGTAGTACTGTGATGGTGCAACAGTACGCATGTCCCACGACTGCGAACAATCGAATGTTCTAAGCGTGTACCAATGTTACCTCAGTCGTGTAGCATGCAAAGAATTAGCATACTCGCAGGACGCCATGCCCACGCGCACCGCAGCCAATCCATCATATTTGCTGCTGTGTGCGTAAACTGAGCCATTTTAGTTGAAACCAATATAAATTTGCCGTGTTTCAAACAATTACAGTACGATTTTAGACTTTGCATGTTTGAATTTTGGCGTGGATATTGTTATTTTGCCATTCAGTTGCGTGCGCGCTGATGTTTTAGTCATATTATGTTTGGGTTGAAACTGGAAAGGTAATGGCGGTCGTGTATCTGAGGATCTCTTTTGTGAGAAGACAAAGATACATTATGGGGTTATTGCTAAATTGGGTAATTTTAGTAATTCACAGGTCAGATCTTTCGTCAGATTTAAGTAAGACTTAGCATCAGAAGAATTAAACCTGACTCAAAATCTTGTAACTAGCAAAAACCAACAACTATTAGGTATATAGTTTTACTATGGCTGACAAGAGTAGTTCAAAATAGTCACGTCGGTTACCGAGTGCTCGAATCTGCTTTGAACAAAATAAGAAACCATAGCATGGTCAAAGTCAAAGCCATTTATTCAGTTTAGGCCCTAGAAGGGAGATTGAACAGTATAAAAACATCTAATTTATAGATGAACCTTCAATGAGCAGTTAGACAGCAATACAGTTATTAACCGTTGATTGTAGTGAGTTTTTGTTACCTGGACACCAAACAATTTCAGTATTCATTTACATTTGTAACTGTAATACCTTTAATCTGTTTAATTCAGTTTCATTCATAGAAAATCCGTTACAGACGACAAAAAAAACATAGTTGGTAGTCAATCTGTAATTGGCAGCTTTCAAATATTATTCGATTCAAAATTTGTGTTGGACCCACCCCATTGCTTCTTTTTTGTAATAACGGAAGATTACTCACTTAGCTAAAATTCCTTCAAAGCTACGTTTATCAATTCATTCACGTTACTCAATTATGTGCAATAATTAGAATTCCTAGGCACAGGTGGTTATAACTGAGTCGTGATTGATCACGGAAATGATTCTAGATATAGTTGAGCAAAGATTTCCGGTCAGCATATTACTTAATTTATTCGTTTTACTGGTACTTATATAATTATTGTATACATCAGGTGTTAGAAAATTATTAATTGTGTCTTATTCGACTTTATACAGGGTTATTGTAAATCTTGCTTTTTAGCTATTTCATGCTTCAGAAATGTTTATATTCCGTTCATAATATCCAAGTAATGCATCTGCATTCAAGACCGGTCCTATTGGAGATCCTTAGGGGAGGCCTATGTCCAGCAGTGGACGTCTTGCGGCTGAGTTGATGATAATGAATGCATCTGCAAATGACTGTAAACTTACTGCGTTAAGTAACTAATACAGGTTTTAACATAATTCATTCGATTGAAACTATGAGGTGTTTAGGAGTAAAGTTACAGCTCGAAGCCTGTCTCAACGAAAATGTAGGCTAATTGTTAGTCTAACAATGAATGATTCCGTCACCGTCCGTATATATAATTTGTCGTTCATTGATTGTTTGCTTTAAGCTATGTACGTGCGACCTCGACACCCACACGCAGTCTACCGCTATGTAACACCAACTGTGCTAACAAATGATATGACCAATAGAAATTAGGTTCAAACACTGTCGAAATAAATGAGACAATACCAATGGACAAAAGATGTCCAAGGTGAAATTGCACGGGGAAAAATTTATAGAAAGCTCACCATGTCATATAGGTCCCCATACATAGTTACGCCAATTAATAAAGACCTCTGAGTTGTATGGGCGTTCATACAATTTAGAGGTCTAGCTTAATTGGGACCAACCTCAAATAAGGTAAATAAATAAAATTGTGCATTTCCCGTGATGGACGAACGATGGACTAAGTTTGTACGGAACCCTCGGTGCGCGAGTCCGTCTCGCACTTGGCCGGTTTTTTAATATTATAAATGCGAAAGTAACTCTGTCTGTTACCTTTTTACCTTTCACGCCTAAACCTAAACCAATCGTGATGAAATTTTGGTACGCAGATAGCCTACGGTATGGAGAGGGACTTAGACTACTTTTTTATCTCAGGAACGTGGGAGAAACCGTGGGAGACAGCTACTAATTGGCCAGCTTGATGAAATGCAATCTGTGAAACTTCATACTTCTTTAGATGTAGAATTCTATAATGAATTCCAAAATGAGTGCATTTCGATCGTAACAGTGGTTTTTAATACCTCATTCCCAAAATAACGGTTCCTTCCATAGGATCCTGTAAATCATTTAAATCTTCGAGCATTACATAAAAATTTATGCGCACCAAATAAATTGTGAATAACATTATAGTCGTTTTAACTGCCTTCATTAAAATAAAGTTTTTATAACGTTTGAGCCCCCATTTCGTTTAATTAATGTATATTTTTTCCACTTTCAGGTAAGTCAGCAGACGTTTGGACATTTTAAAAGAGTCGTCATTTAGTTTGTTAATCTGATTATAGCTCGTTAAGAGACGGTAAGTGGGTACTATAGTAGTTATTTTTATGTTTAATGTGTCTGCTTTTCGCTACTTTTTTAAAATTAAACTCTCGCTTTAAGTAGTTTATGTTAATGATATTAAGTAGCCCAGATTTTGATGCTTTGTTATGTGGCTAATAATTGAGACCTAGTGTAGAATTTTGCTGAGTATTTTAGACTTTTCAATTTGATATTCCAAATCTAGAAGCTGAATCGAAACATGATTGGTACTTACTTGAAGTAAAAACTAAACTAGCATAATTTAACCTAAATTCTACCGCTTCAACAACAAATTCCTCAAAACTGACTGACAGGTAATCACCTTGCAAATCCGCAGGATTTAACATTGGCTTGATATGTATTTAGTATTTTGTAATAAATTTCATAACATGTAGGTGTAAGGCCTAGATAGCAATGTTTAATTAGCAACGTATGACATTGAGAATGCGCGCGCGCAGCCGATGCGTCGGCGGGGTAATCCGAGCGCAGGCGGGCTTATGTCACTCAAACACCCTGATACGATACATCTACAAAATAACTGTTATTTATACATTAAGATGACAATGTTTGGCACCATCTGATATATTAATGAATATCAATTAGACTTTGTAATTCTGCATTTACTCATTGATGCAAGTTGTTACTAATGGCTTATAGGCGATTACGAGAATAAAATCTGTTTTGCGCAACACTACCATTTTTATTTTATGAGCATTTGGTTGTCGACGTAAAATTGTAAATTAGGTTATACAAATCAATGTTATAGTAAACGATAAAGAATTAAATGTTACTTGAACATCGCTATCCATTAAATGTTGCGTAAATGCTTGCTGGCCCGAAATCAATGTTAAACTGTTAAACCAATAACCATTTCGTGGCCAATAAAATCGAATAAAGCCATGTTACCTAGCGTTATCTCAAGTGTGAAACTATTAAACTTTTTTTTATATCTGCACATTAAAAGTTCTTACTACCCTTTATAGGTTCAACAAGTGAAGAAGATATGTAAACACTTATCGTCTTTATACGGTGAGAAACGCGCCGAAAGCAAACAAAGACTCGTAAGAGAATATTATTATTTGTCATGTTACGCGGGCTGTCAACGTGACGTTTAATTTCCCGCCAACGCTTCGCGCCTACGCAAAACGTTATCTGATCACTGTTACCGTATTTCTGTTCAAATAACATCTTCTTGCACTGCACTTGTCATTGCCTAGCTATCTCTGCAATTTTATGACGTCATTTATCGTGATGTAAACGTCGGATGCTTAAAATATAATAAAGTTAGGTTATCTGATCTCATGTTCATGAGGCACGGAGGACCTTGCGACGTGACTTTTATTAGTTTTTTTTTTTATTTTTTTATTTTATTTTCTGTGAGCAGTTTGTCTATGCTTTCGAGTCTCATTGGTTCAAATATAACGCATCTGTTATATGTGAACATGTTTGGGCGGTCGGTTCCAATGGGTCACTATGCCATGTAAGGTGTGTTTCGTGTTTTGTAACCTACTATCATACTACTATTTAGCATTCAGCTAGGGAGATTAAATTTCATAGGATTTATGAGTGTTATTATATTATTAACCAATGGATTTATATTTAACATCAGTGAAAGTGTTGTTTTTCCAATTGTAACCTAAAACGTCAATGAATTAAGAAAGCAAACAATTAGTAATTCTATCACGAACCCATTTAAAGGAAAGTTAAAGCTTTCTTATCGTTGCAAAATTATATATGAAATGAAAATTATTTTCGTCATAAATCTTACGAGAGCAAACACAATTATGAAGGGGACGTAAAGAAATCCTTTAAAAGAACCTCGTGTATGAGTTAAGACAACCCAACCCGCCGCGAAACACCTAAAAAGGTTGCTCAGGAAATTACCACATCGTAAATAATTCATGCATTATTACTCAATCATGTATGGGCAACGGTGAACGTTTCAGTGGGACCTTTTTTTTGCTTTGTCCCGTTTGTAGTAGACGTTTTTCTGCTCACATTGTCTTGTCTCAGACTCAGTACGAGATGAGTCATACGTCCCAACACTACGCTATAGCGATGACAGTTTCAGCTAAGTTCGAAAAAAATGAGTTCGAATTTTAAAAAGTATAAAAATGTTTCGTAAGTTTGAAATGTGTAACGGTACTTTATAGCGTCACAGTGACCCGATGAAAAAGAGCAGAACGTCCGACCGGTCACGGTTAGGCGTCACAGGTGCGCCTACGTTCACTTTCAATCGAGACGCTACAATTTATTTTTATAGTTTTATACTTCTTTAGTGTTTGTCTATACTGATAATCGACTACTTTAGTCTACGTTCAATGTCGACTAAGCTTTGTTTTAGTTATTTCATTTTACAATTAGCGTTTCGTTATAATGAACCGCTAGTTCCAGATTCTTAATTAAAAATGAGAAATTTGCTACAGTAAAGTTCGTGCGATGAAGCCGCATATAAATGGCGGTCACGGTTTCTCTAGGAAATACAAAATAAATGTTTGTTTTTGTACTGCACTGTACCAAAATTGCAAAGTAGGCAAATTAAGATAATAAAAATGGATATGCAAATTTTATGTTTTCTTATGGATAATCATAAACTGGATGTATTTATCTAATCAAGAAATGGTTTATTAAAATGTAAATAGATACCTACTCTACTATTGGTTGAATAGGGTTGGTATCCTAGATGGCGACGATTTTTTTTTATCAGATTTTAAAATTAGAACGTTAAAAATAAACAGGTTAGGGTAACAACAACGGTATCAACTAGTTTTAGTTTTATAAACTGATTACTGGTTTTTGAAGAAATAGGGTGGCCCGTTTGTATGCAAAACATTGTTTCCAAATTTAAATAACCCAGTTCGTCTATAATAAATTAAAATGTATAATTAAGCTAGTATATCCTCTAATATTACCAATTTCAGATATGGTGCTATACTGATACGATTTATGACAGTTTTACTGGTTTTTAATGTATATTAAATAATAATCATACCATATACGGAAAGTATGAAGAATTTTGTGGATATTTCACTCATAATTATTAACTTTATCATGCTTGATATTTAGATTATTTAAAAATATTATATCTTTTTTTAAGAATATCAACACTTGAAACGACTTATCGGTGCCATATCAAGAATGTCATCGTGTTTTTATAATGGCTGGTGTGCAATTTTAAATGTAAATAGGTACGTCGGTTTATCAAAATAGTTTTAAAAATATTGAAAAATGTAATTTACCTAATTATGTGGCCAATTGGATATCAGTTGTGTTTGTACGTTGACCTACAATATTTTATCAATTAACAGATAGATATAATACGGTTATATATATTTATTCTATTTTAATATCTTGAACAAAAATACACAGTACAATCTATAATATACTAGCTGTTCCCCACGGTTTCACCCACGTTTCCGGTATAATGAAATAAAAAGGAAATAATCGGACACAACAAAACACATACGCTAAGAAAAAAAAATACGTTAATATCGGATAAATAGTTGCGGAGATAATTTGTAAATCGAACTCTAGTGTTCAGTTCACGTATGTATAATAAATTCGTATAATCAGCCTGACATCGCTAAAATTATTCTGTTTCTCATAAAGTTGTTTACTATTCCAGAAAATTAAAAAAACATGATGACAGTTTACCTCGTTTTTTAAATGTCACTTGGCTCAAACCCGGCCCATTTAAATGTACATACTACCGGTTTACAATCGGGAATGCATCAATAGTTTGTTTTAATTACTCGGATTATATCTGTACACAGTACTTCAGATATGGGAATTATCTATGGTTAACGTTTACGTTTCATCGCTTCTTCGTCTGTTAAGTTTGTATTGTAATGTTCAAACGATGCTTTTTTTTTAAAGCCAGTCAAAACATTTAAGATTTCAACAGTTATCAGTTAAATATTATAACATTTATGTCAACGATTTTAAATATAACAGTTAATTTGTTATAGCTTTGTAAATTTTTGATAATTAGTTTATTTGTTAAATTTCTCTTCACAAAATAAGTCAATATATCACCACGAAGCGTTATTTTTTTTTTGTAATTAAATAAATTCTATCATTTATTTTACTCACGCTTTACGTTGTCGTGCATGATACTAGCAACGCATTCGAAATTTAATTTGCAATTAAAAACATATAATGCTACTATGTAAGCGATATCGCGTTCTCTAACTGGACAGCGAGGTTTTTATCAGAATATGGTATTTAGTAATATAACGTGTATACTCATATATTTTATTATCTATGGCGTTTAATAGTTGTTTTTACTTTTAAAACACGTTCTTATCTCCTGATATCTGCACTTACTATCTAATATCACGCAAAGAATATGGTTTACCTTGGACCTATGTGAACTTGGCACCCGACTTTCAAAAATCGTTTTTTTTTTTGCGCATTCCTGTAGAGCTAGGTAGGTAGTTGATTGTAGTGAACGAATTTTTGATTGTAGTTGGACCAAAAAAAAATTATGGGTCACCCAAAAATAGCCAGCCCCCGGATTTACAGAAATTCAATTCTCACGGTTGATTTGTATGGCAAATCGTTAGTAGTTGTTTGTAGTGAACGAATTTTCGTTTGTAGTAATTTAGTTTTTTTTTAATTTAATTTTTTATAAAATAAAAAAAAAAATCAAAAATCGTTTTTTTTTTTTGCGAATTCCTGAAGAGCTTGGTTAGTAGTTGTTTGTAGTGAACGAATTTTCGTTTGTAGTTATTTAGTTTTTTTTTTATTTAATTTAAAAAAAAAAAATATTCAAAAGTCTATTTTTTTGCGCATTCCTGAAGAGCTTGGTTAGTAGTTGTTTGAAGTGAACGAATTTTCGTTTGTAGTTATTTGGTTTTTTTTTAATTTAATTTTTAATAAAAAAAAATTATTTAATCAAAAATCGTCTATTTTTTTGCGCATTCCTGAAGAGCTTGGTTAGTAGTTGTTTGAAGTGAACGAATTTTCGTTTGTAGTTATTTGGTTTTTTTTTAATTTAATTTTTAATAAAAAAAAATTATTTAATCAAAAATCGTCTATTTTTTTGCGCATTCCTGAAGAGCTTGGTTAGTAGTTGTTTGTAGTGAACGAATTTTCGTTTGTAGTTATTTAGTTTTTTTTTTATTTAATTTTTAATAAAGAAAATCATTTAATCAAAAATCGTTTCTTTTTTTGCGCATTCCTGAAGAGCTTGGTTAGTAGTTGTTTGTAGTGAACGAATTTTCGTTTGTAGTTATTTGGTTTTTTTTTTATTTAATTTTTAATAAAAAAAAATTATTTAATCAAAAATCGTCTATTTTTTTGCGCATTCCTGAAGAGCTTGCTTAGTAGTTGTTTGTAGTGAAGGAATTTTCGTTTGTAGTTATTTAGTTTTTTTTAAATTTAATTTTTAATAAAAAAAAATATTTAATCAAAAATCGTCTATTTTTTTGCGCATTCCTGAAGAGCTTGGTTAGTAGTTGTTTGTAGTGAACGAATTTTCGTTTGTAGTTATTTAGTTTTTTTTTTATTTAATTTTTTATTTTTTAAATATTCAAAAGTCTATTTTTTTTTGCGCATTCCTGAAGAGTTTGCTTAGTAGTTGTTTGTAGTGAATGAATTTTCGTTTGTAGTTATTTAGTTTTTTGTTTATTTAATTTTTAATAAAAAAAAATTATTTAATCAAAAATCGTTTATTTTTTTGCGCATTCCTGAAGAGCTTGGTTAGTAGTTGTTTGTAGTGAACGAATTTTTGTTTGTAGTTATTTAGTTTTTTTTTTATTTAATTTTTTATTTTTTAAATATTCAAAAGTCTATTTTTTTTTGCGCATTCCTGAAGAGCTTGGTTAGTAGTTGTTTGTAGTGAACGAATTTTCGTTTGTAGTTATTTAGTTTTTTTTTTATTTAATTTTTTATTTTTTAAATATTCAAAAGTCTATTTTTTTTGCGCATTCCTGAAGAGCTTAGTTAGTAGTTGTTTGTAGTGAACGAATTTTCGTTTGTAGTTATTTGGTTTTTTTTTTTATTTAATTTTTAATAAAATAAAAATATTTAATCAAAAATCGTCTATTTTTTTGCGTATTCCTGAAGAGCTTGGTTAGTAGTTGTTTGTAGTGAACGAATTTTCGTTTGTAGTTATTTAGTTTTTTTTTTATTTAATTTTTATTTTTTAAATATTCAAAAGTCTATTTTTTTTTGCGCATTCCTGAAGAGCTTGCTTAGTAGTTGTTTGTAGTGAATGAATTTTCGTTTGTAGTTATTTAGTTTTTTTTTAATTTAATTTTTAATAAAAAAAAATTATTTATTCAAAAATCGTCAATTTTTTTGCGCATTCCTGAAGAGCTTGGTTAGTAGTTGTTTGTAGTGAACGAATTTTCGTTTGTAGTTATTTAGTTTTTTTTTTATTTAATTTTTTATTTTTTAAATATTCAAAAGTCTATTTTTTTTGCGCATTCCTGAAGAGCTTAGTTAGTAGTTGTTTGTAGTGAACGAATTTTCGTTTGTAGTTATTTGGTTTTTTTTTATTTAATTTTTAATAAAAAAAAAATATTTAATCAAAAATCGTCTATTTTTTTGCGTATTCCTGAAGAGCTTGGTTAGTAGTTGTTGGTAGTGAACGAATTTTCGTTTGTAGTTATTTAGTTTTTTTTTAATTTAATTTTTATTTTTTAAATATTCAAAAGTCTATTTTTTTTGCGCATTCCTGAAGAGCTTAGTTAGTAGTTGTTTGTAGTGAACGAATTTTCGTTTGTAGTTATTTGGTTTTTTTTTATTTAATTTTTAATAAAAAAAAAATATTTAATCAAAAATCGTCTATTTTTTTGCGTATTCCTGAAGAGCTTGGTTAGTAGTTGTTGGTAGTAAACGAATTTTCGTTTGTAGTTATTTAGTTTTTTTTTAATTTAATTTTTATTTTTTAAATATTCAAAAGTATTTTTTTTTGCGCATTCCTGAAGAGCTTGCTTAGTAGTTGTTTGTAGTGAACGAATTTTCGTTTGTAGTTATTTAGTTTTTTTTAAATTTAATTTTTAATAAAAAAATTTTTATTAAAAATTAAATAAAAAAAAAACTAAATAACTACAAACGAAAATTCGTTCACTACAAACAACTACTAACCAAGCTCTTCAGGAATGCGCAAAAAAGAAACGATTTTTCATTAAATGATTTTCTTTATTAAAAATTAAATAAAAAAAAAACTAAATAACTACAAACGAAAATTCGTTCACTACAAACAACTACTAAGCAAGCTCTTCAGGAATGCGCAAAAAAAAAATAGACTTTTGAATATTTAAAAAATAAAAATTAAATTAAAAAAAAACTAAATAACTACAAACGAAAATTCGTTCACTACAAACAACTACTAAGCAAGCTCTTCAGGAATGCGCAAAAAAAAATACTTTTGAATATTTAAAAAATAAAAATTAAATTAAAAAAAAACCAAATAACTACAAACGAAAATTCGTTCACTACAAACAACTACTAACTAAGCTCTTCAGGAATGCGCAAAAAAATAGACTTTTGAATATTTAAAAAATAAAAAATTAAATAAAAAAAAAACTAAATAACTACAAACGAAAATTCGTTCACTACAAACAACTACTAACCAAGCTCTTCAGGAATGCGCAAAAAAAAATAGACTTTTGAATATTTAAAAAATAAAAAATTAAATAAAAAAAAAACTAAATAACTACAAACGAAAATTCGTTCACTACAAACAACTACTAACCAAGCTCTTCAGGAATGCGCAAAAAAATAAACGATTTTTGATTAAATAATTTTTTTTTATTAAAAATTAAAAAAAAAAAAAACTAAATAACTACAAACGAAAATTCATTCACTACAAACAACTACTAAGCAAGCTCTTCAGGAATGCGCAAAAAAAAATACTTTTGAATATTTAAAAAATAAAAAATTAAATAAAAAAAAAACTAAATAACTACAAACGAAAATTCGTTCACTACAAACAACTACTAACCAAGCTCTTCAGGAATGCGCAAAAAAATAGACGATTTTTGATTAAATAATTTTTTTTTATTAAAAATTAAATAAAAAAATAACCAAATAACTACAAACGAAAATTCGTTCACTACAAACAACTACTAACCAAGCTCTTCAGGAATGCGCAAAAAAATAGACTTTTGAATATTTTTTTTTTTTTTAATTAAATAAAAAAAAAACTAAATAACTACAAACGAAAATTCTTTCACTACAAACAACTACTAACCAAGCTCTTCAGGAATGCGCAAAAAAAAACGATTTTTGATTTTTTTTTTTATTTTATAAAAAATTAAATTAAAAAAAAACTAAATTACTACAAACGAAAATTCGTTCACTACAAACAACTACTAAGCAAGCTCTTCAGGAATGCGCAAAAAAATAGACTTTTGAATATTTTTTTTTTTTTAAATTTAATAAAAAAAAAACTAAATAACTACAAACGAAAATTCGTTCACTACAAACAACTACTAACCAAGCGCTTCAGGAATGCGCAAAAAAAAAAACGATTTTTGTTTTTTTTTTTTTTTTTATAAAAAATTAAATAAAAAAAAAACTAAATTACTACAAACGAAAATTCGTTCACTACAAACAACTACTAACGATTTGCCATACAAATCAACCGTGAGAATTGAATTTCTGTAAATCCGGGGGCTGGCTATTTTTGGGTGACCCATAATTTTTTTTTGGTCCAACTACAATCAAAAATTCGTTCACTACAATCAACTACCTACCTAGCTCTACAGGAATGCGCAAAAAAAAAAACGATTTTTGAAAGTCGGGTGCCAAGTTCACATAGGTTTACCTTGGGCTTTACTGTTAACTTCAAGGTTAAAATTATGGTAAAGGTAAAGTAAAGTAATTTAATATGTATTTTATTTAAATATGGTTAAATTTAAAAAATACATTGAAGTATTTCGGTAGAATATTCTGGATTTTTTTTTTATGCTAAAGCACAGTCTCAGAAAAAGCACAAAGTCAGAAATAATTATATCTAAATTAAATCCCTTACCATGTAGTCCTTAAAATTCCAAACTTCTACGCAGTCTATTAAATTTCCTCCCCTGCAAACAAAATTTAATCAAAAGTCCATCGCGTTACAGCAATTTCCTACCTTTTTTAAGCGACCTATTTCCATCTACGCCATCAATCTTTCCGTCCGCATCTATCCCCTCTTCACTGCACCTGCGCGTGCGCATCTTTATTATTAGACGTCGCGACGCACCGGTCGTTGACCCCGGCGACCTGTTTACCGAAATAAATCGTGTACACATGCCAGATTGCGCTTTTGTCGAGTCAGGAATTACAGATCTTTGCACTATTGTTTATATTGCATCAAATTTCTTGTAGGCCACCCAATTATTTTGCTACTTATTAAATCTTTTTCTATATCTAGCTGTTGCCCGCGGTTTCACCCGCGCTCTCGGTATAAAAAATAACCGATGTTTTAATAATTATTCTGCTATTCGGGGCGGAGACAATTTCAACAAATTAAAGGTCATAATAAGTCCTGTAAGTTTTTCGACGTTGTTTATAATAGATTATTATACTCCATCACATTTTGAAACCAATAATTAATACTGTATAGAACTCATTGGGTTTTATTAATTTTATACCTTTATGCAACCTTTAAAATAAACAGATGACAAGTAAGTTGCAAGTAAGAGATCTATTTTTAAAGTACCTAACTATAAATTATTTTGTATTCAAATCTTACCAATACTTGCTAATAATGACTCGCGATTCCTGGAATTCTCTTTTTTATATGTAGTTTTGGGGCGCGACATTTTCTGAACTCTCCTGGGACAAATAATATGTAGTTCATATACGATTTCCAGATTTACTCCAGCACCATTTTTACATTAAGTATATTCATATATTACAGTGTGTGTCATGTTACCAATCTGTTTTGTATTTCTTTTTTCATATCAACATTTAAGTATAAGTAACCAATATTGTACTTTTTGTAATAAAATTTGCGTATACATTGTTAACCTTTAATTTTATATTGTGAATCGATTTTATATCGTATCGTTAAACGATACCATTCCACGTATCTCCTGCTTTACGACACCTTGGGGATGTCGTTTCATGTGGAAAAAAAATGCAAGTTATTCTTCTTGGAACCTGAGTTTCTTAAAAGTACCTATTGTACTCTTTGGCATACTTGAATCTAATCTACATACTCGTATACTGACTGACTGACTGACTGACTGACATATCAACGCACAGCCCAAACTCTTGAGGCTTGGACCGTGAAAAATTGGGTTTCTTTGACACTGTAAGTGAGCACTAAGGGATTTTTGAAATGCAAAGGTACCTTAAGCTGAGAAGAATACTTGGTTTAGGGTGGGAACCAGCCAGGAAAGTACTACAAAGTTCCTACCACCGTGCTATGCTCTCCTTCACCGATACCTCAATCTCAATTTAGTATTCGTATTACAACCTTCGCCGTGACACTCGAAATCACTACTACTGAGCTATCATCACCTTAAGTAGTATTATTAAAGACAGTGCATAAACATCCAGATAAAACGATGACTTGAGGAAGGTAATTGAAGAAGTTAGCGAACGAAGTGAGACAGGCAGGACGAGGTCATTAGAAATGATGAGATACTGAGGCTAGTTGTGTATTTAAGAACAATAATAAGCATTGATGATAAAAACTCAACCATAGATAGTACCTACATATTAAATGTGACAAACTGTAATTTGGATAAAATACAGAAAAAAATACCAAAGAAAGACATAAAACAGACTAATCGGTAACGACATGTCAAACCATTTAATATTTGACTAGGCATGATAGATAAATTAAACATTAACTAATTATACGATGATATTTAGGCCGAGGCTGAATCAGTTGCGCGAACTGCAATAAAAACTTGCTATTCAATCAAGAAAATACTTGTTTTCACTGTAATTGATACTTGAATGACTTTAGTTTATTTATCTAATCAAAAAATTGTTGATATCAATTTATATTTATCTAGCTGTTTCACTCGCTACTGCACTCGCATTCCCGGGATAAAAAAATGCCTATAACCTTCCTCAAGACTTGGGCTATCAAATGCAAAAATAATCTTTCAAATCCGACTGGTAGTTACAGAGATCTCTTCATCGTTATTATATTAGTAATTTTCAAAAATTTAAATCAGCATGTCTAAAACATAATGTCAGTGCAAATGAAACTAACACACTCTACATCCATAAATAAAGCATCGAACCCCGTCTGTAGAATAGTTTGGATGCACTAAGTTCTCGTACTAAGTTTAGCAGACAAAATCAATACTGTAGCGCATTCAGACGGTGTCTGGCAGTTTTGTTTTACTTCTACGTCTGTGCTATATCTTATATTACTTGTTTAACATCTAGACTGTTTTATAGCGTGTTTGTGAATATAATCTAGAACGAGAAAATGTTATGGCCGTCTTTGAATATTATTAGAATCATTTATTTATCTAGATTCGGTGATATATTGTTTAGATTGTAACGGTTTTGACAGACGCTTGTTTGTGATAAAATATGCTAATGGTAGCTTTATTATTGAGCTAGTTTAACAATTATACCTGTTATGGAAATATTTGTATTGTGTTTGGATTAATTAATTCTATAAGATTTCTTTTTATTACTATGTCTAGATCGATGTTTGTCTATAACTTCAACTTGGTAAGCAATGATCTTGCCAAAGGTAAAGCACAAAACCTAGAATGGAACTCCATTTTCAAATGCAGATGCTGAGTATAGCTCACTTTCTCTCAATCTCCAATATTCAAAATCCGAGCAATCAAAATAAACTTTCATTAAATAGTCCACCACAGTTGATCTGGTTCTTTTACGATCCTTCTCAGTAATCCATACTGATCTGGTTTCGGAGAATAGCTGTTTATTGCGAATAGAGCCATATGGCACGGCGATAAGGCCGTGTCCACACAAATCAGCTTGCACACGTGTTGTACTGGTTTGTATCAACACATCAAAATAACATTGTGTTTAATTTTAAAGTTAACTGTCTCTCGGAGAGGATTCGCGACTTGTTTTTGTCAAACATTTTGTGTCGAATGTTGATTCCCAACTGTATTTTTGATCCGGTATATGGTTGGTGTGAATTAATATCTGTTTTAACAACTTTTTCCATCTTCTATATTTTGAAGGTTACTAGGTTAGTTTCTTCATTTGCGTCAAACCTAATTTTTAATTAAAATCTTATTAAACCCATTACAAAAGGAAAGCAAAGAAGAGGAAGACCAAGGATAAGGAGATACAGAACGAGGTAAAGAACAGAAAAGAGTGGATGAAGTTACAACAAGAGTCTAGGTCTTAAATAAAGGAAAACTTACAGCAACTTCAGAAACTGTAAAGCTAAGATATATGGAACCTCGAATCGTCCTGCACCAATTCGTGCTAATTGTATTCTAACAGCGTTCAGCCAATGAAACGGGCCCGATACATGTTATTGTGGAAGCGGAATTAATTCAATCGGAACATTACCGTATTAACTGCACCTAATTGTTGACCACCGCCATTGTTACCATGGCAACGTGAACAGCGTTTACGATCACAATAAAATTAACTGGTCGGGTTTAATTAGCTTCAAGTGTTAGTGAAGGAATTGGAAGCGAATTTGAATGGTTTGTTAATGTTTAAAAGATTATGGGCGGGTTGTTTTAAATTTTGATAATGTTGTACGGTATTTATCGTCCGAAATTCATAATGAGAGTAATTTAATGTAATTCGTAAGCTTTATCATTTACTCTTACGTCAAAAGGAATTGAAACAATCGCTGGTGATGATATTATTATTGACTGAAATACATTCACGAGCTAGACTGGGAGAATTATTTTACTTATAGAAGTCAATTTGGGTTATAAATTTCCCGAGGGATATAATGATTTTCCATAAAAGGATCCATGTTTTGTGCCAATTTTCATTATAATCTGTTCAGCTAATAAGGAGTCATTCAGTAACAAATATCAACTCAAACGTACCCACAAAAATACAGGCAAACTTTCGCATTTATATTAGTTGAAATAATTACAAAAACCACTTTCCAAATCCTTTAGTAAAACTTAATGGATCCCAAGCACCAGCGCCAAACGTTTAATAGCGCGTTAAATTATAATATTATTTATAACGTTAATTATAAATAGCTCATTAAAATCACATACGCTCCATAAACTGCTGTAAGTGTTGCGTGCGATGCTGTATGCAGTTTAAGCTCTATTTGCTCTATGGCCGATATGGCGTGTGATTTACTGTGCTCTGTCGAAGATTTGGTCTTTTGATTATGTTGGTCAGATAGCACATCACTGAACGTTTCTGCTTTAATAATGCGTTTTACTTATATAGTAATTAGCTCCCTTATTAACTAAAGATGGCTTGTGTTTGACTACACCTCACCATGGTACAGGAAGGTGATAATCACACAGAGCATAGCCAGGTGGGTACTACAAAGTGCCCTACCGCCTCACGATGTTTTCCTTCACCGAAAGCTCAAGTACCTTCTCTCATGAGCTCATGACCTTTCGCCGTCTCGGCCACTGAGCTTTCATCGCCAATAAGAAAGTCATTACTTACTTTAGTTACTTAGCTGAAATCCTCTATGTAAATAACATGTGCCAATTTCATACTTCGACAAATGTTATATCGCTGACTATTAATTTCTTGTACTATTTTTACATGTTCCATACTATATTCAAGAGAATAGACAACATCAATTAGTTTTGAACTGGGTAGATATTTCTGGATGGCATATTTTGTCATAAATAATAAAAGTTGTTCAGCATAACGAATACGCGTATCACAGATTATCAAAGAAATCTAGTGATTTAGTTGATGCAAAAACAACAGAGCCCAATAGATCCTATAAGTCGACCTACTGGGAGCACATCCCACTCAGAATGCTCGCCGCTGCGTATTAAAGTGTTCTTGTTATAGTCTATGAAAATTATTTCGTTTCAGTACTACCATGAACTATAGAAACGAATACAGAGTCCCGATACAGGAGTAAACGGTAATTAATAGAAGGTCACGTCGCGCCGTTAGATGCGCACTGCGCGGGCGCATCACGACATATATAGCGGGCGGTCGGCGTCCGGTCCGGCTTTATATAGCATACGCCCTTTTTAGCTGCACTGTGTTGTAGGTATTATACGGCTGATGCTCTAAAATACTGTAGATTGGAAAATGCTGTTAGAGGAGAAACGAAAGTTCTTTGTATGAAAAAGATAATCATGATTCCCACAGGTATTGTTTAGTCTCTAGGAGCCGCTGATTGTTTGCTATTTTGGACCAGTTTGTTTTATAAATCCTGCAATAAGCTTGACCTACCATAGGAAGGTGGTAGGGTGGGTAGTTTGTAGTATCCGCCTGGCTGGCTATCCATCTCATGTTTAAAATCTGTCGCCACTTATTATATTCTTACCATCTTCACTCATATGATCACTCATCAAACGTGGGTTATGTAAAAAAAAATATTATGTATCAATTTGCTTGTAGTTCGCCGTAAATTATTTGACTCAAGGTCTAATTAAGTTGAAACAAGGCATTGGAATACAGTAGGGCTTTATCGATACAAATTATCGAGGTCGATACTAGAGGTCGCGATGGGTGTGCAGATAACCCATAGAACAGGACAAGTGTCGATCGACAACCGTTCTGTTCATTTTAATGTTGTGTTAGACGACAAATGTCTATCGTTAAGGAAAGTGTAATTATATTGCATTTTTTAGATGAAAGTTGTTATGTCTTGGTATTTTTATTGATGGTACGTTTGGTAATTTAATAACTTGTTAGTTTTATGTTGTATCCGCTGGCGTACGTCCGCATTGATGACTAAACTTGACTTAATCTAATGTAGAATTAATTTCTACTAGCATTTTGACACTGTTCTGAAGGTAATAAATAATTTCTTAGTAGGTACTTGCTAGGCTGGCTACTTCTTTGTTTTGCCATGTATTGGCTTGTTTCGACTACGATCTTCTTGATGATAAAGAACTAAAAGCCTAGAAGGAACTGGCTCTCAATGCAACTGCCGGAACACAGCGGTAGGTGCTTGGTGACAGATTTTCAACTTCAGGGTGGTTACTACTAAGAAACCTACCACCGTGTTATAATGTTATCCTTCACCGAAAGCTTAAGCTTATTGTAGGATTCGAACCTACGACTTTCATCACGGTATTCGCCGTCACTACCACTGAGGTAACATCCTTAAACCTTAATGTTGAAAATCTTTCGCTAACCACCTGTTTGAGTGTCAGTTCCCTTCTAGGCTTTATAAAGAAGGTTACCTTTGGTAACATCATCAAATACCACGGTGAGGATGCCGTTAAATGAAAAAACTAATAGCGAGCAAAAAGCTAACAATCTCACAATTTCTCCCTTTCAAAAACCGTTACATCAATAACTTATCAACAGGTATTCTCAAGTTGTCACCTCTGCGTCAACCGTTATATTGCCAACCTTGCAAAATATTAGCGATTGCCGGTTTCTATCGGTGCACGTAATCAGGCGCGGGTTCCACACGCGATGGGTGACACCTCAGATACCGAGGACCGGTAGTAGTGTAGTGTAGTTATTTGTGGAATTTTAACTGGTACTTAGTTAGTACCATGTTCTGTTGTCTATGACCCGTAAGCAAGTAGCAATATTCTAAGACTAACTGTTGTTGCTGATAGGATTGTCTTTAGTCGTTTGTGTGGTGTGAAGTATCACTTTTACAGCTCCGATCTTCCGCTACGCGATCCTTTATTTTACTCCCTTAGGGGTTGAATTTCGGAAAATCCTTTCTTAAGGGATGCATACGTTATATAAGGAACCTGTATGCAAAATTTCAAGTCTGTAAACCCAGTGGTGTAGGCTGTGCGTTGATACATAAGTTAGTAAATCAGCACAAATCTTTTCTTATGTATGGTAGCATATCCCACATCTAAACTGATCCATTTCTAAACATACTACTACTACTACTTTAATTCAAGCCCTTTTTGGTGGGGTTCTTTCGGGTATATAATTAATGATTACTTTTAACATAGAATGGATAAGGCTGTTAACTTTTGTTAAACCCGGAAACTACGGCTATTGCGCTTGTTTTATTTATAATCGCTCTTTCCGTTTTAATTTCGATAAAAAGTAGTAAATAATAAGTATTTTAGCCTTGAATTGCCTCGCCGCGGTCAGTTCCGGTCACATCAATGGTATAATAACCTTATTTCGCTTCATGAATATTCATTATATATGCGAAAAATAATTATAGTAATTTACCTAATTTGTTAAGTTACTGTTGACCCCGATGATTTTATTAAAAGTAGCTTGCTTTCTGTTTCGTTTGTTTTTTTTTACTTTTTTATGCTTCTGTCCACAATCTCATCACCACTTTAGTGGTAAGTCAATAATGAGGTTAGCACGTAGACAAAGAAGGAGTGTAGACATATTTCATGATATAGTGAACTTTTTGAGGAAGGCAGACCGATCATAATTTCTTTCGTATGAATGTATGGGTGTTGATTAGATGAATAAGTCTTTATTATTAACAATTCTACTCTACCATTGAAGTTTTCTATAGTATAGATATCAATACATATATAAAGAAGATTCCTGACTCACCAAACCCCCAGCCCAACCCCTTGCACCTGGAAAGCTGAAATTTTTCACAGAGAATGACAGTGAATACATTATGATGTAAAAAAAACAATAAGGTCGGATTTTTCCAAGTTCAATCCTTCAGGGGGGTAAAATGGGATCGGTCGGGGAGTGAAACTGCGGATGGAAAGCTAGTTCACAATAAGTTTATAGCCAAGTATAAATACAGACAAACAAGCCTATAATCATTAATGTAGGCTTGACCTCAAACTCAAATACCAAATAATGGTGAGAAATAACCAATATTATTATTATATTAAACCCAATTAACCATGTGTGTAATTTCTTAGCTAAATTGAAAATTAAAGTTTTGGTTATTTCACATTTATCTGGCCTGGTTAAAAGTGTTACATTTATTGTTATAATATTATTTATTATTACAAGGGGCAGATCTTTTCGTAATTTTATGTATTCCAAAATAGCCGGCTTGGGCTGGATGTGGGTGGCAAGGAACCGGAATGACTGGTACATTTTGTGTGAGGTTTATGTCCCGGAGTGATCTACGAATGGCGGGCGGGTGATGATGATTTATTCCTAAAAGTGTCAATAAAACTGAATGTCAAAAAATGCAAAACCATTAATTAAATCTTGGCCACTTCTGATAGCTACCTCTTGATCTCTAAGATAAGAAGCAGAATTTAAAGTAAGCCTAACTCCAGTTTCCCCAGCACCTGCCCAGCGCAGCTCCGAGTCAAAGTGCAGGTGCAGTGCGAGGAAACATAAATGAAAACATGAAAAATATTGAAGTTATTCAAAGACTATTTGTTTGGTTACATGACGAAACGTTCTTGGCACCGATATCTCGAGAAAATTCAATAGTTTTTTGTATTTTTCCTGAATTATTTACTCGTTCCTTTTGATGCGAAAACTTTTGTCACCCGTTGTCTCATTATTATTCATCGTGCAGCTACTTGTAACAATTTTCCTTAAAATTGTGTATGTAACCTGATCGTGACCTAAAACATCGAATGTTATTATCTACCTACCACCATTCTTCAAGATCATGGTGGATAATTCAAGTTAAATCAAACACAATCGAAATGATTTTAGTCATTTTCTCTTCCCTTTCAATGATTAATAGAGTAATCTCAACCGCACACGTCACAGTGTGTACAGAACCCTTACGAGCATAATGATAACATTGTAAGGACGTGCTAAATGTATCCTTGGAGGGTAAATACAATGCTCGTTATGATGCATCATGCGTGTTTGCTTTTTTTCGATGCATGCGCCTGCGCATCGTCAGGTGTTTATTGATATTTCGATGGAATTGACATTTAAAAGTTGTTCTCTCTACTCAATATGGTCTCCTATTTTGTTTTACACACATTTTATATTACGATAATACCTACAGTATTATTTTAAGTGAGGTCACGTGCGCTTGGGAATTCGCAGAACATCTCCTATTCTTCGGATCCCTTATTTGGATTTACAGCAAAGACTTTTAAGTAAATTTCCATCTGCAGCCTTTACCACATTCGTAAAGCATACAAACAAAACTGACAAATAACTTTTACCTACAAAAGCGGGTAAATGCGAGACTCAATGCGTTTCTAAATATACATAGGTCTTCACCAGTACCTGAACACAGAATTCGCAATAGTGTAAACACGAGGACGGACTAACAAACATGCATACAAGGCATTGGAACAAGGGGTGAACTAAAAGCGATACCTGAGAAGAAATCATTTGATAAGGAGTTTCAACAACAGTAAGAAAATAGTTATCTCTGCTATTACAGGAACTTCAGAACACAGCTCTTAAATCTTTTATTTCTCCATAGTCGAAAAGCCTTTGTTTGCCAAATAAATATGGCTGCTTAACGTTTTTATTAGTCATTTATCTTCAATTGCATTTCAAAAAAATCTTATTGCAAACAAAACTTGTCGCTAGGAAATATGCATAACCATAGACAAGACTTAGTAAAGGTGATACATCGCTAAAACTGAGAATTCACACGCAGTTTATAACTTGCGCCGAAAAACAAACACAGAGACAAACAAACACACGCAAACGTAAAACAGAAGTGCGAGTGCTAAAGTAAAATGTACAAAACTTTTGAGTTTGTCTACTGCATACTGATGACTTGTGTGTGAGAAATAAATCTTTATTTTACTGAAAAGACAGTCTCGAAGAGGATAACTATACCTCTCACTCATTCTATTGTAATAATAATAATTTTCTACACAGCAAAATTAATTATATATCATCTCATGAAGTAGGTAGTGATTAAATTTTAATGGTGTTGCAAACATTGAATTTTCGACCCAATTGTATAGTATATTAGGTGTTATCTCAACGTTGGAATCGTCACAACAGAAGCTGATTACCACAGTAATTGAAACGTTAAACACATCACCATATGGATCTAATTATATTGGTGTACAGTCCAACCAGCCATCTCTCTGATGGTAGACTGGCACTATCGATTCTGCAAGTGCGTCTTAGCCTGCGAAAAGACTTTCTCTGAGTACAAGGGTAATATGGGAAACTCTTCAAGCTTTGACTAGGCTCCAGATCCTGATATGAAACTCGTGCGCATACTGTAGCTATGTAATGGTGTCATTAAATAAATACTTTAAACTAACATAAGCAGTTATGTTAAACATTACAGCAAAAACACAATATGTTATTTATATTTGTTCATTTAAGTAATATTCTGGGACATTCTGGGAAATATGTGTGCTTTGATTTTGCATAACAGTTAAATAATACCTACCAAAATTTCAAGGATTATGTATGATGTACAAAATGTCTGCACTTAACAGTAAGTAAAGGAGTTTAACATCGGCACGAATTGGGGTTTGGAAACAGAAAGACATGATATATTGTTTTTTTTTTAATATAATAAGGGGGCAAGCATTGCACGCTTGCTACACCACTTCATCCTTCTTGAAGGACCCAATGCTGTAATCCCATGGGAAAACCACGGCACTATAGTACGACTGATATTGGGAAAAAAAGATATTAACTTAATATAACAATAACAATATGCTGGCATTCTTGCTTCAGATAAATGCTAAAACTCTTATTTATCAGAACAACTTAAATATGTTATTCACTTCGAATCCTAATGTTTTTACCTCAGTGAGTCACAACTGGATAAGCTAAGTAATTACCTACGAAAAAGGTACACAATACAAATTAGGCCCTGTCCACCATACATGGTGAATAATAGCATTACTCGAGTGGCGAGTGATGGGACTCTTGTTATTACTTACCTACCTATATTAGCATGGACCGGTACTCATAACTGAGACTATTTGATATGCTATTGAATAACATTCGATTTTCAAAATAGTTTTTTTTTTAGTTGTTTGTTTGAAGGACATTCGATATATGAAAATCTATATAATAAATAGGCAAAGACAAAATTGTTTAGTACCATTTTATCTTCTGTCCGTGAATCGATTTTTGTTTTTTTTTTTGTTTAGTAGCTATTGACTTATTTAATTTTGGAAAAGCCACAGCGAAGGGTAGCCAGGTTTAGCTAGTATAAATAATTACTGGTGAGGTTTTTCTTCGTCTAAAAAGGAGCAAGCTGTTTCTCCACGCTCCTTCGGCCGTCGTAAATTCAAATCAAATAAAAAAAAACAATTTAAATATCGATAATATCTTTTGACGGAGATGCTTCGCCTATAAATACTGCAATAAATTCACATTAAAGATGTTACATAAATAAACAAATAACATTTCTAGCGGCCATAACATCTAGGACCTTGAATTGTAGTTTAGTTAAACACAATCAAAACCAGATCGGCGACATGATTATTACCAAACCCATTCTAATGCTACCTACCCACGATATTATTAAACTTTGAAGTGTCTATTCCCTTTGAAATAGAGTTCAAAATCGAATGACAAATGCGATAACAAAAGCCGTAAAAGGGATCGACTAATAGAGGATTAAGCATCACTATTTAGGTATTGTGTGGCTTTTATTAGGTATAATGTTTAAAATGAAAATTTCTAACTGTATTTAATTTTATCTATTTTCAGAAAACCGTGGGAAGATCCTCCATTTTCTATGTTACGTTATTATAAAGCTATTTCTGTTTATAAGAACATAATCAACGCCGGTGTCAATTTATTATATATATATTTTTAAAACAATCATTTCCTATTCGCTTTCTACGATTAAAAGAAATTTTAAATTGCAGGTACTTACAAATTAATTAGTAGGTAGGTACGTTGTTTACAATCGCCATCGACTACTCGGGCCAGTTAACGTTTAAAACAGACATATAGCAATACAAGATCGTTATCGCGATGTCGAAATATTTGTAAACGATAGCGATAAATCCGATAACGGCAGTCACGATATCTTAGAACAAGCATCGAGAAAGCATACTATTGTCATAAACTGGGACACGATGAGCGCTAACCATCCGATAAAACGATCACTCAATATCGACTAATTCGTATCGATTGAAATATCGATTTCGAAAAATGATTCAAACAATTCCTTAATAATTTATAATTATACCTCGGTTATTATAGGAAGAGCTATGACAGTTTCGAAACATTCCATTCCATGCAAATATTTTTTTTTGGTAATCAAGATACATTAAATGATTATATAATTTTATACACTTAAAAATTATATAATATACGTATTTGTTAATAAAATAGTACTGTCTTAATTATAAAAATGATCTTTATCTAAAACAATGGACATAATATATATTTTTAATATGTTCAGAAGTTATAATTTCTGTTAAAACGGAACGCAAATGTACTAGTGTAGGTAATGCATAGTTTTCCGATAGTTACCGAATAATTGGTAATCGATAAAATACATTTAAAATAAAAAAATTGAATAACGGACATTAATAATAGTATCAAAATTTTTCAAACATTTCTCTCAGTTTTAATTCTAAATTTAAAAAATTGTTTGATGTGTGCATTCCTGTTTATGTGTATGTTTTGGTGGGCATTAAACATCTAGAAATACAATTTAAGTATACTTTAATTAACAATATAAATTCGATAAGATTCTATTTACAGCAGTAATCGAGTTGAAACAAAAATCGATTAAATTTGTGATCGATTAATCAGTGCCTGTCTCTATAATTTTTAAAATTGAAAACCGAGGTATAGTCATAAATTGTTTATAAAATCAATAGAAAACTTTAAATCGTTCTCCGTTTTAAACTTACGATATACGACATCGATTTCAACATAAAAGTTAAAATGATTACATTAACCGAGTTTTAAATCGAAATTAAGTTCCAAATTTAAAATCTGCTCATGTACGAAGGACGCGTAAGTACATGACCTGTCATCGAGTACAGCGACAAGTGATACGTGACTAGTGTTGCGATAATGTTATCGATATTCTTTTGACGCAACGAGCAATATTATTTTTCCTAGTATTTATGGTTAGCGGTATAACTGGAATTTTTATTGCTCGCAATAAAGTGGTTGTCGTTTTTAAATGTGTGAATAGTCTGGTGCCATATGGTGCTGTTATAACTGTTATTTGAAAAATATAAATAAAATGCATTTCAAATACATTTATGTGAAATATGCGCGAAATAAAATGTTATTTCCTTATTGTAGGTCTTGACCTGTCTATAAATGCCCGTAAAATATTATGAGACAGTATGTTTGACCATCTTTTCTACTCTAAACCAATTTACCCAAGATGCACGAGAGTAGTTTACACGAGACACCTGCAATAACAAATTAAATTGGTCATTATTTCCAACGCACCTGAATGGTAGCTCGCTTTATTTATACAATATACTATTTATTTTTCATGTTTCATATCATTTTATATTTTTATTATAGTTTTGCTTTTGCTTCTTAATAAAATAATCAACAAATCATGTTTACGATAATAAATGTTCAAGTTGTTAGTCGCTCGAATTAAATGTTAAAATCTGTGTGTGGTCTGTGGTGTTTTACTTCTAAATACGATTTAGCATGTATCTATTTGCATTTAATATTCAATGGAAAACGTATTCATTATGTCAAAAAACAATCTCGTTTTCTAATTGAAAAGGATTTTGTATGAATAAACATGCTCATTTAAATACATTTAATTGAAAACATATAATCGAGAATCGATTGAGCGGTGTCAATTTCTATAGACCGTTTGAAGTCATCCGTACAATAGCTTTTAACGGTTTTTACCAGTTCTTAACTATGGCGAACTGTGTAAAATTCCTCTTATTTGTGTCCGCAATATGTAGGCCAATTTTTTTACCTCGACAGGTTTTCGATTGTAGAGACGTGTTTATATTAAAAATATAAAAAAATACCAGGCGGCGCCGACACCGTTCTGTTAATCTTCGGTGGTTATTTGCGATTTTTATCAAAAAAAAAAAAAAAAATTCAAAAATCATTTATTCAGTTTAGGCCCTAATAAGGCACTTATGAACGTTACAAATGATTCTACCACCGGTTCGGAATACACTTGGACTGAGAAGACTCCGGCAAGAAACTCAGCAAGGGACATTTTTTATAGATCTTTGTTCTTTTTTATTTATGTAAAAATTTAATTACTAATAACAAAGTTTATAAAATTTTAATGAAATAGTTTGTGTAGCGAACATTTCATTTAAATGCATTCTTGTCTTCTATAAAATCAGAAACTTTATAGTACCCTTTCTTACATAACTTTTGTTTAACTAATTTTTTAAATCTATACACAGATAGTTCTTGAATTTCTTTGGGTACTTTGTTATAGAAACGTATACATTGCCCCTTGAATGAATCCCTCACTTTGCTGAGCCGAGTTACAGGTACAGCGAGTTTGTGCTTATTTCTAGTGTTCAAGCTATGAGTATCGCTGTTCTTAGGAAAATTTTGTATATTTTTCCGAACATAAATTAAATTTTCATAAATGTACTGTGACGACACAGTCATAATATTTATGGATTTGAATTTATCTTTAAGAGAATCTCTAGGACATAATTTATAAATTGCGCGAATAGCCCTCTTCTGCAGAATAAAAATTCTATTGATGTCGGCACCACTGCCCCAAAGGAGGATGCCGTAAGACATCAAGCTGTGAAAATAACTAAAATAAACTAATCTTGCCGTAGATTCGTCAGTGAGAGAACGAATTTTCCTCACTGCATAAGCTGCAGAACTAAGTCTATTCACTAAATTACAAATATGTGGGCTCCATTGTAGCTTATCATCTAAAGTGATACCTAAAAATACGGTTGTTTCAACAAGATCCAGTTTTTCGCCTTTAATAACAATGTCTGTGTTCAAATGTCTTACATTGGGTTGACTGAATCTGATACATTTGGTTTTTTTCTCATTGAGCAATAAATTATTAATAGTAAACCAATCAACGACTACTGAAAGAGCATTGTTTACGTCGTCAGAAGAATTAAAATCATGTCTATTCACTTTGTAAAGAAGTGAAGTGTCATCAGCAAACAATACTATTTCATGTTTTTTTTCTACAAGGTAAGGCAAGTCGTTGATGTAAATCAGAAAAAGAAAAGGTCCCAGGATAGAACCTTGTGGGACGCCCATCGTTACCGAAGACCCAGAGGAAACTTTACCATTTACATCAACCCTTTGAATTCTATCACTCAAGTATGAATTCAAAAGACTGAGTGCAATGTCTCTAATCTATCTATCGATGTTTTATATTAAAATTACGACACTATTTTTTACTTTTAAGCGTTCAATTTAGAACTATTACGCGTTTCTTTGATTTTAATTACGCTAAAACTCTATTAATCAATTTATTTATCGTCGTGGATGATCTATGGCCAAATTAGTCTAGACTTCGCGCGTTTTATACCTCGAACATGACTTCGCAAAGAACTATTTCAATTTGAATTCAATTAATTTATATCAATAAAATATGCGGAGGATCTTTCTCAATTACGTTTTTATTATTATTTAATTCACGAAGCTTAACAAAACTGTTGTTTATTGTTTTTTTTTTATTGTGTTATACTGTTCCTAACAGAAATATGTACATTGCGAATTAAGGTTATTTTTAATAGGATTGTACCACTTCCGAAGTTATACCTCTATTATAGTATCTTTTTTTTATAATTTTTGAAAATATTTTGTTTCACCTTACTCATGGATTGTTGTTAGTATGTAAGTATATAAAAAGTATATTTTTTTAATTTTCAGGACATGATAAGTATCTAAGTGCCAAGTATTATCTTCATCCGTTCAGTATATTTCATAATTATAATATTATAGTACGATAAGCTAATAAATCCCCCTAGTCAACAACCTCAAACGAAATCAACGATTAATAAAATCGTAAAAATATCACCAAAAATTGTCCCATTACATATACCAATTTCAGAGAAAACTCATTTATCATCGGCTAAATGACACTTGTGTAATTAAACAATGATTTAGCCTCGATTACCTCGACGAAAAAAAAGCAATTTCCGCGTCTCGATATCGAGCCATATCGAGTATCGAGTTACCCTTGTCCTGTACTATCTATATTGTGACTTGTGATGGAAGCCGTGTTTACATTTTGTTTCTTAAAAAAACTTATCGGATAATTATGACGAATTTTCTTATACAGGTGCTTTTTTTATCACTGGCAATACTTGCAGGGGTGGAAGTACTCATAAATGTCAACAACTTTTATTATGTCACAATAAATACAGAGTACTTAATTAAAAATGAACTAAAATTCTCTAACATCTATCTTTCGTCATATTTACTATAAATAAGAATGAACCGTTATTTTATAGCACAGTATAAATGTAATCAACGGTTTCCAATCGAAGAAGTGGTATAATTATAGAAACGTTCGTAATTAAGTCGGCCTCTAAGCCTCTATGTTGATTAAGCAGATGAACTGCCCCGATACATATAATTTGCATTTGTAAACAATAATATACATAATGCGACCGATTATTTGTAACTGTGTCATTTACTTATTTCACTCTAGCAACCCGGCTTGCCACAGATAGTAGCAGAGCATATTCTATTGGTTCACGCGGCGCACGCCAGTAAAGCTCCCAGTCGGCATTATTTTTTCCTACATCTTCATCGATCATCGTCATATTTCAGTCAATTTACACAAAACTATAATAAATTATATACCTAAACCTTCCTCATAAAACTCCGTCCATACGTGAAAACCGTCTGAAAATCCGTTCAGTGTTTTTTGAGTTTATCGCGTACAGATAGACAAACCGACGCGGCAGGGGGACTTCATTTATAATATATAGTTGGAGAGAGGGTGTTGATTTTATAGCCTATTTTCATTTAGTACTTCAATTGTGAAATATTTTATACGAAGCTATATAATTGATTCGCAAATCAAAATAAACAATGAACTATACCTGATTATCATTAAATAATTAAAGTACTTCATTCATACTTTTGAATAAACATCCTACACCCACCTCCTCTGTACAACGGAAGCGCGGCACACATGCGCACGCGCAGGTGGGCAGGAAAACTCACGTGACGATTGAAATCGATATGTAATGTTATGACCTTGAGACTGATATAATTTGGGTATGCATTTCACGACCTTGAATCTGACATTATTATTGACAAATGGGTACCTACATATCAGTTTTCTGCCTGCAGTGGTGGATTACTGCTCCGGGCTGGGTTATCAAATATCCTATTTATTTTTATTTCTTAATATTTACCTTATAGAAAAGTTAAAATGCCGAATTCTGCGATTTTAGATTCGCTAAAAATCTATTAAAAAAAAATCTCGCTTCTGTCAATTACGCCATGTCATTGCCATCGATAGGTCCGTAGAAATTATATCAAGACCAATTTTTTTTTTTAATATCTTTGGATCCAAGTATTTACGTCGAGGATTTGGTAAGATATTTTATTAATGTTTTTATTATATTACGAGCTTTTCCTACGATAGAAAAATATATCAATTTACACAGAATTCTTCGAAATTACAATGTTTTCTTCTAGTTTTTGTCGTGCTTAAGCACAGACATTATTTTTTTGTGACTTCAAGTTAGTAATTTAATGACGTACGTGACAGCTACTGGAAGTCTAGGCTTTGCTTGAATTCTATTGAAACGTTTTGGCGTCTAAATTCCAAGCATGCAAATGGTACCTACATTTGAACTTTAGCACATTTGGCTGGAATTTATAATGTTCTTTTCGAGATAAACGTAAAAAAAAGACTTTATTATAATAAACATGCTGTGTATAAAGCTACAAGATGAAGATCTGTTTAAAAAAACATAGTTCAACGTCTTGTTTATCTAGCCTTGAATGAAGGCGCTAAGTCTGCACTGTGCTGCTGACTGTGCTGAGAGCCTTATGTTGAGCTAGAGGCCACTTTGTAAATACACAAATACTCGATTCTGTTTATGAAAGTTATTTTTAAAACTTTCTTTTAAAAAATACATAATAAAGTTCATATAACTACTACAAGAGCCTTAAAAGCTTATCTGTGCTACACAAACCAAGTGGCACATATAAATTGAAGTTTAACACCATTGCACGGATTTGAAAGAAAAAAAAAATTATGTCATATAAATATTTTCCAATCTGTTCAAGCTTCTAGACTATCTACCTATATGATTATGTGAGATAGTTTATCTACTAGTTTTAAAGTCAGAATAATGCGTATACATTTGTATATACAGCCACACCGTTCTCTTATTGCATTTAATATAAAACTTGATTGGCTGACCCCAAATAATCGACAATATAGGCCATTGAATATACATACACCGTCGCTTTCAATAGTTTACGAATTGTAAACAGGTTTTATTTGGGTTCCTTGGTAATTAAACCAAGCAATGTTAAGGACCTTTGCATTTTCAAATGGATTACTAATAGCCTCAATAACGTGTATTATGAATAACTCGTTTTATTTATTTACTATTTTCTGTTTAAATTGGTAAATACTTGTAATTATTTTTATAGATTACGGGCGTCTGATTTCATTTTTAAATGCATTTAGAATATCAATACTTTCATGTTAGATCGGATGACAGTTCATATGTTCAAATCTGTCCAGATATACGTTTTCCTGTTATCGTTATTTTATCAGATCACTATAAAAGCAAAATTATGACTTGATGTTAATTTGATTGTGCCGACAACTCTGGGAAATAGCAAAACTTCGTTAGTATTAAGTTGATTTTGGTAAATTATTAATTTCCTCTAGGTATAATAATTTCAAATTTTCCCACTTCCACACAAGACCTTGTTGAATTTTTATGACGAATCTAGCTCAATTGTGGTAAAGCAATGCCAATATAACGTTATACCGTGAAGATCAGGTTTGTCAAGCATCTAGGCTTGTTTAACATCTTTAGTAGAACTCTTAGTGCAGAGTTCGCCCGGGGAAGTACTATCACCATATCTAATTCCGCCGTGAAATAGTAGTGCACTTGTATTACTGTGTTTCGGTTAGGAGGGTATGGGAGCCGGTGAAATTACAGGCACAGGAGACTTAACAACTTCATATCTCAAGGTTGCCAACGCGTGAGTGATACCCCTGGCAGGGAAAATATAATATTGTATTTTCTTTGCCGGTGGTGTTAGGAGCGTCTATAGGCTACGGTAACCGCTTAACATCAGGTGGGCCGTAAGCTTGTTTGCCACCTAGTAGTATAAAAAAAAATACAGAACCCGCGCGATTCAACCAACACTCTCTTGCCATATTTGCTATTAAAAACTATTTGAATGATTTATTATAGAAAATTGACAGTTTTTATAAAGTTTCAGATATAGGTATATTGATGAAATGTCTTGGATTTATTTTTATTACATAACTAGCTTTTCCGCGCGGTTTCACCCGCGTTTCCGGGATAAAATATAGCCTATGTTAATCGGTGAAGATGTAGCTTTCTAACGGTGAAAGAATCTCGGAGAACGAAAAAGGAACAGAGAAAGAAAATCGGTCCAGTACTTTTTGAGCCAATTCGTTACAAACATACAAATCTTTCCTCTTTATAATATTGGTCTCTGGTCGTTAGCGACTTGTTAGGGTTAACTATGAACGATGAAATAAAAGGTTTAAGATATTGCTAGCTTTTACAATTAATTAATAACAATATAAAATAATAAGCACGGCGGCAGGCTACTTTGTAGTACCCGCCTCGTTTTCCACCATCATCACGTTGGAAATCTATCGCCAAGCACAGGTATGTTCCAGCAACTGGACTTGATAACCAATTTCTTAAAGGCTCAATGGCCTTACCACCTTTGCCCACATCAACACTTACGATAGTGGTCTAAAAAGTCTCTATCCATAGTGATAAAAAACAGGCATAGCAAAAAATAACTGAACTTGAAAAGGGCTTCCGTCTGTTTTTTATTAGAAACATGAAACCATAACTTTTTTGACACGAAATAAAAATAAACTTTGACGAATGGAATATTCCGCCCATTCGAAAATGGAATCTCTTGTGCCGCTATTTATTCATTCAATTCATGTACCATCGTATGCATATTACCATTATAAAGTATGTGGTACAAAATATTGGCTACTTAGCTATTAATATAATTTTTTGTTAGCATTTTTGCCCATTTATTACTCAGTTGAGCAGTTTGATATCTTAACTAGCATGTGTCTGTAAGTTTTTTTTTTGCGGTACATTTGTTAAGAGACATCAGTTTGATCTAACATGTGATGTGACTGATGGGGTGACCACACGTTTTAAAGTTTTATATATAATTATGAAATAAATAAAAAATAATTCGTTTTACTTGTCACAATTTGGACTTTTCCTAGTATACACATATATGTGTTATTTGAAGAAATTACCATAAAAATCTTGCGGCTGAGACGATGATGATGACCATAAAAACACTAACACCCGTTTTCCAAAAAAAAAACTTTTAAAGAAAAAATCCCAAGTCTCTTTCGGTGAAGACGTCTGTGTGTAAGAACAAGAGTACCTACGTTCCAGGGTATTTTGTTTTAAACCAAATTATGACAATATATGTGTCAAGTTTCATTCGAATGAGTTCTGCCGTATGTACAACGTAATTAGAGTAACAAACATGCGCACGAACATACAAACGTTCAAATTTATAATATGAGTGGGACGCGTTAATGAATATGAGCGTAAAGATCTAGATAAATTTACGATCTTGATAGGTTAACCATAGCCGGAGTTTCTGATACTATTCAATTGTAAATTGATTAAAGCAAAACGAAAGACGCACCTCAAAAAGAGCTTAACCAAACGATGTAATTAATAAAATACAAAATCAAAAATACAGTTTGACACACTAAACCAGTAACGTCATATCAAAATTGAACCGCATACCTGAATTGATTGATAAAAAAAAAACAAAAAATGCTCGAGTAAAAAAAGTAACGAAAATATTCTTATAATAATGTACGTGACAATAGCGTGGTCACCGTATCGAAGGTGCGCGTGCGCCGATATTTAGTTGCGGCTTTTTGTGAATGAGCCGAAAGCCGACAGGTTCTGTTAGCTGTTAGAACAAATTTAACGGGACTCACCTTCTCTTATAATGTTTTTTTAAAATCTGTGGTACAAGTGATGGACTTATTTTCTACTCAAATGTTGCAATTTTGACGTAATCGTATGATTACGTCATTAAATGGTAACCGATAACATTCTCAATCCAACACTCTTATCTAAATACCTGTTTTATTATTTTTCAAAAAAATATTATTCATTAAAACTCTTCATCGTATTGTTAACAAGTTCGTGATCATAATTTAGATTAGTTTAATTGATAAGAATGCAATATCCTATATATTATAGATTATATTTTCAATTCAAAAGAAAAAAAATCTTTAAAAAATATGGTTCTATCGTATAAAGCGTTCTTTTGCGTTTTTTTTTTTTGTTCATGAGTCTCCAATATCTAAAACAAATAAACAGCTGCACCTTTATACGTCTGTCAAGAAAATAACAGGCGCTTTTAATCCAGCACGCGCGTTTCTTATAACTTAAACCATGCCCTTATATATCCCATTTACTTCTTAATTTGGTTACCAAACACTACAAAGTTCTTTGGAACATGTCCCGAAGAAATAGAACGTACAACGCTGACCTATTCTATAGTTATATCTAGATTAACTGTTTTAACTACATTGCCTTTCATGTAAAAATATTTACACTCGTATTCGTAAACACATTTAGAAAGCTAAGCATCTGTCTCCTTCTTGCAGTAAATACGATTAGCTCAACTTTGCACCAATCATACAGCGAATTGTCTAGCTGCCTACTGTGTAAGAAGAACTGCTTTGAATTAAGCATCCGATGAAATTCAATTGACTCCTAAAGCTTGAGTTATGCCACAAAATGAGCTTTGCCCAGCTTTGCCCAGGAGATATGAGAAAGCCGAAGAAGTAGCACGATTTAAAATTTACCCACTTCTTTTTTTTTAATTGATAGTGGGTGATTTCCTGTCGCCATTATCCCTGATACTGACGACCTTTACTTTGGATTTGGTTTTACGATCAAGATGTGAGATCCTAGAAGTGACCTTTTACGCTGTATGTGCTTACCACCTTCGGCCACATCATCACTTTATATTGAGATAGTTGTCAAACACAAGCTTATGCAAAAAATATATTTTAGCTTTTACTTTCATAAACAACATTTGGCACACAGATAAAATTTTTATCCTGAAAAAATATAAGATACCCCGGGAACGCGGGTGAAACCGCGGGATTGAAGCTAGTGTACAAATTAAATGTCCAAGTTATCCTTAAACGTGAATAACGATTTCCAATTATGTTATATCATTGAAAACAATTCATAGAACGCTACTTTTAGCCAGCTTTTAAATAACTAAGAACAATTCGTAACCACATACAAACATAAAGTTTAACCACGCTTCTTACGACTCGATGTGGTAGCGTTTGTGGTCGAGTGACGTAACCTGCTAACCGTTTTTGTGGTCACTTTGACCTACATCAAGTTATCGACAATGGGACAAAAGTTAATAATGCGTTTGTTTTTGTTTTCAGGTACGTGACAGTCTTTTGCGTGTGACAATGGAGGCGTGCCAAAGGTTTGCTATTAGTGCTAATGAATTCTTACAAAGAGAAAGCTGTTTCGGTAATTGGAACCTAAATGAGCCGATATAGTCATAAATGTCATTAAGGTTTTCTTTTGCTTAGCATTTTTTTATTTTATTTGGGAATGCATTAGGTATGTCCTGAATAAAATCATTAAAAATATAACTAAGTATATTTCTTTTTATTGCGTTACGGGTACAGTGGCGTAGCGTGGGGGGGGCCGGGGGGGCCACGGCCCCGGGCGGCATACGAAAGGGGGCGGCGGCAAGCGCCACGATTTTTTTAATTGGAAATAATAATAAAAAAAACTCCAAATCGCGCCCGCAATGTTTCGGGCCAAGCGAAACCGCAAGGGTTCAACAGAGAGGAAGCGAGATGAAATCGATGGAAATTGGGCTCAAAAGAAGTTATCCCCATGTATACCCTGCGACTACGGGGGGAAGCGGCGGGGCTACGTCAGACTCCTACTGACTAAAAACTCGGGGTATTTATTTCTATGTGTCGCTACCAGGGAGATCGCTACCACCCTCTACGGCCTACGTAGAAGGGTGAAGATTCCGCAGTTCAGAGCGTCCACCCCTACGGGTCATTGATCGCATGATCCCCAAGTACAGCCGCCTGCAAAGGGCACCCGGTTCGCCGGTGTTTGGCAGCAGCTGCCGCACCCATCACCAGGCGCCCGAAATGGGCTGTGAAGATGTATGTTCCTTCCGAAGCAGTGGTAGTTTATCTTGACTTTCAATAAGTTGTACGATGTACGTTAAGTCCGTTGAATAAAATATTTAAACTTTTTAAACTAATAATTTAAAAAATAGGGGGGGGGGGCGAAAACCCACGCTACGCCACTGTACGGGTACTTTAGGTAGGTATTGTTGGATGGATAGTTATATTATGCCATACTAAAACTTTGATTTGTAAAAGTTCTTCATATCACATATATATTTCATGAGAGGTAGAGCATAGCGATATGACGCTCAAAGAGCAGCTCGACTGATAACTTATAGTTGTGTTCCTGCGCGTGAGTAAGGTCGCCAGAGCTCATCGGGGAGGTGGAAAGGGTCGGCAACGCGCGAGTGATACCCCTGGTGTTGCAAGCGTTCATAGGCTACGGTAACCGCTTACCATCAGGCGGGCCGTCAGGTGTGTTGTAGGTAATAGTTGCCACGTGATTGCCGGTGTGTTGCCGTCCTTGAAGAACTCTTACGCACTTTTTTCTTTGTTTATACTTAAATTTGACATTTTAGTATCTTTAATTACTCAACTCATTGCCATTTACCAAAAATTACTTTTAATTTTATTGAAATGACAAAAGTGTACTGCACCTGCTAAAGCAATAATAGGTTTGGAACACACCGTTGTATTTATCGTTACCTTACCGATGCCTTACCGATATTTTATAAAACTAATAAAATTGAACGGTGGAACTCTGCGGTGGGCGCTTCTATTATTTCCCAGGCCGTGGATGTTGAAGAACTGGATCAGGCTCTATATTTTATGCTTTAAATTAACTGTAAGATAGCTACAAACCAGTATTTAAAAAAGACGTAATTTTACAATTAATAATTTAAAAGTATAAAAAAGTTTTCAAACTTTCAGTTTTTTTTTTGTTTTTTACTTTGTATAGGCTTGTGTTTGACCACAATCTCACTATGGTAAGTGATGATGTGGCCGAAGGTGGTAAGCACACAAAGGCTCAAGTGCAGCTGCCGGAACACAGTGAGGGTAGTAGCCAGCCAGACGGGTACTACAAAGTACCCTACCACCGTGCTATGGTTTCCTCACGATGTTTTCCTTCACCGATAGCTCAAGCTTATTGTAGGATTCGAACCCACGACCTTCGCCGAGGCGTCTGAAGTCACTACCTCTGAGCTATTATCGTCAATAGTTAAAACTAGATGTTCACCGCGGTTTCACCCGCGTTCCCGAGAAAAAAAATAGCCTTATGGTATGGAGAAGGACATGCCTTCTCCATACCAATTTTCATGGCGATCTGGTCAGCGGTTTAGGCGTTAGGCGTGAAATGGTAACAAACAAACTCACATTTGCTAAATCAATTTGATTTAGAGAATTGTTATAGGTTAGTCTCCCAGTTTGAGACGAAAGATTTGTTTCAAAAGTCAACAGTAAGATCGAAGAAGATTACATAAGATTGTAGAAGAGGAAGATCTTTTAGCAATTTCATCAATGATCCCATCGCAATATTTCTAAATTGACGTCTCCTTACGGATAATACCGGTGATCGTGTTTACGGTAATAAATTTGTAAACGTTTAATTTGGTAACATTTACCGATCGTTAACGACAATGTGCTCTGGGGTTTAGAGTTTGATTGCAAACTGTAGGGCTTTCATTGTTTAATAATTTCGACATTATTGCCATTTTTTTATTTCTGTAGTACCAGTCACGAGTAGTTATCTACCTATGTACATATACATACACTACCCGCAATCTTATTTTACCCCCTTAGGGGTTGAATTTCGAAAAATCTTATCCTAATGAATACACGTTATGGAATCGGTATGCAAAATTGCAATTTTCTAACCTCAGTGTTTTAGGCTGTAAGTCGATAGATCAGTCAGTCAAGCAGGACTAGTGTTATATGAATAGGTTTAAATTAAAAAGACTATAATAGCGAGTGGCAACCCTATTTAAGTATAAAGCTTAAGTAAACATTGCTATTATCATGCTGAGATGTTATCATATTATGATCCGCAGTTAAGGCCTCGCTTCATTCATACATACCGTTAGTGCTTCGAGATCGCCACATGATCCTACATTGTGAAATATTAACATTCCGGAATTTATTTTTAGTGTATACTAGCTGTCCCCCACGGTTTCACCTGCGTTCTCAAGATAAAAAGTAGCCTATAACCTTAATCAATAAACGGGCTATCTAACGCAAAAATATTGCTGTCTTAAATTCATACAAAAATCCAATACCGATTTTTCCAATTTTCCAGACCATTTTTCCATTTTTTCTCTTCATAAGAACCTTTCTCGAACTTCGAAGAATATAAAAACAAAATTGCCTTACTGGTCCACCCGTTCTCAAGTTTTGCGCTTAGCAACACATTTAGTCATAAATTTTTATTGATATAGATTTTGTTTATTTTTACCTATATTGTAGAGGTTTTAAATAGTTGTTAAATAGTGGCTAACGTCGCCTATGGGCATTAGCAATACTAGGGAGATTGACGATGTGTTCCCGACCTTTATAAAGCTTAAATACAAGGTTATCATGTGATGTGGGAGTTAGCCTCTTTTATCTATTACAGTTTTTAAAATAGGTATAATATTATACTGTAATGCGTCACTAGTTTTTAATGAAAACAATATTGGCACAAAAATATCAAATTACAATTTCGATAATATACAAACAAAGATAATATAGAATAGGTATCGGTTTATCATGGTAATAATCGATACTCGGTAGAATACCAATATAGATAAATATATATTAAATTATCATGTGTTTGTATATTATAGGAGAAACTGACTATCTGACATATCATCGAACAGTTTTAACTGTAGGGTTTAGAAACTTGAAATTTTGCACAAAGGTTTCTTATATACCTAACGAAAGCAAAATTCAACCCCTAAGGTAACAAAGCAATATAAATTGTGAGTGAAACCGTGGCGTAGAAATCTAGTAAACATAAATATTTACGTTTTAAAAACAGCAACAATATCCAATTTCAGTCTAAAAAAAACTTTAAAGTATTTACGAGCTTCTATTCAACCTTTAGCCAAATTATGCATTTTAAAGAATACAAAGCATGATCATAAGGCTGTAAAAAGGTAAAACATATTATTAGTTTTGACCTCCAGTAACTTTATAGTGGTTATATACTCGGCCATTCTTGAAAATAAAATTCGTTTAGTAACGTGACTTGAATGGACATTCTACTAATAATAAATAAATATAATAAATATATTACAAGTAGATACACATGTATGGAACTACGTTTTTTTAACATATTAGTCGCAATAGTCGTTTTCTTTCTTTCTTTCTTTAAATAGTCAAAGTTTGTATGGTATCGTGAGATAATTTTCAGTTTTTTATGACCATATTTTCATCCATATTCAATAATAATATATTTTTCGTCCAACTTGATTTAATAGGTAATTTTATACAATCAAACTTTTCATATTGCAACGTAGGTATATTTTCTTGTATGTTTAACTAGCTACTCCCTGCGGTTTCACCCGCATTCCCGGGATAAAAAATAGCCTATTACCTCCCTCAAGAATTGGGCTATCAAATTCCAAAAAAATCAAATCCGACTGCGATTAGCGCTATCAAACAAATAAACATACAAACAAAAACTCTTCAGCTTTATTATATTAGTATAGATGGACATACATTTGTCGCATGCTTAACAGGATGATTTTTTAATCGCTGGCAATACTTGCAGGGGTGGAAGTACTCATCAATGTGAACAACTTTTACTATGGGACCAACTGTGAGATCACAAAAACAAATCAGCTGATTCATACAAAGGTCAATACCTACTCGACCAAAATTTATAAAGCATTTGTTTTATTTAACGCGATATCAGAGTTGGTCCCATAGTGAAAGTTGTTCATATTGATGAGTACTTCCAGGCATGCAAGTCTTGTATTGTCAGCAACAAAAAAATCACTCTGTATATGTACAAGGTCCTACATAATAATGTACGGTGCTTTTGAGGCTTAAACATGTAAGACATAATAAGAAAGAAAGAAAGAAATATTTAATGTGGCAAAACAAAAAGATTAAATATGCAGTACAACATAATATATAATAAAACATATTTTGCCCCAACACAGCTCCAACTCAGCATAAAGCTGGTTGCGCTGTGAGCAAATCAGTATTCATTTATACTATATAAGTATACTAATATAGTAAAGAAGTTTTTTGTTTGTTTGTATAAAATAATGCATTACGAAATGAATTCATCGAGGCTCGTGGAGACTGACGGGTGGGCAGCATTTTCCGTCAACGCAGTTTGGCCAAACAAACAGGAAACGCTGCCAGCCTGTTGGGAACACATCACGGTCAGCTTCGGGGAAATTTTCTGTAATTACCTATAGTTTTTGTCTTGTATTTTTGTAGTCAATAAACTTGGATCAATTTATTCAAGTTTGTTAGCATCTAATAAATATAATAATCCGTTATAGTTATTCCGTAATTAATTTAAAGTACCTGGATGACCTGGATGAAAGTAGCTTTGCTCGGTATTTTTTTTTAAAAGACGTTTTCTAAAAATGAAACCTAGCTAGATCGATTTATTGCCCCCGAAACCCCCTGCATACTTTTCATGAAAATCGTTGGAGCCGTTTCCGAAATTCAGATTATTTATTTATATATATATACAAGAATTGCTCGTTGAAAGGTATTAGATAGAAAGCAAATTAACATCTTTTTATAGTATTAATGTCACGAATAAATCAATTGTGACCGTCACACACTCTTTCGCGGCAAATCGCAGCCCGTAGGCGGGTGTGAATCGAATAAATCATTCGCATCGATTGACGGCTAGAAAATCGATTCGTTCGTGATCGAATGCCGACATTCCAGAGATGTTTTTACACCCATTTGAATTGTCTGTTGCATTATTGAATAGTAAGTAGGAATCGATACTAATATTATAAATTCGAAAGTAGCTGTCTGTTACCTTTTCATGCCTAAACTGCTGAACCGATCGCGATGAAATTTGGTACGCAGATAGCCTATAGTATGGAGAGGGACATATGCTACTTTTTTTCGGGAACGCAGGGGGCTTTCCCCTAGTATTCTTATAAGATTTATTTAATTTTAAAACGTATTTTATTGACTACTAACTTATGTCACGCGGTTTAACTCGCGTTCACGTTATAAAAGGTAGCCTATATCCACCCTGAAGGTCCATTCTAAATATGGTGGTAGAATTTTTGAAGTCGGATTAAGTAATAGTTTCGGAGATTACCTCCTACATCCAAACATACAACCTTTACCTCTTTATATTATTATATTATAGTGTTAAAATGTCCATATTTAAAAACAATATAAGTTCAATACATAAGTTTACTTTATTCTTGAGTTAAATAAAAGTTATAAAGTTGAAATAACTGAGTGAAACTGAACCGACTATTATTTGCGTGGGTTGACAAACATTCAAATTTTAGCGTATCAATTGATAGGTTTTTATCGGTTAAATGCAGATAAATGTGTGTGGGCTTTAATTGCTCGTAGGTTTGTGGGAAAATTTATAGTTTTTGAAAGTTATTCTGTCCTAAATCGTTGTTTGATTTGATCATTGCTATTCGATAGAGCGATCTCTCTGGTTTCTGTACAGTATACAGTACACTTAGTAAAATTCGAAAGCGATTTTCTCGTGAAATAACGAATCCGTTTAGAATTTTGTTTAGTGCATAATGGTGTTAATCATTTTATCCATAATATAATATTTACACAGTATTATAAAAATATAAATAATTACAACTAAAAAGGAAGACCGTCACCAAATGGGAGCGTGCCCAGAAAGCTGGCTGCATCCACGTTGGATAGCTAAGCTTATCCGTTGACCGAAATTAAAGCCAGCGTTCTGATCACGCGTGTGTTCCTTTAACCGCTCCGCCAAGTCCTTATATATACTGTGTGCCCCTGGCCCCCTATATTCAAAGAGGTTTTATATCGTCTCAATGAGGCATCTCGTCACAAGAGGCCTGGCACATACTTTACTCAAAGAATTGCCATTGTCATTCAGCGTGACAATGCTGCCAGCCTTCGTGACACGCTTCCGCGGGGCAGCGATTTGGCACAATTTATAACTTTTTTTTATTTTAGTACCGGATATAATATAATAAATGAATAATTAAATGCACTCTAAAAATAAGTGAAGCTACTGCCGTTTATTTCCATCACATTGATATTCTTCTTGAAGACAATATTCTATTTATTTTCTCATACTTCTTATATACTCTTTAGTATGTAAAAACCTATCTTTCTTCCTTGCCTAACCTTTGTCCTCTATGGTCAGTCCATTGCCTTCTTTATCTGATGTTTAATAATGATGATTCATTATTCATTTGTTGGTATCATAATAATTAACATAAAATTCTTATATATTTGCAAATAAAAAATCACGCATTCGAGTCCATTGTTTTCGCGGGTCAAAGGAATGCTTATTGTTTTTTTTTATAGAGTCTAAACTGATTTATGCTCATTTTATGTTAAGTCTTATCGTAAATTTTGCGCACGCGTCGTTTTTGCGTGGGTGTTAGAAAATTTGTTTGGATTACCATTAGCTACTGTATTACTTATATATAAACAATGCTATGATTTATTGTACTAATTCTCAAACTAAATTTTATAATATTCTAGCTTTCCACCCTCTGTTTCACCTGCTGTCCCTTAGATCTTTATTTCTTGACACAAATGAGCATTAAGCCACTAAGAAACGATTTCTTCCCTTAGGGGATTTTAAAAAAATTATAATCTAGTCCAGAATCTAGACCCACCGGTTGAAGCTGCGCATTGTCAATCAGTCAGTCAGTGATAGGTTCATTAAGTAGATTCTTATATTAAAGGTATTATGATAATCTTCCCCTAGTTTGGTGTTGCCTTCGCTTATCTTTTTGATAAATTGAAGATGCAATAGCATTATAATCGATAGAATAAATGTTTCAACTATAAATTACCTTTTATATTTCAAGAAAGGAAAAAAAGAATATCTCTCCATTTAGAGATCTTCTGGAAGAGATCGCTTTTTTGAGCGATACAATCGCTTATTGTACAGTGATTATCCTTGATTTAGAGACAATTATTTTTTTATTTTCTTCCTGGTGTATGATATAGGGTTTATCTACTTACCTATCTATCTAAAGAAATTTTGCCAATGCAAAACTTCCCATTTCAAAAGAAAACTATATCTATTAATAAAACCCATCAATGTACTAAAAGACCTATAATTTCTTATATAAGGAAGCGTAGTATCAAAGCAAGATCCATAACCGTTGGTACAAAATAGATCATTGATAAAGCCACGCCTCTGATTGGCCGGTATCGAGCTCGCTTAATTGTAGCATGCTCATGCGCAGCCCGGCTATCTAATGTCGATAGTTATGATTAGCCTGTGGAATAATATGTTTATACATGTTGTGAAGATCCCTGGCTACTGGATTTACTAATGGAACTCGTTGAGTTATCACTTGGTTTGGTTATTAACTCACTCGATTATCATTTACCACCATTATATTTTTAGGTTATAATTGCTTTTGTTTTAATCAAAACAGTCTCGTATGTATTCATCAACCAATTTTAAGTTAGAATGATTGCAACACAAGTATTTTCTTTCAATTTTATTACGTTAGGTACTTGACTAGCGTTTCTGGTTTTTTTTTTATCTGTAGTTTTGGCGCGTCCTTTCCGCGTGCCAAAGGGTATCAATATAAATCTATACGCTATTTACAAAATGCACAAATCTATACTAATATATAATATTTAATATTATATTAGATATTATTAATAATCTAATCTCAGGAACTACTGGTTTGATTTGAAAAATTCTTTCAGTGTTATATAGCCCATTTATCGAGGAAGGCTATAGGCTACTTTTTATCCCGGGAAAACACAAGATCCCTCGGGAACGCGGGTGAAACCGCGGGTCGGAAGGTAGTGTTTAATATTATGAATAGAGTTAGAATTTAGTAATTTTGTGATTACAGAAGCTAACATGCCTTTCCATATTTTTGTTAGATGCGTTCATGCTCAACGAGACAAGCGCAAACGAGATAGCAATATAATATTCCGAACCGTGTCTTCCCGTTGATTTAAGTATTTTGAAGATCTACTGAGCATTCACTATATCGTAGCTTGTAGCACAATTCGTAGTTATTCGTAGCAGTTTGTTAAATATAAACGGCCTCCTTCAAAGGCCAACTTTTTTTTTTTCAATTTTCTTTCGAGAACCATTGGTAAGTGGCATATCGAACCACCGCGCAACATTACTTCTCCCATATTTCATATCGAGTAGACATTTTACACGTTTAACTGGAAGCATACTGTCAATTTGTTTGATTTCTTGCTGAATACACCGCTGAGGTTGTATTTATTACTTGTTACCCACTGGGTGAGGGACGTTCTGAATCTTACTTAAGAAAAATATTTTTTGACAATATTTACAACGATGTATAATATATAGAAAATTTCCTCGAAACTACAGCTGCTGCCGATGGGAATGGTTCCGAGTAGGCAGCGTTTCCTCTTAAGTTTTGCCATGTTGGTGTGGTGTTGGTGGAAAAAGCTCCCCACCCGTCGGTTACCGAAGCCTCGTGGAGTTTTGATAAAATCTGAGCGAATCGGCGAACTTCGGACCCCCACAGACCTATGGCTTCCACCGCAAAAGGCATACACATATAATTTTGTCCAATGCAAGCGTATGTAAGTATTCTATTTGTTGAAGCTGTGTGCGTCGGTTTATTATATTGGGTGTCAAAATGGGAAATGTAGCTGTAGTGACGTCAGTAACGTACTCTTTTTTTTATCCCTTGTTAGTGAGATACCAGATTTTCTACTATTCTATTATAAGAAATATACATAGTATATGTTACATTGTACCATCTTTTACCAATCCTGTAAGTTGTGCCTTATTTTATACCCATTCTGTAATCTCAGTCATGATAAGTTTTTTTTTCCTTTCTTTTAGCTGTAGTTAGTCACTTTAGCATAGACAACCACCATCTTTTTAATAACTGACTTAAACTTACAATTTTGTCTATCCAGTCAGTAATTGCTATATCATTTATGTTACCAATCAGTAGCCATTTTATTCATCTCCAACCACACCCTGCTTCCTAACGTACAATTTCTCCTTTACGACTATACATCCCGTTTAGTATTGAATACTAACTAACTCAATAATTCCTATAAATTATCGCAGTATTATGATGGCCGATGAAATCACGGAAGCATCGACATCATGCTGCAAACTGGCATCGGGTATAAATTATCCGTGTAGTAAAGTGGCTTCCAGCAATTAAACTAACTCCGGGATGCGCGCGCGCATATCGCAGCACAAATCATAATCAGCGCCACCTGTAGGCGGTGTACAGTAAAACATAAAGTCGATCCGTTGACGCGTAGAATTATATTCGTAATTTTGTGTTCAATTCGTTTTCTCTATTTATGTGGGCACTTATTTTATTTATTCATTGCTAAATAAATCGTATCAGTTATTGAATTCATTATGTAATTTAGTCTACAAACTTATATGTTTGTCTATATATTATGTCAAATTAGATGTCATAGCATTGGAACTGTTCGTTTTTTTTTTAACTTTATAGGCTTGTGTTTGACCACAATCTCACTATGGTAAGTGATGATGTGGCCGAAAGTGGTAAGCATATAAAGCCTAGAAGGAACTGGCACTCAAGTGCAGCTGTCGGTACACCCCAATATTACAAAGTACCCTACCACCGTGCTTATGGTTACCTCACTATGTTTTCCTTCACCGAAAGCTCAAGGTCATTGTAGGATTCGAACCCACGACCTTCGCCGCGGCGTCCGACGTCACTACCACAGAGCTATCATCGCCTTAGTTCTTCGTGAAAAAGTAACAGACAGAGTTACTTTCGCATTTATTATATTATAGTGTTGTCATTATTATCAATTAATCAGAAGCAAAATGGACGGACCAGAATGAAGAATACCAGCAGAAAACGATTGCGTGTTACACGAAGCTAGACTGGGTGAAGTGTATCAGACCGTTGCTGACTTACAGCAACATGGTCTAAGTATAAACTCAGCAGTATTCTTGAGAATTCATCCGACTTCAATTGGTGACTTGTAAGCTGTTGATAGTCATACAATAGTTACCAGCAACGTGATTTTATTAAGCCGGAATTTAAGTTGAAGCCGATAATATTAAAGTGACAGTAAGATATAATGTCATCTCTTTTTCACACACGCGTTAGGAAAAAGATAATAGTATATCCTGTGACAATTAAAGAACTACTATAAAACTTGTGGTTACCAACAAGAGGCAAGAGTTACCTACCAATAAGATTTTTTAAAGGCTCAGGCCTGATGTTAGAATTTACTTCGTTCATGAAACTTAGTTAGTATTTCGTATAACTTTGACTAAAATTAGAAATATCCAGAGTGTGAAAATAATTACATACGCTACGTTTATTGGATTATGTACCATTTGCGTGTTATGAAGTAGAAGAAGCCAAAACTAAATAAAAATAATTATAAGTAATGTAGTAGGTACTAAAGTATAAAGAACCTAATATTTCTGATCCGATCAGAAAGAATTTAGAATTAAAACTAATGAATACCGTATATTAATAACTGCTATTTTTGTATTTCAAAAATATAGAACAACAATACTTAGGACCTCTTTAGGATTTATTTATGAGCGTCATTTTAAAGAACAATAATTATTTTTCTAAATACCATTAACATTTCAAATTTGAGGTCACATTCGTCAAAATGACTCATTCAAAAAAAGAATGCCTTAAGATATTTTTAAATACGTTGCTGTAAAATTTCATGATCGCACAAACATCTTAGTTTATATACCACAAATTACTCCTCTAAACGTATTTAACAGGCTCTTAGTTCTAATGTAGACTCTCTGGCCACACCTCGCCTAACTTAATTAATACTGATTATTTTAATGACTTTATTTTATTACTAGATTTGAATAGATTAGCACTTATTAATGCTAGTAATTGTAAATTAAACTTTCAAATGAGGTGCTAATAAAATGGGTGAGTGTAAGAAAGTGCTATTTGCATTATTTAAATTTAGTGCAAATAAGTAGGCACTACATCTATGAGGAGAACATGTTATGAATTGTCTAGATAAGGCAAAGGGGATTCTCGAAAATAAATGCAAAGTTATTTTTATCTCTATCTGTTGTTTCACTGTTCACGTCATAAAAATTAGGGAGGTGCGCGTGACGCGGGAGTCGCGAAAAATTTCATATCTCAATGCAATGTATGGCACTGAATTGGCACCTTATGCAATGCGAATATGGACTATATTACTGTATTAACAGCTTTGGCATTTTCAGCCACGACAAGGGAATTACCACCAGTTTCTGAAGCCAAGGTTAATCTATGATCAAAACTATTGCCGTCTTTGTCATTCTGTACACAAGTGTCATGTAGTACACTTTTAAAAGGAGATTAACTTTGATGCAGACTTCTAGGAACTGGGAGTAAGACTAGTAGGTCTCTCTAGTGATAGAAAAAATATCAGGTTTCCTAGATGGTAACAAATCAAATTTTGATTTTTATTAATACGAGTCATATCTTCATTTAGTCTCTTGCTACGTCTATCATCATCATCTTCATCACCTTACTTAGGGTCAACATTGAATATCAAATCGTATCTTTTTTTTTTGATCTCGTACCTAAACATGAAATCATCAGCCTACTCATAGTAGTCTAAATTATTAGTGTAGCACTTGTCCATTGCCTCTTCAATTAACGACATCACTTCCTGAGAAAGAACATTCCATCAGACGAGGAAGAGTTAAAACAATACATTAGCTAACAATGGACCGTCAGGTGTAACACTAATTCCCCACAAAGATATCAGGTATAGGAGTATATACATGGGTCTCATCGGGCCACAGGCCGTCATTACCGGGCATCCATCTCTGTCTTGCCAATAATTACTGCGCACACGCATAGACAAATCACACTTGTGTGTGGTGCAAGTTATAAGTTGTGGTGGTTCTTTTAATAATGTATTTCGAATTTTGAAATGAGGTTGAGGTCCTCCACGACCTGTCTATCATCCTAAAGATGAAAATTGATTGCCAAGCACCTAAAGGTGTGTTCCAGCTACTGCACTTAAGATGCAGTTTTCATATAGGTACACAAAGTACTTACCACCTTCCGCCATAACATTTACAATGATTGAGGTCAAATACATGTCTATCTACAATAAAAATAATTAAAATAATAAAGCGGTCTTGTCTTTCTAGGGTTTCGGTAAAACTTACATACTTCTGCATATAAAAATCTTACTCAACGTTGAAGCCAGCTTCCCGGCTTGCCACCTTAGCTTCCTGATGATCAGGCTAGCGTCTAATTAAATCGCTTCCAGCTAATAACATGACGACCAGTCTACCTCACACCGCAACACTCATCGCATGTATATTTTTTTGTTATCTTTAAAACTGGGAAATCCGGTCTATACTTCCCTACATTACATGTAGCATGATGCAATAGCATAGCAGTTTGTTGTGGTAAAAGTTTGCTATTCCTGCGGCTTTAAGACTGTCTGCAAAATGAGTGCGCGTCATTATACTTGAGTTATAATGCTTTAACATTTTTAATTATGAAATTTGTTTATTGCTCGTTTTTTTTTGATGGTAGATTTAGTTGTTTTAAGTGTTAGATTAAATTGGATAATTCTTGCATTAGAAATGTCACTTTTTTTCTAGGAGGTCCTGCTATATAATATAAATGCGACAGTATTATGTATATGTTGTTTCAAATACGCTGTAATTGTTTAATAATTTTGAATGAATATCGGCATAGTTTTTTTTTTATACTAAGTAAGTAAATAATCTTCGAAAGATGTTATATCTACACAAATTAATAACTGCATTTTTTTTGTACTAAGTATAGGCTCGTGTTTGACCATAATCTCACTATGGCAAGTGATGATGTGGCCGGTGGAGGTAAGCACAGAAAGCCTAGAAGGAACTGGCTCTCAAACACTGGCGACAGATTTTCAACTTGAGGGTGGTAGCCAGTCAGGCGGGTACTACTAAGTACCCTATCACCTTGCAAAATCTACCTGTAGTACAGAGAAAATCATTACTTTGTTTACGTTGCGGTTTTACACTACAAATAGGAATTTTCCTTTTGCTTTTGTGGTTTAATATAGAGGAAAATCCGTGGTATGATACACGGTGATTTTTATGGGAATCATCACGACTAATGATATATCTATAAATATAGTAGGTATATCAGTTATATATGTTTTTTGCCATCTATATACAACGTTATACGGCGAAGAGAGAACCGAAACACAAAAATACTGTAATTTTTAATCTTCTTGTCTGTAGTATATAAAAAAGGAAAAGGTGACTGACTGACTGATCTAATAAACGCACAGCTCAAACCACTGGATGGATCGGGCTAAAATTTGGCATACAGATAGCTATTATGATGTAGGCATCCGCTAAAAAGGATTTTTGAAAATTCCATCCCTAAGGGTGTAAAATAGAGTTTCGCGGGTGAAACCGGGGCGGTAAGCTAGTTTAAAATATGGGTAGGTACTTTAAAAATACGAAGATATAGTCGGTTTTTTTTTAATAACATGGCGTAATACCGATAGGGGATTGATTATACGGGTGATTAGAGCAAATTTAGGCCCTAGGCCCATCCTCTGAACCTTCTTCATGGATGGTAAGCCCTCGCTGGCTGTTGCCATTTCTTCATCAAGCAAACTCAAGATATCAGTTAACATTGCATGCCCAGACACATAAATTTCATCATTAGTCGGTAAAACTCTTATTGTAAATCAAATCATCATCATCATCATCTCAGCCGCAAGACATCCACTGCTGGACAGGACTGCTCGGACCTAAGGATTTATAATAGGTTTTATGTCAAAAGACGTTAGAATGTATGGAAAAAAGTGTCATTTTAACGAAAACAATTTTAGTTAGGTGAAGTTGAATTGCAATGGTAAAGCCCCTGATTAGTATTTCTCTCATTTTTTTTACAAATTAATAATCTTTAGTGCAAGCTAGGTCATAGACTACTAGCAAAAACATATTCGCATCAAATATGAATAAAACGATCCCACATTTGACCTTTAATTCGCTCACAGCCTGGGAGTCACGGACCACCGCGACGTATGCCCACGCGCAGCTCTCGAGTCGAGAGGCACTCCAGCGCCGCTCAGTGACGCGGCGATTTGTCGCCGATACGCGGTGACGTTGCGATTTGTCGATGTCGGGTCGGTGCTATGATGGTCTTCCTGATGGGGCCTATTATATTGGCAGCTTTAGACACAATCGGTGCTCAACAAAGGTGTTTACCAAGCGGGGATTATCTTTAGTGACTTTCATATTAAAAGGAGATAGAAGATAAACTAAACTTTTAAGCAGGATTTATATGTATCAGGATTTGGTTAAAATTCTGGTGGAATACGGTGTCGAGAAATTAAATTGTATTTTTATTTTGTATAGTCAAACAAAGTCGACCTAAAATGAGAATGATGTATGTTGAGAATCACATTATTATAGTAGCTGTTCACCAGCATTCCCGAGAAAAAAAGTAGTATTTGTCTTCTCCATACCATAAGCTATCTGCGTACCAAATTTAATCGGTTCAGCAGTTTGGGCGTGAAAAGGTAACTAACTCACATTAGCATTTTATAATATTAGTTAGAATTATAATAAGACAGACACTCCATTTCAACATTGTAAATAACAATTACAGTAACATTATTCATACCTTAATTAACTCATAAACAACTATAGCTACAAAAGCTCAAACAAGGCACGTCCCTCATTCTTTATCTTACATTTCAACAAATGCCACCGTTATCCTGACCCAGGGTTGTCAATCTGCGCGATCGCAATTAGAGTTGCGCATGCGCAGCCATGTCGCGATGGCCCCGCGCATATCGCCCGTGACAACCCTGCGACATAGCGATAAACGTTACGTGACGGGTTATAGTTGTAGGTCGCTATGTGTTAACTTGAATAACGGATATGCTAAATCTTTGTGTTTATTTGGGAAAGTTTCAGTAAGGAGTTTGGCTAAGTAGTTTTTAGTTTAGGAGTAATAAATCTATAGGTACTAATATAGAAGAGTTTGTTTGTTTGCTTGGTTGAACGCGCTAATCTCAGGAACTACTGGTTCGAATTGAAAAAATCTTTTTATCCCGGGAAAACATAAGATCCCTCAGGAACGCGAGTGAAACCGCGGGGCAGAAGCTACTTCTTTAATGAAATTTTGGAGAGGTAGGAGAGGTCTAAATCTATATCTACGTGGCTCACGAACTTCTAAAGAGAATATCTGTGACCCTCTAATGGATTGACAGAGCAGAAATAAAATATTTCTAAATATTCCCTCAATAATAATATCCTGGGGCATTCTTGACATACGGCAATCTGGTCCTAAACTGAGAATTACTGCACATGACTCTATGTCAACCAAAGTCATCCCACAGTATGTAGTGCCTGAAGCTGTAGATGAAAAGCTACTTTAGGAAAACGAATCATATATTTGGCTGTGTGCGGCTGTAAAAGGGCAACCAAAACAATGTTTGATTCATAAAACGCATTGAATGAATCGTCCCTTTAGGAAACTAACTGTGTGTGTTTGAATTGTTTACGTAATTGATTGCGGACACAATGGCCGCCTAGCCCGAGGGAATGACAATTTTGTTTTATGACTGTAACGGCGTTTCCACAACGTTGACATCCGCGCTCGTGTTTATTGTGATAACGCTATCCTAGTTCTGTAAATCTACTGGCAATATTGGCTTTATCTATGTTATTTTGTATTGGGTGGATAAACAGATGACAGTTGGCATCTTTTCTAAATATAAATGTGGTTCATCTTGCTCAAAGAACTTAACTACTTCTAATATGGAACCAAAATAAATTGTGATCAATGTATGAAAAACACTCGCCATTTCAGAGTTTCTAGAAAATATTGTTCATTTCAGAGATTCTGACTACGAAAAGCCTATGCTTGGTTGTATAATCATACCATAGATAAAAACAGATTGGTCCGTCTTTGTATTTCTTTCTTTCTACTCTAAATCCTTGTCTGACCGTGATTTAAATCATACCATAAGTAAGTCATTAAAACCTCTAATTTGCTGTCATAGACAAATATCTTTGTTAGTAGATTAGCTCACAATGCAAATGAATAATTTTGGCTCATTAGTTTTGTTTTTTTTTTCAGGTAAGGCCACTGCTCCTGTCTTAGTCATATCTTAGATTACGCTATATTCAAGATCAATCTTTTTGTAAGTATAATTTAAATAATACAGTTATTGTTGGATCTAATAAATTGTTTATGCTAAATCAAATATTATTACGGCCGGTCTCCAATCTGACCTTTAAAATTACATGTATACTATAAATTTTATCTCAATGATAATGTGTTAAAGCTTTTATTAACAATGAATAGAATGCTTCTGCAATTTCCACTTTATCCACACATCATAAAGTTCATTAAATATTCCACTTGTCAGTTGGCTGTGATATCAGTAAATATTAATTAATATGCTCTGCATATCTTGAGTAGGACTACTTACATCTTATAATAGATGTGCGTGTGGCAGAGCGCCAGCGCAGTACTGTTGCAGGACCAATATTGATCTATTTGTTATGTAATTGGCGCCAGGAGAATGACGGAAACTATGACAGGTATTCAAGCTGCGTTATATCGTGATACTAACGATGTATGTATGATATGGCTGTTTCATTTTAGAAAAAGAATATGGTAGGATTTGTAGAGAAGTTGGAATGACTTACAATTGATCCTTGGTGTCTTAAGGCAGAGCTAGAGCTTTTAGAATATTTTTAGAACCCTGGGATAAAATTATGAAATTCTATCTGAATAAACGACGAGTCTACAAATTTATATGAGTGATAAATTTTGAGAGGTATTGAATACACAAAAGGAACCCAATAATTGAAAAATAAAATTAACTATTAACAAAAAATTAAAAAACTTCATATTGGATTTGCACTGAAAAGTATAAAATAACGATATAGAACTCTGACTGCGTAAGTAGGTACCACTTTGAAGTCAGTGTTCGAAATTGTAACGACAAGGCAAAATCCATGGTTACTCATTGATGATCACTCGCTTACATATCACATACTGATACAGGATAATAAATAGTTCTGTTCTGATTACAGCTTATGTTTTAAACATCCATAAAAACTTCCCGCTGGCTTTTCGATGTAGTGAATCATCGTGAAAAACCCTGTATGTTCGAGAAGTCATGTTTAAAGGAATGTTAAGTCTGCTGATGGGCAATAGGCCAGGGTGGTAGACAGTGTCTTTAATGTCCTTGTTGTTAAGAGAGGCATAGCCATATAAGGTATATGAGACGTTGATAACTCAAGAAATAAACATATAGTTAGATGGGTCAGTAATGAAACAGCAGGCTAAGGAGCTAAGGCTGGTAACTTAGCATAATGTTCCAAAAGTTAACAAACTAATAAAACTGCCAATTTCAAACTTAAATGACAATCTTGAATAGCTCGTAAATACAATTATACAAACAGAATTCGAATCTTATTTACTATGTCACAGTCCAATACATGTACTAGGTGATCTATGCGAGAATGTCCACCAAATAATCGTTACTCAAACGCTTGTCAAAGGACCCAATTCTGAAGTGGGCATATAAAATGTAAGGCCAGAAACGTGCGCGCTGTGCGCTGTTCGATGTTCGCTTGCAGCAAGACTTGTTACTTGCGAAGTGTTATAAGTTACTGACAACGGGACGAATGAGCTAGTATTTTTGTCTCCAAGTACCGTGGTAAAATCTATATACATTATTTACCTCATTATAAAAAAATTTGCTCAGTATCACCAGTAGAATCGATCCCCAATGGTACTTTGTGTATGAAAAAAATATTTTGGAAACGACCATGTCTTCGTTGTAATATATTTTGTGTAAATTGTAGCCTTTATCTCAGGTTTTGAATGCACTAAGTTTATGTTAAATATCGTGCTCCAATGAATATTCTTACTCATAAACAGTCTGTATGTCTGTTGATCGATAACACGTCATCATAATTGTAGATATTCAGATTGCTGAAGCACACACAAACCGATTAAGCTGTAACATTATTCTTGCTGATTTGTCCGTAGGTTACTTGTCGGTAGTTGGACTTATATCATAGGTTTAGTCGCTAAAACTCTATTTGAGTTTTACATCACCGAAGAGTGGCTAGTCCAACTTATGCGCATAGGAGCGCAATTAACAATAGTATGCTAACACGGTTAGTAATGCGCGTGCGCATGTCGAGTACCTACTGGAATTTTGCGCAATGCGACAGAGTAGTGAGGAAGATCTTGAAGAGTGTCTACCAGGTTTTACATGATTATAACCTTTCGATGATAACTCCATTAAAATAGATCTATAAACATTTTTATTTCATTGTATAAATCAGTAAATGCGATTAGCTCAGTTAGTAGTGACATTGCGCCGAAGATCGTGGATTCGTGGGATCGTATTGTCAGTCAAAAACGTTTGGAAACTATAGCTCGATGATGGGAACTTTCTAGAAGCCTGTCTTCTCCCCATCCACTTTCCAGCCAGCGGTCAGTTACTATATCAATTATCATGATGTAAATTGCAAAATTTATAACCTCTGTATTCATTATTCTATGCTAGCTGCCTGACAGCTAGTGTGGCTATTTATAATTTAAAAAATCCTAATGTACCTATTTGTCGAAAGCCATAATTCCAAATGTAAATATGATAAAACATTCTTAGCAAGGGCGCTTACTTGTTTTGTTACGGTCAATACTCAAATGTGAATCGATTGACACCTTTTTAAATTGGCAATTTGTGACCAATTTAACAAACGAGATGGTTATATTGTTTGCGGACAAATTGGACGATTAGCGGCTTGTCAATTTGTCGGTTGTCACCATGTTTCCGTTAGTGACATGATACCCATCATTACAAGTATCAGTACAATACTGAAAGAATAGATTCATACTGATATTATAAAAGCAAATTTGAGTGAGCTAGTTCGGTCGGGTAAACGAGTCTCGATGAGAATTACTATAGAGATACCGCTGAGGGATACTAAAACTAGGTATGTACTTTGAACTCAATACAAATCAAAAAAGAAACAAATGAAATCCACAACAAACTATAATACACTATACATTGTGATTAAAGCGACAATATCACAAAAGACAAATCAAATACACAAAGAAGTTCTTACAGGAAGCGATCACCGTAATAGACCACTGATGGCAAGCTGCGGCAATACGCGCTGCGTTTTTCATGCGAAATGAAGTTCTCATTTCCTGCTCTCTGTGTGGGTGGAACTAGGATGGAAAGCTGCTTGATAGGCTAAGCTGCTTCGGCAACTTCCGATTCGTAGAATAAATTAATTGGATACTATCGACATACCTCCTTGTTGAAAAAGGGTTATTATAGAATATGATGAAATAAGTCCAAAAACACAAGTAGAGATATGTTAAGTTATGTTTTCATTTAAAGTACATTGGATCTCCAAGAAAATTACAAACTTAGGATTACAATATCATGAATTAGGCAAAGAGAGAAAACAAGAAAGGATTGAATTATGAAACTATGGTGTATCACAACTATAATGACTGTCAGTGCAGCAACGTCTGAAGCCTATGTTTTTTTAATACCACTTTGTCGGCAAACAAGCATACGGGCCGCCTGATAGTAAGCGGTTACCGTAGCCTATGAACGCTTGCTACAGGGATATCACTCGCGCGTTGCCGACCCTCCCCCCCTCCACGATGAGTCTGGCGACCTTACTCACGCTCAGGAACACAACTATAAGTTATTTGGCTGCTGTATTCTGTAAGGTACTTCCCCAGTCGAGCTGCTCTTCGAGCGACATATCGCTATGCTCTACCTCTCTGCAAATCTCCTTGTGTATTAAATAGTTTAATTAGACAAATAGAAAATTCTAAACAAAATTAGCTTTATTGACAGTATAAAATAAAACTGTCGCCGTAACATTATAGTACATTTGACATTGTTAGCAACTCAGCTTAAGATTGTACCCCAACCTACACAAATACGTGTCGTCTGTCGTTTCCCTCGGCACTCGCGCACGCGCAGCGCGCTTTATGATTTTCGCGCGTCCATATTTCGTGCGCGCGCGCCGGCTAACGGTCCGGCTAGGGTTGCCAACCTATTCTATTACGATTTATGGGACAGATTAATTTACGTCGCCGCTGTGACTCGACGATTCGTTTTAGGAAGTTATTAATTTTTGTTTGCTGGTAAGTAAATTCTGTAATTATTTACTAGTAGGATAGGCAAATATTTTCTCAGCTCGAGTTTAATGGCTCATTGAATCATGATTATATCTAACTGTCGGATTATTCTGTTGTCATGATGTATTATTTAGAGATAATTCCCATTTTAATGAACGACAATATAATGAACACCATACATTATAACTACTATCATAATGTTCTTGTTTTGATGTATAATTATTTTATCAATGAATCTAGAAATCAGATGCTTAATTAATTAGCCGATATCTCCACGCAGGCGCCTAACTTGTTCATGTGACTTATGATAATAGAACTTATCTCTATTGCAGTAGTGTCTAATGTTATTGATCACATCGTTAACTCAGTGATCCGTAGTGGATCACAACCTTTGATACTAAGCGGCGCCAATCTTATCAGCTTCGATTCAGCTAATCACCAAGAGTTACCAAGGGCTTTTCTAACGACATCCCATCAGGTAGATACACCTGCACTAGAACAGTTTCGTCATTAGATCCAGGGTTACATAAATTGGTTCCCTTCATGTCCTTAAAATTATTGGTCGTGTAAATATTTCTATGATTTTAATCATCTGAAAATATAACCATGGTACTTATTGGATAGTAGGCTTGTGTTTGAACATATTCTCTATGTGATGATGTGACTGAAGATGATAATGACATAGAGCCTAAATCGATCGATAGGTTCTTGATTTTCAATTTAAGGCTGATAGCTATCCAGTAATTTTAGTTAAAGCGATCAATAAGTTGTGTGCTGTTGTAACAATGCAGAAACGATTTCTTAAAACCTCTTAGTGTCGTTAAGCCACGTAGTAAATGTGCAAAAAACCCAACTCCTCATAACAGTCATCGCAGCGTCAACGACCCAAACTAACAATGCATATACTTTAACAAATAGGCCTATTTTGTCTATTCAAATAAAAAGAAACAATTAACAAAGCCGTGCCGCGAGTAAACGCTACCATTATCGAACCGGCTCACTTCAAAGATCGCAATATTCCACTAATATGCAAATGAGGACGAGCCTGCGCAAGCGCACATTTGTTACGCTAATGGTGTTGCGCGTGATTTATGCAAAATAATCACTACACCGTCGCTATTTCTTGTTTTTTTTTCCTGTGGGAAATATTGGAAATGCGCGATTTTATCACCGGTTTTTATTAGGGTTCCTTAATAAATTTAAATGTACGGTTACGCTTAGCATACAATGGGTGTGGTCGTGTCGTGAGTGTGCGACCACTCGCTTGACAACGAATTCAATGAGTTGAATTTATTAAAATAAAACTCATCTTATGTCTTTCACACAATATGATTTACTTTTTGTTTTTATTAAATCGTATAAAAAAAATATTAACTATTTTAATATTTAGCCAATTGTACCTATATACATAATTTAAACTAGTAACTTCTTCTATTTTGTGCTGTTCTTTAACTTAATTTATAGAAATATTCGATATCAGGACTGTCACATAATTTTTATGCATTCAATTTCCATTTATCTCTAGTATCGTAAACACACAATACAAGAATGATAAATAAACAATTTGTGATCTACTATGTTGTGGTTTGCAAAAAGCATACAAATATAAATTCTTAATCTATTGTTATATAGATAATTAATTACATTAAAAGTAATTCACAATTTTACAATTTTATGATAAAAAAATACAAATACCGTGAAATACATGGGAACACCTAAAAATCGGGATGGGCTATCAGTTAAGTATATTTAATTTGTACAAGTTGCATTGTTGCTGTATTAAAATGCTTCATCATAGGATTATAATATTATTAGTTATTCTTACGCCTTTACCCAATCAATTTAAACCATCTTACGGAACCTTTGCAGTAATCGAAAGGTCACACTTATCGCTTAAGGGTTAATATCACGCTCATAAAGAAAAGGGCATGTAATAAATAAATTATCCTATAACAATATAATATTATGATACAATAAATTATAATTACAAGCAATTGCAACAAACCACGGTGTTAAAGGGTATTTTGTTTATGATATAACCATCGATTGGCAAGGCAAATATGTTGATAGAAATCTGAGGTAATGTGAAAGTAATTATGATCTTTAATATATAAGCCACACTGACCAATATGAATCTGTATATATAGAATGGTTAACTGACTGACTGTTAATATATCAACGCACAGCCTAAACCGCAAGAGACTTGAAATTTTGCACATAGATACCTTATACAGTGTAGGCACTAAGGAAGGATTTTTGGAAGTTCAATCTCTAAGGGGGTAAAATAGAGGTACGTGGGAGAAATCCCGGGGGCGGAAGGCTAGTCTCTGTATATTTAATAAAGTTGCATGATATAGCTATCCACTGATGTAATCTAAAGAAATTTTGTGAAAGGTTATGATAATATCTCTTTTTACTCAACTGCGGCGACCTCAAAAGAGAGTAATATTTCTCAACATGACAAAATGTTCACAGCAGTCGTAACTTCCACACAATCTGACAACTGGTATAATATTTCACATAAAAAATCTGATGGAAAGATTCCGCGTCCAAAATAATGTAGCACACTTTTTCGTGTAAATATTGCAGCGTGAAAATATTACAATCCGATTGCTCTGCGCTGAGTTTGTGGATGAGAAAAACTCAGTGGGTCAGGGAACAGGTCCTACTGACATTTAAATAATAAAATGAAAAAAAAATATCATGAGATATGAGCTACTGGACGCAGATATGACGAAATAATTTAACGTCAGCATTGAGTTTTTTATGTGACTTCGCATGTTGATTACTGTCAACGGTAGATTTTACCGAGAATTATCATTCATTTCATCCAAATTGATCTTTTAGTTATAAGACAATTTGACATAGTCTTGCCAGCAAGTAAAATTATTTGTTTATGTCAGAGGGCGGACATGCAGGCAGGCGGTCCATCTGATGTTAAGTGGCTATTATCGTCTATGGACATTAGCAATACCAATAGCATTATCAATGTGTTGTCGACCTTTATAAAGCTTAAAGGCAGCTGGCTCTTAAGTGCAATTGTTGGAACTTAGAACACACGCAAGGTAGTTGCCGACAGATTTCCAACTTGAGGCAAGACGGGCACTACAAACCATACCATGGTAGTACTACCACGATATGTTTTTCATGTATGATGTACAATGTACAGTCTACGAAAGTTGAGGGAAAGCGGTGATTTGTAGAGAAAGGATAAATAAAGGATAGAGGATAAGAATTACGTAAATCCAAAATAACATTGGGAACATCGCTGATAGATCATAGATCACCAAACATTTATCTTTCTGACACACACTATTCATTAAATTCAAGCGACGTATTATATGACAGGATACAGTTAAATATGCTCGTAACATGACTAGAATTTGACCTCTATAAGATACCTGCATCTATATTTGTACCAAGAGACCCAGTAACATGATACACATGACCATACAAACAAACGCCCACGCACCCGTAAAATTTACAATAAAATAACCGCTTTAAATATTCCATATAGCAAAACACTATGTAACAAACCAGAATGTTACCATTACGGCCTCTATAAAGGACAAAAAGTTCGTGTTCAATATAAGAAACAACGAAAACATTGTTTCTGATATCAGATAATCGAATAAAAACTAGTGATCTTAAATTTTTTATTCAAATTTTTGCATTAAAATTGTCATTCAAAATTGTAAGCTCAACATCAGTTATTTGATATTTAGTTAGTTATCGAATTGTCTCAACGATTGACATGACTGTGTATTTTGATAAATATGTGATATACATGACATATGCAACTGGTCCGAAATAAGATCCTTATGAGATTCCTGAATTCCGTCCAGACGTTTTTCTGTTGGGACAATGTCGTATCCATTTTGGTGAGGACAAATAAATTGCCGTTAAAGTCACAATCATTGCTTCAATTTGCGCCACTTTAACCCCATTTCACAGGTGAGGTCAGAGACCGGAATACAGTGAGCTCATCAAAATTCTGTTTCCCTCCGTTTAATCTCAATCTGTAGTATTTTTGATGCTAAAAATCTGATGATGTCAAACTTTTAAAACAATGCCTTCGTGACCATCTTTCCGAGTTTCGGTGAAGTAGGTACAATTTACTAATGAGCTTTGTAAATATTTTGATAATTGATAAGAAAACTAGGATATTATAATCTATAGCTACTCTCTAGAAAAATTACATAGCATAAATTATGATATCTGGACTAAGATAGGCTTTTATGAGTTTGCACTCCGCAGCCTCATTTAGACTTGATTCTCCTGATGCAATCTAAATATTAATGAGACAGGTTTAGAAATAAATGATTGCTGATGCAGCAGGCTTTCTGACAGGTATTATCAACTTAAGTTATCAGCAAAAGTTGATTTAATTGCATAAAGGAGGGTTTAATTATACCCATGATGAAACAGTGCCATTGTCAACTATCCTCGAACCAGCAACTTGTTAAAAGATTAAAAATCTACATACAGTTGCGCCAAGCATCGAAATTTAGGCCGTCTGGTCACTGGACCTGTCACATTAGGATTAACGACACATCATTGCGGCCACGACGTTTGGGGGCTACCTGAACTGGTCAGGTGGATTATTTATTGCTGTACTGTCTTTTGATTGATGCCGCGAGGGAATGCCTGCAAGTGGCAACGGTGTACGGAGACTTTAAACGTGTTTCTATGTTCTTTTATTTTTTACGCAGCCTGATGTCCGTGAAGTATTAAAAACAAAGAATCTGTCAGTCATTTCGTCTTATTTCCATATTTTTTCTCAGTTTTGACTGTATGTTAAATGACCATTCGGTACGTTCTTTATGATCATAAAATTCTACGGATTACTGAAATAGTTTGTGTTCTACGGCAAATTGGCCGTAATTAACTGATTACATGGATATTAAATAATAATCACAAATAGTTGTGCCAACATCGTCGTAAATTTTCCTCACTTAAATAAATGTGCTGGCATTTTAAACGCCCTGGTATGTACTACGATTCTTCTTGATTTACTGCACATACTCTGCGCCTGAACTTAATATTGAATTTATTATACCTTGAGATGAATCACGAACAGCCTTCTTCAACAGTTCATCTAACCGATGTCGTAATTCGTGTAACTCGAGTGTTCCATGGTATTTAGTATCAAATATATTGCGCAAACTTTAATAATACCCGCTTTGTTGACAAATCGCCACTTGGCTGGTCTCCGATTACCTCGCTGATATGCTAATATGAGATCTCAAGTGTTTGATTGCGATAAATTCAATATTGAAAGTTGATTTGATGTTTGGTTGTAATTGTTCGATTTTCATGCGTCTTATTATCTCTACATCTGCTTGTTTGTTAGACAATGTGTGTAATGACAAATGCGAGTGATTCGTTTGAATTTCTTTTGCAATATGATTGTTGTTTAATCGAATACTTAATTGCACGTACCGTCAGTTCTTTTAGCCAGCATCGATACATTACTATCATTTGAATAAGATCTATGTAAAATTAAACACATTTTCATAGAAATTACCTGCTACTAAGACATTAACTGCAAATCACCTGTGAAAGACTTACAATTTAACTCCTTTAATTTTGAAATTCGTTTCCAATATTGTTAAAGCATTCGTCTAACTAAACAAATACAATTCAAAGGTGGTTCTGAACTTTATTGTCAGTTTTGATGTCAGAAATCCCTTTGTTTGAGTCTAGGTGGCCGTAAAGCCTCCATAACGTCGTGGGAGAGGTTAGTAAAGGACTATGAAATCACTTTCCTTCAGACATTCTTACTTTAACAGTTTGTTTTATTGGATTATTTACTATTGTAACTTTATGTGCTCGGATAGTGAGTTAGTTCTTACAGTGATGATTTTGTTAGTTGTTGCTTCATACAGAAATGTAATTTTATTCTCACAGATTGATAGAAATCAAAATTCTACGTTTATTTACCAGCTTTTGACTTTAGAATTTGCTTGTGCTTTATCAATATATTTCAGAGCTTTAATTTCTTGATGTCTGTCAGTGATATCACGATTTATAATATATTATATTTAACCAATTCACTATCTATTTAGAAAAACTATGACCTGCATTTTTTCTTATCGAATGAAAACTGTTTCAGAAAACCCAAAAAGAATCCCAGTCTATCCCCGTTTCATAAGGTCAAATATCATCACGTAAACATCTTATTTAAAATGCATTTCTCTTTTTACAGGTAAGAATATCATCGGTGACATGGAACCCGTAAGAATGAACTTCAAACAAAAAAGAAGCTCGAAATTGTTAACCTCACACATAACTTGAAAATTTAAATTCTTACCGACCCACATCGCAAAGTGAAATGCGCCAACAATCGCCTTATTTGTTTTAAAACATCATAAATTATGTGGACCGTGTGAATTTTCAACTAAAAGACATTGTCTCTTGGTATTTATTTGATGTCCAATTCAAAAAGAGCTTTACTTTATTGTTTCAAAATTACCAGACACTTTAAATTTGGGTGTAAAGTTATAATTTTTATTGCTATTATGTCACTTACCTACTTATCTTTATTGCTGAGATTTTTATTGTATTTTTGTAGGTCTTTCCGCAGATGACGTCACATGATGACAGATCTTCCGCAAATGCGCTCTAAAAGAGCTCAAAGTTCCGAAAACCGTGTGATTTTTTGTTAGTTACTACTTAAAAACGTATAGATAGATGATAAGAAAAAATACGTGTGGCACTCGGGGACTGCTGCGGTATAGCTATTGCGTAGCATTTTTTATCAACTTATGCATATAATTATTTTTTATTTATGCAGTATTGTTTTTTTTTTATTTTTTTTTCTATGATATTAATAGATACCTATACACCTATATACTTTCTCACAAACAGCTGCTTACGTATTCGTCCGATTTCGGAGCAGCTCGTCTTAGGTTTTATTTTCGTTACGGAATTTCATGATTCGGTCGCCGCGCTCAAAGCCCGCGATAAAAGCTATACAATAGCTTAAAAATAAATTCAATGATCTCGAGTGCAGTATCGGTCGTGACGTTGCATGCGCTGGCGGGCGGCGGCCGCGGCGCGGGCGCATGGCGTAGGCAAATCGGTGGCTAATTGCAGCCTGGGGCATGAGCCGAACGAAAAAATAAAATGGGTTTCATTCCACTGTCTGATACGTCACGACTTCACTGAGCTGCTGTTAAAGTACTTATACCTTATTGTTTAATATATATATTTTTGTAAGTGAATCTCAAAGTGCTTAAATGATGATAATATTCTTGAAAGATTCAAACTTCTTGTGCTATCTTCTCATTCTTGCATGTTTAAATAAATAAATTAAAGATCTCAAATCTAATAGGCTTTTGGACAGCCCATATACAGATCCATGTGATAAAAAGAAAGAAAAATATAGCGAACCAAAATATGTGACCTCTTCTCAAAATGGGCCTAGATTATATTACATTTATCATTATAATCTCAAGATGATCAGTCATCAGCACTTTTATACAAACCGGCTACAATACAGGGGCCTAATTGACAAAGAGTTTTCTTACGATGTTTTCCTTATATTTTATTTGTAGTTGATATAATGGAAACAAACGTCGCTCAGAGAGGCTCATTTCGGTAAGATTACCCGCAGCGGAACGGTCCAAGTAATTCCCTTAATTCTACACTCAGTTTCATTCCCCCTTCCCCAGTCTGTTAATTTTATTTCGGCTGGCAATTGTATGTGATGATACTTCAGATTGTGATACTAATTTCTCATTACGGATTATGGGAAACAATTGAGGAGTCTGCATCAGGAGTTATACGGACAACTTGATTGGGGTTCTTTTGTAAATTGCCGGATACACATTTGTATTGCGTGATACGTGATTGTAGCCGACGGTTATGAAAATTTAAAATCCGAATTTTGCTGTTTTTCTTAACTTATTATATTTTACAGCGTTTAATGTATTCACAATTTTACATCCAGCTTCTCTTTCACTAACATTCGAACTCGTTACTGTACAGAAGCAGTCAGTTCCGCAAAAGATACAGTCGAAACCACTTCAACTTCCCGCACGGACATACCGTTCTCAATCAATTATATTATGTAACAGAACATGTAATGAAATTACGAGTTACGACACACTAACTCATTTTTACAAGCTTTTTTTATTAAACAATCTCGGAAATTCTAGAACTCTGTAACGAGTACAGTTGAGCACATCTGCGCAAGCGCTTCCCAGAATCTTATAGGGCACTCCGTAAACGCTCCTCTTTGCTATAAGTGCTGTAATCTTTATAGTTAGACATTCTTTGTAAATGCTTAATTTAAATCAGAGCTCATATTTTGTTGGTATTCCATTTTTTTAAATAAAAATATACTGCCAAATATTAATAATGTAATATGAGTTTTATAAACTAAATGCGAAAGAAATGGAGTAACTTCCTGTTTACAAGTTTACAAACGATTTTATAATTTCAATTTCTAATAATGGACATTTCACAATACACCGATACTAATCTCGCATTTAATTAAAACGTAGAAGTATCAACGGAATATAGTAAACTTAGTTCTGAAGGTTTGCTTTTTATAATGTTTAACTTATTACATTACGTGTGTGCACTATTTGTGAACCCGTGTATTTTCTATAAACATTATTTTCTTAACCTTACGCTTCTTCCCCTGGTTTTCCTTTTATATATACAGACAGAATATAAAGTTTGTTTGTTTGTTCGGTTGAATGCGCTAATCTCAGGAACTACTGGTTCGAATTGAAAAATTATTTGAGTGTTGGATAGCCCATTTATCGAAGAAGGCTACTTTCTATACGGGGAAAATATATTAAGATGAAATGCTTCCTGCAATAGGAAACGTTACTGTTAATTTGCCGCTAGAGGCGCCATTTTGTTATAACGTAAACAAATGATCATGTCCAAATAATGAATGTCCTTCATGAATATAAATTAATACAATTATTCGAATTATCATTTGAATCAAAGAATATAAATATTATAAGATATTATTAAATTGCCAGTTTCATTACCAGTCACTGATTCCAGATTACAGGAATACCTACCAACAAAAAGACTGTGTAGGTCCCAATAAAGGTGTCATCTAACTCAACTGCAACTACACTAGACCGTAGGTCTTTTTTGTCTAAACTGAAGCAGAAATCATTTTACAGTTTGCTAAACTCTAACGGTTGGCGTGGTTGGTAAGGTACCCTATCTATCACGCCCCGGTCGTGGGTTCGATTCCCACTCAGGACAAACATTTGTGTGCATGAACATGTCTATTTGTCCTGAGTCTGGGTGTAATTATCTATATATGTATGTATTCACAAAAGAAAAGTAGTATATGTAGTATATCAGTTATCTGGCTTCCAAAGTACAAGCTCTGCTTAGTTTGGGGTCAGATGGCCGTGTGTGAGGAATAATATCCCAGAATATATTTACTGGTTTACAATTATGGCACATATCAGGTATAAATTCCTGGCCTTTAGTTCACATATGGTACAGTGAGGATGTTCACAATTATAAATTACTTTTACAACGGTTTGGGTTAACTTTTAATTAAAGTTTAAAAGCCTGGTACAGCTTCCCGTGTATGGTAACGTAATGTGAAGAAATCTTCTATTGTTACTATATTCTATGAGAGAGATACCTCGCTAATTTGTCTAACAGCTTTGCAGGGATTTGTCTTAGGAGAACGATCTTTTACAGGGTGATTTTTTAGTTGCTGGCAATATTACCAGGGGTGGAAGTACTCATTATAAACAACTTTTACTATGGGACCAACTGTGAAATTAAGAAAAAAAACAGCTGTTCCATACATAAGTTCCATACCTACTCGACCAAAATGTATGAAGCAACTGTTTTATTTTACGCGATATCAGAGTTGGTCCGATAGCGAAAGTTGTTCATATTGGTGAGTACTTCCACCCTTGCAAGTATTGCCAGCGACTAAAAAAATACCCAGTATAGATTCAGGATTTATGGTTTTTAAAAGTAGAATAATCTTTATGGAAGTCAAGACCTATTAATTGTTGTCACTTGCAAATAGTCTGTTATAAATGATTATTAAGTTTAATTAAATTAAGAAATGCTGAAGAAAGCCTTTCTCAGCAGGACATTAAAAGCCAAATTAATCATACTAAAAGACCAATAAATCGTGTGTGCGAACGGAAGCAAGGAGGAGTGATTAAGGCCAACTTAACGAAACAAATTGCGCCTAAAATTCGTTTGACAGGTGTCATGCGTAGCAGCAAATATTTGGATGAATAATTTTCTCATTAGCATAAATTTATTGTTCGATCGAGAAATTTTGACTTTTGCTCATGTAGTAGGGGTTCGTTTTTTTTGGTATAAACTTGTATGGAAGGACTGACACCTAAGTTTATGACGATTTTTTGTTGCATAAAGTCAAAACTATTACTTACAAAGAATTTACTGAATCTACCACCAGTTCGGAAGTCAGCCGTCAACTGAGAAGAACTGGTAAGAAACTCAGCAACTTCAGGCTAGTTTTGAATGCGCAAAAGACGAAAGCTATTCACATTCACTCGAGCCAAAACCGCGCCTCTTCTGTGCCCAATATTATATATAGCTCATAACCACTTGTGTATGCACAACATAAGATTAAACCAGAACTGCGCTTGTGAACCTATTGAATTTGTCGAGAAGCACATGTACATCGGGCTCATGATTGATAACAGACTCAGCTGAAAACCACATATTAACCACTTAGGTACTAAACTTAGATCAATCCATTGTAAATTAACCTGTTTAAAATATAAATTACCTTTCAAAACATTAAAACTCATCTATCTATCTTTGGCAGAGTCTGTCATCAGTTATGGTCTGACCTATAAATTTAGATGAAATCTTTAACCTACAAGTTAGAATGCTAAAAAGTATTGTGCCTAAGAACATTAGAAAAAAACATAATGAAAATGAAATTAATTTGTTTAAACATTGTAACATTATGAACGTCTTTGATAAAATCAAATTTTCTTATCTCAGTCATAACTTTGGCTCAGAACCCTCATCATACGTAAACGTCCGGAGCGCTTACGAATAATCGACACTAATAAATATGTTTTACATACATCGGTATAAAGAAAAATAACACAGTAATTCTGTTGGTTCATCCATTCATTCAAATTCGTTCACATTCCGCTGCTATTCTTGCGAGTTACTATCCGAGTATTAAAATAGTCTGGAAAAATGCAACGAATTATACACCGATTAAAATTTAGGGAGTAAATATATTCCGGGATTAGTTATTCTGGTTTAAAGTCGTAGTTGGTCGAATCGGCCCTAAAACTTATAATTAATCGGGGTTAAAAATTTACGAGTTTTAAAATAATTTTTCCTGTAGTTATTTCAGGGAACTGGAGCAATGTTGATGCGGTCATTTGCGTGGGATTATCTTTCTTCCCAGAACCGGGGGTAGATCCGTCATTGTAACACATTCATTGCCATTTGAATTCTTAACACAAACCAAAGTTAGTCACCAAATTCTAAATAATTTATTACAAAAATACAATCGAACGTTTTGACGACTCATTTGTGGCGCCGGCACCAAAAAGACTCGTTACCAAGTTATAAAAAATATGTTTTGAATTTTGAATGCGCAGAAACTTGGCGCCAAAATTGCGGTGTGGTGGTTGCGGCATTCTATAGTCGAATGCGTATCGCAGAAGGATACGAATACATATGAGTGATTTCATTTGTCGTCGCCTATTTGAACTCGGCGAAAATCGGTGAGGCGTGCGTTTGACTATCCTCAAACTCTCAATATTCATAACGGGCCCGCCATTGTTTCCCGCCTTTAGAAACGTCACGTATTCGGCGCCATCTTGAAAGGGACGTGCTTTAACGCATCCAGAACTTGTAGATCCCTAAACAATCGCAACGCAAGTAATTTCGCGTGGACCGCGTAATATCGGGAGTTCTATTCAAAATGGTGGTATTCATAACCCAAAGAAAATTATGAATGTACGTTGTGGCGCATTGAAATCAGTGGCTACCCGTGTGGTAGCCGCGCGCCTTACGTTTTAAATTATTTTTTGAACTGATGACTTTTGTAGGTCGAACTAGTCACTGTACGTTTCGGTATGTGATTAATGTTAATACATATCTTTGGCCTTAAGGAGACAAATAAATAAATCGTTTGTGAGGATTAAAATATTTAACGCTTCCCCACTTTATTATGATTTACGAACTCGTTCAGTCAGAGTGAAGCCTTTACCAGTTACCATAAATAATAATGAACAATGATAAACAGCGAGATAAGGTTATTAAAACGGTGACCTCGAACAAAAAACGTGTTTTAACGACGCTTTTTTATGTTTTTTTTACGAGTACATTTGCCTTTGAGCTGGTCACCCTATTGTGTACGTACCCAACCAATTTGCGAAGTCAAGTGTTGCAATGATCGATGTTCACAACGCGGTGTTATTTAAATGATTCGTTAAATGCGCGTGCGCATAAAAAGTGTACGCATTAAATATGAAGCGTGTACCAATATATCGTGACATAAAACCAATTTTGCGATGATGAACGTAAAATTAAAGTATACATCGTTGGTAAATTATTTTTAGCTCATACGCCATAACGATGCTTTTTTATTTGGTAATAAAAAATGTTTTCAATTATTCTACGAGTACAAACGTAAATCAGTCACTTCATAACAGTGGTCTGTTGCTACCTTTTGTCACTTAGACACTTGTGCCTATGACGTATGATGAGGTTATTGAACCCCATATGATTATATGAAATACATCACCATCGCATCAATTTTCTCCTGATACTATGAAGTTCCTGCCCACAACAACTCCTGCTGGCTTCTGAATTTGCTAACGAAATATTAATAAATGAATGGCTAATCAATGTAAATAGATTACGCATAGTACTAGGAAAAGTAGAAAAACCTAAATATTTACGACATGTGTGGGTACAAATCACTCCGAGACAAGACGGAAGTCAAAAATGGAAAACATTACCTCCAGCTCCACAATCTTAGAGCTATTTACAATTTTACCCATAACGATAGACATTAGTAGTCTCCAACCGTCCCAGCTACCAAGATTAACTATGTGCCCCTGACAAATAAAGATGTCCAAGATCAGTTTGCGTAACAGTCTTTTCTGTTTGCCAACTGTCGCACCTGCGGCTAAGAGCTCGTAGAAAGTGCCAGTTATGGCATCATATAAATTGCGCAACCTCTCACTTGACCATTTCCACGGATAAAGAACTTTAAAATTTCTAATAGCTCATAAATTTGTGTTACATAAAAATCGCCGACAAAACGAATTAATAAATCTTCGGTTGTTTCTTGTAAATTAATAAAACTGTCGTAACTCTGCTCGGCCAATCGGGTGCTGGCGTCGGCGTGAATACGCCGAATTATGCCGAAAAATTGTAACGTGCATGCGGCCCGACCGGTATCGGTTATGACAGGTGGTTTACGCAATACTTTTTATTAAATAAAAGAATGCGGCTAGCCACAATTTGTAGCGGCTGCTGGTTTGGATAGAAAAACCTGCGCGCACGCATTGCATAGTGCACAAGATGCTTGCCCATTAAAATTCCCGCCCGCGCACCACTGTCTATTTAGAGAAATAATAGGCCTCATAACGAACCTCTACGGTTTTTACTCAACACCGGCTGGGATGCGAAAAAAAAAACAAATCAAATAGTTGTTCTGATCTGCGCCGCCGGTTACTATGATTTTTTTTAGATTTAATCTTAACGATATGTCGAGATTTAGTGGGTGAGAGAATATCGTAGTGTATTATTATAGTGTAATCATCGTTACCCTCCGGAATGACGTGTAATGAAAGGGCTCAGGTATGCTCGTCACACCTACACAAACAATACTCCCACGACCGAAATTCTTTTTAATAATACAAGACGTTTTTCGCCGATGGAATTATTTAACACTAGAAACATTTATGAAATCAATAACATGCCATCTCTTACCGAAGACTTAACAAAGGTACAAATACTAAAGACTTTCATTCTTTCTTTAACTTGAGACAGATTCTTCTACGACAAAGCCTATTTATTACTTAATAAGTCATAAGATATTTGTTCAAGCATTTAATGCAGCCAGTTTTTGCAGGATCGGTATGGCTGATCATAAACCTGAACTATTAATTGCGATGGACAAGGAGAAGGACCCACACGATGAAATCGTTATATTTAGACATGGAATGAGTGCAGAAGAAACCTTAAATAAACTTGAATCAGTTGATGAAATCAAACATGGTTATGAAGATTTTCGAATAGTTGTGCTAGAGAGTTAATAAGAGAAATAAAATAATTTGATTTTGGTATGATTCTCAGATAAAATATTGCAAATACAATTTCCATCACCTAACGATGTGGCATAGAGTTGCAATTTGAAAAAAATGCAATAAATTTTAATTTGGCGGGCTATTCGAAAGAAACTATAAAATTGCAATATAGAATTGTCATTATAAAACTTTCCAACATGTAATCTCTATTAATTATAGACATCAATCTATCGCTTAGCAAACTTGTTTAGACTTGTATTTTTAGTTTTGAATTAGTATTCAAACATTATGTGGAGAAAATTAAATATATCATGCTAGTTTCTGCGGTTCAAAATCGGCATCGGTATCTTTACCTTTAATCTCGTCTATGGCTAAAGATAGACATGAGAATGTGCCTGAGACTTCAGTCAGAGCCTTCAGATTCAGAGAACTTCAGATTTTTTTTTATAGCTTTGCTGTTTATAATATTCTTAAAATTGCTTAAAATTTTCTACTGGTCATTGTATTTTCTAAATTTTTATTGACCATAAAACCTTCTTTCTTATCTCTACTACTGCCAATAAACTTTTAAATATCAACAATGTACATTGTTGCAAGAAAAACCTTTATACAAGCACGAATAAAAAGATAGCACGTAATTACCATAATGTCCGCGGCAATTTGTGATTCTCCATTTTACAATTATCACCCAAACGGGCATTTAGAACAATAGGCAATTACTCGATCTTAATGGTCGGCCACAAAAGAAACCAATTGTCAATACCTTATCTTGGCCAGTTTGTGTTGACCCTTTCTGTAACTACATCGTCTCCTGCTAAAGTGCAATCTTGGTTGGTTGGTATTTTTCCATAATAGAAAGTGATGCAGCGTTCCCAACGATTGTGTGTGGAAAGCGTGTTTTCACATTGAAATTTACTTCACTCATTGAAAAGTCTGTGTAATTGTGGATTGATTTTTAATCATCATTTTTGTACACATGATTTGCCGCTACAATTGTTCTTTCAATTATTTCATTGTCATCCAGTTTCAAATGAACAATGGCACGCTTTTTGACGATTGCGTTTACTTTCTTTTCCTTTGGTTTAATTGATTTTGAGACAATTGTTATAGGTATAGCTTGGGACGTAATCATTTAAGTTTCGTATCGTTTGTATTGTGGATTGGGTATATTTTTTCAGGTATAGAATTATGCTATTAGTAACCATTAATTTTGTTATTATATTCAAAAACTGACTTTAATGTCGACCCGCAAAATTGTTGAAAGGCTATAAATAAAAATGTAATAACATCGTGTGCATCATTGGTGTGCCTAATAGGATAATAGGATGCAACTCCGAAACAACCTTGATTTCAAATTGCTGGTGAGGACAAATGTATTATACTGAATTACCTGACCTGACCCCTCATTCGTTCACATCCTCACGCGATCACTCGTTTGAAGAGCATTTTGAGCATGCATTATTCAATTATTGCAATTCTACACGGAGTTGTTTTGTCATACCATTTAAAGGAATTCCACTCTACAGAGTTGTAAGTTATCATTTATTGTTATTTATTTAAATGTTCCCGCACAATCAGTGCCCTCTATTGATATCAAGGCGTGCGGCTGCGGTGGTCGGCGGTGGGCGTGACAATTTATCGGCCTTAATGGCGAAAGTGTCTTAACGCGGTCCCTTTGATCCAACTGAACTAATGCTGATTAATTACTTACAGAGCATGGAGAAATCCTAATTTATTATTAACAACGGGCCTATTGTTAATTTACAGGGAAACACCAAAAGTATTTATGTGTCAAGATTTTAACAGGAATGTGGATTATCTACATCTACTGAATGACGAAGATATGACGTTGAAAAGCCATCTGTGAAATGTAGGATATTAGAACATGTGAAGCTTAAATTAGCGACAATAGTTTCTTATTTGATGAGGTATTTAGATTATGTTAAGCGATATATTCTAAAAAAAAAACGATAATTCAAATGACGTCTAATCTGCAAATTCATGCTTTTAGCACTAGAATAAGAACAAGAAAAAGAGGTATAAGTACACACATCGACATTATGATCTATGAAACATAATGGTACGTCATAGAAAGACAATATTCGGCAATATAAATTCCACAATCGAAAGCATAGAGCTCATTCCACTTGTGAAAAAACGAAAAACAAATACAAAGAGTGACAGCCAACCAAAACACGAAATCAAGGTCAAGTCTCAAACTTAAACAATCAAGTATCGAGAGTCGGTCACGCAAAATAAATTAGTAGATATAGATAGTGATTGAAATATCAACGCAGTTGGTAATACAGGTGACATTGGGTGCGAATTAGATTTAATGATTCGATATATTGATAAAGTGTCCGAAATACTTAAGGAATTTACTTTGATAGATACAGTAGAAAATACAATTGATGTTGCCAATGTGACACATCATAATTAAATTAATTTACATAATTGTGAATCCAAAATTGCCTTGTTTAAATTCAATATCTTGAACAAAATAGCCAGAGGTAAGTAAGATATAAATTGTATCTTTCCATTTTTAACAAATTACGCAACGAACGTTTCATTCGATTTATGTTCATTTTGGTTTTAGCCATTATCGTTTGAATCTTTTTTTTTTCAACCTCAATAATTCATTGCCACTTTTTTTTAGCGCCCAAATTTGGAGGTTAGTTTCTGGCAATTCATCGTGCAAAAATGCATAATTAAGTACCTTTTATATGCCAATGAATGTATTATCAAGGCTATTCAATACGGGTATGTGTTACAACAGTTCAATGCCTCTCTGATTGCTATGTGACTATATGCGAACATTATCGTTGACCACTTGTCAGTGACCTTCATTTGCATTCATAGCTGTTGTATTTTCCTGTTCTATTTGTTCAAGAACTGGCATGACGCTTTGATTTAAATGTTTTGATAGTAGCGTCGTGTATGATTGGCATTTCGTTGATTGCGTTCTGTATTTGTCTTTCTGCGCTTTTGTGTCGAGATTATTTTTATTTGTAACTCATTAGGATGAAATTAATTGTCATTGGTCCTGATAAGTTTTTGATATCGATCATAAGTATACAACTCTGTTATAAATATTAAAACGATATCAGACATTACAATCACCAGTTTACATTTACCAATTTAATGACAGGAAGCACTAGCTCATGTACATAATATCTCGGCTCCGATAATCTTCTAGTCTAAATACAAGTCGATAAAAAAGAAACTGTCAGAATGTGGTCGACATCTCAATCGGATCGCAGCCGCAAAACTTGCACTAAATAGTCTGTCATTATGGCTCCGCGCGCGCTTCTTTGCGCATGCGCATCTATCTATACCACAATGGCCGCTTACGATCCACAATTGAGATGTAAACGATAGTGTTGTCACTGAAATTGCTCGCATTAATTCCGCGACGTCTAATCCGAAAGACTTTATCTTTACAGTTATTTTAAATTTTAAAATCTTTGTAAAGATTAAAGCCATTGTCTATTCCATATTATTGAATTTCTGGTTTTACAGAAAACATTAGAAAGCGAAATGAACATTCACAATTAACAGCTTTTAAAGGGACTCCTCGTAAATCTTGATAATGAAATGCTCACTGACTCATTGGATACATTCATCAATTAATTCTCAACTTTATCCTCATCAAGCTTGAGTTCGATTTGATGCGGTGCTCCATCGAAGATAAGTCATTGGAAAGTGAAATGGGGGCGCACCTGACGTTGCTTTCTTTACGTCTCGCTGTACTTTTTACTTCAGTGAGAGTGGTCTAGATTCGATAATTGTGTCGGTAGCGATTCCGTGACGAGTTCGTAACGCCCTCCCGGGGCTTCGACTACCATCGATTGTCAATTCATCACCCCGCAGTCGATATTTTTTTTAGCCTTTCGATATTTACATTGCAAATTATGCCGACGTTCGAACCAAAACTCTATCGCATGTTTGGATAATGATGTTTATAATTGAAAATCGATTAATTTATATTCTGTTGGCTGCTCTCAGTTTATTGTTACTTTAGTTCATTATTTAAATGCTTGTTTACTTTAAATTATACAGCTGATTTATTTATCCTAAGGATTAGTGTTGTGATTGCTATTTTGTGAATTTAAGTGTATTTCATGTTTGAAATGACATTATATTTTAAATAATTTATCATGTCGAATAGTAAAGCGAAAACCAGCTTTAGAAGATCTATTTGCTTTGTCTTTTATCGGATGTTTATCGAAAGTCGTGATTCTATCACCAATTTCGATTTCATTGTCGCTGGTTTTTGCAGTTCGTCGTTTAATATCGATTTTTTGATTCAATAGAAAGTGAACTGTTGTTATATTTTCTATCGGCATTCACGTCCTTTATATTTGTATTGGAAATCAGCATTTCAATCTATTTCCTGCATGATTTTAAATAACCAAATACTACTGAGCTCGTGTTCGGACTTTCTCTAAGGATTATAATACCGTATAAGGTTTGTTCCCACAAACCGATGGATGATTAATCTGTACCTGGGCTAGACGCTCGTGCGGAGACTCGGCGGCGCCCGGCGCAACGCTATCGCGCATCGGGCTGCGCGCGCGCCGACGAAAGTGCAAGTCGCCCAGTTCTCACGACCCCCCTACCCGCCGCGCCCCCGCTCACAACCTCCATCTGCCGACCGACTCGAGAAACTATCGATTATTGTAATTCGAATTATTTACACTTTCGGAAAGTAATCGTGTCTGTGAGCAATGCGCATGCGATCAACGGCGATAATAAGCGCCATGTTTGGTCAGATAATTTTGCGCAGATCTCTTGTCATTTTCATTTTGAGTAGCCAGTTCGAAAATGTGACGAAATCAACATTATTAAACGCTTTATATTTTTTACAATAGGTATAATAGTGGGTATTACATCATCTAGTGTTTTACTAATAAGAATTATTGTTATAATATTGTATGACTTCATATCTAATTAAAGAATCTGACAAATCGAGTCCAACCAAATCTTTTGATATCTGACTTACACAGCAACAGTTGAAATGCTGGAATATTATTTAGAACTCCCTATTTCTCTCTGCTAATTGGGTGTCAGAAAAATATCAGCACTGCTGGTAACTCGGTATCATAGGCTGAGTCGGGGCCTTATTGTCACAACATACGCACCACTAACTCTGCTGCAATTTATTTTGCTAGGTATTTCGTTTATTTTAGTTTTTTTTTTCTTTTTTAACCGACGAAAAAAACGAAGGAGTTTCTCAATTCGACACGTATATTTTTTATGTTAGACCACGCATAACTTTTTACAGAGTAGACCAATTTTGATAATTCTTTTTTTAATGGATAGGGTATACTCCAAAGTTGGTCCCATAATTTTTGTAACAAAAATTCTAACCTATCATTTACTTTATACTAACATTAATTACTGCTGGGGAAAATAAATGATTTACCTATCTATCTAATTACTCAAGGCTGCATTAGTACTCGCCTGGCTGGCTACCACCCTCATGTCGAAAATCTGTCACCAAGCATCATCTGCACTTTCAAGTCAATTCCCTTCTACGCTTTGACGCTACTACCTACCTTAAAAAATAAATGATTTCTTATTTACTGGTGAAAAATAATAAAGAATATATCTAGTTTAATCTAATAAGTTATAAGGAAAGTTTACATAAACGAATGAAAAATCAATAAATTATTATTATGTGATATATAAGTATCATGGTGATGTTGGTTTATGGAGCTTTACATTTCGCTCTGATTTGTTAGTGCAAGTGATGGGAACTAGCGAGTGTATGGTCGTGTTGTTTTGGGACAACATTCAAGAGCAGTATATTGTGGGAAATTCTACTGTTGAGAATTATGATTATAGAATTTTAGTTAAGTTTTTCTCTACCTCTTACAATATTCTGCTATGTAACCAAGTAGTTCATTAGATTAACAACGATAAAACCAATACAAATCGACCAATATTTTGTTTTCTATTATAGGTTTCACTAGAATTTTGGGATCTTCAACACCTTCAAGGTCAGAGTGAATAGGCATTTTCTGGGCAAGTGTGCTACAGTCACTACAGACTGTCATCTGCTTCGTCATAACTACTTCTAGAGTCAGTCGTTAGCCAAACGTATGCCCATTTAACGTTTAAGCATAAATTAAATAATTATGGGGATGATAGTCAAATTCTATAGGACTTTTTGACGGTAACATTTTCGTGTATATAAATTGGTGGCATTTTATCCTAAAAAGATCAATTCAAATGCACTGGTGAAGATTTCAAGCTGTCTCAAAAAGTCCGTGAAATGTTTTAGTAGAACGGCCAACATTTTACTAAAATCTGACTTATATGACTTGACTTGCCAGTATATAAACAATCCTTGATGGTTTTTAAATTTAAAAAATAAACAGACATTAAAAAAAACTTCGAATAAGACTCAATACATATCAAAAGGCTGTATGGATATTGACCCTTGCCTATTCTTGCATAATATATGGATGAAAAAATCTACTTGTAACCTTGGATCAGACTACTACTCAAATACTAGTCTTTTTTTTCATAAAAAATGCCCTAAACAAAGTACTTTTCAACAGACTAGATAATTTATTCCATTATCATATATCCTCGAGTAATCCTTTATGGCGTAACGTTCATAACTTACATAAAAGCTTAGAGGGATAATAATAAATTACAGCATACCCGTGCCTACTGGTTTTAACGCTTTGAGAGACGAATTTATGAGCTTTATGGATATTCGATTGCGTCGTAAATATATTCTTGTATGACAATTGTGACCCTTAAAGACGTTTTTAACTGGTTTGTCTATGAAATAGGTGTTTCATTAATAATTATCACAGTATTCGTCTGTCGGTAATATCTCTAGCATACGTGATCAGGGGCTGCAGTCTCGACATAGAAATCTGTCTAACCTAACGATCAGATTATAACGATATTTGGCAGTGTTTTATGTCAATTCTATCGGTATCTTATCGATTTTTCTCGCAAACTCAACGATTTCTCGTAATGTTTGCGAAAACTGCGACCATTTTTGACAGCCCGGTATCTAGGCTTGCATTAATTGTCGTAAGCATCGTCATGGCAACCAATGTTTTTGTTATGCGATGACATTTCATGTATGTCGAGACTGCTGGCCCAGGTTACATCCAGAAGTTTTTTTTTTTAATGTGGGCGACGGTTACCTTTAAGATGAGCTAAGATACAATTGAATGACGAACGCCCATTCTTATTTGGAACATTTCTGTAGAGTTGTAGAGCTCAGCGCTACGATATGGGGTTCTTCAAGATGGGCGTAAAAAGAGCTCTTCAAGGTCAGCAACACATCGGCAATCCCCCTGGTATTGCAAATGTTCATAGGCGGCGGTGACCACTTACCATCAGGTGGACCGTCTACCCGCTTGTTAACCTACTGACATAAAAAAACTTCTACTATAAAGCCTGCTGACTCTGATCGTCTTTGAATAATGCGCGGAAAATAAACTAATTTCAAAAATAGATTAAATAATAACTATTATTATTCTTTGAGGTAAGTAAGATTTATTCAGATTCTTAATTCATTCTAAATGGTTAGTATTGGAAGTACCTTGTGAACCTGTTCTACTAAATTTCAAAATTCAAAGACGGGTAATATGTGTATTCAACAAATGAACGGCGTCCCTAACTTACGGCTCATAAAAAACAGATTAGGCGACTCCAAATTACAGTAACAGCCTAAGATGATTTATGTTCTTCCTAAACCGACAGAGAATTCGTTCCGGTGTTGATTATGAGCTCCCGAATTTACGGATTCTTGTGCCTGAGCATCTGGTCTACAAGTTTTGTAATTTTATTTTAGTGAGCTTTTAATATTTATGTTATTATATGTTTTATAACGTGAGCTGGTTACAGCTTCTGTTTCAGTAGGTGCACGAATGCCCTTGGGCGCCTTTTGTTTTTAGATCCTCGTCCTGTATTTTTGATATTTATATTCCATTGTGTATAAATTCCCTCGTGAAATATGCGCCTAGATCCTAAGTACGCACACGTGTGCCCATAAGTTGTGTTTATTTATATGGTGTCTCAAATGAATTTTATACCCACAACTGTCTTCGAGTATAGATCCGATAATCCCCATAAAACGTTATGGTGGCTTAAATACCATGGTAATGGGATGTAGGATGCAAGGTTATAAAGTTTAGCTACTTAAGTTAAATTTTATTAGTTAGATGTTAGATATTAACATAAAACCACCATTTGAATTAAAACAACTGTTTACGAGCTGTTAAGCTCTATTTGTGCTGTTATTAAAGTATTTGATTAGAATCTATTAAGTGATGTTTGCGGAAAATTCCCTTATTATTGGTCAAGATAAAACGAAAAACGGTAAATAGTACAACTATTTTAGTCTCAGGCCAGTTCCATGACACTACATACCTCGGTCTTTACATAGTCTCTTTTTAAGAACACCCACAGAGGTGTCGAACTGTTTATGAGTCGGAGTTATAATTTCGATAATCCACCATAACAATAATAATTCTCAATTTAAAAGTGTCGCGGGCGCGGTTGCCTCCCGCGCAACAATCAAGCGATAGACATCTAACGGGGCGTCGCACGCGCAACTGAAATTCGATACGCATAGATTTGTATTATCGCCTTAATGCCACATAACGGTGGCGATGGTTCTACGTCTTTGCACGGTGGGACTGACACACTTAAAGTACGAAGGTACCTAATGTAGGTATGTTTATTTGTGTCGTTAGCGTATATATGATTTTCAAATGAGTTATTGAATGGTGGTGAAACAGGCTTTCTAGAGAGAACTTATTGTGTCCACCAGTTTCTGCATTCACGCACATCGGTCACGTCACCGTCACGTGATGACATGTTACATTCAGTCATAAAGCGTTACATCGAAAAATATATTTCTGTAGACATCGTCTCGAATCTGTCACGTCAAAATACATCTTCCACACGCCATTTACCAGTGACCGTGACATCACGGTGGCCATTTTCATTCACCGTATAACAGATCGATGACGTGGTAGTGACGTGACTGATGTATGACGCGCCTTAATAGGTTAATAAATTAATAGTGACAGGTATAATTTCTATCAGAAATTTACATTGATCAGGCGTTTAGTAAACTGGTGGTACATTAGTTTTATAAAAACCTTTTCATATATATTTTACAAGTAGTCCAATAAAATTATTTTAGTAACAGGTTTTATATAAAACATTGATCTTATGGTTGAAATTAAGAATTTGTTGAAGCACTTCTACTCGGTACTATGTTTATATTTTTGTGACTGTATATTATGTTAAATATATTTAATATACTTACTAAAAAAATAATTTACCTACTTTATAACAAAAAATAAACAGAAAAGAAATATTTTTTAAGTATTCAAAATTAAACCTGGTGTAGTAAGTATGTCTCAAAACATCAAACTAGAGTAAATGACCACCCATCCAGCCACCGACCTTGAACTATGTCACTCACTTCGCAGCTCAATGGAATCGTGTGGGTGGCAGTCATCCGTGGTTCCTGAACCCTACATGCAATCATTAGTCTTTTTAACCAACATTCATAAAAAGCCATTTATTTGTCATTGTTGTGTTCGTATTGTTGATGTGTCATTAGGCCGTTGACCTGCCGTTACGTCACGAGTACAGTTGGACAGTTATAGTAATCTGTAATGTGCGGCGATTTGTCGCGAAATTGTCGTGTGATTATTTTTTGCAATTTATTATGGGAGTTAAGATTATCTTTTGCGTGGGATCTGTCTAGGTTGCGTCTCATGAATTATGGAAATAAAACTAAACTGTTAATGTAGAGGTAGCTTTAAGAACGAATAATAACATCGGCATAGATGCGCTTCCCCTAATTCGTTCTAATTTAGAACGATCGAACAATTTATTTTTAAATTAAGAATGTGTGATTAAAAATTGATTTTATAAAAAAGAAATAAAGTTTAATTATGGAATGTCACATTTGTATAATGTTATTAACAAGATAAACAAAATATTACGCAATATATTTGATACAGATTTGCACATAATTAAAATATCCATTTGCACATCCGAAATAACTTAAATAAAGACATTAAAATTTTAAATAGCCTACTAAATTATGATAATTTAGCTTTCGATACTTCAATTTAAAAATATACATCAATCAGTCAGTAGCTGGATCGCTGAATCTCTGTTTTTAATGATGTAGAAGTAAATATAGAAGACAGTCACAGGAAGACATATACTCAACAGTGACTTATGTCCACATAGGCATAAGTAAAGGCAAATACCAACCTATCAAAGTCAAAGTCAATGCCTCAGTGTTAAAGTTCTTTACTTATTATTACTGTTATTCAAAATTCTAATTGTAATATCGTTTTGTCAACAGGCAAGTCGAAAAATATCAAAATGTGGATATCTTTTCGTGGCACCAGGCTGGGACTTCTCCAATCCGCTCTACAGAACAAAGGTATGTTTCTTTGTTTGTTGTTCATTTTGCTATCTATTTATTAACTAAGTCACTCATCATTTTGTTTATTTTCTTTTTTTTTGTTATAACACACATATATTGTCAGTGAGACTAGATAAATAATTTAATGTAATAAATCTGAGTTGGTTTTGAAAAGAGTAATTGCTGCGTTCCTTGCCGGCTCTTCTCAGTAAAAGCAACCTTCCGAACCGAGCGTTAGAGTCAGACTATTCATAAGTGATTGTGAAGGCCTATTTGAATAAAAAATATTTTCATTTCATTTTCATTTTATGATTGTTTCATATTTTTATGAATTACAGGACTTTTAGGAGCATTTACAAAGGCATGATAATTATAGCTTTAATATTGATGAAGATACCACCCCGGAAATCAGCTGATCTCTGAGATTCTCATGACATAAATGTAGGCATAGCTAATTCAGTAACAGCGTGGCGATAGAATGTTCGACTTCATCCAGGGACTCGAAGTGTGTGTTCAAATATTACTTGAGATGCCAGTAATAACCCTGTGAAGCTTGAAATTATCTTCCAGCTCCCATAGACAAGATGACTTTGAGGTTGTTAGTGATACTTTAGATAGATTAGACTCATTATTTAGCTTTGCAACAAACGAAGGCGATGGCGATGATAGCTCAGTGGTAGTGACGTTGGATGCCGCGGCGAAGGTCGTGGGTTCGAATCCTACAATGAGCTTTAGCTTTCGGTGAAGGAAAACATCGTGAGGAAACCATAGCACGATGGTAGGGTACTTTGTAGTACCCGCCTGGCTGGCTACCACCCTCAAGTTGAAAATCTGTCGCCAAACACCTAATGATGTGTTCCGACAGCTGTAATTGAGAACTAGTTCTTTCTAGGCTTCCACCACCACCTTCGGCCACATCATCACTTACCGTGATGAGATTGTGGTCAAACAGAGGCCTATACACAGAAAAAAAAAAGATTGATTCGTTATTTTATTTTACTTTAGGTAGGTGTTTTGGCGACAGATTTTCAACATGAGGGTGTTAGGCGTGTACTAAATTCATTAAGTATTTTCCTTCACCGAATTCTTTACTCGCTCATCACTTTGAGAATGCTAATGATCATTCATTATACTAATTTCGCATGTCCCAACGTATGTTTTTATGCAGGCCATAGTCTAAAAATACCACGTCCCACCGCGCCCTGCACTGCATGCAAATGCAAACGACACAGTTCAATTGTTTGCATTCATGCGTACGCGCATGCAATTCATGCGCTCTCTAATTACTTTCCCGAATGCCATTTTCATAATGGAGTACGGTTATGAATCGATTATTTTATACCCTTGTTTACCCGTATGGAAATGATTTTGATTATATGTTTTTATATCGTGGCTTCCCGCAGACTCGATAGCAAATTATGTACCAAGAGCATTTAGCGTTGTGTTTTGCATATTTTTCTTCATTCCAGTGTGAACATAGCCGTAGGGACTTTTAATGGAAGTTTTTTTTTTAATATAGGATAAGTTTTTATTTACCACAATATGACCATGGTAAGTGATGATGTGGCCGAAGGTGGTAAGCATACGAAGCTTAGAAGTGACCGGTGAGTAAATAGGTAGCTAACAATTTAAGGGTCAAGCAAGATAATCAGCCTGGTGGGTACTACGAAAGACTACTACTGTGCTATGGTTTCTTCACGAGGTTTTCTTTCACCGACAGCTCGAGGATGGGATTTGACGTCACTACCACTAATAATAATAAATAATAAATACATTGTTATATGAATAATTTATAATTCATTACTCGTTTTAAAATTGATAGCTATATCGAATTTCCAAAAATAACTCAGTATTCGATCTCAAACCTTGACAAGTGAATTGATAACACAAATTTCGATACGCATGATTAATAACGTTCCGCCATTTTAAATTCGCGCCGAGCCCTGCGTGTGAGCATGTTTTTTGTCACTTTTTGGCGCCAGCGCAGCCCCCCGCCGCCGTCTTATCGTAATCTGTGAGATTCACGATTTGGAACCGATATTTTTTTCTTTGGTTTGCACAATAATAATATTTCAAGCGACTCTTATCGGTTCATGCTGGGATTTTTGGGCGACTGTAATGAAACCCCCAAAAAATTCAACAATGGATGCGTACGCGCAATTTTATTGTATTTTATGGAGATATTTTTGTTCGAATGGTCGATGTGACAGTTACTTTTTTAATGATATTTGGCAAAAAAAAATCAGGTTAGTTGAAAAATGTCGTATTTAAATACAGAGATTTATACATGATAATGTAATGAAATTAATCAACTATGGCAAAGGTTGTAGGTACTCATCAAAGGAATTGAAAAGGTCAAGATATTTTGTCGTAATGCCTGATTATTTTTGATATTTCATCTTATAACGGTAATGTCAACTGATTAATATTAATTATTTCTTTGACTTACACCTCCGTAACCAATACCCTGTATTGAACATATTTTAAACCTTATGTCGTTGAAATAAGGGTTATAAACAAGTCCAGGTTTTGGAAGAATATGTGGCCACTTCAAAATTGGCATTCCTGTGATCGGGCGATAAATGCAACGATCTTTTATTGACTGCGACTTTAGGACGTGCGGTTGTCTTGCGGTAAAACGAAATATGTGCATCAGAAATTGAATATAAAACAATTATTTTATTACGGGGACTATGAATTTAAAGGAAAACTGTTTTGATTCTTTCCAAAAAGCTTTCATTGACATTTTATGACTTCTAGTTGGAATAATCGTAGCATTGATGATGGAACAAACATATTGTTAACGTGTACTTAAGTTTAAGAGTAATTTATAATAGGAGATGCTATAACTGCTCCTAGACTGAGTTTTAGTGAAGTAACTGCTATTGGTGCGTCCCATTGATACTATACACATGTTTAATGAAAAGCATTTGATGCCATCATAAAAGGCACTGTGTTCATGTTGATGTCAAGTGTCATGGGTAATCGTCTTTCGGTTGTCATTGTGATATATTATGATGGATGTGTTTTCAGTATTTATTGGATACTAGCTGTCCCCCGCGGTTTCACCCGGGTTCCCGAGGAAAAAAGTAGCTTATGTCCTTCTCCAAACCATAGGCTATCTGCGTACCACTTGATCGCAATTTAGGCGGTTTAGGCGTAACGAACAAACAAACTCACTTTCGCATTTATAATATTAGTTAGGATTAAGATTATGAAAAAAACTGTTAGTATTAACCGTCAAAATATTGTCGTAGGTAGGTAATATATTTATTTAAAGTTTGAAAATTGCATTATACTTTATTCTCCCTCCAGACAATCGAAGTCAAGTCAAGGATTATAGTATTTATGACGGCAATAAATATGAAGGTTCCGCGAAACTCGATTAGGGTCTAATGCGCTTAGTTTTTGGAACAAAAAAACCATGCGGATGCGAGCCATGGCGACCCTGGAATGATACAGCAAGTATTTATAACCACTGGACGTCATTCATGCTTTATATATATATGATTATAATCAGAATTTAACTGATACAGAACTTCTTATATACATACCATTATGTTAAGGCAGACAGAGAACTACGTTTTATATAAATGACTAAACCTAACTCCTTTCCCTAAGCACGTAGCCTTCGACAGTTTTTCTTCAAAGTAGGAAACAGGAAATTGCATCTAAAACTCATAAAGAAAAAAAAAAGAAAATTCTCATTTACGCGACGCGGTAAGACAATATTCACTATGATCGACAATCAGCTACTTTCTAGTCATTCTGCAGATTGCCCCGTTCACGTGACGACCACAACGTGGCTGCCAAGTAGCGCGAATCCACGCACGAGTGCGTCTAGAAAGGTGGCACTTTTTCTCTAATTTTATTTTCTAACTCTGTCGTAGGTCTTGGTTACAATTTTTCAAGCTGCAGATTTTGTGCATCTAGATACGTTTGTGTTGAAAGTGCTGAGTTTGAATCCCGAGCAAGCGAAAAATTATGTTTGATTCAAAGAAAAAAGAAATTTTTCTTTGCACTCTGTGACATTTATGAAACTTTTCTCCTCTTATTGAGAAAATACAACGTACCCACGTATTTTTTTAAATATCTCATTTTTTTATTGTGATATCTGTTTGTGACATAGGTACATAATAAATTAATTGAAGTCTGACAACACTGCCATGCGCCATGTTCGTTGTAGTGACTTTGTCTGCTCGTAAATAAATAATTAATAATATTGAAAAGTAGTTATTTGATAGCTCATTACATGGCTCATCGAAACCAGTAGGTACCTATAATATATAATTCAAGATTTGTTTTTTATTTGAATTCATTCTGTTGTTTTTTCTACGCTTATATTTTGTTGTAACACACGTGGGTACATACTTCTGTTCGGACTAAGTGATTTTTAATAACGACTGCCATTGTTACGATGGAGTTTTTATAGTAATTACTTGATTTAAATTATAGCCCGTCACATGCCAGATCCATGGACACTGATTCGCATTCTATAAGTAATAGAATATCTTTTAGTTATCTATTGTAATGTAGTTTTGCTTCTATATTTTTTTTTGCACTATAAAAAGATGCCAGTTTTTTTTTTACACAACATAGTCGGCAAACAAGCATACGGCCCGCCTAATGGTAAGCGGTTACCGTAGCCTATGAACGCTTGCAACACCATGGGTATCACTCGCGCGTTGCCAACCCTTCCCCCCTCCCCGATGAGCTCTAGCGACCTTACTCACGCGCAGGAACACAACTATAAGTTATTTGGCTGCGGTATTCTGTAAGGTGGAGGTACTTCCCCAGTCAAGCTGCTCTTTGAGCGGCATAATCTTTCTTAACGTTAATCATACCTCTCTTAACGTTGTTACAATCTAATTGGCCCGTTTTGACAAGAAAACTGCCCTAAGTATTTTTATACAATTAATTAGTGATGTACACAATCAGATATTACAGCTACATTGCAAAATAATCATGTCTGTTGTCTTTAAATTAAAGAATATATTATTTCCATTCAAAAGATACGAAACCTGCCAACAATAACTACTTTATAACCCTTTTTTTCCATCTGTCTTTTTTAATAAACGTAGCGAGAGACTGTTAAGTGGTCGTCAGTTGATAAAAAGTATTTTAGAAGTCGATGTTCGAGTCCATGTTAATTAAAATGTTATATTTTTAAGTTGAAACCCTTGTTGACGAGATTGAGGTACGATTGTGGGGAACGTGTTTAAAATCTACATAGATTAAAGTTTTTTATAGACATTTGTATTTAAGGCGACGCCTTGAAGATTTTGGTTGCATGATTCCGATTTTTCTCAACAATGACTGAAGCGAACGAACTGAAATTTATTGTAAGGATTCATCATGTCTTTGACTTTATTTTGTACGTTGCATAACACGATTGGTTAACTTTTATAACACAAAATAATTAATCAAAAAGACCTCTTTAAAATAAGAGATTCCAATTTTACTGGCATTGAGGATCGATTTCAGGTCCCAAAATTTCTAATTTTTTTTTATTTTTTTTTTACTTTGTATAGGCTTGTGTTTGATCACAATCTCACTATGGTAGGTGATGATGTGGCCGAAGGTGGTAAGCACACAAAGCCTAGAAGGATCTGGCTCTCAAGTGCAGCTGCCGGAACACACCAATAGGTGTTTGGCGACAGATTTTCAACTTGAGGGTGGTAGCCAGCCAGGCGGGTACTACAAAGTACCCTACCACCGTGCTATGGTTTCCTCACGATGTTTTCCTTCACCGAAAGCTCAAGCTCATTGTAAGATTCGAACCCACGACCTTCGCCGCGGCGTCCGACGCCACTACCACTGAGCTATCATCCGCTTAAACCTCATCGTATTAATTGAAACTGATACTATAAATTGTACTTAGGTTTTATGAAATATATTTGTAGTTTTTAAATTAAACAATAAAAACCATTTTGTCGCATACGCCCGTTCCGTTTACGCGGGTTTTCTATGAGAGGTCGCTATAGTAGGGAGCGGGACGCAGCACGTTGAATTTCAGATTTTTAAGCTTAACGCGGCGTCACCTTAAGGCGATGATAGCTCAGAAGTAGTGACGTGGATGCCGCGGCGAAGGTTGGTGGTTCGAATCCTACAATGAGCTTGACCTTTCGGTCAAGGAAAACATCGTGAGGAAACCATAGCACGGTGGTAGGGTACTTTGTAGTACCCGCCTGGCTGACTACCACCCTCAAGTTGCGAGCCTGATGCCTTCTAGGCTTTATAAAGGTCGGCAACACATTGGCAATCCCACTGGTATTGTTTAACTAGCTCACCACCCCGCGGTTTCTCCCGTGAACCCCTATTTTACCCCGTTAGGGATGGAATTTTCAAAAATCCCTTCTTAGCGGAAGCCTACATCATAATAGCTATATGTATGCCAAATTTTAGCCCGATCTGTCCATTGGTTATATTGAACAACAATTTTATTACGATAATATTGTATTATAACAAGTAAGTCCAAATAATTGACAACTAAATAAATCTATTACCAGCTCAAAATGTAATGTAATTTATTTGTTGTCAGCATAAAAGACATTCAATCAGAACAGGGAAGTAAATAAAACCATTTATACCAAATTCTTTTGTGAAATTGAAAAATATTCTGACAGACATCATTTTACGTTACGGGCTACTTTAGCTATTGCCTCTTCAGTTATTGCTATTTAATAAAAAATTGCGTAAGAAATAACTGGTGCGTTACTGTTTTTGTTCGATATTATCCGCATATTGCTTAAGCTGCGATTTATAGTTAAGTTTACGTAAATATCGTTTTTAAACTAGGATAGTTTGGCAGCTTGCGTGCCAAATATATATTACACTATCTATTGTTCAAGTGTATAACAATGTGTGCGATTATTTCAGATATTCATAATAATCCTTCATCTGTCTGTATATATCTGTATATAAAAAAAGTAAATAATAAGAGGAAAATAGTAAAAACAACAATTTTCTTTACCAATACAAAGCACTCTGTCCCCAGCTGTCAAACATTAGACGTCAATCAAAACAAAACAAAGGCGCGTTAGACAGAACGAAATCTGTCGGAGCAGCTATTAACATAAAAAAAACAATGTTAGTTTGTTTTAGAGAAATAGGGCAGAACAAGGTCTGCCGGGACAGCTAGTCTGTATATATAAAAGGAAAAGGTGACTGACTGACTGATCTATCAACGCACAGCTCAAACCACTGGACAGATCGGGCTAAAATTTGGGATTTTTGAAAATTCCACCTCCAAGGGGTAAAATAGGGGTTCGCGGGTGAAACCGTGAAGCGGTAAGCTTAGTTTACAACATTTCTAAATGTCGGGATTTTGGGGTTGTTGTCTGGAGTCGACAACACAAATGATATTATTTTTTTTAGATTTTTCATATCATGGTGGTGGATTTTTTTTTTTAAATATGCCCAAATTTATCGCCGATTTTTAAATTATTATTGCAGTAGATAGAATATGATGATAAGATACGTATATTTGTCGGGAGTCTGGACACTTAATTTTGTTACATGTTTTGTTTACCTATAATTGTTTGTACATAGTTTCTGTCTCATTATGTTGATTTCTTGTTATGTGTAGTGTAAGCAAATGTTGGTAAACCTTTAAATAAAAATAAATAAATAAATAAAAATAAATCACATGAAATGTCGGGAGAATCCAGACGATTCCCGACCATCTGGCAACCCTAGGTAAGCTAGTTAAATACAATTGAGTTGTTTTATAAAAATTGGATTTGCAATTCCTAGGCGAAATTCTAGGACCTATTAATATTATACCCTTTTATGTAAGGACAATATGGAACCACAACACCATTGATATCAAAGATTTTTACAAATATTTAGATAGAAACTAAACTGGACATTCCGTATTTACATGCAAGCAGTTTTGCCTATAAATTGGGTGTACATTCCAGCATATTTATTTATAATGTAAACCTTTTGAAAATCCGTAAATAAATAAATCAATTTGAGATTCTATCGCAAAAAATACCACCTTAAAAAAATAAAGAAGATTTTGTAGATTTTTGGGAGCGAAGCAATTTTATTAAAAGCATTTTTTTTCACCAAGTTAAATTCTGATTTCAATCAATTTAAGTGCAGTTAAGTTTCCACTCAATGAACTAAGTTAAAGTAAATCATTGTGACACGGCCCGCGGGTGTGGCAATAATATTCAATAACCAGAGACACGAATGTTGTTTTTTTTTTATTTTACACAACGTCAATAATCACGTTGCTAAATAGCGTAACTGATCCGAAGTACATAATACTAGCATTTTATTATATCTCAAGTTTATTTTGCATAATCATAGTATTATGATTTTGTATACCTAGTTATCATTTACATTCCGATCGTATTGGGACTTGGGACACCTGTAGATTATAGAATATGTGCAATTTCAGTTGTCTGGATAGAAGTTAGTCACGAGTGGCAGATATATATATATTTTAGGAACTAAATAGTGATAGAGAATGCGGGCAGTAACAACACGTTTATTACTAACTTCATACTGTTTTCTTAGGGACAGTACAAATGCACGAATATTTCGGAGAGCCTAACTTCCGACCGGCCAACTTAAATACCGTACTGAAGATCGTACAATAAAGTTGGTTTCAACTTTCTAACGCAATCAATCACTTAATAATCACCCATATTCTAAATGAAAACCTAAAATAACTTACAAACTTAAATACTTTATCGAAACTGAATTTCAACTTTATTGAGCTTGAAAGAAGGTTATATTTGATTAGTCCAATAAAACTGTCACTATAATAAGCTCATTGTACAAGTTAATTAAACAGAACATCGTGTTAATCTTTACAAGTATATATTCTATATCCTTTTCTATCACCGTAGATACAAAAGAGACGGAATTAGTGCTGCTCATTGCAGTCACGACTAGAGGTTATGATATTAAAATTTGCTTATTTTCAAACTCCACCATTGAGTAACTAGGGAGTGTCATGTACACGGATTTGATTGAGTACGTGCCACATATTAAGCGAAGCGATAGTATCTCAGAAGTCGTGGTGGCTCAGCGGCTGGTCCCGCTGAGCCACACAACATTATGTCCGTACGTGAACTCCTGATTACCGAGTTTCACGAGTGAGACAGAGAATAGTCCCCTCGAGAATTCACCGTCGAGTTTAAGTATAGCTGCCCTGAATTTTCAAATAATTCACGTAGCCACTATTGGCTTTTCTATAGAAGGAAATATCGCATGCTTTGATTGTCAATCTGGATCGCCTGCCGCTAGGTAGAATATGACCTGAATCCCCATCGGTGTAAAGGGCGGGTCATACTCGTACCTATGCAGAAGGGCGTCATTGAGTTATTGTAGTTGATGATGATTACTTACTGAAGATTTATGAAAAAGATCTGAAAATCGCCAATACTTTTTTTTCTTATTGTCTACTAATCCAATAAAATATCTTAACTCTTGAAATGAGTTCCTTTAGACTTTTGGGGTTGTTTGACATAATTAAATAAGTTTTGCTACGAATAATAAATTGAAACAAATTGAAATTTGAAAGATTTTATCTAATGTTGCTGCCCTTCCGCCTTCATACTATCTGTAGCATCAACATAGCTTAACATACACTGGACCACGAGGACTACAGTCAGGTTGTTTTGCAGGGCGTTATGAAGCAACCATGCTTGTGTAATTTGTATTGGCTGTGTATTTATTTATGGGAAACCAAACGGGTTCCAATGTGGTTGACTTCTGGCCGATATTCTTCAATCGAATCATATTTGCGTATCAGTTTTGTGTTCTTTGAATTGTGATACTAACTAGCTCACTGATTTTCATAGAGTTGTTTCTTTACAATTCTTATAATGTGTATTTCTTAAAGTTCTTGATACTTATGTTGATTGGCTTGACTGAATTTAATAAGGTTTCGCTTTTTTAAATTACTCGAAATTTTGTAAAAACTGGGTGATTTTTTAGTCACTGGCAATACTTGAAGGGGTGGAAGTACTCATCAAAATAGACAACTTTTATTATGGGACTAACTGTGAAATCATGAAAAAATTATCAGCTGATCGATACAAAAGTTCAATACCTACTCGACCAAAATGTATGAAGCAACTGTTTTATTATACGCGATATCAGAGTTAGCCCCATAGTAAAAGTTGTTCACATTGATGAGTACTTCCACCCCTGCAAGTATTGCCAGTGATAAAAAAACCACCCTGTATATTCAGGTTTTTTGTATTAATATCTACAGGTCTGTGCTTGAACACTCACTATGGTAAATGATGATGTGGTTGAAGGTGATAAGCACACAAAGAATAGAAGGATCTATCTTTCATGTGTCAACGGTAGAAGCTGAGCGACAGATTTTCATCTTAGTTGCTAGCCAGGCGGGTGCTACCACCGTGCTTTGGTAAAACCTCAAACTCTTTTGTAGGTCTCAAACACACGACTCTCGTCACAGCACCAGACGTCACTGTCACTGATCATCGCCTTTTTTGTACCATCGAATCATTATCGAAATCATATTAAGAGCTATAGATAATGCTTCCAAAGTTTTTTCCTGAAAGCTCTTCAATAGTAGAAATTACATCATCAGAATTTCAAACATTCCAATAACTGAAACAAACTTAACTTATTGAAATTTATCTCTTATTAAACACTCACCCGTTTATCATCATCTCGACAATTAATAATTAATACTTTCATAATTTATCCAAGCTCGCGGCGCGGGCGCATCAGAACATAACCTCCTTACTCAAGTTGTAAATTAACCGTACAAGGCAAGTTAACAACTTAGAAATCGATAACCAATATATAGTTGGTATTGCGGTTTCGTCCAGGCTTTATAGCCTGTATTACTGTGATTGCTAGATAGGGCCGAGCTTTCCCTTGTCCGAGTAATTTGAGACCTAATCTAACTTACGTGGTAGAAAATATCCAAACGGTCTCCCTTTGGATATTTTTTTTTTTTCTTTTGTCATATACTGGGTGATTTTGTTATCACTGGCAACTTTTATAATGGGACTAACTGTGAAATCGTGAAAAAATTATCAGCTGATCCATACAAAAGTTCAATACCTACTCGACCAGAATGTATGAAGCAACCGTATTATTTTACGCGATATCAGAGTTAGCCCTATAATAAAAGTTGTTCACATTGATGAGTACTTCCACCCCTGCAAGTATTGCCAGTGATAACAAAATCATCCTGTATACATGATATTTAATATTTACACATTATTATAAACAATTACAACTAAAAAGGAAAACGGTCACCAGCGTGCCCAGAATGCTGGCTCCATTTCCACGTTGGACAGCTGACATTATCCGTTGGCCGAAATAAAAGCCAGCGTTCCGGTCACGCGTGTGATCCTTCAACCGCTCCACCAAGTCCTGTGTGTATACTGTGTGCTCCTAGTCCAAGAGTTTCTGTTAAGTTACTATTGACTATTAGAAATTTTGTTTTGGTCAATAATTAACTTTAACTTGAGTCATATATTTACTAATTTAATTCACACCTTTTTTCATCTTATTACGTTTATTTTCATACAACCAGTTTCATATACACCCAACCACTCAGCTTCTTACAATCATCCTTATTTATCAGGAAATACGGATCAATATTGAATACACTGTAACTATGTCGATGATTGTACGGGGCGATGGCAAGCATGATGTTGTTTTAATGATGTCCTTTAATGCATAAATAATGTTGGCATTAGTTGACGCGAATCAGCGTGCCCTGCGCTTGCGCATACGTTGTAACACCTAGTATTATGTATGCAGATAAGATGACATGTTGATAATTCTTATTATGCAACTGTGTGTAATATGTTTGATGGATGCTTTATTTAAACGATTGCAGTTATTTTATGTTTCCGTTTGGTTTTGTACTTGCTCTACGTTGTGACTATTGGCCTTGTTTGGTTGTTTGTTTTTGAGCTTTTTTCTTCTTGTTAGCAAATGTTTTTGTGTCTTTTATGTTACCTTTCTTATTGAGGAAGTGTCTTTTGGTATTATTAAATAGGCTTTACATTTAAGTATAGAATAGTAAGTTGTTTATTTTTATATGTTTTGAATGTAAAATATTTTAGGGCTTCTGGATTTCATTCAACTATCTTCGTTAGATTACCAATAAAAACTGATACAAGAACCTTTTTTAATAGTATCTTGATTATTACTTTTCCGGGCGGCTAAAAATAGGAAATAAGAAAGAATTCCAAAACAGAAAGAAAAATATCCAGTTTTTCATACTGATTGCCGTCGTAATTACGAAACTATAGCGCAAAGGTATGTAAAGCTTTGCAATTCTGCACTTAATTACACACTTAAATATAAAATGCTGAAGTCTATTCATTTTATTGCTTCATAACCTTCATTAGCGGCATTCCATACACCTCGCACTGCTTAATTTACATAAATAATCACATTACAATCACGGAAGCTGACGGCTAAAAAATATGTACAGTCGAGCAGAAAGATACATAATTTATCTCTTCCTAATTAGGAAGTGTTGAATATTAATCATTCAATACATAGGCCTATAATTTACAATGTCTTCGCTTTAATAATTCAAACAAAACATTAATAGAAAGTGGAACAGAGCTAATTTGCATGGCAACACTGTGAAATTCATGCAAGAGCGAGACATGTATAGCGACGCCGTTCTACTCTAATAACGCGTCACGCTGCGTGCGCGCAGCATTTGTAACGACACAATATCATATGTCCGCCTGTTTTCTAATAGATATGTACTCAATGTATCGACTTACTTGTAGACTTGTTTGTTAAGCTACTATGTTAAAATGCTGTCATTCTTTACACAATTCGTTTCCTAAGCTCTTAGTGATTCTTATTTTTTTTTATGTAGTGTGATAATTGACATATATTTTATTCATTGTTCTTGTAACACAGGTTACATGACAGCCTTGACTTATAACTCTGTGTTTGAAAAAGAAATATGTCACGTCACATAACGTCTTGCTTATTTTGTTTTTTTTTTTTCTGACTTATGTTTGTCTTCTAAAGAAATCTTATATACTATATTTCGATTGCATATCGTAACATCATTTGAGACTCGTATTTTTAGATCTTTCTAGATAATTGCTTTGGCTAATATCCTTGCCAACGTCTCGCATAGAATATAATTTAGTAAATTTCTAGGACTCATCTAAAAATACAGTTGTTACTACTATTGTCATAATATATACATACTATTATTTTTTCTAAACTCTTGTTACTTTCTTATTAAATTCCAAAATATTTAACAAATAATATAATTCCATTATTATATATATGCGAATAATAACACAATAAAACTGTCTTCTTTCTGTGCGTGCAGGCCGACGCAATGCGGAAGCACCGACCGCAGTTACCGCTGACTGACAGACATAACATCAACTTTGTTGTATAGTGCTATACGATCTTGCGTTAACTTGTCCCTATTTAAATCCATTTTTGCCTATATTCTTTCGAAATCATCAGCATCTGCTTCTTGTAGTTTGCCTTTTCTTACCTTCTTTTACTTATCAACAAAAAATGCAAATTGGCTCTTTCTTTTTTAAATTGTATTGTTACTTTTATCTTTTTCACCGATAGATTAATTAATAATAATACCACATAAAGAATATTTCATATAAAGATTTGTGTTTTTGTTTGTACAAAAGCGTTTGACCTTGGGAATCTCATCACCAATTCAAATATTTAGGTATTTTAATATGTTACAAACTTTCTCACACATAATTGCATATATTTAAGACTAGACGTAAAACTATTTTGATAAAAATTTTGATATTTTGTGTTTATATATTATAGTCTAAACGAGGAGTTCTTCAAGGTTGTCTATTGGTCCCATACTATTAATTACATCTGTAAATGTAATATTAGTTATGTATAATATAAATGACGAGTACATTCCTAAAATGTGAGACAGTAAAACACGTACATAATTTCGTTTCCATATTTGATATATTACGTGTCGGCTTGTTATAAATCGTGAGATTGATAAGATAGTATACGCACTTAAGTTGATTACGAATTTGTTTAATATAATAATTGTTCTATTGTTGAATGCATCCGTGATTTTATCAGACACGATAAGTGTACTTTTCAAAAGTATTTGATTATGTTTTGTGTATTTTTCCATTATAGACAAAGGTAATTAGTAGTGATTTGCATAAACGTGGATATAAAAAAAAATGCTCGTAGAAGCGAAAACCATCGTCAGTAAAAATATGTCATTTCCGCCATTTTTGGTGTCATTTTTAAAGCATCACAGAGCTCTTTACTTGTAGTCTCATTAAAGATAAATCTAAGAATTTAATAGCTTACTTCCTGATTCAGACTTATCAGGAACCTTGGCCAGTCAGCTAGCTAGACTATATCATTACCGACACGGCCAGCGCCAGCCCGAGCGTGATAATATGTTAGCAGGAATCATTTCTTAGTGCTGGCAAGTTTAATGCTAATAACTTTTTTATCCCCTGTGGAACAATGTGACTGGACAGGTTCCCGCTGCCACGGTACATGCGGATCCTATTATGGAAGAAGGAAGTGGTTGATGCACCCTCAATTACCACGAAGAAATGGAATAGTGGAGGAGTGGGAGATACATACGGCAAAATTTATTATCGCACAAGTGTTAAGAGCAAAATTGCATGCTTAAGAAGCCTCTTAAGCAGCCTCTTATTAGGGCGGCCGCCCTATTTTAATTGTTTGCTCATGAATTATGGTGCTAATTTGTGTAAAAAGTATTATCTTAGAACCTCTCTATACAATTTTATGCTTTTCATAGTGGGACTTTAGTAAAGGTTCAATAAAGACTAACGGTAGACCAACCGGGTTGTTAGAGGCTACAGGTTTCTTATAGCCATAATTTATAGAATACATTTAGTTCCTATTATCCTCGTGGGTCCGTAGAACACTGAGACCGTGTGTTGGCCCAGCCGTAACTGCGTCAGCGCACATAACACTAAATCGGCGTGGGTTTAGTGCGCGTGCGCGACACGCCCCAAGTTAATTGGTGTCGTCGGCGCGGGCGCACAGGAATGCAGTGTTGTGGTAAACGACGATTATTGTAGCTGAGGCGGTAGTGTCTTCAATTTGACATGAAGCTTTTTTTTAATTTGATAAAAAACAAATTTGACCCATGAAATTATAAAACATATACTTACCGCGATAGGCTGTGCTTTCTGAATGCTACATTTCTGTCCAATTACCACAAAATTAACATACCAATTTCCTCGTCCTCCAAAACCGTCTATAAATGAGACAAGATGTAATTTGTGACTGCGCCCGCGACTCCAATATTCATGTTTATTTACGTTCACAACAAAACTAAACGAAAGGTCGATGTCCTCTCTAATTGCTTGTAATTTTTACGTCTTGATCGAAATGTTGTGAAGAACACGTCTCCAGAGGAATGCTGACTTACACCAAGGATTTACGGCTCTTAGAATTAGCGAGCTTCGTGATATTTAGAAGGAATTTTAAAACGAGCGGAGTAACTCAAAATAATTGTTACGTAAAGAAATATTTAACGTACGTTTTAATAACTGAAATTAAATGCATGTGAAATATTTTGCAATTTCAAATTGGAGTAACAAACGTGCTCTTGCGCTGACATGGTATAATAAGGTTCTTTTATAAGTACTGAGCGCGCTCAAAATGAACAACATTGCGCAATACAAAAGAAAAAGTTATTTCAAATTAAACAAATGAAAATGCTTATGTATTCCGAAAACATCTTTATCTTTTAACTTATTTGTACCACATGATTATAAATTCCATATTGTCTTTACCACTTTAAACTAAGACACATAATATTAAAGAATCATTTCAATATCCATACAATCAATTGTATAAAAATGAAATTTACAGGGTTTTAAATGTCTCCTAACAGTTTTTGTCTCGTTTCGCCAACGCTTAAATATTATTTACTTAAAATATTACATTTTTAATTCAGCGTACTACTCAGAATCACGAAAAAAAAAACCAATAGAAATATCATTTCGATCTCTCTGAAAATCATTATTCAATAAATTATTTAGTTTGATTTTCAAATTGAACAAACTATTCGACGTTTAGTTTCACAAACTCAACAACAGTGTGTAGTTCATGTTATTCCGCGTTCTGCCGCACTGGTATCATCATAACCAGTTGTTAGAGCTTTTCTAACTGCACCTTATACTTTAATTAAAGTTAACCAACCCTTCGTAATAATCAGCTTTACTATCCTGACGAGGATAATCGAGGATTCCATTAACTTATACATTGGAGTAATCGTGTGCTAAGTACCTTAAGTATATTATACTGAATGGGAAGACTAATTGCAGAACCGGGAGTAGCAGATGCGGAAGGCAAAAGAGTCGTAATAAACAAGTCCAGTAGTGGACATAAGTTATGATGATGATCAATTAATGATTTAGTATCTATAAAAAGAAACTAGAAAGCGATACATCACCAAGAAAGAAAGATCTAATGTAAAAATACTGGAAAATCAACTCAATGCGTGATCTGTATACATATTTTGTTTCTAATAGAATTCACGAATGAAATACACGCTAATTTGCTATTCAAATGAGATTAATTAATAAATATCTGTGAAATAATACCTGATTAAACTATACAATATTAGATGTTAATAATTAGATGTTCTCTTATATAACGAAGTATTTGATACAAAAATAGCAGTGACATTATGCGCTTGCGCTGCTCTACTTTGCATTATCATTTTAGAATTAGAATAGCTCAGTGTTCTGTTATTATTATTTTAATATCTTTTGCGACACCTATCCTAGTTAAAAAGTAAACAAAAACTATAGCCACAACAAAATCCATAATAACGTGTGATGTCAAAATGGAGTCAGTTTTATATGTCAGTTTTACTTGTATGTAAAGTAATACATACCTCAGAACTGATTTTCCGTCGAGGATTTTGCGACATCACGAAAAATCCTATGATATTTATTGCTACTCTAACGTAGCTTTGGGCAGTTCCTAGCCAATCAGATAGTCTACCACTTTGCTAATAGGAAACAAGCCTTCTCTTTCGTCATTTTTGTCTTTTCTACTTTAAGCGATAGGCCTGGTTTGTTCAGATGTGCCGTGTCTTTCAAGCTACTTTCATTCTTCATCAAGCCGCCAAGTAGTGAAACGCAAGTGATTTCAAGCAGGATATTTACATTGCTACACCGTATACTTAGCAAATAATTACATAGCTTACAAGATTAACTAAATGTGTAATTTCCTGCAAAAACCTTTCGACATGAGCTTTTGCAACTTTTGCAGCTTTTCCTGTTTTCTCTCACTTCCCATACAATCTGAATGAGGGAAATGAAGCGATGAGTGTGGATTAGAACGTATTGAGCATTTAATACTTCTTCTTAATTATTTTTTCAACAGTTTGCTTATTATTCATCCACGTCTTTTGATTTACTGATGATAACTTTACTGCTTCGACTTTATATGTTTCGGTACCTATATGTTCATCCCCCTCGGCCTCATACCTCTCTGGTAAGATTATCTTGTCAAAAAAAGTTTTCATGCAGGTAAAGACGATATCATTTTAAAGGACTATGAATTTTTATAAAGATTCAACCTATTTTACAAAAACTTGTTGATTGCGTTGGCAATTTTCAGCTACAACAGTTATGGTATCATGATGCTTTAAATAATCCAAAAAAATGTGATACCAATGATCAATAAAAATGAATTAAAGTGATGAAACGACCAAAAACCTCTTGCCATGTGGTCATTTAAAAATTTCTCTATTAAGTAATATAGGAGCCAGTTCATATCATATACTTGTTACGTTGCTTTCATCATATTGCACAACCATCCGGTTTACAACTGCTGTATGTTACCGCGCTGACTCGCGTCTGTCACCGGTCGGAGTCGTCAATATTCGTTTGAGTTTTTTTGCCCATGTAATGTCAAGTCAGGTTATCGACTTACAATCTATGATTACGTACAACATTTGGTAGCTAATTCACATCGAACTCTGATTTGGTTATGAAAATTATATAAGTGCTAATTTGAACCCTAGACCCTAGATGTGTTTAAGCATTAGTAATACATTTTTTTTAAATTAACGTGCTCTTCTATTCTTCAGATCAGATTTTCTATTCTTCTTTGTCACTCGCTCATTGTTGATGAGTTTTGATAGTGGTAAAATACCTTCGCATTATCACCTATCAGGTTAACCCCCTTTCTCCCTGCTAGGTCTGTATCATCATCATCATCTTCGTTGCCTTCTACTTACTTAGGGTCACCCTGAATGACACTCAAAGAGTATATGATTTTTCGATCTTCTCTAGCACAATATCTTGCTACAACACTAAATCGATTACCAAACTTTTTGCCCCGGCATTTGTAGAGCCGAAATAAAAATAAAACAACACGTGTCAGATACGTTGACAACCGTGTAACTAGTGAAAGTGAGAGGTACGACTGTATCGCTGCATCATGAGCTATCGCCGATCTATCCATCGGCATCGGCGCAGGCGCAGGCGCAATGTCATATATCGTAAGATTTTTATGTTAACTTTGAATTGATTGAACTGAGTATTTAATTTTAATAAAGCTGTATCATTTATTTCATATCAGAAAAATAATAATCTAGGAAGAATTATTATTCTATTTAACTGATTTGTTCTTAGTACCTCATGTTTGGTGTTTATTAAATAAATTGTTTTATTTATGATAGCATTTTTTTTTGTTGTAGCTAATATATTAATTTCTAAGTAGATTATTTAGATTCTTGAAATTGCTTGTCTGCAATTTAGTATTTTTACTGAATCCTATTTTCAAATGCTGTCAATACTCGAATAAACAATATGAGTAACAATATATATAATATTGTTATATTGATTGATCTGTTGTTTTATTGATTTATATGAAAATAAATCAATAAAACGTAAATATTACGCCGACCCTAAAGTGAAACAACTCAGGCAGATAACCTTATTATATAGCTTATTAATTTATTTTGATTAGAGTTTACTTCAAAAGACCCAACTAAAACTTATGAAAATCACAGAGCGATAATAAGCAAGTAGGCAGCCAAACTGACATTTCATTAGTATGCTCCCTGCATGTGCAACAGGCGCGATAAGGAATGTAACAAATAAAATAAAATAATAAAAATGGATGTAGTTTTTCACCCTGCGCACGCGCATCGCGTGCGTATCGAAATGGAAAGTCCACGCCGGATGTGCGTGAATGACTTTCCAATGGTTTTATTTGCGTATTCACGCTTGACACTTATGGTACCAATTAAATAATTGTGAATAATAGAATTATTGGTATATAATAGCCGAGGTACAATGGTTATAGCGAAAGGTGTAAACAGGGTGTGACGTGGCCCAAACGTTAAGGGGTCAATACACCGTATATTCAGCTATCACATACCACAATTTGGTCCACTTTTTACCACGGATCTCGGAACTATAAGTAGCCTATAGCCTTCCTCAATAAATGGGCTATCCAACACTAAAATAATTTTTCAATTCGAACCTGTAGTTCCTGAGATTACCCCCTACAACCTCACAAACTCACAAACTTTATCTCTTTATAATATTAGTATAGATAATAAATGTTTAAACATATATCGCCATCTGTCTCTACAATAACAAGGAGCTAAGTCTGTAATGAGCTTAATAAATCGTCTAAGGCCTTTAAAAAATCCGTGGCCATGCAAAAAATCCTTAGTTACTATTTAAGAAACACGTTAAGTATATTGTTAGTATGAAATATATTTTTTCACACTGGCTTAAATATAGGATTATTTCGTTCCTGAGGGATCTTATGTTTTCCCGGGATAAAAATAGCCTATAGCCTTTCTCGATAAATGGGCTATCCAACACTGAAAGAATTTTTCAAATTGAAAAAGTAGTTCCTGAGATTAGCGCGTTCAAACAAACAAACAAACTCTTCAGCTTTCTAATATTATTATAGATTTCTGATTTATTAGTAATTCATTTTATTATCTTGAATTGCGCTTTTGTCTTGGTTAGTAACATTTTAATAAATTAAAGATTACTATATATCCATTTTTATTAGCTTTCTTCAACTAGTGACTTCGTCTAAGTCAAAGGTCAGCGTTAGATTAATAATATCTCAGGCCCAGTGTTGGTTGTTTCCACTTTTTCGAGACTACCCTCTGACGAGGGGATTTAAGGGTCATTATCCAATGGAGATAGTAAGACTTCACACGTTTTGAAAATTTACTTACCGAGCTGCAGGATGTTTTTTTTTTTTTTACTTTGCTTGTGTTTGACCACAATCTCACTATGGTATGTGATGATGTGGCCGAAGGTGGTAAGCACACAAAGCCTAGAAGGAACTGGCTCTCAAGTGCAGCTGCCGGAACACACCAATAGGTGTTTGGCGACAGATTTTCACGGTGTTTTTCTTTATCTAAATTAGTGGTTCTAAATCCTTTTAGTAGTGCATTTGAAAAATTTCTATCGTGCCATAGACCACAATCGTAATCATAATCGTATCGTAAACAGTAAAGGGTTGTTCTATCTATATATATATATAAATCTATAGATAATACATGCATACCTACAATTGTTCAAAGGCATCAATATAAAAAACAAATACAATTAAATATTTTTCGTATCGTTTCGCAGACCACTTTACCCGAAGTGACTTTCAGTGAACTGGTTAAGAAGTACTGATCTATATCTTGAACCAAAAGATGCACCAATATAACATCTGACCTTGACAACTTCACATGTAGACTATGAATGATTGCTTTAATTGAAGCGACAGAAAAGAAAAGCGACATAAATTCATATTTTTTTATAGCTTAGCTTCAGCTATATATTGTCCACTTTATTCAGAGTCCAAATGACACATAATTTATTTATTACCGCCAGCGGCGATCATAATCGGCGCGACCGCTTCCGCTGCCAAGTGGCGAGCCTCCACCAACAATTTTAGTAAGGTTGTCCAAAAAAAGACATTACAACTTAATATTGTATTGTACTGACATTAATCTGTATTAAAAAAAACCTACGTATAAATAATAATACTAATAAATAATAGTAACGTAGAAAAATTACAAGAATTAATATTTTCTTGTTGTAACATTTTGTTTTCTCTTTATAATCTGTGGCCAAACAATAGGATGTCCAAAAGCTACCGTGTATTTCAGCATCTAGACTTCTTCCAGACTTTGTGTGCTTAAAAACCCTGAGCCACAATATCAGCACTTTCCTATCCATACTATAATATTAAAAATGCGAAAGACCTTTTCATGCCTTAATCGCGATGCCACGCAGATAGCCTATGGTATGGAGAAGAACATAGGATACTTTTTTCTCGGGAAACCGCGGGGGACAGCTAGTAGATTATTATTCCAACATCTTCTCAAGTAACGTCATGAAACCAACATACCAAATTGTAACTTCATTTATTTGTATAAAACCTCACCATTTTCTAGCAAAAGCGTAGTTGCAACAGCAATTGACAACCCTATTTCAGCCGGCTGCCACCTGCGCCCGCGCAGCGAAAGTCGCGTATTTGTCAATACGACACTTCATAAGTACCTTTAAGTATTCCCGGCTTTGTCTATGTATAAATTATGTTGATTAGCCACGATTTTATTGTTCTTCTTTTTCTGTGACGACAAATATGTTTTGTGTCTTCCTAATTGTGTGATTGAGTCATTATTGCATAGGTTAACTCTTACTTTAGTTTCATCATAAGTGGATGATCAAAGAACCTAATATGGTATAGAGATTGTAGTGTTGCGAATCGTAAGGCTTCTACGAAAAACGACTGTGGATATGTGATAAATATTTTAAGATGTTGTATTTTTCAAACCTGATGTCATGCTTTTACAGTGGGACTATCTCTAAGCTCAGTTCTTTCTAGGCACTGTTCTTATCACCTTTGGCTACATCATCACTTACCATTGTGAGATTGTGGTCAAACACAAGCCTATACAAAGTAATAAAAAAACCCTCTGAACTGGTGAAAATAATTTAAATTATCTCCATCTCGAAATATACAGTCAGTATATTTAATAAATAATAATAAATATTCAGGGACATTATTCCTCACACACGGCCATCTGACCCCAAACTAAGCGGAGTTTGTACTATGGAAGCCAGATAACTGATATATTACATATACTACTTTTCTTTTGTATATATATACATATATAGATAATTACACCCAGACTCAGGACAAACAGACATGTTCATGCACACAAATGTTTGTCCTATAGGGTATCTTACCAAACACGCGAACCATCATGTCATAAATGATAAATTATATTTATTTTTGTTCCAGGTAAGAAAACATTACAATGTAAAAGACGATTCTTATGTCTATCTACTGAAATAGCGGTTTCCGGTAAGTATATCTTGTAAACGCATGTATTATATAATAATATTTTAAACAAATATACATCCATGTTAACACTTCACGGGTAAGTGAAACTTAATCACATGTAACTAAGTAAAATGTCAACTATCTCTTCAATAAAAGGAAACGGTAATCGTTGAAGGAAGGAGCAACTTACACTTGCGCACGCGCACGACGGTGACTAACTAGCGAAAACAATTTCTCTCCTTTTACGCTTTACGGACGGGAAAATCTTCATTTTCACATCACATTGACAAGAATATAGGAAAAGTAATGTAGTATTAGCAAAAAGTTTACAGTAATTATAGTTTTCTATAGTGGAAATGAAAGTCGATTAAATTTATTGATTCAAATGTTATTTTTAATTGGAGAATACTTGTTAGTTTTCTGAAGTGGTTTCCATAGCTAGAGCTAAAGATGGTATCGGCATAGAATATAAAGTAGTGGTCCTTTGAGCCGGATTTCTTCTATATCTACCCGTGTTTCTCTTAATTTTTTTATTTTATTTTGGGTGTTGATAGCTCAGTGGTAGTTACGTCGACTGCAGTGACGAAGGTCGTCGGTTTAAATCCTACATTGAGCTTGAACTTTCAGTGAAGGAAAACATCGAAGTAACCATAGCACGGTGGTAAAGAAATTTGTTGTACATTGCTGTTTTCAGGCAGCTGCACTTGAGAGCCAGTTCCTTCTAGGCTTTGTGTGCTTACCACCTTCGGCCACATCATCACTTAACATAGTGAGATTATTTTCAAACACTTTTCTAACAGCCATTGCTTTTCAACTAAGTTCTATCTGGTTATACTTTTCACAAAATGTCGGAGCGTGCAATAGTTTATAATAAAACGTACGTTGCACTTGGCGGGGCTAATGATCGCTTTTCACCGTGTTCCGCCCGTGAACAATTGATTATATCTGTGACAGTAGTGTTGCCCGCTTGATTTTTATTTATGTTGTCTGATTTTTTTTTACGTTTCTTGTGATTTTTTTATTTATTAATTTGTCTTATTGATGACACTACCATTAGTGATATGTAACTGAGCTTATTATTTGGAGATGGTAGGAATAGTAGCTTAGTAGAATTTTAGTTAAGCTTTTCAACTATTTAGTTTGGTTTTATTTAGTTAATAAAAATATTTTGATTTTTATAAATACAAATAAGTAAGGGAAGGGTTAATTTATTATAGACTTTCGCCCGCGGTTTTACTCGTGTTCCCGAGGGATCAAAAGTACCCTATGTAATATAATACAGGTTGTGATCTATCTATGTGTGAAATCTCATCCAAATCCATTTCAACATATTTCCCATTTACCTACAAACCAAAACAAACCAATCGTGGTAAATAAAAACTGGGTACTTACCAAACGTGGTCTGGGAAACAGAAGAGTTATAAAAATATACGTGAAAAGAGTACGTAAGTAATGCCAAGTCATCCAGTTCTCATCCATTCACGACATTAATGTAAAAAAAAAAATTATTGCCAATGGATACTTGAGCAATCATAGTCGATTCCACAATTTCACACAAAGTTGAACACAGATTGGAAAAAAAAACAGAATGGACATGTTATGTCATGACGTGACTACAGCTCTCATTAAAAAATGGTATATACATCTTGAAGTGCGAACAATGCGCAGGCGCTTTCAGCTTTTCTAATTGTAAAATGAACACATGAAAATGGCTAATAAGCGAATTTTATTGTTTTCGTATCCTTACTTATATTATAAACGCGAAAGTTTGTATATATGGATGATTGGATCTTTGTTACTCTTTCACGCAAAAACTACTGAACGAATTTTGATGAAATTTGGTATAGAGGTAGCTGACAACCTAGATTAACAAATAGGCTACTTTTTTTCCCAGGAAAACAAGATAACGCGGGTGAAACCGCGGGGCGGAAGCTAGTTACAAATAATTATTGTCTTAATTGCTCATATATCTTGTGTTTGTCGTATTTTGAACTTCAAATTGAAATCAGAAATACTAATGAATCCTTAGTATACATTAGTTCTGTTAGAATATTAGTTCTGGGCATTTCGCTGTAGCTCAAATTGAAACCTCGCAAAACGTTTAGAATTTTCCGTTCCCGTGGGAACTTAAGAATAAAAAGTATATAAAAAGCACTCATAATATGGAAATGCAATGGCTTTGACTTTGACTTTTGCGGAAATATTTGTAAGGCAATGATAGCTCAGTGGTAGTTACGTCGGACGCCGCGGCGAAGGTCGTGGGTTCGAATCCTACAATGAGCTTGAGCTTTCGGTGAAGGAAAACATCGTGAGGAAACCATAGCACGGTGGTAGGGTACTTTGTAGTACCCGCCTGGCTGGCTACCACCCTCAAGTTGAAAATCTGTCGCCAAACACCTATTGGTGTGTTCGGGCAGCTGCACTTGAGAGCCAGTTCCTTCTAGGCTTTGTGTGCTTACCACCTTCGGCCACATTATGACCTACCATAGTGAGATTGTGGTCAAACACAAGCCTATACAAAGTAATATATACATATACATATATATATATATATATGTATACGAAAGCAGATTTTATAAAAATATTTTTTTTTGTTGTTCATCTTAATAGGTTCATGCATTTGATTCTTAATCTGTCTTTTATAAATTTTTGTATAGGTACATAATTATGAGTTCTTGATGATTATTTTTTTTGAAATAATGAGTCATATCTACAATTTAATCTGTGATACGAAATTGATTCCCACAGACGGACATGCCTATCTTCGACAATCTTTATGCTTTTCGCCAAATCATTGTTTTTAGCAAGTGCCTTATAAGTAAAAGTGTAAAATTTGATTGCGTTCGCTTTAGTCACAGTAAAAGTGACTGAATGTCCGTTTATTTTGTTTTTATCTATTTCTAAATGATTGCATGTGTTGTGTGTGTACTCTCAGTTCAATAACGCTTTTAGTTCAGGTTTAAAGTTTACCAATAATTTATTACATATGCACCTGCAATTATTTTTGATATTTTGTGTGAAGGTTTATATATTGCTTCAAACTTACTCGTTCGCAATAGATTAACCTTTGATGACGACTTTAAATATTGCGCAATATTTTTTTTATGAAATATAAATCTTTTACATCTGTGTCTGTTTATTCTAAATTTGGACGTAAAGTGTTTTAAATAAATATGTATCGAGTAATTAGTTATCCGGTTTTAATAGTACAGACTCTACTTAGTAGTGAAATGTCCCACAGTATATATACTTTTATTATTTTTCAAAATACATTCTCTAAATTAATTTATTAGCTTTTCACCCGCGTTCTCGGGATAAAATATAGCCCATGTTACTCGGAAATAATGTAGCATTCTAATGGTGAAAGAATTTTTGAAATCGGTCCATTAGTTTTTTAGTTTATTCATTACAAATATACAAATCTTTCCCCTTTATAATATTAGTATGATGAAGTATGATTTGATAAATAGGTATTAATAATCTAGCTTGTCCCATCTCTAAGGATATATTATTTATTCGACTTAAATCAAAATAGAACGTCTATCTAGATTAATATTCTCGCTATTGTTTATCAATAAATACAATCAAACTCATGTGGCCTCAGTGAATCAAGGAACTATGTCAAATAATTCCTAGTAATCCAAACAAGCACCTACCATAGTGAGATTGTGGTCAAACACAAAGCCTATACAGAGTAAAAAAAAAAAAAAAAACAAGCACTTTCCAAACAGTATTGATAACGATTGATAAACCAAACACAATCAATCAACAATAACAAACGTTATAACAACTCCAGGCTACCTCCTAATTAGTTTATCGACCGGTTTTATCGATATAGACATGGTCAAACTAAATGAATTAGCGCAACTCTAGTTAGTTTCTCTCGATTTGAATGGATGATTTTAATGTTCGATGTGACGTTAACTGTCAAATGTTTGAATTAATAATGATATTTTTTTGCGTAGGATTAAGAGTTAAGTCGTTCATTACATGAAAGTGTTGAAAATAGAGACGCATGTTGACGTTATATAACTTCGACAGTTTAATATATGGTAGGCCTGTAGAAATAAAAAAAATGTTTTGAAAGTCTCAATCATTAGTCCCTTAGCTACATGACTATTATATCCGTTTTTTAGGGTTCCGTACCCAAAGGGTAAAAACGGGACCCTATTACTAAGACTTCGCTGTCTGTCCGTCCGTCCGTCTGTCTGTCTCCAGGCTGTATCTCAAGAACCGCGATAGCTAGACAGTTGAAAATTTCACAAATTATGTATTTCTGTTGCCGCTATGACGACAAATACTAAAAACAAAATAAAATTAATATTTAAAGGGGGCTCCCATACAACAAACGCGATTTTTTGCCCTTTTATTTTTATATGATAGTTCCCATTGACCTAGAATCACGAAATTTGGAAAAAAGCAAGGTCTTACAGCACAAATAAAGGAAAAATTCCAAAAAATAAATAAGTTTTTTTTTTTTTTTTACTTTGTATAGGCTTGTGTTTGACCACAATCTCAATATGGTAAGTGATGATGTGGCCGAAGGTGGTAAGCACACAAAGCCTAAACACACACTAGCCAAAGTGAAAATTAAAGGGTGTCCCCATACAAACATACCTAGTTACGCCAATTAATAAAGTGTAAATGAGTTGTATGGGCGCTCATACAATTTAGAGGTCTAGCTTAATTGGCACCAACCTCAAATAAGGTAAATAAAATTGTGCATTTCCCGTGATGGACGAACGATGGACGAAGTTTGTACGGAACCCTCGGAGCGCGAGTCCGACTCGCACTTGGCCAGTTTTTTTTATTATTATAAGTACTTCTAAAAATAAGGCATTACTAAATAATCATAGCCTATAAGTAAACGTTGCACAGAAATCCCCGGCCATTGCCGGAGTATTTACTATTTAATAGTATTAAAAACGAGTGGCATGGCAGCCAATGAGATTTCAATTTAGAATAAATCTATGGTGAGGCAGGTAGAGTATCTAACCACCATGCCATTAAACCATTAAAAAAAATAGTTTTTGAAGAGTAGACATGTAAAACATCTTAAACTGGAGCACAGACAAATTAACATAATCTTATTACTATTTTTGATTTTTATTATGACAATTGCAACAACATTTTGCCAGTGTCGAGTGCATACCTGACAACTGGTCCTATATTTCTCGATTGACTTCCTGCACGTGTTATAATTAGAAAATCGTCTACACTAAGACCTTCATTTATAATTATTTCCTTGATTTATTTACTTGGTGTGATCTTGAAGTGTCGAACGTATAGGGCTTTGTATACTAATTTTATTATCTATGGTTTTTTTAAATTGTATTAAATCGATAGGAACTGGATTCCGTATTCAAATCTGACATTTCGATAATTTGACAGTGACAGTGACATCAAATGTCAGCACCATTATTTGCAAGACATAAGATACCATATTGCGAGTTGCGACGCTGCTACTTTTGTCATATTAAATTTGACAAGATAATAAATTATAACTTGTCAAATTTCTCCACAAAAAATAAAGGGAAGTAGAATGTTACACAATGAAACAAAAAACGCGATCGTTTTTAGGGTTCCGTACTCAATCTCACGAACCGCGATAGCTAAACAGTTGAAATTTTCAAAAATCATGTATTTCTGTTGCCGCTATAACAACAAATACTAAAAACAAAATAAAATAAATATTTAAGGGGGCTCCCATACAACAAACGCGATTTTTTTGCCGATTCTATAGATAACTAGTTTCCGCCCCGCGGTTTCACCCGCGTTCCCGAGGGATCTTATGTTTTCCCGGGATAAAAAGTAGCCTATTTTCTTCTCCGTACCATAGGCTATTTGCATACCAAATTTCATCGCGATCGGTTCAGCGGTTTAAGCGTGAAAAGGTAACAAACAAACTCACTTTCGCATTTATAACATTAGTTAGGATGGTACGGAACCCTTCGTGCGCGAGTCCGACTCTCACTTGGCCAGTTTTTTTTTTTTACATAAATCTCTTACACTTGACATCGTTGCATTTGCATAGCATCTTTGATTTATATACATAGTAATATTGTCGCACGTATTTCAACATTGGAAGCCTTTTAAACCCCCTTTTAGATTATTTTTTTGTATATAAATATATATCACGCTAAAATTATATATAGATTACTCCATTCTATTCAACAAGTAAGTAGAAACGACGTTAATCAATCAATGATAAGAAGTACCTTCCATAGATAATATCTCATAGATACAAGTATCTGATAGATATGATTAGAAAATAAAAGTGACCAGTTGAACGGAAGGCTCGAGATCGAAAGTGATGCGGTGCGCGTGCGCATTTTTACATTTTCACATGTCTAGTGAACCGGGGTCGTTGACCGCAGGGGGAAAACGGGGGAAAAGGGAAAACGTGGTAAAGCCGGTTTTATTAGATTTTCTTTTTACTAAGAGATTGATATTATGTCGTCATATAGACAAGTATTTCATAAAGTACCTACATTCTAAGTTTCTATTAACATTTTCCTTGGTTGTGGGAATCTATGGTCTGTGTTAAACAACCTTTGACCTGTAATGTTGATAAGTTAAATTATACATACTTTTCTCTACAATAGGTTCCGCAAAAATGATTAGTTTGTCCTCGAAAATTGTTAAACAAAATGAGATTAACAAAAATACACATTCTCCAAAGCCACTTTCGTCCAACAACACTAACCAGATCAGTCAACCACCTTTTTCATTTCACGACATTTAAATCGTGTGTTGGTGTGGTGAACAAAAAAAAAACATTTTGCTAAACACTGGTTGCAAATATTTCAGTTTTTATTTCGTTTTCATTTAAACGGTGTGTTGCGTTTGCGACGTGCTGTAGAACTTAACACGCGATCTCGTAATGAGGGCCTGGATTTTCGACAGGAGCTTTTAAAAATGCCGTTTTTAATTTTTGTAGTAAAATGTGAGTTGAGATTTCATAATCGTTGAGATGGGTAATTTATGCAAATAACTACATACACTTTTTAGCTGTTCTGAGGAGATGGTGGTCTCTGCCAAGTCGAGCGATTTTATCTTGCTGCCTAAAGAAAGCCAATTTTTAAAATTACTTACAATGTTACATGTTTATCTGTCTCTTCTTTCTATTTCCTGCGGCACAAGCAATCGTGATGAGGCACACAGTTAACCTATGGTATGGGAAATACGCTACCTGTTACGCCGGGAACGCGAGTAAAACCACGGGGCGAAAACTATAGTTAAACATAATTTTAAAGTTAAGGATCCGTCTGTCAGTACGTTTCTCTCATAAGTCCAGTGCTTGTAAAGTAATAATTCAATGGTATGGTATTGTGTCTTAGCTTCGAAATTGGGTGGCTACCACCACCCTCAAGATAAAAATCTGTTTCGATATTTGCGCTTAAGAAACAGTTTCCTTCTAGGTTTAGTGTGCTCACCATCTTCGGCCAAATTATCACTTTCCACAATAAGATTTTGGCACTTTTTTTTGTCACACATACCACTTGGATTACCAATGTGTCACCGACAGCAAATGCTTGACGAAAGATTCCATCTACCTCTATTATCATTTATGGAGATATTAATTATGTCCATCATAACTACAGCATTGGCAGCATACCTAAGAACCGTTAGCATGAGGCTAAGTGACGGCTCTTGATTTATAACTTATTCATAACTTAGCTTATCCAGTTCCGGGACTAGGACCCGGTCCTTGGATAAGCGTGTAATCTGCGCTTGTAATAACCCAGCTATGTTGGACAACTGTTATCTAAGGATAAGTGTAATGTGGGAGTTCTTGTTACCGGGACCTGTCAATTGAAACTGTGTTGAAATTGCTGACATAGTTTTTCAAAAGTAACATAATGATATGTTCTTCATTTTACTTGTGATTTTTTTAGTCACTTATCACTGGAGATGCAATGTTTTTTTTTCTGTGTATAGGCAAGTGATGATGTGGCCGAAGGTGGTAAACAGAAAGCTTAGAAAGATCTGACTCGAGTGCAGCAGCCGGAACACACCAACGCATTGGCTCAATTTTTTCCATTTATATTTAAAACTGGTTGGACTGTTAAAACATAGACTAATTTATAGAAGCCTTATTGGAAACATCCCTTAAAAATCTTCTACATTGTAGCGTAGAGCTCTGCTATGTAAAACAGAAAAACAAGTAACCAACCAGTCATTACCCGGCCTCGCATGTCAACCAACAATTACAGTGGTCAGGTTTAATGACCATCTCATTATGAAGGAACAGGTCAACCTGGGATGGTATTTGTTCAATTTGACAAAATTGCATGTGCCGCTAGACACTGGTGTGTCTTGACGTTAAATTACGTCAATTTTTATAATTGGCAGGCTTGGGATCTCTGGGTGCTGACCGCAAGTGGCGTGACGTCAATGCTGTTATATCTTTTTTGAAGCATTATCGTTTTTTCTGCTGTCTTTCTATAACAAGGCTACTTACCCTGGGGTGGAAAGAGAATCATAATAATGTGGAAAGAAAGAAAAATATTCCTACTGATCTAGAATAGATATTGAGTACAATAAAAGAGGTAATTATCTACTTTTTGTGTTACTTCAACTCCACTCAACGATAACACAACATTACCTGACAGAATTCTCGAGTCAATTGAAAAAAATGTAAATAAAAATATTACCATACTTAATAATTATCTATTTAGTGGTGTTTTTTTTTTTTAAATCACCGAGTTCGTGGAAATCTGAATTACTGACACGCAGACGGACGGGACGGAATGATATTTAATTATATAGTCAATATTGCTGCACGTGACGCAAAAGTATAATTTTCAATTTGTCGGCTTGACATCTATATTTTGAGGAATTTTGGTAAATGTTTAAGGCGATGATAACTCAGTTGTAGTGACATCAAATACTTTGACGAAGGTTGTGGGTTCGCAACAGTGGAAACCTTAGCACGGTGGTAGGGTACTTTGTGTCAATCTACTGGCTACCACCCTCACGTTGAAAATCTTTCGCCAAGCACTACTGATGTGTTCCGGCAGCTGCACTTGAGACCCAGTTCCTATTAGTCTTTGTGTGCTTACCACCTTCGGCCACATCATCACTTACCATGGTGATATTGTGGTCAAAACATGCCTTTACCTACTTAGAAAAAACCGATGATATTAGCCGTTAACGAGTTTAAATAAATATTATAAAAATAGGATTTGGACTCAAAAACTTACAAAAGCTTTTGATATTAATAAATATTTATGTATGTGTGTTCGTTCGTCTTCTGTGCACGCACATCGTTGTTGGCACTTGCGTGGAGGTTGCTGAAAAAAAAACAAATTAAGAGGCACTGCGACGCTTGCCGTCCATTATTTGGTTAGAATTATAGAAATTGTTGACCTGTTTTCAAGATTTTTGTTCATTTTTAGTGCTTTTTTTTTTTTTTTTTACTTATTTGTTGAATTTGAAATAAGATAACTTACATACCTAACATATAATACCTTTATATATGTTTCCTTACCTTATCACACGAAGGTCAAGCTTAATAAAATTAAGCGTGTAATTCACTGGCTGCACCAGCGCTCCGTCCGAATGACAATTCGAAGCGTTTGTTGAACCTGCGCAAGCGCACGCGCACCGCATCGCAAATGTGCGTAAACGGTAGCATTTCCAACTATTCGCTCAGTTATTGCTGGGAACTTAACGTGTACACATTTCGTAGTATTTAAATTTGCTTATCATTTTGTGTTATTGATTGTCAAAACTTTTATGTAATTTTTTGTCTCTTGTTTGTTTTTTTTTTTACTGTAGGTATATAAACTACGTAGGTAAACAGAGAGTCCCTGGAAATATGGACCAAATCGAACAGTTGCACCCTATCTAGCCTGCTCTTTTGATCCATTGGTCTAATTTGACAGGACTTAAATTTCTTGTATTTTTCGTTCCGTTTCTTATGTTTTTTTTATTAGTATACAGTGATATTAAATAGATTAGTTTGTGAACAACAGAATCATACCAATCAGCGCCTATGTATGTATGTATATGTTTGGTTTCAATGTAACGAAGATTTTTAACAAAAGATTTTTTGAAAAACTAAAAACACCGTCTAAATCCTTGAGTATAATCATAAATACTTTAGAAATTCTAGCTCAAATAGATGCATAAAAAAAAAGAAATGTTTAATCTGAATAAAGAAAAAAAACGTTCCTAATTTAATATTCAAATACCAGCTTAGACCTGCTTGACCCGGCTTCGGGTCACATCGGATTAACTCTCCAAGGTCGGGCCGATGTCAACGGTTCGATCAAGAATAAATTCCATTCATTGGTTGATGCGTCATATGCATATACAAATGTATAGGTATCAATTGAAAAAATCATGTTTTTAAATTATTGCATTGTTATAAGGTTCAAAATTAAATTTGAATAAGAATTAGAACTTGGCGTCTTATTATCCGGTTGTGTTGAGAAGGTCATATTGGAAGGCGTGTTCGAAATTTAATAAATGGAATTCATAGGTTCTTTATAGTGTGTGGAAGAAAAAGTTTGAATTATGTAAGAAATGTTTATGGGCATTACATAATTTCATTATTACAAATATATTTTTAGAAATTCTGGCGTAGCGCGTAGACCAGACGACTTTGCCCATATTGCTGCCTGAATACGCACCCTATTTTAATTTATTGAAATATTGTTTTTTGTTTCTGTTTTTGATTAACTGCAATGTAAAACAACTTCTATAAAAGGAAACCAAAATTAATTTTTCATTCAGTGTAATTTTAAAACTGTCACATGGTACGTACAATGTATAGTCTGTCATTAACGTTTCGATTTTGCCATTTTTGCACCTTAATGGGATACAATAAGAAAGATTTTCGAATGTACTTTTTGGCTTATTTTATTTTATAGATAAATTATTATTCTTGTCATTATTCGGACTGTTATTAAATCATTGGAAAAAAAACCATAATTATTGTAGAAAAGGCATATTCTTTGTCGTATTGTTAAACAATGATAAATTAATTTAATTAAGACTGAAGAATATACAATCAACAAGATAATGGTTACTAGTGCTTCAGTAACTTTAAATAATACAAACATTACATCATAAGTTAATACAATAAAAAAAAAAAAATCTTTTTGACTGTTTTTGTGCGACTTGCGGCTAGAAATTTACAAAAAAAAAAACAAGGAACTGCCGCGTGAAAATGATATGTCTATAAATCGGCTATGTAAGAGTTTTATATAAATAAAACGTTTTATTCTGAACATATTTTGAGCTACGGTGGGTATATGTACTTTTATATTATGTTCTATTTATAACTACATATTATAAAACAAAGTACCTCCGCCAAGTCTGTCTGTCTGTCTGTACGCGATAAACTCAAAAACGACTAAACGGATTTTCATACGGTTTTCACCAATGGACGGAGTGATTCATGGGAAAGGTTTAGGTATATAATTCATTGAAGGCTTTGCGTTAATTGGCCGATGAGTATTGAAGATGTCGGAAAAAATCATGCCGACTGGGAGCTATACTGGCGTGCGCCGCGTGAACCAATAGTTGTATGTATGTATATGCTTATTAAAAAATACGTAGGCGTAAATGCTTTGCTACACGTGCGAAGCCGGGGCGGGTCGCTAGTTGTGTACAAGTATTAAAAAGAAAGAATAGTTTATATTCTAAACACATCACTGATTTATAGTGAACACAACTATTTTTCAATCAATACACACAACAATTAGTACTTAGTAAGAAATAAGGCCGTCGACATCGAATATACCTTATGAAGGCATATCGGCGATCGGTTGTGGGCAATTAAATGTTAATTCCGAGGATCGTCGCGGCGCGATGTGAGTCAGGGACGCCGGCGCCCGCGCCGAGACGTGACGGCACAGGTGTCGAGACAAGTGTTTTGTTTGTTTTATTATCCGTCTCATTTCTGGAAGAGGTAAATGGAAAGATATAAGTGCAGCCCTTAGTTAAACGGTTTTAAATATAGATAGAACCTCAGCATCATCACCATCATCATCAAGCTATCGTAGTCCACTACTGGACATAGGCCTCTCCTTCTGATCCCTTGCCATTTTGTATCTAACCTAGTCTGGCTACCATTTAAAAGATTTAATTAAGATAACACTTTTGTCCAAGACATTACACAATACACATTCACAGATATAGGTACGTAGGTATCCACAGATATGAGTACGTATGGGAACGGTTGGTTAATCCATTGATCTTTCCGTTTGTAAATAAGCTTTATTTATTAGATAACTCGCATAACAGAACCTTTCAAAGTGACAAATAGTTAACGTGGACTTTGCTGTTAATTTTGCTACTTTATTTGCTTATTGCTTGAATTACTCCTCTGTGATCCTTTTGCCGAAACTAATCCATGTTTTTTATAATGTCTACATACAAGGTCTTGAATGTGTGCGTGGTATTTTCAATGTGTGCATGCATTGTGATGGGTTTTATTGTCATTAGTGTGTATTACTTTGTATTTAGAAACCTCCCCGCGGGAGTTTTGGTAAGATAGGAAATAGAAAAGGAGTGGGTCCTAAGTCGTACACTTTTTTCTTAGATACATTTTATGAATTAAACTTTAAAAATAATATAAAAGTATTATACATATCATTTCAAATAGGGCGCAAGTAAATGTAGTAACATCTGATCCGAAATTAAAATCAAATAAAAAATATGGAATTCTCCTACAACTCACAAAAAACATAATATACCTACTTATTATTTAAACCATTTATGTACTTATATAGAGACAAAAAATATAATTTACAACGTGTCGTTATACGAGTAGCACACTAAATTGCTACAATGCCTTCAGTTCATAGGTTAAATTGCGCATATATTTATGACGCAAGTGACGAAATCAGCATGTAACGTTTGATAATAATATTTAATAAACCAAAAACGAATTTTCACTCACAGACGTCATCACATCATTGTTTCTATGATGCGATTGCCGATAATCTCACGATAAGATCGATTCTAGTAGTTTTTACTTCTCGATTTCATTTGTAATCGATCACCGGACAACGCTGCGCCCGCGCACCCGAGCGAGTGGATACGCTCTCTCTATTGTTTTTGTCTTTGGTTATTTAATACAGTATCATGTTTTAATAGTTATGTCGTTTTTGAACTTTTACTTTTCTTTTGATGAGTTCTAAGATTCATCCATAATATTTTGCAATTTTTATACAGTTTTTAGACGGCTCACCTGATTGTAAATGGTCACCCCCTATGGATACCTGCAGGGGGATTGCCGATGTGTTACCGACCTTGAAGGGCTCTCACTCCTTCCTTGATCTTAGCCCCCATCTAAAATGCAAATATGTATGTACTTAGGCCTCGGAATCTTTTGGACCTTGGGGTTAGGGGTATATACAATTCCTCCTTGCCTCCCTTTGATATGAAGGGATTCTTCCATTGCTTGTAGATTTCCTAGCGAAACGTGTTCACCATTTTTTTTAATAGCCCAAGTTTTAATGTAACAAGATTACGATTATGCAGGTAAGAGATCATGCAACGCAGTTGTACAAGCTATGTTAAAAGTTTCAGTAACAAAACTGTGAAAATCTCTCACATATTGCGGAAGCCGCATGAATGCCGCCTCGTGCTCGTGACGTAACCGCGAGATGCGCCCGCGCTTGGCGACCGCAATTATTTTTGGCGCTACAACTAATGGTCATTGAACCCGCGGCGAGTGCGAGCAGTGAAAGTCGCCTGAGGCGCCAAGCTGGCTGCGCTAGCGCACCCCCGCCCTAACTAAAGTAGGCTTGTTTACTATTTTTCATGAAAATGACACCTGAAGATGAGACTGCGAATATTTTTTTATAATGCTGAGATGAAATAGAATTTTATTTTTAACACCAAGGAAGTGTTGTCCCATGTCATAAATGGGAAGATTATTACTATTGATTTTGAAAAGTATGTTGTAACAAGAACCAATTAAAAGTACCGACCTCAAATGATGAAATAGAGAGAATGCACTTAGTAGTTGCCCTCAGAGAAGCAGCTAACATAGCTAACAACAAAACAAGAAAGGAATTTATAATTGTTTGCCTACATATTCCACTTACCGGAAACACAGTTGATTACATTACAAAACTATGAAATTCCCACAATAAAATTGCCTTTCTATTAATACATACGGTGCTAATTCATACTCTGGGTATTTAATTAAGTAAATCGAATCTTCAAATCTTAGAAAACAATGCCACTATTTCATCGCATTCACAATTGCGTAATATTTCGTATTGTGTAAGTAATTCATTTGCAACTTAGTGGTTTTCTTTATCTTGAATCTTTTTGATGTCTTCTTTAACACTTTTTATGTTTTCTATTGCTATGGTATTAAATAGAACTAAATATCTTATTGTAAACTACAATGTATAACTTATGTTTTAGAAATAGGAATTATACAGGTTGGTTTTGTTATCACTGGCAATACTTGCAGGGGTGGAAGTACTCATCAATGTGAATAACTTTTATTATAGGGCTAACTCTGATATCGCGTAAAATAATACGGTTGCTTCATACATTTTGGTCGAGTAGGTATTGAACTTTTGTATAGAACAGCTGATAATTTTTTCATGATTTCACAGTTAGTCCTATAATAAAAGTTGTTCACATTGATGAGTACTCCCACCCCTGCAAGTATTGCCAGTGATAACAAAATCACCCAGTATATATAACAAATGACAATCCATTATCTGCGCTTCATTGATGATTTGGGTTTTTTCTAAATCCAAAAATGTCGGTTGACCGATAGATATATTTTATATTATTAGATTATTTGTCTTTTAATTGGGATTCATTAGCAACACATACAATATACATATCTAATCAATAGCACTAAAGCATCTCTCCAAATTCCAATAAAATAACTTATTCCGGGCTACTAAGGTCCTGACATATTGCGTCACCACTCACCAGGAGTCGCAGGCGCATCCAAATGTCAGGTCACGCGTGCCTTCCGCCCTACGCTTCACCATGTGAACGTGGTATTATTTAACGGAAAGTTTACTTGCACGCTGCCTTCAGCTACAAATACTTGTACTTTGTAATTTCTCTTACATTTAACTTTTGACATCGATGTATTTCATTTCTTAGATACTATACTATGAAATTGTGAAAATGCATCTGTATTTGTCTTCAATAGAGACAGAGCTTTTGTATTTGCTTCTGCAGATTTCAAGAACGACTAATAAAATTTCAACGACTGCATTGAAACTGTGGAGACATATATTTTATATGTCACTAACAATTTCTCAGTGGCAGACGCGAAAGTTACTAGCAAAAGTTACAGACAGACATAAATCAATTATAGTTTATGAAATGTCTAAAGTCTATGCTATGTATCATAAAGTTAACATTATTTTAACTACCCGCGAAATGCGCTAGGATAGTAATGAGTCATACATCTCTTTAGAAGATGCAGTACCAATACTGATTTCTAAAATGTCATTGCAATCAATACGAGTCACGAAAATGTATTTACAATCTATATTTAACTCGTAATATATTCAATCCATACATCTTCGTATGCAATGCAACATGATAGTGCATATTTTAAGAAGCGGAATTTCATGTTATTTCATTTCGCGTTTACAAATGGATTTATGTATGTTAACATGTTTTGATCAAGTTTAAACATGGCCTGTATCGTTTTACTGTCGACGTCTTCATATACTTCCATCGTCATAATTTTTGATCTTTCACTTGAAAGTTGGTTTCGAGATCATCTTTCAATGCTGTTTGTTTCTGGTAAAGAGAAATCAGCATTTACATTACTACTTATTTACTTAAGTACTCGTACTTAATTAGCTTTATTTACTATTCGTTCACTTATAAATGCTTGATTTGCCAAGTCTCCTTTTATAATCTCTATTCTTATATAAATATTCATATTTTCGAAACCAAAAGTCGAAGAGCTAACTTTCATCTGCTGCAGAAATATCTTAGCTGTCTCATCGTCTGTCCCAAATCAAAGCACGTCTATACAATATTAAAATATACCTTTTTATCAGCGATCAAATTTGCCTAATTCATTAGGTGTCATAACGAATTTCCCTTATCTTATTTCGAAAAAAGAATTACCATGACAAATGGTAGTGTGATCACGCTTTACTACGTGCTCACGCGCAACCTTCGTGTGAGATAGACATATAGAAATATTACTAGAGAGTAAAAGAGAGGGTATAATTGGAATTAAAGAATAGTATCAGAATTTATCTTGATTTGTCCATTGCTGACAAGTGATCAGTCAAACAAATGCTCTGAAACAATGGTAGGTGGGGCTTGTCTGGAAAGTGCCGGCTCAATGTCGTGTGCAATATTAGATCGAAAGCGTAAATTGACATTGAAATATATCACAGTAATGAGATATATTTGTGCAATCGTATCATTCGAAATAATGCTGTGATGCAAATTGTTTTTATGCATTCTATCAGGCATTTAAGAGCTGGTATCGTAAATTTACTATCTAACAATTAGTATTTATTTATGGATGTTCCATCTAATTCTAAAATCTGGCCTAGATCAGCTATAATGTACAAATTTGTAAAATATTTTGGTGATGGTCAGAATGCTTCATGCTACCTAAAATATTAAAGACTGAAATGATACCCTGTACCCTAGTTCTTTATAGTTCTAGCTAGCTACCACCCTCAAGTTGAAAATTGTTCGCCAATATCTTCCGGTGTGCTCCAGCAGCTGCACTTGAGAGCTGATTCCATCAAGGCCTTATGCGTGCTTACTACATTCGGCCACATCATCACTTAGCACGGTGAGATTGTGGTCAAACATAGGCCTATACATAGTTAGAATAAAAGTTTCATGACTAAAATGGATTTCGTTATTGATGGGTATAACATAAAAACATTGTTAGTTTTTATAATGTCTTCCCATGTAGCAAATTTCTATAAAATATAAATATAAATAAATATTCTGGGACATTATTCCTCACACACGGCCATCTGACCCCAAACTAAGCAGAGCTTGTACTATGGAAGCCATATAACTGATATACTACTTTTATTTTGTAACTACATACATATATAGATAATTACACCCAGGCGCTAAGATTTTGTATACCCATGAGATGAAAATAACCAAACCCTCATAATCTATCTGGTAGCAATTCATTCATCTTATAAATCCATATAGAATTATTCCCAACAATCAGTTCGAAACACTTTCACTATCCTATACTTAGTGATATTTGAAACTCATTAGTAAGTTTGCTGACTCGCTTTAGTAAATACTTTCACTGTAAGTGGGAAAGGGAGAGCAGATGACAGTTATCGTAGATCGGTATTTGGTCGTGCGGTTACGTGTGAAGTCGGATTAAGGTTTGTTACCGTAGAGTACTTTGTAATAGCGATGAATTCCAGAAGAGTTAAATTGAATGATGTTTTAGATAGAATATGTTAGGGAGAATGTTATTCTTAAAACAAAGGTAATCCTAAGGCCTGATCGGACGTACAACAACTCTGAGACTTTAAAAATGTTCACCAGCAGAAATACTATGGATAATATTATAGTAGATTTGTTTGAAGAGCCCCTTTAACTTATGTCACTTCTGAATAGAGAGCATCCCTATTCCAAACAGTTACATTTAACGCATTAACGCACAAACAAGTGGTACACGGATCATACACGATTCCTGGATAAACGAATTCCACGCAGACGAAGATGCGAGTAACAGCTAGTACAAGATGACATTTTGCGACTGAAATAAGATGGCAGCTTAAGATGCTTTGATAAAGTTTAAGAAATGAGGGTAGATCATCAAGAACCCCCACAATTTCGAAATAATGCGTTCAGCAAAGGAGTGGAACTTGTTTTCGACAGCTGTGTTTCCGGACTCCTACAACCTATGGAGTTTCAAGGCCAGAGTGAACAGGCTTCTTCTGAGCAAGCGTCTTTGAAAGCCTATTATATATTTAAAAAAAAATCTGATATGGCATTAAAGTAAAAGAGGAATTTCAAAAGAATAAAAGTTCACTAATGGTTAGGAATGGTTATAAATTCATAATTCCCATTGTCCTGAGTTCCACTATCAGTATTATTTATATTAACCTTTTGTTTTCTTATTTTTCAGGTATGTCAACATAGACACATGATTTCCAGTAAATACTGTAAGTTAGTCATTGGACTCCTTTTATAATGGAATTTCTTTTCCATTAATAGGCTGGCTTTCCAACCTTGATGACCATGTAATGGCCAATGTGCAGATGTTTTGCGAACGATTAATCACGAAAATAAGTGAATAAATTTGTTAATACATTGTGACATAATATTTGTTGAGATGCGCAAGCGCAAGGTCAGCCGGTTCGTGCATTGTACATTCATAGGGTTGCCAAATCTTTTTATGCTATAACAATGACTTCATACATCTTGTAGACTATTCTATCTACTCTTTAAATTATGTCATTGTATTTTTTTGTTTCATCATCCTTTGAAAACTCAAAGATACTAGTAATACTTCTATGGTTGCTTTCATACTGATTGATAAAGATCCTTTCACTTTTGATCACTTTAAAAAAACACTAGATGAAACATACTTTTACGTTTATTCAGCGGAATTTCGTAAAAATAAATTAGTGGTCCAATTTTCAAGCGAGTGCCAACCCTACTACCCGCCACCCGCACAGCGCTGAATCAGTCATGCCAATTACGTAAATTATTTATACAATTAGCTTAATTGTTTAAATCGATTTGGCTGTATTGAAATAATTCATTATTATAAAGTAGGTAGGTAAACTTACCTATTTATATTTAATTTTTTTATATTTACAAAGAGTTTTTGTAAAATTCATGAAATTATTTAATGAGAAAGCATCAAATAATTGTCTTACGATACCTTGACGATATTAGTGTAATTAAATTTCTAGAGCAAATTCTATCCATAGTCCTAAATGCGGGCCTATAAATATATTGGTAGACCCCACATACGCCCAAAAATCCTCCAAAGCATGTTTCCACACGATTTTTCTCGTAACCGTCGTTTAATAGGCTTATCATTATGTAAGGTCAATAAAGACGTAATTCATTCGTGAAATTTCGACGAGTCATCCGGTACCACCGCGACAACTGTGGCTGCGCGAGCGCAATAAAAGGCCCTAATGTAATTTAGATCAGGTTTTATTGCAGCATTACGAGTGGTTTTAATTAAATTAAAGTATTTAACGTTAAATTGGTTCAATTGATAGCAAAAAAGGGTATAAGAAAGGATTATCAATGTTTATTTCGTCCAAGAATAGCTTTTTAATGTTTATTTACCGTGTACATGACTGTAATCATCAGTACAAATAACATTGAATGAATAGGCAGTTATTTACAAAATATTTGAATTTATTGCTGAATTTTGAGTGGGGTATTTAATCATAAATTGGATGCACTTCTGCCCTCTGGAAAAAAAACTTAAGCACTCCCATTTTATTAACAAATATTTATGTTTACAACTAAAGTTAAAATTATTATGCATTGGTGCATACCCAATAAAATAGGACCCGATTAAAAAATAAAAAGCACGCGTTTATATTATTCGTGCGTACATTATGATCCTTTGATTGCCAGTCGGTACAAAAACGGTATATTATTAAAAATCATAAAAACATTCGATACGAATCGAATCGCAGCTGCGAATCGACAATCGAGATATCGGATGAGGGATCTCTCGTAATAATACACTTGGACTTGCCAAAATAAATCGTGGACTGAATGGCTTTGTTGAGTTCTTTGTTAATATAATAAGGTTCCGTGCGTTGTGCGTAATATTCATATTGTATGCCGTATACACATAAATGAATAGAAGGGTTTCAATAATGAAAAAAAAAACTCAAAATAGTTAAGGTACTCTGGTCTTGGTCTTATGTCATCGATAAAATCATAGCTTTTTACCCGACTGAGGAGGGTAATGTGTATATTATTATTTTAGTCATTCCAACCCGAATATTAAATTAACTAAATGTCTAACAAAATTGTTAATCTAACGGAAGTAGAGTTATTTAACTCTATTACCAGCCATTCATCGTATTCGCACGTAGGCGATTACGAATTTGAATCGATTCAACTGTTCGAATGAATCGATAATTAATTGCGAGATCTCGATTGTAACCTCAAAATAGTGTCCCACGCTTACGATTGCCACGTTACTTAACCTATTGTGCATTGGAAAATGAACTTAATTAGTTTGTAATAGGGTGTTGAGTGTTTGTAAAATTATTATGGCGACAGAAATCAATACGGCTATATAATTAACATTTTACCTTGCTCTAGTTAACAGGTGTCGTTTTGTATGTTTGTCTGACGGGTAGGAGTTCGGAAATCGTCGTAACTTGTAATGAAGATTTTCTGCAATACAATGAAATAATATATTATTAAATTTGATATAGATTTCGTATAGATAGGCGGATGGTAAGATACCCTAACAATCACGCCACTGGTCGTGGGTTAAATCCCACCGTGTACCGTTTAAATGCGTGATTGAGTCACAAAAAATCATACATTCAAACATTCACATTTATGATATTAAGTAGGTACTTAGGATTATTAGGATTTGATTTAATTAAAATATTTTTCTCCTAATCCGACTCGTATTAATTTTCAACACATCCTTGCCATACCTCAAATATAATTATTGACTGCGCTCTTGCAACACTATTAATTCCCGCGGTTTTTTATAACCACACCACGCCCTATCACGATAGCTGTTTTCGTTGACCTTGTGCGCATGCTCTGTAATTATTTTCCAATACATTGCCACTTGATAATGTAATTTTCTATTGTGTAAGTAATTCTATTCATTTCAGTGCGTTTACAAACTGCAAATAACATAAAGGTCGACAAACAAACCCGGTATTTTAATTCTCTTTTATTCAGTCTACAGTCATTAGGCTGTATCGTGTGAACTATTTCATTTGTTTTAAATGACTGCTTAAGGTGACGCCGCGTTAAGCTTAAAAATCTGAAATTCAATGTGCTGCGTCCCGCTCCCTACTATAGCGACCTCTCATAGAAAACCCGCGTAAACGGAACGGGCGTATGCGACAAAATGGTTTTTATTGTTTAATTTAAAAACTACACATATATTTCATAAAACCTAAGTACAATTTATAGTATCAGTTTAAATATATGTAGATATTTTGGAACCTCAAATCGATCCTCAATGCCGGTAAAATTGGTATCTCTTATTTTAAAGAGGTATTTTTGATTAATTATTTTGTGTTATAAAAGTTAATCAATCGTGTTATGCAACGTACAAAATAAAGTCAAAGACATGATGAATTCTTACAATAAATTTCAGTTCGTTCGCTTCAGTCATTGTTGAGAAAAATTGGAATCCTTGCAACCAAATTACTAATTATATTTAACAGAGCTTATTTGATAGAGTGACTTTGGATGCCGCAGGGAAGGTTGTAGATTCAAATCCTATAGCTAAATAGCTCTAGTTTTAGTTAAGGTAAACGGTACTTTGAATGTAGACTCGCCTTGCTGATAATTTTCAATTTAAAATCTTTCGCTCAACACATCCGTGTATTCTGACAGCTGGATTTGAGAGTCAGTTCACTTATATAATTTTAGTGTGTATATGACCAATATCCTTTATTTTCTAATATCATTTAATTAAAATAAATTATGTTATAAAAATCTAAGTAATGTTTATCTTTTTGTTTGTATACGCTCTTATACCATTCATCTGAGTTCGATGAAAGGTGAGTTGTGCGCCTGCGATGGTTTCTTACAAAAAAGAGAAGAGGCATTGCAACACACGCCGGGTATTAGTTAATTATTATAAAAAAAGCTGTGAACCTACGTTGAGAAATATATTATTTTACTATGTATAGGCCTGTGATTGACCTCAATATCACCACGGTAAGTAATGATGCGGCCGAAGGTGATAAACACTCAAAGCCCAGAAGGAACTGGCTTGCAAGTACAGCTTTGACGGCATTTCGTTCCCAAAGGTATTAATTGTGATTCATAACTAAAAAACTTTCAGCTCTTTTTTTTTATACAACATAGTCGGCAAACAAGCTTACGTCCCGCCTGATGGTAAGCGGTTACCGTAACCTATGAACGCTTGCAACACCAGGGGTATCACTCGCGCATTGCCGACCCTTCCCCCCTCCCCGATGAGCTCTGGCGACCTTACTCACGCGCAGGAACACAACTATAAGTTATTTGGCTGCGGTATTCTGTAAGGTGGAGGTACTTTCCCAGTCGAGCTACTCTTTGATCGACATATTGCTATGCTCTACCTCTCTTCACCAGCTCTTCATTTAACAACTAATAATTTGCCATATTCCAGTACAAAACATGCTAGGTAAAGTTTTTAGACATAACCCAGTACACGATCAACAAAATCATTTAACTTTCATCGATCACGATGGAAATCCATAGAGAAAATCAATCTCTACAAAATGGTAGTTTAGAAATCACTTTCCATGTTATCCGACCACCATTAGTTGGAAGTATTAGCTGTAATTATCTTGTTAAGGTTCTATCATATATTGTATTAGTAGATGGTTGGTACAGTTATAATCTATACTAATATTATAAAGCTGAATAGTTTGTTTGTTTGAACGCGCTTATCTCAGGAACTACTGGTTCGATTTGAAAAATTATTTCAGTGTTGGATAGCCCATTTATCAAGGAAGGCTATATATAGGCTACTTTTTATCCCGGGAAAACTTAAGATCCTCGGAAACGCGGGAGAAACCGCGCTGAGACATTCCTCACACACGGCCATCTGAACCCAAACTAAGCAATGTTTCTACTATAGAAACCAGTATCTAATATAATACATATTCTACATTTTTTTCTAAATGTGTGGAGTAACCTAGAAAGGATAAAGTCAGGAATTCATAGTATAGAAGACAAGCAGACTTGGTCTGTTGGTATTGGGCCACAGTCGCTTATGGACATTAGCAATACCAGAGGGATTACCAATTTACTGTTGACCTTTAGAAGGCCTAGGAAGTAACTGGCTTTCAAGAACAACTGCCAGAACTCCACGGTGGAGTCACCAGGTAGATTGTCTGCCCGATTGTCAGCGTTCTGACATAAAGAAAGAAATATTAGCTCCAAACTACGAGGGCATTTAAATAATAATCAAATATTATGCAATGAACAAGGCAATATGATATATCTGTCAGTTTGTTTATAAATATCGCAACGGATGTTTCATTCATAACTTACCTTCTATCATTGAACAATGATATATTATTATTAGGTAGTTTACAAACACGGGTACTGTTTGTATCGAAAATCATAATAAGTTTCTTCGAATGTCGAGCAAAACTTGTAGTTCTGTTGAAACCGAAAGTGCATTCGCCAATAAATTGTTATTGTGATCGATCTAAAATTACATCGAGCACGGGTAACAATTACATGAATTTTATTACAGTATTTATTATCGTAACAAACGATATTGATACGATACGAGTACGATTTTCGCTTTCTTTATCGCCATCCACTTTCGCTAAATACCTACCTTTTAACTTCAACATTACTGCCTGTCCTCACGCTCCTCCCGGGGGCATAATAGTAATTTTCAATAGTAAACCTTGTTGCTTTATAAGTTAGGTGAGTAATCGATTAATGGTATTGAAGAAAGCTTTCTTTTCGTAATAAGACAATAAAATGTCGCGCGCGCAAGGCTGGAAGGTGGTGTTCGAAATTTGATATAAATAGGTTACCGTTTCATTTAAATATTGCCGTGGGATTATTGTACAAGTTATATTATTTCGAGGAAATTATCAGGTTTATAAATGTGAGAATGTACTCGTCAACGTTCATAAATTACTGGAAAAAATAATATTTCATTATTGCGTATTATATTATCTATAAGTAAGTACCTACTTGTACAATTATTCTTATTACAAATTCTGAACGTACGGTAACCAATGTCCAAACTCCAAAAATTGATGATCATTGACGTTTCTTTATTTTGTCATGGTTGATACTCGATTTGCCATGTGTCCCTTCTCACAGATGCACGATGCGCGTGCGTAGGCCGTCGAACCTTGAGTTTAGAGATTTACGAACACACCTTAATTGGCGTCATCTTGTTTTTGGTTTGGTATTTTTATTCATGAATTCTTGCGGTCTCTTTTGCAGGCTTAAAACCTCCTTGTACGGTTTGTCGTCGTATTCCCATATGGACGTGCGCACGCGCTGCTGTAAGTGACGAGTGAGCAATTAACATTATTCTGTGTTTTGTCATTGGCCAAATGTTTTGATATCCGACAACTAAGGTAACATACTACGGCTGTGTTTTTGCTCATCGCACTAACTGACTTCGACTGACAATCAGTCGGGACGGTTGCCTTTTACGTAGCACGAATCTTGGGCGTCTGATTTTTTTTGCATAAATATTCCTTTGCTAATATTATGGTTGATTACTATTTTTTAAATGTTGAGTGACACACATAAAGGATTCATAATGCCTTATGCCTTTTAAGATTTTTCTGGCCCTTTTTTGCATCAAAAATCACGTTTTCCAGGCTCGCTTGAGCTTTCCACATTTGCTACGACCATACGCGGAAAATGATAATTCTCTCTTAACTGATATTTATTCATATTGTAATATATATACCCTCAATAATTTCATTATCTCGTTATTAGTCTCGTAAACACGCATAATAAACAAATTTGTAAATCCACTTCTAATGCCCTTAATTAATGGGACACAGACCTTTTATTATCCAAGACTGATTCCATGAAGCAGATAAATCTTGATCAGTACCTAAGTTTATTAGTTAAATAGCCCAATAATGCAGTTTTAGGGAGAAATAACGACCATAAAACAAAAGCTTCAGTAAATCAGGTGGACTTTCAACAAACAGTCAGCTTTCATTACAAAACCATATACAGTTTATCTTTGCACAGTAAATTTTACAAGTGAAAACAATGGGCGACGCCTTTCCATTTCTCTAAATCAAATAGTACCAAAACCGGCCGCTGGTTATGAGAGGCGCTGTCGCTGCGCAGGCGCGCCACTGATTTATGGACATGCGCGCGCGCACCCCGGCAATTTATTGCGATTAGAAGTCTCGTTGTAGTAGCTAGACGATTTGTGATTCAGTATTTGCTTTTATTTGGTAGTCAAATGAGGGAACAAGAAAGCTGGCGGGTTGCGCTTGCGCCTCGCTGTGATCGTAGGATGATCATAATGCAACTTGATTGTATTAGTTTGCTTGTGAGTTGCACCCACAAGTAAAAATCGCTATCTTGGCAAGTAATAGATCAAATTGCTAGAATGTTAAAACTTAAAGGAATAAAATATATTTTAAGATTCACAACTGTCATGTAGAAAATAACGATGAAGTTAATAGATAAGTTTAATGTGTCGAAATATTAAACCTGCTTCAAAAATATGTCTATCTTAAGATTGAGGAATCTAAAGGTGAGGTAGATAATAATTTATTGTTGTCTTACATTAATCGGTAACCTCGCAACGACCCGGCATCTTAACAACTAACCATATAAGGCGATCGAATTACACACAATACAAACAATTTCGAGCAATTAGCTGCGCGGGCGCACCCAGTCGCTATCAATTATAATGCACTAATCTCTTATCTACGGTCTATAATACTAGACCACTAACAGGGTGAGTAGACATTAACAATTGTTGCTTTACTGATGATTGTGAAAGAACATAATAATAGGTTGGATAACGAATAGGTTACACTTCATTATCTAGGAATTTATTGTTTATTAGAAGAAGTCTGATTAGGAGATACGAAGCAAGTGATTTTGAAATTCTTACGACTGCCATGAATCCTTAAACGAATGACAAAAACCTGTTTTTTTTTTTAAATAAATATTTGGGAAACACATTTTTTTTTAATTCAATATTTGGAAAACAAACAAACCTTTTAGTAAGTGATGATGATATGGCTGTAGCTGATAACCACTCAAAGCTTTGAAGGAACTTGGATCTCAAATGCAGCCATACCGGAACACTCCAATAGGTACTTAGCTTGGACAGTTCTTCCAATTGGCAACATTAGAGTATTGGATAGAATTCTCTTAGAAATATCATCAGCTGTATGTGAGTGCTATTCTGAACTATTGTTACGGATTTATGGAGGCCAGGTTTTCAGTTGTTCTATAGTTTTGTTGTTCTTTAAAAAAATATAGAGTGTACGTATAATATGAATGCGCATAAGATTAACTAATCCATCAATTGATAATATTTGCGACCATGTAACTATTTCATAACAAAACAGTACCTACATTGTATCGTGTGTTGGAACACTGTCGCTGTCACTTTCAATGAAATAGGAATTGTAAGGCAAAATAGACGGTTAAGCTTTTGAAAATCATTTATTACTGTATTAGACATTCGATTATAACAAATTTCCCACAACACTGTTAACAGAATACCCAGTAATTGAGGTGAAAATTTCATTTTTACACTGAGCCGAATCTGGGGAAACGTAATTGGGAGCGGATCGAATTTGATGAATTAAAACGCAATTGAGGTCAACAAAATTGGTCGTCGGCGGATAAAAGTTTGTGGCCTTAAGGTGTCTGCCAAATCTGGATGATAGTAATTTAATTTATGAAAGACAGCCTGCAACTTTTTTTTACATGAGAGACTGTCATGTAAAATATATTTTTGATCGCATGGAATCAAAATTTTCTTCTAAAAGAATCCCCTTCGTTTATCTTTAACTAACGTGTCATTGGCGGAATTGTGCTATTGGCTTCAGTCGCCATTCTATCAAGAAGAAGAAGAAGGAATGTAATTCGATTTGTTTAGGTTAGATTCCAAATAGTTTATTTCTATATACCAAGGTGGCGAACAAGCATACGGTACGTCTGATAGTATTTTGAATACTTCCAACTCAATTCCTAATAATTTAATAAACAATTAAATACATAACTTACCTTTTTACAAGTTACTGTTAGCTTGTTACCAGTTTTAGATCCATTCCAGGAATTTTTGTATATCCATCCATTTCCTAATCCCAATTCCTATATATTCTTCAAATTACTTTCTCTAAATAAATTATCATCTGCCCCATAATCATCTAGACTTGACATTGACAGATAGTAGACATTTTTTTTTGACGCCACCCTTACGCGGACTAATCTCGAACGCTCCACCCTTAGGCGGACTAAGGTTGACATCACATTAAGTGTTTTTTTTAATACCATCACACGACTTATGTATTACTAATACACGATTTTATGAAATAAAAACGCAACGTCACGATACCGCCAGAAAGTCACCATGTTTTTTATTCTATTTCGACACCATCTTTAGTGGTTATTGGGTCTCGGAGAGTCATCGAAACATACATCATCGATTCCCATGTTAGTATATCGATTTTAATTTGTTGCAATAAACTATTCAAAAAAATATATAAATTGTGGCTGACCATGCCAAGGTGACCTTGGTTGAATATACCAGTCTTATGTGTGTAGTGCGCTCAATCTTGTCATATAAAATAGTGGTCAAAATAAAATAAATAAACTATTTATATGGCATCAATATTTATTACTGTACATATGTTCTATTTTGGATTCTCTCCTGATTTCCGAGATGAATTCTGGCCATCTACTTTGGTATTTACATTAGGTCCTGAAATAGGATGGGGCTGTCCCCCGTAGTATAATAAATACTAAAGCTCTTTAACATTCTATCTGCTTTCAGATACAATCACTTACCAATCATTCAAAGATATCTTTCAACAATTATTCACGCTTTGCCCATTGATTCATCTAAGTACAACGGCCTTGGCCTCTCGTTTCCGTGCCCTGGGGTTTCACTCAGTACCGCTCTGATGAAAGCTATATCTAGGTATTCATCAAATATTTCAAGCATTTGATATTCGGAATTACTGCAATTTCTTGTAAATTTTGTGTGTCGGTATGTTTATTGTTAGTTGATTAATTGTAAAATCTAACACAGCGTATATAGAAATGCTACTTCAATACGTCTGTGTCGACTTTCCTTTTCAATGGAGGAATCTAACACTTTGTTCCTCCGTCCCCACGTATGGAGGAACAAAGTAACATCTATGGGGATAGATGGTGACGGCATTTTGAGATGGTGAACATCGCGTTTATACTGCTTCATTTGATCACAGACGGTAACTAGCGAATGATTTCAAAATTCGCTAGTTATTTTTGATATTTGATAATATAACGGTCATAAAGTAAAGGCTATAATATAGCCTTAGCTATATTATATTTTAACACGCTGTGTGATAATAATTCAAATATCTGCATTAAGTAGAGAACACGAGAGACCTATCGCGTTAGCTTTATCTTAAAATATTTTGTGCGTAGTACTACAAACCTTATGTCAATTTGTTAGTCGAGCTTGATAAATGGGACGAGGATGCTTAGTACTACTTAACTTAGAAAACTTATTAACTTAAAAATGAAATCTAAACTAAACTAAAAACAACTTTTAAAAAAATCACGATAATTTAAAGAATAAAATTCCGATAATTATCGGAATTTTGTTAATCAATGAGGTAAAGTTAATACGGAACACTGATTTGTAAGATCACTTGATTTGTAACTTTATAACCCATACCCACCCAAGGAAATCGAAATAACCGACCAACTTAATACTAGCAACAAATAAATGAGGTTTATTTTCTGCTTCTTTAAAAGAAAATAATGCATTTATAGAATATTTGAAATAATGTCATTCTATAAGTCATTCTAATCGATATATGTCTACTTATGTATTGATAATTCACCACTTATTAATTTCGTAAAAATCATATAACAAACAGCAATGTGCGATAGTGAAAGCTCATCTGTAATATCAGAAAAACTAAACGTTGAAGTAATTTTCGAGCATGAATTGGAATCCTCCTCGGAGGAGCCACCAAGAGAAGAATGGTCTTCGCTCAAACTTGAAATATCTGAAGTAAACCTTAAGAAACTTCAGTGCTCTGAAGGATTATACGACCCCGGGAGTGGCGAGATATGTGCAAAGTATATTCCACTTTCTGATAGCTCAGTATTTCGTCATGTATATTATAACTATCCAGCAATTGTTAATCCTGGTGTCAATGAGGCCCTTCTACATCCAGAACCACAGGTAATATATGCTGATGATGGACAGGAACTCTATCTTGCATTATGCAAAGAGATGGGACTGGTACCAATTAGAAGTTTTTATAAACAGCTAGTAGAAGAAAACATTAATTTAAGGTACTACGGTATTAATCCGGCTGCCTTTCGAGCTATAGCTATATCTTTGAAACTAAACAAGCTAGTCAAGGTATTGGACTTGACTGATAATTGGATAGGAAGAGATGGGTGCTTCCATTTAGGAGATATGCTTCTTTGTAACTCTTTTTTAACGGAGATGAATTTAACTGGTTGCAGAATTGGGCCAGAAGGTGCCAAACTTTTATTTTTTAATTTACCCAAGAACCAAAGCGTAAAGATACTGAATATTTCTAAAAATCAATTAACAGATGCTGGTGTAGAACATTTTGCTACGGCTATCTTTAGAGGTTGTAATATTGTGAATATTAATCTTAGCTATAACAGTTTAACTGCTCAATCAGTATTATTCTTGTGTGATGCATTTGAAACTCACAATAAACTCACACATTTAGATTTGTCTTGGAATACGATAATGTCTCCAAATGCGCTGCTCACTCTTTGCACTCACTTAGCCGAAAACAAACATTTTGAAGAACTCAATCTGGCTTGGAACGCTTTGTCTGGAGTTGGAAGCGCTATTAAGAAGCTTTTAAATAGTAAATCTATACGATATCTTTATTTGAATAACAACAGGCTTAAAGGTCCAACTATTAAAGCTTTAGGAATGAACTTACAAAAAGCTGAGCGTCTTGAAACATTGGATCTATCCAACAACCCAATGAAGCATATAGATGCCTTCAATCTCCTGTTACAACTTAAAAATCAGAATGTGAAGCTGCAGCGACTTTTACTTGACAATGTTATCGTTGATACTGACTTTTTGCAAGAACGTCAAGATATCCTGGAATTGAAATTTCGAAAAAAAACAGTCATCACTTACGGTGACGTCTGGACTCCATTTACTCCTCATCCTCGTGACATGAGAGAATTAATATTCAGCAGAGCCGAAGCTCTATGGCAGAAAAAGAAAAGTTCTGGACATATAGCATTAATTGTTTTAACTTTGTACAAGATGGATAATGAGCCTATGGATGTGAAGAAATTCGCTAGAGCCTTGCGAAATATGGGTTCTTTAATGGATGAAGATATGGTTACGGGTATTTGCAATTTATTTCCCGGTCCTCGCACTGAAAAGATTAGAACCATTAATTTAGAAGCAGTAGTAGAGTATATTAGACGCAAATGGCCTGATATGAACTTACCTCCTACGCCTCCTGAGCCTGAACCAATAATTCCAGTAAAAACCAAAGGTAAAAAAAATAAGAAAAAATAATAGTGTGATTGTTGAATATTTGAACTTAAGCTCTTTTTATCGTGTACCTATGTTATGGTGTTATTTAGTTTTAACATTAGCATTTATGATTACATTTCTATAATTAGTACGAAATAAATTGTAAGATTCTGATGAATTGTTTTTATTAACGTTTATCATTATTGATACCATCATTGCTTTGAATCTGATAAAGTTCACTCTACAATGAATCCAGAAGAGTGATTTAGATCGTCGACACAAAGCTGGACGCGTGGTCTATGTCCATTGTAGCACGACGCGGCATGCATAGTAAGTTCCTAACATAGGTGCATGCAAATTTGCCTTGAAAGCGTTCACGATTTCCCGGGGTGATGACTATGGATTTACAATTGTGATTTACATGCTAATTGTAACATTGACTATTTCCACTGTCCCTGGTAACGTTATTATGACGAGCGGACCGATTTCTTATTCATCAACAAATTTTGCGGCTTATCGGTGAAATATTTGATAGTTATTGACAACAAGTGATTTTCTATTGTCTTATTTGCCTACAGCTCAAAAGTAATCTTTCATTATGTCTTTACTAGCTTATAGATACATTTAAACATTATTTAAATTACATATCTCTTGAATTTCGTTCCCAATCGTAAGAACACACCTTATATCAGTTTAACTTACTTTTGTAAAAAAAAAGTGTTAATGCAATATCTATGGAAGTACCTTATAATTACTGTTTTATTTATTTTTCTAGGATTACTTTTACAAGTAAACTATTAACAGAGCAAATTGCAACATGTACGTACGGAGATGCGCGCGCCTCGGGCCCTACGCCCGCGCACACGGTAGCGTGCGTCACGCAACCTCCGTCCGCTTATTATTATTTATAACTTTCCAATAATCTCCGACTAGATAATATGTTCAATAATAAAATGCAGTTCTACAACATTCTTACATGTTACAAAGATTTCAAGTGAGATGTTAAATGCGTTAATGCATCCATCCCTGTCAGATGTTATGTGCGAGACGAGGATAGATAATCGTTTGAGCGGAAAATGCAGCGTAACATTACACCATTTATACAAATAACAAGGATCTATGAGTTATTTTTAGGTCAATTCGATAGTTACTAGGTTTTATTATGGGTAACCTGGTTTTAATTTGTAACTTAGCTAATCATTACCTCAATAGCATACCCCAACTTCTTTAACCCGTTTCTGTAAAAAAAAAATGATTTCCATAGATAATTGACATGTAATTAAGATTACTAAAGAAGAGATGCATAGATTAGTACCTACTTTTTAAACCTTCAAAATTCGAACTAAATTCATATTTACAGTATTATATGGGGTCTATAGTCTATACACGCACATATTATTATCAAAATATTATTTTAATTAACCTCGATGTTAAGATATTTATTCTGTAGACTTATCTATCATTGTCTATGTCAAACTTCCTGCTTTCTGTTAGAGATTGAGTTTGCACCGCCATAGAATTCTTGAAGGTCCACCTCTATTGCAAAAGAAATAAGATCGATTTTCATTAATTCCACGGGACTTCTTTCGTGGCGCGATCTCTAGAATATGGATCATTGATTGTCATTACGAGTGGACTGGAACAGCGGGCAGCATCTTGACCGACAAGAGTTATCCGATCTGAAACACGATCGATTTTCAGCTATTCCATAGTTGAGTCAAAAAGTATTGAGTTATAATGCGAGTGCGCATATGATCAAATAATCCGTCAATGAATAAACACGTAACGACTTGAAACACTGTCGTTTTATCAAATTGAGAGCTCTTTGAACCACGTTTGAACCATCTTTTTTAAAATTCTTTAAATCCTCCAAAATTGTTGCTAAAAATAAAATCTAATAATCACGAAAATTTTGACAATAACGTGTACAGTCAAGGAAAATAATGAGAATTATGTTATTCATTGGGGTGAAGCTAACACAAAACGTTGATTTGTAAGAACAACTTCCACTTGGCCTGTTTATATTATTTACCTTGTGACCCGTACCCACTCATGACCCAACGAAATCAAAATAACAATACTAGCAACAAATGAAGTTTCATTTCTGCTTTCAGAAAAGAAAATAAATATGCAATAAGGAATTTGAAATAATGTCATCCTATATGTCATTGTTATCTTTTATGTCTTATGCACTATTTTTATTGTTATGATACATCACTTATTAATTTCATATAAATCACAAAATAAACAGCAATGTGCGATAGTGAAAGCTCATCTGTTATAGCAGAAACAGTAAATGTTGAAGTGATCTTCAAGGCAGAAGTGGAATCCTCAGAGGAACCACCAAGAGATGAATGGTCTTCAATCAAATTTGAATTATCTGAAGAAAACCTTAAGAAGATTAATTACGCTAAGGGATTATACAGCCCCGGAAGCGGGGAGATATGTACAAAGTATATTCCACTTTCTGCTAGCTCAGTATTCCGTCATGTGTATTATAACTATCCAGGAATAGTTAATCCTGGTGTCAAAGAGGCCCTTCTTGATCCACAGCCACGGATAATATATGCTGATGATGGTCAGGAACTCTATCTTGCATTATGTAAAGAGATGAATCTAGCACCAATTAGAATTTTTTACAGACAGCTCTTAGAGGAAAAAATTAACTTAAGTTACTATGGCATTGATCCGGCTGCCTTTCGAGCTATAGCTATGTCTTTGAAACTAAACAAGCAAGTCAAAGTATTGGACTTAACTGACAATTGGATAGGAAGAGATGGGTGCTTCCATTTAGGAGATATGCTACTTAGAAACATTATTTTAACAGAAATAAATATAACAGGTTGCAGAATTGGGCCGGAAGGTGCTAGAATTTTATTTATTAATTTACCCATGAACCCTACCTTGAAGATACTGAATATTTCTAAAAATCAATTAACAGATGCTGGTGTAGAACATTTAGCTTCAGCTATCTTCAGAGGTAGTGATATTGTGAATATTAATCTTAGCTATAACAGTTTAACTGCTCAATCAGTATTATCCCTGTGTGAGGCATTTGAAACTCACAATAAAATCACACATTTAGATTTGTCTTGGAATTCCATAATGTCACCAAAAGCGCTGCTCACTCTTTGCACTCATTTAGCCGAAAACAAACATTTTGAAGAACTCAATCTGGCTTGGAACGCTTTGTCTGGAATTGGAGGCGCTATGAAGAGGCTTTTAAATAGTAAATCTATACGATATCTTTATTTGAACAACAATAGGCTTAAAGGTCCAGCTATCAAAGATTTAGGAGTGAACTTAGAAAAAGCTGAGCGTCTTGAAACATTGGATCTATCCAACAACCCAATGAAGTATATAGATGCCTTGAATCTCCTGTTACAACTTAAAAATCAAAATGTGAAGCTGCAGCGACTTTTACTTGACAATGTTATCGTTGATATTGACTTTGTGATAGAACGTCAAGAAATCCTGGAATTGAAATTTCGAAGAAATACTGTCATCACTTACGGTGACGTTTGGACTCCATTTATTCCTCAACTTCGTGACATGAGAGAAGTAATATTCAACAGAGCAGAAGCCATATGGAGAAGTAAGGAAAGTTCAGGACATATAGCATTAATTGCTTTAAAATTGTTCAAGCAAGATAAAGAGCCACTAGATGTTAAAAAATTCGCTAAAGTTGTACGAAACATGGGTTCTTTAATGGATGTAGATTTGGTTTTGGGTATTTGTAATATGTTTCCCGGTCCTCGTACTGAAAAAACTAGAACTATTGATTTAGAAGCATTAGTAGACTATGTTAGGCGCAAATGGCCTGATATAAACTTACCTCCTACGCCTCCTCCATCGATAAAACCAAAAAAATCTCATCGTAAAAATAAGAAAAAATAGTGCTATAGTCCATTATTTGAGTATATGTATTTAAGCTTTTGTTATCGTGTACCTATGTTTATGATTAGTTTTATTATTAGCATTTATGATTAGATTACTTTTACTTGTACAACATAAAATATAAGATTCTGAATAATATATGTGTTTTTATTAACGTTTATCATTATTGATACCATCGTTGCTTTGAATCTGATAAAGTACTCTCTACAATTAATCCAGAATAGTGATTTACATCGCCGACAAAGCTTTTCTATTCTCTTTAATTATATCTTTATTAGCTTTAAGATTATCAGGTTATCATTATAACTTCCCAATAATCTTCTACTAGATAATCAACAATAAAATGCAGTTCTACAACATTCTTACATGTTACAAAGATTTCATGTGAGATGTTAAATGCGTTAATGCATCCATCCCTGTCAGATGTTATGTGCGAGACGAGGATAGATAATCGTTTGAGCGGAAAATGCGGCGTAACATTACACCATTTATACAAACAACAAGGATCTATGAGTTATTTTTAGGTCAATTCGATAGTTCTATACAAATAATGTGGATCTATCTGTTTGTATGAAGTATGTGATTGTTTGTACATCTATTCGATAATTACTAGGTTTTACTGTAGGTAACCTGGTTCAATAACTTACCCCAACGACGAGGGACTGACTTCTTGAACCCGTTTCTGCAAAATTTAAACCTTTAATTGTAATAATGGATAAGTAATTAGGGACAGTAAATGGTCGAATAGATCGATGGAGATCGAAGAAGAAATAAATTGTTTAAAAGACGATATGAGTAAATAAGGAGTTAGCATAAGATGACAGATAGAGTGAATGGTTGAATGGAGTGGAAAGTATACATTTTGCACTGAAGACTCCTAAATGATTAAAAACAGGGCTGGCATATGAAAGTTGGTATTCTTGATACTCAAGTACGAATACTGTAGTGCTTCTAAAATTCTGAAGGTGCTGAAATAATTTCAACCAAAATTAATATGAAATCATAATTAGAGAATTAATTATAATTACAATTAATTATATGCAAGAGTTCTGCATAATTCGTCAATCTAAAATGGAAACTTTTTGTTTCAGGTAACTTTCACTATAAAACAAGGTAGAGGTAGAAGGTGGATTTGTAACAATTCATCACGGCGTATGAAAGTTAAGTAACAGTTTTACCTTTTAGATGTCTAGATAGATAAAAGTCTATACGGTTCCATACTGTCTAACCTTCAACCTGCGAAAAAGGATTTGTGTAAAGGACATAAATTATAAGAAAGGATGAAAGCCATGTCACTAAAAGAGTTAGATGTCACATGGGACGAGGAAGACCGAAAAGAGATGGATGGTATAAATGATATGAGTAAGAAAGGAATGCAGATATGACGGATAGAAGGAGAAAGAGTACGTATTGCGCCGAAGGGCAGGACGATGTTGAAAGCAACGAACTAAAATAAAAAGTCCAAGGTAAGGTCTGAGATTGGTACGCCCAGTTCTCTCCCTATTGACCCGTGTCATTTGGAGACAGTCACAGCTGAAGTAGAACGGAGGACCGCTCTTCCGTTACCTCCTCCCGCTTCCCCGACTGACGACGTCAACGACGTCAACACAGATGACGACCCTCTTCCACCCGCGACCCATGACGAGGTGAAAGCGATCATCGGGAAGTTACACCCACGTAAGGCCCCGGGCTCGGACAAGATCACCGAACACAGAACAGAGTGATCAAACTCTTCCCAGCCTCCCTCATCATGTTACTAACGGCCATTTTCAATGCCGCTCTCTCAAATAATATTTTCCCACACCAGTGGAAAGGAGCCCATGTAATTGGGATCCATAAGCCCGGCAAACCCAAGTCCGAGCCCTCCAGCTAACCGTCAACCACGATTTCGTCCTCGTCGGCGAGGACCGTAGCGAAGTCCTTCCCAGTCTCGTCCCTTTTAAGCGGCCCGAGCTGCATATTAGCAATCCCGATCCCCAAATAATATATATTTGCATGCTAAGCCCTCCCATATTCCCCAGGCAATGTCCTGAGCCGAGGTCGAGCCCCACAGGGGGCACGCTCCTGTTCCAGTCCAAAAAAAAAAAAAACAGTATGTTAGAACCAACCAACTAACCTTTTAAGGCGATGATAGCTGAGTGGTAGTGAAGTCGAATATGCCGCGGCGATGGTCGTGGGTTCAAATCCTACAATGAGCTTGAGCTTTCGGCGAAGGAAAACATCGTGAGGAATAACACATAAGGAGTAACTTAAGCTACTTTTATTGGTTACTAGCTCTTCCGCGTGGTTTCACCCGCGTTCCTGAGATTAAATATAGCCCATGTTACTCAGGGATAATGTACCATTCTAATGGTGAAAGAATTTTTTTAATCGGTCCAGTAGTTTTTGAGTTTATTCGTTACAAACATACAAAAATACAAATCTTTCCTCTTTATAATATTAGTGTAGATGGCCTAATTTTTATACTGGGAACGCGGGTGAAACCGCGTAGAACAGCTAGTACCAAGATAAGAATCTGTTTATAAACATAGATAGCGGTTTATGATTTACGCGTTCTATAGATATACGCCTTCCGTTTTAGCGTTTTCTAATCAAAGTTTAATTAAAAAGTTAATTAATCCCCAAAATAGAGTCAGTATTTTAATCGGATTCAATAACTAGTTATTATATTAATGAGAATTCCAATCGGTTTAAGTTTACGGTCCATAGTAAAAGAAAAGTATAAAAGATCCTGTGTTTCACCACAATCTCACAATGGGAAGTGATGATATACCCGGAGGTGGTTAACACAGCCTAGAGGGACTGGCTTTCAAATACAGGTCCTGGAATACACTGAGGAAAGATTTTCACCTTGAGAGTAGTAGATACCCAGACAGCTTCCTACAAAGTACCTGATTTCCTCACAATGTTTTCCTTCACCGAAAACTCAAGCTGACCTTCGTCATGTCACTACCACTGAGCTATCAGCGCCATGAAAACCATGAGTGGCTAAAACAAGTGTCACACGTTATGGTGTGAAAGCAGGTTCCCATCACTATTTAAAATTTTTATTTTGGGACTTTTTTATACCAGGGGTATCACTCACGTGTTGCCGACCTTTCCCCCCTCCCCGATGAGCTCTGGCGACCTTACTCACGCGCAGGAACACAACTATAAATTACTTGGCTGCAGTATTCTGTAAGATGGAGGTACTTCCCCAGTCGAGCTGCTCTTTGAGCGATATATCGCTATGCTCTACATCTCTGAAAGACTAATTCAGAAATCCCAAATTATTTACTAGCTTTCGCCCTTTGGATTCACCCTCGTTCCCGCGTTAAAAAATAGCCTATGTCACTCTACGGTCCATAAACTAGGGGTATGTTCCGATATGCACTGCGAGCACTGTAGGGTGTGACGTCAATTTAATATACTGAGAAGCTGTTCCTTTATAGTTAGCTATACTGCGTACTGCTAAACGGAACGCAGTCCAGTATACTGCTGTCATCCATGTATATATTCTACTGTCATTCTGGACGCTGTTGATCAAGTGATCAAAGCACTGAGAGCACCTTACCTCAAAAACGCCAGTGCTCACAGTACAAAAATGGCGGCGTGTATGACGTCATTATATTTCTCTAGGATACTGCGGCTGTATACTGTCAGTTCATAACGGAACCAATTTCTCCCCAGTAAGAGCACTGAACAGTGCTCCCAGTGTATATCGGAACATACCGACCCTTCAACTATGCAAAAATCACGTCAATCCGTTGCTCTGTTTTTGAGTGAAAGGACAAACTAACAAACACACTATGGCATTTATAATAGTAGGAATAAAGGGATCAACAACTTGTTAGAGATTAACAAACAAAACCTAATTTAATCAAATATCAAACAAACACACACACGCAATCTCTATAGGGATGATGTAAATTCGTTTCGATAACAGTTTGTACGCGGCATAGAATCGTAACATTGACCTTTCGAGCTAGTTTCCGAGTTAGCAACTGACTAACGTACAATTTCGTAAGTAGAAAGTGTTTGAAGTGGCGCGGTCGGTGCGTGGGCGCATTCATTACACATTCGGATTCCGTAGATTTTCCATGCGTTTGCGCGCATGTTTACACTTTTACTTTTCGCGATGCATTTTCACTTTGTTCATACAATTTGCACTTGAGACTTGGCTGTTTGGATCTGGAAGATGTGAAAATCATCTTAGAAACGTAGGTAATATGTGGAACTCAGGCGCAACACTCCTATACAATAAGAAATCATCATTAAATATAAAAAACTAATTATTAAGTGTCGTGGAACACGGTTGGAACGAAGAAGCGCGCACCTATGACTGGGCACAGCCAATAGCCATACGCGCTATGGATAACCGTGTACACTAAAGAAAGGGTTGTGACTGCTTCACCCCTCGACCTAGGGGGTGAGGGGGGTGCCCTCACCCCTGAGCAATATGTAGGTACGTAGCCAAAGTGAAATTGTTGTCAGATACAAAACTATCCATAATAAAATAAAAAGATTCCGACGAATTGAGAACCTCTTCCTTTTTTGAAGTCGTTTAATAATAGGGTACTGGTAGACAATGATTAAATCAACAATATGCTTAACCTTTAGTTTGTTTACCCATTAAAATATCATAAGTTCGACCCATAAGTAACAGTGGAAGTCAAAAAGAAGTTCAAGGTTTCCCTTCATGATACAATAATCTTCAATAAGTACCAAATTATGTTGTATTGTAGGTACATATGTATAATTTAAAAACGGCTTATACGGCATCCAGTTAATTATTAACTCTTAAAATCGAAAGTATTATCGTTTTCATTATAATTAATCATCAGAAAATGGTCTGCTTTAAAATTTTATGTGAACCGCGAATAAATTCGATTTCTTATCGTAAGAGATTTTTATGGCGACCCAATAAGGGGTGGGGTGCGCGTACGCAATTTAAGATACGCTTCGGGGCCTGTTTTTTGCCTGAATAATTCATGCGGAAGGTGGAAGCGTGCTCCGAGACTTTTGGAGGTCCATGGATTGACGTAATCACGATTTTTTACTTCAATATTTATTGAGTATAATGTGTAGTTGTGTGATAAGGGTTTTTGTAAAATAATTCTTGCTCCTTCTGTGGTGATTCATTGCCAAATCTTTATTTTATTTTTTTTTTCAATTTATATCCTTCTTTCTTTTACTTTGTATAGGCTTGTGTTTTACCACGATCACTATGGTACGTGATGAGGAGCTGAAGGTGATAAGCCTACAAGGATCTGACTCTCAAGTGTAGCTGTCAGAATACATCGGTAGGTTTTTAGCGACAGATACAACGGGTGGTAGTCAGCCTACCACCGTGCTATGGTTCAAGTATAGGTTCGTCTTAACCTATACATTTTTTAAAATAGATAGTGCTCTATTTCAACACGTGTTCAGCATCTGTTTTTTTTTCAAACTTCCAGGCTGTTAGACTGTTTATGGTCTGTATTAAAAAATCTTGTTTAAAAATCTATTGGTTAGCTCTCCAAGCAAAACCTCCTCATCTACTTATCTAACATTACTATAATAAACAGTTTTTATTACCCCATCCGATTGAAAAGCGCCTAACCTGCATATCAAATAGCAGTCTACGTAAGTTTTGCTGCCCACGTGCGCGCGCGCATCGTTTTCCCTTTCGTTCTACGCATGAATCGCGACGTTCGCGTATGCGTGTAGGAGATCACGTTTACGGGTCTTTGGTTTGTTGAACTTCACCAGTCCATGAAAAAAAACCATTACAGTTTTATGCCTATTCTGAGAAAAAAGATCGGATTCATTTGTAAATGGCAGCCAATTTAGTGTTGGAACCTCATTTTATTTATTATCCAATTTTATTACTATGCGATATTTTAAACTTTCGATTTAAACTAGTCTTTTTCTGTCGCCTAATCTATACTAATTTAATAAAGGAGCAGAGTTGTTTCGTTTGATTGTTTAAAGGCGCTAATCTCTGGAACTACCAGTCGGATTTGAAATATTATTATTGCCTTTGATAGGTCCATTCATGAGGAAGGTTGTAGGCTACTTTTTATTTCGGGAATGCAGGTGAAACCGCGGGAAACAGCTAGTTATTTATATATCGAGTTATTTTGTCGTAGATGACCAGTCGATCGTTGTAGGTAAGGTGCTCTCCAACAGTGACAAGAGTTCAAATATTTGGACCGGTTCCCAAAAAAAAATCATTATAACCTCTCCTGATGATGAGAAACTTATCGGTCTTGTAATGAGAGAGCTACAATACGACCTCGTTACAGGAGTCATCAGTCAATTATAAATATACGGGTTGATATCACTAAATGTCCCGTTGCTGGTTTACATTTGTAACATAAATGAAAGAAAGCAGAAAAATAAGACCGTAATGGAGGGCAAAATAGAGGGAAAGAGGAAGAAAGACCTGGACTGAAGATCTGATAAAATGGCCTAAAATTAATAAATATACTGAACTAAGAGAGCGGATATAAGAGAAATAAATTTAAGGAGGTGGTCGCCAACGCAATGGTACGCAGATAAAGGTCCCTACTATTTAAAAAAAAAAGACAAAACTATGGTAATCATAATTTCGATTAGAAGTGAAAAAAAAAACTGATGTGTTGGGTCTATTTTATTACGAAAATCTTTAAAAAACCAGGTAGGTATTGTTATTAATTCAATAACATAGTTTCTATTTATTTATACGTAATACCCCCACGCTCCGTTTTTCAATACTTCCCTTACAATGAAGTGGCTTATCTTCTTTCTTTTGGTCCTAGAAAGATCCAATACCGCCAAAGTCATTAATTTTAAGCCCTAGGAGGGCATTTTGAAGGTTGAAATTACTGAAGTTACCATCGCTTCGGAAGGCAGGTTTCAACTGAGAAGAACCAGCAAGAAAGTCGTAATCAGCTATATTTTTACAAAAATATACTTAATGTAGTTTTTGATATAACTATAATATTTTAAAGCTAAAACTTAAGTAAAAATACAAAAAATACTTTATCTGCAATTCAATTCTCATTCTCAAGCGAGCACTCATGCAATATCCATCCGTATGTTGTTAGCTCAAATGTAGGACACCTGCGCCTGCGCCGAAGTGGCCAGTTGACCCTAAAGACTCGGTCAAACTTATGTTGCCTTTTGCTACGTTTATCCAATTACGATATAAACTATAAGAGTGCCCCGCGTCTTGGCTTGTAGTAATTATTGAGAAGTTCAGTTATACAGTAGATCAAGAAATATTTGGATAAAAATGAATATCCAAAATCCATAAGTAGCGAAGGCAAAAGTCCCCGATACAAAGTTATTAAACAAACTGACAATCATCGTCTACTCTACAATATTTGCAATGATTTATATGGATGGTAGTAAAAAAAAGGTATCCAAGGGCCTCACACATGCAGAATAAATCAACAAAAACATCTACTCAAGTAAGAAAGCAAAGCAAATCAAAGGAGCCCTATCTATTGTCGATCACCAGCGAGTGTAATGCAACTAATGAATTGAGATATTTTATTTTCCATCCCATCGATCACTTGGGCCATTTGCAATTATCGATAACTATACCACCTTGTGGCGTTTCACGAGTCTACAACAGGGTTGTCACGGGCCAGATACTCAATCACATCTATATATCAACAGAATAGTATTGTGATTTATTAAAAATACATGTGGTGTGAGCTTGCTTATTTAGTTAATGGGAGATATTGTACGAGCTGTGTGGTGCAGTTCCTAGAATATAATATTGATTGAATCTTTTTCCTACATACACTTTTTTTCGTCTTTGTCCAATATTTAACTTTATCTGATAATAAAACACAATTGAGTCTGCTTTTGGTGTTTGTTATAGATTCTTCTGTAAAGCATCATCCAAGAGCATTGAATCAACGACGGTATACAGTCTGTCATTGACTTTACGTCCTCTATTTGCTTTCTATTAGTAACTGGTCGATGACCATATAGTAGTTCCTTAAGTTTTACAATTCGTTTTCTTTCTTCTTCATTCCCTATCCTCCAGGCAGATGGTCAATTCTTTTAACATTCTGACAACCCTAATCACCGCCCACACTCATGTATGTGATGTGTGACTTTCTATCGATTAGGCGGTTTGAGCATTGTAATTTATTCGAGAAATTAATATTGATGTGTTATTATCTTGTTTTTTATCACTCACTCCTTGGTCGTTAATAGGAATTTCTAAACAGTATGTTATACCTATATAGTTACTATGGTTGATTTGCGAATAAAAATTGTTATATTATTGTAATCAGCCCATATCTACCAACGCGTGATTAAAATTCTCTCTTTTACGCCATTCTTTCCGTTCTTGCTTCTCTTCCTTAGCTCACCTCTTCTTGACTATATCGTCTAATAGGGATAGTGCGTGGTTTTTATTGTGGTAGTCAAATTATTATCCATGTAAAACTGAGCTGGTGAAACTACAATATATTCCAGTTAATATTTATCATCTGCATACGTTCTTGCGGCACCTGTCGGAGGTTTATCAACATAGTTAATCTTTAAGGTTAGCTTGGAGTAAGTATCAGGTAGGCCTTCGTTCATTTACATGGCTGTATCTTGCCCTGGACAATCTGTAATTAGCTATTTTCGCTTACGTAAGCCCTAAATTTACATTATTTTTACTTGCCGTGATCATTCCTATTGAATTTTGAAACATATTTCGATAGCATTGGAAAATGAATCAGTTCAATCGATAACCATTCTGATGTTTGAATTTGGAACTAGGTTAGTTTATGTCATCGTATTAAATAGGATAAATTTGTCATTAAAACATCATTTAGGTATCTATTGATTTTGCTAGAATATTATTTAACTCCATCTTCAAATTCAACTCAGATTTTTTTAAAGCTTCTAATGGAGATGCCGTTTTCGATGAATATTTCTCCAAGCTTCTACTAAAACTGGACAAAATATTATATACATTGAAAATCATAGAAAGTAACCATTAATACGAATAAGATTTATGGTCAACAGTTGATACGTGAGTGATCACTCCAACAGCCAGTTATACCTTGGCCACTTGGGTCAGCTCTCGGCGTTCGCGCAAATATATTACTGGCCAACAAGAAATATGATTAGCGTATTGTCGGTTCGTTTGTTTATTTATTTACATTGGAAGGCCTTAACTAGAGGTTCAACATCCTATGTTTCTAGAATATGGTGTGCGTTGAAAAATTGCCTCGTTAGTGTTGTGATTGACGGGCCTTACGAAGGTTTCCAAGGTTGTATGTTTTTAGTCTTGGAATTTGACGTCAGGTGGTTTTGGTCGATATCTGAGATCGCATTAATGTTTCTGCTGAAATTATTTCCGAAAAATGGATGTAGAAACATCTTGGACTAGCAGAAAGACATACTGCGCTGTATTACTTTACTCAATTGTGTTTGAAATCTTTTATTTGGTAATAAATAATCAATCATTCTCTATATTCATAAGTCTTAATTATATTATTCTTAATACAATCAACAACAAAAAGTATTATTACCCAACAAACTTCTCCATCTCACTGTACACCCATCCCGGGCCCGTCTCGATTACGTCGAACGTTGATTGCGTATCGCGCAACGATTATGCCTCCGCCGTGTGCGCGTGCGCTTCACAAAGGCGCCGACACGGAACCTAATCCCGGATTAGACGCGGGATCATTTCCCCGGGACACGTCCATCTCACGGGCCTTTATACGTTTCTGGAGTAATCTTAGAATATAAGGAAGACGGTTGGTGTAATTTAGAAGTAACGGTAACTGTGATGATGGTAATTTTTTTATGGATAACAATAAAGGTCCCATGGGAACCAATTCAACAGTATTTTGACCTTAATAACATCTTGGGAATAGAGTTACGCAAAGGTAAATAAATCCAATGGTGTGCCACGATTTTTGCGACATTAGTTTCGTCTAGTATATAAACCAATCGCGTCATTTGCTTACGTTATAACACAGTGGCGCCTCTAGTGAGCGAAATTGGCAGTAATATTTCCCTATTGAAATAATTGATACACAAGTAAAAGCTTAGCAAAAGGATTTATTTTTGAAACATATTAGGTATTTAAACTGTTTGTAGAAAATGTCAAAAGATATAACCTCGTTGTGTCTTTTATTTATTAAAAAAAAAAACGGCCAATTGCGAGTCGGACTCGCGCACGAAAGGTTCCGTACCATTATCAATAAAAAAAGGCAAAAAAAACATGTCTGTTGTATGGGAGCCCCCTTAAATATTTATTTTATTCTGTTTTTTAGTATTTGTTGTTAGATGTAGCGGCAACAGAAATACATCATCCGTGAAAATTTCAACTGTCTAACTATCACGGTTCATGAGATACAGCCTGGTGACAGATGGATGGACAGCGGAGTCTTAGTAATAGGGTCCCGTTTTACCCTTAAGGTACCACTCTTACAACAAAGGAGTAATCTCATAACTAAGTCTCATAGCATCTGTACTGTAACGAGAAGTATAAGCAAAGCAATAAATGCGTTATAACTCCATGTTATATAATAAAAACATCCAACACCAGCTGTTTGAATACAGTCACTTCAAACAATGCATATCATACTGTATATGGTTAGATATTAAAATTTAATTACAAACTATTAACCGATAAATACACGGGTTTCGGATGCGCGTCGCGTTGCGCAAATGCGGCGCATCGCAGGTACGCGCAAATGTCAGGTGGGTGCGCGCGCGCCGGTATGCTTCTTTGTTATTACTTTGAGATGGTTGTAGGCCCTTATAGGGTGATGTTCTGACCCCGATAAACGACATGCCAGAATTAATTATAAACTATAATTAACATGTACGATCTAAATTATATCACGTGCTTAAATTCAAGGTGTTTTGAATTCATGCGTGGAAATGGCTATATATTGAAATCTCTTCGTTTCACTCTACTTAGTTGTTTGTTTTAATTAAAAAATAAAAATAATACCACTTTTTTGTATTCGATTCTACACGAATATTAGTTTCCAAGATATTTTGATTTTTCATCGTATATAGCTGAATCTTTAAGATGGTAGTTGTGTGGTCACAATCCTTGCATGTTCCTTCTCGTTTCCATTATTACACTCATTGTAGTTCTCACACTTCTAAAGCCACTCCTAAATCAAAAGGTCATATCAAATCCTTCGATCGCGTGCCAAGAGCAACCATAAGCAATATCTTGATAATGACCCCTGTACACCCTAAACACAATAATTGGAACATCACAACAGATAATTTTATTCGATGCCGTGTTCCCACGAGCCGGTGTCTAGCGAAGGCCAGACACGATTCCAATGTGTTCTTGCGAAACTTATACACAAACGTACATACATTCATAGTTCAATAGTTGAGGCCTCTTGATTGTTTAGTTATGTATGAGTCAGGAAAATGAGGATTGTCTAGTGACTGACTCATCAATTAAGATACTAAATGATTAAAAATATAAAGCGTCCAAACAGATTTGCTGGTTTCTTACCTTTTTCGTGCTTTACCCGACTGACTACCGACCTCATGTTCAAAATCTGTAGCAAAGAATCTACTGTTTGATATGAGAGTCAGTTCTATTCTAGGCTTTGTGATGATCACCTTCAGCTATCATCACGTAGGTAGAGCCAAAAGACACATTTTTTAAAATGAATATTTCACTGATTTCTGTGTTGCGTTTAAGGTTTTTTCTTATGAACTACCTACTTTAATAAATAAATAATAATTAGAGAAAAAAAAACATCATTTCTTTCATTAAAAGTTTTTTTTATCGCTCAATTGTGGTCGAACACATGTATCTATCAATGTATTTTTTATTATTAAATCTCTCATCTATTCGTTAAATTTATAAATTGTATTCTATTATTGAGTATTCTTTTTGATTTCGTTAGTTTTTTAGAAAGAAGTTTTTTTTTTTTATCAATCATAGTCAATGCTACTTTTTATCCAGGATAGGTTTTGATTTTTTTTACACTGAAACTAGCTTAACGCCCCGCGGTTTCACCCGCGAACCCATATTTTACCTCCATAGGGATGGAATTTTCAAAAATCCTTTCTTAGCGGATGCCAAATTTTAACTCAATCCTTCCAGTGGTTTGAGCTGTGCGTTGATAGATCAGTCAGTCAGTCATCTTTTCCTTTTATATATACAGATAAAACAATACTTTCTATCTATTCTATGTATCTATGATCTGATTTCCGAATAGTATTATTTTACTGATCAGGATAGTAAACTTCGGTCGTCCTGTTAAAGTCTTATATTTGCAATCTATTTCTCAGAAATGCTGGCTCATTGTCTGGCTCAAAATAGCATGTCCTGCGTCTGCGCAGCTAAACAACTGTTACATACAATTAGTCAGCGGTATTGTTGTTATGATGACTGGCTCAGAAATGACTAATCAAATGATCTGGACTTTAAACAAATGCAGATCTAACTCGAATCTACATAATAACATAGTAATAAATCAAAAACTTTGCAACTTATTTTTTTTTTCTTACTCTATTCATCCCCTGTTTTGAATCTTAATCATGTAACTCCGTATAATACTTAGTGTAGTCAGTAGCTAACTGCTGCGCGGGCGCATCTAAGGCGCCAATCATTGCGCCTGAGTTAGATCTCCTCTTATTCTTGCCTCCTGTCTGATTGAGGTCAACGAACCTAACTTACTTGGTAGGAAACTGGTTGGTAAAGGGATCCTTGTGAAGGAAAGTCCTGATTTTTTGTTGGGTTGTTTGTATTATAATGAATTTATGTTCTTGAATGTTACCTGGTTATAATATTGTATCAATTTTAATAATATAACTTAATCGTTTCAGTTTAATTGATTGGGTTTTTATGATGCAGTTTCATTGTCACATTAAAAAATACATTAAAGTAATAAAAAATATCTCTCTAACATATCATTATAAAATCATAAAATTTTATCAAAGATTATGAAAACAGACGTGCTATTTATACCTACCTTGCTGGCTTGCGTGGATGCCTAACTACCTATAATTTAACATTTGACAAGATTTAAAATAATGTGTTCGGTTATGGAATTATTTGTAAATTCAACTGCAGTGCCTTTACTAGTTTAGAAATCGTAAAAAAATATTCAATCTATTCATACAATAAATTAAAATGTACCTTACATACGAGTAGGTCCTATAATCTCTGTAAGTAAATTAAAAATAAACCTTCTAGGCTTTATAAAGGTTGGTTAAACATTGGCACTCCCAGTGGTATTGCTAATGTCCATAGACGACTTACCATCTGAAATTTGGTATGGTAGCTGACACCCTGGATTAACACATAGGCTACTTTTTATCCCGGGAAAACATAACAACCTCTCGGGACCGCGGTTGAAACCGCGGGACGGAAGCTAGTTACAAATAAGTGTATAATTTATTCAAACAAAAGGCAAGAGACATCCGATATAAAAAAAACCCTGTAGTTCAAGTAACTCATTTTACAGAAAAAAATATATTTATACAGTTGTTTGTAATAAAAATAGGCAAAAAACATAATCGCAGATTACATTACTATTTTATAATTTACCCAATAAAAAATATCATAAATTCGTTAATTCAAAAGCTTGATTATTGCACCAAATTGTTTTTATGAGTATCGCCAAAACACAACTTATAAAAAAAAACTTCAACAATAAATATGAATCCTCTGATCACTTACATACTCTTTGACCATATGTGGTTACATCCAGTCTACCATAATTATGGCCAGCTTAATAGGATTATAAATTAAACAAAACCAAAAAAGGAGTCGCCAGCACGTCCATCGGCGGAGGATGCGCGCGCGCCGCCCAATCCCTGTTCATTACTGAATTTGCATATAAGTTTTATGTGCGTACGCGCCACTGAAAGGAAAATCGTATGGGAATCATATTTGATAGTCACTTTCGATCGACAGCTGCTTGATATAATAGCATTACTTGCAATTTTTTTTTTAAATAAGAAAATGATGATTAAATTTGACGACCGCTAACAAAATTTTCTTAATATCGAACCCAATCGGCTCTCAAACGTCTTCGTGATTAATATTTTTTGCAAATTTCTTTAGAAGCACTACAAAAGGAATAGAGCTTCCTTTGATTCTACTTTTTAGATTCGAATGCTTTAAATATTTTAAATTACCAATAATAAACTATTCTATATATATAAGCTATTTAATTGTCTATGGAATACTTTTTTAAATCGGTTCAGCAACAGCAACAATAAATATATAAATGTTATATATTTTAGCAAGTGCATAGTACTCGATGTAGATGCACCTTAAAAGCTTTTTTATAGTCGCCACATCACGTACGGTGTGGTTAGATCGACTAGGCTCAAGGATCGAGTTCCTTGTTCGTGCATTTTTTTTTAATTTTGCCCTCTTGCGGTCGCCGAAGGAAGTTTCGTATCGCGTAGGTCTTTTAACGTATAATATACAGGACCTGTGGTTTTTGATATGGATTACTGTTCCCATGTCGTTAGTTTTTTTTTTATATCGTAATCATGGCACAGTCACACGGAGTTTTTCTGATGTGTAATGGGTTAGTCGGAAATTCTTGTTTCATAGAAGGTACTTACCTATAACTAAGCAAGATTAAAACTATCCAAGATCGTTGCTATATAAAAAAAATATGAACAGCTTAGGTACATATTGACAGGTCCTCTTCAATTGGATTTGGACCTCTTAAAACATAATCATAGAATTCATATTGTTACTTTTTAGCCATAAATAAAGGCTTACTCAATATTAAGGGTTCTTTTACAACATAATTTATTTAACAAATCTAGAAATGGTAGAATTTACAACGAAAGTAAAAACAAGTTTACTAGAGTACGTGACGTACACATGTCATACAAAGGTATATTTTGCAATATTAATATTATACTGATCAATCTTCGTATGTGATAAATGATAATTACAGTTGAGTTCACAGTGCAAGGTCTGCAGTGTGACCGACTGCGCGTGCACAGCGGTCACGCACCGCACCCGTACAGACATCGATCGTGATTCGTCAGATATAGATGTAATATTGTTTGTTTCTCTTATGTAAAGATTTATTTGCGGTTGAGTTGTAAAAACTGTAATTGTATTAGGTGTATAAGTTTTTTTTATTGTTGTATTGATACGAAAGTGAAACTTATAGGACTTTTTTTTTTATTGCTATTGAAAAAGTATGAGTAACAGCTGTATCTGTAAATATGTTAGTAGGGAATTTCTGTAAGTGGTGAAAAATACCTTCCATGTATTCATCCATTACCTTCCATCAATTTTTCTCTAGCCTACTTATTTATATATTTTATAAATTCTCTTCTCTCTTGCAGAACTTGCCTACTCATATATTTACATGTGCTAAGTGTTTTTCCTTCTCAAGCAATACATGCAAAACCTTGAGTCCTCGCTTCATGCTCCATTTTCATCCATTAACAATTATGTTTATAATAACATGAATCTATTTGTGTCTGTCGGTCCGTAACTGTCGACGCACGAACTGCTCACAACTCACAAGGTGATGTCAACTGTCGTGATGAAATTGTGCGTGTGATTTGACAGCAACGTATTGGCAAATGGCAACCGACATAGTTTGCACTCAAGTACTCTAAATTTTTGCTGCTTCAAATGTTCATATGTGAACTTATTTTAGATGTTTTTCTAACGACATTGTTGTTATAGGTACATCTGTTGTGTCTAAATCGGAAAAATCATCAGATTCAAACCCTTGATATTCCTGATTCTTAATTTCTGTAAACTTTTAAGACTAAAGACCACAATTGATCATTCCTTTCAAAATCTCCCTGATAAACAAAACAAACATCAACTTACTCTGCAACCAAAAGTACCAAAACAACTCAAAGCCACGATACAAGCTCAGTTTATCCTTTCCAAGATGTTTTTTTCGTGTCCCATCGTAGCCACCATTTTGGGACCACTCACGAAACCTGATGTTATCTAATGGACATTCCCTGCGTACGTACCGGGTTGGGGATCATTCTTTATAGCAGCCTGACGGACGGCAATTAGGGATGACATGTTGTGACGTGGATTATGTGGATAATATAGATTTCGGTTCCCCTTTTTAGATTAGAGCGTTGCGCTTATGGGGAAGCTCGAAATAGTTTGGAGACATCATGTCCTTTAGATTTTAAAATCCCTTTTTGACTATACGGTCTTTTCAAAGTTAGTTTTTGGTATATCATAGAATCTATACATAGCAACAGTTTTGATACTGTTGTACGGTAATTTTTTGTAAAAATTATGATAGAATTTAAAAAAATATTTTTATAATGAATTAAATCAGTTTTGGCCAAAAAATAAAATTGTATAAAATTAAAACTGGCGATCGATCTACTTACTGGTGATACTGAACAAGATTATTATTGGAATATGCAAACACGTTGAATAACGTAAATCGTTGATAGATTATCTAGTTTTTGCAAAGGTGTCGGGGCTATCGATGTGAATATATTCTATTTTGAAATAAAATGACTTAAGGAAGGTAGCTGACTAATCTTGCCTTTGGAATTATATCCTTGAAGATAAACATGGATTCTCCAGGTAATAAATATTTTCCTTCCTTCCTAATTTCGTGGAATAAATTTTAACTCCTCCACTCCATATCTTGTCTGATAGTTTGGCTTTTGTTTCTGATATTCTGTTAAATTGCATAATTCCTGGTTTAGTTGTTAGTAGGTTCTTTAAAAAGTTGACAGCAAAAAATATAAATTGAAAACGACCACCTCGACTTTCCCATTAAATTCTTCCAAGAATTTCAAATTTAATTTCAATTTGTAACATTGAACTCTCGAAACAAGTTCCCATAACATAATAATAAAATACAATAATTACTCTCATATAATTTGAAGCAGCGTTTCCCCTACAAATCCATGTCCCGAACCAATTTACGAATGAGCCAGGAGCGTGTCCGATCGTGGACCCATCACACTTTTTACCGCGCCCTTTTTTACCGCCCACCATTATTTTTTTACTCCTTTTTCACCCGCTAATGACCCTGTCCAGTACACAGATAATAATAGAGCTTTAAAAGGATTTGGACATTTTAAGGGTGGAGATTATAACAGAGTGTCTTTTCGGTAGTTCAAAGGTGCAATTTGGATACGAGCGATTACAAAATCTAGTCCGATAAAAAAAAATCTTTGGATCCTGCTTTGATAAAATTAAATAAACATAACACTGTCTGCAACTGGCAATAGAATATTATTTGTTGAATTTAATAAACGACGTGTCAAAAAGATTAATTAAATGTTTAAATTTTTCATCGAAATTGCATCCTCATCTCAAAAAGAAGGTTGAAAAGATTTACATATTATTATTAAGACTGCCCTAAACTAATTCCACATAGAATTAATGGTAAATGTCGAGACAATCATACTTTAACCGACCCAAAATTATTTACTGCCTGCCAGAATTGAAATCAACAGGATGTCTTCCTTAAAAAAGCACAGTGACAGCAAAAACTAAAGCTGTGCAACAAGATATTCAAATTGAGCCCCAAAAGTAACGAGGTCCAGAATCTTAGTTCAAATTCCCCTTTTTTGTTGTGCGCAGTCGTATCTTTGTTGATTGATGGCCTTGGTTCTTCGGGGTCCATCTTTAATGGACTTCTGACGTTGATTTAATAAAAACCCTTCATTACGCCATCAAAAGCGGTCGGGGTCAGGCCAGAACGATTCTGTACAAGACATGCGATATACGGTAATTATTTGAAACTGAGATCACGTTTGTAACTGAGCAATTAACAATTTGAACATTAGAGATCAGCTTTCTCTCTACATTAGATTTCCTGAAGTGTAGTTCGAAGTTGGAATAATTGATTTTGTTGTTCAAGTTCACCTTAAAACTCACGACCTTAACCTGACCTTTCATCTATTCATCAGTTTATTTATTGGTTTGTTTGCATTATCTAATAAATAATCCATCATATCTTGCCAAAACTCAAATGATTAAATATTCCACTTCAAAAGAATCTCAGACTTTAATATATTTATCTTGAATAAGCTAAGTAAGACTTGAACAAGACAGGCTCGTTGCGGTTTCGAATGGTTCATCCACAAAAACATGATTGTCCAAATTCTGCTCATTTATCAAGACAGCCTCGGGTCCGCGGTACAAAGTCACCGCTCTTAGGGTCATTGCACAATTAGAAGACCCTCTGAGTTTGGCAATCGCTCAAATGCGATATGAAACGAATTTGGCAGTCATGTTTTTATTGTTAACTGCTCAAATTAGGTCTTAGGTTTTTGCCTAATAATGTAACGTCCAATGTATTGGAGTTTATTCTGCTAAAATATTTTTATTATAATGAAAATCTATACTGGAGCCGGAAAATTTATCTTCCTTTTTTACTAACACGAATCAAAAAATATGTAAATATATAATGAGATATATAAGTCTACTTAAATTAAAAATACCAAAACAACAATAATTTTTTGTGTAAGTAAAGCCATTACAACCCTGGGACCATCTCAAAGTTACAAGTACATGATCATGCTAATAAATTTATAATACAAGTGCCACGGCCTAAACCTAAACAAATGCGCTCGCGCACATTGTAAGCTCCATCACCTTTTCCTCGCTACCTTTTGATGGATATTTCGAAGGCATGATAATAACTTTACAACTTTTTATTACTTTTTCGGCTACCGAAATGATGGGTCTTTCGCACTTTGCCCAATCATTGGGCCAATTTGAATACGTCTTTCGACGCCATTTTCGCGTGCTCTTTTTACTTGACGCGTGGTTGTTAACCCTGCTGTATTCTTGGAAATCTTTGGTTAATTAAACGTAGAGCTTTTGACTGTAAATTTATGTTAATATTTGAGTACAAACTTTAACATTAAATAATGAGAAGAGAGCTTTGAGAAGCCGCTTAGTTAAATACTACGTTAGCTTTTGAAGCTGATGTCATTTACACAGCGAATTTAGTTGAAGACAAACATTGGTAGTGGACCGTTATGTGTTGTAAGTAATGAAAAATATAGTTACACGGTGGCCATTTTTTATTTCGGACTTTGTCTGTGTAAAGCCTCCTCTTAAACGACAACCTTAAAACATGCAATTAAGAAGGAACTAGAGGTAGAAATGTGCAAAGTAACTTTTTTAAAGGCAGTAACGAAACTAAATACGTATACAGTTAGTAAAATTCAAAAGCTGTACCACCTTTGTCATAATAACATTGGTTCGAAAATACTGTTCTTAACACCTTATCAATCAATACTTGAGAAAATTCTTATATTTTACATTTAATTATTCAGGGTGTGGAGTAAAATTCAAACTTATGTTAACTCTCTCTACTATACTATTATCACACACATAAACAATCCAATCCATAGACACACTTTTTTTTTCAAGTCTGTTATACAACCTTAATGTTTCAATCGCATACAAACAATGTTTCCCTTCTTTGCCCAGGTATGGTTCATGTTTTAGAGTTATCCCGACTCGTTCTTTTAAGTGGTAAACCAAGTAACCAACTTTGAGTCAAATTATTTGACAAATACAAATATCAGTTCTAAACGAAGCATGACTTGCCGTTGTAATAACAGTGGAACGTGTTAAGTGATATTTAATCTGTGCTCCGAATGTTTTGTTTTAAATTAATTGTTTGCTAACATGGGAATGTTAGAGTCAAGCCAAGAAAAGTATTTGAGCAATACTTAATGAAGTTTTGATTATTTTAGTAGAGTTTAATGAAGACAATGCGACGCGGAGACTACATCTTTCTATTAAAATATAATAAATCTGCACTTATTTTTTTTGCCTAAAATGGAGTGTATGATGTACGAAGTGTAACAGCATGCAAAGAGTTTTTTTTTTAATTTTCTTGGTGAAATATTTGAAACGGCGTTTATAAAGTACTAGCTATTATTCCCTGCGGTTTCACTCGCATTCCCGGGATAAAATGTCTTCCTCAAGAGTTGGGCTATGAAATGCTAAAAGATTTTTTCAAATCCGACTGTTAGTTCCAGATATTAGCGCCATTAAACAAACAAACAAAAAATCTCTTTTGCTTTATTATATTAGTCATAGAGTTGATGTACATTATTGTTAATAGATTAAATAAAACTTTCGACTAAAATCACTTTGGAGCGCCAAATTGAAAATAATAAATTTAAATCAATTACCCTACATTATCATATCGATTGTAAGTCCTATAATCGATATCGCATAACAATTTCATAATTCGAATACTGATTTTGTTTTAAACATTATCGATTCAGTTAATTTCGTTTCGGAGTAATGTCCTTCCTACTCATCAAACTCAACTCAGTACTTTTTGTTGAGGTCATTGTCTACCTGGGGTCGGTGCTTTGGTTTCCATTATGTCTGTTACCATTTGTTTCAGGTCATCTGCCTCTAATTGAAATGACTGTATGCTAGATTAGATTTTATATGCCATATTATTAGAATTAGTTTTCCTGTAAATTGCGCCTAGATTTACGTCAGTAGATGACAAAAGTCATTATTGGAATCAATGATAATATAAGTAAAAAGGTGTACATAGGTTATAAGCGCTCAGCAAGCGACATGTTAAAATATGGCTAATTAGCCAGACTTGATCTCAGTGTCGCGTTGCCGACGTCAACGGATGCAGTTCTCGTACCGAATTATTTAGTTATTTATGTGTGCGTTAGTGTGCCGTATTTGAAGATCTAATGTATTTAGGTATCCTATCTACACCTTTTTAATTATAATATCATTGATTGCAAAACCTAGAGGTTATAACAAGGAACAGTATTTTATACAACTTCCCAACATTTTGTTACCGTAGTTTATTTTTAAACTTTAATTCAAGAAGTCAATCTTCTTTAAAAAATATTCAGCCATTGAATGCTGTAACATATTTGACATTTCTTATTAGTAATACTAATTCACATAATTACTACACGGCCTTTGTGCCCGTAAACAATGGGAGTAAACTTTTTAATCAATCACGTGACGCAAGGGTCGTCGGTATCTAGGGTTGCCAGTTACTTTAGTAAAAAATTATATCGTGTTAAAAAAAAACAATATTATAATGTTAGGGTCATACTGATCTGAATTGTTCGATAAGATATTGTTATTTCATAAATTAAATTAATTTGCCAAGAAAAGTTTTTAGGCTTGTGTTTGACCACAATCTCACTATGGTAGGTGATGATGTGGCCGAAGCCTAGAAGGATCTGGCTCTCAAGTGCAGCTGCCGGAACACAGCAATAGGTGTTTGGCGACAGATTTTCAACTTGAGGGTGGTAGCCAGCCAGGCGGGTACTACAAAGTACCTAGCACCGTGCTATGGTTTCCTCACGATGTTTTCCTTCACCGAAAGCTCAAGCTCATTGTAGGATTCGAACCCACGATCTTCGCCGCGGCGTCCGACGTCACTACCACTGAGCTATCATCGCCTTAAGTTGGTATTAATCTATTTATGTTAAAAAATAAATAGATTATTTGACTATAAGAAAACATAATAGTTATAAATCCCATATAAATAATACTGCGGATGAATAAAATGAATTACCTATGTTTATTGAAATTATAAAGTAAGTATCAATCCAATACCATCCCTAGCTAGACATGTCTGTTAGTTTTGGCACATGGGTTGCGCAAGCGCAGCTCGATTGTGTTGTTGCGGTGCGCACACGCACTGCTGACAAACGATCCGGCATATTGCACGCGTTGTGAGTACGCGGCCGTCGAAATTAATAGCTTGTGGTTTTTTGATTGAGGCTTTTTGGACGAGTAATTAAGAATATTTTTGATGTTATTTTTATTTGGGTTGTGTAAGTAATTGAATAACTAGCGCGGCTTGCACTTTGAAATGTAACCTGAATGTTTTGTAACCAATACTCGTACCAACTAACGGTTCAAATTGAGAATCGTACTCCCTTGGTATGTCCATGAGCTAGTTTCTCCTCTCTGAGCTAGTTGCCCCAGCCTGATTGAGTGTCTTACGCATCCCGCGCGTTGGCGAGTATTAGAAAAAAAGCATAATAAGCTTATTTCTAGCTCAGATCGAGGCTGAAGAAGCCCGGAAACAAATACAGATGCGCAATCGTCAACCCAGATTTCGTCCTCGCCGGCGAGCCGTCGCGTCGTCCTTCCCAGTCTCGTCCCATTTAAGTGGCCCGAGCTGCATATTAGCAATCCGACCGATCCCCAAATAATACATATTTGCATGCTAAAGCCCTCCCATATTCCCCTGGCAACGTCCTGAGCCGAGGTCGAGCCCCACAGGGGGCACCCTCAGGCTACCGTTGCCCTAAAATTATAGTAGTTTTAAGTAACGGTTGAGAGCCCTCAGCGCTCACCGCAAAAGTCCGCGTAACGGTGGAAGAAGGTCCCCTGGACCCACCACATTTCTGTTCCTGCTCAAAAAAAAAAAAACTTATATCCTTTCTTACTCACAGATTTCTTAAATGTCGAATGGACAGACATTATTTTTGCAATGTTAATTCACAACGTAGATATATCTCAATCAATCATGTAGGTCATGCCTACAATTTCACAGAGACAGCTGCTAAAACTCAAAAGCTCAATAATCAAGCACAAACATTTCGATTACTTACATCACATTTCTAATCTATGCAACTAAAACAATGCCACACGCCGTGTCCGTCCGAAAATGCAGATTAAAAAACTACAGGCAAACCATTCATTCCTCAATCAATCATTCGCGCCACACGTGCGTTCAGATGTCAAGTTTGACATTTGCACAAGTTGCGTCATATGACAACGGAATGATGAAAACGTGCGTTGGAACTTGGCTCTTCTTAAATTAATATAAGAATGTTTTTAAGCGAAGAAATCAGTTTGAGGTTATCTAAAAGAAATACTGGATGTTCAGTGCATTAAGTGTGATAAAACCTAACGTCGAATGGTATGCATGAGTTCGAATCGTTATGACGGAAACCATAACACGGTGATAGACTACTGTATAGTATACCCACCTTGCTGGCAACCACCCTTGAGTTGAAATTCTTTCATCAAGCAAATACCGGTGTGTTCCGGCAACAGCACTTGAGAGCCAGTTCCATGGTCAGATTGTAGTCAAACACATAAGCTAAAAAATCCTATTAGAATTCACTCCGCGCCGATCTAAATCTAAATAAATTAAGCTGATTTATTCTTATCTCATAGTGTTGTAACTTTGCAGTACTTTATTTTATAGAATCTTAAACAGCTTTTTCTATCTTATCGACTCTTTCACTCACTTGTACTTACCCAACCCAAGTTATGTCCGCGCCCTACTCGCAAACATCGTTTTCGTGAATAGTGTAGGTACAACAGTTAATGCTAAATTGTGAAATTTATTTCTAAATCTACAAAGAGTTGCTAGTAAAATTAAGTGTAGCAAATTGTTATTAACTACGATAAAAAATATGTATACGCTAAGGTCAATCTTGATGAGGTTGGTTGTAACAATACATTTATTATGATTATACAAGGTGTGTCCGTGACTTTATCGACGAGATTTTTTTAAAATTATTGTTGATAATGAGTTACGATGGTTACGGCCAAAAAGGTTACCTTGGATCATAACTCGTCCAAGGAGGTTACGTTACGGTACGGTTACGTCTAGTAGTTTTTTTAAGTAGCAGTTGTTCATCCTTAAAAGGATAGGCAAGGGTCATTAGCCATACAGCCTTTTAAGTCATTCAGGTTTTAGTAAAGTGGTGGCCATTTTACAAAATTGTTCACGGATTTTTGACACAAAAAGTCATATCACTCTATTAGTCCATTTGGATTTATATTCATTAAATAAAACGCCACCGATATTATTAAATAAAATTCAAAATACTTCGTAAATTCCCGCCAAAAAGTGCTAGTTTTTCTGAGGTTTGCTTGCCCCTCTAGACAAGATGTCTGACCTGTCATCGTTAATAATAGACGTAACAACTTTTTATGGGATCGACAAGGTAAGCAGCGGACGATAGATAATTAATTATTACCTGACAATTCGATTTCATATGTCAGTTTCATAAAAAAATGACGAAATGTCATTATAAAATTGATCTAGGACTTGATCTTTCGTCTAAGTCTGGGACACAAGATATTTTATTGTAAAAGTTGTTCATTTTGATGAGTACTTCCACCAGTTCCACCCCTGCAAGTATTGCCAGTGACAAAAAATCACCAAATATAATTATTTTGATCAATATCACGTAGTAGTAAAGTCAGTAGAATCGTACCAGGCATGGTTTTTACACCATCTTATTTTGGCTAAAAGTGATCAAAAACACAATCTCAAGTAAATTTTTGTATGAGAAAAGTTTTTATTTTTAAAACTTATTTTGTTCTGCAATTCATTATACATAAGTTTCACCTTGACGTCGTGATAACTGGTGTATTGGCTGGTTTATGTAAGAATAACGTACATTTTTATCTATCAACCCTTTGCCACTCAATTAATCAAAACACAACAGTACCGGGCCGTTGACCTTTGAAAAGTCTGTACCGCTCGCGGTCCGTACACGGATCATTCACGCCAGCTTTCAACACGTGTTATTAAAGTTGGTTATAGTGAGCATGTTTTTAATTACGACACTCACTTTGTACACAGATCATAAAACTGGAGACTTTTTGTTGGAGCAAATTGTTGTTCGCTGTGATTGATAGTGACTTCGGACGCGGCGATGGTTTAAGCTATATTTACAGAGTCGGTAATAAATGTGATACATTGTTAAAAGTACTTAGGATTTAATTAGATTTGAGTGGAGGTAGCTACAGTGACAAGAGCCAGCCATTAAATATAGAAGAAGAAGAATAATTAATTTGAAAGGGAAGCGTGTTCCAGAATCTCAAATTCTTTCGCTGATTTCAAAATGAGTTCTAACATCGTTATTTTATTTAGTACAAACCCACTTTGAAGTCTGTTTTATTATTGTTTAAAAATAATTTTATTTTTCCATTTTTAGTTTCTTATGAGGGTATGTGTACTGTACACATATGTTTCCCCCTCTAAACCGTACAGGCGTGATTTTATGTTATGGAATGGTGAAAACAATACATAGATGTTAGCATTCGTCTGTTATTGAAGACTTCATTGTCTATCTGCAAACCTTCCCTAAAAAGATATGCATTTAATAACAAAAACCCCACGGTAGATGATACCCCAAACATGATAGCTACATGAATTTGTATATAGGTACTGATCAATAAAGTTATTTGAAAAATAATGTAAAAAGTTGAGTCGTTAATACACCTCATTGTTTTTATGATCTTACATATAAACCACACACGCTACGTTAAAAAACTGGAGTTTTCACTCAACTTTGTTACGTCTTGCACTGAAATAAGATGCAGTTCTCTTTGTACAGATGTTATCTTGCGTTACTATTGCTGTGATGTTAGTATTCGCTTATCTGTGGTTCGATCGTGTCGCTTTAATATGGAGCTCGTTTGGAGAAATGTCGCATTTATGTTTTAGATGTCCACTTTCGCAGATGAGTTGTTGAAATTATCATAGAGGCAGTAAAAGAGAGTGGAATGAGAGCAGTCGCGTTGTGGCGAATAAATGAACTAAATATGTGTGGTGCATCTGTCAATGTCCTCTATTTTATTATAATAGCACAAGCTTCGCGCTTACACCCGTATTCCCGAGAGATCTTATGTTTTCCCGGGATAAAAAGTACCCTATATGTTATTCCACGGTATCTATGTATGTGCCATGTTTCATCCAAATTCATTGAGCAGTTTATGTGTGATTGAGTCACAAACATTCAAACTTTCACATTTATAATATTAGTAGGATAGTAGGAAGTAGGATCACATCGCTAGTGTATTTTTGCCAATGTCAAGTTATTATATCAAATTCTAGTTACATTAAATCACTTTTACATAATCAAGTCCGTACAAGTCAGTCAGGTTTTAGTAGAATGGTGGCAGCTGTCCTAAACCTTGTAAAATACTTTTTAGCCAACTTGAATAGTTACGATATATACGAATTCATTTCATTTCACTTCATTAGTGCACTTGTATTGATATTCATTGGACAAAACGCCACCCGATATCATTCAACAAAACTCAAAATACACTATTTCATGAAAATAAAATAAAAACGAAATGTCATTTTGCAAGTTCCCGCCATGTCAATATTTTTTCTTCACAGACTATATATTCTTGTTTTGTATACAGGCTGTATTATTCCGAAGTCCGTTCGGGAGTCCCGTTTCTCCGGGATTCTATTCTAAAATTAATTCAATAAGTAATCGATGCAAATAAAGATTATTATTTAAATGCCTTGCCTGGAATCGACTAAAGATTACATAGTCTATGCTTTACTGTGCATATAATTATAAAAGATTCTCAAACCATTTAGTGACTTAATATAACACATTAAGATTGTGACTTGACCATGTAATTTGGATCAACTACAATATTCCATATACAGATGTACAGGCTGTAGTTTTATATTCTAATGTAAAACCATAAACGTCATTTTACGATTACTTTTCATTTAAAAACTATCGTTAAATCACGTTTGTGTTTGTACTAAACATATAATTTTACGTTCGTTTTTTAATCGGAAATATGTGACTTGAAAGCAAAACCATACTTACAGGTTGATGTTTATTTGGTAATCCCGCGATATAGAATTGAATTGCTAATTTATTTTGCAAATTTTATTGAGACCTTAACTTTACAGCGCTAAGTAAAAGCTTTTGAACATTGAAATTCCAATCTATGTCTATTTCCTCCTTTTAAAGCTATCCAATGAGGTCTAGATAATATTTACTTAATACTTATTTTATTCATTTCTAATAAGTATAATTTTCATTACATATTAAATATATGCAATCCTATTGTACCAAAAATATTTTTTAAAACCCCTAGTATTGCTAATAGTCCATAGGCGATGGAAGATATGCCTCTGACATAAAAAAATGAATGAATATTTTCCCGGAATTATTCTATTCTTATTGGGACGCGCGAGGTAAAAGGGCTATATAAAATCTCTTGAACAGCCTGTATAAGCATATTCATGTAGAAATTGTAATAAAGTAAACCCAGTGGTACAGTAACCAGTACTAATAGTATTTTAATTTGTTCCATCAGCGTTTAAATATAATTTTATTTATATTTTTCTCTGTTTCCATATTACGCCATGTAAGCTTGGTGTGGTGTAATTACGCGAGGACTTAAATAAATAAACTTAAATCAAGATATTTTTAAATCGACTTCAAAAAAGGAGGTTTACGCGTATATATATTTTTTAATACAATGCATTGCTGGCAGACCATAATTTGGAGTAGGTATTTGATTAAAAAAATTATGACTACATGCTATGGTGTGTATGTAGCAAAAAAAAAAAAACAATTTCTAACACATTATCATATCCATAATTACTTCTCATCACACGATCTGTCGACCATTTAGCGATTGTTTATAATTTGACGGATCCGTTATCTACTGGTCAGTTGTGTTCTTCTTTTGAATTTTAATTTAGGCATAATTCGATATTTAAATTAGAGTTTTTCAATGGATCTTTTTGGGATCCGGTACTATTAAGGAAAAATATAACCCTTAAGATCACTGTCGTGTCCGTCCGTCTGTCGGAGGTTTTTTCTCGAGAACGATGTAGTGTAGGAATTTGTATGGCATAATGTTAGGTCTTGATGTCGCGCATATACCGGCTATCAACGATTAGGAAAACAATAATTTTATATTAAAAGAAGGATTCAATTTGGTTCAAAGAAAAATAGTTTTAATTAATATATTGAGTATATGAGTTATAATTTGAAAGACCTGTCACCATGGATTTATCTTTGCCATTGACTGCTCACTGTAATATTGTTAGCTTAGCTGTTTTTTTTTACATATGTTTTCGAACAAACATCAACGAAACATCAAAACAAAGAATATCAATAATATTTATTTACAAGAGATTATTCACACGAATAAGCAATGATTTATATTAATTAATTTTCTCACGAGATCACCACAAAAAATAATCGATACGAACAATGATCGATTAAAACAATCGAAAACAATTCGTCAGCTCGCTCAAAACACTAAATATCTTCGTTGAGATAAAACTTAACAATCGTATACACTAATTAATTCTGATCGATGTGTTTGTCTTACAGTTCGACTCACACGTGCCGTTATTACTGTGGGAAAAGATGAGAAATTACATTTTTTAAAATATTGCTTTTCGATTTATTTATAATGGAACGCATTTTTATTTGTCTGTGGCCAATTGCCAGCTTTGGTAAAATAATTTACATCTTTTTTGTTGTCAAGTAATTAGAAAATTTATTTAGATATTTTTAGGCGATGATAATTCTCTATGGTAGCAAGAGTGGTAGTTACGTTGGATGCCACGATAAAGGTCGTGGGTTCGAATCCTACCATGAGCTTGAGTTTTGGGAAGGAAATCATAGGAGAAACCATAGCACAGAGGTAGAGTACTTTGTAGTACCCACCTGGCTGGCACCTCCTGGTGTGTTCCGACAGCAGCACTTGAGAGCAAGTTCCTTCTAGGCTTTGTTTGCTTACAATTCTGCCATCATCACTTACCATAATGAGATTGTGGTAAAACACAAGCCTATAGAATTTTTTTTTTCGCTTAAAATATATTATATTTCCAAAAATAAAACGATTCCTATAAATGTAGTATGTACAAGAGTGAGACAAACATTATCATGGGCGACAACGCAGCGGTCGATACAAGCGCTGTGACAAATCGCCTCGCTGTAATACATCGATCCACTGCCCGTTACACACTTTATCTATTTAATTCGACTAGAATAATCGCCTGTCGACGCCGTGTGATCGATTACGCAACTAATAATGCATTATTATTGAATCCGATAACAATTACACATAAGGACTCCCCGCTGTTCGGTTTTTGAACACCTGAATAAAATATATCGATAATCATTTTAGTGAACATCGATCGTTATAAAAACGCGAATCGAATCATAAACAATGTTTTATTAATCGTTTGCATTTTATCGCTCAGTCATAGGTCATAGTGTCTGACACTGGTTTTTATCTAAATATTATTATAAGGTACTATAGGAAATAAATTCGTAGTTTTGTTCAGAGTTTCCTCAATCAACTGACATTCATTCAATAATTATAGGTTTCTTGTATCAACCTTTACTATTTATGTTTTTTTTTTTTATTTCAGGTAATGAAGTCATGTGTACTACTTGATCATAACACGATAATTTCCACATACTGTGGTGAATAAAACTAGTCCAAGAGATAAGTTATATTTTAGTCATTAGTTAAATTTATTTAAATAAAATATCGTATGTAGGTACCTATTTCATTCATGCAAACATCACAACCATGCCTTGCATATGAATAAATACTCGCTTTCAACCTTTATATTTGCGGAAATTGTTAATTAACATGTTTCTACGTTCACTTTCATACTCCATAGATTGCTGAATATACAAACTGGATTAACGATACCAATGGTTGATAATTTTGATTTATAGATATGCAATTTTCAAGATAACTAAAATACCTAACTCGGTAACCAAGATGACCGATTTTAAATTCAAATTTTACGTAAAGAAAGTTTTGAAGGAAAAGGCTTATTACAAGGTAGCTCAATATATTGAAGATAGGGATGTTTGGAAATAGTTTCACTCTGCACAGGTGCACTTCGCATATTGTTGATTTTATTTTTTTTAGTTTTAGCTATTATGTAGCGTATTCGCTATTATTTAATAAGAACTTGTTTGCGTTACATTTTATTATTTACTTGGTATTGGTATTTTTCTTTTTGATTTAATTGTATATTGTATTGTACATTTTGCTGTTATTGAAAAAATATAGCCAATAGTCAGATTATAAAAAAAAGGAAAAATATATATAAAAAATGTAACCTTGCTGAGTTTCTTGCCGGTTCTTCTCAGTTGAAGGCTGATTTCCGAATCGGTGGTAGCTTCAGTAAATTCGACCTTCATAAGTGCCCTCCTAGGGCCTAAACTGAATAAATGGCTTTGACTTTGACTTTGACTTTATTCATTTTTTATTGGTTGCTTAACTTTGAATTACCTGTGTCTGTACGTGAATCAACGTTGGCCACAAAAAAAGTTAAAACTAGGACTTTTAAGGCGATGATAGCTCAGTGGTAGTGACGTCGGACCCCGCGGCGAAGGTCGTGGGTTCGAATCTTACAATGAGCTTGAGCTTTCGGTGAAGGAAAAACATCGTGAGAAAACCATAGCACGGTGGTAGGGGTACTTTGTAGTACCCGCCTGGCTGGCTACCACCCTCAAGTTGAAAATCTGCCGCCGAACACCTATTGGTGTGTTCCGGCAGCTGCACTTGAGAGCCAGATCCTTCTAGGCTTTGTGTGCTTACCACCTTCGGCCACATCATCACCTACCATAGTGAGATTGTGGTCAAACACAAGCCTATACAAAGTAAAAAAAAAAAAAAAAACGGACTAAAGTTACTTACAAAAATCGAATCGATATACCAATCTACATATAGCTAGTTGTTTAATATATAAAATACACGGATATTATCATCAAAATCATGTTACAGATGACGTAATGGGCACTTGTTGTATTGTTTTAGATAACTATAACTATTACGTATCGAGTATAATCGACTAGAATAGGCACCCCGCGATGTGCACCGACAGCAAAATAAATCAGTATTTTGACAATATTAGAAATAGGTTTAAATAGTAACATAGATAAGTTTAATTGGCGCTAAACATTTTTTTACCACAGCTTAAACATTAAAAACAATTTATACTTCCCACGCCGCCGTCTCCCAAAAAAAGTTGGAAATCATTAAGGTTGTACTTTAGAATTTACAAATTATACTGGGTGACTTTTTAGTCACTGGCAATACTTGCAGGGGTGGAAGTACTCATCAAAATGAACAACTTTTATTATAGGACTAACTGTGAAATCATGAAAAAATTATCAGCTGTTCCATACAAAATTTCAATACCTACTCGACCTCGGTATGAAGCAACCATTTTATTTTACGCGATATCAGAGTTAGCCCCATAGTAAAAGTTGTTCACATTGATGAGTACTTCCAACACTGCAAGCATTGCCAGTGATAAAAAAATCACCCTGTATACCTACTGTCGTTTCAGCAGTTGTGTCTCACCGTATCCTCTAATTTGTCCTGGAAAGCTAGAAGAGTAGTATTACCACATCTCAAGGCTGAATTTCTACTGTATCAATTGTACCACTCACCTTGAGTTTATCTAAACCAACTACATATATCTATATAAGATGCGGAAGGCGTTAACCCAGTTTTAGTAACAATGTAATAGCTGATGATAAAGTACAGTCATTAAATGCTAAATATAAACAAAACAAAAATGACGCAACACGAATTATTTTACTTAATTTTATTATCACTCTCACTTTTGCACCAACAAAACCTGTAATATTACACGCTGTATCATAAACAATACACTTGTTACTTAATTATTACTTATGTGTTAAGGGTTGTCACTTACACGAAAAGTCATTTATGACATGATACATATCATATTTGACAAATTGAAATATATTTTTATAATTATTGCAATATATGCTGAAAAACCCGATATATTTAACTATATATTTTTTTTGTTTTAATGTTTTGTTATGACAAATAGAGATAAATATCTGTTGTCTATTCCTAACACTGTACACATTTTAGTACTGATTAAAATACTGAAATAGGCATTGTTATTTTCTTCACTATGAACATTACTGACAACCCTGGTGTGAAAATCACAATGGGCCGCATAAATAGCGAGTTGTAAATCTTTTTTGCAGTCCGTACACGACGCGACCTCTTTGTTATAACAGCAAGATAATTATTTTAATACGCATAAGAACGTACATAGTGTACTTTCACTTGAATTTTGCATTTTCTCTCTTGCAAATAGACATTTATTGGCGTACTTTAACATTTTGCAATCATATATGGCTTTAAATATTAAAATAAACCTATACTTTTGTGTTACATGAATTCGCGTTTGGTTGTTGGTTTTATAATGCCATTAATAAAAAAAAAACAAGCAATTAAGGGTGAGATCATGGTGAGATACGCGTACGCCACAGATAAATAAAGATTCTATTTCTTTTAAACTACAGATTAATAAATTGCAGATTATCAATTGTTTTTTGCATGAGCTTGTGTTTGACTACAATCTCATTTGATACATAGAATTTTAAATATGGAATCTTAAAAATATTTGTTTGCTACTAATTGGAATGTATGAACGATTCGAAAATCGATTCGCACAAATAAAGCAATAAATTCAATTAAAATCAGATCATGAAATAGTTATCATTAATTTTCTATTGCGATCAAAATACCATTACATCGAAAGCGGCAAATATTCAAATCGAATGTTTCGAACGCACGTGCTTCGATATCGGGCAATCGGAACTCGCGAACGTTTCCCGCCGCCGCAAAGCGCGATCAGAACATGTGATTATGCGATCAAATTCTACTAACAGCGTATTTAAAGCTGAATAGATATTTAGCCATTTCCGCCGGTAGCTTTTATATTTTTTACTGTGACAACACATGCTGCCTATTAAGAACAATGATTTGTGTTATTTTAAAAACGCTGGGCAGTTAATTGGTTATAGATTAATAGATTTCGTAATAAATTATTTAATAATTGAAACATATTTTACCCTTTATTTACATAATAATATATAATTCCTTAGGTAGGTATGTATATTTTTATAAAAAATAATTGATATTGAGTTTTGTTAAACGTCATTAATTCGCGCCAATTTAATCATCGTCAAAAATAACAGCTGACATTCTCGCTCGACGACGTCACCGATTAATCGACTAAAAACTACCGATTTTGATCAAGTATCGATGTCACCGGGTCAGCACACTAATTGCGGCCTCATGATATTAAAATTACATGCTATTTGTAACACCTACAGTGTTTATATGTGCCGCCACCGGCTATAATGGCATCCAGTAGATAATGGTTATCTTATCTAGTTGTTGTATCATGGACAGACCAGCCCAGACCAGCCAGCGTCCTATTAGTTCGCCGACCGACTTTCCCTGTAGGGTAAGCATCGATTGTTGACGATTGTTTGTGTAATGATGTTGGAATATGTGGAGATACCTTTTAGCATAATAAATTTTATTTTTGTTAATTTATATTTTTTAACTATCAGTTTATATTTTTACTATATGTAATCACCACGTATGTAATCGGTAATTGCAAACAGCTATCAATAATGAATCCTGGGATTTTTGATACTTTTGCAAAGAGCTGGATTGTAACTGTACTATATATTTGTATATCATATATGTGCCTATTAGAAAGTAATGCCCATAAACAACTAAGCAAGTAGGTTGGTATTCGTTAAGATAGGCCTCTGATATCACCGCCACCTGACATCAACATGATTCCAGATCTAGGTAGATCTTATTGCTATTCTGTCGAAGCCTTGTCTATCAGCAAACCACTGGGTCAATGTGATCTATCAAACCGATAAGCTTTTACAGTCTTGCCATTACAGATAATGTTTGAGTCAGTGTTGCTATGTTTAAAACTGATCTTATATGCATGCTTTTACATTGAGCGTTATTTTTGTCTATGCGTTACTTGTTAGAATAACTCAAATTGTAATACTGCAGGGTAAAAGCCTCTCTCTCTCTCAACATTATCATCTATCTTACCTATTTCCAATTTTCTTTGGGGTCATTCATTAACTTATGTCCGTAATTTTTGGTATTTTCTTACTTATACACTCACACAAAGAATAATAAAGAAAATTATTATTCTATGTTTTATTCTTTGTTTTTTCTCTTCCTGTATATCCATTTACATTCATATTAATAACTCTTACTAAAATGACAATCATCTTTTCAACTTTTCTGACAAGCAGTAACTAAGAAACTTCCTCTAATATTCCCTCTATCTCCACATATGACATTAAAATCAACACCACAACACATCCAACATCACTGGACTCATTGTGTGGCTATTTATCCCTCGGAGTAAATTCACACCGCACACTACTTTCGAGTGACACTTGCGCCCGCGCATGCTTATGAATTGCATGTAATAACCACGTTTCATTCAATGATGTATCGTTTTTGAGGTCATTGCAATTGACCTTTTGAGACACTTTCAACCGGTTAACTTTTGATTGGTAAAATTAATCTATTTTATTTGTTGAGAAAGTGGACAGTTTTTACAACATCGGGAACAACATATGGTCCATAAGAAAATGTGAAATTAAACTCTAAGTATTCGGACTTAAGCACTTTTATTCACTGCTTCTATAGCGCTGTTTTATCCGGGTTTCCTCAGGATCTTGTGTTTATAATGATAAAACTCACACAAACTTAATCATTTGTAATTTTAGTAAGATTAGTAGAATAGTAGAATTCATAACACAAAGTTAATACGTAGTCAAAGGTAGCTGAATACGTCCGTCTGTGGGCGAATATCTATTAAACATAAACCAATCTAAAATCCCGCATACATTTGCTTACAAACGAGATAAAACAATGAAATTGCTCTGACGTTCATTATGCGTTTGCTAACCTTATTATAATAATCACTCAACGTGTACTTGTCTGTTTATGTGAATAATCTCGTAAACTAACATCAGGTTTCTACCCACATTTTTAAAATAACCTAGTGAGGCAATATAAGTAAGTCAGCTCCGCGGTTTTACCCGTATTCCCAATGGATCTCAACCGATTTCAAAAGCATTTCAAACAATATTGATTTAAGGGTACGAACTATCTTTATGCCAAATTTCATTCAAATCCACTAAGCCATTACAGCGTGAGTGACATACAAACAAACATACAAACTTTCACATGCATAATATTACTAGCTTTTCGCCCGCGGCTTTGCTCGCGCAGACTTTATAAAATGTCTATAACTTTTTCCCCGTTAGCCAATTTCGACGAAACAAAGCCTATTTATTCACTGAAAAAAGCTTCAATTTGACAGCACAACCCCCATCTGAAAAAAGTTTATATTTAAAAGCAAAATCCCCATTAAAAAAATGTGATAAATGAAGAACCGCTCGACCGATTTTGTGCAAACTTCACATAAACCATTTTCTAAATAGTTCGAACAAAGCCTAAAAAATTGGTTTGTATAGGTGAGCCCGTTCTTGAGTTATAAAATTACAACGAAAAGTGGCATTGATTTTATATATTTATATATATAGATAGATTAGGATAATTTCCACCTCCTCAATTTCTTGGAAAGCTGTCTCTGTATCAAAAGAATCTCACCTTTCGACTAATCAATTAAAGAGTTACTTTTTTTTTATTACTTTGTATAGGTTTGTGTTTGACCACAATCTCACTATGGTAGGTGATGATGTGGCCGAAGGTGGTAAGCACTTAATGCCTACAAGGAACTGGCTCTTAAGTGCAGCTGCTGGAACACACCAATAGGTGTTTGGCGAAAGATTTCCAACTTGAGGGTGGTAGCCAGCCAGGCGGGTACTACAAAGTACCCTACCACCGTGCTATGGTTTCCTCACGATGTTTTCCTTCACCGAAAGCTCAAGCTCATTGTAGGATTCGAACCCACGACCATCGCCGCGGCGTCCGACGTTACTACCACTGAGCTATCATCGCCTTGACCTAAAGAATATCACAGCTTCAGTATGAATATCAAAGATCAGTCTTGATATCGATCTAGACTTTACGGTTCTTCTCAGTGAAGGATGTTCTCTGATCCTGTAGTTGACTTACAATGGTTTCATTTAAAACAACTGACGTAATGTCATTGATTTTGACAATCGTTCCTAAACTCCTCGATGCTTCTCCAACATCACTTGCAACACGTTTCTAAACACAATTCACACGTTTACAAACTCTTTTAAATATCAATTGCTTAATGAACTCGGGGCCAATATTAATTGGCGCGTACTCTTTCGGCTAATTGTCAGCAATTTAAGTGTATATGCGTTTCTCACGACGTATTTAGAGTTAATAATGCAAGCAATAGCATTTTGCATTGTGAAATGCAATTTATTGGATTTGATATGGATGGTCTGTGATTAGAAGAGTTCTTTTTATACCACTAAGGTGACAAACAAGCATACGCTTTACCTGATCTTACCGTAGCGTATTGACGCTTGCAACACCAGAATCACTCGCATATTGTCGACCCAGCAAAAATCTCTTCACACCCTTGAAGAACCCAATGATCATTAAATCATTCATTTAGTGATACTACTACCATTATTTGAAAACTATTATTAGCAGTAGGTGATTTCTAATTCAAATTATATTTGACTGTACGGTCTAATGTAAGTATTATACCTACCTATCAATCAATGATTATTTTTGTCTAGATGGACAGTCGCGCTACTAAAGAACCAAGAGAAACTGTTCAACTTTTCTACGCTGGTGTGCGTGACAATTACGTCTTACTCTCGTGCTGCATTATTTGTGGCATGCCATAATAACAATAATTGTTAAACAGTTCCAAATAAAATCGGGAGAAATTTAAGGGCGTCACATACGCCCCATTTTTTCGACGCTTTCTAGACATATAAATATTTATAATAAATGTATCATCACTCGGTTTCCCCACTTGCCCCAAATAATACTCTACTATAAACTTAACCCCCATTTATGCATACAATTTATGCTCCACAGTTCCACTACTAAACAAGTACTAACAGATATAATCACATGTACTAACGTAAAAGATATCTCATAAACTTGAATGGTAAACTCTAGTTCATTACCCCAGCACTGTTTTAGAAGCTGTTACAAGTAGTATCATTAGATCGGTTCATGTTTTACTTAGGTGTGGCGAATAAACTACAAGTCCTAATTATGTTGATCTTACATTGATACTATTTGACATTTGGCTAAATACGGAGGAATCGAAAAGTCAACGGTTTTAACAAATGGATTTTGTGTTTGAGAATTCGTGTTTGCGATAAATCTGACAATACTTTGACATGAATTAGGGGGATATAAAGTCGTGCTGGGTTATTTTAAATAAAATCTGATGTCCCATTAGTCAAAATTGAATATTAAAAATAGCCTAAAGAAAATCTTCTCAAGGCTTAAGGCTCCAGTCTCCCTAAAATCAGTGTTCTTGCGGAATTTATCAGAAAAGAAATATTGTTTTTTAGTCATCAGAAAAGCAATAAATGAAATATATTTTACGTTATTTTAAAGTGTGAGATTTGAAGTTTTCAATACATATTTTATTTTTTAATTTGACGCCACTTTTATTAGCTTTGTGAGGCTTTAAACATACCTCTATTTACGTTCCACGCGTAGAGGGTCTCATTCATGCACACGCTACGAAAAAAATATAACAAAAACAAGAAATGTATTCAGATTACATTTGTCGGCAAATCCTCTACAATAATCTTATCTAGTTACTTTTTTTCAAAATCGTCTCAATTTCTTATTTAAATTGCTTTAAAAAGTTATAAATTTCTGAATTTGACCCTTGCAACATATATTTTTTTCTATTACAAAGTAATGGTTTAGAGAAATCACACTTTAACCACTCAGAAAGCAACTACTTATCTGTCGAATAAAAAATATAAGCATTCAAAAAATCATTTGATATAAATTTACCGAGACTAAACATATAACACAACGAACGCTGTCAATTCCCAGCGAAATTGAATGGAATTTTGATGCATTTTATGTTTTATTTGTTTAGTTTCGGTAAATTTAGTGCAAATGATTTTTTGAATGCATATATTTTTTATTCGACAGATAAGTAGTTGCTTTCGGAGTGGTTAAAGTGTGATTTCTCTAAACCATTACTTTGTAATAGAAAAAAATATATGTTGCAAGGGTCAAATTCAGAAATTTATAACTTTTTAAAGCAATTTAAATAAGAAATTGAGACGATTTTGAAAAAAAGTAACTAGATAAGATTATTGTAGAGGATTTGCCGACAAATGTAATCTGAATACATTTCTTGTTTTTGTTATATTTTTTTCGTAGCGTGTGCATGAATGAGACCCTCTACGCGTAGAACGTAAATAGAGGTATGTTTAAAGCCTCACAAAGCTAATAAAAGTGGCGTCAAATTAAAAAATAAAATATGTATTGGAAACTTCAAATCTCACACTTTAAAATAACGTAAAATATATTTCATTTATTGCTTTTCTGATGACTAAAAAACAATATTTCTTTTCTGATAAATTCCGCAAGAACACTGATTTTAGGGAGACTGGAGCCTTAAGGCTGATTTTAGATTTAGTAGTATGACATGTCCCCTAGAGCCATAATTGAATTGACTTGACCACAGGGGTTGTTAGCAATGCTTTATGTGATACAGTTAGACCCAAAAGTAGATGATCACCTTATTACCGTTTCTCAATAATCTGTTCACTTCTAATGGAACATAGTACTAAAGTAATCTACCACTTTTGCTAACCATACCCACTCACAGGGGAAACCAGCTTATCCGTCAAAATTACCACTGATCTAGTCTCACTAAATATATATCCTTTTACAATTTAACCATATTTTTTTCCTTGTTCCAGAGATGGCAGCGGAGGTGGTTCGTTTTATATGACGATGGCGAATTGACGTACTCGTTAGACGAACACGTGAGTATTAACTAGTTTTGTTTTATTATCATCACAATTATTAACTGCATCAGTTTTGATTCCATCATATTCTTTTGATCTTGTTCAAAGATGGGTTACTATACAACTACAATATAAATTACAGAATCTGTATGTACTTTTTTTGAACTTTTTCTTTCTCGGAATTCGAACGGTTGTCTAAATGGTAAACGGAACTCTAAATGGTATCGATTTTTGTCGGATTATTACGCTACAATCGTTTCCATATAATATCCACTTAAACAAACCTTATTTATTACTTGATCTTCAAAGAAAAAACTCCCCGATCACTTCCTATAGCTTTTACTACAAATATCTCATTTCTTGCGCACACGCAGATTAGTCGACGTCTTATTTGTAGCACACCTTACACGGTCCCTCACGGAGGCATTGAGACGTCCGCTTAGGGTAACGTTGCTGGTAATTGACTAATCATTGGTTTCCAAGATGTTGAAGATGTACAGAAACGGTCATAGATAACGAACTATCTGCGCAAGAGTTTTTGCTTTGGAAGCTAAGTTTTTTTAGAGAAAAAGTAGTGGTCATCGTGCAAAAAGTTTAAGGAAGAGATGCTTCATCTTCCCATGTGAGGAGTCTAGTTATATATGATTTAATTTAAAATGTAAAGTCTATTGCCTTTTCAGAACCAATTACAAAATAAAATAAGTAACATACGAGTTGTGTGAAGCTAAAACAAGCTTTTAAATATACGATTGGTTTGTGAGAACTTAAATTAAAAAATATTCAAATCATTTAAAGGCAGCACCGCCAAACGCCCTTGCTTCTTTCGTAAATAATAATTCATACATTAATATATTAACGTCCACAAAAAAGCAACCAAACGAAGTAACCCGACGCATCCCGAAGCTGTATCTCAAGACTCGATTTTCATCGTCACCTTCCTTTATCAGGATCAAATCTGTCACATTTTTCACCGGTACTCATAAATATTCATATTAATTGGCATCGCTGCAATTTAAAAGTGCTTACATGAATATTAAAACGCGCCTTGTATGGCCGCGATGTGTGAGCGAGACAAAAACGACGCGTACGCATCTTGTACCGGGAACAATGAATACAGGAAGACTAGGATGGCTTTCTCTTCAGTGTTTCGCTTTATATGGGATTTGTTGCCATGTGAAGGCAAGGCAAAAACTTTAGAGGGAGCGCGTCATCACTCTGAATTTTTAAATGTTGTCCATATTTAAACCACGATATAATGACGGTAGATGTATGAATGCCTTTTAAGAGATCTTCTTGGTTTCTTTAACAGTCCTAAGTATTTATCGAGATTTACATATTGAAAAATAATATTCTATTTTTAGTGTTATTTTAATGTTGGTAATAACCATCACGCTTGTGCGGGGCAAAGGCCAAGATTATACTGTATTAATAAATCCTAGGTCTTAAGTATAGCTTCTTAGATTTTGATGAAGTTGGCAATAGAGAAATCGATACTGTTAATCCGTAAAATAAAATTACAAAGAATCAACCAAGTTGGTTCTTTCTATATTTGTAAACAAAAATACAAAATACAATCTATATATAGAACATTTCCTCCGTGCTACTGCCGCTACCGATGAGCTCGATTCCCAGCAGGATGGTAGCATTTCCTCTTTGCATGGTCAAGCTAATGCGTTGGCGGAAAAATCTTCTCGTCCGCTGGTCCCCCGAAGCCTCGATGAGTTTGAATCATAAATTTCAAGTAAATCGTCGAGCTTCGCATCCCCGCGGAACCTTGGTATCAACTGCAAAAAGGCATAATCATATAATTTACTTCGCAAAACTCCAAATAATACCTATAGGCATTAGATTGAGAATTATTATCTACTAGCTTCCGCCCAGCGCTTTCACCCGCGTTCCCGAGGGGTCTTATATTTTCCCGGAATAAAAAGTAGCCCATAGCCTTCCTCGATAAATGGGCTATCCAACACTAAAATGTAAAGTCTATTGCCTTTTCAGAACCAATTACAAAATAAAATAAGTAACATACGAGTTGTGTGAAGCTAAAACAAGCTTTTAAATATACGATTGGTTTGTGAGAACTTAAATTAAAAAATATTCAAATCATTTAAAGGCAGCACCGCCAAACGCCCTTGCTTCTTTCGTAAATAATAATTCATACATTAATATATTAACGTCCACAAAAAAGCAACCAAACGAAGTAACCCGACGCATCCCGAAGCTGTATCTCAAGACTCGATTTTCATCGTCACCTTCCTTTATCAGGATCAAATCTGTCACATTTTTCACCGGTACTCATAAATATTCATATTAATTGGCATCGCTGCAATTTAAAAGTGCTTACATGAATATTAAAACGCGCCTTGTATGGCCGCGATGTGTGAGCGAGACAAAAACGACGCGTACGCATCTTGTACCGGGAACAATGAATACAGGAAGACTAGGATGGCTTTCTCTTCAGTGTTTCGCTTTATATGGGATTTGTTGCCATGTGAAGGCAAGGCAAAAACTTTAGAGGGAGCGCGTCATCACTCTGAATTTTTAAATGTTGTCCATATTTAAACCACGATATAATGACGGTAGATGTATGAATGCCTTTTAAGAGATCTTCTTGGTTTCTTTAACAGTCCTAAGTATTTATCGAGATTTACATATTGAAAAATAATATTCTATTTTTAGTGTTATTTTAATGTTGGTAATAACCATCACGCTTGTGCGGGGCAAAGGCCAAGATTATACTGTATTAATAAATCCTAGGTCTTAAGTATAGCTTCTTAGATTTTGATGAAGTTGGCAATAGAGAAATCGATACTGTTAATCCGTAAAATAAAATTACAAAGAATCAACCAAGTTGGTTCTTTCTATATTTGTAAACAAAAATACAAAATACAATCTATATATAGAACATTTCCTCCGTGCTACTGCCGCTACCGATGAGCTCGATTCCCAGCAGGATGGTAGCATTTCCTCTTTGCATGGTCAAGCTAATGCGTTGGCGGAAAAATCTTCTCGTCCGCTGGTCCCCCGAAGCCTCGATGAGTTTGAATCATAAATTTCAAGTAAATCGTCGAGCTTCGCATCCCCGCGGAACCTTGGTATCAACTGCAAAAAGGCATAATCATATAATTTACTTCGCAAAACTCCAAATAATACCTATAGGCATTAGATTGAGAATTATTATCTACTAGCTTCCGCCCAGCGCTTTCACCCGCGTTCCCGAGGGGTCTTATATTTTCCCGGAATAAAAAGTAGCCCATAGCCTTCCTCGATAAATGGGCTATCCAACACTAAAATAAATTTTCTATTCGAACCAGCAGTTCCTGAGATAAGCGCATTCAACCAAACAAACAAACTCTTCAGCTTTATAATATTAAGTATAGATAACGTTATTGCCATCGAAGTGATTGTCGACCCCAAAAATAAGTAGGAAACGGCAACAACAGTTGTTGCACCGTGTCAGACAGCGACACTTTCCAAACACAAGCTAAGTTTCAACAAATCACAGGGAAATGGAACGACAAAATCTCCAACGACAAAATCTCTACTAACAATGTAATGATAATATTTATCGGCGGTGATAAAAAGGAACGAAATGATGCTATTGGCGATGTAACTAGAGTTTTAGTGAATGTTAGAGGCCTATAGACCTAAATACTCCGACAGAAACGATGGGGACATAGTCAACGGTAATTTTAATCTATCTAGTCTATTAGAAACATAGCGTGGAAGAAATAATTACGTTAAAGAAATAAAAAAAAAACCTAGAGCATTATTCACACAAGGCCATTTTGATCCCAAACTAAGCAGGGCTTGTACTATGGTAACCAGTTAATTGATATACTACATTGGGGAACCCCCGATCGCGCCTATCCGTTTAGAAAAGAACACGATTGAAGAATTAATAAATCAACCATCAGTAGTGTAAGTGCTTTAAAAAAAATACCTTACCGTTTTTTATAGAATTTGCTGATATCCTTACAGTTTGTGAGGAATCTACAGATAGGTAGATTGTCTAGTGTAGTCAAAATTTTAAATCACACGTCAATATTAAAATGTATATGCAACTTTGCACCTTATTATCATACGAATGGCTATGTAGAATTTGCAAAACAGCTTGCAACTAAAATAGAAGATTGCTAATGCCTTGGAGGGAAAGTTGGATAATTAATGGCTATACAATGTTTATAACTTTACGTTTTCTTGTGTAACTTTATGCTTTTCTGCATTTAAAAATAGCCTTTCTTCTAGCCATCACCAGCGGAAAAGGAAAATGTGCTAAGTGGTAGAAATAATAAAGGGTAAGAGCCTTTAGTTGTTAGTGTGGATACAGAAAGATGTATAATTTTCCGTGTGGTCAGCATTTTCACTTTATCCTCCCGAAAAATAACCTGAAATGCAATACTGTATTGATCTATATTGTCTATATAAAAATCAATGTCTGGCTGTTTGATTGCTTGTAACGTATGTTCTTCTATAGATACCATTCATCCGATTGCGATAAAGCTTTGGCGCACGCCCAAGGAGGCATTGCTACGAATGCCGGTGATCAGTTAGTTTTTTTTTTATTATTTTGTGTGCTTACCACCTTCGGCCATTTATCACATCATAATATACTATCCAAATAAAAAAATAAAATAAAAAACCCGTCCACAGTTACACGTACTATATGAGGCGATATATTTTGTACTTCTAGCTGAAGTGAGTCGGTTAGCATTTCAGCTAATTCTTAATTCCCTGAAGCGATCTTAATAATATTCAACTCATATCTCAAAGAAACTGACCAAATTTAGCCATTTCAAAAAGGGGCCATATTATAATGACCAATCCAGCCAGGTACTCGGAGTTGGGTATTCAATGCAATTTGATTGCTTGAGTATGATGCATTTAATATACATTTACTTATATTTATCTGCGTCGGCGTTCTACCGTGTACTTATTGCAGGTTGAACGGAAATGTGTTACGCCTCGGATCATAAAAACTAAGGGATATATTAAGTCTAATAACGACAGCGCAAGATGACTTGCCGTTGTATAATGTGCAAAATTATAATTCACCATTTGTTGTTAAATCTATTATATACGTAAATACAAACAGTTTTATATTAAATTGCGTCGTTTATACTGTTTACTATTGATTTTTATATTTCGTTTCCATTAAATGAGACATCGCCGAAAGAAATTATAACCGAATTTAATTTAATAATTTTCTTATTCGGAAGTTATTTTTATGTTTGTTAATTTGATGACAGCAAATCTCTTTGTTTTTCGAAATTGTGGTTTATGGCTCATATCCGCGATAATCTCCTTGTTTTATGTCCCCTGGTACGCCCACAAAGTAGGCTGTACTAAGTTGTCATCGGGGGCCAGACACTAGCTATACATATGCAAACCACTCATAAATTAATATGAGAGTTAATGAGAAACGCGGAACCAAATGGCTATGTAAAACAGGACTAGTGTGGGTGCGACTTGAACCTTCAATAGAGCCAGGTTATGATTAACTGGCCGTTCTGAGGACCAGGAATCACTTAGGGGCTTATTTATTAATTATGAAATAGATTAAGTTTTTTAATATAAACTGTGATATTTTAAGTGAAGTAAAATTTCATGAAATATACATTTTGTATCAAAATAGTTAAACAATTATACAATATACAGATCATTATTTATATACATACTAGCGGACCCTTTTCCGGATCTCGACAACAGCGCCACCTACCGGGTCCAACTATAGCTAAAAAAAAGGGTAATTTATTTTTACAGCGTGTAGGAGTGTATAAGGAAAGAATCTCCGAAATAACAATTAAATATAGCAGATAAATATCCAGATAACTCTTCAAATAAGGATTCATAGTAAAGACAGCTGCGATATCTTTAGGAGTACATAAAAAATAACATAAATAAATAAACAACCACATCAAACCAACCAGAAAGCCAAATCCGAAAGGATAACGCATATCGTCAACGGAATTTATGGCAAGATTTTGAAAATCACACCAGACTAGTACACATTATTGAGTGGAAACCGTGGCTTATTTAAATCCTGTATTTATTCAAATGCAAAGTAAGAACACACGAGTGAATATTAACAGAGTTCAAGTTTACATAAATGCACTGCGACAACGTAATGGACAGTGCACAGGCAATGGTCAAAGGGAGAGAACCTTTTTATCAGTGTTTAAAAGAGAAAATGTTCTAGATTCGTAACGCAAGTTATAGTCAATGGTATGGCCGATAATTTAATTCGTGTTTTTTTATGTCAGAAGGCTGACAAGCAAGCTGGCGGTCCACCATGGTAAGACACTACAGTCGCCTATGGACAATAGCAATACCAGGGAAATCGCCAATGTGTTGCCGACATTTATAAAAGCTGGAAGGTATCTGGCTAAGTGCAAATGCCTTGTGGTTTTTATTACATTGAAACGTGATTAAAACATGAGATTTTGTTTAGTACTACTAGTTTTTAGCAAATTAAAAGTGTTGGTTGTTTATTAAAATGTATTTATTTTTACGAACGTGACAGCCCTATCAAAATAAGGTGCTCAGTTTTAGACTCTGTTGGTATTTACTCGTGTACTAAGAATGAGACTGACCAATCCAACGCGTTGATTGAGGAAGGAATAAAACATGCGTGTCGCCAAGTCTTTTACAAGCACGCCTATGGAAATAACCGTGGCATTAACATTAGGGCCAATGGAACTATCAAGTTTATCGACACTTATTTATGTTTTACAGAGTTTAGTTTGTTATCTGGAATCTAGAGTTAGTTTATAAGACTGGTTGTTGGAGATAACATAGTTTTCGCATCTTTGGGAAAAAAAATGGCGGACGTTTGCGTTTACTGCGTCATAGAAGCCATACGCTTAAATTGGATAAAAAGATACCTTAGAAGTTAATTCCACGACAAGAATGTGTGATCGGGGTTTGTATTTGCGAGAATAGCAATGTATTAAGTGCTTAATCTTCTTTGTTATAAGGGTCAATTCACACAACGAAGAAGAAATAACAATAATATGCCACCAAATGTCCTTAGAGCATAGAATCTGGTCTATATAAATAGAAAAAACAGTTGTTCTTAATTTTACAAGAGGTTACTGATGAATTGATAGATTAACTAAAAATAAATAATAATGAAGTCCGTTAAAAAGCAAAAGATACTGTACCCACATATAGTGCGTGGGACAACAAAGCTGCGTCTCCGCTGTTACCGAAGCTGTAAAATGAACAAGAGGGCATTTTAATGACATTTAAAGTTACAGTTATACAGCAAGTTTGCATTTGCTCACAAAACGGGACAGATCAACTTAAACTTAGTGAGAGTATGTCGGCTAGGCGTATTTTGTTTGTTTACCCACGCGCTCTGGGTAGTGAACCGTATCTTCTCTTTTTGTTTTTAAATATTAAAGGCACTAACATTTGCAGGATAAAAGCTTAAAAGTCATGCATTTTCAAATTTCTTATAGTTAAATATTTGCTAAATGGTTATCTTACCTTCAAAGTTTATATTGCTATCTCTGTCATTACATCAACAACTGATCGTTTCAATTACATACAACATAATGAAGTACAAGCAACCAAGCCACCAATTATGTTAAAACACTTCGTGGTTATAACGAGTGCTTGTTTTTTGCATAACATCTAAATGTCACGTACTGGGGTCATCGGCAATTTAAAAAATGCCCATCGCTTACATGACAAATCACTCGATCACCATTCATCATAGTTTGACTTTTATATAATGGGATTGTCCGAAATCTCATCATCTAATTTCACTGCTTCAGTATGTATAAGTCCTGTTCCATGTGTTACATTAAAATATCTATCAAAGATTGTTCTAAGATCTTTTGTATAGATTTTGAGTTATGCTTCTCTATTTTTCTTGATCTGTGACATCTGTCACACTTCTTTCTCAGGTAAAGTCATCACAATAGGCCCGTTTTGACAGAAGGATATCTCTTTTGGCCTCGCTATATTTGTCTCTTTATGTCACATGGATGCATATGGGCTATCGGTTTATTAGGTTGTGACGATTTTATAATCTTAAAGACTTCTACGTTTTGTTTGATATGTAATCAATACTTTGGCTACTGAATTTAGATTGCGTAGGCGTTCAATTTATGACTGGGTCCAAATATGACTCTTGCAATGTGTCAAATGTAACCCTATATTCAAGTCACGCAATAATCTATTAAACATGATAGAATTTAGAAGGGATTAAGGAGAAATTTTGGAACAAAAACTTACAATTTTAAACTCTAGACAAACTAAACTCTCTTAAAAAGTTTAGACTAGTCTAGCTAGTCGCTTAAAGAGAACGTATCGCAACAGTCAACCAATTATAAGGTGCTTTACCCCAAACTGGCCCTAAGGGGAATATTTTATCTGTATGTCTCATAGCTATTTTCTCGGTGATTATCAGCATAGTTTATTAAGTAAACGCCTTGTGTGGGTAGCCGTTTTAGATAGTAATCACTTGTACAAATCATTTTAGTAATTGTCGAACTATTAACGTCTATGGTATGTCGTTAAAAAAAATGTTTATTGCCCTCCTCACGAAGTTTTGGGAAATTTTTAATCTTATTCTACTTTATTTTGTTACATTCTTTTGTATTTGTTGTTTTTTATTTAAAGTCAAGTCATATTTTAAAAGAGTTATATTATGTAGCTTTATTAAGTTTTCCTCTTTATATTCGTCGGTGATTTCTTTTAATTCCCACCTTCTTCGGAATGTGATGATTTTTTTTTACCACTAAGGTGGCAAACACTGGCAAACAAGATTATAGCATGTCTGATGGTAAGCGGTTACCGTAGCCTATTGCCACTTGCAACACTAGGGGTATCAATCGCGTGCTGCTGACCCTGCAAAAATCTCCTCACTCTTTTTCAAATATCTCATGTAAGAACATACTTATTTCTTACATATAGTTCATTGTTAGTTCATAGCCAACATTCCTGACATAGTCTAGTTCCAAAATAACTGTAGCCTAAATCCTTATCTAATCATCTACGTCCCAATATTTTAATTTTTCTCAACCCTTACGTAATCATTTACGGGTAATTAAGCACATATTTCGTGTCAAATTGTTGCTCAAGCTGGTGTAAGTATACACGTGCGCCCGCTTCGGCGTTTGCCGGCGGAATGCGGCCGCGAGTTGTGCAAGCGAAGCGAGCGATGCGCCCGCAGCTTTGCGCTGAGCTGCGCTGGCGCACCCACGGCGATTCACCTGCACGCTTCCGTATGTGCTTGGCCAATATTAGGGGCTGTTTATATGTCACGATTTGTTGCTTCTGTTTATAATAGCACGGTATTTCAAATATCTTTAAAGTCACTTTCTAGCGATGTTTGAGCGAGAAAGAGGCGTTTGCATTTTACATTTTACTAAAGTTCTAATTAGGAAACTATTATTACTACTCCAGTAGCTGTTTAGATTCAGTAGTTTAATTCTCTCTATATTTTTACGAAAGAAATCGTATCGCCAATAGTAAATAGCTCGGTGATCTATAGATTGTCGATCGCGTATCATGATCCCGGCGCGGTGCTGCACCGGAGCGCAGGCGCATGATGTAACCCAAACTCTATGCGATTGCAATCTCGGTGATTCGTGGCATTTTGCGTCAATAGGAAAATTGTTGGGAGAAAAATTTCGACACAATCACACACTATTGTGGGTATCAACCTATTTATCTTACATTGTATCCGTTCTGAAGATTGTTAAAACGTTATCGGACGGAACAGAAGCTTTTGTTCGTCAATACATACATTAATTTCTCACACATGTCCTTTCCAGGTCCTTAAATAAACCTTAATTTGTATAAGCTTGTGTTTGACCACAATCTCACTATGGTAAGTGACGATGTGGCCGAAGGTGGTAAGCACACAAAGCCTAGAAGGAACTGGCTCTCAAGTGCAGCTGCCGTAACCAATAGGTGTTTGGCGACAGATTTTCAACTTGAGGGTGGTAGCCAGCCAGTATCTAATGAACATGAGGCTCTTCAAAAATGCTAAAAATGAGCTCTTCAAGGTCGACAATACATTTGCAATCTCCCTGGTATTGCAGATGTCCATAGGCGGCAGTGATCACTTACCATCAGATGGACCGTCTGCTTGCTGACAAAAAAAAACATCTCAAGCAATAAAAACATATCTGAAACTTTATCCCCTGTAGGAGTAGGTAGCTCAATTTAGAAACAAAATAGATTTCAATGATTTCTCTGGAGACTAAACCGTCCAATAAGGTAGTTTTCCAAATCACCACAACTTCATCTTAACGTCTACCGACAGAATTGAGGCTGTAATTAGAGCGTCTACGCGATCGGTGTAACTCGTCGCCCCGCTCATGCGTCTTGCGCAAGCGCATCCGTTGCGACTCACTTGACAACTAACTACAAATTGCGGTTTCATAGTTCACACTTCGCAATTTTGCGTTCCTTATTTTTATTTTACACATCCTGGGTTGTTTAGTTATTTGAGCTCAAAGGGAGCTGATGATTTCCGCAGCTTAAAAAGAGTAAAGTATTTATATACAGACGCTAAAACAAACAAAAAATATATAAATATTTTATCTTCTTTAACAGGCCCACAAACATAATTAACTAGCTTTTCCGCGCGGTTTCACCCGCGTTCTCGGGATAAAATATAGCCAATGTTACTCGGTGAAGATGTAGCTTTCTAACGGTGAAAGAATTTTTAAAATCGGTCCAGTACTTTTTGAGCCAATTCGTTACAAACATACTTACATACAAATCTTTCCTCGTTATAATATTAGTATAGATTGATCTAGACTTCCTCAGGATGAACATATGGTCTGATCCATAGAGAATAGAAAGGTAGTGGAATAAGGCATGGAACACCTTTGCCTTGTGCTTTTGCACAAACTATAAAAAAAACGAAAATATTAAAATGTTATTTTCATCAGTCATACGGAGCTCTAAAATGACATAACACCAACAACAATACCCCACTCCCATGCACGAGGAACCGGCTTATTACAAACTTCATTATCTCAGAGTAAAGCAAACATTATTAGATAACACATTTTTATCTCAAATTATCTCGTAAAGTAATATATCTGCTGATAAACGCTATAAAGATTGATTTCGGAACACAAAATTATTGCACATAAATATTCTTACGCAACTGGCAACATTGACTATGTCGATTATTTCGAAATCGGAATTCATTCATTCATTCGTTGGATAGATTGATTCGAGATCGTTGGCGCGTCCAACTCGTTACTTTTAAGGGTTGCCAATAGATTTACTGGATATGTAGTGGGTATGTATGGTTACGTAAGCAAAAACAAACATGATATAATAGCATAAAGGGTTACCTATATACTACTAATCACCGTACGTTGCAATAACATGTTTTTTTTTTGAGAGAAATTATCACGAGCTTGTTCACAACTCACCAAAGTTTCATCGCAATCGAAAATTAACAAACAGACGGACAGCTATTTTTATATATTTAGATTTACTCTAACACAGACATGTCATCTACTTAACGTTGTGGTACTTATTCTTAAGCAAATAACATATCAATATGTATCTGCGAAAGATTTTTTATGTCAACTCCATATTTATTTAGCGCAAAGTTATTTTTAGAAATTCTATTCGCTCGATCGCGTATGTGAAGATGTCCTGACATTTTTGCGAGTGTGCCAACCCTAGTGAGGTAATTTTCGCCGCAATAACTGTTGAAATGACATTTACGGTTTTATAAAGTAATCCGTTGATTCGGTACTCTTGTTATTTTATTATACGTGTTATACTTAACACTTAATAGGTGATGAAATTGAACTGTTCCATGGAGTTGCGAGGCATCTTTGATTATACTTACCGCCATTTTCTGATAGGCCATTCACAGTTGGACTATGATCAATTCTATTGCTATCTCACTCACTCTTCACATGCAACTCACACACATGTTCACAATCTTAGTATGTGCTTACCTTTTAGTTACAATGTCCAATTACTAAATTTTACAGAATGGAAGGACATTAATTCTTTAGATACAGATATTTTTAGGTTAGAAGTCAGCCTTTAATGTTTTTTTATCATTATTCAGTTTAATAAAGATTATTTTACTTTCATTCATATATTTAACTAATAATCTGCCTACTTATATGAATCTCTCGGTTCTTTATTTGTGATTAAGAAATATGGGAATTAACTATACAACAAAATTCGTGCTTAAGATCAATAATTGATTGAAATAATTTGTGCCACGAACGTTCAATTGCATATGCTTCATAAAAAAACAACAATTCAAATATATTCATTATATTGAATAAACTATTACAAATTACAAAGTCTTACAATTTTGTTTTACAAATATATTCTTTATCACAAAATATTTACTCATCGACGCGGCGATGAAGGCACAGTCTTATTTTGAGTATCTTTTTAAAATGCTTAATTAAATCTAAAGTGACAATCACTACAGGTACCTCTTATTATAATCTATGGGTAGGGATCTAAGGATAATCCAAGGCTGCCTGTCCACTGAAGCAGAACCGGCGCCGCGTCAATTTTGTGCAATTCTATTGGTAAAAGTTTGACAGGCAGCCTTACTTAGTCCTAAATCAATAAACTCAATTAGCGATTCAGGAAATGGTGCAACAGAATATCACCCTTCTCTCTCCATCTCAATTTGAGCCTGCAAAAACACTTTGTTATCACTTTGTATATTAATCGTATCGCATTGCTTCGAATATTCATTCTGCGTATACGCTTCTAACAGCCAATCGTTGATCTTCCCTCTAAACTGCAACTTCTGTATCTCAGACAAATTCTTCAAAGACGGCAGCAAACTCACCAAATACATATAATCCGGGTCTTTTACCGGTAATTCATCCATTTGTTTCACCTTAGTTTGTAATGCGTTATTCATTATCCTTATTCGTTTCAGGATAAGGTTCATTTTGATGTCTTGTGAATCGTTTGATTTTGTTTGTGGTTGAGCTGGCATGGAGATTTGGTCAAAGTCGCTGTCGTAGTCGCTTATCTCTTGGTTTTCTGTATCTGATACGGCCATAGCTGGTTGAAGTGTAGTAATCGTACTGCTATAAACTACAGGCTTTATTCTATCTTTTAAATTGAGCTCGTCTTTTAGAAAGCTGAGTGGTTCGAAGTACTGCCATGTTGGTCTGCAGTGATCTGGTAGATCGTTGGGATTTGCTTTCAGCTTCTTCAGCTCCTTGCGGTATTGGTCTTTCAAATGTTTCCATCGTTTCTTGATCACGACCTCTGCAAATAAAAGTTAAATGTATGATAGTAAAGCTGATGGGTGATAATAATTCCATTATTTATTTATATATTATAAATTCTATGATGTTTTGTTAAGATTCTTTCTTAATCCTACTAATATTATAGATCACGCAAAAACTACTGAACGGATTTGGATGGAATTTGGCACACAGATAGAATATATTCTGAATTAAAATGTAGTATTTTATCCCGGGAAAACATAACATCCATCGGGAACACGGGTGAAACCGTGGAGCGGAAGCTAGTCTTACAGTCAGATAAAAAAACAAATATGTAGGTAGATCATACCCTAATATATCACAAAGGAACACTTTTAAATATTATCTCCAAAGAACTAAGGTAAAACCGCAGAGTAGAAACTTAACCATTATGGAAGAGTTTTTCAACTGTAAGTCATTTGATAATATTACATAACTAATTAAAAATAACACAGGTATACATACACAATAGTTGAAAGATAAACATGATTTAAAAATTGCGCGCGGAAATGCATAACAAGACTCAAATAATATAGTGCACAGTAACGCCATCTAGCGCCAACTACGCCACTTAATCAAAAATTATCAAATTCAGGTTACCTACCTTCACATTTAACCGCCTTCGCGATTTGCCGCCAAATTTTCTTGTGGACATCTCTCCTATTTAAATAAGGGTTCGATTTGGACCATAGTTCGGGTCTCGCTTCTACTTGGCGGATAATTTCGTCGAAAGACATAACGCAACCGCTTCTCACGCTCGACGGCGCGATACTGCCCGCCCCGCCCCGCCCGCCGCTCCGCTCTGTCGGTGCACGCTCCCACTCCTGTACAAGGTCTTAAAATAGTGATGGCCACATTAATATCGACTACACTGATATTATTTGAATTATCAAAATAAACAAGGACTTAGTTTTGTTATTTCTTCGCTAAAAAGACCTACCGACCGACTGCTTAAGCTATTAGTAGGATTCTAAGTTCATTGTTGAATTATTTAACACTAGCTTCCGCCCCCACGGTTTCACTCGCGTTCCCGGGATAGAAAGTAGCCTATATCACTTTCCGGCCCATCAAATATTTCTGTGCACATGAAGCTTGTTCAGTAATTAAAATCTAATGCTATGTAATCGGAAATTATCTCTCTAAATATTATTACGATTATCACTCTTATATCATCATCTCAAACATAATCACCACCACATTAAACATCAATTATACTCAATATCGACTATCGATACCTCGATTGGTATCTTCACTAGACTAGTACGCCGCTGGGCTCCCGCGTCGCGTCGCGTTCGGCGGCCGGCGGCACCGTGCCGCGCCGTGTGGGCACGCGCTCCCCGCCCCGCCTGACGCGACGCTACACCCCACCCCCCCTCGTCTGCGTGCATTGTTGACGAAGCGACGCGTCAGTCTGATTAATTATTTGAGCACGGGAAATTGAAAGGGGAACGTGGAAGGTAGAAACGATAGGGTTAGGGGTTATTTATATCAACTGTTTAAACTGCATCCGTACTGCGTTGATCAAAAACTCATAGAATATGTTTAAATCATATTTATTTCGAGACGTACTTCGTTACCGTCTAACCAAATAGGTACTTACAGCTTGAATAATATTTCGATTGTTGGCCCTTTGAATCATACAAAAAAGGTTTCACGGCGCACCTTCATATTGAAAATCAGTCGCTAAGCACTTATTGATGCGTTCCGGTGGCACTTAAGAACCAGATACCTTCTAAGCTGTGTGCTTGGTGGGATTGTGGTCTCCACATTAAAAAAAAAAAACTAAATCTAAACCATTTAAACGACTAATTCCCACCGCAACAGATCTAATAAGTGTCTATGATAGAATCTCAATGACATGTAACACTTCCCTTGTAAATGTTGCTGATAGTCATCTAGACGTTGACTAACAACCTGCTGATGTATACAGTATAAGTACTGAAGATCACTAAACCTATCACGAAGCGATGCCGTACATGGATAACGATATTTGTTCTACACGGAGCGATAGTGTTCATAATTGACGATTCAAATTTGTAAAATTTTTGTGTGGTGCAATCTTAGATTGAAACAAAATTTCTTAGCTGTCTGGACGTGGTGGAGGAAAGTCGATACGACTTGTGATCTGAAGTCGAGACTTCTTTGGAGCATGTCTCAGAATGGGAGAGACTAAATTTAGTCCGATTTTACCCTCTCAAAGACACAGATCTGCACGTTCTCCACGAAAATAACCTCATTTGTAGTAGTACGTACCAAAGTTTGAAGACACTCCCCTTATCATTTCAAAGAGTATCCGATCTTTGGTGTCGAAATGAGGTGAAACGGGTTTATTTAATTTAGTCCCTAGGCCTTCGACTTATTAAAGTCCAAAGCTTCTGAATTTGTTATCGTTTCGATAACAACCTTCAACTGAGCACAACAGATTTCATTTTAGCTATTATTTTTAATTCTTACAATATAAAATATTATTAGTTAATTCAAAAACGCCATTATCAAATTTCTATCATCAACGCATCTAATTATCTTCAGGACTCAACAAATCTGCCAACGAAAGGACTCTAAGTGCATTCCTAACGCAACAATTTCCATTCGATAATGCCGGCTGCACACTGCCAGTCACTGCAAAGATGGTTGCAAACGTCAAATCAAGTCGGTACTTCCCTGTCGGCCTATGTTTATAGATAACAGTGGTGGGTAATAAATAGTGATTTGCGTCGGCATTCGCTCTAAAACGTCCGCGTCGTCATGGAAACGGCTAAAGGCGGGTCCTGCGGCCTGCGCTGGCGCACCTAAGGGTATGGTGCAAGGTGAAACAATTGTGCATTTGAGCGGATTAAACAATGTTGGTATCACATCAATCGAAGATTATGATTTAAGATTGATTCGCTTCCATTAGTGCTTATACCAATTATAATTATGTGCAACTATCCATTTCAGGTATAAGAGATAAGTATTTAATTTGTACAATGAGGTCATAATAAAAATATTTATGACATGGTACAAGTTAATTAGATTAATAATCAGCCACAGAATATCCACTTACCGTAGAATATCCATCCCATATTAAGCCATTGCGCTGATTTCACTCCGGAATTCACTTTCTTCAAGGTAAACAGCCCGGATCTTTACCTGTGAACCAAATAGTCTAATTTCTTAGAAGATATTGCTCCTTATAATACCCTTGACAAACATAATCTTATCAATTATATCATTAACCTCACATCTAGATCACCTTACCTAGAACATCTTAGTTTAGACCTTTAGTAGGATGAGCCTAGAAGCCTAGTACCAGACCATAAAGTCTATAACCTAGACCACATACGAGCAATCATTAGCGCTCTTGCTGTGACATGTAAATGTCGCCAGGCTAATCTACATAACATAACACATGTTGGAAAAAAGGGGTTAGAATATGCTCCACATAGTTGCTGAGCGGAACTTGTCTTGTCATGCGCAGGCGACGATTGTTCGACAACTCCATTAGGCTTTGTTTGTTTTCTAATATTGTTGTTTGGCCTAGTGGAAAGGTGTTAGCATCCGGGAAAATTCAATTGCTCTTAGGTTTTCTATGTGGATATTCCATTACTGTACTTTTGTGTCAGGTATGCAGTGCTTGAGAACATTTTCTAGGTGACTTCTTAGTAGCAAAAAAAAATGGTCCGTGCAGTATTCTATTTCAGCGCCCCTCAATGCGAAAAAAACATCAAATTGACAGATACGGATGAAGATATCTTAGAGATCTAGAAATTATGTGAACTCATTCTCACAGTGCAATGTAGTGATGAAAACTATACTCTAATGTACTGAAAAATTACTTAGCAGTCACAACTAAAACTATATAAGATCCCAAACATTCTGAAACAGTCTACACGGATGTTGCCAAAAATTAATAATGAAGCTGAGATGCCTGATGGAATGAAAATGACTTCCTGTCGATATACAGTTGCCGATCGATTATGAGAATGCAATTTCTTTTCCACATAATATGACTCATCATTTGCAAAGATGGTGATTAATCCAAAAGTGATAGTATAAGGAAAGTAGACAATGACTAAAAATAGAAAAGTTGGCCAAATTACGTATTTATAAACAAAGAATTTCGTTTTTACGATTTCGAGAAATACTAGTTTGTATGAATGATAGATTGGTATCCTAATTGGTTTTATTGACTACTCTTTTAATATATTGATGGATTGGTTCAATTTTAGTTTTTTTTTAATGTATTTTCAGACTGTATTGTGCTCGTCAAATATTTTAATTTGCCATCTCTGGAGTCAACATAAATTTGCACACCTTAAACTTTGGAATGCGGGAGCACTCCACTACACCACAGACTACACTCTCCACTTAGAACCAATCGAAATCTCTTATCGCAGCAAATGGAAAACGTCTTTATTTATCGATTCTTATTAAGGAGAAAGCCTCGAAAAATTCTCCGTTCAATGTTCCCTTGTCAATCCCTATCAACGCATTTCTACTAACGAAAGCGCTAATCTATATCCGACGTGTTTAAAGGAAGGGCATTGTTAATGGCAAAAAACCTGGTACCAAGGTTAAAAACATACTTTTATTTAATGGACTACACACTTTCAAAGATACTTGTTATCTATACATTAAGTTCGTTGTTTATATGCAAAAGAATTTACGTTAAGCTTGGGGAAATGTAAGGTAATGGTACAAAACGGGCCAGTTCTATCTTGTTCTTGTAATCTTGGACCGGATTGTGTGCTCTTTTGCGACAATGCACTTATGGGTCGGAATGTATTTCTTTAAAAGCTCCTAGTAAAAGCCTGTTACATTGTAACGTATCAGTATTACTGCGTAAGTTTTACTTAACTTTATTTTTATTATTGCCACATCCTACTAATATTATAAATGCGAAAGATTGTAACCGAATCACGCTGTAATCATACCTTGGAATAAAATATTGGATACTTTTTTATACATGTAGATATTTAAATCCCTTGGGAACACGGGTAAAACCGCAAGGTAGAAACTAGTTGTCAATAAATCTTTTAGCTACTCGGTACATTTATGAAGTTGTTAGGTCAAGTCATGCTGTTATATCTGATTACATGCAAAACCGCCAACTCCTTAACGATGTCAGCTGAACCGGAGCCTATAAATCCTACCTTTATCTAATCTTCTTCAGATGTCATGGCGACCTTAAAACTGTTAGAAGCCTTGTTAGAAGCCTCTACAGTTCCGTCGTCAGTTTTGCTAATAGTTGCTCCTATGCGATTAGAAACAGTGACCACTTAAGTAATTTATATAATTAATGTGTTGATGATTTATTGTTAATAATAGAAAGCTTAACACATCCTTAATCATAATGTAATCAAAATAAATTAAAGTAAATGCAAATTTTACTAATGAAGCATAAATTATATAATTCAATGTAAGTATAAGCTTTAGTGCATCAACACACGGTGCTACTATAACCGCGCGTCACTTGTCTCCGCGATTATCACAAATAAAGCGAGATAAGAATCTAGCGGCAATCATCGGATGCGCAGGCGCAGGCGCAGGATGCACGCACAGGCCGGAAGTGTCGCGGCTTGCGAACAATGCCCTATTGTCGAGTAATTACTTTGACATGGATGTTTGTCGTATGTCCCAATTCGAAAGGTTTTACATATGATTTTGTTAAGGTTGTTGGACACTGGCTAAAAAATCTGTCAAAGAATTTCTTTCCAAGAAATAATTCCGAATGTTTGAGTTATTTATTGGAACATTTTTACATCTAAATATAAATAAAACACTGACGTGCTGGTTGGCGTGGTTGGTAAGATACCCTATCTAGTTCGATTCCCACTCAGGACAAACATTTGTGTGCATGAACATGTCTGTTTGTCCTGAGTCTGGGTGTTATTATCTATATATATATGTATGTATTTACAGAAGAAAAGTAGTACCTATATGTAGTATATCAGTTATCTGGCTTCCATAGTACAAGCTCTGCTTAAGTCTACTGTCTATACTATACTAATATAATGTTGTAGCTGTTTTTTGTCCCATGTATTAAATAAATAATAGAGGAATAGAGTTTTTATGTCTGTTTAAAGTCGCTAATCTCTGGAACTACCAGTGGGATTTGAAAAATATTTTTGCATTTGATAGCCCAATTCTTGAGGAAGATTATAGGCAATTTTTATACCGGGAATGCGGATGCAACCGCGGGGAACATATAGTAATTTGTACTTTAGCCTACATCATCATAATTTATCTTGGTGATATCTAAACGACTGCTGCATACGTAGATCTATTTTGATAATTAATTAAGTTTGAAATTAAATAATTTATTCCAAAGCTATATCCCTGTGGAAGTTCCAACACAAAGTCAATCTTTATTCTCTCCGATACAGCAACCCAATGAATGAACAAAACCAACTGTCACCGAGCTTCACGGTACCGTGTGCAGCTGCCCTTACGAACCGCACAAATTACTGCCCCATTATAATACAATAAGCAATCAACTTACCAATTATAATTGAACTTTATTCGTATGTTTTATTATAACTAACTAGCTGTCCCACGCGGTTATACCCGCGTTCCCGAGAAAAAAAAGTAGCCCATGTCCTTCTCCATATCATAGGCTACCTGCGTACCAAATTTCATCGCGATCAATTCAGCGGTTTAGGCGTGAAAAGGTAACAAACAAACAAACTCACTTTCGCATTTATAATATTATATATAGTTAGTAGGATAGTTTGGATTAGGATTAGGAATAGGAAGTTAGGATGTACCAGCTTCTGCTCACCTACGTGGTTGGAAATAGGATAATAATTTATATATATACTAGTTGTTACCCACATTCCCGGCATAAAAAGTAGCTTCCTCAAGAATTTGACTATCAAATGCAAAAGGATTTGACTATCAATTTCAAATCTGACTGATAGTTCCAGAGATTAGCGCGTTCAAACAAAAAATAAACTCTTCAGCTTTAGAATCTATACTCATCATCATCATATTATAAAGCTGAAGAGTTCGTTTGTTTGTTTGGTTGAACGCGCTAATGTCAGGAACTACTGGTTCGAATTGAAAAATTATTTTAGTGCTGGATAGCCCATTTATCGAAGAAGGCTATAGGCTACTTTTTATTATTTTATTTTCGTTTCATTTTCATTCATTCATTTATTTTCATTTCATTCATTCATTATACGTGTATCCATCCAGGTTTTGGTCTATCACCGTGGCGAATTACATCTAAATCAAATCAACTTTTACGCCGTGGTTGAGTAACAAATCCTCATACATACTTACATAATTATAATAAGGAAATGCAATACATTGACAATAATAATCGCTTTGGTAAGTAGGTATGGAGATAGGTAACCGCGTACTCACTTGGGTATGCAATTTAAAATGAAGTCTGTATTTTTAGCTACATATTTGAAATTATAAACAAAACAATAGAAATAACCTTCTTTCAGCTAAAATAATTATATTCGTTTTTGTACAAACATTATGTCACACACTTTCACTCGTAAACTAAATTAACTCGATTATAAATCGAATAAAAACAATAAATAAACCAAATCGTCCACCGCACTGCAATCAACGTCCATTTATAATCGGAATCAATTTAAAAAAATTGAATTTATTTAATCAACACGAATTTTCGCATTCTACAATCGAGATCTGTATCTATCGAATGATAAACGAGTGACTGTAGTTACATCGATTAATTTGTTTAAAAATAAATTGAAAGTTAATTTATAGTTCTTTAGTCAAGTTATTGCCATTTATCATGTTGTAAAAGAAAAACTTGATAATTAAATATTTAATTTATAAGACGACGATATTTTTTAGTTATTGAAACACTATAATATTGAATGGATCCAACTAGATCAGTCGAAATAAAACTTACAGTAATCAGGTACATATATTGAATACATTTAAATTTAAACAGCATTTTCACTTCAAAATCTTGTTGGAATCTGTCGATTCTCTGGTACAAAAATATAAAAACTTAAAATAACATTGCAGTTTCACGGTACAGGTCTAGAAACAGAATAAAATGCAAAGCGGTAAAACAAAACGGGTAATCTGCGTTAACTTAAACCGCAACCCCGTTTTGAATCGATCCGAATCGATCCCCGAGGCGGGTGCGCCGCTATACGATACAAAAAGCATTGATATCACCGCAATATCACTGTAATGCAAACAAAGCCGCAGGTAGGAAATGCACTAGTCTAAGGGAGCTTGGTGCAATTCATGAGAGATAGCGATTAAGTAGCTCAGTGGAGCCCACTGCCGTCGAATCCTGGGATAACATCCTACCACAGTCTATGTAACTCTTACAGTCGGCCAACGGACAAGTCTAGACAGAGCAATCATGCGGGGCTTGCGGGGTGAGAGGGGGGCTGCAGCGAGCCCAAGCTGCAATACACTCGCTCGGGACACAATGCAGCAATTACAAATGCCTATACAAAGCGGCATTTCGCGCGACTTCAAACGCGATAGACCACTGTATGTAATTACGCTGTGATCCTACTATGAGCTTCATGAAAACTTCGTAATACCATAGAAATATGGAAGTTTTTTTTGTAGTATCCATCTAGCCAGCCGGTTTACCACTCTCAGTGTGGCTGGAGGAGGCACTTTCCATCATCACTTACCAAGGTGAAATTGTGGTTAAAAAGCAAACCTATAATTAGATACATAGTAAGCCCGACTGTAAATAAGAGCTTGTAATACGCCCTCTTGGACTCTTTTTAATATCCTTAGGAAATAATTCATTAGCTCGACTATTAAGGCATGCTTGATAAGAAAATGTGACATAATCTAATATTTTTTTTAGATAACGTTACGTGAAACGAGTTTAAGTAATTTATTAAATAATGCATTTTGATTATCTACATCGCTATATCTTATGCACTTATACTTCATTGTAAATTGCAATGGATGGTCTTCCCATCATAGACTGAATACGGAACCGCTATATATTATTTTGATTACCGTACTACCTATATTTTATAAACAAATGAATACTTGAACCTTTCCGAAATCTCAAAAAAAGCACTTGAAATTTTTGGACCGGGCGGTAGTTGAATCACAGTTGAATTGTTAGGCTTTATCTTTTCCTTTGACTCTTCCTTATCTATTAGGTATTTGCTATGACTTATGAGATCACCTGATAAACTCTCGGGTTACCAAAACAATATTACAATAGACACCTTGATTAACATTGACAGTTAGTTTCTGATAAAAGATCAATTAACAAACACAGATCATTAGAATACAGACGTGATGATCGTACGTTCTACATTTTGTTCTGGCTGACCTATGATGGCAGCCACGCCTCCCAATAGGGCTGCCACAAATAAGTTTCTATTCCTCCTTTTTGATGTTACAAATACCTTCAGATTCTTGACTCGACTATTAACGCATCCCCCATTTAATTTGAAAAACTACCTTTTATGGAAAGTCCCAATTAACTATTGTAGTTCTCATTATAAATTTTAACATACTGGCAACCCTACATCAGCAGCTTGCAAATCGTTCCAAGTGACACGACGAGCGCAATCTCTTATTAAATACGGAACAGCTAATCTATGAAACTCGGTCGCGGTGTGGCCAGCCTAATAGATTACCCCACTAACAGGGTAACAAGACCAATTACAGGGTGTACCGGTCAAGTGGCCGTGGAAACAACACGGTGTTTTAATATTAATGGGGAATTATATTTACTTATTGCGGTCATACAGTCGGAACAGTTGGTATAACTGTTTGTTGAACTAGTGCACTTAGATTATAATTTAAGTGAATGATGACGAGAAAATTAAAAGCTTCATTACATGTCTCAATTGAAGGAACATAGACGATACTGCAATTTCACTAGAGTCTTCCCTAATTCACCCTGAAAGATATGACTTCATAAACATGGGAAACTAAAGCCCGCGAAATCATAGTAAAAGAAGTAGTACTAGAATCCTTTGGGTACTTAATCACCCGGTAACGTCCTAAACACCATGCTATCTATTAAGGGTGGCCCTCGTGAGCTAATCGGAGACTTGTTCAACGTGGGCGGGATAGATTTAACAGTTCATAACGGAGTCTGAATGAATGATGAAGTATTGTGTGAACTGTTGAATCGTTTTAGGTTAGGTTATGGTTAGTTTAGAAGATAGGGACTTGACACGTTTGAAGAGGGGTCTACTTGCTGTGTATATTGCACATCAATTTGTTATAGACTGTGAAATGACCATGTTTTTGTTAGATCTCGTTCCTTGGCTTCGCAATTCATTGTGGTAGTAAAAGGAGAGCTCATAAATTCATTCGTAAATACGTCGACAGTCAAGTTGGCCACCAACATTGGCCGAATAGCAAATCACTTCGACATCCAACGGTCCTCACTGGCACTCCGTGACAAATCAGTAATGTGCCTACTATCTGCCACCACATTACCTGATCCTTAATACATGGGCAATTGCAGCCTGAATGGGCAAGTCTATGGGTCTAGTTATACTGGCGAAGATCCGTTAAAGGTGTAAGGCTAATTGTTTTGTGCACTGCTATAAGATTTATGACGTCACGAACGTTACTTCCGGGATCATGAAGGCTTCGTTATGCTCTTAGTGAACAATTGTATATAATGACGTCATAAGATGGGATTGGTACTTTAGTTCCTTATTTTTGTTTTCTATTCCAAAATCGAGAGGCTAAATTAATAGCAATCGTTGATAAAAAAATATATATATTCGCATCATCAATTTCAGCTGTATCTAATCAAAAGTTACTAGCAAAGATATTGACTTCAGGAGATAAACTATTAATATTATAAATTAAAGAATATTATAAAGTATTTACCTAATTAACTATTAACAGTTGTCGATCCATCATAAATCTCATCGATAGTCAAAGAAGCATTTCATTTCATCACAATATTTTTCACTGCTTGATTCATTAATTAATTTGTTCATATCATGTCTGTCAAAATATCAAAAAGAAATTAAGAAATGATTTGTGTTGAATTTAGTCGTTTAAAAATAGGTCTACATACAAACAATGTTTATTAAAAACAAAATAAAAAGCGCATTAATGTAATTAAGGCGATGATAGCTCAGTGGTAGTGACGTCGGACGCCACGGCGAAGGTCGTGGGTTTGAATCCTACAATGAGCTTGAGCTTTCGGTGAAGGAAAACATCGTGAGGAAACCATAGCACGGTGGTAGGGTACTTTGTAGTATCCGTCTGGCTGGCTACCACCCTCAACTTGAAAATCTGTCGCCAAACACCTATTGGTGTGTTCCGGCAGCTGCACTTGAGAGCCAGTTCCTACTAGGCTTTGTGTGCTTACCACCTTCGGCCATATCATCACCTACCATAGTGAGATTGTGGTCAAACACAAGCCTATACAAAGTAAAAAAATAAAAATGTATCTACACAACACAAAGCAATCTAAAGATATATGCAAAAAGCTCTAAAGTTAATAAGACAAAGCTCAAACAGCCAGTTAATCCTTCCATCGACAGTTAAGCTAGTCAATTTGCATTGAAAACTTATTACAACTTAAACATTACGTGCAATAATGAAAACGAGATACATAAAGCAGGAGACTGCAATGTTTTGCATATTTAATATTACAACAAGATCCACAGAGCTATAAACAGTGTGTTGAATGTGTACTTATGTAGCTTAAGAGAACACGCTTCCCCTTTTACGCAGCATCATAACTTGGGCAGTTAAAATGTATTAAACCGTAGGCCAAACGATCCATATAGTGAACTGCCCATTCGGTTATTTAAAGCTTTTTGAGAGATTGAATACGTAGGTACTTTGAAGTGGAAGATAAGACTTGTAACTTATATTATCAGTTTTCCAGACAAGTTTTGAAGACGATCTTGAGTTTACGACTTAGCATCGTCATAAAGCGATGCATTGCGATATCGACAAAACGGTTATTTCAACTCGCATCCGGCTCGAAGGACCATACTAAACTTTATTACGACTTTATCAAACAAATTACATGTACTTTACTTCGCATGTTTATTCATAAATTTTGCAGTTAGTATTCAGTTATGCTGTTAGGTCAAAGACGCGCGATGACGAGATTAGCGGGTAGCGGGAACGCCCGATGTCGCGATATTGCTGAGCCTTAAAGTTAATATATAAAAGCATTTGTCATGACAGATTTATTTATCAGCAAACAGCTAAGAGACATAGAAACCTGAAGTTTTACATACTTGCTTTTAGTTGGTTATCGATGTAAAATGGCAACTTGTTTTATGAAGGCTTCTATCTCATTGTTCATTTTATTGTAATAAGATATTATAAATAGGTTTTATCAGTTATTTATTAGAAATAAGCACCCCTAGTTAGCCTGTCTGAAGTACTTAAAATTTAATTATCGATTGAATAAAAATCGCCGCATTAGCTAAATGCCATTTCGGTATCATCGTTAAAAACCTTCGATATTACCACAGATTGTAATTTTTTACAGTCAGATATCACAGCGTTTTCCTAACAAGATTCGCTGCGCCCGTATGCCACAACCATAGCACACGGTCGCTTAGACCGTAAACCCTTTGATGGCTCAACAGTACCAGCTTTTAACCCTCAAATAGACATGCAACTGTTAGGAATGTCCCATTCATAGTACCAAAGATATCTAGCTCCTACTGCACTAAACTTGTGGGACACTGCCTTACCATGGGAACTATTACGTAATCTGATTGGGTAATGGCTATAAACAATTTTACAAAACATTTATACTTTACTAGCTGTCCCACGCGGTTACACCCGCGTTTCCGAGAAAAAATGAAGCTTATGTCCCTCTTCATACTATAAGCTATCTGCGTACCAAATTTCATTGCGATCGACTCAGCGGTTTAGGCGTGAAAAGGTAACAAACAAACTCACATTCGCAATTTTTAACATTAGTTAGGATGAGAGATTTACCTTTTATAACCGACGCATCCGATAAGGAAGGTTTTTCAAAATTCAACCCTATACTTAACTTAAAACTTTCCTCAGGAACTATCTAATAAGCATTAAAATCTGTGCAGTGATTCTTGAGTTAAAAGCTTAACAGACAGACGGGCGGATGCAAGTCAAATAAACATCGGGCTTTATCTTTAAAATATTATCTTGTAAATGAAATGAAATATTATCTTGTATCATATTAAGTTTTATATAGTAACATTATATTGTCAGTAATATTAAATAAATAAATAAAATTTGAATTTCGCATTGGTTACAACTCTGTAGACGATAAAACTTTCTTGCATGTTTTATGGGTGATCCGCTCGGAACGCGCTTGGGCGTGCGCAAGCGCATGAGCGCACCATTCGCGATCTAACGTCAAATTAGACCATTTGGGGAGGCGAAAGTTATAATATAAATCAACAAACGCAAGCGTTGTCGTATTGTCATGGATGTCGCAACATTAATCAGTACTGAAATACTGGATATAATTATTTATTGAGCTTGTCTTTCGGCTTTGGCAATGCGTTTTGTCTCTCTCTATTGATAACGTTGCATTGTAAATATAATGCGGTATTTAATTTAATGCTATCTTGCAAGCCTATCTATTCATGCCAAACCAAGGCTTTTTCTGAATGTAAAATAAATCTACAAAAAAGAATACATCCATTTCCTGGTCTGCATTCAATATAAACTCTAACGTTAACAAAGCACCATCAGAGGCCAGTGTATCTAGTAGGTACAATCCCGTTGCATAAAGATGCGGGCGTATCGTTCTATTTTAGAGTCGACGCGACGGGTGCTCGGCCGATAGTCGTCAACCGCACTGTTTCGACATTTGCGCATATTGGAGCGGTTCGAGTGATCGGGAACCAGCGAAATTTAACATTGAGTTTTGCAAGAAATATATTCTTGCATTATTTGTAGACAAATTTTTATCTTAAATTGCGAATGAAGTAAATTTTAGTCTGTTAAGTTATCTAGTTTAAGTCTGTATTACTATTCCTTTACTGTTTTTTTTTTGATGAATATGGAATGAGCTCCCCATTAACAAAATCTGAGAAATTCAATGCAGTTTGACCTTTGAGGCCTTAAGCCTAGGTATCACAAATGTCCATAGGCGGTGGCCTGAAGGTAAGTCTATACAAACTACACGATGACAGCATATAAAATCGAATCGCCCATGTATTGTACCACCGCGTAACTGTCGACGAAGACATTAGCATACCGCTAGGATAAGCACCGGGTCATGCGCAGTGATAAATACTAAATTATACGGTCAACTTGCGCGTGCGACGATTACACTGGACTTGAACTCTCAAGTTTACCAGGTCTCAGGGCAAGGTCCCCGTTTGAATTAGGAACTTGTTTTTGTTTACGATGAATTTTTAAATTGGAATTTTAATTTGAATTTATTGGACGATGGCATCAAATATACTCTCCTTTACTACCATCAGTTACATAGACAGATGTAATTATTTTCATAGAAAAGTTATATGTGTTAAGAAATGGTATGTTTGCATGACAGAAAGAGACAGGAGAGTGGTTAACTTCTCTTCTGTTATTTAAGGCCTGTCCTTGCAAGAAAGCATACTTAGTAATGGGTAGATAATTATGCAGGTAAGGATTTTTTCGTTCCCAAAATAAAAGATGAAACCAAATGAAACACCTATTCTGACTCTAACCCACGGTTCGGAAGGTTGCTTTTGCTGAGAAGAGCCGGTAAACTCAGCAATCTCTTTTCAAAATAAACTTAGATTCATTACATGTGTCCTGCAAGAGCGAGCGTTACCAAGCATTCTTGATTATCTGTCGGCAGCATCCAACATTACACGATAAACTTATAAATCTAAACATTATATTATACCATTAATTTAATAACAAATAAACTAATTACCCGAGTCAGTGTGAACCACGGTGAGTAACCGACTCGTAGTCCTGATGAATACTCTCATTCTGCAACTAGGACAGTGAATGAGAATCCAGGTAATACCAGTAATGCGTCATGGTAGACCGGGAGCAATAGTTAATGGCAACATTAATTTTTGCGTCTTGTAGATTGTATCTCAAGTCGACAGGATTATTTTTCAATAATTAATCTGTTTAATAAGTTTCTTGAGACGCCAATACAGAGATGACATGAGAAAACGGATATTAATGATCGAGTCGATGTAATGTTTTTTTTTAATCACAGTTGAAATGATCTTTTTATGTAGCAACATTCTTTAACAAAAGCTTTTTAATTATGAGATAATATCGTCAGTTATTTGTTTTTATTTTTGAATGCTCAATATTTTCAATCTACCGCTTTTTTTATCTTTTTCATTAGGATAGTCTTGTATTACTTTATTTGCATTGTATTGTATCTCGAATAAACTTTTGATCCCTTTGGAACCATGGTAAAACCGGGTGAAAACTAATTTACCATCATAATTTTTAAGATATACTTTTGTCCATAGACTTCTGTCCCGGATATTTCATTGACTTCACATCGCACGCTCTCCTATATATTATGTATGGTACAAATTAAACCTGGTCTTCTCTTTCCCACAGCCAGACACAGTCCCTCAAGCCAGCGTGGACATGACAACGGTCCTGGAGGTGAGCGATGCTGACAGCGTCACTGGTCACGCGCACAGCCTGGCCATCACGGCTCCTGAGCGAGTGACCTTCGTTAAAGGCACCTGTAGGGAGGAGGCGAGGTGGTGGGCTGATGTCCTCAGCGTGTATCCAAGGAGTAAGGTAAGGAATTGAAGAGTATTAGTTATATCAGCTAACTTATAAGTCAGGGCGTTATACACTGTTACTTCTTTTGCGAAGAAATTCAAAAAATCCCCAAGACCCTCCCACCAATCATAGAAGATGGTCCGTTTATCAAATGCTCTATATTTTGCGCCAATAGGCAATTTTCCTTTGCCCATAAAAGGTTAAGGCCAATTACGTACAATTCCTCTAACACTTAGCCGTCAGACTGGCTTCACACTTTAACACCCGAGTGTCAATAATTGTAGACTACATGAGAGAGATTGGTCAGAACCAGAGAAATCTTAATTAACAACAAGAACTGCCTTCTACTTACATTTGAAAAGAGAACCTGTACGTACAGATACAAAAATGTGTTCCTGTTACACGTAAGTATTATTTATTTACAGTTTTAATGTTAAACCTAAATTATTTAGCTCCAAAATTCTCTTCAAGTTAGTCGACAAACAACTGAAACACGTTAATGTTGAGTGTGCCATTTCTAAACATTTTCATTTAGAATTCTATGTCCAGAACATTCTCCAAGTAATCATTTCCACAAATCCTCATTACCATCAGGGAAAATGCCTTCAGAACTGGAGCCTGGAAGCCAAAATACAGTGTTTACATTTCTAAACGGACGAATAGCAACGGGTAATGAGACGTGGGGCCCACAACTTCCTGCTGCGAAAGAGGCGCGTGCGCAAATTGTTGGACAAGTTATGAGTGGAAGCAATTTCAGTGATCTCAAAGAGTATGCTAATACATTTGCCACTTCCTTGGTTGTAAAGTAGCTGAGAATAACTCGGGACTATTTCTATACTTCGTAAAGGATTCTGACGAGATTTTACTGAAACTAAATGTGGAATTAACTGTAATTTAAGTATAATAATTTTTGTCGCTGAATTAATGCCTGACAGACAAGATACAGCCTAAACTGGTAGCCCTAGAGATTTGAAACTTGGAAGAATTACCCCAAGGGTACACACCTAGGGTGCATTCAATTGTTATTCTAATTCATTGTAGGATTCGAAACCAAAACGTTTGCAAAAAAATGCGTAGTATCAAGCACTCTGTCGTAATACAGTCTTATTACCAGTCGATATACCGAAGCCGTCTACACCAACAACTAAACTAGACTCCATTTAATCATTTGAACTATGAAAATCAGTAGAACCTTCATTTCCAAGCCCTGCATACAAGTTTTATACAAGTATCTACACCACGCACAGGATGAATCCACCAGTTTTTATACAATGAAACAGATGTAACACAATACCGGACAATGTACTATTAACAATGTGATCGCTGCCGTGACGACATGACTCCAACTGGTTCCATGCCCTTGTATTCAATGAGCCCTATTCACGTTCCAATTTTGTAGCCGTTCTGCAGCTGATAGGGAAGAAGGGCAATGTTGGATAGCTTTGCGTTTGACAAATTAAATGATAATTTCTAAGCAAGAAGGGAATTAGCTCTTAATTGTAGCTGCTTGAAGATAGGAGTAGCTTCTATTTGATGAGCCAACCAAAATTCTAGTGCTCAACGTGTTCATCTTCACGATTGTTCCTTCATGGATGGAATACAGGGGCAAGGGTGCTCTTCTTACCGCCTGGTAATTCTTGCAATCAATTTTCAATTATAAGTCTTTCACCAAGCACTTACTTATATGAAAATAGGCAGGTTGATCGTGAGTGTATTTACTGTCCCAATTTTTATACACTAAGCCGACCGAATCCGCTAGTTGGATATGAAATTGGGACGTGAATAGGCCTATAAATTATCCTTCTCGTTATTGCATGCTTACAAACTGGTGCAGATAATACTGGGATGAGATTTAAGGTTATATTTATGGCAGCAAACGAGTTGAGCACATCCTTTAAGCTTGTAACTATATCTCGTTCGGCTAGTTTTTAGGTTATCGAAATCATTGATAGGGAATCAAGTCAGTGTTTTTGGTTTTGTTTGAAACTTGAATGGACTATTGCAGTTGACTCACAGTAGTGGTTATAAAACTCATATACAGTGTGGATAACCCTTTGAGATATCATCTCAGTTTAAGCGTATGTTATAAAATCAAACCAATCCCGAGGGATGTTGTGTTTTCCCGGGATCAAAAGTAGCCTATAGCCTTCCTCGATAAATGGGTTATCCAACACTGAAAGAATTTTTCAAATCGAACCAGTAGTTCCTGAGATTAGCGCGTTCAAACAAACAAACAAACTCTTCAGCTTTATAATATTAATATAGATGAAGTAATCCCCGGCGTGCTTTGCAATTGACCCATTTTTTTTGTCGGAACCCATAGCGGTCTAGGATCCTATACATTACAAATAGACAAACATTGATTGTATATGTAGATATAGACGATATCTGTTATTAAATATACTATTTATGAATGATAAAAATGTATCTCTATTAAATTGCCCTGCAACACAATTTTCAAACAGTTGTTTGTCATGTCTAGATAATAATCTAGTCTAGTTTTTAAACTCAGATATTAGTTCTAGTATTTTACATATTGAACCAATCATACATTCACAAATCAATCAGAAACATCCGTTATTCAAGCTACATTAAGTTAAAATAAAACCTGTCCATCTATTTAGACATACAATTCCGCTGATAACAATAGTTTTTAATAAGATTTATGAACAAAACTACGTATAATCAGTCTCAATCCAAAGTCTAACAAGAACTGGTCGGCTACTTTGATAAACGGCCGTCAAGTGCTGTTAACTGATGAACAGACAGACAGAGGTGAGATATATATGTAGAAAAAATTATAAAGATTAGATACAAGTAGAATGTATGTACTACCGGTTTTAGATAATGCTGTACTTAGTAATCGGGAGCTAGATACATAGTAAGGATTTGCGTATAAAATTTCATGTGATAATTTTTTTCTTTGCAAATTCGTCTATTTTAACCCTTTAGGGGTTGAATTACGAAAAACCCGGCCTTATTACTAATCAACATCATAAAGGGATTCTCTGTGCAAAAATTCAGGTTTCTAGATCCAAGGGTCTGGGCTAAGCTGTTGAGTAAGTGAGTGAGTCAGGACTTTTCTTTTGATATGTATAGATTTAGGAATATCATTCGTTATCATTAATGTGGCTTTATCTTCATCGTCAGCAACAATAATCTATTGCTGAATCGTAACCTATTCTGTCACAGTTAAAACTTTAAAATAAAATAATTTAGTAAGTACAGTAAACTTATAATAGAAATGCTAGTGCGTACAGTGATCTAGCGTTCCATTCATTTCACTGCCCCATTTAATTTCCCCGAAATCCTCAATAAACATCGGCACGTATGACTCATGACCTGCGCCCGCGCACGTAACTCGATCCTGCGCTAATTATGGCGGCCCATTTGCGCAGTTAACTGGGCCGAGCGTGCGACCACAGCGTGGACTATTTACAGCACCACAAATGCAATTAATGCCACAAATGTATGAAACGTGCCGTGTTACGCTTGCGAGAGAAAATATTTTCTGACGATAGTTAAACCAAAGATCGTTGAGTCGTTCTATTGATAGCATTTCAAAATAGCATAATGGGAATAATTTTAATATAAAAGCTATTTTGGTGGTTAATAGGAAGCAGTATACGATTATGTATTTTTTTTCTGTTGGTAAATCGAAAAAAAAAATGGCGCAGCGAAGCGTGGCCTAAACAATTATAAATATAATTTTCACGAACATTCAAATTAAGTTTTCATACTGTTTAGATCTATACTATGTACATACGTGTCGGTTCACATTTAAAAACGAAATTCACTGGAATCGATCGTATGACGATTACGGACAATTGTAAAATTGGGTTGATCTCACACTCGAGCCGGTCCGGGGTAAGTGAGGTCAGGCTCAATGAGCAAGAGGATGGGTGTATTAACGCATTGTGACATGTTGGGGAGCTTTTGTATTGATTAAAAACTTTCTTAATAAGGATTTATTAAGAAAATCGGATTAAGTACAGTTAGGTTTTGCTTGCCACGGAATTAAAAATTGTATTAACACGTTAACTGTCCCCTGTACATAATTTTTCGATCACCCCATGTCCAGAGTAGTTTTTGTCTTTTTCTGTCTCATGATGTTCTGTTGACAAGTCTTAATTTACAAGTCCATGAAGTTAGAGCTCATAGAAAGAGACAAGGGCGCGAGTACCGTTTTCGGTACACGGACGTGATGGACCCACACAGCGTGTACCGTTTTCGGTACACTGGACAGCTAACGTATTAAGGCTTATGTCAAATTAGTTAATTAAACCTAATAATTATGGCGTGATTAGTAGATTAGTTTTCATCTCTGGAAAACACTTGATGACTTAAGAATACGGGTAAAACAGCATGGCAGAAGTTTTGATTGTTTATACGTCTAGTAGATAGACAGTCGAAACTGTGGACGCGTCGAAAAAAATTGCGTCCAACCGTTGACTCTCAAATCACGCTCTTTAGGATAAACAGTATAGCAAAGTGCAAGTGTACCTAAGACGTAAATTTCACGCACACCAGCATATATATGTAGTTCTGATTCCTTTAGTTCTGACACAAATAATAATCATAGGGTAGTTGATTCATTATAAAATAGGTTTATCATTTCCCATCAGTATATGATCTATGATGGTCACGTGTACGTGCCAACCCTAACAAACCGGTAACCAATTATCCCTAGTTTTTACCAGCACACGGAAACATCGGACATCACATACCGAGCCAATGCTAGATGATGACCATAAACGGGTGATGAGGAAATGTGATAGAACCCCTGTATGGACCAATTAATACCCACTTGGGGACATACACCATAAACCCTACTATAGATACAGTATGTAACTAATTACTCGAACAATTAGGGTTGTCAAGTTTTTCGGAACTCTCTTAAAATTTTTAAATGCATACTAAGATATTGTGAAAAAGAAAACTGTCTGTTGTCTGCCTGTTTTTAAAAAAAGCAACATGTAAAAAAATATGAATCGTATACACTAATTAGTTTCGCTCGGGTCCGTTTTATGAAATGAAAAGACCATCGCGGTCCGCACAAAATTTTATAGAAAAAAATATTTATTAAACATATGTAATTACGGAAATAAAAATGGTATTTTTTCACATATAATCATTTTTTGTTGCGGACTATCTGTCTGAAATTTGGATTAAACAAAGATAATGCGGGGGATACATTTTTATTAAATTACGTACTCTGTAGTGCAAGTTGCTGTGTTCTCGCGGTCCGCACGAAATGGGTCGGCGGTCCGGATCCGGACCGCGTTCTGCCATTTGGCGACCCCTGGTATACACGGTAGCGAAATAGTTTTACAATATCTTAATTAACGCATATTGTAAATATAAGCAAATAAACAGTTAACTTACATTTGATACCTACTGTTTTTTACGCGTTTGAAATAGGATTTTGCATAGCGATTTACACTTTGAAAATGAAATTATTCTTTATTCAAATAGGCTTACACGAGCACTTATGAATAGACAGACTAACGCACGGTTCGGAAGATTGCTTTTGCTGAAGCTAGTTGGAAATACTAAAAAAAAATTATAGGTAGCAACCCTAGTGCCAATCCATCAGAGTCGCCGGTTGCGGTACGTCGATGAATGGACCTACTGTCATTCTAACATTTCCAACAGCCTGCTAATATTTATCAATCTTTTGTGTTGGTTATTCAATCGAGCTGTAACGGTAACAACTTGACTTCTATGTAATTTGTCTTCTGACTCAGTAATACTGTTTTTTTAACCGATAGAAGCCTTTGAAATCTCTCAAAGAAGATAAAGAATCTTTGTAAATTCTCCTAGTATTACTAACGTTAATAAATCAGTGACAACTTATTAACCTATATACCTTGTGACATCATAAAATAGATTTATTATTTATGTCATAATATTGATGAGTTTGAACTTTCAGTGAAGGAAAACATCGTGAGTAGTCCGCCTGGTTAAAGTTCAAAATCCGCGCCAAACACTACCGTTGTATTGCACTTTGCACTTGGGGGGCAGTTCTTGGCTTTGCGGGCTTTACCACCTTCGGCCACATCATCACTTACCATACCTACTTAGGTACCTACTGATTGTAGATCACACTTAAAAAAAAAACTGCTCTGATATTAGATGCACAACCAATTTATAGCTCTTCACTCAATCATGTAATTGATTTGAATTTCGAATGCATCGTTAAACTTGTACTAAATCGATGACTTTATTGAGCCAATTTCAAAATAAGAATTGGAATCATTCGACGTCCATAAGGTTTATTGCCAGTGCAATAAAATTATATAATTAAGGCCGTTTACAAGGTATCGATGTCTCGCTCCAGTCTTAGGGCATTTTATACAACGTTCAAACCTTAGGTCAAATTTCAAGAATAGATTGTGTTATTCAAGAATTAACATTATGTCGTAGGGCTAGGTTCAAAATTCAATTGTTTTAATCTTGACTCAAAACTTCATGTTTTAAAATACAGACCATGAGCTTCCGACCTTATTTAGGTTGATTTGATCTGGACCTCTAGAGGATCTTAAACTCTAGTAGTTCTAGATAAGACAAGTAGTAGGGTTGGTACCTACCTCATAGCCGAGAGACAGTTCGCTGAAGTAAGATTAGTAGCTTTGGCTTACAAAAGCTCCCTAAGGCCTAAGGCGTAAACTGAATAAATGGATTTACATTGAGTATACATTGTAAAAATTAAAAAAAATCATAACCCTCGCTTAATTCCTGCATTTTTAAAAGTATACACTGAAATATTCGTGACAAAAAACCGATGGCGTTCGATGATGGGTCGATGACCTCGGATCAGCAGGGTCCGGCTGCGCGGGCGCCGGCCCCTATCATGTCCGTCGACACGATACAGATACGATACGATATTGGCTACTCGATTACGTTAGAATAGTATGGATTTTCTTTTATTCAACTCATTCACCTTATTACAAACTCACTCCTCATGAAGCGATGAGGCCATAATACCAAGGAGCTTCAGCGGACATACTCAGAAAATGCCTACTCCAAGTTTACTCATTCACAGAATGAGTAGGTATAATAATGTCAAATTTGCGGGCAATTGTAGTCCTTAGATTAAAGACAGAGTGGAAGATAAAGCGCAGTTGGATAATTAAGTGAAATACTATGCACACAGGAACACATACTTATGCTCACGAGACGACAGCTCAGCTATACGTGATCCAATATACGTAGATTTTTTGTCTGGATACCGTATCTTCCCTTTTTGGTTTCAATTTAAACTAAAGGCATGCGGCCATCGAGTTACTCCGCGACTCCTAAATATCCTGTCCAAACTTACAGACAGGTAATGTTACGTTGGTAATCGACGCTGTGACCAATCACAATCAAATGAACCATCTGCTTGTTTTTCAACCTAACGACATAAAAATAAATATGTACAAATACAATGTGCACAATTTAAATAGAGAAGTGATTTAGATATTTCAAAAAGAATTGCGACATTGTCATTTATTTTGCAAAAAATACAATCCTGCTAAAGTTTGTGAGGATCGATGGATGGATGTTTGTTACTCTTTCACGCAAAATCTGCTTCACGGATTTGAATGAAATTTGACACACAGATAGAATATATTCTGGATTAACATATAGGGTACTTTTTATACCGGGAAAACATAAGATCCCTCGGGAACGCGGGAAACCGTGGGGCGGAAGCTAATTAATTAATGATAAACTATTCAATTATTTCATTCGCTTATAGAACTGATGAACAATTAAAAAACAAGTTCAGTTGCACATCTACTGTCACACTAACTAAATAACCATAAATACAGACTAAAAATATTTCTTATCCTCGTAAAGCTTTCGATATAAGCGTGATGACAAGCGATGACACGGCACCGAACTCCAAATCACCCCGGCCGGCCCAGGGTCATTTTGAAATAGATATTATTTAATATATTATGTAATTCATTACATATTTAAAATAATTGATTAATCGATGTCCCGAGTTTGTCGCCATGAATAAAGGTGAGGTTCCCAGAGGCCTTTGTTTCTAAATTTAAATAAATAAACAGCCAAAGACAATAAGTTTAGTAATATTTTCTCTTCTGTTTTTGAATCGTTTTTTTTAATACTTTTTTTTTGTTTTTGTGTTATCATTAGCCAATAGCGATGCGCGCCCGGTTTAGGTTAGGTTAGGTTTAAATAAATCCTTAGATATATTGAACCTGACCTGAGTATACAATGATTATCCATCATACATTGCACATTCTTGCTTTTTTATAGATGAGTAAATGAAAATGAAAATATTTTTTATTCAAATAGGCCTTCACAAGCACTTATGAATAGTCTGACTCTAACGCTCGGTTCGGAAGGTTGCTTTTACTGAGAAGAGCCGGCAAGAAACTCAGCAATTACTCTTTTCAAAACCAACTCAGATTTATTACATTAAATTATTTATCTAGTCTCACTGACAATATATGTGTGTTATAACAAAAAAAAAAAAACAAAATGATGAGTGACATAGTTAATAAATAGACAGCAAATTTAAGCAGACCAGCCCCCACAAGCAGCACCTGTTCACAAGTATGACGCATGTGGCAGCCATCGCCCTCCTCGCACATATTGTAGGGAAGTGAGCGACCCGCCACACGACGCCGCCGCAAGCAAAGGCCTCAAAGTGAGCATGACTACCTTAAGCTTGCTAAAAAGAAAAACAATTTTACGGAATATGAATAAGAACACACAATATGTTATCACTGTTACCATTCACATGTTTATAGGGCAAAAAAAAAAAAGTGTATCATAATAACAATATTAAAAAAAAAAAATTATGATAATATATTATACAAAAATTAATATACAAAAAGTAACAAATCTACCAAGCATTATCGTCAGTAAAAACGAACATCTCTAAAAATGGCATCGAACTTTTCCATTACAGACCCATAAAGTTATTTTCATAAGCTTTAAACGAATAGGTAATATATATTTTATTTATGTCACAAGGCTGATAAGCAAGCAATCAGTCCACCTGATGGTAAGTGGCCACCGTCACCTATTATATATTAGCAATACTAAGGGGATCGCCAATGATCCTAACTTATATAATATTATAAATGCGAAAGTGAGTTTGTTTGTTTGTTACCTTTTCACGCTTAAACCGCTGAACTGATCGCGATGAAATTTGGTATGCAGATAGCCTATGGTACGGAGAAAAATATAGGCTACTTTTTATTCCAGGAAAACATAAGAACCCTAGGGAACGCGGGTGAAACCGCGGGGTGAAAACTAGTGATATTATAAATGTGAAAGTTTGGATGGATGGATGTTTGTTACTCTTTCACGCAAAAACTATTGAACGGATTTGGATGAAATTTGGCAGAAAGATAGATTATAGTCTGGAATAGCACAAAACTTTTTATCCCGTGAAAACATAAGATCCCATGGGAACGCGGGTGAAATCGCGGGGCGAAAGCTAGTATATAATATTAATATCATAAAGCTGAAGAGTTTGTTTGTTTCGTTGAACGCGCTAATCTCAGGAACTTATTTTAGTGTTGCATAGCCCATTTATTGAGGAAGGCTAGGTAGAGGTACAAGGTATAGGCTTCTTTTTATCTAGGGAAAACACATTTAAGATCCCTCGGGAACGCGGGTGAAACCGCGGGGCGGAAGCTAGTTTATAATATTAGTAGGATATAGTAGGATTAACTTTAACAACATACCTACACAATTTTCGACTCCCTCGTAATGGCATCATTGCATCAGTAAATACCTAATATATCAGTTCATTGACCCCCAACTATCCATCCGTCCAGTCCAAACCAAAGTGCAGATAATCGACGAGATCTTAATACGTTAACGGGACGATCGGCGCCGGCGCACATTTTAAATTGTTTTATTTATATTCCGAGCAATTAATTTTATATTCTCACTATTTCATCGTGGCTTCCTAATTTATATGCTTTGACAGGAACTTATAAGATGCAGTATTTTATAATATGAATTATGGTTATTAAGTAGCTGATATTTCGAGGTACCTACTTAACTCACTTACCTACTGTTTTCGCTTAGCGCTACTAGTTCATTAAAAACCGGCCAAGTGCGGGTCGGACTCACGCACGAAGGGTGCCGTACCATTATGTATAAAAACGGCAAAAAAACTCGCGTTTATAATTAATAATTATTTTTTAAATATTTATTTTATTTTGTTTTTGGTATTTGTTGTTATAACAGAAATACATAATTTGTGAAAATGTCAGCTGACTAGCTATCGCGGTTCTTGAGATACAGCCTGGTGACAGACAGACACGGACAGACAGCGAAGTCTTAGTAATAGGGTCTCGTTTTTACCCTTTGGGTACGGAACCCTAAAAAGGGTATAAAAGAGCTCTTCAAGTTTGGTAACATTCAAAATTCCTCTAGTATTGCAAAAGTCCATACCACTTACCATCAAGTATTGTCAGCTTGCTTGTCAACCTGTTGATATAAAAATGTTGCAAATGGATTTACAAACTAACCAATCGTCAAGTCTTTGCTTTTAACCACCAAATGCTGGCCACCCACGTAATTATCAGTCCAACTAGTTATAGGACTTAAGATACAATGAAAAGATAATTTATAATCTAAATCCTAAGGCACAAGACAAACAGTAAAAGCTCACTGATGGCGTGCCTTTCGGCGCCGACGGCGCACCCCATTTTTAGGGTTCCGTACCCAAAGGGTAAAACGGGACCCTATTACTAAGACTTCGCTGTCCGTCCGTCTGTCTGTCTATCCGTCTATCACCAGGCTGTATCTCATGAACCGTGATAGTTAGACAGTTGAAATTGTCACAGATGATGTATTTCTCTTGCCGCTATAACAACAAGTACTAAAAACAGAATAAAATAAATATTTTTTTGTCGTTTTTATAGATAATGGTACGGAACCCTTCGTGCGCGAGTCCGACTCGCACTTGGCCGGTTTTTATATTACACCGTCTCTTTCATTTCCATACGTTCCCGAGATGCAGTGCGAGCAGCGTGCATCACCCTGTTCTATCTGTCTTTCGCCTATTTATTCAATTTAAATCCTTATTGAGATCTATAGACCACCCAAAATACAACGTCGAGAGTAACTATTCATTCCTTTTAAAACTGATTTATTTCTAAATATGCAAAATTGGTACAGACTTTTATCTTAAGTTATTGCATATATTCTTGAACATATTAGTACGTACATAAGTTGTGCAAAAAAGTTCCTATACATGGTGTGTCATTGAATATACAAATTGTATAGTAACCAAATGAGTTGTGATTTTGATGAATGATCGAATTATGGACGATTATTTCGCATTAAGAAAAAAAAACAGTTAATAATATAGGCTGTTACAAATTATAAGTCTTTATTGATTTGAAACTTGAATGCCGAATAATGTTAAGGAAAATAAATTGGTTGCGTACGAGTATTATAATGATGTATTAAGTCCTGGAAATCCACCTGGTTATTTTGGGATCTCTATACTCTATACTCTAGCAGTAATCAAGAATATAGACTTTAGTATCATGGAACCAAACCAAATCTAATTCATAATCACATTTCCAAGTATTATTCTTTTCAGCTTTGTTCTGAGTCTGAGTTTAAATATCTAAATGTAATGTTATATTTACAAGTAGTTTAATATCATGTAGATTTATATCAGATATGTTTTTCATAGTACAAGCTCTGTCAATTTTGAAATCGGATGAAGAATGTAGCTGAATATTTATTGTATATACTATATAAAACCCACTGAAATTTCACTTTCTAAACCAGAATCCCCCATTTAGTCTCAAACAAGAAATCATCTAGATAAACCAATCCAATTCCATGAGCACCCCGATTCTAGTTTTCACAGCAATTTGCCAATTAATCCATTAAAGTTTGTTGTTTCCTATCGCGTTCCATTAACGTTGGTAAGCGATTGCTTTCGGACAATTAAAAGATACCTGTTGATTTCCAATCGCATTCTAGCATCGCTTTTACACGCTACTTGCCCTGTTGTGTCTAGTTGGGTGCGCATGCGTCGATTGAAAAACTGTAGATAAGTTTTCACGTTTCAATGCATAATATACATAAATACGAATAAGATTTTGAAGTCGGCAAAATCTCATAAATCATTTCCACTTATTCATTCTCAATAAACCTGCAAAATTAAAGATTATAATTATCATAAAATAGAAATAGTAGCGAAACCAATCAGTGGCGTGTAATAAACCATAGACAATAAAACAAGCCTTGTCAATAATAAGCAGAAAACACCCTACATTTTCCAATCGGAAACCCACAGCTGTGGAATTGGCAGGAACTAAATTACACAAGATTCTTGCAAGCTATAAATATGGTCCAATGGGCGGGACAAAGAGAAAACTCGTCTTTATGTCATTACGATTAAATGAAAAAGGTAATAGCAATGAAGATGTACTAGATCTGGGAAGGGCTTAATTGATCGATCTAGTCGAGTCGAGATACACTATATTGATGTTATACTTAACAAGCCTATAGTAAAGCTCTTGATATATCGATGGTATGAAAAAATATAGAATGGCAGCGGTAGATCTTTGTGTCATCGCTTTAATTAGTTTTATAGTGATAATATCTCAGTAGGACGTAGGTTCAGACCCTGAAGTGAACTTTCATTGTGTTAAATACCCACTTCCCAGGTACCTTCAAGCAAGCCATTGGTGATATCATCTTTATCATAGTTAGATTATAACCTATCATTACGTAGAAAAAACATCGATTAAGATTGGAGTTAGAAAACCTACATTGTTTTAAACCCGTCCCTGCTGTAGGAAAGGGTAGATGCACGGCAGTACATTGAGATGTGAGCGAGTAAGCTGTAAGCTAAGCTGTACCATATAGGATATATGGTAGTTGGCTTCTCTGACGTCCTCAGCGAGGATTGATTCGCTAGCATTTTTCGGAATACGCGTGGTGAACGACTTTTAACAGCTTCGGCACCATTCTGGCTAAATGGTTGTGGGGCAACTCATGAGTGACTCATAATTACATATGTTGTGTGGGCAAGACCTACTGCAGATGGTCCCTGGTGCTCTGTACAAGATGCTAGGAATAGTGTGCTTTACTGTATAAACCTTAACTAAATTTTTATCTCAGTAGTTTTGTGGAAGGGTCTGTCTTAAGTCCGTAGAGCTAATATGACGCTTGACTCCTCATTCCGCTTAAAACTCGCAAGATATCTGTTTATCAGGGTTTTATTAAGCAATATTGTTTGTTTTGTCCACAGGGTCGACACAAGCGGAACGCCACATTTCCCGGAGGGCAGACAGCGAGTTTACTACAATCTACAACAACAAGAAGTATGTATACAAAAGGGATACCTTAAGTGTTTTAGGATTACCATACCATCAGGTTACCTACCTGGCTTCACTCACATTATTGCTTACCTTATCATGGTGAGACTTTAGTCAAACCCATTCTATTATTAATATTATAAATGTGAGAATGTTTGCATGTTTTTGACTCAATCACGTATAAACAGCTGAATGGATTAAGATAAAACATAGCACATAGATTGATCATACCCTGGAATAACATAGGGTACTTTTTATCCCACGAAAAGATAAGGACCCTCGGGAACGTGGGTGAAACCGAGGGTCATAAGCTAGTAAAATATAAAAAGGCAATAAGTAAAGACTTCATGATGGCTGCAGGGTGCTGTTGGCTTGATGTTTGAAGCTGTTCTGTAGTGGACCGACATATTCTGGCTGAAATTTAATGTCCCTTAAATCGAGACATATTACAAATATATAATTATTTATTCTAGAATACTCTGCCGACGCGTCAACACTCCGGGACGTGGCGGACGGCTGCGGTGCCACCCGACCGAGGTTCTGTTCTGGTGGTACTACCACGTGGCCAGGACCGCGGGTACAGCCTCCACAGTCGGAGATACCGAGCTTAGCAGCACCTACACCCATCGACACCAAAGGTAGAAAAGAGTTTCTGATACAACCTTGTTCTTTTATTAACCAAAGCTTAATCAAGGAGTTCGAGGGTATATTAACACTGTCCTTAGTGCAATAAAACTTATGGCATCGTTTAAATTTAGGAAAAAGTCCTTAGATTTTTGCAAGAGTCGTAGATCAACATCTTTTCGCAAGTAACCAACAGTTTTTGGGCGACACTAAATTATTTTAAATTTTATTTGTTTAGAATCTATAGCATCCGCTGCGCCCGCGTCGTTCTCGAGCTATTTATAAAATTTTGGTCCCTTTTTATGAGCGTCATCATTTGTTTCTTTTCTTTTTATCCTTGATCCTGTCTCGCATTTGTAATTGGCCCCACCATGGAGCCGACCGTGATAGCTCATTATAACAGACTTCATAATATATTTTTTGTTCCACATTATCGAATCTTTTAATTGAGACCTTAAATTTACTCGACGAGCCATAAAATGAGATGTTTTTATTGCTTGTTAAACTTCACGTATCTATAATTTATATTTGAGTATTTTAATAAGTTTTGACGACTATAAATAGCACTGTAAATCTTGTATATGCTTTTAATGATCCTAATGAAATTTTTATTATAATATCAAGCACAGATCTTTTATCTGTATACCTACTCTTAGATGGCCATAGGTAATTTATGCTGAAAACCTCTTTGCGTGCTTTCGGCGTAGAAAATAATAGCACAGTGGTAAGGTACTTCGTAATGCGCATGGCTGACAACCAAACCTTCAAGATGAACATCTGTCAGCAAGCAACTACTGGTGTGATACGGCAGCTGCACTTGTGAACCAGTTACCTTCTTGGTTTTATGTGCTTACCACCTTCAGGCACATCATTACATACCATGGTGAGAATGAGGTCAAACACCAGCCTATTTATAGTATGCCTTGTCTGCGAATTCATCTAGGCAAGTTTACCTTTACTAATATACCTCCTTGACATCTTTTCGCATATCGATTTCATTTCATATTAAAACCACGCCTCTTAAAACTGCGCCAAAACAAAATTATAGCCAACATTTGATTACGACACAAAAAACCGCATTATGTCATCATCATACCGCCTTCATTCACAAAACCGAAATGAATGTATCACAAATTATAGTTCCACGCTGATGTTGCGCGCGCGCATAATAACTGGGTGTAAAAATTCGAGCGCGGGGGCGGGGTATCTTATTTATATGACATTTGCAGAATAAAGAGCAATTGTACGTAATCGAGTATAGATTTGAAATTTAATTAAATATATTTTGTTGCTCATTACAGGCCATATTTGGGATTGAATCCAGAAATATTTGAATTGGCCAAGAAAATAATTTAACAATAACGAAGCATAAATTAAACGAATAAATGATAATAAATATTAACGTTTCTACAATAGATACCTGTAATAAATATTTCAGCTTTATACATTTAAACTTATGACAATATGTAATACAGAATCAATGGTTGCCTTATAAAGTAAGTTGTAAATTGATGGTTGTGAAGCCATGTCTGTCTGACTGTTGCAAAAGTCGTGCCATATCTGATCCATGCACGTTTGAAATACGACCGCTCGAGACTTGAAATTAACGCTTATTTTACTTGTTTCATATACATGTTATGAAAAAATTCAAAATTACCGAATTTTATATAAGCTTTCGATTTCTTGGGTGACCAATTTTGACAGTTTCTTTGGCACAGAATTTCGAAAGACAGCTGAGACTAGTATGTAAGATTTGAACCATTTTAAAAGGTCCAAAAATACATATACAGCATTCTATCCACTGGACCCTATGGACACTTCCATGGAAAGTGGAAAAATATGAAGGTACAGTTAAAAAGCTCCAACAAAACCCAAACCCAAAGTACCGTTTAACCTATAACCACCAGCTATCTCCAACACCACAGGTGCATTAGAGCAGCTATCTCTATCGCACAGTACCTCTCGCTCGAGCAATAAATCAGGCGACCGCGTCCGGTGACAACGCGTTAGACCTAATTAAAGGCTGAGGAGACGCTGGAACTTTTATAGTAATTGGCTTGAGTTAGGAGTGGCTAGCGGCTGCGTAAATCATGGGTTAGCTAGGAACTTAGTTCCTCTACGAGTTTATGGTTGTGGGGACAATTTGGCCTTGGAAGTTTCAGGTTTTCTCATTCTTCAAAATCTCTATGATAGTGGCAGTTGGAAAAAAAAGATGGTTTTCCTCTCTTCTTTAGTTCATCATGATAATGACACTGATATTGTTTTTCATGAAAAAATATTTTGCGCAATTAGATTTGTGAGTTTATCAGCGTGTACTTACCAAATTGTTTGTATGGATCAAGTGTTTTCATTTTATATTTTTGTAGACGGTCCACCTGGTAGTAAATGGTCACCTTCGCCAGTGGACAATAGCTAATGTGTTGCCGAACATAACAAAGCCTATAAGGCTACTGGCTCTCTTCAACTGTCGAAGCACATTAGCAGATGTTTGACAACAGATTTTCATGTAGAGATATACCAATTATTAAGCACTCTTAAGACGAGGATCTCCCATACCTTTCACCATCCCTTCACCAGCTTACACCAGAGTCAAACCGATGATTCACGCCCAAACAACACCAGTTTAACGAGACTTGCCTGAATTCTTACCGTCAATTAAATTTACCGAGACCGTTACCAACATATATAACCCCGTAGGAAGTGGTTTCAGTTGGAGACACTCGTTTGTCAGCATCCTGGAGCATGGGAAATTTATTTAACGATTAGTAATTTTGCAATAGGCCATTAGTTATAGCAGTATGAAGGAAATGGTATGTGGACTTCAATTGCGTGTATAGAGAATTATTGATGCTGCGACAAAATCTGTCTGGAGTAATGGTTGGTAAAGTAATGTGCTTGTTATTGTTCTAGCCTTGTTTATCTGGGCATTATTCCTATATGGCAGTAGTCTGGATTACCTACTTGGTAACTGATGGCCTTATCTTACGTCATCCTCAAAGTCAAAACTAGTTTGGATGTCCTTAATAACTTTGACCAATACAGTTGCCAGATGTCATCTACTTAAAATGACGTCAAGTTTGGCCAAATTGTTACTACCAGGTCAGGTTCTGGTCAAACTCAAGTTTTCTTTTGTTATCTCTCCAACTTGTAAAGGTTGGCAAACAGCTCCACATATTTTCTATATCTCACAATAAATAAATAAATATTCTGGGACATTATTCCTCACACACGGCCATCTGACCCCAAACTAGGTAGAGCTTGTACTATGGAAGCCAGATAACTGATATTCTACATATACTACTTTTCTTTTGTAAATACATACATATATAGATAATTACACCCAGACACAGGACAAACTGACATGTTCATGCACACAAATGTTTGTCCTGAGTGGGAATCGAACCCACAACCTGTGGCGTGATAGATAGGGTATCTTACCAACCACGCCAACCGGCCCGACAAGGAGAAACAGATCAGTTCACTCAATGTCATTTTACCATAGACTAGCTTTTCCGCGCGGTTTCACCCGCGTTCCCGAGGAATCTTGTGTTTTCCCGGGATAAAGCCTTCCTCGATAAATGGGCTATCCAACATTGAAAGAATTTTTCAAATCGAACCAGTAGTTCCTGAGATTAGCGCGTTCAAACAAACAAACTTTTCAGCTTTATAATATTAGTATAGATTAGTAATTAGTATTAGTATAAATGTGAAAAATTAAGGATTGTCAACACATCGCTCTCCAAGTCAAAAGTAGAATTACTTCAGAAAATGAATAATGTTTCAAACACCATTCTAATAGAAAGCAAATCTGTAACATCATTATCAATAATTCAAAGGCATTCCGAGCTACCAAGGCCGTTTATCTCGAGGCTAGATTTATCCGCAGCGCCTACGCAGTGAAACTGCATGCGTGCGCGCACCTGGCTGATCCTAATTACTGATCTAACTTGCAAGAGTAACCTTTAATTACTGATTCTGGCATTATTTAGATAATGTAACGATTTCCTTTTAATCTAGATTGTGTTTGTAGAATTGAATAATAAATATACAGTTTATATCTTTTGTATTTAGGTATTGGTTGATAAGGATTAGAATCGAATAAATTTGTGTTCAATGAATAAACAAATTATTATTATAGATTGATTATACCCTGGATAAGTGAAAGGGGTAACCCTTCATTCTAACTACACATAGACAACATCTTTTATTTTCGTTGGTAGAAGCTATTTCATTAAACATGTAAATTACTTTGTAATTATCAGGTTCAGAAGTCAACGGATATTTTACAATATTGACACTACAATTTGCCGACATTACAAACATATTTGGCAAAGTTCACAGCAATTGAGACAAACGCATATTTGAGATAAAGTTAAATGTGAACAACATAAATTAAGGCCGTAACATTATCCTTAACTGGTTATTATACTTAGTTGTGATAATATTAATGAATTCAGTAAATACTTTAAGGTAGTTGATCATTTAAGTAGGTATTGAATTAGATTAGGGAAGGGTACAGGGACGATTGAAGAGAGACTTTTGTAGATTCTTATTTTTACTTGGCACTTAAGTATAAGATTTTACCGTTTATTCAACATATTCAATTTGCCAAACATCGAAATCCTATTTTCTATACTATCAAAAAACTTATTACGTATCTCTTCGCATCACAAAGATGCCTTGCAAAAAACTCTTGTTGTATGCGCCGGCGCACTAGTGCGGCGTTATTGAAATAACGGTCGACGCTATATTCGTTTTTTTAAAGGAAATTAAATTCTGTTACAGTTAAACGACAAGAATGATTTGACAGTTTTCTATGTAACTAACCTACATAATGATCACTAGCTTTTGTCCTGGGGTTTCACCCGCGTAGCCGAATAAAAAGGTGCTTGTGTCACTTTCCGGCCCATAAACTGTGCAAAAATAATAAAAATTCTATGCTACGTGAACAAACCAACAAACTCACTTAATATATATTTTTTTTACTAATATAACCTGTGTTAGTTCAATATCACCATGGTAAGTGACGATGTGGCCGGAGGTGGTAACCACACAAAGCCTAGAAGGACTCTCAAGTGCAGCTGCCGGAACACACCGGTAGATGTTTGGCGACAGATTTTTAAGTTTAGGGTGGTAGGCGGACAGGCGGGTACTGCAAAATACCCTACCACCGTGCTATGGTTTTCTCAAGAATTTTTCCTTCACCGATAGCTTAAGCTCATTGTAGGATTCCAACCCGGGACCTTCTTCACTAAGCTATCATCGTCTTTAGCATTAAAAGATGCATATTTAGTTGATCAAGCTCAAGCATACCGTTAATTTAATCAGGAACAGTCGACAAGTACCTAATCAATTTATTTTCCTCGAAGCGTAGATAGGATCTCGACTAACTATACTTCACACAGAAAGTATTAAAAATACTTATTTACTTATAGTAGTTACCTTACTGGCTACGTTAAGTTTAGAATCTGTCGATTAACATCTACAGGTGTGTTTACATCTACACATTAGCACCCCTGGTATTGCTAAAGTCCATAGGCAACGGTGGTCACTTACCATGAGATAGACCACACTGAAATAATAAAGACATATGCGTGTACGTAAATTTTGTGGTTGAAAGAGAACGTGAACGTCTATTAGTTCATCATCTTCATTCTGAAAGCCCTCTACTACATCTGTTATAACCACATCTCAAGAGTCGAGCGTACCTATTCAATCACAGTGCTTACGATAATATATCTCAAGTACTACTGCTCATGCGCATTGTGTAAAAGTGTAGTGTACCTGTCTACATTCTTGTTCCAGCCACCAATTGGCTGGTGCTCCTTGGTTGCTGGCTGGCTGGTCGACAACCGTGAAGCAGGCCCTTTAGTTGTCATAATAATATATTCCCTTCTAAAATTCTAATATAAATCATTAGTGCCATCTAGTGTTGACAATAGGTATTATATAATATCTCTATTATCAGTGTTGAGGAAGACAGCGGTATTTACTTCACTTTCGTTAGCTTTTAGGTGCGCGTGCGCAGTGGTGCGTGACGACTGACTGAAGACTGAATGTAGGTCCCCACTGCGCGTGCGCCGGTCTTGTTGGGATTTACACTTCAGAGGTCACTGTTCGGTCTAGTCTAGGCATTATTTTTTGTTGTGAAGTCTACCGATTGACTTCCTGTATTTAATGAAGCAAAAAATTGATTATCTGTGACCATTTGAGGTTAGTTCAGTTGGTTTAAGCTACGATTTTGACGAATTGTAAACAGTAACCAAAAAAACCCGCGTTCCCGTGGGTTATTATGTTTTCCACGAATAAAAATTAGCCTATGTGCTATTCCAGACTATAATCTATCTCTGTGCCAAAATTCATCCAAATCCGTTCAGCGGTTCTAGCGTGATTGAGTAACAAACATCTGAAACATCCATCCAAACATTCATATTTAGGTATAATATTAGTTAGTACCTACTAGGATAGTAGGATTAGTAGGATTCTCCTAAACTATAAAGGTTCCTAAAAATCCTTGCGCCTAATCCTGGTTAGATACATTCCTCGTGTCAAAATTATAACAATCTATTGTATACTCTCTAAACCACATTTAATATTTTGTAATATATTATATGTGCACGATTTTACTAATGTAACCGCGGTCATTGACCTTATGACGTCATCCATCATACCTACATCAGTGGGCAAAAAGCCGCAACAAATTCTTTACAATAGCTTCACTATGATTCCAATGTAACTTTTTAATTTATATTAACCAGTGAGCTTATACGGCTTATATACATCATAACTAATTGGAAATCTGCGTTGTTTTTCCATAAATATCCCGTAAATTTTAACACTATCGTTTACTATGGGTACTTTTATTATATATACCTACTTGAATTCAAAACAGATATTGAGCATGTCAAAGTCAAAGCCATTTATTCAGTTTAGGCCCTAGGAAGGTACATATGAACGTCTAAGCTGCTGAAGTTACCATTATCCTAATCCTAACTAATATTATAAATGCGAATGTGAGTTTGTTTGTTTGTTTTTGTTTGTTACCTTTTCACGCTTAAACCGCTAAACCGATCGCGATGAAAATTGGTATGCAGATAGCTTATGGTATGGAAAAGAACATAGGCTCCTTTTTATCCTGGGAAAACATAAGATCCCTGAGGAACGCGAGTGAAACCGCGGGGCGGAAGCTAGTGATAATATGGAACTCCCAATGAGGCGAAATTAACTCCCCTAGAGCTTCTCTAAACCATTCCTAATTTCATTCTGATATTGTCAATCAACACCGGTTCATATTCGTGCACCACTGTAGAAAGAAAGAAAGAAAGAAAGAATAATACATTTATACACAATAAAATAGTATAAATTACATTATATTTTTGACATTAAGATGTACAACTACGAGACATCAGACATTTACTAATCTAAAGATCTAAATAACATAGGTACATTACTATATCAAACAATATACATGTATACAGGGTGATTTTGTTATCACTGGCAATACTTGCAGGGGTGGAAGCACTTATCAATGTGAACAACTTTTATTATAAGCCTTCCCTAAAAAGGAATGAGTTTAAGTAAATAAATTCTTCTAATAACCGTATTGAACTTATTTTCTGTCATTCATTCATGATTGGGAGAAGTAACAATAGTTTTCTCATCGTGACATATCTACAACTAAATATAAGCTCCCAAATATTTAAATCCTAACTACTAAGTACCTGTGCTCAACCAAACTAAAATTAACATAATTGCTTACCAACAGTCACCACTTAAAATTAATTCCTCGAACCGTGACAGGTTTCGTTGAAGAACATCAGTAAAAAAGTATTGATGATCACACCGGGGTTCGGCGAAAGCATCGAACGTCCTGACACCCCATAACTCATGAAATGACTAATAGAGGTCGTTGCCTTTCCGTTCCAATAGTTTTTCTGGTGCCACCAGCTGTTTTTTGCTATGTTTATAATAGTGCGCAATGGGCAGTCGCATTTTTCAAAACGCTAAAACATTTCTGTTAATGAAACTTTGTTATTGACAGTGATTTTTGCCTGAAGCTGTTTGTTTGAGGTTTTCGACTTGTTGCTGATTCAAATTGAATACTGGGTTCGTAGATTTGCAAGTCGAGCAACTTTCTAAGCTAAATCATTGATGAAGTATCATTTTCATGTACCTACAATATTATAAGTTTAACTTACTTATTTAAGTGGGCTTACGTTTGGCCATTGATTCACTCATAGAAAGGGTCAGGACGAAGCCGAGGATGTAGCACGCTTGCCCAGAAAATGCCTGTTCACATTGACCTTGTAGACAACTGCAAAGAAAATTTGAAACGAAGCAACAACGCATAGTGTGCTTATGAAAGGGATATCGACAGCGTGAGGGTGGAAAATTAACCGTAACTAAAGAAACATCCTTACTATCCGTAAAACTGTAAAAGAAAACGAGAACTAGCTGGTATACTGAGATACCATAAAGAAATAGGTACATACAATATTACACAACTTTTACGCACGTAAAAGAAAAACACGTCCAGTTAGTCAGCCGAACTATTTATTTTTCTTCAAACAAACACTACGTAATATGTAAATAAACGACAATTCAATCATTCACGGGTATATTTAGTTGTAGTGTAGTGTATATTGTTACAATAATTTAAAAAGCTTCGGTTTAATTCGCGGGTGTCCAGAGTGTACGGGGCGCGACTCGGTCAACCATATTTTATTGATAATGTAGGTATATATTTTGTTTAAAAGTATACGTTTCTAATGTTCCAAAGCCGAAAAATACTTACAGAACTCTATTGGCAATTGGCGCATCTAATTCCAGAAATAGTAATTTTATTTCTAATACATAATTAAGAATATAATATCAAGCTAAGATATATAAGGTGCTATTCATAAATTATTAATATTAAAAAATATGAAGTTATAATATTATTATTGAGGTATTGCAAGTGGTTTCGTGGATGTTTTTTTTAAAATTAATGTTATAGTTAGCTTTCCTCTCCGCAGCTTCTTAGTCTCAACCCCCTTAGGAGTTCAAAAAGGGGGTTGAGAGGTTCAAATCAAAAACCCTTGAAACATGAAAAAACTCTTTCTTAGGGTACCCCTTGTCTCATCGAATATGATTTAAGCTTTCGTTTGCGTTTTCTGTGAGTGAGTCGGTCACAGTAATGTTTTTATTTTTTATTCGCTTCAATCAAAAAATCATAAAACTGATCAATTTTGACTTGTGACCTCCTCAGTGATTACTAATCCCTTTACGGAGCACCTTGTATAACAGCCTCTTAGCCCTTTCTCTTACTGCTGCAACCTAGAAACTAAATCCGTAATATAATACCACCAATATTTATGGTGACCCTAGTGTCGGTACAATGCGCTGCGCGCGCGCAGTGGGTGTCAATGATTTACACCGTCTTGTCTACGCTTTGCTTCATTCATATTTATTAAACTTGGCAGTTTTTTTCAACACTAAATCTCGCAGAGATGACGTATGGGGACATTTTGACGCGCCGCTATTTCGTAGGAGTGCGCATACGATGGACGAGTTTACATACCGATGCATACGTTCTTTGTAATGATTTACTAGTTGCGAAGTAGCTTAAAATTAAATGTAAAATATTACTCGGATTTTAGAAAAATAATGTAACGTATGTTTTTTATATTGTTATCCCGAAAATCATTTTCGTAAACTTTACTGAACTCAACGGTTCTGAAATATATGAGTGAAAAAGATATGCAAGTAGTTATTTATAAATTTTATAACGCATTATAATATATTGCTTCGTTATTCTCAAATGATAACTATGAAAGTATCCGTTTAATGTTCACCTCGTAATGATGATTTATACTTTACACAGATAATAATATGTCTCTATAAAATGGATAAATTGAAACGTATTTGCGCCTGCGCCGACAAAGCAAGAGGCACGTTGACGCCATTTTGTTTATTTTGTCAATTAATATTGCCATATGTAATGCGATAGTGGATTTTATTTTCGTATCTTAGGGCGCCAGCAATTGACTGCGGTTATATGTAACATAACTTCTTCTAAACTTATTTTAAAGTCATGGAACATAAACGTAGCGTTTTTATTAAATGCGTAAACCCATCTACGATTTTGGAAAGAAATATTAGAGAAACAAGTATTGAACTGAAATTTAATGACCCAATTAGGTGAGGATCCCAGTAACATCCGACTCTTCCAGAAACCTTTAGGTAGACTTTTATAAAGTGGAGCTAATTACACTTACCTAGTGAAGCTTTTAAAAGCTCGCGTGCACAGACTTAAAAGCATTCGAAGAACCTACACTACAATTTTACATAATGACAGGTACATTTATATTATTTTGATGGCGGGACCGCCGAGATGCTCCGAAGATAACCGACGTTAACGCATAAATAAGAGGGGGAAGGGGCGAGAGAAGCGTATTTTTAAACATACATTTTGTTCTTATTGGCGACCTTGATGCACGCTATCCGCTCGTTAAATGTGCCGCCCTGTGCATCCTTTGAATGCATATCGACTTGTAGGTAAATAACTATATACAGGGTGATTTTTTTAGTCACCGGCAATACTTGCAGGGCTGGAAGTACTCATCAATATGAACAACTTTTACTATGGGACCAACTCTGATATTGCGTAAAATAAAATGGTTGCTTCATACATTTTGGTCTAGTAGGTATTGAACTTTTGTATGGAACAGCTGATAATTTTTTCGTGATTTCACAGATAGGGAGCCGAGAATTTTCTTATTTGAGAACATTTTTCATATGTAATATCGTTCTAATATTCACTTCTAAGAATAGCCCACTTTTCTCTCACGGTCTTCTACTTTCCGGTCCTGTGCCAGACTATCTATCTATCTAACTATCCAAGAACACGCCCCTAAGAATTAAATATTAGAACCTGAGAGTAGGGCTAAGGCCCCATACTTTAGAGTCCTACCCCTGCATTCTCTAAAACAAAATTCTTCGACCGCAACGATGCCGTACACTCACGTTATTGCTTAATTAACTAGAGAAAGTACATTGTCGAGCTTCTGATATTGGCCTTAAAGAATCACCACCTTGATTCTAACTCTTGAAAATCCAGCTTATGCCTCGTAATCGTTTTTTGGGTCCATTATAAATACAAAGCTGTATCCTATATTACGCTACTATTACTATAGACCCGATTCGTCAGTTCCTGAACCGACTAATTTAGACTGTATTATCAAAATGTCTATCCTGTTCCAGTTTACACAGACCAGCCAGTATCATCGGCTTCACCGCCGACAAGAGACAAGATCAACGGTGAGGAAAAGGCGCGGTCTCGACGCAGGGATACATGGGCAGAGCCCACCATTACACCTGTCCAGGATGACGGTATGTAGATGAACCTGATTTATAGCAGACAAAATATTGAAAGTCGTGGTTTGAAGTCTAGATTTTTTTCTCAATTCGCCTTTCGCAGGAACCAAATAAATGCGATAGTGTTTGTCGGTTTGTCCTTTTTTCACGCAGTATTGGAACAAAAGATCGACCTGATTTTTTTCTAAATAACGCAGATGGGTATTCAAATACACACATATGAACGACGAGCGACGAATGACACATAGACGATAAGAAGCTCATAAAGACAATTAACAATTTAGACTGTCTTACTTTTAAAGCGATAGACAACCATTATTTTTAATTTGTAACAACATACATTAGTCTAAACTGATTTACTGCCTAAAAGGGCATTTAAATAAAGTACTTATTAAATGGTCACGTACATAACGTCACATTATTTGACAAAGACGGGAAGGTGATCGATAAATACGTGACAACATAAACAGTTTATAAGGGAGTTTAGTCTATGGAAGAGCAAAGTGTTAGACTCCTCCATTGAAAATGGAAGATCTTCCGCCAGGGTGGGTGGTTCTTCGACACTGGGGACCGCGGTCCAACTGTTGATGTTGGAAACTCGTATTCGTTTATGTATGCATGTAGCGCGATGTAGAATCTTGTGGCGCCATCTATCTACTGGTAGTGAAAGTTCCTTTGTGTGATTGATGTCGCTACAGTCTCCAATGAGGATTAAAAACTTCGAAATAACAACAACTCTTCATCTCCTCCACAGCAGCAGCAACAGTCCGCTCCCCGCTGCTGCAGCAACAACACCAGCAGTACGACGAACAACTCCGGGACATCGCCGCTTCTCTCACCAGGCCCCGGTCGAGGAGAGCCCTACCACCTACCTTGGAAAGGCCCACGAGGCTGCCGGTACTTTTTTTTGAAATCTCAGCTTAATATGAAATCACGTGTTTGAATGTATATTTGTCATCAGAAAGTACTTAGCATTTTTTTATAAATCAAAGTCTTAAAGGGGCTTAAAAGAAATCCACATTACTTTTTCTCCAGCCACGCGGTTCACCAGACGGCGGCATACCACCAGAAGAACCCACATCCAGCTCATCAAGTGAAGGTAGTGAACCAACTGAAGTCGAAGTCACGGAAGGCGGAGAGAGCGGGAGAGTAGAACTACCAGCCGAGAGGTTACTCCATGCAAGAGCAGGATGGCTGCAACGAAGGGGACCAGGCGGCTGGTCGCGGCACTGGTTCGTGTTGCGAGGAGCTGCGTTGCTGTACTTTAGGGATCCTCATGCTGAACACAGGGGGCTTATGGATGGAGTGATTGATCTGAGTGGGCTGGCCAGGGTGGTAGATCTGCCTACGTCAGCGTCCACGAATGGCTATGCTTTTGAGACTGAGGTAAGAAATATTATCATTTTTTTGTCAAAAAATAAATAAATATTTCAATACCAATCTTAATAGCTAATCGCCTGTTTGAAGGGAATTTAAATAGATTTGGATCACTTATTATTTCACATTTATTTTGTAGTTTTGTCCTCTAACATAACTTTTTGTCTTTTCAGACATGGGACGGCAAACACATAGTCCTATCAGCCGTCACAGCAGGTATTAGAGCTAATTGGGTGTCAGCCATGAGAAAAACAGCCGGTCTGCCCGACTCGGGACCATTATCACTAATATTACGAGAAGACACAGTCGACCAAGCTTCAGAGTCATCCACCTCCCCAGTCACTCCAGTAACGCCCATCACAGGCCGATCGGCACCGTTCTCGTCAGACGAAGAGTACCGAACGGCTTCCGAAGGCGGTCGAAGGGACAGCGCCGACTGGGGAGACGTGGCACCCCAACCACCACCCTCCCCCATCCTTAATCGTACCCCTATATCCAAAGTCAAAGACAAAGTCCGCTCGAGAGCATGTCATCAAACTCCACCGAGATCAGACACGCCGAAGGGCGAAAGAGACGAAATAGACGCCACCAAAGAAAAAGAACGTCCGTCCAACGAAATAGACGAAAACGAGAAACCGAATGAACCCAGAAAACGCAGCTATATATCGACGATCGACAAGCAATCTATTGAAATCGACGATCTACGGAAACAGTTGAAACACGCGCTCAATGACGTCAGTGCTGCCGAAACAGAACTATCGAGGCTCCATAAACTTAAATCAGATGCTGGATTGAGAGAAAGGAAAATGGAGGAGCTCGTAATGGCTCTACAGAAGAAGGAGGAGGAATTATCTATAAGAACTAAAGAGGCTGAAAATTTAGACGCGATAAAACAACTTTACAACCAAGATAAGACTTTATGGGAGACTAAACTGACTGAAACACAGAACTTCTTGAAAGAGTCGACGGAGCACTGCGAGTTACTAACGCGGCAGTTGGCATCGGCGCAGGAAACGATAGTGCAGCTGCAACGAGAACTGAACGACCTTAACGACAAGTTACTAAAAAGCGTTAAAGAAAACGACGGCCTGTATGCAAGAATAAGAGATCTAGAAGGGCGGATCGTAGCCGAGTCACCCACTAGAGAGAAGAGGAAAAGCATCGGTTCCCTCAGCGACCTCACCAACTTAAATCAGGACTTGAATTTAGAATCATTAGAGAAAACTAGGCTCATCGAGGAGTACGACGAACTGAGAGGAAGGTTTCTGAAAGCAATCCAAGAAATTAAGGCCATGAAGAAAGAACTTCGCGACTCCCATAATATGTACGACGAGCTCGAAGTGACCAATATGAAACTAAGAAATGAGATGAAACTAAGGGAACAATGCAGTAGATCAGAAATAGACTTGATGGCGGCTCGTATACAAGATTTAACGCAAAAATTAACGGCCTCAGATAAACAAGTGAGAACACTTAAACATAAAATACAAAAAACTGAATCTAGAGAGAAGAGGCGAAGTTTGTCTTTAAAAGGTAGAGAGTCCTTCACTCTAGGTAAAGAAGTCGAAGAAAAGTTATCGGAGTTGGAAAATAAAATTACAATGCTGGAATCGGGGGAGCCGGTTCCCATTATTAACTCACCCTCGAAGAGTGCATCGCCTGCCAAAGAAAAAATTGCCAAATCCGAAAGCCCGGCCGACGAGAAGCGAATGAAGAGACTGGCCGCGCGGCTCAGGAGGAAATCCCTCGACAGCGCCACGAGCTCGGAACCTATGAAGATGCTCGTTCGATTAAGTTCTTTAGAAACCAAAGTAGCCTCCGCCCTCGAGAACCGACGGGACCTCACGAACTCCTGCGAGTCTCTAACTCAGGCGACGAGCGCGGCCGAGAGCCCGGTACAGGTCGACAGCCCCACGGAGGGCCCCGTCGGCACCCAATCGCAGAGGCATCTCCTCGACAGGCTTCAAAGCCTCGAGAACGTAGTCATTCACTCGAGGAATAAAGTCAACGAGTGCCTGTGCCAAATGAGCGCGATGCGAGCCGCCAAGTCGAGGAGGTCGCCGTCCCCGAGCCTCGAGAAGAAGTACAGCATCAAGTCGATGGAGAAGTGTCTCACCGAAGTCAGCAGGAGGCTGCAGGAGTGCTTCGACAGGTGCGTCGTCGACTACGACCAGGGCCGGGAGCGGAGCCCCGAGAGCGAGGGGCGAGACGGCGTCGCGCAGGTGGTGGGGCAGCTGGAGGACCAGCTGCGGACCAAGCTGCTCGAGCTGTCGCAGCGCAAGGCGGCCCTCTACGAGGCCGGCGAGCTCACGCAGCGCCGCAGCCTCGAGATACTCGCCGAGAAGCTCGCCTACGAGGCCGTTCTAGTCGGCCGCATCCGGGAGGCGCTCGACTCCACCGACGGCAGCGGGTTCTTCGCGCGCCTAATCAAGTCCGAGATACTCGAGACCGGCCAGCTGATAGACAACCTCAAGCGCAAGCTGAACGGCGAGGGGCACCGCGGCCCCGGCGCCCGAAGCTCGCTCGACTACCTCGCGACCATCCTGTCGCGCAAGATCGACATCGGGGTCACCCGCGAGGCCCCGCGTCGCGCCGGCCTGATCGTGCGAGCCGCCGACCTGGACGCGCTGCGGGCCTCGCAGCGGGAGGTGGCCGCCGCCGTCGACCGGTACAAGGCCGACAAGCTGGCCGACCTGTGCGCCGCGCTGGCGGCCGAGTGCGGCGCGGGGGCGGGCGGGGGCGGGGCGGGGGCGCGGGAGTGGGAGCGGGAGGCCGAGGCGCGCGTGCGCTCCGCCTGGGCCGCCGCCCGCGACGCGCTCGGCGCCGAGCTGGTGCAGGCCGAGGTGGCGCGGGCGCTGGCCCGGGCCGCGGCGGCCTGCGAGCGGCGGCTGGACGAGGCCCGCGCCGCCCGGCTCACGCTCACCGCGCAGGACCGCGCCGACCTGGAGCTGTGGTGGCAGGCGGCGCACGACCACCTGCGCTGCGAGCTGGACGCGGCCGTGCGGGACATCGCGGCCCGCTGCCGCCGGGGCGCCGCGGAGGGACGCGCGCCCGCCGCGACCCCGCCCCTCGACAGCGGGGCGCTGCTGCAGCAGCTGGCGGAGGTGCTGGCGCAGCGGGCGCTGGTGGACGCGCGGGTGGCGGTGGTGGAGGGCACGTACCGCGCGTCGGCCCCGGGCGCGGGCGTCGGCCTCGGGCCCCGCAGCGCCGAGGACGCCGTGTCCTCGCTGGAGGCCGACCCCGCCCTCGAGGCCGAGTTCGTGTACCTGTTCCAGCGGTTCTCGACCGAGTGCCGAGCGCTCTTCTCCAGTGACTGTTCCGGCGACAGTGAAGACTCGATGAAGATCGGCGAGAGCCTCGAGCGAGTGGAGGCGGCGGTGGCGCGGGTGCAGCGGCAGCTGGCCGGCGCCGACGTCGACGCCGCGCCCACGCCCGCGGCGGCGGCCGGCGGCGGCCTGCCGGCCCGCGTGGAGTCGCTGCGGCGGCGCGTCGAAGCTCTACAAGCGCTGGTGCCCTGCCAGCACTGTAAGCAGCTGCAGGACGCGCTCGAAAGGTAAATTCCACTAAATGTGGTTCCACTTCACCGGTGGCTTCAGCCGAAAACCAGCGCTGTAGTTTCTGCAGCACATGCTGAGCTGGAGCCGTTTGGGCCCAACTTGGTAGAACAATGCATCAATACCTATTGTATATTATATTGTATGTTTTGTATTGTTATGTGTTGTGCTATTTTGTTGTGTCTAATAAATGTATCTTTCTTTCTTTAAATTTAAAAATAAATGTATTTCTTTTCGCATCGATAGGACGAGGTCCCGATGTCAATCGTAATGTTATTGAATAGTGTATTATATATTGAGCGTTTACTGAGGCACATTCCCCCGGGCGGGCGCAGGCTGCAGGCGGAGCGCGCGCGCGGCGAGACAGCGCTGACGCAGCAGGCGGCGGCGCTGGCGGCGGCGCGACGTGCGCGCGCGCAGCTGCAGGCGCAGCACGAGCGCGAGCGCGCCACGCTGCGGGAGCGCGCGCGCACGCTGCAGCGACGCCTCGCCGCCTTGGACTCTGAATACTCGGCGCAGCTTGAAAACTTACGTGCTGCGTATCAGGTGCCTATGCCTACTGTATACCGTGACGGACACTTCATAATTATGTAACACCCGACTACCTAGGGAACCGATGAGAGCTTATGTCGTATTCAATTTTAATTGACGGGGTATTTAGTAGCTCATTTTAGCTCACGTTGCGGGACGAGTCGTTCGATCTGACATTTGATCGTCATTGTGATCCCGTGATTACGACTTCACCCGTGTGGAGCGTTTTAAAGATACGGGTCTAGGACTTAAAAACAGAGATCTTAAATTCGCGAGGAAGATTCCTCAACGTTTTGATCTCTCTCGAAGTCTCTTCCGAATCGTTTAATGACGGGCGTACTCGACGATGAACGTCAGGTATGGTTATGTAACGACGGCAGTACGGTGTGTCGCAGAGCGCGGTGGCGGCGGACACTCACGGGGACGGTCTGCGGGCGCGGTACCAGCAGGAGATCGAGCAGCTGCGGGCGCTGTGCGAGAAGGGGCTGCTGGCCATGGAGAGCTCGCACCGGCGCATCGTGCGCGAGATGGAGGACAAGCATCGCGCCGAGAGGGACCAGTTGAGGTACGTGCCGGCCACATCTCAAATAAACCAAGCTGGTTGAATCAGTCATAAATATACTCAAGATATTTTGGGGAGGGGTATGCGATTCCAAATTAAGCAGCCCAGATTGAGTTGTAGTGTCAATAATTATTATTTTAATAGATTTAGGAATTACTTTTTATAGAAATACAAGCTTTAATTTTTTTTAACAGCTCCAGATAGATCTGCCGGAATTGCCTGGTTTTGTGTAACTTGTAACCATTTCATTTACTTTTGATATTCTGTCTTAAACTCAGAGACGCCGACCGCGTCTTTGAGTATAAGAGATACATGTAAAGATCTTCAAAATTTGCGGGAATAGTGTGGTCATTAGATCCCCAAGATCCAGGTCCAGGAACCGTTTATTAGTGCAGTTAAGTTGTAATAGTCAGTACCTCACCCTGCAGAGTGGACAAGGAGCAGGCGCTGGCGGAGGAGACGCGCGCGACGCTGGCCGCGCTGGACGCCATGCGCAAGGCGCACGAGAGCGAGGTGCGCCGCGAGGTCGACAAGTTCAAGGCCGACTACACGCGCGGCAACGTCGCCGACCAGCTCGGCCAGCTCAGCGACCGACACCAGTCAGTACACTACACTAATACTGATATGACACATTCAAGGTAGGGTTGTTTGACCAAGGATGGTAAGCGCACTAAGCTTCGAAGGAACGCAGTTGCGGGATCACACCCTTAGACCCTGATGACAGATCTACAACTTGAGGGTGGTTGTTATAGGATCCGAACGTCGACCTTCGCCACGATGAAAAGGCTATTGTCCGGCTGGCGGCATTTCAGCACTAACTCATGCAAGTCTAGACAACGACACCAAGCTCCCGTAACGACAAAGGAATTGAAGCCACATTCTTCCAAACTGACCTAGAGTGGATTGACAGAGTTACCCTTTTGAATTTGATAGGTTTCACAATTGAAAATTCTGCCAGTAATAAAAATTTGAGAATCATGATCGAACCCAAAGAACTATGAAGTAAAACTTGTTGCTTCCTTTCGCAGGCAAGAAATGGAGGAGATAAAACGCGAGATCCTCTCACTCTCTGAGAAATACTCCATCAAATGTGTGGAGTCGGCAGCTCTCGAGGAACGACTGTCTACCGCGACCGCTCAGCTTGCGCAAGCGCATAACCATGTAATGCAGCTTGACGCCAGGTATGTACCCATATCCATAAAAATATATTTAGTTTATTAGTTGTACCCATTCTGTAAAAAAAAGGTTCATAAGTTCTTAATTCCCGCTGCCATTTTTGCCAAGTACCTGACTGCCAATTTCTCCCGCTAGAGGCGCCACTATGTTACAACGTAAACAAATGACGCAATTGGTTACAATGTCAAAACGAAACTAATATCACATAAATCGTGACACGCCATTGGACACATTTCCGTTGTAATTCGGTGGCGCCATCTAAGATTACCTTTGCGTAACCAACCCTGTTCAAGTACCCTAGGGGCCGTCCATTAATCACGTGAGGCTCGAAAGGGGGGGGGAGGGGCTTTGGCAAAAATCACGAAAAATCACAAGGGGGAGGGGGGGTGTAGTAAGATATCACGTGTATGAATTTTTTCGTTAAACGCGCGATTTCTAAACTAAAAAGCGGCGTGTAGTGTGACCTTGACTCGCCGTTGCCAGGCAACGAACGAAGTCCCCGCGCGCTTCTTCTCGCGATTTTCTAGGATAAAATAAGATTATACTTTTTACCTAAGTAAAGATAATATTCTAAAAATTTTAAGATTTTTTGTAGGTACTAAAAAATACACGTGATTTTGGGTAAGGGGGGGGGGTTAAGTCTTAAACCGCACCACTTATCACCAAGGGGGAGGGGGGGGGGGGTTAAAAATGCTAAAAAAACATCACGTGATTAATGGACGGCCCCCTACCAAAACATCAAGTAATATGAAAAACTAACTCAATTTACTCATCCTTCTTCAGAAATAAACAACTACGCGCTCACCTAATATCTGAAGCGAACGAAATGAAGAGCGCGGAAGCATCCACCCTTTCACAACTCATCGAGGAGACTGGACCGGTATGTATTAAACCATTATTTTTACTTTTTAAACCACAAACAACCACGTTACACGCTTGTACAGCCTAGCTAATATAGCGCTTGTATTTTATTCATTTTAAACTTTTTCGAGCTGTATATTGCTCCACGCTTGCATGTTCACATACGCACATAACAGAAATCATAACACATCATCGTTATCGTCGCAAAATAAGTTCTCTCCGTATATTGATAAAGTATAATTTTCAATACCTAACTGTTTTTGTTGTTATTCAGTTGTTGACTTTAATTTAGTTCTGGTAGTTTTCGTAACATTTTTTTTTTATTTGGATTTTGTTTTAATTTTACTTTAAAATTTTTGTTAATATGTTATTAATTATCTAGATTTCAAAAGATTTGTTATATACATATAGATCGCACAAATTGAGCTTATTATTTACAGTATTTTGAAATATTAAATAAACTGTTTTAGAAAATACTTATTAAGTCCTGAAATATCTTTCAATGTAAAAAGAATTACAATCATATGATTAAAAAAATAATCTTCCACGAAATGGTCCTCCGAGCCGGACAAACTTTAACATTTTTGCATAACAATCATCTCAAACTCATAAACTATTAATCAACATTGTCATCAGCTCAATTCGCGCGATCCATCCTTGAACCTAGCCTAAACGTAGCCTAGACTAGTACGATCCACTTATTATTTTGCAATATGGCGTGTTGGTATATGTACGGGTGCACTAACAGCATGGGAGGGGAGACGCGCCGCTGTGGGCACACCTGCGGCGGCTCGCGGCTGTGTGGCAACGACACAACACTACAGGTAAAGTGGGACACACTATATATAGATCAAGTACACCCTGTATTTTGAGTAAAGCACATTTTTTCTAGTCTGGAATGGTCCGAAATTATCATAAGTTTTTTTTTGCTGAAGCTGAGCAGACAAACAACTTAGTACACATGTCACATTACATTAAATTAATGTATTTTTTTTAATATCCACATTAGTACGGTTTTGGTTAAACTACAACATATTCACTGGGATATGCTTGGATAAAATTGAGGATTTGTGAAATGCTTGCCGCGTGCTGGTACAATGGTTTGGTTTTTGGGAAGCGAGGATTTTACAACTAAGTCACGGTGTGTGTTATTGGGTATTTATAAGAATATATTTAATATAAGTACAAAAATTCGCAGGACGTAATATATTCTATTATAACGGGTGGATATTTTAAAAACCTATGCCAGGTTTTTAATTCTGTACAACTTTTATTATGGGACCAACTTGCTCGATCAAAATGTATGATTTTTTTTTTCGAAAATTAAAATTTTATTGTATTTACAATACGAATTGATGTAGAGTACGACAGGGGAATCTACTAACACAATTTTGATTGTTTGTTTATTGATAAAAAATCCGCCATTCCAACATGCTTCTTAGTTCTGATTTCTTTAGAAGTGTGATCGCACGGAATTACATAACTTACACTTTTTACTACCGAATTATATTGCGATGGAAACTTATTACTTTTTAATTTCTCAGGGGAAATCATCAAGAGCGAGTCCTTTATTGGAAGCAGCGAGGCCGTCACGCCCCGCAAAGATACAGTTCGCGAAGACAGAGAGTACAAGAAACCTGCAGCTGTCTCCCGTCCAGGTTACTATTGACAACGCATTGATAAATTGGCTTCAACTATAATGAATATAGTGATTTACTTTTACTATGAATTGGATTGTTTCTAAGGTGCAAAATAAACAAGAAAGAGCATCTTCAACTCGGTGCACGTACCAGAAGTGAACATACAGGGTGATTTTGTTATCACTGGCAATACTTGCAGGGGTGGAAGTACTCATCAATGTGAACAACTTTTATTATAGGGCTAACTCTGATATCGCGTAAAATAATACGGTTGCCTCATACATTTTGGTCGACTAGGTATTGAACTTTTGTATGGAACAGCTGATAATTTTTTCATGATTTCACAGTTAGTCCTATAATAAAAGTTGTTCACATTGATGAGTACTTCCACCCCTGCAAGTATTGCCAGTGATAACAAAATCACCCAGTATAGTTCTCTATTTTTCTCTCTCTGCCCAAGTACATATTTTCTGTCGTTTTTGCGTCAGAAACGTTTCATTTGACATAAAACGTTGCACTCAAATTTGACCTTGAGAAGACTCCCATGACGCCCAAATGAGTTTCACTTCAATAATAATAATATCCTAAAGGGATTTACGGCAATGAAAATAAAATAATCTGTTTTCAGAACTAAAAGCAAGTCAGCCCTGCTCGGTAAGCGGACGGACAACTGTAGCTCCGCTCGTGGGCATGGTCGCCGAGCGAAAAAAGCGCTTCGAGCTGAAATGATCAACAGACGAGCGGTGCGCTCACTTCACTTACTTATGAACCTTAAGTTAACTAACATAAGGTGCAATTTCGAAGTGAGCGCAACATCGATACGCAACACCCACCACGCTAGCACCTGGCCACTTTGCTTGATGTTTGTACCCATATTTAACATGATTTAACAAATATAACCTTTATACATTGTAATAAGGTTAGTTTTAGAAGCAATTGCGAAGATATAATGTTCATACGCGACAAAAATTCGCAATTGCATTTTTATTATTTGTCTAGCAACAAAATTATAACCTATTTTCTGTTATAACGTAAGTGGCCAGACTCTAACTCCCACCCACCACGCAAATTGTATATAAAAATATATATACATTGTTTTTTTTTTACGTAATTTTAATTAACATGTAGTTTTGTATATTACCTTGTTTCAACTATTTAAATTTTCTATCTATTACTTTTAAGAATGCCTTCCGACACTTCAAATGTAATCTTTATTAGCTTTATCGTCGGTTAGTGATCACTTATTGTAAATTTTAGAGCTATAATTATGTAAATACTAACGTTTTGTAATCAATTATGTTTGTAAACTTTGACGTCTATCAAATTAATCTATAAGGCATTGTTACCAAATATTTCTTTCGTATTTATGGTTCTTCTTGTGTTTTAGAGATGCAATAGTCACTAGAATTTAGTCTCTGGTACAGCGGAGCAAAGCTTTTCTTTTTTATCTATTTCATTTTTATCTTAGATAGACTATGATTTTATAACAAAAACGTATTTCCAATAAATTAAAACTTTCTATACTCTCCAGTGAACGTCACGGGTGACAGTTGATCTGTCATTGGTCACGTGACAGCTGTCAATTTTTCTATTTAAAAATGCATGAAATTATAGTATGTTGCATCTCAAATACACATTCTTTTTGTAGATTTCTTAATACTTAGTTAAGTTACAACTTATACGAAATGGCGGTATTAGCATTATTGTGTGTTTTAAATTATGACATTTAATACATGAAATTGAGGCCTGTTTAAATGGTTGCGACATGGGGGTATGGATTAACCATTCTAGTATTTATAATATTTTACGGAAAATATTATTTTATTTACAATGATACTTCAATGTAACTAAGAATGTCATTTTTTAAGTTTTTTTCAGGTTTTGACGCGTGTTCTGATTTCGAACATTTACATCACCCAAGAGATTTGACACTTGTTGATGTAAAATGACGTCATGTTATTAAAAAACTTCAACATGCATATTTTATCATATCGTTTGACATTTCATACACCTGACACCCTTTTTCGTGTGTTCACCTGTTACCATGTATTTATCTCCACACTGGGCATTGTATCAGTCTTCCACTCGCACGTTTGAAGTTTTTTTTTTTTCACATTGTTATGTATAGTGTATCACAGAAACGTAGCGGACTGTATGCTGAATTGTACCTTAAATGTTTAGCGTCACGTCATAAAATTGTGTGTCCATTGCTCAATGTTATCTAGTTAAATTAGTGAAGCAAGTTGAATACCAAAACGCATTGTAATTACACGCTCTATACCACTGTAGTATAAATAAGATGTAATACGGCTATAATTATTATAAATAACTTATGTTACTATACTACACTATATATAGTATGAGTTGACTGTAAAGTGTTGGTTTATATAACAAGAATTTTTAAAAATAAACTACTTAATACAATTTTTTTATGTTTTATTTAACTTCTTTGAGTATTTCTTTAATACAAATATATATAATGTTTTTAATTACAACAAAATACTGCATTGAGAATATAACAAAACAGACAGAAATAATACAATATCTGTTTTCAATGCAGTTAAAATATTTAGGAACAAAATTTTTACTGGCTAAATATATCGAGATGGCATATTTTCATAAACTATGCACGTCATGGCGAAAAACTTTTACTATAGGAGTGTCTGAAATCGCGAAAAAATTTTTGGAGTTTAGGTACTCCTTAAAAAATAAATTGTATAAAAGGTGGACGTGACGTCACCAGTTATGCCCCAACCAAAAAATATATACTGGTTGATTTTTTAATCAATGGCCATACTTTCAGGGGTGGAAGTACTCATCAATATGAACAACTTTTATCATGGGACTAACTCTGAGATCACAAAAAAAATATCAGCTGTTCCATAAAAATGTTCAATACCTACTCGAGCAAAATGTATGAAGCAACTATTTTACTTTATGCGATATCAGAGTTGGTCCCTTAATAAAAGTTGTTCATATGGGTATATGAGTACTTCAACCCCTGCAAGTATGGCCAGTGACAAAAAAATCATCAGTATAGATTTTTTCCCCTATATCTCGGTGACGGCTCTCTTTGCCTATTGCATATTCCAGTCGTGCGTCGGAGCTGACACACACACAATTATTTTTTCATACATTTTGATCGACCTTTAGTATGAAGTTTATTTTTACATTTCAGAGTTAGTCCCATAGTAAAAGATGTACAGCAAGACGAACCAAACCTAGGTTTCGAAAATATGTCATCTTGAAATATCCACTAAGTATAAAACAAGCAAAAACTAATAAATTATACATACATATCGTCACGCCTGTCTCCCATTAAGGTAGACAGAAAGTGAGAAACCACAGATTAAATAAATTATTCATTCATGCTTCAGCAACAATGTGAAAACGGTATTTAAATATTTGCATTATGTTATAACAATTCAATTTCATTATAATACTGTATTTTATATTTAAATACTGATTTAATAACATATGTTTATTGATATATATGTATATAAATACTAGCTTCCGCCCCGCGGTTTCACCCGCGTTCCCGAGGGATCTTATATTTTCCCGGAATAAAAAGTAGCCTATAGCCTTCCTCGATAAATGAGCTATCCAACACTAAAATATTTTTTCAATTCGAACCAGTAGTTCCTGAGATTAGCGCGTTCAACCAAACAAACAAACTATATAGGTTGACTTTCGATGCTTGAGTAGCATTCATTACTTTTAAATTAGATTTTTGACAAACAATATCTTTATCTCAGCTTTAGAAGCAGAGCAAACTAAAACTAGATAACTAGATATGACTCGTTCGCGATTGAACGAATCAAAAGAACCGGGTCGCGAGATACGCGCGAATGATCGAATCAATACGACGAAAATGATTCGATCGGTCGATTGAGTCGTCGACCCGAGCGAACGAGACTGAGTCGCGCCCGCTTTCTTTCTTATTTCTTATATATTTACCAATTTTAATTGTAGTCTCTTATGACTTATGAGTTTAAATTTTTTAAACGCAAAGATTTGATTTAAATAAGTAATCAAATCTTAGTTTAAGATCTTTTAAACCAAAAGAAATGGGTACCTATCAATAATTTCAATCAATCAATGACCCGCTGATCTGCTACTTTAATGAAACGTTTCTGATTTTGTTGTGAATTGTTGGCTCATTTGAGCTTCTTGTTCGGGAACCATTCGATCGATTGAACGGGTCAAAAGAACCGGGTCATTTTCCACATAGGTCAGTATTGATTCGGATCTTTAAGATTGAACGATCGACACATATCTATAGATAACTGATATACCTACTGTCAGAGTTTATCTTTGAAACCCACGTACCCACGTCCATCGGTATCTAAACACGCCAACCAACCCGCTTTGAAGGACTACGCGACATTTTTTATACACAAAAATAACGCATACAGTTTTTAAATTCATTATGTCAGGTTTTAAAGCTTACTGGTAATTTTTGAATGACCTTACTTTACTACTATTTTATCATATATAAATGAACTATCTATTCCCCGCGGTTTCACCCGCGTTCCTGGCAGAAAAAGTTGCCTATAACCTCCCTCAAGATTTGGGCTATAAAATGGAAAAATAACTTTTCAAATCCGATTGCTAGAAAAACTCTTCAGTTTTATTAGTATATATATATACAGATTTACTAGATCCCCGCTAAGAAAGGAATTTTCAAAAATCCTTTCTTAGAGGATGCCTACATCTTAATAGCTATCTGTATGCCAAATCGTCCAGTGGTTTGAGCTGTGCGTTGATAGATCAGTCACATTTTCCTTTTATATATGTACCTATATATACAGACAGAGACAGATAAGAACCTTGCTCAATAGAAAGACAAACTAATAATGCTACCACTAACCTCTTTCCCTTCCGCCGTCCGTCACATACGTGGATCAGGAGCATTCGTTCATGGTAAAACAAAATGTTAGTTCACAATTTCACGCGGTGAAACAATAAATAGTAAATTAGATTAAGAAAAGCACTTCAATTGCCTCTAACGGCATACGCACGAGTGTTCACATACCGTTCAACAAGCTAACTGACTCCTATCTGAGGCGGTTGCCGACTTCACGTTCATAAATCGAGGGTAGTTATAAAAAAAAGCATTTAGTCTACCTTAAAATTTTGTATTAATGAGTAAGGCCTGAATAATTATTTTCGAGGACTCTATTATTATTATTATTGCCCAGTTTTCGTGTAATAAATGTTTCACTTTACACGGTTTTTTTAGGGTTCCGTACCCAAAAGTAAAAACGGGACCCTATTACTAAGACTCCGCTGTCCGTCCGTCTGTCTGTCTGTCCGTCTGTCACCAGGCTGTATCTCATGAACCGTGATAGTTATACAGTTGAAATTTTCACAGATGATGTATTTCTGTTGCCGCTATAACAACAAATACTAAAAAACAGAATAAAATAAATATTTAACGGGGCTCCCATACAAGAAACCAGTGGCGGTACCTTCATACAAGCCCAAAAGCCCGGCTTGCCTAACTTATACCCACACGTAACAAACATCGAATAATTTGAATTTCGCGCTAAAAAGTTCGCGCGGTCATACGATGTAGGTACAACTTCCCCGAACACAGCGGCTGGCGGCCGGCCGGCTACGCTCACTACTACACGCGCGCCACTTCATGCGTACAGCACACACGTTCACAATATTCCACATCTTCCATCCCGCTCGTACGCACGTCTGCAAAGCTAACGCAAGCCCAAAAACGGCGGCTTGCACATCTCTCTTTCTAACGTATGAAAACTACGCATAGTGAAAATAGCACTACTTTGTTACGAAACTGCACATTAGTATGGACGGGCGAAGCATTGATTTACCATGAAGTTGTCTGCGGATTTTTGGTGCGAGTATTGCGCGCGCATGCTTGTGTACATCGTAAAATAGCTTCGTTTCGCTGCAACTTCAGTGCATAGACATTGTTTGTTTTGGATTGTTTGAGTTGAAAGAAAAGTTTTGTTTGTTGTCGATTCATTGCAATACTTACTAGATAGTAGATTTGTGTTTAAAAATGGAAGAAAGTGAGGATTGTGAGGATATGAGGTGTATTAAAGCGTTACTCGACCAGGGCAAGGTAAAATCTTTGACTTTTTCTCAAAAAAAAGTTTTGATAACTTCACCAAAACCAACGCCTGACCTGTGTATTTCTCAGAGCAAGGGACACAAACGTAAATTCAGTAGATCTATTTATAAAACAAATTGGATTGCGGGCTGTTCTCATTTGAACAAGTTGTTTTGCTGGAGCTGTTTGTTTTTCTCGAACGATACAAATGTTTGGAATACGTCCGGTTATGACGATTTAAATAATCTATCTAGAAGTAGTATGCCTTCAGTGTGCTTTGGTTAACTCGCCTAAAGGACCCTCAAGGAGCAAGTGATAGTTGAAGACTAAGATTACCGATTGAAGAAATAACAAGATGGATTTTACGTCAAACGGTTAGAACCCACAAAAATATAGGTTGGGCTTGCCCTAATCTAAAGCCCTAGGCACGCCACTGCAAGAAACGTGTTTTTTTTTGCCGTTTTTATAGATAATGGTACGGAACCCTTCGTGCGCAAGTCCGACTCGCACTTGGCCGGTTTTTTTAATTTCTAGTTCGACGAATCATAGATTATTGTACTTCGTTACAGATAGGCATGGTTGTGTATGGTTACAGAAAACAGAGACAAAAAATAAATAACTTATGATGACAAAAATGACATGGTGCATGTTCTTTATTATTTATTTTATTTTTTTCAGTTTCCCTTATTTAGGGAAGGCAAAGGGTTTCTAGCCCATACAGCCTCATCATTTATAGTCTTCTTCTTCTTCGTTTTAAATGAATATGTCTGTAGTATTCAATGGCTGTAAACTTTTTGGATTTTTATAAAAAGAAAAAAATTGATTCAAGAAATGCTGTTGTAACAGACTTTCTTTCATTAATAAAATCTAAACTAAATAAATAATTGAGTACAATACCGCTAACCTTACGTCATGATGATGTATAGAGTCCGCGCCACCACTGAAGTCCGATATGTCCACCTCTATCATAGAAGAAATAAGATCCATTTTCATTAATTCCATCAGACTTCAGTGGTGGCGCGGACTCAATGATCCTCACTGTATGTAGTCAAGATAGAGGTGTTGGAGTAAGACAATAAGCCCCCAGCTATCTAAAAACACTTTTTCATTTCAGTCATTTCATTCCAGTAACAGTCACGAACAATATTTACACATAGCAAAATTCATAAGGGATTTTCTCTTAAAGTTTTGATTGAAATTTTATATTGTAAGAATATAGTATTTTTGAACCAATACTAGTTTTTCAATAATTATCGTGACTGTATAATAACTTATGACCATATACAAGAATAGATCTTACGTCATAGATCCAATTTTCAAATTCAATTGATTCAATATCGACTAAAACTTAATTTGTTTTGCCTTAAAACTGAATGAGAGATTTTTCAGTGACGCCATCTTTCTTTTTCGCTAACCTCACTCGCCACTCGTTTCTGTCTGCTAATATCTTGCGTCCGTAAGCTGTGTGTATGTCGCGAAATGGTACTTTCTTACGAGGCAGATCTGGCCTTAGATTTTCTTTATCTGAAATAATATTACAGGAATTATGAAAAATGAAAATGCAAATATTTTTTATTCAAATAGGCCCTCACAAGCACTTATGAATAGCTTTTGCTGAGAAGAGCCGGCAAGAAACTCAGCAATTACTCTTCGAGAAATTCGACTTGCAAGATTCCACGCAGACAAACATACATACATTGCAAGTTAAATAAAAGCTTGTAAAAAAGACGCAGATATGTTTCTAGCGCGCGCATAGTGAAGACACGAAAACGTCCCAATAGGGTATTTGCCTGTATTCTAAATAAATTATCCAACACTAACCAATGTATAAAACATCTAAAAAAAGGGGAAACCACTATTATTTTATTAAATTTATCCTTATTATGATTTTTAATGACCAATCTAACCATAAAGAGTATGCTATATAATTATGACGTCACATGCTTGTATTTCATACAAAACTCCATATAAACCTATCGTTTTGACATTTGATAAAAAGTTGCTGATTTGAATGTCAGTCAAATACCCTATTGGGACGTTTTTCTTTAGTCCGCGTCAGGCAGGGCGACGAGTTAAACGCTGCGTGTAGTCGTTTACTATGAATGAACGAAACATATATGGAGTTCAATACCATTGCATATGCCAAAAAGAGACGAACATAACGAGATAGTACAGATAACCTCATGTCAAAGCGGCGATCATGGTGTGCCGCAAATATATAAACACCAAACATTATGTTTTGTTTTTTAATAAGCGATGAGATAAGAAAAAATGACGATAAAATTCAATTTACACACTATTAATATTATATTATGAGATATCGTTACTAATATTATAAAACTGAAGAGTTTGTTTGTTTGTTTGAACGCGCTTATCTTAGGAACTACTGGTTCGATTTGAAAAATTCTTTCAGTGTAGGATAGCCCATTTATCGAGGAAGACTATAGGCTACTTTTTATCCCGGGAAAGCTCATTATCCCTCGGGATCGCGGGTGAAACCGCGGGCGGGAGCTAGTTTGATATGAAATCAGATGAAGATTTTCATTGCCAGAATGGATACAAATACATCCCACTATCATGTGTGGATGTTTGTTACCACCACACAACTCCGTAACAACTAAACGGAATTGGATGAAATTTAGCACACACATAGAATATATTCTGAATTAACATATAGGTTACTTTTTATCCTGGGAAAACATAAGATCCCTCGGGAACGCGGGTGAAACCGCGGGGCGGAAGCTGAACTATTCTATCTGATTAAAAAAACATTGCATGCTCAAAAAAAGCCTGTTTATTGAGGAAATTAAATAATAAGGTACTCACGATGTCTACTGCCCTGCACAACTTTTGCCTCCCCCTCTGCAACTCTATTAAAGGGGTTGTACCGCTGTCCTCTGGGAGGCACCTTGGGTTCCTCTTCAGGTGGAGTTATCATTACTAACGCTGCTGCTTCGGCTGCTGCCTCCACTGTAGAGTTGGAAAGTTATACATTACATTAACTTTTTATTTTTCTAAGTGTGGCCGAAGGTGGGTAAGCACACAGCCTAAAAGGAACTGGCTCTTAAGTGCAGCTGCCGGAACACAACGGTAGTACTTGGTGATAGATTTTCATAATGAGGGTGGTAGCCAGCCAGTCGAATACTACAAGGTACCAGGGCCAGCCCGTTCATATAGGCGAATTCGACGACGGCCTAGGGCGCTCGTATTACGGGGGCGGCAATCGGCGGCATAAAATTTGAAAATGATACAGTTCCTTTTTAGGGTTGTCCGTCTGTCCGTGTGTCCGTGTGTTACCACCGATTTTCTCAGGAACGGGTGAGATACTGAGGTCGATAGTCCCTATTAGGTGTATAAAAAGCAAGGTCTTGAGTCAACACGATAAAAAGATATGGGCAAATTTAGATTTTCGCGAAAACTTGTAAGTAACAAAATTTACCTTAATCTTCAACTTTTTTTATTTTTCGGAATTTTCCCTTTACTTGTGCTGTAAGACCTTGCTTTTAACTAAAATTGACAATTCTAGGTCAACCGGTTTTGAGTCGAAAACCTATATGGTAGTTCCCGTTAACCTAGAATCACGAAATTCGGCTAAAAGCAAGGTCTTACAGCATAAATAAAGGAAAAATCCCAAAAAGTTGAAAATTCCTTTAATTTTCAACTTTTTTATTTTTTGGGATTTGTCCCCATACATACATAGTTGACGCCAATTAAGATAGTCCTCTGAGTTGTATGGGCGCTCATAAAATTTAGAGGTCTAGCTTTTGGCGCCAACTTCAAATAAGGTAAACTACCTGGATGACCGAGCTTTGTTCGGTATTTTTTTTAAACGTTTTCTAAAAATGTAACCTAGCTAGATCGATTTATCGCCCCTGAACCCTCCTGCATACTAAATTTCATGAAAATAGTTGGAGCCGTTTACGAGATTCAGATTGCTCTTTTAAAGGTATTAGATAGATAAATAAAATTGTGCTACAGTGTGAAAGAAAATATTTTGGCGGTATAATGGGTAGTTACGACACCCTCGGCGCACGAGTTCGACTCGTACTTGACCGGTTTTTTTTATTTACAAATAGATTTTTTTTTAAATAAAAAATTTCATTTTTTTTTTGATAATTTTGTTCTTCGGAATCCGGTTAATCCGTTTACATTATTGTTTTAATTTGTCACGAATTTTCTTAAAGCCCTTCCAGTCTTTCGCCTGGGGCGCCAGGAATGCTCGGGTCGGCGGCGCTGCAAAGCACCCTACCTACCACCGTATTATAATTTCCTCACAATGTTTTGCCTCACCGAAAACTCGAACCCACAGCATACGTCACTATCACTGAGCTATCGTCGCCTTATATAACTGTTGATAAATATGAACAATAGAAAGTAATGAGTACTTTCACCGATAATGCACCACTAGGCATAGTAAACAATGATTCAAAAGAAGCGTTACAACATACCTACTAAGATATTAATCAATATTGTGTCTGTATTTATATAATCACTGTCCCCCGCGGTTTCACCCGCGTTCCTGAGGGAAAAAGTAGCCTATGTCCTTCTCCATACCATAGGCTATCTGCGTACCAAATTTCATCGCGATATGTTCAGTGGTTTAGGCGTGAAAAGGTAACAAACAAACTGACATTCGCATTTATAATATTAATATAAAGTTAGGACAAAGTTAGGATTAGGATGGGATGCGAAAGTTTGTGAGTGTCTATGTTTGTTACTTCCTCACGCTCAAATGGCTGGACCAATTTTTATGAAATTTGGTATATATGTAGCTCACACCCTGCATACTTTTTATCTCTCGGGAACGCGGGTTAAACCGCGGGGCGGAAGCTAGTTATCTATACTAATGAAATTGGTTAGTAAAAATACTAGTCTTAACTGACTGATCTATCAACACACATCCTAAGCCACTGGGGAAACATGAAATTTTGTACACAGATTCCATAAATAGCATAGCATCCACTAAGGAAAACCTAAAGGGAAAATATGGAATGTAAGTTTGCATAAAACTATATCAGTTTTGATGAGAAACCAGTTTTGATAAGTTTGTGTTTGTGAGTTTTTGAAAAATTACCCCAGTTTTCTCAGGAATTATCATTATGATAAATCATGATCCGATTTATTTAAAACTTAGTATTAATTTTCTTCAACACAATTAATGAAATATGTGTATCTGCATTTTTCGAAATTCATTCCCCAAAGGAGTAAAATAGGGTTGAAACTATGGGTGGAAAGCTAGTTTATCATGGTTTGATTTTGTATCTGTTCAGCAACTTATGTTTATAGTCCTTACCTTGAGCCTCGTCCAACTGCCTCTGCAGCTCGGACACCATCAGCTTCATGTAATCATAGCTAGCACATGCTAGAGCCTTCATCCATGTCTCCATCGACGCCTGAGAGTTGGTGCAAAGGAAGTATGTCCGCCCACCTTCACATTGAAACACTATTTTGAAACTGTACGCTTCTTCTTCGGTAAGTTCTGTAAGTGGAATAGATATGTAATGTATTTGTAAGCAAAATCAAGCTGGAAATCCAAGAAATAGGTAATAGAAAGAGGTGATTAGCTGAACTGGTCTATGTGAGTTTTGCTATTTATTTAATTACTTATTTACTAAGTCACTCATCATTTCATTTATTTTTTCCATGCAAATATTGTCAGTGAGACTAGATAAATAATTTTATGTAATAAATCTGAGTTGGTTTTGAAAAGAGTAATTGCTGATTTTCTTGCCGGCTCTTTTCAACATAAGTAACCTTTCAAACCAAGCATTAAAGTCTAGACCACTCATAAGTGCTTGGCCTATTAGAAGCCTACTACTACTATCATAATTGTGAAAGTTTGTATGTTTGTGACTCAATCACACATAAGCGGCCGAACGAAATTGGATAAAACTGGACACATAGATAGATCCCGGAATAAAACATAGGGTACTTTTTTTCCCCCCAGGAAAACATAAGATCCCTAGGGAACACGGATGAAACCATGGGGAAGAAGCTAGTCAAAAATATTTTAAATCATTAATTTAGCTAATGACTGGCATGGCACATCGGCAACAATAAACATAAATATATGAATACTAAATTAACAAAAACACATGTTTAAACAAATAAGTTTAAGTTTTACACACTAAGTTTAAACAAATTAGTATCCTCACAGTAGCATCGCAGTACATTTATGCAAACATATTATTTGTACAACAAAATATAAGTCTTTATGTAAAAAATTGTGATATGCACCCTATTAATACTAGAAATAAGCTTAAACTTGTGACCTCTGCTTATAGACTCCAAAAAGTGCAAGGTTCATTTTTGGGACTGAGTACATGCTTCTATAATAAGATCCCTCCTGCACTTTTAAATTTGCCTTTACATACACTTAAGGAATGTGTTAAGTCCATTTTAGTACAGAAGGCATACTATAATATTAATGAATATTTAAATGACGACAATGCTTAGGTGTAGCGCTCGCTCTTGCAGGATACATTCTATGTAATAAATCTAAGTTTGTTTTGAAAAGAGTAATTGCTGAGTTTCTTGCCGGCTCTTCTCAGTAAAATCAACCTTCCGAACCGTGCGTTAGAGTCTGACTATTCACAAGTGCCTGTGAAGGCCTATTTGAATGAATAAATTATTTCATTTCAATTATTTCATTTCATTTCATGTTTGAAGTTATTAAATTAGTTTCCCTATTTTTGTATACACTTTAAATAATAATCATTTGCTTTTAAACTTTTCATTAACTGAATCACAACAATTTATATTAAAACCCAATAGAACATAGTTTTCCTTAAATATTTTTTGGATATGATTATTCTACTTCCTACTCCCTACTAATATTATAAATGTGAAAGTCTGGATTTGAATGAAACTTGGCAAATAGATAAATCATACCTTGGATAACATACAGGATACTTTTCATCCCGGGAAAACATAAGAAACTTTTTTTTTTTATATGGAGTGGAAAGTTTATATATAAAGCTGTGTTAATCAAATAAAACATTAACCTTATAGGATCTTAATCTAAGGCGGTTTACTAGCTGTGCAATAAATTAAGTTAATTCATTGTTCTGTTACCACCAGGAAGGACAAACAAATTGCTTTCTCTTTAGATGTATTGATTCAGAGTACCTACATGAATAAATATCTTTATATACATATTATTACCAAAGAGGATCACAATAGATACATATAGGTTTATATTACACTTACCAATAGTACATCCCTCTAATACAATGACCCCGACGGGCTCCTTATCGCCTTTCTTATCGAAGTAAAACAAAAGGTTTCCTTTGAGCATGAACCATCGCTTCTGGTAGCTCTTGCCGACCTCCCCGCGTATGTCGAGGCATCCCTCCCGGTCCACAGGGGTCGCCGAAGACGCGAAGGCGCTCAAATTCTTATCATTTATCTTCATTGTCATTTCTTTTACAATGAATAGTCATTTATAGTCTTGATGGAGTTTGTAATGAGGCGGGATGACAAACGTGCCTTCTCTTTTCTCATGAAACAAAGCGAATAATGGTCGGTCTACAAAATCAGAGGTTAATATTTTATTATATTACACTATAATCTCGTAAGGACACAAAAAAAAATAACAATTCTGATCTGAACAAAGATATACCGAGCATCCGAACGAACGAATGACATTAACTGACATTTGACTGACACTGTCTGTCAGTGTCATTTAAGGGGGTCACACACAGCGAAGATTCTATAATATTTTATCTTAAGGTCATGAGATAGCATTATACTATGAAAAGAGAAGCAACGACCTACCTTCACTTTCCTTCTCCTTTCATAGTATAATGCTGTCTCATGACCTTAAGATAAAATATTATAGTATCTTCGCTGTGTGTGACATCCTTTAGGATGCCTTCCTATTTACGCTATATTCCGCGTGATCGTGTTAACACGCGTTCCACCGAATCACCAAAGAGCACGACAACGATGTCCCCAACAAAATACCTTTTACAGTATTTTACACATTAAAATGAGAAAGAAATAAAATCAATGAGTTATTTAATTTGCTATACCTCTTTATGTTGGGTAAACGATTTTTTTTTTTTAATTGAGACGTATTCATCATATTTTACTAACTCGTAGACGTTCTGATTAAAAACAAAAATTTTCTTCTTCACAAGTTTTTTGCAGCAGAAAATTGGCTTTTCAGGAAACGGAACGTACCTTCTGACTGAAGTATTCTACTGAAGTATTCGACTGAAGTACCTACACAGCACTGTATAAAACAGAGACCACTGGATGGGCAATTTAACCGTTTGGTCGGAACGACATGTCAAAGTCAAAGTCAAAGTCAAAGCCATTTATTCAGTTTAGGCCCTAGGAGGGCACTTATGAAGGTCGAATTTACTGAAGCTACCACCGATTCGGAAATCAGCCTTCAACTGAGAAGAACCGGCAAGAAACTCAGCAAGGTTACATTTTTTATATATATTTTTCTTTTTTTTTTATAATCTGACTATTGGCTATATTTTTTCAATAACAGCAAAATGTACAATACAATATACAATTAAATCAAAAAGAAAAATACCAATACCAAGTAAATAATAAAATGTAACGCAAACAAGTTCTTATTAAATAATAGCAAATACGCTACATAATGGCTAAAACTAAAAAAATATAATAAAAAAAAACAATATGCGAAGTGCACCTGTGCAGAGTGAAACTATTTCCAAACATCCCTATCTTCAATATATTGAGCTACCTTGTAATAAGCCTTTTCCTTCAAAACTTTCTTCACGTAAAATTTGAATTTAAAATCGGTCATCTTGGTTACCGAGTTAGGTATTTTATTATAAAAACGAACGCAATTACCAAGGAATGACTTGCTAACTTTGGCTAACCTAAAATATGGAACAACTAATTTCTCTCTTTGCCTTGTATTTATATTATGGACATCTACTTTTGTTTTAAACATTCCTATATTTCTACGTATGAACATTATATTTTCATAAATGTAGAGTGAAGGCAAAGTCATTATATTTATTTCTTTAAATAAATGCTTTAATGAGTCCCGAGGACCCATACTATAAATTGCACGAATTGCCCTTTTTTGTAGTATAAAAATAGTTTCAATATCGGCTGCTGCTCCCCATAATAAAATACCGTATGATAACAGACTGTGAAAGTAAGCAAAATATACTAGTTTAGCCGTCTCGACATTCGTCAATTGTTTAATTTTTCTTACAGCAAATGCAGCAGAACTTAATTTACCTGCCAAAGAATCTATATGAGGACCCCATTGTAATTTATTATCTAATGTTAAACCTAAGAATACAGTTTTATTAACCATGTCCAAATTACTGCTATCTATTATTATTTGAAAGAAGGATATGACCCTGATTATGACTATTCTATTGAACACAATTAATTAAGACGTATACACGGATATGACCTCGTATGATTATGAATACTGAAGACGTAACTTCGGTCTTGAACAAATTTAAAACAAGGTTTATACTACTAAAGACGAGGCTTTGGTCTTACTCACTTTTGGACAAGAATGATAATACTGAAGACGAGGCGGTATGGTCCAAGATCTTAGCCTGCCATGAAGGGGCGAAAGGAAAAAAAAAAGTTTTCTTTTTGTTTGTGCTGTCATGTCATCATCATTTATGGCATAAAAATAAAACTAGACCAACAAATAAAAAGTATTTTGTTTCGCTAGTTCGTTTCAAAAATGAACGAAATGAATATTTCTAAACTAATTTGGTTGCTATCCTTGTTGAATATTTGGTCGGTGATGTTTTAAAAATGGTTGGAAAAGTTTGCACTGTATGTAAAAGTTGCTCGTATGCCTACAAAGATTTATCGTTCTTTACATACCCAGGAAATCCAAAAAGGTATGAAATTGCTATAACTCCGTACAGTTTTAAATACTTGATGTCATTCTTATGATAGTGTGATCCTGTAATGCAAGTAATACTGGTGGAATGATGCGCCTGCATCAGTCATTTTGATAAAATTCGCATTTTACATGCAATGGTGTGCAGGGGAAAAAATGCATTCAGCAGCTTGCAATGATTATTTGTTATTACATCATGTCAATCTGTTGGCAAATATAAAATGAATAATTCTTAGCAAATTAAAATATTGTTTAAACCTTTTCAGGCGATATGAGTGGCTCAAGGCAGTAAATCGCTTAGACTTGCTTGAGAAACTGGAAAACAGTAGAATACGAGGGAATCACAGAATATGCGAGATACACTTTGAGGGGAAGTATGTCCAACGATCAGTAGTCTCTGAAGGCAGGAAATACTTAACAAAAGATGCTTTTCCAACACTTAACCTGGACATCACTGCCCCTCCAACCATTGTAGCTCTGCCTATGACTACTGAAAATTTTTTGAGGCCACCTAATTCTGTTGCCAGTAACAAAGAAAATATTAGATTACCTAAAATACCCATTATGGAAAACTGGGTCAATATTAGGACCACTAGTCCTCCACCTGGAGTTACAGATATTTCAGATTTTTGCGAGAGTATCATAAAAGTATCTAAAGGAACTCAAACTCAGGTTGTAGAAAACAAGAAGCAAGAGGCTAATGAAAACCCTGGAGGCACTATAAAGAGAAGACCCGCAGATGATAGTCAAACTGTTACAAAACACTTGTTTCTAGAGCTATGCTATAAATTCCTTCCTGATAGTATGTCACAAATTATAAAGTGGCACCTAAATTCTTCAAAATGTCTAGATAGCGTTAATTCTAATCTATTTGCCCTCAATTTGTTTTACTCTAGCAATTCATATAACATTTTAAAGGATATACTAAGTTTGCCAACATTAGATTCATTAAGACATTTCCTAGTCCCCAAAACAACAAAATTGAGTGATGATTTTATTAAAGCTCTAAAAATTAAAGTAAGTAACATGTCCCCTAAAGAAAGGATATGCAGTGTTTCTGTTGGTAGTCTGTATTTAAAACCTTTTTTGTACTATGATATTAAATATGATAGGGTTATAGGACTGCATGAGGTTGATGGGGAACAGTTGACACAACCTGCAAAATATGCTATAGTACTCATGGTACAAGGGATTTTAGAGAATTGGAAACAACCTATAGCATATGCATTAATTTCAGAGTATGATAATTTCCCCAAAATCTCCATGTGGATTGATACCGTCATTGCAAAAATGCTAGATATTGGCTTGGACATAAGAGCATTTGTTTCAGACCCAAGGTCAGAATTTCTATATTTGTCAGAAACAAGAGCTGTTACACCAGATAAAACTTATTTTACAGTTAGAGGAAAAGATATTTTTTATATTTACGACTCGGGTAATTTGCTTAAAGTTGTTAAAAACAATATGAAATCATGTGATTATCATTTCAATGGACAAATACCAAAAAGAGATGACACTTCTAACTTCTTTAAGAAACTGAACAATCTTTGTGATCTTTTGAATGCAAGATCTCATAACTCTGATTCTCCATTCAAAAAAGCATTTTCCAATAAGAAAGATCAGACGGATTTTATGGATCAAATGTTAATGTTATTTCTTAATTTGAAAGTCGTACGTAAAAAAGACCATGTTGATGTAACAGAAAACATGAACTTTGTTGATAGTTTTCAAATTACAATCAAATCAATTGTACAGCTTTATCATGATTTAGATGATTTTGGTATGAAACACTTGGTTACGAATCGCCTGAGCCATAGTAATCTTAATAAATTATTTACTAGAGTTAAAAGAAACGGTTGTAATGACGAATGTACAGCTAGGAAATTCAATAAGTGCTTCGTCAGAAGTTTCGTATTTAGTTTACTAAAACGTCCCTTGAAGTCGTGTAGCGCAGATAATTCATCTCAAATCGAACATCTTCTTGACGAAAATGACACGGAAGTAGGAAATAACTTCAATAAACCATTGAAGGCTTACACTACTGACTACAGACTCGGCTTACCAGAGAAAAATGCCTTTGTATATGTCTGTGGTTATTGTTACATGAAGTGTATGAAACAGCATCGCTGTGATACTCTCAAAACTTATTTGAAGGCTTTTCATGAGAACCAGGACAAGGATGATGTACCATACTTGTGCAGCGTCAAGCTGGATTTTAATCTCAACAACTATAATATATTGCCACCTGATAACTTTGGAGAGTTTCTTATGCTTTTAGAAACTAAATTCAAGGAGTTCTTCAGGCCTGATGTCCAAATTACTAGTATAGGTCAAGAGATACTAAGAGATATGGCTAATTTAGAATTTGACATGCCATGCCCATGCTTTCCAATAGATTATTTAAAAGCTTTGTTTATTAGAATAAGGATATATTATATGATAAGGAAAAATAATAAAATGTTCAAGAGAAAATTTGCAAAGATACTTCGAGTTTTTAGTTTATAGAAGAGTTGGAATTTGTTATGTAATTTTTTTATTAAGATTTCTACAACTTCATTATTGATTGAATGTTTTTTTTTGCCTACACTTACATGATATTTAAGAATGTTATAGAAAAAATAATCCTATTAGTTTGCAATAAAGTTCATCTAATCTTTGTTGATGGTTAGTTGGTTTTTCAACATTTGTTTGAATTAACTATTGATGTTAAATGTTGTTGTTATGTTGTAAAGACAAATAAAACAGTGCTATTTAAATATGTAATATTTTATTCATAATTATTACCTATTTTCACAGTTATTTATAAAGTTATATTAATATCAAGTATTATACTAAATTTGTTTTACGAATTTCTAACGATTGCTCCATTTAGAAAATTTGATTTCCACATCAATCATCAGGATTTGACCGCTTAAAACTAATATAATGGTGAGGACTATTTACAGTACTATCCCAATTCCCTAAAAAAATTGACAAATTCACAATAACAAAAAAAAAAATAAGGTCAAAAACGGAACCCTTAAAATAACTCGTTCAACAACTGTACAATATTACGAGTGGTTTCTTTAAAACGTGCTCCGTTATACATCGGCAATGCGGGCAAATAATTAACGGTATTCGATACTACTTCGAGTATATGTACAAAATGTCCTTTTACAAAACAAAATATAAACTATATACAACATCATTAAATATTCTCAAATGCTCTAACACATTTAAAACATTTCATATTCAACTAGGCATAATTCAGTTAAGTCGCGACCGAGGCCGCTGCTACAATAAAATAATTTATGTAGGTATACGTAGCCGCTGCGCACGCACACGGCACAAGTATCATACAAAAACCTGTACAAATTGCCTACCATCAGTTGATGCCACTGACAATACTAAATAATTAGGTACTAAGCAACAAAATGATAATAATTTACAAATTCGTTTCGCTAATTTGATTTCTGACAATTTGTTCAATACATTAATGGATTTTATTTTTAGATTTTGCATGTCCACAGATATAGGGTTAATAGGTAGTTAATTAAATTAAGAGTTTAAAAACAATGAGTAATCCACGATACACATCGCGCGTCGGTCATAAAGTATTTACATATATTATGTTTTTTTTTTCACAGCACACCTCTACTCTTACGAACATTATTAAATATATTAAAATAGAAAATTTCATATAACTACTAGACTGTGTTGGAGATTCGACGAATCAACATCGCCATGTTTCATCGGTTGGCTCCGATCACGTTACAAAACGACTGTCTAATTAATACAAATGCTACACGAACATGATCTAGGGGGCTCTTCTTTATCACTATTATCATTTAATTTAACTAACCGTAAACTATTGGTGTCACTATTCAGCTTTCCGAGCAGAGGTATCAATTATCATAAGATAAACATTTACTATACGACTGTGTCGCTTTACAGGGCACCTCCACAGGCGCACTAACACACACAGCTGACAGTTGTCACGTTATATAATTTAATTAAAGTTTGCACTAAGTTTATAGCCGAGTGTGTCGGTGCGGTGTGGCTGGTGCCTGAAGGTTTGAGCTCATTGTTCCCTCATATAGGTAAAACTCTAAACATTCGACAACACAACTTCTAATGGTCAATTCGTCTAGATATATTTGTTTCTAAAATGTTTGAAAAAAAAAGTGTACACATTTTGCGTCATTCACATCGTGCCTCCAAAATAGATACATAGAAAATAATTTAATTCAATACAAACGTAAAAAGCTTATACAAAAATAATGACATTACAAAATGGGAGGAAACGAGAACCCCGCGAAACGAGATAGTATGTGTGGACGAGCGCTAAGAAAATTAAAATGTTGGTAAAAAAATATCTAAAACACTAACTCCTTTGGTAATGCATACCGGTTTAGTAAAAATAACGAAAAATATAAAATAATAATAATTTATATTATAGCACAACAATGTAATAAATTACAACTGCGATACGTTACGTTACTTGTGACATTCGTGTAGGTAGTTTGAGAGACCGTGCGACTCACACATGTCAAACATGACGTATTTTAGTAATAGTTCCGTACGTACGTCAACGTCACACTGCATTTTCAACCCTATTGTATTACTAAACAAGGTGGGTATTTCAGCTGTTTCTTGTAAATGAAATCGAATATATTGTAGGAAGGAAGTGACTTGCGTTGAATAGGAATTTTGTTGAGCTTTTAATGTGGAAAGACATGAATAAAGAATTAAGACAGATACAGACGTCTTATGTGGGAAAGATTAGTTTAAATATCTGAATAAAAAAAATATATGAAACAGTCCTTGAATTTATGGTTTAAATCAAAGACTAAGCTACGAAAAATGAGGTTCAACATCAATTCTGGAGTGATCAGGAAGTATGATAAAGACAAGACTACAATGGAAGTCGACCCCATCCACCAAATGGGACTGGGATCAATGGAAATGAAATGCTTACAATCTCAATTATTACAAAGGTATAATAATTTATATAAATGTCAAAAACCATTCATATGCCAAATTGGACCTTCATGAATTTTTTTTTACTATAACGATCTAGTTTCCCCGGCTTATCTAGATTGAATTTTTTTTTTCAATTTTTCTAGTAATTTATTTATAACATTTGATATTTTTTCTTTTAAGTTTGTGCGTGGTAACATCCAGTTTCAGTAGATTAACTCTGTAATTGTAAGCTATCTCTTGGCGATTTATAATTTTTCAGATCAAAAATGCAAAAATATAAGCTATTTCTCATAGATACCCAAGTTTATGTATACAGTTTGTAATAAAACTGTAACAAACTATGACAGAAATACAAGTACAATTTTATGAAGGTATCAGCAACAAAAATAGCTTACAATCATCAAAGTTAATCACCTGTGATCCTACATACGTCACCACCGTATTCATCATCACCTGTCCACATAAAGGACCCTTCTTAAGGGTGACACACCATAAACCATCAACAATAATATTTCTCCAGGTCTCACTTACAAACCTTAATAAATATTAAATTTATCTAAGTACTTCTGTTATAATAGGACTATAATTACACTGCAATTTAAGAACTCTATTTTACTAAAAAAAAAAACTTATCGCCCTTTGGCTTTAATAATGTATGAAAGTAATTTTTAAATGGAATTACATTTACAGAATGTGACAAAACATTCTTTTACACGAGTAAATAATGATTTCTATTGTAAAACTACTGTAAGTATATATATATTAAACTGGCACAAAGTTACGCTACTGGGAGAATATTACGAGATGTCATATTTCCAAAATTATGGTAAGTACGTCAAGACACTAACACTAAAATGTCGGAAAAAAAACATTACATACTAAAGAATACTAGTTTGCTATATCAAAATCTATGAAAAAAAAAAGTTTTTTTCGCGATTTCAGAGTTGTTCCCACAGTAAAAGTTGATAAATATGACGAACATACCATAGGTTACCAAAATATGCCATCTCTAAATAGTCATCCAGTATACTTAATTGCTACACAAAAAATTGCTACACAGTATAAATAAGCATGTCTGAAAAAATATATAGATAAAAAATTGTACCATGTAGTCTGTCACACTCTGTACAATAACTTTACAGATAATTCATTTCCGTTGTTGTGAAAAAAAAAGTAACAAAACCTATATTTTCACTTTTGACATTGGCAGTAAAGCCCGTCTCAAGAATAAATTGTGTTAATCGAAAGTAAACCTCATATCACAGTTCCAGGATTCAAATTGTTTCTAATCAAAACTTGTCTATTTTTCTGTCTAAATGTCTGTCTACTGCACATGTCTGCTACACGTTTTAGAGACTAGTCTCACAGAGTTGGCGAGTCTTTTCTATGATAACTTTTGTTCGCGCCAACAATGTGAATAGTCAACTATATCTTAAGTATCACGGCAGCTATATTTTCATGAGCGACGAAATAGTCTATCGCTACTCTTTTACTCGTCGGAAGTGGGACAAGCCCTTTATTATAGATATGCGCATATTTTATAGTAGGATAATGAAATAGTATCTTCATTAGTATGGTTTGAATCACATCACAGTCTTGCATAGTAGACAGACAGATACTATAAAACATTCATTTTCTGACCTGGGAATCGTTCCAATGACCTATCTAAGGCCTTACCTATTCGATATTCAAATCTCTAACCTTACATAATAAATATAACAGTTTGCAAGTTGACTTGCACATCACTTAACTTACACCGGGCCATTTTAGCGGCAGAGGATCATCTTCGCGTTGATTGATGTTTGCAGAGTTTAGCTGACTTATGCTGAGCTCTATAAGCCGACCGACTTCAGCAGTCTTCCAAATATTGGTAACTCTAGTTCCCCATTCAAATAGGACCGCTTTACACATGTTATGTCGAGTTACGTCGCAGTAAGCGGTGTATCCGTTATTTACCCCAAGGCGGCGGCGGTGTGGTAGAGCTGCATCAGCACCTGCACGTGCAGCGGGAGGCACGACAGCCGGTCGTGCGTGTTCACGTCCAGCGCCAGCCACGACAATGCGTTGTACCCTTCTAACACGTATCTGGAATTACATAGGGTGGTTTTAGTGATGATTCGGCCGAAGGTGGTAAGCACACAAAGCCTAGGGGGAACTGAGCCTCAAGTGCAGCTGCCGGAACACCAGTAGGTGTTTAGCGACAGATTTTCAACTTGAGGGTGGTAGCCAGCCAGGCGGGCACTACAAAGTAACTACCACCGTGCTATGGTTTCCTCACGATTTATTCCTTCACCGAAAGCTCGAGCTCATTGTAGGATTCGAACATATGACCCTATGTGTTGATAGCAGCTGGAAAATAAATTATTAAAAAATTCGCAAACCAATGGCTCTATAATCTACAAAAATAACATAAATATTTACCTAAGCACATCGGTAGTTGTCTGCGAATCCAACGGGTGAGCATTATGATCCCTCCTCTGCGTCAACGATGTAAAATCATCCGCCGCCTGCAAGCTGCCCGCGTGTAAGTGCAGGGCGTTCTTGAGGAAGGCCGGACAGGCGTCTCTCAAGTGCCAGCAGCCGGCCCACCACCACGCCGGCATGGCTCCGAGCGGCGCCGTCGACACCATGTACCCCAGCGCCAGAGGTTGCTGCAGCACCGTACCTACTTGCTCCTGTTATATAAAAGTATGCTGTTGTTAGAGGTGTACTGTTATAGGTCGGTGTACATTGTACCATTCCTTTCGAGTTGTAGTCTGTCGTTGAGTGGACGTCATGTTGGCAATAGGCATGATGACTAAAAATAGTAATTGGATCATTCGGGCGCAAAATTAATTTTTGGCTCGCGCGACGTACTTTGAATCCCTCGCTACGTTCAGGATTCTACTAAAGAATCCCTCACTTTGCTCTGGATTCAAAAAAGCGCCCTCGCCGTAAAAATATTATTTTGCTCCCTAATGATACTATACTACTATAGTCCGTCACTTAGATTATAAAAAAATATTGGATACGTATTTTTTCTTTAGAATACTAAAAATGACGACGATACAGTGCTTTGAAATTTCGCGTGACGTCACTTGAATGTTAAAAATGTACATACAAGTGACGTCACAAGCCCCCACTCCTGAACTTTGGTGCAACATAACTTTGTAATTTTTTATTGATTTTATAATCGAAAAAATACGTGTCTAATATATTTTGATAATCTAACTGACCGACTAATTAGAATTACTTTTTTTTTACCCAGTCATCATCCCTATTCAAGTGTTTTATTTTCTATGCTACGGTAACGATTGTAGGACATGTCTGTACTGTAAGTAATTCCCGTAAGTAAGTAGGAGATGATCGATGTTAGTGTTAGTGACCTGATTGTGTTCGTCCTGGTGGTGGTAGGCGGGTGGGTGGCGGCTGCCCGGGCGGCCCTGGGGCTCGCCGCCGCCGGCGCCGTCGGGGTCGTCGGGGTCGTCGGGGTCGCCGTGGCCGGGCTCGCCGCGCGGCGAGGCGGGCGGCCACATGTTGAACACGTCCGCCTCGAACAGCTCCGCCATGTTGTCCTCGCCCATGTCCTCGTCCATGTTGGGGAACAGCATGTCGCCGTCCTCGCCGTTCGCCATCGGCGGCTCGAACGGGATCTGGTTTGACTGTACAAACAAATATTGGTCATAATCATTGTCTGGGCTATATTATGTGTTTGGCTAAAAGTACCAAGGTATGTGGACCCTGCAAAAGCTCCCACCGTGATTTGACTTCCTCGAGATGTTCTCCTTCACTGAAAGTTCAAGCTCATGTTTATTCTTCGCTACGTCAATCACAGAGCTATCATCGCTTTACATACTAAAGTATGTCTCCCGACAAATTATCACCAAATTGTCTTTCAGAAATTAAAAAGGGAAACTGTAAACACGGTGGTAACTTCAGTAGCTTCGACGTTTATAATTGCCCTCTTGAAATGGCTTTGACTTTGAACAAAGAATTTTTTTGGGTGTTCCATGTTTTTTATACATTTTCTTGTTTATTATTTTTGAGTCTGCTAACGGTAAAAAAAAGGGCGTTAACCACAGGATCAGCCGAGGCATACCTGCGTAGTAGCGGATGTTGGAAACACAAGTATATGCGTGGCGGTGACGTCCCGGGGCGTGTGCAGATGCGACTGGATGGAGGCCTGCGAGAACCGCTCGTCCGGCGTGAACCGGTCCGCCATCAGCCGCAGGCACGAGTCGGGCTCCGTCGACACCAGGCACGCCGACTGGATGCAGGGCATGCCCGAGGGGTACAGGATCGAGCAGCTGCCGCATATCTCGCGGAGCATGTTCGACGCGCGCTTCAGGTGTTTACTTGATAGTAGCCAACTCCACCCTGTAGTGTCGGATATTATGTGTGTTCAATTATATGAAATGAAAATATTTTTTATTCAAATATAGGCCTTCACAAGCACTTATGAATAGTCTGACTCTAACGCTCGGTTCGGAAGGTTGCTTTTACTGAGAAGAGCCGGCAAGAAACTCAGCAATTACTCTTTTCAAAACCAAACCGATTCATTACATAAAATTATTTATCTAGTCTCACTGACAATATGTGTGTGCTATATGACAGTAAGGAAAAAATATATCAAAATTATGAGTAACCTAGTAAACAAATGGATCGAAAACTTAAGCAGACCAGCCCCCACAAGCAGCACCTGTTCACAAGTATGACGCATGTGGCATATATGAAAACTATATCGGATAGTAAGTTGATATATTGATTAATTATCATTCTAGTGTGTAAATTATCTTTATGGAAACAAATCCAGGTACATTCCTCACACACGGTCATTTGATTCACTAAGGAGAGCTTCTACTATGAAAACCAGATGTCTGATACTACATATTATTTTTGTGTCTGTATGCGTCATACTTATAACATGTACCTACATGTGGGGGCTGGTTTACTTGAGTCAGCCATTAGCTCATTTTTTTTTGTCTACATGTTGTTTCTGCCACGCAATTAGGATATAATAGCCTATTTTAGAAAGAATAATTGCTAAATGAGCTGACCCTCCTCAAAACCGTCATATACAGACTATTCATAAGTTCCGAAAGTATATGTGACTATCTTTTCCGCGCGGTTCCACCCGCCCATGTTACTCCGGTATAATGTAGCATCCTAATGGTGAAAAAGGTCCCAATAGTCGTAAAGTTTATTCGTTACATACGAAAATACAAATCTTTCCTCTTTATAATATCAGTATAGATCAGTGTGTGGTTAGTGTATATAGACGTATGTACCTTTAAGTTCCCCGTGCCCGATGCGGCCGACCCTGCCGACGACGAGCCGCCAGGGCTGCGCGGCCTGCGACATGACGCCCAGCGTGAAGTCCATCAGCTTGGTGAGCCCCAGCCGCCGCGCCGGCCCGCCGCGCCCGCGCCCGCGCCCGCGCCCGCCGCCCGACCTGCGATACGAACATATTCAATCAATATTCCGGGATATTATTCCTCGCACTCGGCCATCTGACCCCAAACTGAGCAGAGCTTGTGCTATGGAAGACAGTGCCAGATAACTGATATACTACATATCATCCTACTTTTCTTTTGTAAATATATACTTCTAATATATAAAATTCTCGCATACAAATGAGTAAGGATTCCTACTTTACTAACCTACTTTAATAACGTAAACGCGAAAGTTTGGGAGGACGGATGGATGGATGGATGTTCGTTCCTCTTTCGCGCAAAAACTACTGAACAGAATTGGATGAAATTTGGCACACATATAGAATACGTTCCGGATTAAAATATTGAATACTTTATATCCCGAGAAAACATAAGATCCCTCAGGAGAGGGAAAGCTATCGTAATACAAACTGAAAATAGTATATGTAAGTACTTGGGAGGCACGTGGATGTTGATGGCGACGGTGTCGAGCAGCTCCCCCCGGGCGTCGGTGGCGGCGGCCAGCAGCCAGCGCTGGTCGTGCGACAGGCAGTAGGCCAGGAACAGCACGCCGCCGTCGGCCGCGGCGCCCTGCCCCCAGGTCCAGGTCTCCGCCACCTCCTTGAGCGCGCGCGGCGCCGCCAGCACCCACGCCGGCGAGAACAGCTTGTACGGGGCTCGGTTCTTTTCCTTTACATTTTAATAATACATCAATTGCCGCTATGACAACAAATACTAAAATAAAATAAATATTTAAGGGGGGCTCCTACCCAACGAACGTGTTTTTTTTTGCCGTTTTTATAAATAGACCTTTCGTGCGCGAGTCCGACTCGCACTTGGCCGGTTTTTATACAGATGATTTTTAATTGTTCAGATAAAGTTTCAGAGTTGAAAGTACTTATTATTACTAACTTTTACTATGAACAACTCAAGTTCTAAAGTTCGAAAAAGATATAGTGTATGTGTAGTGTACGTATAGTGTATGGGTGGTGTATGTATAGTGTATGGGTAGTGTATGTATAGTGTATGTGTAGTGTATATGTAGTGTATGTATAGTGTATGGATAGTGTATGGGTAGTGTATGTATAGTGTATGTAGTGTATGGGTAGTGTATGTATAGTGTATGGGTAGTGTATGTATAGTGTATGTATAGTGTATGGGTAGTGTATGTATAGTGTATGGGTAGTGTATGGGTAGTGTATGTGTAGTGTATGGGTAGTGTATGTATAGTGTATGGGTAGTGTATGTATAGTGTATGGGTAGTGTATGGGTAGTGTATGAATAGTGTATGGGTAGTGTATGGGTAGTGTATGGGTAGTGTATGGGTAGTGTATGTGTAGTGTATGTATAGTGTATGGGTAGTGTATGGGTAGTGTATGTGTAGTGAATGGGTAGTGTATGTATAGTGTATGGGTAGTGTATGTATAGTGTATGGGTAGTGTATGTATAGTGTATGTATAGTGTATGGGTAGTGTATGTATAGTGTATGGGTAGTGTATGTATAGTGTATGGGTAGTGTATGTATAGTGTATGGGTAGTGTATGGGTAGTGTATGGGTAGTGTATGTGTAGTGTATGTATAGTGTATGGGTAGTGTATGTGTGGTGTATGTGTAGTGTATGTGTAGTGTATGGGTAGTGTATGTGTAGTGAATGGGTAGTGTATGTATAGTGTATGGGTAGTGTATGTATAGTGTATGGGTAGTGTATGTATAGTGTATGTATAGTGTATGGGTAGTGTATGTATAGTGTATGGGTAGTGTATGTATAGTGTATGGGTAGTGTATGTATAGTGTATGTATAGTGTATGGGTAATGTATGTGTATTGTATGTGTAGTGTATGTGTAGTGTATGGGTAGTGTATGTATAGTTTATGGGTAGTGTATGTATAGTGTATGGGTAGTGTATGTATAGTGTATGTGTAGTGTATGGGTAGTGTATGTGTATTTATGTGTAGTGTATGTGTAGTGTATGGGTAGTGTATGTGTAGTGTATGTGTAGTGTATGGGTAGTGTATGTGTATTTATGTGTAGTGTATGTGTAGTGTATGGGTAGTGTATGTGTAGTGTATGTGTAGTGTATGTGTAGTGTATGTGTAGTGTATGGGTAGTGTATGGGTAGTGTATGTATAGTGTATGGGTAGTGTATGTATAGTGTATGGGTAGTGTATGGGTAGTGTATGTGTGTAGTACTAACATCTTTGGCTTGTAGGAAGAGGTTGGCCTGGGCGGCGGTGCCGAAGCCGGTGAGCGACTTCCCGTCGGGCCGGTGCGCCAGCAGCCGCCGCGCGCCGCTGAACACGCTGAAGGCCAGCGCACGCACATCACCCGCGCCGCTGCCCATCGAGCCCGCGTCGCCCGTGCCCCACACCGAGCACACGCTCTCCACAGATATTATCTGTTACATATTACATCATTCATTATACACTATTAATTATATACTATTAATTATTATACTATTATTATAATATTATACTATTATGTATTATCACCATTGATTTGGCAAATTAAATTGTTCTATTTTTAACACACTTTTATTAGCTTCACTTGTATGTAACTATGTAATAAAGTCTTGAAGTAAAATTTTACCCACTTCCCGGTTTCCGATTGAGCTGAAATTTTGCACACACGTTTAATTTGAATGACAATGCATGGTTTAACTAAGTGACGTCATTCTAAATCCCATAAGGCGGACTCCCAAAAACGGCGAACATTTTTTTCATCTACCATCATGATATGGATATCAAATGAAAGGGTTTGATGAGAATACGAAAAATAAAATGACGTCATATACTAAATTCAATGTGGTGGACGCTCCAAGATGGCGAACAAAATTTTCTCATCAACCATCATGATATGGGTATAACGGAACGGAACGGAAAGGAATGGAGCTTTTTTTATTACGCATTAAAAACTACGATCATACGAGGATAGGTTAAAATATTTCAAAATGACATCTCTTAAGGACCGTCGCTGGGTAATGGATCAAGTATTTATGTACAAAATTGTGAGGGGTCTGGTCGATTGTCCTCAGTTACTTACTGAGATTAATTTTGCTGTTCCTCGTCTAAATTCTAGGTTAATTAACTTTAAGCCATTTGCTGTGAATACGTCTAGAACGAATGTTGGTATATATAGCATACTATCAAGACTTAGTAATGAGCATAACAGATATTACAAGTCATCCAAGACTGATATATTGTCCTGTACTCTAAGTCAATACAAAATATTAGTTTTTAAGTTTATTTCCATATTAATTCATAATTAGTTATTTACATGTCGGTCACATACGGCACGTAACAATTTAATTTTACATTCATGTTGTGTTAGCCTTTAATTGTATTTACACTATGATAGTTATTACTTTATTCAAGTTTAGTTTTTAAGGTGCTGTGTAATATACGTTGGCAAACCTAATAAATAAATAAAATAAAATAAAATTAAAAAATAATTACTTATCACTTCTTTTATGTCCAATGACTAATACAATAATTATAACTGTGGAGCGCTTTGTCTAAATTAATTAAAAGTACCTACACATAACCAAAAAGCGCTCTACGCGCGATGGATAATTAATTATTTTTAAATTTTTAAAGAACGTGTTTTTTTTAGTTTTTTTTTCAAACTATAGTATTTAATCTACCTACTTCTTCTTAATAAATATGAAAAATTATGTTCGTATACACTAATCTCCGAAACCGCTCAACCGATTTCAAAATTGTGTGTTGTGTTGGTTCCAGCTTGAAAGATAGAATATGAAGTGATGTAGTGCAGATGAAACCGCGGGACGAAACCTAGTATAACACGTAATTTCATGTTTATACTTTTAAGTGTAGTTGAAAAGTATGAGAACTTATTGGCAACTTTTTTTACCCGACTGCCAACTTTGTTTTCTATTCTCAATTTCGTTTCGGTCTTTTTAGCGCATTAATTTAAATTGTCATTTTTGCAGTCTGGTTTAGATTTTGATGATGTAATAGCAATAGCCACACTAACCTTAACAAGTGGGTTGTGATGGTGCAGATGGTGGTGCGTCCGGGCGGCGAGCCGCAGCATGGCGTGCAGCGCGGCGGGGCGGTGCGCGAGCGCGGCGGGCGGCTCCACCACGTACACCACCAGCGCCGGCGCGCCGCCCTCCTCCTCCTCCCACCCGCTGCACCCGCCGCTCCCGCCGCCCCCCAGCGGGGGCTCGGCCTCGCTCGCCGCCCCCGCCGTCGCCGCCCCGCCCGTCGGCGAGCCGGCCCGGTCCGGCGTGGCGGGCGGCCGCATCGGCTCCTTCTCCCCCTCGAGCAGCGACCTGTCCAGCGTCAGCGAGGCCAGGGTCGGCACCACGGTCGACCGCAGCGAGTCCGAGTACGCTTTGATGTAGTCCCCGAGTCGGCCCGGCGGCAGCGCGCCCGCCCACTCGTCGTCCCGGTCGGCCCGGCTCGTGTTCGGCGCCCGGAGTATCCCGTCGGGGCCGAGTCGCGTGACGGGCCGATGTCGACCGAGGCGGCAGGACTCGTACGCGGCCGATAGCTCCCTGAAGAAGGCTCGCAGCGGTCGATCCAGCGCGTCGACGTCGGCCGCTATGACGACGTAGGCGACGTCCCTAGCGTACGAGTACGGTTCTAGTGCTAATCGTTCCCAGTGTCGGAGGGCGTAGGGCGAGATGGAGAGCCAGTCGGCGTCGTGGCCGACGAGGAGGGGCGGCACGGGCTGCGGCTCGCACAGGTCCTCGTTGCCGCGGCCGGCCAGCCGGTGGAACTGCCGCCAGGTGAGGGGGCCCGTCACACCGTCCCACATGCGCGCGCCGCAACAACGCTTTTGTATCGCGTCTTGGAGGAGCGGCCGGAGCCGACGCATTAGCCTGTACAACAACAATTAGGTATATAGGTTTGAAGATGCTGATAATTAAAATTTGTATTATTTGCGAACCACAACCGCAGGTGACAAAAGCGTCACCTACAATACAATACAAATATACTTTATTGTAGACACTACACTACAACACAGAAGTTACAAATTATAAAAGACATAGTGAAAACAATTAAGGCGGCCTTATCGCTGAAGCGATTTCTTCCAGGCAACCTAGGGTCGCGCAATTTGCGGTCATGTTCAAAATCTTAGCCCTTTATGTCAGTTAAAGTATCAACTACAAAATATTGTAAGTACCTAACAATATCCCTGGAGGAGCGGGGCGCCCGGGCCCCAATGAAGGGCCACCGGTGCACGGTCCCTGCCGCCCCGGCCCCGGGCCCCACCCCTGCGCCGATGCCGGGGCCGCTCGTCCCCGACGCCGCTCGTAACGCACGCGCTGCCGCAGTACTACCGTCCGTAAACCTGCGACAATGAAACACAAATTACCGACTTCATCTTAATCATTATCAGCTCTTGACATATCATTCAAAGGCTAAACTTCAAATTCAAAATTAAAAGCAAACCACACACATGTTGTCAATAAACAGAAATCTGTCTTTTGATTTGTGACGCTATAATGCTATTTTTTTTTATATCAATAGCTTGCAAGCACCGAAGTCATCACCCTCCATGGACATTTGCATTACCATGGAGATCGTCAATGTGCAAGGGCATTATCATACATGTTATGTTTTGGGTTAAGGACTAAAAAAATATTTATAAGCGAGACATATTAACTAGTTAATGAATAAACGTTCAATAATGTACTAACTCTAACAGATTGAGCGTCAGTTCGTCAGTGGGCGGCGGGGCGGCGGCCCTGTTGGCGGCCCTGGTGAGCGCGGAGGCGTTGCCGCCGCCGAGCGCGGCGCACTGCGCCACCACCACGCCCGCCACGTCCACTAGCCCGCCGCCCGCCCCCGCCGCAGGGCCCCGCCCGCCCCTGCCCCCTCCCGGCTCCTCCGCTATACCCGTGATCTCTAACTCGTCCTGGAATATTATAAAAGTACAACAATACTATAAATGTGAAAGATTGTATGTTTAGGTGTTTGTGGCTCAATTACCCATAAACGGCTTAATGGATTTCAATGAAACTTGGCACATATGTAGATAGATCAGTTACATATATTCAGCCTGAATCGAAATAAGAATTAATGATTAACCACATTCTTAGCCAATAGTACATACCTCATAGAAGAGTCCGGCTCGATGCGCCAGCCGCCTATTGACGATGGCGCTGAAGCCGCACGTACAGTTGGAGGGCTCATCGTCCGCGAGCAGGTCTCCGCCGCCCCCGACGCCGCCCCCGGCGCGGTCCAGCGCCGTGCCGTTCAGGTACGTAGCCGCGTCTGCACCGCGGATGTTGCCCACCACCTGATATCAAGAAAAAAAAACACTTAGATAAGTCACTTTATTCAGATTTACTCGATTACACTACCGCTTTTAAAAGTTATATCGACAATGTTTGTGTGCGCAAAAGTAATCTAACGCCGACGATTTTAAACATCATTTATGAAAATGAAATGAAATGAAAATATTTTTTATTCAAATAGGCCTTCACAAGCACTTATGAATAGTCTGACTCTAACGCTCGGTTCGGAAGGTTGCTTTTACTGAGAAGAGCCGGCAAGAAACTCAGCAATTACTCTTTTCAAAACCAACTCAGATTTATTACATTAAATTATTTATCTAGTCTCGCTGACAATATATGTGTGAAATGAAATGAAAATGAAAATGAATATAAAGCTTATAAAGCTTATACATCTGCGCAGGTACATCATTTATCATCAACATTTAATATAGCATTAACATAAAGAGACAATCCGTGGGCAACCCTATTTTTCGCGTTTAACTACCGAACGATGGTAGGCTAAGTCGTTGTAAGTAATTATATCTCAAGAACACCGTCTCGGAATTGAGTCTCGACTATGGTACACAAAATATCTGGCATAAATATATACCTAAAGACACTTAGTAAAATTCGATAGCGATTAACTCTTGACAGGTATGAGGTAAATACAAACCTTGACCTCAATCTCAGCATTGCACACACACAGCGTGCAACTGTCGAAGTTGTGGTCTCTAAACACGTTCAACACTGTGTCAGCTAGTAACACGTTCAGTAGTAGAGGGCAGGCGGCGTGGTGCACGCGCGCCGCGGTGTTGGTGGGGTTGTTGGTGCTGTGGTTGGTGTTGGCGATGGGGTTGGTGTTGGTGTTGGTGTTGGCGCGCGGGGAGCACGTCCGCCGGGACCGGGGCTCCGGCACCGGCGATAGGGAGCGTTTTATACCTGAGGGATAAATTTTAGATGTTGTGTGTTTATACGATAAATGGTAGAGGTAGCTGATATTTGGAGGATGCGATTTTAAGTCTGGTTAATCAAAATTTTATGTAAAGTACGATAGCGTGACGAAAGTCTAACACAAAAAATTATAACACAATTTTGAAGTATTCAGTTTCTAATTTTAACATTTACTCAGACATAAGAAAGACAAATAAATATCCGTACTTCTCAATACAATTTTTGTGACCGTTTCTTTCTTCCACTTTCTTTAATAAACTAAAAATGAACTCACTAGTCCTCGTCGTCCCAGCACTAGTGCTCCCACTAGGCGCCGCCCCACTGCCCCCACTACCGCCCCCACTGCCCCCACTACTGGCTGCAGCGGTGGCATTAGCCTCGGCGTCAGGGTCCGTCTCCCTGTCCCTCTCGTCGTGGTCCCTCGGCAGACACCTCGGCCGGTAGACGGCGTGCGGCGGCAGCGTGACGGCTGGTAACAACTGGCTGGGGAGGGTGGCCAGGGGCGCGTACTTCGACGATCCCACGTACTTGCATACCGTTGGCGGTTTAAATACGTAGGACCAGTCCTGCGGAGGAAATGTTGTTGAATTTCATTTTTCTTGTTTATTTATGGAAATGTTCTTTGGGCGCGATGAGAATAAAATTTCAAGGTTTAATTTGAGTGCTTTTTGATTGATAACATTGACAAATCTTTCAACTCTATATGAAAAAACCATTGCAAAAAAGATTTGAGTGAACGATTGAGTAAATTTAAATAAGATTCTACCATTATCTGGTCGATGAACATAATATAGTTTATAGCAAGTGTATAGTATGGTATGGTATGGTATGGTATGTAATACCTCGATGGTGGTGTCGGTGTCGGTGTCGGTGTCGAGGCAGGGCGAGCCGACGGGCGCGTGGTGGGGTCGCGAGGCCAGCGCGGGCGCGTCGTCGGGCAGCGAGAACCCCGGCGAGGCCTGCGCGTGCGCCTCCATGCTGGGCGGCGTCGGGAACATCTTGGACAGCTCCTCGGGCCGCACGTACCGGCTCGTGCAGCGGGACTCCTCCATCGACTTGTTCGAGTCCGGCGGGGTCTGGACCCCAGCCGCCAGCTGGACAGGGAACATGTTCACTATCTAACTGACTATCACTCTCACTCTAAGCGACATTATGTTGTTTACACGCGTCCTGCCGTCGGCCATGCGGCTGCCTCGTTCGACCAAAATTTCAACGAGGTAAATGATAAAGTGGCTAAAGGTGATAAGCACCCGTTTAGAATGAAACTGGCTCTTAAATACGGCTGCCGTAAAATATTGGTGGTTTGGCGACAGATTTTCAATTTAGAGGATGGTAGCTAACCAGGCGGGTCCTATGAAGTACCCCCTAGCCCGTGTTGGACAAATTAGATGGAGTAATAATTACAGATCCACATTTTTTGCACACCCACTTAACCTAATTTTAAAATAATTTATAACATACACGACACGTACATCTTATATAATAAATAATAAAGTCTAAAACCGTGACGCGAGTCTGGGCGCGTTTAATTCACGTCGAGATACATATAAAGACATTTACAAACAATAGGATAAAACTATAAATAAACATAAGAAAAGGGGGTACACTCACAAGTCTTACCGTCTCATCGCCGCTGGCAGCGTCGTCGGAGTTCTCGAATATCTGGTCTAGATCCTTGATGGTGGGACAGAGGCCGTCCGATGTGAATAGGTTCTTGTACTCTTTTGTATCTTCCTGTATTCAATATTTGTTTATTAGTGATGAATTCACCACAGTTATAAAAAAAAATAAGACATCGTCTTCTTATTTTTGGAGTAAATTTTTCATAAGGCCCCCGGTTTGGAATTTTATAAGTGAAATTAATACAAGCGTTAACTTTTTAGCGTGATGGATGTAACGTCACCAGTTGTGCTCCCACGAAAGTTTTTTCTTTCTTTCCCGTGTATCTCGGAAACAACTCTAATGATTTATTTACCCTCTTTGCTCATTGCATATTCAAAGACAATCGTACTTAAGTACTAAACTCCAGTCGTGCGTCGGAGCTCACACACACTTTTTTTTTTAATGGTAGTGACGTCGAAAGCTATGACGAAAATCCGAATCCTACAATAAAATGAGATTGAGTTTACAGTAGAGGAAAATATCGTAACGAAACAATAATACAGTGGTAAGGTACCTACTTTGTGGTACCCGCCTGGCTTGCTACCAACCTCAACTTGAAAATCTGTCGCCAAGCACCTACCAAAAGCCACTTACCACTTTCGGCCACATTACTTACCATGGTGAGATTGTGATCAAACATAGGCCTATACAAAGTAAAAAAATGACGATACTAGCTCGTGATAGGGTCATATTTCACGCTGCAGCTAAGATCCTGGGATCAAAAATTTTCTGTGAAAGAAAACATCGGAAAATAGCTAAGGATATGTTTGAGCGGCAGAAAGAGATGGAGATAGAAGAATATATGTAATATCTCACGTTATGGTCCGATTTCTCCTGCTTAATGTCGATGTCTAGCGAGTGCATGGCCGGCATCCGCGTGTGGTCGTGCCCCGCGTACAGGTCCCCCGCCGCCGCCCCGCCGCCCCCCGCACCGCCCCCCACGCCGCCCCCGCCCCCACCGTCGCCCCCTCCCAGGGCCAACTCCTCGCTGAAACTGCTCTCCTCCGCTTTGAACCGCTTCACTGGGTGTTCAAGCCTGAATGGACGATAGTATGGATTTTTATTTTATTTTCATAGGAATATAGAATATATAACAAGTCTCAACCGATATAGATCCGAGACCGTATAGATTTAGATATTAACAAAAGAATAGCTTCGCGTTTTTGCATCGGACGGTAAACTCGAGCGAGACAAGTGAGCCGCGTGCATAATAGGAGAATCCTAAATTGGAAAGTTAGTGTTAGAAATAAAAATGTAACCTAATAACGAACACAACATTCGCAAGCTGCGACCATGTTGATGCGCAGATCGGTAACTATTGTAGCGAGGTAAAAGATACACATCGACGTGAGCCTCCACCGTCGGTGTGTCCGTGTGAGCTCGCAAATACAAAGTACACTACAAACTCTTACATTCAACTCGGCCTGGACTGAATCTTTTTTTATGGCAAAGATCTTAGAAATTTCAAAACAATCGTGAATTTGAAAGAATTAATCAAATCAATCGATAAATAATTTTGTATGGAGCGGTCAACTCGTGACGTCAATGTCTATGCCGTAATAGTAATTTGTATGCGGTGAGCTCGACCGTTTCAACGTAGACTATGACGTTACGGAATTTAAGTATCGCATTGTAATTATCACAGATATTTCGCGAAACAATATTACAAATGGATATCCAATAAAAATTATATTTGCAAAAAAAAAGAAATGCATATGCCCTATTCAGTTTAGGTAAAGTTGAATTGCTTTAGCTTTTATAAAATGACAACTGAATATGAATAATAGGGTAAATCTAAAATGGCAGGAATAAAATTATACAGGATGATTTTTTTAGTTACCGGCAATACTTGCAGGGGTAGAAAGAAGTACTCAACAATATGAACAACTTTTATTATACTAAAAAGTCATTCTGTATATGTTTCCTATCCTACTAATATGATAAATGTGATGGTTTTATATGTATAGATGTTTGTGTCTCAATCACGCATAAACGGCTCAATGGATTTGGATGAAACTTGGAACATACATAGATCATACCCTGGAATAACATATAGGCTACTTTTTATCCCGAGAAAACATGAGATGAGTCGGGTAATTGGGTGAATCCGCGGGGCAGAAGCTGAGCTTAAGGAAATAAATGAGTTTCAAAAAGTAATTCAGGTGTCATGGAATAAAATTATCTGTTTCGTTCATACCTGCACATCGAGAGACAGCGTTAAACACAGATTAAAATTAAATTGCAGACACATCAATTAGTTTCAGAAAATGAAACGAGGTAACATCCATTAAAAAAAATACAACCGAATTGAGAACCTCCTCCTTTTTTAAAGTCTTCTAATTAAAGTAGGTTTATTTGTAGCTGATACAGTTATTTTGATGATAAATGTCATTTTCTAAAAGCCCAATCAAAGTTAATCAATAGTTTATTGAAGCCTTTGTTATTTTATATGGCATTGACACTAACTAAGGTATACTTTTAACACAAGATTAATGTTAATCAGGCTTTCAATTTTCTTAAATGTCTTTTAAATAAATCAATAGGTTATTACACCAATTTTTGAAAAGTGTCTCAATTCGTTCCTAAGGTGCTAATAAGCCACTGTAACGTAGTAAAAAACGAGTCTTTAATTATTTAATTTTTATTAAATATTTTTATTTTCATTCGATTAATTAATAATTTCCCTTGATTAATTGTCTGTAGCTTTTTATTACCTATACGGTTCGCAGCCAATTAATCAATAGTTCAAATATTAAGTGTTTCTTAAATTGTTTATCAATTATTATTGAAACATTATATTTGCCTATTGATTTTTAATCGATTGATCGATATGTTTCCGAACGCAACTATCTCTTGGGTTTGTTTTATTGTCTGTGGCCTCGGTTGTACTCGAAGTTACAGCCAGTAGATCAGTCCCATATTTATTTGGCATTCGTAGGGGAATTAGGGAATCGATTTTGTCGCATATTTGAAAGAAACTGGATTTAATTTATTTATTTATTCTTTCCTTCTGTCTTATTTTGCTACTATATCTGTCTCGATGTTACTTATGTGTACTGTACACTAAACTAAAGACATACACATACATATATAGTATGTAGTGTAAGTGTATGTGAGGTGTACAGACCAGGCGTGCACGGTGGTGTAGTCGTAGAGCATGTGCAGCGAGTGTTCGTCCTCGAGCGGGTCGAGGCGCCGCTCGGCGGGCGGCAGCACGGGCCGCGCGCCCAGCTCCACCGCCCCGCCGCCCCCACCGCCCCCGCCGCCCCCACCGCCCCCGCCGCCCCCGCCGGCACACGCGCCGCCGACACCGCCGCCGACCCCTCGGGGGGAGTCGCCCTGGGGGAGAACATCAACGTCACTCGACTGATACAGACCAACACTGAAATCGCGAAAATCTTCTCAAACTTTATTTCATTATTTTACTTTATCTTAGGCCCTCTTAGGGCCTAAACTGAATTAAAGTTTGAATGACCATATTACTGCTTCTCCATACATTGGGACCTTGACTTTTCTTAGCGTATTTTTATTTTCATAGTAGTTACAATAAAAGGTAAAAACAGACATAATAAAATAGTATTGCACAGTAAGAGTAACAGTACCTGGGCGTGGTCGTGGTCGTGGTCATCGTGGTACATCTTGGGCGGCGGGTGCGAGGGCGGCGCGGGCGTGGGCGGCGCCAGCGGGTCCGGCGTCGGCGCCGGCGTGTGCAGCGTCGTCGGCACCGCGCCGCCGGACTACATACGGACGCACACATTACACTATATACAAGATATATTTTCAAGTTATAGGCAGCTTGAGAGAGTGAAAGTGCGAGTTTTTGACGTTGGCTACTGTCGCTTGCATTTACGACTTTTCTCGCAAAATACTCTTGGAACTAATTTCGCCCATCCAACATTTTTGTAAACGTTAAAATCTCGCCCAGCGCGACTCAAATCTATTGCGGCGGCGCTTGGCCGGCGCCGGCGGAGGAGGGCGCGGAGACGGCGGCGGCGGGCGAGGGCGCGCCGCAGCTGCACCCGCCCGCGTGCTCAGTTAGATGTAGGGGCGGTAGACTCACCTGATGGTCGGGGTGGTGGTGGGGCGGCGAGGGCGGCACTTGGCCGGCGCCGGCAGAGGAGGGCGCGGAGCCGGCGGCGGCGGGCGAGGGCGCGCCGCAGCTGCATCCGCCCGCGTGCTCAGTTAGATGTAGGGGCGGTAGACTCACCTGATGGTCGGGGTGGTGGTGGGGCGGCGAGGGCGGCGCTTGGCCGGCGCCGGCGGAGGAGGGCGCGGAGCCGGCGGCGGCGGGCGAGGGCGCGCCGCAGCTGCATCCGCCCGCGTGCTCAGTTAGATGTAGGGGCGGTAGACTCACCTGATGGTCGGGGTGGTGGTGGGGCGGCGAGGGCGGCGCTTGGCCGGCGCCGGCGGAGGAGGGCGCGGAGCCGGCGGCGGCGGGCGAGGGCGCGCCGTAGCTGCACCCGCCCGCGTGCTCAGTTAGATGTAGGGGCGGTAGACTCACCTGATGGTCGGGGTGGTGGTGGGGCGGCGAGGGCGGCGCTTGGCCGGCGCCGGCGGAGGAGGGCGCGGAGCCGGCGGCGGCGGGCGAGGGCGCGCCGTAGCTGCACCCGCCCGCGTGCTCAGTTAGATGTAGGGGCGGTAGACTCACCTGATGGTCGGGGTGGTGGTGGGGCGGCGAGGGCGGCGCTTGGCCGGCGCCGGCGGAGGAGGGCGCGGAGCCGGCGGCGGCGGGCGAGGGCGCGCCGTAGCTGCACCCGCCCGCGTGCTCAGTTAGATGTAGGGGCGGTAGACTCACCTGATGGTCGGGGTGGTGGTGGGGCGGCGAGGGCGGCGCTTGGCCGGCGCCGGCGGAGGAGGGCGCGGAGCCGGCGGCGGCGGGCGAGGGCGCGCCGTAGCTGCACCCGCCCGCGTGCTCAGTTAGATGTAGGGGCGGTAGACTCACCTGATGGTCGGGGTGGTGGTGGGGCGGCGAGGGCGGCGCTTGGCCGGCGCCGGCGGAGGAGGGCGCGGAGCCGGCGGCGGCGGGCGAGGGCGCGCCGTAGCTGCACCCGCCCGCGTGCTCAGTTAGATGTAGGGGCGGTAGACTCACCTGATGGTCGGGGTGGTGGTGGGGCGGCGAGGGCGGCGCTTGGCCGGCGCCGGCGGAGGAGGGCGCGGAGCCGGCGGCGGCGGGCGAGGGCGCGCCGCAGCTGGCCGGCGACGCGCCGGAGCACCCGCCCGCGCCCACACCCGAGTGCCTGTCCACGTACACACTGATACATTACATTACATCGGCTATTCTACATCATTATAATAGCCGTCGACTGTTCATACTCGAAAGTGAAAAAAATTCGAGAATCGCGTGATACAAACGAATAGGGACAATTTTTTTATGTCAGAATCCTCAAAAAATTATGAATGATGTTTAAATAATTTTTTTTTATTACAGTGGCAATATTCTTTTTTTAAGTTTCCGACTATCCGATGTAAAAACGGAACCCATTATAGTGAATATTGTCGGGTCTGTCTGTCTATCTATCATATCGGTCTGTCCCAGCAAATGAAAGGACTTATTATGAGAAATACAAATATATATAATTTTATCATTAATTTATCATTTTTACCGACCAAAGTTCATAAAAAAATCTGATATTACTTCATCGAAATACTCTTCACTTTCGACCAATAACACGTTCAATGTATACGAACACAAATGAATCCCTCGATGCATGTATGATATGGCATTGAAACCGTTTGAAATTACGATATAGAGCTAGTTAAACAGCCCCAAGATGAAAGGTAGATGTTATTTATGACGTTTGATAAAATTGCCTATACACCGACGCGACCGCTTCGAACAACTTTGCCAAAGTGGTAGTTATTAGAAACGATTTGCAGTGATGGACAATTTACAATGTGTGATTTACAATACGTAACTTGATTGCAATTAGTTGCAATCAGTTTCAATTAGAAACCAGTTAGATACATCGTTTTCCTGATTACTTTTTACGTGATAGCTTGTTTAAATTTTTGAAACTAATTGCATCTAATTGAAACTGATTGCAACTAATTGAAACTGATTGCAACTGATTGCATCTAATTGAAACTGATTGCAACTGATTGCATCTAATTGAAACTGATTGCATCTAATTGAAACTGATTGCAACTAATTGGAACTGATTGCAACAAATTACAACAGAGTTACGTAATCGTCGTACTGGTGTATGGCGACACCAAAAATCATATGAGAGTACTTCATTATGATATGAAACACATTCGATGATTTGTTTCGGTGATGAATTATAACTTCAATTCAACAGATGACTGTTAACATTATCATAATATTAAAGACACAAAACATGCAATTTTAAACGTTCCGACATTCTCTAGTTCATGCACTATAACATTTTGTCTACAAATGCAATAAATTTAATAATAATAATATATTATGGAGGCATTGCATGCATTATATGGATATGTTTACGTGTGTCGACCACTTGTCGTCATCAGTGTCGAAGCTCGATAATACTAAGCGAGTGTGAGTTTATTAGATTGTATGTAGGTGAATACACTGAATGACAGTCAAGTCAAAGCCATTTATTCAGTTTAGGCCCTAGAAGGGCACTTATGAACGTCGAAGCTACTGAAGTTACCACCGACTCGGAAGTCGCCTTCAACTGAGAAGAACCGGCAAGAAACTCAGGTTACATTTTTCTCAGAAAACTTGAATAACCCTTCGGCCACATCATCACTTACCACGGTGAGAATGTGGTCAAACACAGGTCTATACCTACTTATTAAAAAGAAATCTTATTTTTTTTCTATTTAGACAACGCTACGATAGGTCGTTTGAAATAAACGAAAGTTATCGATGTCGACAAATAAATACATACTATCAGACTCGCACAGTGTAAGCTTTTCTGGCGTGATGAGAAGCGGCGTGGGGTGAGTGAGTGTGAGTGTGTGTGTGTGTTGCGGGTGTGTATGTGTGTATATGTGTATGTGTGCGGTACTCACAGATGGGAGGGTGTCGGTAGTGCGGGGTCGGGCGCGGGCCGCCGCGCGGGGGCGGGGCGCCGCCGGTGGAAGGGCGGAGGCCGGGGGCCGCGCCGCCGCCGCCATCTGCACCAACACAACCCCAGCTAGCCGCTAGCCCGCTACCCCGCTACCCGCTACCCGGTACCCGCTCCGGTAGCGCCGGTAGCCCCCGGTAGCCGACCCTACCCCAAATCCACCGCGTCCGCGATGCACGCTCACGACACCCCACTCTACGCCGAAGCTAACTATATCCTCGATAGTGGAAGTGTCATGCCGTGTCACTAATAAAATCGATTCAATATTTTTGAGTTAGTCGATTTCTTTTGTCAGGTTTTCATATTTTACGTTATTCTCATTAAATTTTAAACATCAAAAGGTGCGATTATTACCAACTGTGTAGTTAAACAATCGTGTGCAGTTAATATTGGAAATATCCTTTCAAAACCGATCCTAATTCTATATTATTGCAGTGTAGAAAAAAAAGGTGTAGTATTTTATGAGATAATTAATAAGTGTGATAACGGCCTACACGCGTCACGTGACGAAGGAATGTATACTTTAAACTGTACACGGATATAAGGGGCTGTTAAAAGAAAACATTGTTAAATAATAAGTTTCAAATTCCTTCGCCACTGTAAATACCGATAGACATAATAATGCCTGCCAGAGAAGCATACCCCTCTACAGCTAAATAATATACCAAAATATACATAATTAAAAAAAAATATCATATACATAACATCTACCTATCAATCTACTGAGCTTTACCCTGTTAACACGCCTTCTACACAAAATCATCGATCGCAACCAATATGCGCCTCATGCTATAAGAAATAAGGTTCAAAATTGGTTACAATCAACTCTATCTCATACGAATGCAATTCAAGTACAAAAAAAAAACAAATATAAATATATTAAGTGATAATTTTCATAAATGCAACACACATAATAAAACTACTGCTATATACTGCACCTATCTACTAATTTATTTTGTATATTCAAATATTTTATTAAAATAAATATACGCTTTAGAAATTTTGATGTTTTTGTTATTTTGATGTTCCAATAACACATTTATTAGAGTATTTAAAAACAAATCATGCATATTTTCTTTATTTCCTCAATTTCAAAAGCGCATATATATTGTAAGATAACTAAGTATAGCGTAATAAGTATTATAATATAATATAGCAGTATACAAGTGAAGCAGCGGGCACTCACTTGGCGCAGGAGCACGGCGTCTTGCGCGTCGGATCAACGAAGTCGTCGCACTTGTCGACCGACGTATCGTCGTAGCACACCTCGGCCGTCTGCAATTGACAATTTTGTTGAATTTTTTTTTGGTCCACCTGATCGTAAGTGACCCCGTCGCCTATGGAAATTAGCAATGCCAGGGTACCAATGTGTTGCAGACCTTTATAAAGTCTAATACTATATACCTATTATATATATATCCCATTATTCAAGCCTGCTCGGTTGCGATCCCGATCGGGTAGACGAACCGATTGAGTAGTCTAATATGATTAGGATGGCTCCTATTTTCTCATTTCAGACTTCCATTTAGAATGAGGCAGTCGATCGGTACACGATCGCGGCAAATGTATTCTGTTGTCGTTTCCGATCGGAATGGCAACCGAATAGATCTGAATAAGGGGGATTGTCAAAAATTCGACATTCAATTTAGGCCCCAGGAGGGCACTTATGAAGGTCGTATATACTGAAGTTAACACCGGTTTAGAAGACAGCCTTCAACTGAGAAGAACCGGCTAGAAACTCAGCAAGGTTACATCAGTAGGTGTTTCGAGTCAGATTTTCAACTTGAGGGTGGTAGCCAGCTAGGCGGGTATTACAAAGTACCCTACTAAATCGCTATGGCTTCCTAACGATATTTAGTTAGGAAACCATTGCTCGGTGGTAGAGTTCAATTTTCTCTTGTTGGTGAAACTTTTTTTTATGTTTAGTACTATCTATTGACGAGCTTTAGTGTTATTAATATTAAAAAAAAAAAATACCTATCATAAACAAATGTTAGAAGATGAAACATGAATATTATTTATCTTGTAAATAAAATTCTCGCAATTAATTTAATGTTATCATTTGTCTTATAGATAACATTATTCATGGGTGACTTCTTGTATAATCTTGGAAGGTAACCCATAACTGTCCGACATTCAAAGACAGCTCTGTTTCCACCTTCCGCGAATGATGTTTATAATCGAAACATTTTAGAACTTATGTTCATTTGAAAAGAATACTGGATGGAAATCACGAAATAATTTAAAACTATTCATACTAAAGATCAAGCTGCGGGCCGGAGTGCTGGGGGTGGTGCGGCTGGTAGGGGTGGTCGGGCTGGTGCGGGTGGTGGTACGCCTCCGGCCCGGTGGCCAGCGGCACCATATCAATATAGTAAGTGTGTCATACCTGTGTGGGGTGCGGCGTGGAGAGCGCGCGGAGGGCGCGGCGGGCGAGCTGCGGGCCGGAGTGCTGAGGGTGGTGCGGCTGGATGGGGTGGTTGGGCTGGTGCGGGTGGTGGTGCGCCTCCGGCCCGGTGCCCAGCGGCTCCATCTCCGTCACAAGAACGTACGGTGCCGGGTATCGCATGCCTGCCCCCCCGCATACCACCTGCACATAGATAAATACATAGTGAAGTCCTGCATCCATGTGAACAACTTTAGAGGGATAGGATTTATCAGTACAATTACATTGCAATTTAGCACAACATTCCACACCATCGAATGATTTACAACAACGACAGAGAAGCATTCATACTCCAAGACCATACTACCGAATGTGTACGTCGCAATTGAAATACAATATATTTTCATTATCATACATTTTCAAGTCTAACATTGACTCATTTATGCAACAAGTATGAAGGTATAAAATCAAATAATAACCTCAACAGCCCCACAGCCCTGTTCCAAAGGATAGAGTTGCCTCCACGCGTCGAGCAGTCGTGATGTAGCGGCGTCGCTGTCGTTCCACTCGCGTCCCGTCACCGTGCCTTCTAAACCGAACGGCGCCAGGATCACTGCAATTTTACAATACATGTTTTAATAATATTAATAAATCTTCAGTTGATTTGACTTTCAAAGCATATTTAGGGCCAAATTACATATAGGGTTAAATGTCTTTGGTAACATCAGTAATTTCGACGTTCGTAAGTGCTCTTGTAGGGCCTAAACTGAAGGGTTTGACTTTTTCTTTTGTATTTTATAGACACTATGGTATGGTACTATTTACTAGAGGATCAGACGGGCGGGTGTGAGTGATGTACGTATAGGTATACCTTTAGCTTTAGGTCGGTGGTCGGCGTCGCTGAGCCGGGCGCGTCGCTTGGCGGTGAGGGTCCGGACGGGCGGGTGTGAGTGATGTACGTGTAGGTATACCTTTAGCTTTAGGTCGGTGGTCGGCGTCGCTGAGCCGGGCGCGTCGCTTGGCGGTGAGGGTCCGGACGGGCGGGTGCTGGCGCACGTCCACCGACGCACACACGGTGCTCTCGCCGTGCAGGAAGAACGCGAACGAGAACGACAGGTGCCACGGACTGTGAACATACGTTATGTTACATTTAGTTATACATTGTCATAATAAACAAACACTAAGTAAACTGTTACATAAATATTCAAACGTAAATGATCATAAAACATTTTACTTCCTTCTAGGATTTGTGTGCTTCATATCATCGTGAGATAGCGGTCAAAGACAGGCTTATTCACAGTCAAGAAGTAAATAATATTCAATCAATTGATATTATATTTATAACACAGCATTCTCTTGCGGTTCCATTCACTTTATACTGAATTATATGAATCTCACACACACTTTTTTCCGCATAAAAAATAAATTGGATAAAATGTTTGAAGGTGAACGAAGTAATACTCTGATTCCTTAACAAGTACAACACAGAGATCTTCTTTTTTATATAGGAAGCGTAACTAGTGTATTACCACTTGTTTAATTTGAGAACAACCCAATGGAGTTGCTTCAAATTTTACTTCCACCCCTGGTATATAATATTTGAAATTTATTTATCTATATATGTATGTATTTACAAAAGAAAAGTAGTATATGTAGTATATCAGTTATCTGGCTTCCATAGTACAAGCTCTGCTTAGTTTGGGATCATATGGCCGTGTGTGAGGAATAATGTCCCAGAATATTTATTTATTTAAAAAATAGCCATAAAGCTACATGCTGTCCCTTTCTATTGTATGTTAAAAGATAAGGATGGGAGTAGCGCTTCGGAGTGTTAAGGCTGCGTTTCCACCAGACATGCAGCTATCTCTTTTTGCATTTGTAATTTTACCCACAGTTAAAAAAAAATGCCGATGGCAATAACTCAGAAATTAAGGGATAGTCTCCTAAAACCATAGTTGCGTAGCTTCAACCCTTAAGAATCGTCTCAATTTCCACCCTGTATGTAAAAATATATTTTGTGTATCTCGGCTCTAACGATTTGGATCAAATTTTGTATTTAGATAAGGTTTTGGTTTTTACGTTTATCTATATAGGCGTCATTCCAGAAACTCAGGTACTATATAATCAACGATTGCTCAATACAGACACGTAGCACACTTGCAAGAATCAATCAGTCAAACGATTTGCAAAACACGCAATACAAGATTTCCCATCGCCCCTGCTGTTACTAATTACACTTTCACTATCAACGTGAAGTTTTTTAGCATACATCATCAATAACCTCTATGTGTAAAGTGATAAAGGTCATATTTGCATACCTCTTGCCAACGTCTTCTTCGTCGCCATCGTACGGTTGAACGAACCACTTCCCCAACCTCACGAAGTCTCGGGATAGAAGACATCTGGAATGAAAAAATATCAATTAGTAAGGTTTTCCAACATTTTTTTGGTCCTTTGAGCCGGATGCTCGTCGATTAATCATAATTTGCATGATTTACACATTATGGTATCTACCTGCATGCGTCATAATTTATAGGGAAATGTTTTAATTGTGAATTTCACAAAAGATATTCCCACGAGAAGATTATTTACGTACTCACTATCCACCCCACGGCTTCACCCACAATCCCCTATTTTACCCTCTTAGTGCATATCTAGGGTACTCAAGTAATATTTCCTCCATATCTCTAGGTCCATCAGTTTAAGTATCTGTCAGTCAGTCAGTATTTTAGTTTTATTAAGAAGACATTTTGCTTGTGATATATTGAATAAATAAAATGTTCATACAATAAATAAAACAAATAATAGTGACATTTACATTATCTGAATCTTATTAATTCAATAGTAACAAGTTAAGCAGAAATCCGAGAAGCCAATTAGTGCGCGACAATAATATTGTAAAAGTTAAAGAACCAAATCTATTCAATAAACAATACGATATCACGGTCTTGCAACTTTATACACGAACGCCGAGCGGTTACATTTTGCCGGTTTACGAGTATATCAAGTTCCTTTTATTGGAATACCATTTGAACGACGTCGCAGATTGTACGTTTATTGTATTTGCAATAACGAATAGGCCACATACGTATTTCATTTTACAAGATAATGCCATCTCACTCCAACCGAAATAATTACGATACGTGTGAAAGGGCAAGCATGTTTCATTCGTTGTTGTGAACAGAACTCGTTTAATAAAGAATTAAAGTTGAGATTGCATTGTGGCGGTATCAATTAACACTGCAGTTAGGCTTATTGTAATGTAGGAATCTCAGGTACAAATTGAGTTCAATTTCCTGGATAAGTAGACACTCAAACTGCACAACACGTCTCGACATGGTTGCAGTACCAAGTTCGTGTCGCAAACCCAGCCCGCCTATTGTCGTTATGATATCGATTATATTATACTAGCTGTCCCCCGCGGTTTCACCTGCGTTCTCAAGATAAAAGGTAGCCTATAACCTTCCTCAATATACTGTATTTCAGCGTTACAGAGTATAAGAGTAACTATTTTATTTTGTTATAGCTGTTCCCCGCGGTTTCACCCACATTCTCGGGAAAAAAATCCTATAACCTTCCTAAAGAATTGGGATATCAAACGCAAAAAAAAACAAACAAACAAAAAGCTCTTCTATTAATTATATTAGTATCGATACCATAGGGCATTGTTTCTCAACCTTTTTACTGTCGCGACCCACTAAACAGCCAAAAAGTTAATTAACAAAAATTGCGACCTCTTCACTATTATATTCAATTCAATAAACCTTTATATTGTTTATGACACTTGATCATGAATGAAAGAAATACTGGATGTTTTGCTCACGGATCTTATGTTTTGGATACATTGGGTATATAGGGGGCCATATTCTTAAGGCGACGCCTTGAAGATTTTGGTTGCAAGGATTCCGATTTTTCTCAAAAATGACTGAAGCGAACGAACTGAAATTTATTGTAAGAATTCATCATGTCTTTGACTTTATTTTGTACGTTGCATAACACGATTGGTTAACTTTTATAACACAAAATAATTAATCAAAAAGACCTCTTTAAAATAAGAGATTCCAATTTTACCGGCATTGAGGATCGATTTGATGTTCCAAAATTTCTACATATATTAATTGAAACTGATACTATAAATTGTACTTAGGTTTTATGAAATATGTTTGTAGTTTTTAAATTAAACAATAAAAACCATTTTGTCGCATACGCTCGTTCCGTTAACGCGGGTTTTCTATGAGAGGTCGCTATAGTAGGGAGCGGGACGCAGCACGTTGAATTTCAGATGTTTAAGCTTAAAGCGGCGTCACCTTAAACACGACCCCCAGGTTGAGAAACGATGCCATAGGGATAGCAAGTAAAACTAGTCATAAGTGAATACCATGTTATTGTTGCATATAAATAGAGTATTACGTAACACGACAGTTATAAATTTTCAACTAGATTCATTGTTCTCTAGCTTACATAGAAATAAACCTTTTATTCAAGCACATGCAGTAAAATTCGTTTGAAGAGATCTTCTTTGTGGGCTTGTTTGCGAAAGAGCTGGTGTAAGTAGAACTGTCTGTAGAGTTTAGTTCAAACGATGTGAACAACGTAATATCTTTAAGAAGAGACTTATAGAAAGTTTTCAGATTTTTTTCTATTTATGTTCAATATCTTTTCTTCGGCATAATTTATATTGGTCAGATTTAATGCCAAATCAAAATTATTAAGGAAATCTTCGCTAACTTCGTTTTTTTTTAAATTTATACCGTATGAATAGTTTCCCTTTAATGAGATTAATATTATCTAGGTATATATAAAAAAAAAACATTTGCCGTTCGTTAGTCCCTCAAAAACTTAAAAATGGCTTGACCGATTTAATTTTTTGTTCAGAAAGAAAAGAAAAACCCAAAGAACAATCGAAAAATCGATTCGGCCAATATTATCGATCTGACGTGGAACGAAGTTTACCGGGTCATATATTTATTTATTTAGTTTAGAAATATTTATGTAACGACTTAAGCCTTTTTGAGGATCTAAATTGAGTGATGATTATTTATGATGTGGTCAAAAGAAGAAACTGACTGACTGATCGACATATCAACACTTAGCTCAAGCCACAAGGTCTAGAAATTTTGCACACAGGTTCCTTTAATAAAATAGGAATCTACTAAGGGTTTTTCAAAATTCATCCCTTAAAGAGGTAAAACAGGGTGAAAGCTATTACAGAATATAATTCAAATTCATTATTCAGTGTTCGATATTTAGAGCAAGTAGGATTAATTGAAATATAATTTATTTTAAGCGCTGCGCCTGCGACTATCTTTAAACTTACGTACTAGCACTGTACGGTTGTAAACAAAGCTTTTTACGTGAATCACTGGACGAATACATACGATAAGTTACCGTATTGCGCAAGTGGTAGAGGGGATTTTTGCACAGCTGTATTATGGTGATGACTAATTTTGTACACATTGAATGTGATCGGGGGAACAATGCAATCGAAACATTGTAATCCTCGTCACCGTTATTCCTACCATTTAATATAAAGAGTATTAGACAAAGGAAACATTAACTTAAATCCACCTACAAAGTTCTCTAATAACCTTAATCCTACTAATAATATTATAAATGTGAAAGTTTGTGAGTATGGGTGTCTGGATGTATGTTTGTTACTCTTTCACGCAAAAACTACGGAACGGATTTGGATGAAATTTGGCACAGAGATATATTATAGTCTGGAATAACACATAGGCTAATTTTTATCTGGGGAAAACATAAGATCCCTCAGGAACGCGGGTGTTTGGATTAAATTTGGCATTTATATTTTATATGATAATATCAAAAACTATGAAAAAAAAAACTAAAACATTTTTACATCCACATCCACACATTAACTCTGATTCCTGATACGAATACGGTAAGTGGATCCCACGACTACATGTAAATCCATGTGTGGTAACTGTTATGAAATGTATAAGTAGGTACATTTAATAGTAGCTTTTAACTCACTGCACTTTATATTCAGTTCGCGATCGTATGATATGAAGAATGGACGTCCTTCATACTAAACAATTGACTTTACTATGGAATAAAAGTATCTACATCATAATATAAATACGTGAAGCAAAAACTTTGGTACACCTTTTTACCAAAATTACGCTGACGGAGGAGTATGAAATTTGGCACAGTTAAAGTTTATATGCAAGCATTAGAAATACATTAAATTAATAAAAAAACAACAAACACTACCGTACCATGCGTAAGAAACATACACACACAGATGTCACTACTGTTATTCGTGGTCGTGATATCTCTATGCTTTGTCGATAACGCGGCAAAGACAAACTAAAGAAAAGAGTTCATATATATATACTCTTTTGTTTAATTATGGTCGAATTATGACCACGGGCGACCACTAGTATAAATAATAAAACAAAACGTATAGAGAACGAGTTTCACATACAAAATCACCATAAATATAGTAAACCTTTATTTCGAAATAGTTTTATGCATATCTTATAAATAATAAAAGGGTATATTTATGTATCAACATGGAATATCCCTCGTAACGATACGCCCTATAGTTACTGCTGCGCGCGCAATAGCATGCAAACTGCCTTTATAACGGGAGAGATTTAGCGACGCGTGCGCAGGTGTGCGTTGCGCCCGTACCTACATACGGCGGAATGCGCACCGTCTTTGCAAACGCGTTTGAATATGTATAAAAACAGGTGTGTGCGAGTATAAGATCACATTGTGCTTGCAGTTAGATGCATATCCTCTTATATCGTATTGTCGAGCGATCATTATGTAGTCTTGTATCTAACTGGCAATTAACGCCATCTAGCGGCGGTTGTGCATATTACGTGTGCCATTGGTAAATATCTCAAGTTGATTGGAGTTACATAATATGGTTTACGTGCGGAATTCAAAACATTTTTTTTATATTTGACTTTAGCTTGTAAGATAATTCACAAGTATTTCAAGAGATAATAAGAAATAAACGTTTACTTTAATAAGGATTCTAATATTAGAAATATGTTGTAATATATTAAGAATCTCTCAAATATAACAAGCCCCTTTATCCTGTTATCAATGAGCCTGATTGCTTTAATTAACTGCAAAGAGTCAATTAGTTTAATTATAATGGGAGTTCAGTAAGCTAGAACGTTAGATCAACAAGTACAATACAATAATCCCAATAAATTAATGGAGTATATCTTGATTAACTCTATCCTATTGAAATTATACCAATAAATAATCGATTAACGCTATAAAACAAATCCGTCGGCGTAAAACAACTCATAAAATTATTAACGATCCAATCCAACCCCAGATTTAAATGAAAAAAAAAAGAGGAGCACCTTCATATACCACAAATGTGTGTGTATCGTAAAATCGTCGCGAGATCGTACCGCGTCCCGACAAACGTATTGTTTCTTTGACGTGCCGCCAGCCGACACCGGGGTCAACGACTCGTCTGGATTTCGTTCATATGCCGAGATTCTGTAGCTCACAATACAACTACCTATGGACGGGAGATGTATGATACTCGCGCCCGTTACGTCATGCCCTAGAATCGATTAAGCACTTCGGTAATTTAGAATCCACTTATGGATTTTATTAACTAACTCCGTGGAACGGCTTTGATCGTATCTGGGTTCCTTGTTTATCTAATGGCTTTGTAAGTTAACCGGTTGATTCATCTATTGTGAGATTGGTGCTCTTAAGATTCTTGAGCTCACGTATTAAAGCGGTCCAGGTTTCTATGTAAACACATCCTATATTTAGTGTATTTTTTAATTATATACAATTGTTGAACCATTTAAAATAACAAAAAAGCATATGCATTCCACGTAAATGTTTTATCTTATCGAAATACTTTTATCATTTTATTTTTGTTTTGGGAAAAAGAGAAACAAAGCAATCAGTTAACACCTCATATACAAATTTTTAAAATCATTTTATCTAGGTAACTGTATTATTAAAATTAGGCACCTCAATTATACTTGACAATAATAATCGTTGGATAATAAGCGAGTTGAGGATTTACAAGAAGCAAGCCTCGCCTGAGGCACCAGAGCTGATACTTCTGCATGAGGTGCAGCAAAAAACGACATTAGAACGCCCCGGCTAATGCACCGACCTTCGTAAAACGATCGCCTCACGAGCACGATGCGCCCGCGCACTCGCCAGGTGCAACATCGTTTGGCGCGAATTATAACTCCGTACACATGCTCGCAAATACTCTTTGTTATTGAGATATCGTATTAATAGATTTTAGAGTGATTTTCTATTTACATACTGAACGTGATGACTGTTCGGATAGTGCTTTACAAAAGTCTAGTCTAGACAATCGTCTTGTTTAAAGGCACTCCTTTGTAATTATTAGTAGTAGCCGCAATATGAATAATAAACAGTAGTGGGTCTAAGTGCGAGCCTTGAGGCACCCCCGTGACATAACTCAATGCTAAACTTAGCAAACAAAATAAGGAATTTCAAAACATAATGTGTAATTAATTTTGAAGTTATGCTGCGCAGACTTGATGGGAATACAGACCAAGTAATTTGCATAAAAATCTATCATAAATACATTAGTGCTGTGAAAATATTATATGCTCAAATATATGCATTCCTCATTCAATAGTGAAGTTGCAAAACTTACAAAGCGCATTCGTAATGGTAATTATATTCATAGCATAATTCAAACATCATTATTGTAAGCCAATGAGAAGGCAGCGAGCAAGATTCTCGGAGCATTCATTGGCTACACCAAGTATCATGTCGTATGTTGACGATATGCATATGGGCGCAAACACAATAAAAGGTTCTAGATTACCTTTTTTCATTTGAAATTATGTCTATGAAAGTTATTGAAGTTGTCGACTAGTTTTTTACTAGCTTGCCGCCCGTTTCACTCCATGTCCCCTATTTTGCCCCCTTAGGGGTTGAATATTAATAAACCGTCGTATTCCTTGTCTACATCATAAAGAGACCGACTGTGCAATATTTTAGCTTTCTAGGCCCAGGGGTTTGGGCTGGACGATCAGTCAGACAGTGACCAAGTCAGGACTTTTCTTTTTAAATGTATGTATAGATATGTTTTATGTTACTTAGTTTACATATATATGTATATTATATAAGGTCTAAAATTATTAGCCTTGTCAACCTCAAGTCCTTTTTTAAGGTATTATTATGTAAGTCAAAAGAAATAACCAACCAAGAAACAATTATCTAGCGCCGCCAAGGCGATAACAGATAGCGAAATAAAAAAAAGGTTACTTTTGACCTACAAGCCTTAAAAAATAATGTTAAGCCATATAATATATTAGCAATTTAACTGAAACCACTTCTATACAAATCCGTGCCGGAGTATTTTATAATGTATGCTGTTTACCTTTCAATTAGGTTATGAAGAGCTTTGAACAGCAAAGATCGGCATTCGTAGGAAAGGCCGCCTTCCCAGGAACCTTGAACGCCTTCTGTAAACAAAGAAAAATAAAAACCATTAGTTAAACTACTGACAAATTGGCGGTAAACACCATTGTTTGATGCTTTGAGAAAAATGCTCCTTTGGCCATCGCTCCACAATCATTTGGTGTCGACTGAAAACGGAAAGAGAGATAGAGAGAGAAGTATGTAGTGCTATTTCTACTATAACTTGGCCCTAACATTGACAGGAATTTTCTACTAGATGTTATTGTTTAGAAAAGCTTGTATAATTGCAATTATAATTATCATACCAATAAAACTATCGCTAGGAACGATTCAAGGTCGAGATGACAATGAAATTGTGTACAATAGCGGAACGCTGGTCGGGGAACGATAAAATCGAACTGATGCAGTGTAGTATGTAAGTAACGCTAGAAATAGCTGTTGTTGCATTCGCAATCGGAAGATAAACTCGGCCTATCACCGGCGTTAGATGCGAAAACAAAACGGCGCGCGCGACGTTGCCACTCCGTGCACTTAGCGCCGTCCCGCTCTAGCTAGGAGGCGGGGCGGGGGCGACCCGTGTGACGTCACGCGGTCGCTAGCGGCGCACGTGCTTGTGTTTGTAGCGCGAGCCGCGCACGACACACATGCGAGCAGTGGTTAGCGTCCGCTAACAATTTAATTGACATTGAATTACCTATGCGGACGCTATTTTCACAGAAGAACTGCACAGTGTTTTCTTAATTACAAAAGGGGAAATTACTAATAGATCAACCAGATTGTATTAATCAACTTATGAGGCCGCTAAAAAGATAGATCTACAAATCAAATTCCAAAGAAAATATTTCAATTTGTGGCGCATACAGCATCATACTGGAGCGCTTCCAAATATTCAGCCTTGACATTCGTGCTCCAGGTGTGCGCGTGACATCTGTAACTGAACTAGTTTTTCAGTATCTAGCACATATGTAAGATGACCACAGATTATTGTCTCGATTAATACCGCAGACGGGTTATCCTATGCGAAACAAATTATTATAAAGTAGAATTGCGAACAGATTACGAAATATTCTGTTGAACACAAATTAAGATCACGTGAACAAATGACAACAGTGCCGGTTGGTGATCTTATGAAATTGTCACTTAAGCTTAAAACAACAGTGATCCAGTTGGTCAATCCGCCGGTAAATGGGTTGTCAAGGGCATCAAGTAAGGTAAGCAAGTTGACCATAACAAATTAAACAGACATCTTCGATTCTATTGGGATCAGCGTAACGAGGGGCGAGGCCTTGTTAGGTGCGCTGTCGTTTTGTTTTAACAATCCACCTAATGGAGCGAGGAAACCCGACGTTATACATTTAATCTTTTAAGAGGTAGATTTCCGGGTTTTTGGGGCAAGCTTTTCATATAAATTGAGCCTTGTTGGCAGATTATAGACTCAATAAACTGCACGTATATTCGATATATGAAGCAAGCACGTAGGTACCGCTATCGACATGAGCTGGCGTATGGACACTGCAATTATTATTGACTCGGCCGGTTCGGCATCATCGACTTCATCTCCCAAGGCCGTTAACGCAACAAACGGTACGCTTACTGTATCCAAATACCGGAGCGAGTCACGATTCGAAGAGAACCGTGGTACCATCGCGATTGAGGTCCACCATGGATTTCAACATCGATTGATCGGGATCGAATAATATACAAATTGTCGTATACGATTTCAATAAGGTATAATGTCAATAATAGGGTATATCGTTCGATAGCTCTCTGGGGTCGAGATGATTGCGCGGTTTTGTGGCGTAGAAGTGATTTTGATACTATTCTAATTTGCGTTGCCCATTAAATTGGAATTGTGCAAGGTAACTCCTTCAGCGGTAACCAATGACCACAAAAGTAAATCATTCGTTGATTCTACGGAAGCATTATTAGGTTAACAGTTAGCTTGGGTATTTTTAACATGAGAGTGCATTGTTCATTATGCAATGATGGGAATAGTTTTAAGGTTCAAGGCCGCATATTTTGTCGCGGTGTAACGGCGGTGGTTGGCACTACCTTGCGCCGGGATCGATAGCGGGCAGACGACGCGCGCCGCCGCGCCGTTACCCGCCTCCACCTCGATGTGAACGCAGTAATCGCCACACGATTATCACTATTGTTGCCTGCGGACTGTTTGTTTGGGAACGAGCGAGCATCACCGCCCGCCACCGCTGCGGTTAATGTCGCCGATAAGACACTGATAACGGACGAGTCGAGCGAGACCATCATTACGTTGAATGTAGAATGATAACAGACATATCACCTTACGACTCTGGAAATATTCCGTCCAACTTCATGTTAGTCAGATGAGCGAAAATAGCTATGATACGCTGGGGTGGGGTATGATGGTATATTGAGCGTGTCGGCATAGGTAATAAATTTTGTATTAAAGATTGTCTTGTGGATAGTGGATCAGATAGGTATATCGTCGTCGGAGACAGTGCAACAACATGATCACTCGACACGTGGGGCGCGGAAGGCACTCGCACGCAGCGTCCCTCTCGCACTGCAATGTTTTGAACAATCTCTGCTAAGTCGTTGTGTTCTACTAACGCTACCGAGTTTCACAACCACCGTAGCTAGTTGAGTTTCGCAGTTCGCACTGCGTCAACCCTGTCAATTAAGTCTTCTGATACACTCCGACGATCAGTAATAGTATTCTTGGTCAATTGACTCTATATTAGAACAAGAAAATACAAACAAACTAGGTAGCTCAATAGAGCAGAGTAAATGTATACTTAGTTAAAACGGTATTCAGATATTGTTGTAAGCACAGCTTCAAACCTTGAAAACTAGTAGTAAAGTGAGTGAACATCCTCTGACAACGTGTACGTACGACTACTACTTAGTAAGACGTGAACATCGTGCTCGTGCGCGTAAAACACGGAATAACATAGCTACTAGCATGACTCGTATTTTTATTACGTCTCGGCGAGAGGAAAATAAAGTTAAACATATAAAATTAAGTTCGTTTGAACAAACGAATGAATAATGCAGTTTCAGTTTCAACTGGAGCAGAAGCTTAAAAGTTTGATTTCAAATTGTCTTGTCAACAGACGCAGTAAAGTGATAAAATATTGGGCGGGCGTGTAGGGAAAAAATAGTAAACATTCAGTGACAGATACGTAGATAGGCGGGCGGCGCGACATGGCAACGTCGCCCGTCGCTTTAAATCTGCGCGCGTTTTGTTTACAACCCACCACCAACGCCGGCCTGCCGAGGTTAACCGCTGCGGTAACATTCGTCGAGTTACCGCGACGAGTATGGAAGTCAACACAATATCTTACGCAAGTATAGAAACAATCAACGTCTAAAATCGTACGGATCATATCGAATCTTTTAACCGGTAACTGTAAAGTTGGGGCGAAGGGTTTCTGGTTTCATTTAATGCATAATCCAAAAAATAAGACAATAGAAAATTCAAGTTAAAAGGGCGCACGGCATTGTCGGACGATTGTATAGGCGGATACGGGCATTTAACCCGGTTCGGCGCCGCTTGATAATGTAATTCAAGATCGTATCGAGCGCGTGGAAATCTGTCAATTCGCGCGCGCCCTCTGCAGTGGTGGGTCGGCCTCCGTCCCTCCTGTTTGGTGGTTGTGTTGTTGTCCTTGTCACACACGCCCACGTGCGCGTGACGTCACTCGCGCGTCGCCCCACCGACGTCACGGACCGCCCGCAAGCCTCTTTTTCGCCCCTGCATCGGCACTAGCGAAGTGGGAGCCCCACAATGTTTGTAGGGGTTGGCAACGAGTAATTCTACCCTTTCAGTTTGTTATCATAAATGTGAACTAATAGCCGTTATGGTCAACTGTTTGTTGTCTTAATTGAAACATGAAAACAATGAAATACACAATAGAACTAAGGAAAGGGAAAAGACAATAGGAATGAAAACGAAAACTAAAGCGAACACGCAATAGCTTGGTAACTCCAGTATCTCATTAAACATGAAATGAACTTTGACAACATCAAAAGTATAAGAAACCCTACGATTTCTTCTAAAGTCAACCATAGAAGTAAAAGAACAAATCTAAAGACTGCCATGAAAGTATTGCAACGAGGTGACCCGTAGAATCGACCCTCGCTCGCCTCGGTAGTGTCGGTCGGTCCTCTTACAAGTTACACGGTGGCGCATCGCAGGGCGGATCTCATAACCATCTGCGCGGCCGAAGCCCCGAGACACGCAGCTGCTCATGTCGTCGCCAGCCCACCCTCTCAAACACTTTTGTTTTAACGTAGCAACGTACCTACACTATTTAATGTTTGCCATGAGGAGTAACGATCCGAGCCAATGTAATTTAATGATATGTAGAAATTGTTAACGACGCACATAAATTAGGTTCATTTGTACGAGTATGCCTTGTGAGTCGCTAATTTATATGTTAAGCAGAATGAAACAAAACCAAATGAGAAAGTATAAAAGATGATTTGAATACAGCGTTACACAATAGTGCGGCGCTGGATCATAAATGCATTAGCGGCATATCGCAATGGACAAATGCGCAATACTATTATGGTGTCAAACTGACATTACTTAACTGAGACGAATCGAAGATACTGGCACAACAATGTTAGTCAAAAGTTTAAATGTTTCAAAATGGTAAAATCATAAATGCAACCGATAGCTGTTTGCTACCGATCGATACATTGCTAGCGGGCGGTGCGCACGCGCATCAATAAATAGCCCGATCCGGTGCGCGCCCGTCGATACACGTCACGACGATTTTATTAATAAAACACCGAACATCGCGCGGACAAGCCGAACGTTCAACAACCTCGCGCAAGCCGCTTGCTTCTTACGTGCACTCTTTACATAGTTACATAACCTAGACCGATCCGACTTGATCCACATTTGAAATGTTCATTGAAATATTTTATAAAAACCACAATATCATCGATATGTACGTAAACTTATTACGTAACCAGGTTTTGTGAATCAAAATCTGAAAATATTCTACTAGCAGCAACGGTAGCACACCGTTACAACTATGACAACATGCGTCTCCAAAGCGAGTAGCTAAGGCTTTCCCACGGCCTCTTAGCAGGCCCACGCAAAACTTGCGTACATCGACGATATTGTTGGAGTTGGCACATATGATGAGATGGGATGTTAGTCAGTGGATGATGCGCAATAAGATAAATAGATACGTAGATGGGTTTGTTGGTTCCTTCAAAGCTATAACGGTAACGTACGAAGAATTATCGGTTGGTTTACAATTCACGGTCGTAACGAAACGCCATTCACGAAATATCGGTATACAGATGTTAGTATGAATGTTAAAAGTAGTAAACTTTATGTTTTTATCTTCACCATCAAAATTGTGAAAAACTGTAACACTAGTTCTTAGAAAGCAGTCGGTGAGCGGCATGGCATGCCTGCATTTCACTTGCAGAGCACTCGCATCAATTCCCACAATAACTGCACCGAGTGCGCGCGCGCATTCAACCCACGCGGCCCTAACTACTAATTAATAAACCTAACGGCTTGTTTCCACACACTCGTGATTTATTTGGTCAAGCGGAACAATGTGGAAAAAAGATGGTGAAAGTCAGATATAACCTTTGCTGTTTTAAGAACATAAAATACACATTTATAAGCCAGTTATACAACTTGCGATTTAAGAAAAAGTAACGCTGTTGTTACAAAGATAAATGTGAAGGCATCGCCACATACATGGCTTGAAGCAAAAGTTACCATAGAACTTGTTCTTTCACGTGATTCGTGCACATTAAAAAGGTAAAAGCTTTTGAATACAAAAAGATTTTCACTTAACAAAGAGGCAAGCGGAAGAACTATCTATTATCTATGCTCGTTACAAACAGATCATCCGCAATGAGATAGTGTTCGTATTAGATAACAATGTTGAAAAGCCACACACTCTTTAATATGAGTATTGTGGTTTCGAACAAAATATTGCAGCATGGTGACTTCAAGTGATATTAGGAAACTGAATCGTTAACTATATTTAATTAAATTTAATTGTTTTCAGTTCAGAGATAATTTATTTGTTTCTTAGTGTTCAAATTAACACAAAATAAAGAATTTCGTCATGACGAATATATTTTATTTTCTCAAAAGACTTAACTATTAGATCCCTTATTTGTAGGGCGTAACATGGACATCAAACGGGCGCACGCCTGGCCTGGGTCAACGACTGCGCCCCGGCCAAACGAAGGTGAAATAATTCATCTAGCCAGTGTATTCGACACGGGTGAGCTGAGCACTAAAACTAAAGGTATCATAGTTTTGACTATCGCTTAGTCATAATATACCGAACCGTGTGCACAGATCTTGGAATCAAAACTGCAGTGTTTGTGAATATGCCACATTATTCAGTGATTACAATCGCGATTCAAAATACGGATTCGTGAGATTATAACAATAGAAGTAAAAATCAAAAGACACATTAAGTACCATGGAAATTGAATATTGCTAGAGAACTTCAAATAAAGGAATAACTTATCAAAAGGAACGAAGTAAACCTGTTTAAGCACGTCGGTTACAATTTAAAACAGTAGAGTTCAGTGACAGGCCGCCAACACGTAAACGGCCATCAACAGGCCCATTGTCAGGAATTCGGGCGACGAGCCGGCGCACGCGCACGATAGGCATTTATCGTCCGCTGTTTAAATTGGCCTCCATATCCCAAAATACGTGAAAAGGTATGTGGTAAGAGATGCAAATACACGCAGTGCAGAGATTTATACAATTATATTTAGTACGTCCCATTTACGAGACCTGCCACCCTAAATCAGGTCCTGAGTAGTCCTTGAACATCTGGCCACATAATGCCTTACACATGTACAACAGAGCCATCTGCAGCAAAGATCAGGTGTCGGGTCGCACTGACCGCGGGCAAACCTGGCCGAACGGGTTATCCAGACCCGACTCGGCCGGGCTCACCGACACGTGAAAGTAAAAACTAAAATCTTGATACATCAAATGCTACCGATGACGTTTGTAAAAAGTGTACACCGATTACTACAGCCATTTAAAGATAGCAATCCGAAACATCGAGAGTAGAAGGTGAAAAAGAAAAGGTACGGCAAAGATGAGACAATTAGAAATAAAGTGAACAATGTTGCATGAACAAAAAGATCTAGAGTGAGGCTCGTTACGGATAACGAGGCGTCCTCCGAGGCGAAGGCGAAAAGAAACGATTTAATTGCGTCCACAATTAGCCTACAAAACAACCTGTTGCGTTCACATTACTCGGACGTTTAAATGAGAAACAAGACGTGAATTGCACTGGTTGAATACAATTTCGATCGTTTTCGGGATCAATATGTGGTTTTTTTAAGTGACCTGATTTTCAGGCTCAGTGAGAGAAGCAAGACGATATAGAGTGATTATATTGTTAATACGCATATTATAACAGGATTAGCACAAAGCACGTATTCTCAGCACTGTCGTCGGTACGTACGTAGCAGCAGCGTCACAGGCTCGCGTGCATTAATCGACTAATTAGCCGGCTCTCGTTATTCCAGCGTTACACCGTCTAGACGTATGCCGGCTTTGTTCCAAGCTGGAGGGATTAGACTCAGAGAATTGATGGAGCTTTCAGTGATTGTTCTAGACTTGTCAATCATATGGAAAGTGCAGTATAGAAAACTTATTATTAGTAACAAGAACAAATCCAATCAAAACATTTACAACTAACAAATATAGAGCATATCAAAAACACAAACAAACAGTTTGAAAATTGCAGAATACATACCACAAGGGATTAGTAGAAAGTTTTAAAGGATAACACTAAAACTAGAGTTTTCGATTGGCCACCTCAATGAACTTGGGACTAGATGCTGGCAGACTGCCAAGAAAACATGATGTGGCTCACGCCGTCGGATGGCAGATGTCGCATTTGATTGGCTATCGGCAGGCAACACAAACGTATACATACATGCTATTTGCAATTATATGTAATCACCGATGTATCAATTAGTATGGCGGTGTCCCTCTCGCACGGTGATTGAGATAGCGCGCCGGAACAGGGGCTGTTGATATTAGGGTACCGTCGGGTGCCCATTCGGAGGTTTCGCGTGAACGTGATTGCGGGAACGAGGTCGCACGGCTCTTCCGCAACCCTTCACCCACAATGTATTTATTTGTGACACAATTTTTAACCGCCATTAAGTAAGATTTGATGAGGCCGGTTTGTGATTCAACTTTTTGATTACTTCATTGGCTATTCCACTGCGACTAGTTTATCTGTTGCAATCATGTAATGTTTAACTGCATGTTGTTATTATTTATAAAGAGAGGAAGCGCATGTTCAGTGAATATTTTATTTTGGCTTCGCAAGCATTCGGGGGATTTTACAGTAAGATGAATATCAATCTGTGCTGGCGGGTTTGTATACAAATCGGTGTGTACCCGAGTGAGGGTCGTATCGATCAGCGTGTAGCGGACGGCGCGGCGCGTCGCGGCAGCCGGGCGGCGGCGGCGGCGGCGGCGCGGTGGCGGTGGCAGTGCGGGAAGCGCGCGCCGCGCCGCACCGGTAGGTGCCACTTATCGCCGTCTTCACACCTAATTTATCGCGTGCCGCAATCTACACCGATGTTTGTATACACGGTTATGATGTTCCTCCGCGTTTATGTGTATACCTTTGTAAGCTTTTATTACGCGATAAAAATTATATCAGTTTCAGTTATACAGTCGTAGCTTTGCAATGAGTGTACAGATTTACAGATTTAAAAAAGTTGTTCAATGCTTTTTGGTTCATCAATTTAGACCTGTTACGATATTTATGAACAACAAAGGTTACTAGCCATAAAGTGAAAACATCAAATATGAATTGGAGCAGAAAAACTTACCACAATATGTATTAACTTCAATAATGGTTGTAACTACTATTTGCGTTTTCGCGGATCCGTGAAGGTAGTCGGACACGTGGTCGTCGTGTAAATTAGTGCGGGTACCTGGGGGAGTGCGGCAGGGGGCTAAGGGGACCAATCAGCGGGTAGCGGATGCGGATCGATAGTGATCGCCTCGCGTCCGCCTCCGCGTCAGCGCCGCACTTAGCTACCACCCGAAACCCCGCCCACTTTGCAGATACTGTCCTTGCGGATTGTCGGTGGTCTAACACGCATACCGATTCAAGGTGCATTTTCTTTTAGAGTGTAATTTTTAACTTAAATAAAGTAGGAAGCACAATCGTAAATGATTATCAACAAATTACAGCAAGTTAAATATACTGTATGAAAATTTTAACTTTTAAGTTTCTTAGATAAATAAAAAAAACTATGACATACAAATAAAAGCAGCTGCTGCATAAAATTTAAACATAAATCGATCGCTCAAACTCATTACACTAACACACTTCCAGTAAATCATTGATTGATTGATTCAATTTCATTACTATGATCGAACCGATAAAGTGGTGGCGATATCGTTTGTATATTAATAATTAACGCGGCCGCGGCCCACGCGCCACCTTGACACCCCTTGAACCCGACCCCCCCCCCCCCCCCCACTCCTATTTGCATTCGCCCGCTAGTGCCAGGTGTTGAGATATACCAGTAATTGGAAGGTAAATTTGTTCTTATCTAGATGGATTCAATAAATCACTTCTGGGAAAACAATACTGATCAAAGAATATGGAACCGGTACATATGATGATAAGAAGAATAGATCTAAGAAGTGTAGCTATGAGTTTACATAGAACTCGACTAGATTAATCGATCATCTAAATAACGGCCAGCACGTAAAAAGCAATAAGTCCGACAGACTGACCAGGCAGGTGGTCTTATTGCATATCTTTGCTTTGACCATCTCTAATAATTTTCACATAACAAGAACGTGTACGTGATAGAATTGTCAAGTTTCCAAGGATTTAAAGATTTTAAAGGTAAATCTTACTTGCAGAACTTCTGAAGTGTGTAATTAAAAGGCCAGAACTTGAGTATGACCTTTATTAATTTCATTAGCTGTGCGATAAAGCTTGGTTCCATCTGAATCGCGAGCACGCCCACGCGGGGTGGGTGCTGTGACATTTGCACCCCTCCTTCGCACTCCAAGTCTCCACCGACCTCCGCCGCACCCCCAACCACGTGCCCAACCCGAACAATATGCAGAGGAGCCCCGATAACTTCGGAGTAATACTCATAGTAAACAATGAGTATTTTGTTTTTTTTTATCTTTCTTGGAAGCGGAATTGTTTTCGGAAGCTTTCAAGGCTCATTTGGTTTTCAGGAAAAAGAATTTATGCAACGAAACAGTTCAACCAAAAACCCGCAGTGCTTGGACCTCCTGAAATGTTCCGCATCCACAAATCGGCGGCAACATCCCCCTTTGCATCCCTCCCGTCCTCCAGATTCGCACAGGGATAGCCTAAACAGATTATCCGCTGTCGCGTCCGCCGCCGGCGGGGTCAGCCGTTAATCTCAGCGCAAATAGGCTCACGTAGTGCGACGCCGGATTCCGTTAAAATTATAACCGGCGAGGAGCGGTTAAGCATTAAGGGAGATTCCATGCCGGATAGACCACCGAAAAGTGTTAATCTTCGTTTTTGCACGGGGTTTTAGTCCATGTAAGTGTACGAGGATACTCTGCGGAGTAATTAGGAACTAAGGATAATTTCCTTATATTTTTAGCATAAACGTGGCGTAATCGCTTTGAATTGCATAAATTATAATAATCCCCTTTCCTCCAATAAGCGTCTAATTTTCTTTGGTGAGATGGGATTTAATCTATCATACTAACGAGAGGTAAGTACACCTTGCCAATCCATTTCCATTTAACACTCTACTACTATCATAAAATAACAATTTACACAAATTCTGGCGGTTTGGTCCGAACGGGAAATTGCCATACGTTCGGCTATTTCCGTCCGTCCGCAGTCGCTCCAACTTCGACCTTCGATCGAATGCAGCGGCACACCGGTTGCATACTGAACGTGTAAACAGCCAAGGAGCTGGTCTGTCTGCCTCTCAGCACACGTTAAACATTGTCAAATATGCAACTGGTTTTGTTTTGAAATGATCCTTACTTGAACCAGTTTGCGATTGCGAGGCTGCTAAAATACATTTTCATATAGCAGCAATGTTGTACTTTGGAAAGTATGCGGGCTAAGTTAAGAATGCAAAAATCAATGTATAAATGGAAATTCTTATAAGTGATACCTTTGTTTCTTTGGGTGAGTATAGTCTTTGTATAAAAATGTCACCTAACCTGAAAGATTAATGAATATTCATATTACTCGATTGAGGCGTATACGTGACACAAGAGAAGATATAATAATATGTATAACCTCTTTTCCAAGAAAATTTGACAACTCACGATTAAATAGAGTTTCTGTGGAAATCTTTCAAAATGTAATATTTTTTTTGGCAACACTTCACTTATGAATGTGATGCTGACAAACCCGTAGACGATATTTCACATCAACGTCTAATACACTATGAGATAAATCTAAGGCGTGCACATTAAATCCACAGGCAGGACGTCCTTGCGGTCCCAGTTTCCATATAAGCGGAAACTGGGTGACCGGGAAAGATTTATAGTCGCAATAACGGATTTATTTTTAGCTCCAAGACTGTTCTCACTCCGAAATAACCTGACATGAACGTGCGAAGTCATTGGAAAAAACAAATATTTGTAAACTGATGACCATGAAAACTCGTACGAAACTATTGAACGACAATTGGTTTGTTTATCGTCGGTGGAAATTCGTGTAAGTATAGAATCAGCCTTAATGACACTAGCCTAAAGATTGACTTTGACTTTGAAATGTGAGCCAAAGAGATGAGATCTCACATGATACATAATGTTTATGGACAATCTGGGTTAATCCGTTATACAAAATTGGCGAAGCGTCAGTAATTTCATTGCACCGCTCAACCTTCGTCTTATTATGGACTAACAGAACCAACATCAATATCTGGTCAAAATACGCCCGCTTGAAGAACTCCACAGGACTTTGACCTATAAATTGGACATTATTGTGGGGATACTAGCAAGTATCATATTATAAAACTCTATAGAAATGGAAGCAGATAATGCGGCCTTCCCACGCTCACCGTCACAATTGAGACACGCAACGAGACGTACACACTCGGTTAAGACAATATTCCAACTCGACTAGCTGTTAACATTGTCTTGATAATTCCTGATGTCAGAAAGATATTTCTCCACATTACATATGAGGAGAACGTGTTTCGGTTTCAGAATAAAGATTTTTATATCACTATCTCGACCTTAGAGCAGGAGGGAACGAATCGAGTACTAAATGAAAATGAAGTTGCCATTCCGCAAGACATTTCCAACGGGTGAAATGTGGATTCGCAGTTTACAAGAACATCGTCACGCTGTGAGTTTTGGAAGGGCTCGTTCTATTTAATGGATCGATTCAGTAGAAACTTCCAAGGGAAGATAAACGTGTTACACTAACTAAGCTAGCTATAATTGTCCATTGATTTTAACATCTGTATCGGGCCGTAACTAAGGCAGCGTGTAACAATTTTACGGTCACTTAGCACATAAGTGTGATATTACACAACTTTCCTATGTCGGCTAACACCTTTGTGATATATCCAGAGACTAGCTTTACATTGTATCGCCAATTTGTTACAGAAGCTCATTAAGATGTTAAAGAACACAACTGCATGATTATTGCGAAATACACAAATCTTTATAACTTTAATTGAGAGCATAAGAAACGTTTTCGATTATGAACCTATAGAATGACGAGTTGCGACCACGATTAATAGAATTGCAAGGCTGAAACAATTGAAATGACCACGGCCATGACCACGCGACGGTATACACGTTCTAATTGTATTAGACCCCTGGTAGCTAGGGTCAGAGAAATGGTTTTGATTATGACTCCCTACGTCTATCTATATATGGAATTTTTGTACACTTGATACTTGTAAGATTCGTTATCGCAGTTGAAATTAACATAGAGAATTACAGACAAGGAAACGTCAAAACTCTATGTATCTAAGCATAGAACAAAGCATCAAATACAATGTAAAGTGCTATACAAACAATTATAAATACCTATAATGTTGTATTAGTACAAATATTGAACTTATATTGGTTCACATACACTAGTTCTTGTTAATATAAAATGAAGTTTATTAAAATTTAATTATATTTCAACAAATAGATCAATGTAGTAATGTAATAAACGCGACAAGCCATTAATACAAGGAATACTTTGTTTTCAGTTACAAAAACATGATTTAATGACTCACGTAACTTGATCATGGAAAATTCTTATCGAAATCATGAGACAAGTTTGACATTGATTCATTTCAAATCATGCACTCTTTGTTTATAGCTTTTAACTTCAATTTAGAACAATATTAGGTAAGGATTTAATACACATAATTTTATTACAAGTTGACGTCATGTAGAAATCATAAGAATCAGGACCAAAACAATGGATTCAGACCAAAATAAAGACCGTTTATGTAGATTTATGTCACGATCTATTTTAGTATTCGGCCGGTCACGCGTGAACTTGCCCGCTAGAGGGCGCCGCACGCCCGGTGCGCCAGCGCAAGCGCCTATTGATTTAAAATTATATAAAACACGAGGAAAACTTCTCAGAACATGGTAAACTAGTGACGTTTACGGTATTTGTCATTGTTTCCTTGACAAATTCGATGGTGAAGCGTTCAACAACCATCAAAACCGTCCAATAAAATGCATGGAAAACCATAAAATTGTAATTACTCATGGAAATCTAAAAAAAATACTGTAATAAATAAACAACGGGAATCTATTCATCCGAAATAAAAGTAGTGAACTAAAATCCCTACGATCTCTGTAATCTTCTTATTGACATATCAAGCCACCTGTTGATATTCAACAAGATCTCTCTGTCGACAGCCTTTGACAAATCTACAAGTATGCGAGACGCTCCAAGTGAACATCAATCGATTGCGAAAAGCACTGCATTAATGCAGGTTTCGAAGATATGTTTGAAAGGAAGTTGATGGAATTTAAATCAGATTCGACGGTAATAAAATATGGAAAAGAATAAGATGAGAGGAAGATGAAAGAAATAAGATCTCATTCTATGGCGATTAAGACACATACTTATATTACCCATATTTTATGTCTTTCTGACATTACTGCTATCTAAATAGTTCTTTGAAGTGACTATTATCGGTGTTTGATATTTGATTACTTATCTAGGAGGCGCTATAAAATGTAATTTGTTGTATATATTCCATTATGAAGAGTAATAAAGACATATTATAATGCTGATATCAATTTGAATAGTCTTCTCCTAAAACAAACCACTGCTATTGTTTACAAAATTGTTAGTTATTGTTACAAATCCAATACACATTGAGAAAATCGGCAACAAGGCCAACGTATTAAGACTCGTACAACAAAAGAAAATATATTCGTTATAACATTTCCCGAGTCCCGAGCTATCACGTCTTATTGTGTCAGTAGCAATAATTCTAGTATTTACTACGCTTTTCTGAGAATAATCGTGTTTCTATTGAATGGAGAATAGATTTTATGAGATCGTTTAAGAAATTATGTAAAGGTCAGTGTTATTATCTACATTGCGCATCTTTACTGACATAATAATTCTACATTGTACTATTATTATAGTATTTTCTACATTTTATAATTGGGATACTTAGTACACGTGTATTTCATTAGGTTTCGAGTTTGGAAAAACAATTTTGACTCAACGGAAAAAATATTTCTTTGGAATTTGAAGAAGTTGTACAAAAACCAACATTCATGAAGTTATCAATGAAATGAGAAAATGTCAAAGGAAACATTTGAAAGTTTCACAAAAGTTATAGCAATGATAGTAATTGCTCGTTTTATCACAACTTTCCTTCGACATATCAAGGACTTAACAGAAATAACCAAGGAATTTACAGTAAAATTTAAAAACGACATATTTTTTTCATCCGAAAACGAAAGAGGCAAACGGGCATATCACCCATAGAACCGCCCCACTGAAGGCTGAAGACACCACCGCCCACCTCGCAGATTGGGCGGGCGGGCGTAACGTTCATACTTGCTGTAATGCTTGTAATGTAACAGCCGAATGCTACGCCTTTTGTACTTATTGCCGGGGGTCTGTAGGCTTTAGCCAAATAAATGATTATTTTCTTTTGTATGCGGCACTCTGTGAATTTTATAATAATTGCTTGGTGCGAATGAACCGGGAGGGTAGTAATGTTAAATTTTAGCGAGTTTAATTAAGAGAAAAATTTTAATAGACGATTTTCTCTATCACCTTCGAAGTTAATAACATAGATGACCATGAAGTCTAGTTGAGAAGACACGAAAATTTAGTAGTAGTATTTATGAGTCAAAGAGGACAAGATTATTAATGGATGCTGCTGTAATGGTAACCTTCGTTACAACAAAGACAATAACAACATTTTTCAAAACTGCACATTGGAAAAGCAAATAAGATACAGAAGTCACCATTCAGCATGTTGAATAATTTAAAGCCAAATATGTAACAACAGCTGGAATTTCTCCACCTATAAACGAATACCACCAGACTGAAGTCAAGGACATAATATTAAGAGATCTTACTTTATTGTGTTAAGTATAAATGGTAAAGACACCTCTTCATGTTTCGATAAGTCAAGCTTTCATCATCATCATCATCAACCTACACCAGTCCACTGTTGGACATAGGTCTCTTCCAAAATACGCCACTGAGCCCGATCTTCGGCTCTCTTACTCCAGTGGCTGCCAGCTACCCTGCGTATATCGTCGCTCCATCTAGTCGCATGGCGTCCTACACTACGTTTGTCGATTCGCGGTCTCCACTCTAGAACTCGTCTACCCCAACGGTTATCGGTTCTGCGGCAAATATGGCCAGCCCACTGCCACTTCAGCTTACTAATCCGTTGAGCTATGTCGGTAACTTTAGTTCTCTGGCGAATGACTTCGTTCCGGATTCCATCCCTCAGAGTAATACCGAGCATAGCTCTTTCCATAGCTCGCTGAGCGACTTTCATTTTGTGGACTAGTCGTACCGTGAGTGTCCACGTCTCAGCTCCGTATGTCATGACAGGTAGGACGCACTGATTTTCAGTCAAGCTTTATTGAATATAAATTAGCATGATCTATATTAATCTTCGAATAAGTTCTTCTGAACACTGCATAGCATACGAGCTTACTATCTTAAGTTACACGTACTCAGATGATTATAATAGACAAAGGAAGGAAGTAGAAATAAATCGATAAAAACCCGATCAACTATGCCTCTGTTTCAAATAATTTTGACAATAAAGTTACCTGATTAAGATGTGACGCGAAGACTTGATTTTCGAAAGGGATACTAGTTGAGAAAGTGAAAGTACAAATTGCAGCGACATTTAAAAAATCAACTGTACTTCAACAATATTAAGGCACTCGCCTCATTCATTAAGTGGATCACTCTAGCGAATTCTGTTCATTCCTGGATTTTTGTCTATTGTAGAGCTGACGTCGCGTCGAGAGATGTTAATCTCTCGCTAATTGCTAGGATACAACGTCGCCGAGTTAACGAGCTGTTAAGTTGAGCTATTGTGCGCTGCTGGCTTAGCTCCTCTTGTTCAACATTATCAACTCAAATTTGTAAGCCATGTTATTTTCTGAAGAGAATTTGTCGCTATAGAGAAAACTTTACTTTATAAAAGTTTCAAATTAAGCCCTTGTTAGTTTATTTCACAATCTTGTTGATACTCTCTAAATAAGTGTTGTTACAATGCGAAATAAAACTTCGCATGTTTCGAAGGACGACGACGTTTTTTTAAAGCCGAATAAGATAACTTATCTGTTGTTTCTCTCCTAATTTAGATTAGGGCTTGGACTTGACAATAGTAACATTTACATAACTCGTATAATATAATAGTCTCGGTAAATTTGATTTATACAACTTGATAATTTCCTTTAACAACAAAAACTGCGCAATCATAAAAAGCCGTTCTAAATAAAAAGATAGAAAATAAAAAATAGTACTTACGGCTGGCGATCAGCTCGGGTGCGACAAGTCCGTTCAGATCGGGTTCCTCGCCGTACCAGAATATCCAGAGCTCCTTGGAGGCTCGGAGCGAGAGCGGCGGCGGAATGTGTACCGGTGTTAAATCATTGAGGTGGGTCACCGGCACCCGCCGCCATACGCACAGGATGTCCCCAGCGAGGCAGCGCGCGTAGCTGCTGATGACAGGGTCGCCGAGCGGCGCGGCGCCCTCCTCACCCTCGCTGCCGCCGCTAGTCTCACCCCACGCAAGCTTACGCCATTTTATACCATATAGTTCAGTCTGAAAAAGGAGAAAAAAAATTCAGGTCAGTATTTGGAATAATACACAGGAGACTTTAAAGACGATTGTCAACGTCAAATAAACTGGGAAACAAATTAAATTAATGATAAACAGATGTCAAATCATTAAAAAGATCTATACGCTGCATTTCAGAATAAGCCTCGTATAAAAACAAACATGAAAATACCAAACATCGATACTTTGTGTAATTTACAAATCTGAAACGTACCTTTCTCTCTAGTTATTTAATTTTAAGACGAAGCCCGCCCCAAAATCTTTGGGGTGAGTTCGATAAGAGGACAAAGCAAGGGCTCTTGACTCTCTTGAGTAAAACCTTTACGACACCTCTAAAATATTTAAATAAAGCTTTAGTGAAAGCTGCAGCTCTTAAAATTGTTGTGTTAAAATCATTAATTTGAATCATCCATAAGTACCTATATTGAAACGCCGCGCACCGTAACAAGCGAGAGCAAAATAACGAATTATCTTCAACAATAAGATAGTATAACAACGGTAAAATTATACGCATAACTAGGACCAAAATTGCACAGAGACCTCGAAAATGTTCTAAAAGTGGAATTGGCAAGTGTCCAGAGCTCCACAGCCACAAAGGTGCAAGAGCAGGGGATTCTGCGATCGTCCCACCAGGAAGCGACCGCGGAGCACTGTTTTGTTAACGCGAAAATTATAGTTGCAAACTCACCATATCTCCAAGCCTTTGTGCACACAGACATCCTAGCAATAACATGCCATATATGCTAAAAGCATGGATCTGGCTTAAAGAAAGTTGGCATGTCTGGTCGCCGTACCAAATTTTGCGACATATCCAAACATAAAATTTTGATGCCTTAACAGTTTGTTTTGCTGACATATCTAATATCCAAATTATTAATGAAACCAAATTAAGCGCAAATTTAGATCTAGCTCTTGAATTTTTAAGAAAACTTTCGTCGTTACCTAAACATTTCTTAAGCCATTAACCCACTTTTGGCTTATGTCGATGATTTTTAATTTAGCCAAGATTACATTGATGCTTCTTGAAACACATGTGCGTTCCGAATGTTGTGTTATATTGAATCAGATGTTATCGAGTGAAAAAAATCAATGATGAAAGACATTAACACGTTTTGATTGTTTAAGAAATGCATTATCACGTGAAGCGACACAATGGGTTGAACTTAAGTAATAAACTCCTTTCGATATATGACTTTACGTTAGTGTATTTGCAGATTAGTTCTTCATAATGGTAGCCATCTTAACGACTTTTAAAAATATATTAGCACATAAGTCGTCAAACACGCCTCATGTCCCTTTCATTTAGACATCGGTTTATGAACTGAACGCAAATAAAACCGTCAAGTATACACAATCGCGAGGATCAGACCAGTGGCAGGTGTTGTGGCGACCTTGGGTATGCAAATAATGTAGCGGGTCATAAACCCACCGCCCCTCGTCTGGACATACCTAAGTACGGCTGGGGAAATTGTACATCTGCATTACAGCTTTACAAGAATGAAACTGTGGGATGGGCCCATATATTTTAAGCAAATTAATTTTGTTGCGCGTACAAATATTATGATCTCTGAGAAAGTAACGTCTGATCCTATTTTCTTATGACATTTCATACAGTTACTAAGTGAACTGATGATGGTAAACTACAATTATTTGTAAGAGCAATTTATGGAGACATTGGCAAATAAACACAACAACTTAAGGGGTCGGAGTTCTTTTCCCGCAATATTACCATCTGCAACGGAAGGGCACCAACGCACCTGGCAGACACGTCGCGCGTGGGGTCGATCCGACCTAATGCGATAAAGGGACGTCGGGATATAAATTCTAAACAAGTTTAGTGTTAACTTTTAAACGTGGGGTTATTGCTCGCAATCGTTACAATGTGCCTGCGAAACGTTGTTTAGTACTAATTGTAACAGTTGCTTTATGATCACTTAATGTACCAGACACATTAATAAGAGATTCATAATTAGGAAGCCAATGCTTCTAAATTGTAACAAATTTCTTGTGTCCCATGGAAAGTTTAAAACTGGAGTCTAACTAATGTAACGTTCCATAAAAACTGCTTATTTATTTTAACATGCTACTAACAAGCAGCAAAGCAGCATTTAATAGATTTATTTCATACATAGATACCTTATCTGCCACTGTGTTTTTCCCTCAACAATTTTGTGTATACACAATATTATTAGAAACATTCATGATTTCTCATGGAATGTTTCCGAGTTCACGGTGGCCAGTACATACGTAGGAATGCGAAGTGTGGTACAGTGAATGTTCGGGCGGCATCGGGTCCGTCCGCTTTCTAACGCGCCCGATGCGCCCGCGCAGCCCCGCTTCACTTTCTATTGTGCGACGTGATGACTTGCCTTAATTTATAAGAACACTATTTTACATCACTATAGAACGTATTACATGCTCAATGAGTACTAATAAGGAAACTATTGCCCACATTTAGGAATAAAGATACTTTGCGTTCTCAAATACTTCGTTTCTTTCTGTGTCCATATTTTTATGAAAAACCTCTTATCTCTGCACAAGAATTCCTTTACCTGTGAATAAGATGCTAGGGATTTTATATCTGTGGAGGCTATGATGGATGGCTTAGAAGACAGAATTTAATGTTTCAATAAGAAGTCTTATCGTTGTTATTCGTGGCGTTATGGACAGACGTAGGTTAGAACATAACGCAGTACAAAAATATGAATATTACATAGGATTCAACAGTTGAAATTAAATGAAGATGAAAATGAAAGCGGAGGGAGAAGTCGAAACTTCAGTAACGTGAATCCATAATAGCTCTCCGATACAGCATAAAGAGGTCAATAGCTTACGATGAAAATTTAAGGGACCATTTGCTTCGAACTGGTAGCGACAACATACGGTGGTAAAATATTCCGCAAAAAAAAACCGACTAAGATGAAGTTTGTCTGGAAAATCTGTCGTTATCTGAATTTAAAATGCGAAACGAGCGACGGAAGAACGCGCGGCCCGGCGATAACACCCGGATGAAGCCGAAAGCCGGGCCATTTTCCGGAAAATACCGTCTCTAACCGGTTCTAAAGCGGGAGTTACGTCACTCGGCGCAAGCCTTTGAAAACTTTGACGTCAAATGAGTGTAGGGCTTAAAAAGTTCCCCGGGCCTCAACCCGTACTGAATATTCCTTTACCCAAAAATTGGACTCCGTATTTGATTTCTATTGGAAACAAATAAAAATTAAAAAGGAATTGCGATGCACGCAAACGTTAATCAAGACCAAATCCTTAGATTAATCATCTAGACTCTAGATATAATGTCTAGATTGCTAATGTCTAGATATATTGGAAATTAAAACTGTAGTTATCTTTATTAATAAGAGGCAGAAAATTGTTTCATTTGTTATCCAGATTTAAACCTTTTACATAGATTTTGATTAAAAAAAAAAATGGTATCTGAGTGCACCAGAGCGTTGAGTCGATTTCATTGCTTGCAAGTATTTTTATATTTAAGGTTATTGCAATAAAATACTAATCGTTTTTAACTATAATTCAATATTTTCCTCATCAAACATCCGTTTGATTATACACTTTTTATATAGGTATTATTTTTATTGACACATTTATAATATTAGTAAATAATAAAAATAGCTTCCGCCTCATGTTTTTTCCGCGTTAATATCGATTTTTTCTTTTTTTTAATTAAAATTGTAGATGTGAACTGTTCCATTTTGATGGCATTATCGTGGTTGCCCAGTAACTGTCAATTTTTTATCGAATAGATGCGCAAGCGCGGCCGTGCGTTGAAGTCTTTTGCATTGCTATATTTGGGAATGCACCGAATTATCTACTTACAAATATTATTTTTGTCAATAGAATGGGGAACTAAGCTATTTGCAAAAAATAAGTTCGGTTTCATCATAAAATAAATTCATTTTAGTTGTTTCTTTCAAATGCTCTACTTAGCATTTAAATTGCTTCAAAGAACCTTACTTAATTATTCAGTTTCCTGTAAACAATGATCCCGTAAAGCTATCATAACCTAGAACGGAAAAAAACTGCATGTCCAAAAAAGTCGAACACCGCTAGTCGCAAGAGCGGGAAAGGTGTAGAGTGCGAGTGGGATGGGCTTAATCGCGAAAGTGAGAGGAAGCGAGACGCGGAGCGGCAACGCAGCGCTGTTACGTTATAGCGCGGGGTAAACAATCGAGGATGATGTGACGGCGCGATGCGCGTGCGACCGCCCGCCCCCGAGCCGGCCGTGCACTTCGCTACTGCATTTTTGACATGTGACGTCACTAGATGCATTTTTCGGTAAAGGGTTGTCAAGTAATTCTGAATTCAATGATTTATCTACCACAGAATGAATAAATCAATCATACATTCGTAAAGATATAGCATATTTACAAATGTGTTTGTAAACAGAGGAATTCTACTCTCCGTGCGCGTTAACATACTAGTGGCCTTGATACGAAGTTATTCTAATAAAAACATTATTGTTATTGGAGAATTTCAAAGAGAGCGAACCTTGATCTGGAAATCGGCCAGTAGGTATATTTTTTTATCGGCCATCAAGTAAACTTGCAAACCGGAGTGCCTACTTCAAAGACATAGGATATTAAACTCTACATCCGAAACTATGGAACGACAACAGTCCGTAACTATGTCGTCGAGCCGTACACTTCCGTGGACGTCATCATAATAATAGGTGGCGAGTGTTTTGAGCTTATGTCACATACTTGTTGCCATCGGCGCGTTAGCATATACATGTGTGTGTTATAAAAATTATAGCGGTTGTCTGTCAATGGCAATTATAACGTATTAACTTCCTGCGAGGTGGAGAATGTTTGAACATTTTGGAGTTATAAAAGATCTCTCCTGCCATGGTAGGTCGAAAGACTTCAATGTATATAGTAAAGGGTAGCTAAGAACTGATAAACAACATTTACCGTGTAAGTAAACTCACTTCACCGGTGATTAAGTATGTCCACTTATCAGGTTTTACGAAGGTTAAATAGCATAAACATTTTGTTAAATAAAACCTTATCGCAATATCACATTATTTACCGCAACACTTACTTGCTAGATTGGTGTATAGTGTACCTACATAATCTAGCTACATATGTAAATACAACAATGTACCTACGTAAATAACCACATACAAATGTAGTACAGTACACTCATAATAAATAGCCATATAACTTGGGACGTGTAGTGTGGGCAGCAGTTAACTACTGGAGACCATCTAATATTTCTTACTCTATCTAGTTAACGGTAAACTTTAGGTGCGAGCGAGATAGACAATTTAGCAACAGCACAATTTTTACCAATGGTTGTCATGATAAAACGATTACCTCTGACCCCAAAGATACAAACTGTAAACTGTATGTAATATATCAGATAAGAAAGCTCAATATGATTAACAATGGCGATGGAGGATTTTGAATGGTGTAAGACAGAGTGGAGACAAAAGGGTTAAAAGGCCTTAAGAAGGAAAATATGACGATGATTTATATTTCGAGGCGTAGTGTCGCTTGTTTATCGTCAAGGGCGAGGACGAGTGAATAACAAACTATACGATTAAGATAATAACGTGAACATGTTCTCATTTAACTACTAGCACATTTTTAAGACGAACTTGTTTCTTGTGTTTTGTTGTTGCCGAACATTTTTGTTCTCAATAACAGCTTAACAACTATCGCAATTGCCATCAAGTAACAAGTATCATATTGCAGGCATGGAGGAATTAAAACGGAATTGTTATGCGGCAAACACGTCTGGAGGCACGCGCCATCGATCGTTTTGGAGGCCACATCGACGCTCGCGCATGTATGCTCAACAGTCAACACCAAACAACTATGCTAATCCATAAATCACTGCTTATAGCGCGAATAATGTAGTACAATACAACACAAACATAATGTGAATATTCAAAATCCTTGAAAGGTTTAAGTTGAAGTCGGTAGAACATGCCAATGGGTAGCGACTGGCGAGACGTGAAACTTTCTAGGGAGGCGCCCCAGTAGAATTTACTTTTAAGTTTTATCTAATGGGTAGTCGATGACATCACAGCTCACGTGACTGTGTAGACACTTTTCTAATTTATAAGCAATAACTCGTCTCAACTCGACTGTGTGCCGAGTGTCTGCTTGGTTAATCGTTTGCTTCTTTGCCATATAGAATCTTGAATCTTTCTGAGTCATTAGTTTTTTTTTTACAAATAAATAGCAATAGAATCTATGTTGACGAGGTCGTTCATTGAGCGCAACGTTTGGTCAAATTATCTCAGGAAGGAGGTCGAGAATTCAATAAATGGATACAAGATCAGCAAATGTCAAAATTAATTGAGGTGCATGTTTGGAAATGTAGAGGCACTGTGCTAATGTGGGCAAGATGTTATCGAATTTGCGTTTACTCCAGGAAGGCGCAGACATAAGCAGTGGATAATGTTGATAAACTTATTATAAAACATAATTTTGTTAAGTAAAACTGTGTAATGTACAGAATTTTTACAGAATATCTTTTATAAATAAATAAAAAAAATACTAGCAGATAGGTCTAGAACAAATCCAGCTTATATCCTCACCCTGGTGAAGGGTAAAGGGTACACAGGTAGACGGTACCACAGTACTTCTACGCCGTTAACGGTAAAGGCGCGCGCCTGCGGTCAATGAACTGTCGACCTTACGTCTGGTCTAGAAATTTGAGGATTTGGCCCAGTTGTTAGTACGACTAACAACTGTGGGCCTGTGCAATAACTAGCAATAATAACTACTTCAGAGACTGAGGAGATTTCTGAAAGAGTAATTTATACCTAGATGATGATAGTGTAGAAGTAGTGAATAAAACAGAACTGTTTGATAAAATCATGTGTAAGATACATTTTAATCTAAAGATTAGGATCATTGTCGACAATATTGCTAGTACGAGTCGACACAATGTGGATGGCAAACCGCTAAGCTGTTATGAATACAAAGGCCCAAGTTACGATATTGTGCCGCACTCAGGTAAGTACATCATTCCCACGCACAAGAAACTTGATCACTGCGCAATTTCTCCATACCAATTATACCCATCAAATACGCACATAGAGGAATTAATATAATAAATGAATTCACCATGATTAATTTCAACAAATGAATCACAATGTTTAGAAAGAGACATTGCCAACGAATCTCGATCAACCTCTCGCTTCGCCTTGTATCGCTGTCTCTGTTTATCGTTTGAACAGCAAGCATACCTTCTCACGCTTGACTCGAGTGGCCAACCGCAGCCTCTATGGTGACACGTAAACTCCTCCGTGCACCACTTAGCAAGTGGAACGCGACGAATACTGCTAGTACGCTTGTTGTCATAAAATTTCCTACTTCTTCATTTAAATTGAATTCAACAGAATGATTTACTACAGTTGCCTGCAAATTGTTGTTTAATTGCTGTTACGCAGCAAGGTTAGCACAATAAGCTGCTAAAATTAAGATTGTCCTTCGCACTATGAGTCATAGCTTAAAATTGAAGCGAAGGCATAACCAGTCACCACTAGACTCGACTAGACATACACCGCCTGGAACATGAATCGCATTATAATAAGATATGGCTGAGTGATATAGTTTCTTTAAATTGTTATTTCTGAATTTTCGCGATTAATCATATAAACAAGTTCACACCTCATCGGGCACGGCCAGTGCTGCAGTGGAAGGAGGCAGACTGAAGGGGGGCTACGTCGAGTGAAAGCGTTTTAAATTTAATCGTATGCCCTCAGTCAAACATTGCATTCGGCCGAGTTTCCGAGTCGACCGTATCTAGAGGCCTTGTTTACCAGCCGTCTAATGCATAATATGGCGTTGCGAAACGCAACACAGTTTTTCGTTGACAAACTAATTTAGACAGACGAAACAAATACATTATTTAGCACTTCGTAAAAGAGTATGAAATAGCATTGTTGATTGATAATTAATTCGTAAGCCACTTGAACAGAATCAGGTCAAGCAAGTAAAACGATACAAGACTATGTAAATTGTTATGTAACGTATTGATTTAAGTTTAAGAAACAGTTTTACAAATGTATTAATAGAATATCTAATAGCTACATGTTGTGACAACTCTACACTTTTATGTGATCATGGATTAACTCAAGTAGTTGGCATTCATGAAATTATGTGTTATGCTTGTATAATGTAACGAGCGTACGATGTAGGTAATCGTCAAGAGAAACTTGTTCTCCGTGAGACGAGGGCCAAAACTCGCATGCAAAGGGCCAACCGACGTTTTCAATACTACGTTTATTTTACTACCTTAAGCTGCTCCACAAGTTTCACAAAGCTACAAACATTCAGTCAGACTGCATTGCCTATTGACCTCAAAAGTCTATTTTACGAAGCGTTAAGTTAAAAAGAAAGTTGCTGCACATCTAAAGTTTCAAAAGATCAACCTTATGAAGTTTCCTTTGAACAGATAGAAAGTAACTTTGCATCAAATGCTGTCGAGTGTCGACAGTGATACATAAGTACTTAACTCCGCGTTGTTTACAATATAATATATAGGCCAGTCTTTATATACATTTCACGATGTCTCGTGCAGTTTAATTGGCACACTGAATTACAGAGTAAAATTACTCGTGTAGATATAACCTTTAGCCGATAAAAGCGAAAGTGGAGCACAAGGCTAGAGAAGGCTTTGTAACTACCGATCAATACTACACAGCAAAATTTTACGTAGAACATTTAAATCACACTAATGAATTAATTTGTCCAAAAATAAACGACAGACGTTGAAATAGACAGCTTCTAATATTAAAAAAATATTGTTGTGAGAAGGTTGTGTGATTACCGAGAAAAATATAGCGCAAAATGCAAGCAAAAGTAAAGATTCTGGAATTATAATATTTTGAATGTATAGCACCAATGATATGAAGCAAAAGCAAGTACCAGGCGCGGCATCGAATGTGGGACGGGTAGCGAGCACTCTTCTGTTATCTTGACCCACATATCGTGACCGCGGTCGCGGCCAGCCCGTAGTGTCGCTTATATGCGGAAGACCTTAATTACGAACCGATGGAAAAAAAATATTTTTAAAAAAAGGGCAACAATATTAATGGTTTGAGAACAAAGACAGCGACAGCGAAATTGAGAACACGATATTTGAGGTTACTTGGAGGTTGGAATAGCTAAAACTAGTTTGATACCGGATTGTTATTGGAACATCTACAAAAATACGGATATTTATAATATAACGGACGGTATTTACGTCGACGGTAATACTATAATCGAACAAACATCCAAATAAGAATGAAGCGAGTAAGGCAAGTTTTCCTCGAGACGAATCTTAAAACAGAACCTTGACCCAGAATGTTTCTGTAACTTATAAAGAGGGAAAAGATGACGTGCAAACTGTTTTATTTTGCCAACGCTTACAGAGTGTGATGTCACACTCGTATGGTATACTGTGACGTCGGTTAAAATCATCCTCAAGCTTCGTAGCTTTACAGTTACGAACTCTTATCTATTAAGATTTTCTTAGCTATTTTAACAGCATGGTTGGGTTTTAAATTAACCATATTTAAGGATAATTTTGCTTGGCGACTAGTCCGGTAAAAAGCTCACATTATTATAAATCTTCAGGCGATTTTGTTATTATTTTATGAATGCTAAACATTTAATAACTATCGTCATTATCATATAAGTTCTTGGTATGTTACCATGTCTCTAAAATGAACTTTGATTTCGCTAAAAGTAAATTGTAGATACAGAAAAAGACGAAGGATAATTGCGACGAGACTTAGCCCGTTTCAAGGATCAATTGACCTAAATATAATTTAAAACGCAAATAAGTTTATCAAATATATCTGCTTATCGCGGGACATGTAATTTGTTTGGGTTCGATATAAGACAATACATGATTTAATTTGATCTTGTTTTATTTAAAACCGAAATGGCTATAAGCTTTTTTGTTTTGATGTGCCAAAAAACGTTCACTACAGATGCATTAGATTTGCAGATAGCCAATCTTTACATTTGGTATGAAGTGACCATGTATGTATGTGTGATGCGATATGATATCCAATTAACTTTTTACGATAAGCGGCTACTTGTTAATTTTCATGATCTATGTCGTACAATGTTACTGGCTTTTTCCACCTAGCACAGAGGTCATAAAATGGCTAGCATTATGCGTCATTTGTCGTATGCGAGCTCAGACATTACGTACATTATTTTCCCAGGAAGGCAATACGTGTGTTTTCCTGCTGTCATTACGCTTGCGAGTTTAAATTGGATCTGCAGTCATCATATTCCTCATCAAAATTCTAGAAATAAAGTACATCATCAAGTTGACGCTCTGCTTATAATTTAGCACAGAGAACCACAAATTTTTAACTTGAAATGATAGCGACATTGGTATCTGTATAGTAAAAACCGGAACAATAAATTTTAGGCAGTTAAAGGAGCACAGATAATGCAACCGCGACAGTCTTATCACTTATGATAGCGTCGTGCGTGACGTCGTATTTAGTATCGAACAATCGTCCGCATTGAACCGTCGACGACCACATTACTGGTTCACAATTTACGATTTTTATACCGTAAATGGATGTTGTTTCCTCATTATTAAAATTGTTTAATTTAATTGTAACGTGATTAACATCACGTTTGGTAAGTTATGTGAAGGCAGTATTCAAAGCGTATGTACGTGTTTTATCAGATATTATGCTGATGTTTTTATCAGTCTCTCCACTGATGACGATTGATAAAAGTAGAACTTAAAATTGCACTTAGGCTCGAATTATTTCGATGGATTTTGCTAGCTTCAATCGTACAGAAGTAGACTATTAGAGTACTCCAACATGATGGATAACATACTTTCTGTGTGTTTGAAATTACAGAAGTTGTTTCAAAGCTATCAATATAATTTAATGTCTTGTGTGTGACCCGTAACACAAATCAGCCATTCAAAAACGGATGGGTCACTGCTGTCACCTTGCTTATCATTATCATATCAATCAATAGACTTTTAAGAACGACTCTTTTCCACCGTCATAAAGTTTAAATTTCTCCAAAAGGTTTTAAATCAAGTAAGGCACAGATATCTTACAAGTCTGCCAGGTAAATGTTTTTTCGACGTCCTTGAACGAGCGTCGAAAGCACACTCAGACTCTTTTTGGATATACATAATTGCTTATTTATTTACACGCTTCTGTACTTCAACTGTACCAGCTGTTTTAATGTTTTTAGTGAGATGAAAGACTCATTTGTTTATCTGTTCGTGGTTATTACCGTAGACACCCAAGAAAAAGTAAAATGACTAGGAATGAATGAAATTGAAAACGATGGAATCAGTGCCCAGCCGACGAGGCTAATTAATAGGCAGAAGGAAAAACAAACATTTAGAAGAAACTACCGCATTTAATGACGGCAGTTTTATTTGATCACAAAAACTAATCCTCTAAAATTTATGAAGCTTTTATTGCCATGTTCATAATTCATATTACTATGATACTTAATAGATTTATAATACAGCTTTAAAAATGATTAAGGAAATAGACATTAAGTTCCACGAAAAACAGCCGGTTTAATACTATTATCATGTTAATTACATAATTGAATAGACGTTCTGTGACCGCATAACAATTTTTTAACGCGGTTTGTTTTAGTAGATCAACAGAATCTATTTCGTGAACACGTTCTTCACGGAATATGATGTAAACGAGCAAGGATTCATAACATTGGGGAAATGAGAACACTCTAGGGTTAAATTGAAGTCGTGCTCTGTATGCATAGTGGGCGATAAGGGGGCGAGGCCGTCGAGGTCGTCAGGGTGGTGTATAGTTCGTCAGATGCCATGAATAACTTAGCGGTGAACTACGACACTCAACGGACAACGCAAGCGGATGTGGCGGTTAAAGGCATGATTTTTTCTCCATCAAACATGATGTAGAGCTGCGTTATTTGTTTGCTATAGCAACTAAATAACGCAGTGATGAATAACGGATCACAGGAGAATATACTTCATCATATTCCAGACCCTTCCTTTGCGCAATATTGAATTTCCACTGTGCCCATCGACACTTACCTACTTAGTCAGTGAATGAGAATGCATCATTGTTTGTTGCTAAAATGTTTACGACAGGGGTAAGTGATCAAGTCAATGTCATTGAAAGACTATAAATATTGTATGATTTACAAGACAAAGCTTTAACAGGTAAAATAACAAAGACAACTAGACAATCACGATGCACGCAAGTAGTGCCTGGGCGGAGGCCCGCTTATGGGAAAGTTACAATCATTACGACCATTCATAAACGGTTGAATGAGCGCAAGACGCCTGCGCAGCCGGCCGAGTGCGCGCGCGCACCGACCCCGCGACATCTGTGATCTCGCCGCGCAGATGCCGCACATACCTCATTTGCAAACTGGAGCTAAATAAACCAGTTAATAGGTACTTTCTTCTAGATTAGCAATGACCCTAACAATGTACCCTAGCAATTCTACGAAGATTCCGTCGGATCGTCCGTCAAAATGTATCGAAATACAAACGGTACGATACTAAAAGTGTATTGAACCCGCGCGCGACAACCTAGTAGCCCCCGATGCGTCACCACATCGCGGGCGCTGAGAATGAGAAAATTCCACACGACAAAAGCTGCGGTGTCCGCAAACGACGCATAAATAATTAGACAATAAGCAGGCAGGGCAAGAAATCGGTAATTTGTATCGCGTCGAGATAGGCGGAGTGGAGAGGGAGACGGGTGCAGGCAGGCGCGCGCCGCCGCACCGCGGAGATGTGGCAACGCGTCAGGTGGAAGTGGCGCCCGAGCTGTTCTCCGCTCGCCGAGGACGACCGACCGCCCCCGCCCCCACCGCGCCCCACACCGACACCCGCTAATCCTCACCCGAACACAATCTGATAAAATTCGCGCCAGCTATGAATATTACGCAAAGCTACTCGACACTACAACACCGCGATAATGAATGACCCGACGATTTCTTTACAATGCTGTACATAAACACATACCTATCTCATTATCAAGTCACACTATCGAACCGAGCGAAGCAATTACAAAATGTAATAAGAAAGTTATTTCCTCAACCTGGCGAAACTAGTCTCGCGAACGCATTACGGTCCGCGTTACGGCCAGGTGAATTCAAAATGACCTCTATGGGCCGGTGGCTTCTTGTGGCCTCGCTCACCGAATGCGTTGACATTTTGTGGGTTAGCAACGCAACATGACTCTTTGCTGTGGCGAAAACGATGCCAGGATGACTAACGGCCGGGCGTCATAGGCCGCCTAAACGTAAATCATCCCATACCAAAAGTTTAACGCTATAGATCGATTGGGTACCAGTATCGCAATAAGGTGAATTTTGTATATCAGCGTCCAGTAACGATAATCAGACCGTCTACTCGACGTCGTGGACTCATTTATTTAGGAATTTCTAAACATGCTACAGGACACCTTGGAACAATAGCGCACGTTACTATTAACGTAAATCGTAATGATTTCGAAAGAAAAGTACATACTAGTTCTTTCATCAATGTAAAAGTGACTTACCAAGGCGAAGAAGTTTGTGTGGCAATCCTCGAGACTTGCACCGTTTGTTTGGTGATTTTGATGCGTCATGGTAGTCCGGGGCACTTCATTTTCATTTCACAACACTAAAAACAGTTCCAATCTTAAAGAAACCACTCAAAATCTTAAAATCATCACCGACATTTAGTGAAGTTTTCACCTTTCAATGGCGACTGGAAAATGGCGGATAGGAAACAACAACCCAAGCCGACAGTGCTGCTCGTAGCGGAACAAGACAGAAACTGATTTCGTTCAGAAATATTTAGACGTTCCATTCTACGGCCCAAAGACCATTAAATCAATCGTTTTGTAAAAACATAAAAAAACCTTTTTTATGTGACTCGGATAACATTTATTGAAATAATATAAGTTAGATTTAGTTTTTCTACCGATTTTTCAAAACAAATATATACACATGAAACTATTTAATATTATGAAATGAATATTGGACTGCGTAAAAAGGATAGACTAGGAATACCTAAATAAAGGATCTGTCAATTGTCAAATTTATTGGAATATTATTTTATATTTCTACAATTTGTTGTGTTAACGTAATTAAAATTACTTTCTACTGTATTTCACTAGAGAGATAGGTTATTTAATAGGTAACAATGTTAAGGAATGTGTTAACATCATTATCACGCACAAATTTGCAGGTTATTTTGGTTATATTTTGTAATTGCAAACTATTCTATGGACTAAATTCATTATAAGTCATCAATATTTTTTCAGGTAACTACAGTTAGAAATGTTCAGAAAAAATATCCAAAAGTAAATAAAAAGTTTCAAGCAGCTGCAGAGTCTCTGGCTGCTAGAGGGTAATTCTCATTCTTAATTAACATTTCTAATTTGAAAAATAATGTTAATGATTCCATTTTCAAAATAAATTGTATCCATCTATTTCAGATTTCTACGTCCCAACAAACCATGGGATCCACCAGCAGACATTGAAGAGACAATCTTGAAAATATGCTCAAGCAATGGACTAAGCTCTAATGCAGAGTTTGACGCATTAGACACAAAGTTTGTGGTGCTCAAGGCATGCTTTGAGGAGACAGGTCACAGTGTTCCAAATTCACTCCTTCATACTATTGAGAGTGTTGGTATGTTTATAATATTTTGCCATATTTATGTAATTTGAAATGCTAATTTTTAAAGTGAGAAATAGGGCAATCACTCAATGATTATTATAGACCGGTAGCTTAAAATAAATTAGGATTAAGTATAATATAAGTATATAGTATAGTATAAGTATTAAGTATATGATAAAATACAGTGTAGTAACCACTTCACATCACTTTGGTTTTACCTGAGGGATCTTATATTATATTTTTTCTGAGATAATAAGAATCCTATATATTTTTCCAGGGTATGATCTATCTTTGAGCAAAGTTTCATCCAAATCCGTTCAAATGTTATGGGGCTGAATACATATAATGCCATACCCCCCCCCCCCCCCATAAACTTCCACATTAATATAAAATTAAATAATAATTCCAGATGACCTCAAACAATTCTACAAAACTCCAGTTGATGTACGGACACCATTCGATGTTCTGAAAACAATAGAACTGCCTAAAAATTTGCATGTCCAAAAGGAATATGTCCGATTCCATCCAGGTCAGTAATACTTGTAATATCTGATGTCATGAATGATATTGTTGTATTCATAAAGATTCAAATTATTTATTGAAATAATCATGACATATAAATAAGTGGTGGACCCTAGTCCCCACACTAGGATACCTTATATTGCAGGGTCCAGTTTCATCCCAATTCAAATACTTATAATTTTACAAGTCATACTATTAATGCCCATACTGTTTGTGTGATGTACCTATATACTATCTTGATGAAAGCTGATCAAATTGTGATCCTTCCCCAACAGCAACCCCCACAAGATATACCTCTAACCATCTTATGGACATTTGTATTGACACCTTCACATGCCTTTTGCTTTGTATTCAATTGAATTTCATCTCAGAAAAAAGGTCTTGACAGACAGACAATGAAGTGATCCTACAAGGGTTCCTTTTTAGGTATGAAACCCTAAAAATTAGTAAATGTTTTTAACATGAACTTATTAACTTTTGTTACATTTCAGATAAAGATACTCTGTTCAATGGTAAGTCAGCATTCCCCCAGAGTTCTACAATTGTATCAGGACTCAAAAATAGGAAGAAGTATGAAGGTTTCTCTGCCAAGAGATCCTGGCCTTAATGTTAGCTTTAGTCCTAAATATTTAAATGTATAGTAGTAAATAAAAATAAATATTATTTATGTGTGATTTTATTAGATCAAGTTTATTTTACAAGTGTATCTTACAAGGTAATAGATATTTTGTTGCACTTAGTAGATAACTTTCACTAATCAAACTATGAAAACAAAGCAAAAAGAAAGTGACTTCCTTTATGCAAAATAATAAATAACTTAGGGTAAGAGCTTAGATATACTGACGACCGAATGGCAATAGCCAGAAATAGAAACAGCTGAGCGTAATAAATGTGGAATTATAATCTTGGTGAATTAGTCTAGATCTAGTCTTTGATATTATGGAGTCAAGATGGACAAGAGGGTTGCTGGGATGCACATCCGAATTCCGGTGACGATGAGATTAGGTAGGTATTCTATGACTTCCATTCTTAATAACGCATTCAAACTTACGAGTTAGGGAAGATTGCAATCGACAAAAAATTAATTGTACCTACCTGTCCATCCTACCTACTTATTAGCAAGCAATCGGAATAGCAACGTAGGTAGCATTTTCATTACGGGAAGCAGGCAAAGTTCAACCCACCGAGTATGAAAAGGGGACTATTCCCCTTTTCAATAATAGCTATCTTTTTATTAATAGCTATCTACAAAGCTATTAATTACCTACTTAGGCTACTTAGAGTAAGTATACCGGCATGGAAACATAAAATTATTATGTTCGCCTTATGGCGGATTTTTCAATAGCTGAATAAACTCCGAATCCTGGATGTCACGCATAAGCTATTATTGAGATAAGTAGAAGAAATAATTATATACCTAAGTACCTACTTACAAAAAATGTACTAAGTAATTTTAAATTAACAGCCACATACCGCTTACCTGACCATTGAAAACTCCGGCATAGCATAACCTACTTTATTCTATAATCAGGCCTTCAATATATCACGCAGAATTCTTTCTAGGTAGGTAGCTAAGTTTAAAACTATTCAAGTGCTTATTATATATATGAAAACTTCTGAGATTGGCATTTTTTTTGGCGATTGTCTGGCGGCGCATAATGAATATGAATGAATAAATGGATAGATGGAACACGAACTTAATATTTTTTTTGCTAAATCACTTTTATAGTAAATTTTAACATAAATGCATTAATTTCACTTCACTAGTGCACTTGGATTGATCTTCATTGGATAAAAGGCAACCGATATTATTCAACAAAACTTAAAAATACAGATTTCACGAAAATAAAACTAAAATGCAACGACATTTTGCAAGTTCCCGCCAAAAAGTTGAGGACTCCATCTCCATCCGTCCGTCTGTCACTTAGCCAAAGTTCTGGCACAGAGTATCCCCATCACTCTGCAACTCTGAAGTTCACAGAAGTTCCAGCCAATAGTTCCATGGGCGAACGGACGGATCTTTACTCTGTTAACTTGTTCATTCAGTGGTACGGTAGAGTCCGCGCCACTACTGAAGTCCGATAGGTCCACCTCTATCAAGGAAGGAATAAGATCCATTTTTATTAATTCTATCGGACTTCAGTGGTGGCGCGGACTCTATCTGAGGCCGTGCGCAGTTTGGATGCGTTTTCGTACAAATTTTACTCGTGCGTATTACGTACGAAAATGCACGCACGAACGATACCAACCTTCCAGGTACTATGGTTGTGAGCGAGCAGGTGTGAGCGCACATATTGGGTGCAAGTCACAGCGAGTTAGTCGTACTACTTAGCTACGTACGTGTAGTTCCGTCATCCGAAAACAATGCGAACTTGTTGGGATTTTAAAAACACGTTCGTGCGTAAAAATGGACGTAGAAATCACCTCGGTTTATGGTTTTTATTTTTTCATACGTACCTACATAACTTTGAAACAGTATCATGGTCATTATTTATGTGTTCCATAATATGATGAAATTCACCAAATTCACGTCTTTATAAACACGTCGCCGCAGCAGTCTCCGAGTTACCATTATTCGTGAAAGGAGGCCTGTGCTCAGCAGTGGGCAGATATAGGCTGTAATTATTATTATTATATTATTACTCAATTTGTACGACCACGATCATACACGCACCACGTAGTGATTATATACTCTTTGGGCACGATTCGAATACAATTCGTATCCAAAGTGAGCATGGCCTTATTATAATCGTTCCCTATGATAGTGGTTTGGGAATAGTAGCGAATACCAGGACTGACCAGGAGAGGAGATCCATTGTTATCCACTGGTTTGGGGCTAGGCTACCCACTGCCCATCGTATTCAAAATAATTAAAAATATTTAAAAATAATAGAGATGTGTATATCTAAAATGTCTGTGGTGTCCTACTTAACCATAAGTAGGTACCAGTGTATGTAAATCTCGTAAATGGTAGAAATTAATATCACTGTACTAGCTGTCCCCCGTGGTTTCATCCGCGTTCTCGAGAAAAAAAATAGCCTATGTCCTTCTCCATATACCATAGGCTATCTGCGCACCAAATTTCATCGCGATCGGTTCAGCGGTTTAGGCGTGAAAAGGTAACAAACAAACAAACTCACTTTCGCATGTATAGTAGGTATTAAGTTAGGATTAGGAGAAGTTAAGAAGTTAGGATTAGAATGATCCAAGTGCTGTGGGTATGGGCCTGGGGAGTGACCCTTAGTAGCTTGTGGGAGTGACCAGCACTGTCAGATAATATGTATGTGGCTGAAATTAAATCAAAAAGGTACGGCGATGACTAACATAACTACTACTATAACCTACAAGTAGGCAAGTGTGTGAGGTCATTCAGAATCTTTTTTAATGATGTAAACATGACTTGAAAATAATTTAAAAAAGCCAATTATTCGGCATTTATGGGCCAATTGAAACGGCAACACAACATTTACGACATTGCAAATATGTAGTCAACATTTCGACTAATGCGGTTATTATTGGGGGGAGATTCGGGGTAAAGATTCTTTGAGGGGACTTTTAGGTGGAAAATAAACGGGTTTTTTTTTTATTTTTAATAACTCAATCATTTATCCAAAAACACAATTTCTCTAATGTATTCTCATTGATCACTACCTGTTTTTCATTCCCAGCACTACTCCGATTCAATTATTCATTGGTGATCAATAGTTGAAGATATAGAAAGGTGCTCTGAATGATTCAGAACAGTTGCCGGGTATAAAATGTTCCATTTGGAACTCGATCACCTCGTTCAACGCGAGGCGACGAACGAACGGAACAACGCGAGCGAGTGAAAGAAAAGCGAACTCTGTACACAGCACTGACTGTATCTGACTCTGAGAAACATGATGATTGCCGACTACCGCCAACGATGTGTATGTAAGTAGAGTCAAGGGCGGATTTAAGGGGGGGCACAGGGGCACTACATTATTGTCTGACCCTTGTGCCCTTCCCAAAAAAAAAACTGGATCCGCTCTTGGGTAGAGTGAGTGACAGAAATAATGATATAGCATTTGCAAGGTGATATGAATGAGATGCAAAATAGACTTCGCTCGCGCTAAAGCGGCCGACCATATTATTATGTTACTCCATTTCAATGAACTCGATGTTCCAAATTGAATATATCACTGATCTGGAACTATATACTGTTCCAGATGCATATATTCCAATCTGTTTAGGGATACATTTTTGCCACGACTAATAGAAAATTTAAAATTATTTTTGCTTTTGTATTTCTCCTTTAGTAAAAAGTGTTTTGGGGGTTTTTTGTTCAAAAAGCTAATTTTTGGGGGGATTTCGAAAAAAGTTTGGTGGAAATACATGAACATCTGGTATGGTAGCACTGTTGTGTAACTGTCTGTCAGTCGTCTGTCACTATCTAACAGTATTTTTGAGGTTATCTACCTTTTCAATGAATTATAAGGCATATTCCTCAAATAATTTTTGAATTTATTGGTCGAAATGAAATGAAATTACGATGATGAACGCATTATTGATATTGTGCTTAGTTTTCATCGCTATTTACTCATGTGTTTCTTGGTAAGATAGGGGACGACACCACTGATTTCTATTATTGTTATTTGTTTTGTTTATATTTTCACTGGTCGGGTTTATTTTAGGCTCCTGCCAACTTTATTGTCATGGCAGTTCAAGAGAAAGTATCATATAAAACTGAAAATTGGCAGAATAGCTGTGCCGAAACTTATACTGAAGGATGTCAGTCTATCCAAAGATAGGTATTCGATTGTAAGTAGAATAATATTTACCTACTCATTATTCCTTACATTATTCCTTACGATTCTGTTAAGTTATAAATAACTGTTCCTTATAGCTTAGTATCAAGACTCTTGTAGAGAGGTACCTATAAAAAAAAAACTTCCTAAACTTAATATTTGCTGGCACTTGGCAGCTGACCCTGTACCCCAATAATCTTGGACAAAATATGATGATGATTAGTAATTTCTAGATCATTAATAACCATATTTGCCAATATTTAACTATTGAAATCTTTCACAGCACATTGACGAAATCTCCTTTCGTAGCAGTTGCTTCAATTCAGAAATCAATAAACTAGTGTCCGTTATAATCAAAGGTGTAGAATTGACCAACAATGTGGAAGAAAAGAGGAGTGCAGTTGTGGAAACTATACTCAAGCCATTATTGTCTAAACAGAATTCTACAACTAGAGAGGAATTTAACTTAGATGGATTGGGAATTGAGAATTTAAATGCGGAATTAAATAGATTGACACAAAAAAAATTGTTGGATTTTAGAGATAAGAAACTACCACACAGTTTGATTATGTTTGCACAGGTAATTTTACATCTATCCTATTAATGCTACTTATTATTTAATTATCCTACTATCCTAACTAATATTATAAATGTGAATCTGAGACCTTTTCACGCCTAGTAAGCTGATAGCCTATGGTATGGAGAGACACATAGGCTACTTTTTTTCTTGGGAATGCATGTGAAACCGCAAGGCAGAAGCTAGTTCTTTATAATTTACCATTTTTTTTTAACTCAAGTGTAGGCAGGTTAAACAACATAACTTGATCATTTTGCAGTTTTTCTGCTTTCCCTTTGCTCTATTATGTTAGCTAATCTCATGTCATATCAGATCTAGCCCCTTATCTCAATGGGAGACCACCTCATTACGAAGAAATAATAATGTTAACTGTAGATTTTGGTTTTATGTTATATTTTACTGGCTTTCGCCCCGCGGTTTCACCTGCGTTCCCCAGGGATCTTATGTTTTCCCAGGATAGAAACTAACCTATGTTCTTCTCCATACCATAGGCTACCTGCATACCAAATTTCATTGCAATCGGTTCAGCGGTTTAAGCGTGAAAAGGTAACAAGCAAACAAACTCACTTTCGCATTATAATATTATAGTTAGGATTATGTAAATATTTTTCATTTAAACCCTTTCTAGTTCATGGGTGTTCACATATTCAATGCATCAGTAACAATCTGTGCTACCGACAATGCTTGGTCTCTCCACGCAACAGCATCAGAGGTCCATGCAGACGGAGCAGCAGGGGGTCCAGCACGAGCTCTAGTCTTCTCAGCTAATGTGGTAGAGGCTAGGGCGAGGATAGTTAGGAACGAGCTGTGTCTAGGGGAAGCTTGCTGCAGTCTGCTGATTGAGGGAACTGTGAAGGCTGATGGACCGTTGAATGTAGAGGTAATGTGTTTCGTTGCTAGCTATATTTTCTTGTGACATAAATTAGATTTTAGATTATTATATTGTACTGGTGTGTGCTTGGAAGCAGTTTTTTTTTACATACGGTTTTGATATCACCATAGTAAGATGATATTCCAAAATGGTAAACTGGCCCTCACAACGCAAGCCAATAGAAGCTAGTATACTTGATGTTAAGGTGACGCAGCGTTAAGCTTAAAAATCTGAAATTCAACGTGCTGCGTCCCGCTCCCTACTATAGCGACCTCTCATAGAAAACCCGCGTAAACGGAACGGGCGTATGCGACAAATTGGTTTTTATTGTTTAATTTAAAAACTACAAATATATTTCATAAAAACTAAGTACAATTTATAGTATCAGTTTCAATTAATATATGTAGAAATTTTGGAACCTCAAATCGATCCTCAATGCCGGTAAAATTGGAATCTCTTATTTTAAAGAGGTCTTTTTGATTAATTATTTTGTGTTATAAAAGTTAATCAATCGTGTTATGCAACGTACAAAATAAAGTCAAAGACATGATGAATTCTTACAATAAATTTCAGTTCGTTCGCTTCAGTCATCGTTGAGAAAAATCGGAATCCTTGCAACCAAAATCTTCAAGGCGTCGCCTTAATAGTCGTAATTAGTAACTGAGTAATTAGCCTTGCTCTCAACTTTGGTACTGTAAAACTGTTACAGTACAACCTATCTATATTGGGCACATATACACAAGTAAAAACACCTTCACACACACATTGTTACAAAGTTATCACTAAAACATATTACAAAACAAAGTCCTCCGCCGCGTCTGTCTCTCTGTTCGCGATAAACTCAAAAACTACTACACCGATTTTCATGCTGTTTTCACCAATGGATAGAGTGGTTCTCGAGAAAGGTTTTAGTATATAATTTGTTAAGTTTTTATATACATTGGCTAAAATATAATGATATTTGCTGGAGGTGTCGGAAAAAAAGCATGCCGACTGGGACCTTTTTTATTATACTGGGAGCGTTATACCTATAGGTATGCTTATAAACAATGTAGGCGTATATGCTCTGCTACGCGTGTGACTCAATAATTCACCATACAATATTATTTTATTTAGAAAATCCACGCATCAATCAGTAATTCAACTATAACATTCCAAGACGAGCTGTACCAGTTTGTACAGAAGCACAAAAAGACAAAACGCACTCCGGCTCACATGGAAATGGAGAATGAGGATCATGTCGCCACTATCATACCTAGATTATCGCCTGTGATACCAAAGGTATTTTTGCTTTTATCCATACTGGTTTAAGATTCAATTTTGCATAAATAAATATTTTTTGCTTCAGTAGATTTTCAATTTTATTTCTAAGTGTGATAAAGTTGAAATTACTCTGATTACAGATCTTTAGCTTAAAAATAGACACAACAAAAGTAGGTTGTGTGGATAATAGTACGAAGACGCACTTTGAGATGTCACTACTAAGTTTACAAGTAAGTACCTAGACTGCATATGTTTAAAAATAATGAATGATGAATAATGTCCCAGAATATTCATCTCCGGGTATACTTTCCTAGTTTACGAGTTAAAAAAAAAAATACATCAGCACCATTTATTTACCTTTTGATTAGCTCATTTATCAATAAGCCCATTTCCAGGTGAACTCCCGGTTCAGTTCAGCGTCAGTCCTCGTGGACGGTAGTGGTACAGAAGTGATAAGTTTACCACAGGTGTACGTCGCCTTCCAAATGGACCAGTACCAGCTGATCACTGACACGGAGAAACTGCTGTTCATGAATAAATTGAAATTGGACGCTAAGGTTTGTGACAAAAATGTATATATGTCCAACAATAATTTGTCCATCCTATTTTCTCTATAGTACCACAAGAACCTGGGAGGATTTACATCCATATGTTATTGAGATCCCTCTAGTACAGGAAAATAGGAGATGTTCACTTCTTCATTTCTTGGTCTATCATTACTATACATACGAAAATTTGTTGGTTTGTGTTTCTTTGTTTGCAGCAAAGGATCCACGTGATTTTTGCATACAGGTAGTTTATAGACAGGAGAGTGACATAGGCTACTTTTTCTCCCGAGAATGCGCGTAAAACTGCGAGCATAGGCTAGTCTGGTATTCTTTCAAAATTACAAAGTTCAATATTACTGAAATTTCAGTTGGAGAAAGGCGTACTGAACTTGTACTTAATAATAAGCACACTAAACGTAATGTATAACCATAACGAAGTATTTAAATGGCACACATCAGTTATGGAGAAGATGAAAAAATCTAGACCTTTAGCCGTCATAGATACGCAAACGAAAGGTTAGTATATTACTTGTATAATTTGACCACAAACATTTTCCCAAGTTTTTAAAGGAGACATTGGTTGTGGTCACGAAACGGTAGGCTTGTGTTGGACCACAATCTCACCATGTTATATGGTGATGTGGCTAAAGGTGGCAAGCACACAAAGGCTAGTTAGTTTACAAGATCTATTCAAGATCATTACTTAGCTATCGCCATCTCTTTCGCACATACTACAGGTGATAAAATCATAAATTGTCAAGCTTCAGCCTTGTCATTATTATCATCCTTATTATAATTGTATTAAAGTAGTTTTTGAATAAAATATGAATTTCTCGAAATCAAACTCATTCCAGGTCCGTCCACCCCTCGCTGGGTGTCTCGTATATTCTCGTCGTGCGTGGTGCAGGGGTGCGCCGAACTTCGCTCGGTGACAGTACATGCCAAGCTCGGCGAGGATCGGGCGCTGGCCGCCGGCTGCGGCGGCGTCAAGGTCAAGTTAGACCAGCTGCTGGATACTAGAGGTTTGGAGACTTACAGCCTCACTTAAAAATATATTTAACGGTCACTTAAATAACGTTAAATAGTTTGACAATAACCTGAAGGTGAATTCTGAATTCACGATTATTTTTTTTATTAACTTAACAAAATGATTCGTATCTACTTTATATTATTTTTCGGTTACCGTTTATATCGGTTATCGACAGAGGAGGCTTACATATCGGACATGGCCCGGCTGGTGGTGGGGGCCCGGCACTGGAGCACCGAGCTGCTGCTGGACGGCGGCTGGGCGGCGGCGGGGCGCGGGGCGGGGGCGCTGCGCGAGGCCCCGCCGCGCCGGCGCCACGCCTGGGGCTCCGCGCTGCTGGCCGTCGCGCTCGTCAAGTGGGGCAGCCATGGACCCAGGGACTCCAAGGTATGTGAGGTTCGATCTATAAACGAGTCCGAGTCATTACTAGTGATGTGCATTTTTGCGTCGGGAAATGATATTTATGCCTCGAATCTCTTAATAAAGAATACGGTAAATGCGGTCGGGAGGAGTTCCGAATGTTCTGATCTCTTCCACGTCCTCGTCCAGTTATAAAATCATTATCTTCCAGGTAGAAGCGATGATGGACTGCCTCCGCCTCGAATGGAGCTCGATAATGGCGGAGACTGTGATCTCATTAGTCGATTGCCTCAACCAATACAAATCATCTTCTACCCTGACCCTCCATCTTGAAGACAAGACTCAAGATTCGCCGTGTAACATAACAGTGAATGTAGCGCTGTCGCATATAAATCTATTTCTGATTGTAAACGAGGATATGTGCTTGATGACCAGAATCGATGCTGTTACCTTGGAGAAGACGGCTATTAAGTCTGGGGCTTTAGTTTCTGGGTTGAAGGTTGTTGATATGGTTCCTTATCAGGGTAAGACTTGAGTTTGTTCTACAGTTAATTACATAATTTTTGGGGCAAAAGTGGGGAGGTCCAATAATAATTTTAACCTTATTCATTTACACACAAAGTACATAGTCTATAAATCAACATAGCTGACATAACATATTTTTTCAATTGCTTATGATATATCAGTGTAGCAATGAGATGTCGTTTAGTTTATTTTTTTCTCATCCTCAACAGGTAACATGCATTGCCAACGATCTGACGAGATACCAACAACGTTTTTCCACGTAAGACTAGTTAGGATAGAACATATACCCTCAAAAGAGAGGAACTCAGTTCTTCTAGATGTTCAATTCGAAGAAAACGTAGACTTTGAGTGGAGCGCCAACTTACACCTCAAGATATTGACCTTCATCAGGTCTCACAAAGGGTTTAAGGAAGAATTGAAATTAAGGAAGAAGAAAGATGGAGATATAGCACAGGTGACAGGCAAGAAAGGGAGAGATATAGACTGGAGAGTATCGTTTAAGTGCGAAACGAATTTGGGGTTGATATTGTCGCAGGAGAATAATATGCTGTTTGCTACTGGTGAGTGTTGTTCATTTTAGTTTTCGTCATCTTCTTTGTCATTATGGGTTAATGGCGGCGTTAAACGTGTCTATTGTGTCTGGATTTAAGGGAAATCGATAGAGTCATGTTATGAAATCTTGTTTCTATTATTGATGGCACAAAACTAACCTTCATGATTCATCTAAGTACTAATTTAGATAAACCAACCATTCAATTTGAACATTATGTCTACAATTGTTAATTTTAAACTCCCCCAGACGATATGACGATAGCCTACGACCACGAAGCAGGTTTATCAATAGTCTGGAGCAAACTTAATATGGTTTTGAATGGTGACGAGGTGGTGACTGTCGAGGGGTACTCCATGGAGCGTGCTGCTGATGATCACGAGGTCAGGGTTGAGAGGAAAGCTAATGAGAGCTTTGTGCTCACGTGGAATAAGGTTTGGTAAGTGTTTGGTGAATGAAGGTTTATTATCATTTATGTTTGCTCAAAAATTGAGGGGGGCGAGGGTCGAGGGGTGAAGAAGTCGACGAAGTCGACCCTTTCTTTAGTGTAGACGGTTATCTATAGCGCGTATGCTATTGGCTGTGCCCAGTCATAGGTGCGCGCTTCTTCGTGTGTGTTTAGTTTTCCACGATACTCAGCTTTTTTTTTCTTCTCTACTCTTTCATAACCAAAGCGATTGATACAGAACTATAAAAGCTGTTTCTGATGCCTAGGTCAGTGAACATAGACTCAATACGTGTGATTTTCCCATACAAACACCGTTTCGCGGATGCGGTTCAAGGAGATTTCGTGTCTCTCTTCAAATGGATCAAATTAGTTCACGGAATGAAGAAAAAACCATTTACTGCCGATAGTCCTCTGCCAAGTGATTTACATATAAAGGTTAGTTTTTTCTTCACCATTAAAACATCATTTTTGTATCTGAATGTACGTGCGCAGTCGGTCTATTATTTCTTGATTTGTCACCGCGCAGGTGATGCTTTCTAGCGAGTCGGTAAAAGACTGCTACATTTAATCTTAGACTTTATATTAGTTACATATAAAATTGTTTAATCAATGTTTTTTTTTCGATTATTATCGGGGACTTTCTGTTTGTAGATTGAAGAGCTACTTATAGAAATGAGCGACGATCCGTTTGAAGTGAAACTGCGTGATAATTATGAACTTCTAGAAGATGAGTACAAAGAAAGCCAGAAGCGAAGAACTATGTTGGATGCCAAGGTACACTATGAGAATGATTTCAATTCTTGTAATCTATACAAATAAATAAAATATTTCGATATGTTTTAATCGCTTTTTGGCTTAGATTGACACTATTTACTATTTATAAGTTAGGCACAAATTTTAGTTAAAAGTGTTTTTTCCAGTCGATGATAAATTTCCCATTTCTCAGGTACAAGAGCTCTGCAAACCCCACCTATTCTTACCCGCGGGTAAAGTTGAGGAGCTATATGCGGCGTTGCGACAAAAAGACGCGCAGATATACGTGCAGCGGTGTCGCGCCGCGCCGCCGCCGCGCTCGCGACTAGTCGCATGCTGCCTCACCAAGCTGCGGCTGTTGGCGCTGGCTGACCCCTCGATACATGGCGCCCAGAATGCTCAGGACAAGTTGAGGGATATCGATTTTGATAGGTGAGTGATATTTTTTATTTAGGATTTTATATTAATACATCACAAAATATTGTAATTTTTTTGTAATTCTAAACTCTATACCAGAATAAAAATGTACGCACCCAGCCACCTCCTTTTCAATCTGTCATTTCTATTTCTGAATACCTTATGAAATCCTATGCACTGTTTATTTTTGCTCGACGACTCGGTAGAGCAATATAGTGCACCGTTCGTTGCTTTCGTGGGAGCAGTATCTGATCGGATCTGTGTCGATAGTTAAGACAAGATGACCGTTACCTCCCTGAGAGTGTGTGATGTGGGTGTCATGTGTGATGTGTCAGTCCATGGCCGGAGGAGGGCGTGCAGTTCTCGACGCTGTGGTGCCGGTCGGTGTCGCTGCGCTGCGCCCAGTGGCAGCTGGTGCTGCGCGACTTCCCGCAGCCGCTGGTCAGCATGACGCGCCTGCGCATGTGGGGCACCTTGCTGGCCGCCGAGGACCAGCCGCCGCCCAGAGGTACCGCCCAGGTCTACTGCGCTCTTCAGCTCTTCTAAATAAACATTGACGATACAGGGTAGTAGCCATCAATTCAGTTTGTTACCGTCCACAGTGAAAAATCTTAAGCTCTGGTTCTGTCTCCAAAATATTATAATATGTTCTTCTTATAAATATGTATGAGTCTGAGTGACTCCATTGTTTGCCTAATATATACATAGTTACAGTTTTTAGTAGTAAATTTCACAATCTTCCTGGCCAATGTTTTATTCTAGACATGCCAAAGTAATCTAGAAGAAAATACAAGAACATCTGCATTTTTACTATTTTTTTATATTCGCAAAGATAACCGAGATAATAAGCAATCAAAGTGCGCATTTTCGCGCGGAATTATTTAATATTACGGAGCGAGTAGACCGCTGACGTCACGCAACAAGCGCGCGCTATCTTGGAACTTTAAAAAGTGCTCAAAACTTCTCACGGTCATAACTTCCGTAATACTGCATAGAATTACGTAAAATAAAGACTAATATAACGTACGTAATCTAACGTTTACTGTTGAGTAGGTTTTAGTGCAATATTCGCATGTGTTAGTAACCCTGATTGTATTACTCTGGAATCAAAATCATCAAAAAACCATTTTCATACTTTTTGCTAATAGAATCTAGAATTAGTACCTTCAAACCAATAAATACCTTTATCACAACAAAACATTGACTCCTGCAGCGGTCCGCACGGTCCTCATCGACCAGGGCGGCCCGTGGGGCGAGCAGGAGCTTGAGCGCAGCATGATGCCTCTCAAGTGGTACTACGACTTGTGTTGCGAAATGGCCGAGTACAGCTACGCGTTTGGACCCTGCTGGGAGCCGGTTATAGCGCATTGTAATCTGTGTGAGTTAATCGTAACATTTTATGATGTATACTAAGTAAATACTACTGTAATGTAATGCTTGCAGTAGCATTTACTTAGTATACAGTATTATTTAATTAAAGGGAAGAGAGCCTGGTAATCTGTAATACAGGTCTTTCTAGTACAGAAACCAGACTCTCACAAAGGAATGTTACCGGGACACTGTAATGTTGTAATCGTCTAGTTGTTGTCACCTTTGTGACAGAGAAATAAATACTTTTTTTTTTGATGTGCCATAATTGTTATGTACTAAAAGCATCTTATGGAACAATAATAGGATTTATAGTGTCCGGATTTCTTTTACGCAAGTTTCTCTTTAATATATTCGAGTGTTCGTGAAAACTGACAGCAACTATGAGGTATATCGCGTTTAAACGATCTGAGATTTGCTTCTTTAGAAGCGACTTTTAAAAAGATGCTAGAATATCAATGAAAAGTAACCAATTGACCATATGACAGATTCGGCGGAAAGTGATAGACATTTTAAAAGACAAAGACAACTTATCAAGCCTTATTTCTTCCAGCATTCGACCAAGTATCTCGACCATCTCTCGACCCGTCAGCGCCTCTATCCTGGTGGGACAAGGTCCGACTCCTGATGCATGGCCGCCTCACAGTCAACTGTGCCAAATTTACCTGCCTCCTCCATGTCTCCCTCGACCCTTATAATACTACCGAAGAGATGGAGGTCACGTGGACTGACCTCGTGTTGGATTGGACCAATGGTAAGTTTGATTTGTATTCAATAAATTGTGTAGGTCATAAATGTGATCCTTGTGGTACGCCAAATACTTTTAAAGAATGTTTTCTTTTCATGATATGTATTTAGGCTAATAATGTTTTTAAAATTGATGTTACGTTAGGAATTGAGATACAAAAAAATAAATTCATTTAAAAATCATAACCCAAAGATTTTTTTTCGTATAGAATAACATGATGTATGTACATATGTATATCAAAAGCAATTTTAAAAATGACTGATTAATCAACCAAAATTCACTTGGCATTTAAATGATCTAAATTTCATCGAAAATTTACTTGAATTATTTATCGACTTTACGTTTGTTACTTATATCTTTTTCAGGAAAACTTGGTTTCCTCGGCGAACTAAACGTATTCGTTCGAACGGCGAGTAAATATGACGATTGTCGGGTCCTCCGCGTGCCATCTATCCGACTATCTGTGAAACTTGGCTGGCAGTGTGTGGGGGACCCGAGGGACCACCATGCTGTCGCGCCTTGTGCACCTACTAGGTTGCCTGAATATTCTAGTAATCAGGTAGGAAATTATAATAATTTTAACCTTAAGATCAGGAATACAGAGTAAGTGAAGTCGCTGAAAGTTGCTTGATTGCGGTGAATCAAGATCTTCATCATCACCTCTGGGCTTATATAACGATGACATTATTTCAAAAATTTATGGTTCAATGAATACCAAACGTTACTTTCATTCTATTATGTATCATTTTGGAATGCACGGTTTTATATTGATAATTATGATTTTCTCACAGGAACACGATTCGTACAGAGCATTCAGATCGCAAGGTCTTGATCTCCACTTGAGTATGGAGACCAAACCCATCGTGTACGATAACAGAGACGCGCATGGTCCTGTTGTATTACTTTATGGAAGTACACTTAGGTGAGTTATGTTATTTTTTTTACTTTTTGTTTTGTTAAGTACGCGTTTATAGATTTAAAGTGGAGTTGTTTGTACCCTAATAAAGTTAAACATGTCCATGTTTTGAATAACTTTAATAAAGGCCGCTCGTCCAATAGACAGCTATACAAGCTGGAAATTATGGTAAAATTAAGGGCAACAGTCTTGGTAATTCTGTAACCTTATTTGTTTGAAATAAGGTTCAATTTCGAATAACTTGTTTTAATATCGGATGATTAAGTATTTTTTGTCAAGCGACAACTTTGACAGTGACGGTTTGTGTAAGTATAAAGCTATGTTAGCAATGACTCAAAGAATCAAGCATTATTGGTCGTTATGTAGATGGTTCGAGAGTCTAAAGTTGATCCTATCCGGTATAACCCGGCCGACGCGGCGCGGGCGCATCTTCCGCAACGTGCGGCCGCGCAAGCCGCAGCTGTCGCGACACTACCGCAACCTCAGCGTCTCCATCACGCTGCATAATCTGGAGGTAACATTAATTTAATGTTAATTTAAGATGTGTCTAATAATTAACTTTTCGACCCCTATTTTAGGGTTGAATTTTAAAAAACCTTAGTGCACTCCTAGTTTACTCAAGGATTATTTCCTCCAAATTTTCTCTAGGTTAAGTAAGTCACAGTAATGATATACTTGATGATATAAGCGAGCTAAAATTTTCAGTGACATTCACAATTACTGAAAAATTAAATTAAATACTTCTCCGAATCTATATAACGTGCCACCACTTTTTTGTGTCCATAGGTTTTACATTTACATAGATTTTACCACATATTTTTTTCTGTCAGGTTGACAAACAGATCCACCTGATGATAAGTGGTCACCGCCGCCTTGTTTATGGATTTTCACTTTGAAATTTGAACACAAAAATATAACTTCACTTCTTTCATAATTTTCATCACCATCCAGGTATTCTACTGGTCATCATCATCACTACAACGTGGTATAGAAATGCTCGGAGTCCGAGTGACGTGCGGGTCCAAACATCGTCTATCACTTGTTCCGACCAATGACGGCCTTGTGAGGCGACCTCGCGCCAACTGGACGACGGTTTATATGAATTGCGATCTTAACGACGCGGAGATATGGCTCAAAACCCTCGTGGCTGCGGCTGAGGATAAGGAGTGTGATGAGGTATATGCCTTCTGATTCTGTTATTTTTATTTTGACTTGAGACACGTCAATGCCGTTTTTGGGCTCACCTGTTGGCGCCACTGTCAAAATTTGTTATTACGGGCGTGAAAACATGTTTACACATGTCGATCTCCGACGCAGCAAAATGCTGAGCGGTCAACCTCGTTTACCGGAAATGCGGCGTACAATTTCCACTATTTATTTTATACTTTTGTTTTTCTTTTTTATGTTACATTATTATTATTTGTTTACTTTTTCTAAATCTATTGTATACTATTTTCTAATTGCAAATTATGTTGTTTTTTTTTCTGATAAATTCTATTTTGTGTATGTGCGTCCATTTCTTGTAAATAAATGTTTTTCTTTCTTTTACATTCAAATCATATTTAATACCTTAATCCGTACCGTAAAAATATCGAGCATGCTTCAGTTTTGCGCAGTTCCATTTTGTTCGAAGAAATAAGGAGAACAAGTTTCCAAAGCTAAAACTGTCTCAAAGCACTGAAATTCTTATTTATTTTATTTTAAACAAACATTCATTTCATTCTTCCCTTTATTTATATCCATCTTTTTTTATATTCGACTGTATTTTTATCTAAAAGTCTCTTTCTCCTATTACACTCAGATCCCGTACCCCCCAACGATGGAGAAGTGCTACTGTCTATCTGTCCGTCGTGTATCATACGGTAGAGAGGCCGGCGGCGCTGGCGCGGGAGCCCCGCCGCCGACGCACCGGCTGGCCGTGCACGACCTGCGCGGAGCTTGGACTAAGCTGAACAGAGATCTGGCCTTCGCCCTCATAGATACTTATATTAAAACTCAGGTTTGTCTGTTATATTATGTGCATCGTAGATTTCTCGGTGAGTTACGGTAGTGGTTTGTGAAGTTCACGTATTTTTTTCTGGTCCTTCGAGCCGGATTAAATATATGCCAGTTCTATTTATTACACAGGCACCTTTGGATTTAATAATAATTGATTCTTCTGCATATACTAAAGAGTGTTCAGAGTGGTATTTTTTATTATTATTTATTTTCTTGTTTGTTCGATTATTTATGTGAAATTATTCCGAATATAACTTAAAAAGGTTGTAACAATACAATCTTATGGTATATTGATATTTATTGATAGCAATTAAAGAAGAACTTGTCAACGAAAGCCCTCAAGGAGGAGGAGCAACCGGTCACCTCGCCCAAACATTCACGAGAAACTGATGTTACATCACCACCGCCCTCGGCATCTGGACAAGTATGTTTAACTATCATCATTTTAGTACAGCCATTTTAATATTAATTTAGCGATAAAAATTAAAATATTTTTTTAACCATCATGATATTGATTTTTTCGATTATTTCAAAATAGTACATGATTCAGATCTATTTTTATGTTTGACAACAAAATTACCGGTGGGTACAGTCAGCAACATAAGTAGTTCAACAGATCCAAATTTATTAAATACCTTTACACGATAACTATCTATCATATGGAATGATAAAGTTTTTTATAAATGTGTGTCTAAAAAAACCTACATACCACAAGTGTTATGTAAAGGATCTGTTTAGCTATTTATATTACTGACCATACAAGGAGCTACAATTTGAGGGTGGTAGCTTGTCAGGTGTATACTACAAAGTATCTTACTACCATGCTCCACTTACCTTACAATGTTCTCATTGAAAGCTTTCGTCATGGTATTCAAGAGTAGTTCAGAGAGTTTAAATGTAAGGTCTACCTCAGAGCAGCAGTGCCGCGGGCAGTGGTTCGTGTGGCGGCGGTATGTTGGCAGCATTAGTCGCCGAAGCAGGGGGCGAAGCGCCCGTAGTGTTCAGTGATGAACTGAGCGGAGCTGATGACGCGCCGCCGCAGCACCACACTAGACATGTGCTCGACGATGATAATGCGCATACTGCTTGTCTTAGTGAGTATAGTTTTGGACTACTTGTAGAAATTTATATTTAATTTCAGTAGTAAATGTCGTGAAAAGTATCGGTCCAAAATTGGAGCCCGGAGGAACACATTCGTTTTTCCAATTCTATCATGGAAAACGAATTAAAGGCCAATATGTCCAGAAGATGTATGTAATAAAATTGCTTATTTCAAAATCAATTTGCAAGATTATAATCAATATCGGAAGTCGTCACATTGCATTGAAATAATACACCTGCTGCACCAAAAGTAAACGATTGTAATATATGTATTTACAAAGGTGACAACACAATCTAGTAAACTCACTTAATGTTTTTAAGTATGTTTATTTTTAACGTGTTCACAAACTATTATGGCCGTTTTGACAAGAAGATATCTCTTTCGGTTACTTTATATTCGTCTCATTTAGTCGCATGCATATGGGGTGTCAAAATATAGAGTATAGCAGATATATAATACCTATATAACTCGACCCGCGGCAGTCGAGCTGGTGAACTCGCAGGTGGTGCTGAAGGGGTGCGAGACGCGCGGCTACGTGATCCTGTGCGCGGCGCGCGCGTCGGTGCGGCAGCGCGTGCGCCGGGCGCCGCGCGGCGCCGCCTGGTCCGGCGCGCTCTCCGCCATGCAGTACTACGCCACCGTCAGCGCCGGCGACCGCGACCAGCTCGACGGTGAGCTGACAGTGACAGTCACAGTCACAGTCACAGTGACACTGACACTGACACGTTGCATTGCATCCTATTTACTATTCATCACTCATCCTGCCCGACTGCCGATCTCCACGTCCTATTAGATCGCAGGGGGAACGTTCCACTGAATCGTATACTATTATTGCAGATACCTACATATGGGCATATGTCATCTGCACTTCATTGCCCGCCCCAAAATTAGATTGTATGACTTCGTGACGGATCCTTAGAGTTTTTTTTATTGCCGAAGCTCATGATCTTTATGATGTTTGTATGTTTTTAGACAAACGTTACACTGCAAGATAAACGCCAAGGAATGTTACAAACGATGGAAAAATTTATAGAATAGTTTTCTTAAACTATGAAACTTATTAGAGTTTTTTAGTAATGGATTTTTTTTTAAGTCTGTATCATTAAATGCCATATAGAGATTAAAGCGACCGAGTTTGGAACCTGGCCCAATAAAACTGATTTTAGACTACCAAAATCTATTCTTCAGAAATGTCTTTTGATTCTCGTTCAATGGTCGATAATTTTGTCTGACAAAAAAAATATTAACAGAAAACATCCAATGGGTGTCAGTGGAGGAAATAGAGGAGAGATGGCAAGGTGCAGAGATCAGTACGTTGCCGGATGTTCCGCGACTTGTCGGCAGTGGACATTCTGCCGGTGGAGTCATCGGGCGGACTGTTGGACCTAGTGCTGATGCTGGACTTGCTCAGGTAAGTCTATTGCAGGATTCTGAAGAGTCATTAACCAAACTTCATATTATTTAGGTGTAAGAAATAGATTAAGATTACGTCATCGTTACATTATCATTGTTACATCATCCCAAAAACATTTGTATCGATAGAAACTTTTTTCATTTAAAAGGCATACCAACTTTAACCCCGCAGCATTACTCGCTGTGGTCTCTGTTTAACTCGCAGAATATGTAAATATATCAGATTTGAATGGTATCAAATGTTGTGATCAGCTGCAACGCATAGTATCCCGGTGCGCATGCGAGTTCTACTACGTGTCGCAAGAGGAAGCCCCGGGCGAGGCGGCGGCGGCGGCGGCGGCGTCGCACGCGCAGGACCCCTACGACTCGTTCACACTGATGCACCACGACCTGGACGTGTGCACCAACTCGCTGCAGGTACCTCATCTACTACATGTAGGAGGCGCCGGGCGAGGCGGCGGCGGTCAATGATAAAAGTAGAGTACCATAACTCGTGAAAAAAATATATCTTATAGGCTCTCATTTTCGGTATATTTTCTTGGACTCAATCCAAAAGTATTCAGGTTGACCGCTAATTTGAAATTATGTGTTTTTCTTTCGACAATTTTTTTATTACTTATAATTCAATACTTAAACCGATAAACTATTGTCGAAAAACCCCAATAAGTCAAAACAAAAATCAAACGTATGTCGATCTAATGTAGAGTGTACGTTAATGGTAATATCGTGTATTCAGTACGCGATGCTGCTGGACGTGGTGAACAACGTGGTGCTGCACGTGGAGCCGGAGCGGCGACGCACGCTGGAGCGGCGCGCGCGCATGCGCTTCCAGCTGCAGCTGCACCAGGACCAGGACCCGCGGCAACTCATACACAAGCTGCAGACACAGGTACTATACTATACATTCATCTACACGATCACAAATACACTAGAAGGTGGCTGGAGAGGACCCGAAGATGGTAACTTTAATACTGTAGCTTTGACCTTCACTGCTTAGGTGCTCTTTTAGGGCCTAAATGATGAAATGCCTAACTAACAATCATTGATATGATTATACATCATTAGTAGTTTTTCCATTGATCGACCGTGTAAAATTTAGTCACCATTAAAACACATATTTTTACGTAATTTTGTTTATACTTGTTTTACCCTTCTTTTAAATGTCAATGGTATTTGTCAAAAAGGTGAGGGAGTCCCTTGCCAAATTACGGCGATTAGAAAAGGAGTACTATTTGAAGAATCGATCGATCACCGGTCACGATCAAGCCGCCATAGACGAGTTGAAAAGCCTCGACGATCAGGTTAGTAGAAATCCTGTATTTTTTGTGTATAAATTTCTGATGGATTTTTATAAGGCATTCGACTAGTCGAAGCATAAATTATGTAAAAAAAATAATCGAATCAATGTTAACGTGTTACTATTGGTATCATCACTTTTGACGTGTAACTCTTTTAGAATCGTTTTATCAATAATTCACGAGTATTGCCATATAAAATACATCAGGTGTTCCACAGGGTGGAAACTTCGGACCTATTCTTTTCGTTTAACATACCCTGGTTATAGGATGTGCTGGGTTCGTTTTGTTTATTTATTATTGAAGGCTCTAATAGAGGGTCAGATTGATACGTGTACAGTTATTTTTATGAAATCGTAAACATAAAGTTGAGTCAGTTTCGTCGTCGGGCTCTCTCCGTATAAACGATGGGTAACCCGAGCCAACCTAACGTAGGTAAACGAGTGCAAGGAGGCGGTGTGGTCGCTGGGCGAGGAGCTGGACGCGATGGTGCGCGCGTGGCGCTCGGCGCGGTGCCGACGGGCGCGCGCACCGGCGCACGCGCACGCGGCCGGGGCGCCGCCGCCGCACCGCTACAACGAGATCTGCTTCAAGTGCGCGCGCTGGCGGCTCACCGACGCCGACGGCCAGCTCGGCATCGCCGACCTACTCCTCACCAATTTCCTGTAAGTTTCCAGATCTTTAAATATATGCGTTCGAACGTTTGGAAATACTTCCACGCTACGATGCTTTGCTAGAGGGAGACTTGTTGATGGAAAGTTGTCCTTCCTGTGAGTGTGTCTCTAGCGGAAGTAGTCGTCGATCACTTGGCAGACCACTGTGCGGATCGATAAGATCGTTCAAAAGGTGAGTAGACTGAAGTAGCTCCGGGGAGAGTTGCGTAAAAGAAAAGCCGACTAGCGTCAAGTGACTCGATCAAAATTTATGAAAAAAAATAATCTTACCCTTCCCGTGGATAGATGGCGCTATAAGATTCTACATCGCACTATCGAAATTTTCTGGACACTCGACATATATACGAGTTTCTAGCAATCTGACCGCGCTAGTCTGATTAAAGATTTCCCCTTTTCAATGGAGGCCACCTTGCTTCTACGTACTTTTTTTCAAGATTTTGAGGTCGGTCCCAAAAAATGGTTCATATCGATGAGTATTTTCACCCGAGCAAGTATGTCCCTCATTTAACCAAAATGTTGATAAAGATTTTTTTTTTTTTTTTATCAAAACTACGCGATTGGTTGTACTGTTGACACGTGAAAAATAAACAAACACTCGCATTTATGATATTAATTAGCATTATAATACATGTCGAAATTATAGGTACACGAAAACGTCTCGATCAGATGACTCAGTAGAACATCAACTTGAAGTGGGCTATGTTCGTGTCACCAATCTACTGCCGAACGAGCCATTCCCTGAAGTAAGTCACCGTTTATAATATACGTATTTAGGTTACGTATCGGGCTAAAATTTGGCATACAGATAGCTATTTATTATTTATTTATTTATTTTTATTACAAAATCCACAGCTCTTAAAAGTTTAAACTTAGGTATATACTTATATAAACAATATTTACAGCCAATAACGGATTTACAATTTTTAAATACTATTTTATAGGTATGAGATTGGTTTAGTGAGGTAGCTACTCCTTTGCAGTACGTGCTATTCTATGTTTTAATAAAATAATGTAATTACGAGATAAAAATAAGAGCAGTTAGTAGTAATAGTGTGTGTGTGCGTGTGTGTGTGTGTGCGTGTGTGTGTGTGTATGCGAGGGTGCGCGAGTGTTATGTGTTGTGTGAGAATCAATTGTTATTTATAGACATTTATAAATAAATATAGGTATATATATATATTATATTATCAAAAACAACTAATTCAAACCAGAGTTCAAAATTTTGGTTACTTCTTTTTAAAACTGTACTATTGTGACGTAAGCATCCGCTAAGAAAGGATTTTTGAATATTCCACCCCTAAGGGGGTAAAATAGGGGTTCGCGGGTGAAACTTTAGGAAACAGGTAGTAATAAATAGTGTAACATTGGGCATGTGCAGGTGCTGGTCCCGCAGGCGGCGTCGGGGCGCGCCCCGCTGGCTCGGCGCGCGGCGCTGCGCGTGTTCTGCCGCGACCGCCCGCCCGTCGGGGGCATCGCCGTCAAAGAACACTTCGAAGTCAACATCGTGCCCATACGCATCGGTAATTGAAACAAACCGAATAGGAAAAATCTTATGAAGGAATCATGGTGGGACCCGGTGATTCCCAGTCTCGTATCCCTTGAATTTTCGACATAAGCGGACGCTTCGCTCCACTGATTCGCCCCCCGATTTCAGACTTATAAATTGGTAGCAATTTTTTTTTACTTTGTATAGGCTCGTGTTTGACGGCAATATCGCCATGGTAAGTAATGATGGTGCCGAGCGCCCGGCCTAGAACTGGCTCTCGAGTGCGGCTGCCAGACCACACCGTTAAGTGCTTCATGACAAATTTTCAACATGACAGTGATAGCAGCCGAGTGGGTCATACAAAGTTTCCTACCACCGATATGGTTTTCTTTTCTTCACCAAAAGTTCAAAGTCTTTTTAGGATTCGAATTATTTCGAATCCACGACCATTGTATATAGGATTTCCTTAGTATAGTGTGAAGATATATCCCAGGATATTTTATTTACACCCTATCGATACTTGTTAGATAATTAACACCTGTAAAAACTTGTTTAATAAAATGTCTTAAAGACATAATGAACTAGACAGCGGCTGTTGCTCAAGTTATTTGTAATATAACTGTACTAACAACCGTTTTAAATGACCCTAATGAACGATTATATCCTATGGCAATGAGTAGAAATACTAGATCAACGCCTTACAAACATTTCTCACAAATACATGGCCACTTGCGAGTTCAAAAGACGTAGCTTTGAAAACCATGTTAGTCTCGTTTCTTATACCGTCAAGCTAATGGGGGCTTACCAGTTGGCGCCTCTGTCGAGTAAGGTCCTGAAGTATAACTATCAAAGTTTGTTAATTACGGGCGTGAAAACAATGTTTACATTTAAATCATATTTAATACCTTAATCCGTACCGTAAAAATATCGAGCATGCCTCAGTTTTGCGCAGTTCCGTTTTGTTCGGAAAAAAAGAAGGGCACAAGCTTCCGAAAGATAAAACTGTCTCAATACACTGAAAAATTCATTGATCCGTAATTCATATTTACCATAATGAATCTCAGATATTCCAAAATATTCACAACATTATTTTAATTAGATATAAAACCGGGTAGCCCACCCTGAAACGAATTTGTCATTTCGAAGACCTCACGTTACACTAGCGCCTCTAGCGGCGAATTCACACGCGACGTCAAGCTGAGAACTATGGCAGATATGCCTGCAGGCATATACGAAGTGGCAACGCGTCGGTGTAAACAGCTAATCTAGTTACCATAGTAACATATAAGATTATTGTCCTATGGTGTCGAACTGCGACGCAACTGAACCAATATGGCGGTGAATGCTAAAGGCATTTGTGTCAATAATTCAATATCAATGTATTTGCGTAACTGGCGGATATGGAGACGTGTGTAATTTAAATGACAATAACCATGTATTTGAGAAAGATGTAGCATCTTTCGTACATTTCATTTTGTACAGCTTTAAAAAAATATAGAAAGAAAAAATTCTTCTATACATATAATAATCTGTAGAATCAGTTTGAACGAAGCTTTATTGTATTTATTTTTACCTGTTTTATCTATCTATATACATATAATAAAAACAGTAGAATCCGGTTTGTCTGTACATTGAAGAAAAGAAATATAAAATTAACATTTAACAAAAAGTAAAACCAACTTCAAAATGGGTTTACACTAAAAAGTATAAAATAACTATACAGGATGATTTCACAGTTAGTCCTATAATAAAGGTTGTTCACATTGATGAGTACTTCCACCCCTGCAAGTATTGCCAGTGATAACAAAATCACCCAGTATAGAACTCGTTTTGAAGTCAAGAATTTGAGATTCTGGACCACGTGCTTCGCTTTCCCTGAATTTACTTTATCTCCTTGACTTTATTGCAAAAAGTTTTTTTTATTAGGTATCGTGATTGCTATTCCACATTGTATGGATTCGATTCCATCACAGGAATATTTGTGAGCCAATATATGTTCTATGTTTGGGATATTTATATGTAGTATATCAGTTATCTGGTTGCCATGGTACAAGCTCTGCTTAGTTTGGGATCAGATGACCGTGTGAAAAAGTTATTACATGATATATAACTCCTTGATCACTCACTACAGGTCTGACAAAGAAATTCTTCAACACGATGCTCAAGTTCTGCTTCCCGGAACGCGACCCGGACTCCATCGAGGACGGCGACGAGGAGGACGGCACGCTGCGGCCGGGGACCTCCTCCAGCCTGGTCTCCACCGGCTCCAAGAAGGTCAAGAAGAAGGGGAAGGACTCCAACTCCAACTTCTACGTGAAGAGGGATAAGAAAGATAAAGATGATGTTGAGAAAATGAAGGTACGGTCAGCAACAGAAAATTCACCTTATTATACCCGCCTGGCTGGCTATAATAAGGTAAAAACGCTAGTGTGTTCCGGCAGCTGCATTTGAGAGCCAGTTGCTTCTAAGCTTTGTGTGCTCACCACCTTTGGCTACATCATCACTTACCTTAGTGATGATTGTGTGAAAAAATGAAAATATTTTTTATTCAAACGCTCGGTTCGGAAGGTTGCTTTTACTGAGAAGAGCCGGCAAGAAACTCAGCAATTACTCTTTTCAAACGCAAACACAAGCCTATAAAACGAATAATTAACTTTATTCCCATAATAGGAGAGAGCAGAAAAGAACAAGCTCTTCATATATATAAAGATTCCTGAAGTACCCGTCAGGGTTTCCTACAAGGGTAGTAAGGAGAAGAACTTGGAAGACGTACGAGACTTGCCGCTAGTGCTGCCCACCTTGGAGTACCACAACGTGACCTGGACGTGGCTCGATCTGTTGCTGGCCACCAAGAGTGATACTAGGAGGTGACGAATATCATACTACATACTAATATTATAAAAAAAAAAGATTTGTATGTTTGTAACGAATAAACTCAAAAACTACTGGACCGATTTCAAAAATTCTTTCACCATTGAAATGTTACATTATCCCTGAGTAACATAGGATATATTTTATCCCGGGAACGCGGGTGAAAACGCGCGGAAAAGCTAGTAATATATAAAAGCAACTACGATTCACTCGCTAATCACAATATTTCAGTAACTATAAAATTTACAAACTTGAAATTTTGCTGGTAAGTCCTTGAAAAACTATGAAAGAATTTTCCTAAATTAAACCTCTAAGATGGTAAGAGGGGGAAGATACAGTTTGTATGTAACTTTTTCGTGGAATGTAATAAAAATGTGTGTGAGCCATTGCTCATATGACATTTATTTATTTTGATTGGAATGATCGAAAATGTAATATTCAACAGAAAAGTTGCATCGGTACATTATTATTTATACAGGGTGATTTTATCTCAAGCGATTCGGCAAAAGCTTCAGTTACACAGACGCGCCGCCGCCGCTCCAGAACCGCTAGAAGAAGATAAAGCCAGGCTTCTACTTGGAGAGAGGACTGTGAGTAGTTTTAAATTCATAAAATTACTTCCTTCTTATCTATTCTTATAGCCATGTGAAAAAAAAAATGTTCTTCTGTATTTGAAAGTATTAAATATCTACTTAATAAAACTACTAATTGAGTTATAGGCAATGTACAGCCTAAACCTGTGGATCTAGAAGCATCTTTCAAGTTTTCTTCAAAATGAAAATCTGTCGCCAAACACCTATTGGTGTGTTCCGGCAGCTGCACTTGAGAGCCAGATCCTTCTAGGCTTTGTGTGCTTACCACCTTCGGCCACATCATCACCTACCATAGTGAGATTGTGGTCAAACAAAAAGTTGAAAAAAAAGATAAATCACTTTAGCCATAAATAAAAAAAAAAATATTTAATTTTTCTTTGATGTCATTTCAACATTCGTACAAAGTTTAAGTAACTCGAAATAGCATATATTTTGTATTATTTTTAATTATGTTTACAACAATATTCTTTTCATAGGTGGCTGAAAATAAACCGCAAAAGAAGAGCACACCTAGCGTTTTTAAGTTCTCCAAATCGTAATTCTTAAAGCATTTATGCGAAAACGAACCAAACGTACACTGCTTTTAAGGTTAAATTTGGTAAAATGTAACTATATAAGACATACACTGAGATACTGAGAGGCTAAATAGATTTTATATTTTGTAGAATAATGGTATATTTATGTAATAAACCGACTATCTATACAGGATTATTTTTAAAACACCGGCAGTGCTTTAGGGGGTTGAAGTACTCATCGTGAAAAATATTCAAACTTTTCATACATTTTGATTGAGCAAGGTTGTTCTTGTATGAAAAATTATATATTTTTTTCGTGATATCAAGGTTGGTCCCATAGTAAAAGTTGTTCATATTGATGAGTACTTCCACCCCCTAAAGCACTGCTGGTGTTTTAAAAATAACCCTGTATATACAGGATGTTACAAAACTACCCGTAAAGCCGAAATGAGGTTAAATGGGGCCTTATAACGAGTCCATTCACAATATTTAAGAACTGTAGTAACGCTGTATAACATACCCCAAAAAAATATTATTATTTTCACTGATGTGCAATCCCTATTTCAGTAAAATTAAAGAGTAACAGAATGTACCTACATTTCTACCTAATTCGCGAAACGACAAAAATAATAATCGTAAATTGACAACATTTTTTTTTTCAACTTGACATTTTTTGAAGCCAGTACTTGAGTATAATGACATCCTTGTATTGAGGTAGCAAACATTTATGAATGAAAAATAGAAAAAACTATTAAAGTAGACAATTAATAGGTAAAATAGGTACGTAGGCCTTTCTATTAAATAATCTGGTTCCCTGACATGACAGCTTACTAGGGTTGACAAAATTGTTGGCTTTAAAAATTAATTATATTTTTTACGTGGTATTTTGTAACACGTTGTATAATCTAACAAAGCCTGACGGATTGATAATGAGTGATCAACGCAGAGTATAAACTACAAAAAATAATAAAAAATAGAAAACTAAAACTGGAGTGGAAAATTAGTTAGATTATTTTTAAAAGTTGGTGCATTAAAATAAGCAAAAAATGCATATTAAGCTACGTAGAAAGAGACAGACCTATAAAATAAAAGGAGACAATCCTATTACTAATATAGGTTCCTCTAAATATAATTATATGATAAGAAAATATTTTAAAAACATGTAAATAAAAAAATGTTAATAGACGTTAAAGAAAAATGCACTTAGTTCTTATATTTATTAGTTTCATTATTGATTAGAAATGCTTTTGTGTGAAAATTAAAAGACATAGTTGGTATATAAACTTAATTATGTGCAAGTTATTTTAGATGCAATAAATTGCTTTAAACAAAGCAAGCAGAAAAAAAACATCTTATGGTTAAGATATAAAGTATTATGGATCTTGAATCTTTCAATAGTGTCGTTTCCACCCTATCCCATAGGATACAAATCTATGAGATACCTTCATAATGGTTCGCGAATCAATAGTAAAAAGAATAATGTTCACCCATCGAGTCAAAGAACATTTGTTATGTCTTATAGAACCTTTAAGAGGTCCATTATACTGGCATTACTAGAGATTAAACGAACAAATACAGTACTACCAATTTATATAAGTTACATCGACAAATTCGTTAAAACGATTGTAAACCAATGAAATACAGGCCTTATTGCTTTACGTTTAGATTTGAAATACAACAAGAGACTCGTGTTATCTCGCTCATAGCGTTTGTGCACTGTTTGGCAACCAATAACGAATGACATATTTTCGCGCCTACCAAAAATATTACATCGTAACTTATAAAGCCGAAATTAATACTCTAAACTGGTGGATAAAAAGATTTTTGAATAATTTACCTTATTTTTATTACGATATAAGAGTGTAAATAAATATTCATGACAATTCCTCGACAACTGGTTCGGTTATCTCTGTCTGATATACTGAGTAATTTCCCCAAGGCTGATTTGAATTCCTCGAATACCAGATCAAGTATTGAACAAGTAAGTAACTAAGAATGTTAGGTTAATATTGATAAAAGACACGAAAAAAACAGATCCTCATTATTTTTGAAAAATATTAAAACATACAATTGAAGAAGAGAATAGTTTTTTTTAAGAAATCATGCAAATTATGTTAAGTTTAAGATGGAAACAAATTATCGGACGCGGCTGACAGCCTTACTTTTTATGGTTTGATTGTTCATTAAAAATCATAAAAAGGATAAATTTAATAAAATTAACGTGGTTTCGCACCTTTTTTTAGATGTTTTATACATTAGTTAGTGTTTGATAATTTATTTTGAAGGCATCATCCCTATTATCGTCCTGTTATGGAATCCTGATAACAATAACTTATGTATGAAAAAATGCAGTGTTTGTTATGTGTAAGCACAAAGCATTTATGTTCATACATTATATACAAAGGTGCAATAGTTATATGGTGTTAGAACTGCGCTAGGAGTACGCATGATCAACTTTTAGGCTGCGTTTCAACCAGAGATACGTAGCTAGGGACATATACGCCAATAGGATCGCTACATTAGATCTATGACGTGCTAAGCTTTGGAAATAAAGCGATCCTATTGGCGGATAAAAGCAAAACAGCTCTTACATTTTTTGTATGGGTTTTTTATAAATACTATTTTACGTTTAAGACTTTTATAGTCTTGTGATATAGGCGTCGAATGTCTTGATCGTGACGAAGGTTGTGGGTTCGAATCTTACAATATAATTGAGTTGTCGGTGAAGGAGAACTTCGTGAGGAAACCTTAGAACAGTGGTAAGGTAATTCCGTCTGGCTAGCTACCACCATTAGTAATCGCTTAACGATAAATGCACTACAAACCAATTCCCTTCTAGACTTGGTGTGCTTACTACGGTCAGATTGTAAACTAAAAACCTATTTAAAGATATAAAAATAAAATTGTTTATTTACACCCTTGCATAGTTGTAGCACCGTATTTACACTGTAAACAGCGAGTATTTAAATAAGTACAGTATTCATATATTTAAGTGAAGATTTTATACATTTCATGATATACTTAGTGTTGTGGACGAAGATGTTTGTATTGATTTATTTATAAATGCTATATAAAAAGGACATTGCGTTTTTATTTTCCTGAATATTTGGTTAATTACTTTTTTTAGGTGATGATAGTAGTGACACAGTCTATGTAACTCTTACAGTCGATCAACGGACACCTCTAGACAGAGCAATCGTGCGGGGGCTTGCTGGGTGAGAGAAGAGTGGTAGCGAGCCCAAGCTGCCATATACTCGCTTAGGACACAATGGAGAAATGACGAATGCATATACAAAGACTTCAAACGCGATAGACCACTGTATCTTTTTACGCTGTGTTAATAGTAAAATTACATAGTAAACAAGAATCTAAGGTTTATTTATAAAGATAATTCAAAGAATATTAGACAAGGTAAAGTTGTAACAACTGTGGTTTTCTGATTTGTTTCTATATTAAGGAATAATTCTCCTTAAATTAAATGATGATGTAAAAATAAAAACATCCTTGACCTACATACGTCATCTATTCAAATTAATTATATTATTAATGACGTCACAAGGTGATCTTCCATGTATTCATAATCAAAAATCTTAGCTGTAGGATCAACAATTACTAAATTGGCTTCAATTTACGCACGGACGAAAATACGCCGTTTCAAAACAACACCGAGAGTCATATACCGAGAAAATGCGGTGAAAAATCAACGCTACGTCACTATTTTCCGAATTTACAAGTTACCTCATTCGGCCTTGCTAAGATCATTTTATTCTGCCACTGCCAGTATCGCGCCGGCTGCCTTAGTGCGTGCACGTGTTGTCGGCCGTCTTAGATCTACGAACTCGTAAAAAAGTTTTCGAACGAAACATGAGGACGAATTTTATTATTGAGCTAGTGTATTTATTATAATTTATTCTGTTCAGTGTAGTGTATTTTTTTTGTGTACTTTTAAAATGGCGATGTTTTTGAGTGTACTTCTGTGCGCGATCGTCGGTACCCTAGGATTTAACGTGGACATACCCTCAAGGGTTGTTTATAAGGGTAACAGTAATTCTATGTTTGGATTTACGGTCCAAGCTCACGTCGATGGAGATCGGAAAATGTAAGTAATTTTCTATGTATTTTTTTACTGTACATTTTAAAATATTGTCTATGGTCGTAAGTTATAAAACTTTTTTGATTATATAGTGACACATAATATATAGTGTAGCGTATTATTTACTTACATTTTACTCAATGGCGCTCAGCAACGGCGCCAAACTAAAAATACGGCGTGTAGATATTACAAATATTTATTTAAAGACTTGCCAAGGATATATTAATGAAACAAGTATTTTACTACACACGTCATGTTTTTAAAACATCAATGATTTAACTTTTTCGTGTAATTTGAGGACGCCGATATATTTAAATTTATTTTTGTAACTAACTAACTCAATAATGAAAACAATTTACAAGCTGATTAATTTTACTTATTACAAATTCTTTTGATACGTCAGATTTATATGTTTTATTAGGCCGATTTACGATTTTCAGGCAGCTGCACTTGATAGCCTGTTCCTTCTAGGCTTTGTGTGCTTACCACATTGTGGTCAAAAAGAACTTAGTAATTTTCCACTTTATTTTATCTTTATCAGTGGTCTATCTCGAGTCTTTCAGTTCAAAAACTGTGGCTATAGTTTTAGAGTGTAGGTACATATAGTTTACTCCGATGTAGACTATCTATCACCTTTACCGAGAGATTTCTTGCTACCTACGTAATACCTAAGTCCGTTTTAGTACCTACACAAGTCGTAATACAAAATAAACAAATATTAAAATGACGACAATGTTTCATACATCTTATTTAAAAAAAACTAAGTTAGTTTTCAAAAGAATTGCTGATTTTTCCGGCTCTTCTCGACAAAAGCAACCTTTCCAACCGTGCGATAGTCTGACAATTATTCATAAGTGAAGGCCTAGTTGATTGAATAAAATACTTAATTTTAAGGCGATGATAGCTCAGTGGTAGTGACGTCGGACGCCGCGGCGAAGGTCGTGGGTTCGAATCCTACAATGAGCTTGAGTTTTCGATGAAGGGAAACATCGTGAGGAAACCATAGCACGGTGGTAGGGTACTTTGTAGTACCCGCCTGGCTGGCTACCATCCTCAAGTTGAAAATCTGTCGCCAAACACCTATTGGTGTGTTCCGGCAGCTACACTTGAGAGCCAGATCCTTCTAGGCTTTGTGTGCTTACCACCTTCGGCCACATCATCACCTACCATAGTGAGATTGTGGTCAAACACAAGCCTATACAAATAAATAAAAAAAACTCAGATCCGGATATAACTTAGTCATATTACCCAGATATAACTTAAGTTTATATTTGTTACGTAGACATACGCTGACCTTCTTTGAGTCATTTCCATTTGCATATAAAATATGCTAAGTAAAGCTTGTTCAAGATCGTGACGTTATATATCGTATAGTTATATCACGATGACATCATCGCTTAGATTGAGCAAGTGCAATTTTTAGCGTTGCTTTCAATATAACAATTGCTGCGTGTGGGCATCTCAGATTGTTTATCCTGGGGTGCTACGATGAGACGGTGTGGCGAATATTATGTCTACGTTTAAATGAACGAATTAATTGTTCATTCGATATGAAGATTAGATGACGGGCCGGTTGGCGTGGTTGGTAAGGTACCCTATCTATCACGCCGCAGGTCGTGGGTTCGATTCCCACTCAGGACAAACATTTGTGTGCATGAACATGTCTGTTTGACCAGTGTCTGGGTGTAATTATCTATATATGTATGTATTTACAAAAGAAAAAGTAGTATATGTAGTATATCAGTTATCTGGCTTCCACAGTACAAGCTCTGCTTAGTTTGGGGTCAGATGGCCGTGTGTGAGGAATAATGTTCCAGAATTAATATATATTATATAGATTTTTATTGGCTTGGGTTTGATGTTGTTAAGATAAAGCAGGGTTACATTCTTTAAATATTTTGTTATTTGGCCATTTTTCGCATAAACAAAAAAAAAAAAATAACATAGGTACCTATACTATAGATATTATGTATATGCAAATGATTCATTTACCTATGTTGATTTATTATTTAAATATACTATAAAAAATATAATTAAAACCAATAAATCGGGTACACTCACACAAATGCTAATTAATCCCGGCTAAATTAAACCGGCTTTGTACGACTGGGGCAAACAACATGTACGGTGAAAGAACTGCTACTTATCTTGTTCCTCGGTTAATCAACAACCTACCCTCAAATTTACGAGATGAATTAACTCACAATTAACTCCAAAAAATATTAAACTAAAATTAAAATCCTACCTCCTAACTACACTACATTCGAATGTTGTTTAAAATTGAATTTAAATTTCTGTTAGCATGTATTTTGGTGATGTAGACTATAAGTTCAGTATTGTTACAAACCTCTGTGGTTTTTAAATGCTGTGTTATAATGTTTCATTTAATATATCTTTTTTAAGCTGTAATAAATAAAAAAAATATAAAAATACAAGTAATAACGCTTCAAATATATACAAATACTATACTTAGTATCGGCATTATTTTTGCATTAAAAATTTAGATCACTCGACTATGACAACATTTCAACAAGTATCAATCAATAATCAATAAAAAGCAGATCTGTCTGTCTACAGCTGCATGGCACGCCAGTTTAAAGTCATTACTTATCTTTACCATTAGTCGGATAAAGGCCCACTTGTTGGTGCCTTACCCTAATGACATCTGAACCGAGAAAAAAAAACCATTTATTTGTATGCAAGAGACGCGAGTTACAATAAATCAAACTGGATGTTACCCCCACGACTAAAATAGTCGCATTCTCTGTTAAATTGAGGGAAAAAAGTTAAAAAGGGCGCGCGTCGGTCTGCGCAAGCGCATGTGTTGAGCATATGACGCTCGGGGTGTTTCCGGTCTGTCAAATTGTTAATTTTTGCGGTCCATAGTCTGTTCGGGTGTTAGAGATAACAATGCAGTCAGAAGCCAACTAAACATATTTAATTGATATTATTAGCACAATTTACGAGTATACCTAAAAGTACCTACTTATAAAATTTGTTGTCAGTAACATCAGCGTAAAAAATTACATACCTATTATACTTTTAGATCAGAATTAATTTGGTGTTTCATAAATCTGACAGGTAGTCAAACCGAACAACAAAGAATTACTAAAAAAAAAACTCACTATACCATACCATAAACAGAGCACCATGTTATTCATAATTATTTTAAAAGTAATGTAACGATGATAAAAAGTAATAAGTGACCACCAAAATGTTACACTGCATTTAGCAAGTCAGATAGTGTAAAAATATTTAACTACTATTGAAGCATTTTATCAGTATAATGCGGTCCACAGATACATGAGTGAATCGCCGTTGTCTGAACGATAACCTCATGGCATTTCGCCGTGTTATCTCTGTGACATGTCATCTGTTAGCTCCTAAAATGGATATTTTTAGATGCACTCCCTTTATTGTATACATGAATAGTTTTAATTTGTGGAAATTATTGAGGTGAAAGAACTATTTTGTACCTATACGTAATGTAAACTGTACTTAGTTAGATGCAACCAAATTCGAGGTGATGTATTTAAATATTGAATTACAATTTGCCAATAAGTTAGTGATTATCAGATTTGTTGACAGTAAATTACTAGGATCCTCAATGGTACCATTTTCCATTAAACTTTACCCTACAAATTATAAAAATAAATAAAGATATTGGTTACTAAATCACGTAGTAATAGCTCAACGGATTTGTACTAAATTTAGCACATAATAGGTACCTATATGAAAATGACAATATTTTTTATTCAAATAGGCCTACACAAGCACTTATGAATAAGTATTCTGACTCTAGGGCATAATTTTATAAATGCAATTATTTATTTAGTATCATCGACAATATTTGTGATATAATGGAAAAAAAACAAAATGATGAGTAAGTATCTTAGACCAGCCCCCACAAGCAGCACCTGTTCACAAGTACCTATGACGCATGTGGCAGCCATCGCCCTCCTCACAGGATATCTTTTTATCCTGAGAAAATATAAAATCTTCAGGAACGCGGTCTTGTTATCGTCATATAATGCAAGATAATAATTCTTATCTAGAAGCTACTTCAGCGTAACTGACCATTTAACATTTTCCTCACAATAAACTTGTAAATCTCCTTACAAATGTTAACATTCAAGATGCTAATCAGTTCAGTTAATTCCCATTTAACCATAAATGTATGTAAACAAAACATCCATTGTAGCTCTTCAAGGAGGTGCTGACGCAGCCATGTCTTCACTTTCAAGTCATGAATGAGTTACATTGTCTTTATGCATTGACGCATCTTTGTTTTTATTTAGCTATATATTTTGTTTCATCACTTTAGTTCCGCTGTTTATTTTTTTATCATGAATCAATCAGTTATTTGAGCTACTCACTCAAGTTATTTTTGAAGTCTCGCGAAGTCAAAGCTCCAATGAAATAATACCGACATACCTTCAAAAACATCCTATGGGTTCCCTATAACAAAATATTATATTAAAATAGAGCAAGCATATATGTAAGTAGTTAAGATTAGAGTTTATTTTAAGTTAGGTACTGTTTGCTAGGTAGGTCGTAGTCGGTTATGTAATCGAATACCTTTATACGAATCTTTACTACAGTCTTCTCCATATTTTGTTCGCGTTCAAAATATTGACATGGTGAGAAACACTATATGTATATTACAAAATAATTTCTTCAAAAGAAGATCGGTTCGCTAAATATCTTTCATCGCACACGCTTGCGCCGGCGCAATATCCGTGACCTCATTACCAATATGGCGCCCGAGAACGACCTCACAAGTCTGCGTTTATTTTACATCGTAAGGTACATTATTGTTCATTCATGAACTGTTAAAAAAAATGATTTACTAAAAAAAACTTAATAGGTAATCTCTTTCATGTGCGACTGAAACCATAAATTGAGTAAAAATTTGCTCGTAACGTCACTAACTAGGTGATGCTGTAATCTGTGATAAAACTATCCAAAATGAATATAATCCGGTTCAAATGTGTAGTATCGGAAAGGATATACCTATTGTGAAGTGTGCAAACAAGAATAATTTTAGTTTGAGCTACAAAAATTCGTTACATACCTACATTTAATGATTTTTGGAAGCCAATACCTAATAGTATAGTAAAATATGAGACTGACATCGTATCTGTATCTACCTTATACTTTGTTATAAGTAGGTACAGTCAGCGGCAAAAGTATCTTGGCACTTTAGTACCGTGTCACGTGTCACATTACACAATTCATAATTTTCATACAAACTGTCAAGAAAATGTCAATAGATTATTATGAAAGGGTACTAAAATACCAAGCTACTTTTGCCGCTGACTGTACCTTATTGTATCTACAAAGAAGAAATTTTAAATAACATTCCAAAGTGAAATGTAACTACTAAGTACTGTGGTAATTATCATGAGTATAGAATAGTATAGATTACTCAATTTGTTTCCAATTACATACCTTAAAATAGGTAAGTGCAAATAACTCCTAATAATGTTACGAATTAATGACGTGATCACCGAGCCAGTAAAGTGACCATTTAAAATTTTAATATATTCTACCAACTGTTAAATAGTTCAAATTAATACATCACTATGACCTTATGGTGTAGCCTTGACAGTTTTTAGCAGCTCAGTGCTCTAAATGCATTACTGGATTTCTGTTCTAACGCACACACCATGTTTGGGTAGATTTGTATTTGCTTTATGATCCTCTTATTTATGTTGTTATGCAAGATTTGTCAGTGACTTGCATACTTATTACAATTGTCGAAAATCTATACTAATATTATAAAGCTAAAGAGTTTGTTTATTTGTTTGATCAGGAACTACTGTTTCGATTTGAAAAATTATTTCAGTGTTGGATAGCCCATTTAACGAGGAAGGCTATAGGCTACTTTTTATCCCGGGAAAACACAAGATCCCTCGGGAACGCGGGTGAAACCGCGTGGACAAGCTAGTAATTAATAATTTCAATCGAGATATTAATGCTCTTTACCGTTGAGGAACTATCAACGTCATTACAAAATGTATATGAGACCAACTCAAAATCAATTCATATTTGGAGCTAAGCCTGGAGCATCTATAAATCTCCTCCTTTAGGTGCTTATTTCTTTTGAATTTATTGCTCTTAGCTTACATTTGTTTGGGGCCGCCAGATCAACTTAATTGTGATGAAATTATGACTATGAATATATCCTTAATTTTGTACATGACTCTACCTTGATTTTCAACATCAAACTAGAGGATATCATTATCTGTTAATTTATTGCGTATTTTAGTATTAAAAGTAAGCTAAATACTTCGATGATACACACTTCTTAGCATTCTACATCGACCTCAACGTATTCTTGGTTCATATTAATGAAATATTCTAAGAAAATAAACAATCATAAATGTGACTCTGGATCCAATCTAGGTCATTGTGTCAATGGAAACAGTCACATTTTCCCTTAAAATGTAATAATGTATGCGGTTTTCATGACTTAAATTCTACGTATATTGATCCCCTTGACCTAAAACTGCGCGGACGCACCGGTTAAGCTTAAATCGACGCGGTCAATACAAGGTAATCTGTTGATAGTTTGTTCAACGTGTTCGTGAGTTTTAAATAATTTTGTTGCTGTGTTCCGACAGATCCACTTGGGAGTCCAGCTTCATTGTATTGATTATCATCTCCGGCCAGTTTACTTAACTTGAGATTGTGTAAGTTCACAGTTCACCATTAATATTTTCCACCACGCAATCAAGAAAGGGTGGTAATATTCTATATTTGCTCCTAGTCTACTTTAACACAATCTACTTTGATTGAGTTATTTCATGTTATTACAGCGACGTAATGCCTTTCATGGCTTGTTAAATTAAAAGTAAAAGATCAAATTTTACATTACAAATTGATTACAGAACGATTTAATGTCGTATTAATTGTAATAACATATCGTAATCGATATTAAATTATCCACAATTTTAAAACTAAATGTCAGTTGTGGTACTACCTCTCTCTTCTCACAGATTATCAATACAGATCAATGGTTTCGCAATAATGATCTGAATTCATTTTTAACTTTCACTGTGACAGTAAATAACGGGTTGTGAAAGTATTAATTTTCAGTATCTTTATACAGAAAAGTCTCACAGAATAGAAAAGCGTAGTGAAATTAGGAAGAAAGCATTCCAAACCCCCTACAACCTCTCTCTAACCGCCACAAAAGCACGCCAAGCCTGCATAATCCTACGGTACTACACCACTGATCTCCCACTGCCAGCACAGCGTCCCTTCAAAGAGCTCTAGCCACCTTACTGACTGCAGGAACACACACAACATAAAAGTAGTGTTATTTCGCTGCGATCTTCTGTAAGGTAGAGGTACTTTCCCAGTCGGGCTGCTCCAAATTACGAACGGGAGATTGTATTATACCCTACCTTTCTTCAAATAAATACATAATGGCGGGAAAAGGCTTAATATTTACAGCAGTAATTTTCAATGGCAATGAAACACCGAACAATATATTCCTCACATATCATAAACCTTGAAACCTAAAGACATAAAACATTTTATTCCAAGATTTACATAAATATGTCCAAAGTCCAAGTAGCAAGTCTAAAATAGTTATTAGTAATACGATAACGAAGTAAGATTCTGTGCGGTGAAGCATTATGTCATCTGTTGTACAATGACATAAGATTATGAATCAAGGTGAGACTGTAGTTAGTTAGCTATACTTTATATATTCAAACGTAGACTATAGTTAAAGGGCAAGGTGCCTTTAACTTGTCTTGAGACTAAAGTGGACATTTTCGGAAAGATGGCGCCGTTACACAGCCTGCAACCGATATATTTTTTACTCATGACAACTGGTGATTCAGAGCATAATTGCAATTAACTATCTGATAGTTAGCTATGTTATTTATAAAAATATAAGTACCAAATCAATAGGGTATTTGACTGACATTAAAATCAGCAACTTTTTATGAAATGTCAAAACGCTAGGTTTATATGGAGTTTTGTATGAAATACAAGCATGTGACGTCATAATTATATAGAATACTCTTTATGGTTAGATTGGTCTTTAAAAATCATAATAAGGATAAATTTAATAAAATAATAGTGGTTTCCCCTTTTTTTTTAGATGTTTTATACATTGGTTAGTGTTGGATAATTTATTTTGAATATAGGCAAATACCCTATTAGAAAATGATGTCTGGTTTTCCAATACTGGCGAAATGCAAACACATTTTTTGGCTTTGTGTGCATCAATATTATATATATGGGAAGTGATAGTAATAAAAAAAAATATTGACACTGCTTAAAATAAATCAATGAATAATTTGCAACGCATAGACCACATATGGTCACCATAAGGCTAAGTGGCCTGTGGAGTATAGACAATGGTGTATTTATGACGTATACACTCGTCATAAACACGCTCAAATGATCGTATTAAAACAAAGGCGACCGGATATGATGACCGTCCGGTCTGCCAGATGCGGCGCCCGCGCACCCGTGCAGCCTTCGTATGCGCAAGCGCAAGTTACCCCGGACGCGACGTCACGAGCCGGAAGTCAGAGCCTCTATAAAATTATAACTTAATTGTTATTTAAATGCATTCGGTCAGTGTTATTTTAGAATGTGTAATTTGGGTGAATGTAGAATTTATTTATGTTGTTTACCCCTATCATCTCTTCCCTTTATTTTTATTATCCCTTTCCTTATAAATGTGAAAGTTGTGAAGATGGATGAATGGATGTCTGGATGTTTGCTACTCTTTCACGAAAACTACTGAACGGATTTGGATGTAATTTGCCATATAGATAGTGTTCGGAGATGCACAACCGAACAGCTCATCATTGTCTTTTATGCATATAATGCACCTTTTACACGCCTTAAGTTTATATGCCTAATTTATGTTAGTACGCGGTTACCAAATACCAAACCATTTAATAATGCGTATTCAATACCATAAACCATTATAACCAGTAGGTAATTCATAATACTTAGCAATTCGAGTTTTTACCATATTTTATACCATTTTATTATATCTTTATTTACCAATTTGTGTACCATTTTTTAAGACTCTAATAAACTAGTTAAAACCAGACTATCTATACATTCTTACCATATTACCCTATCCAAGTCTCTGCACACCAAGAGACAAACTTCTACAGATAGAATATATTCTGATATAACATTAACAGAATGCTGGCTTATATCTTGGTCAGAGAATCAGCATTGCCATCCAACGTGGCAATGCCGCCAGCATTCTGGGTACGCTGCCTTCTGATAGCGACTTTTTTAATTTAGACTATTTTATTTAAGTTTCTTACTTTTAGTTTAGTAAGTTGGTCTTGAATTGTATATTATTTTTTTTTTTTGTTTTTTTAAGTCTTAAATTATTAAAGTCATCTATACATTAACAGATGAAACCGTGAGGTGAATATATAATTATATAATAATAAGCTTAAAATAAAATGAATACTCTTTGTAAGTAAATTATTTTTATTTTGGTTTGAGCTGTGCTTTGATAGATCAGTCAGTCAGTCACCTTATCCTTTTATATATGCACAGTATGTACCGATAAGTCAGTCCATTTAATGAACTGTGTTCAACAAATTATTTTATTGGTTCGATAATAATATAATATTTAATTAACTAATACAATTTATAAGAAACAAAATTTTATGATAACGTATCATTTATTTAATTGTACCTACTACCTTGTATTTAATAAGTTTTACTATGTAGGTATATTTACTTTTTCCTGTTACAATGTTTTATTATTACTTAATTGCTTTTATACCAGACTCAATTAGGGAAAAAAATAACTTAATGTGCGATAATAAACCCTATCATAAAGCAATAACAATACTTACTGTTCACAGGAGTCACAAAAATGATTGGGGATTTTCTATGACGAATACACTACACTAGGCAATTCAAAATGAGGGGTGGAAAACTGTTATTAACATACGTTTAATTAAGTCCATTCAACCTTTTAAATTTTTAACGAATATTTCATATTTTTTACGTTGTGACGTCACTTTTAACGTCGCATAACGCGACGTATTTTTGTGAATTGCGTTCGAGGAGTGTGGCAATAAATGTATGTCTTTTGCATTAAAAATAACTACCTAATTTCTTTCCTTATTTACAAATATCCATTATAAATCATAATTACCTATTATAAACAATAATCCATTGTCATACGTCTCAAATTACAAAATTACGTCAAATAGGCGTATAAAATTGATTTAAAAAATCAAAATCAAAATGGCCACTTATCATAACCGACTAAAGGTGCGTCCAACATCGGTCGGTGACGCGGCGGCGTGCCGTGACGAAAACTATCGTGTGTGAATGCACCTTTATATGGAAAAGTTGGTAAATTAATAAAAAAAGAAGTATTATCATTTGTTAATGATGTGTTATACAATTGAATCGATTAATTTGTATAGTAGACAAGCTTCCACAATCCACCCCGCAGTTTTACCCACGTCCCCGAGGGATCTTATGTTTTCCCGGGATAAAAAGTATTCTTATACCAAATTTCATGAAAATCCATTCAGCCGTCACGGAGCTTTCTGGATATACCTCTTGTAAGAAAACACAAATTTTCGTATCCTAACTTAATATTATAAATGCGAAAGTGAGTTTGTTTGTTATTTTGTTACCTTTTCACGCCTAAACCGCTGAACCGATCGCGATGACATTTGATATGCAGATAGCCTATGGTACGGAAAAGGACATAGGCTACTTTTTATCCCGGAAAAACATAAGATCCCTGGGGAACGCGGGTGAAACTGCGGGGTGGAATCTAGTTTCTAATATTAGTGGGATAATATTATGTAAGTAGTTTATAGGATTATAATAGGAATCACTTTTATTGCGTTTCATGTACATATGCGACGGTAGCCACTTATCATCAGGTGGTCCGACTGCTTACTTGTTTATCTTCTGACATAAAACAGAAAGTCAAGTAGATGGTCAATTATAACGAAAATATGGAGTTTTTATTTTAAATAAAGCCTACGAAATGTATTTACCTCTCTGAAAAGTTAATTAATTAGCTATATTTGGGCTGATATCCTGTTTTTATTGAAAATAATAATGAAAAGATTTTTTATTCTCAAGCACTTATGAATAGTCTCGACTCTAACGTTCGGAAGGTTGTTTTTGCAATAAACTCTGCAATTGTTTTTCCAAAACTAATTTAGATTTTAATTATATAAAATTACTAGCTTCCGCCCCGCGGTTTCACCCGCATTCCCGAGGGATCTTGTGTTTTCCCGGGATAAAAATATAGCCTTCCTCAATAAATGGGCTATCCAACATTGATAGAATTTTTGAAATCGAACCTGTAGTTCCTGAGATTAGCGCGATCAAACAAACAAACAAACTCTTCAGCTGTATAATATTAGTATAGATTTATTTACTAACAATATTTGCGTGTAGAGAAAAATACATAATGATTTACTGAGTGACTGTAAAAAAAAGCAAAACTCATGCAGACCAGCCACCACAAACAAGGTTTACAAGTTCAACTACTCACAGGATGAATATTAAACTTTGTTACAAATCATCATCGTCACCAAGAAAATTACCTTTTTGATTTCACAATATCGGTATTTTCCAGAACTAACGATGAATCATTCATTGAGTAAGAATGTAAACGTGATGGATTTCGATTATTTCTAATTTTTTACAGACGTGGTCGCGATGATTCATATTTTTAGTTTCTTGACCAATAGATACCACATTAAGATTATGCGTATGACATTCAAATTAGATAGGGATTTAAGATTATGACACCGCTTGCTCTACTTCATTCTACAAGTATATAAGTATATTTCAAGGAGTGAATATGTAGGTCAAATGTAGCCTAATAAAATAAAAATTAGATTACAATATGTTAGGAAAGTCCCAGGATATTTATTAACTCTGAAATCGCAAAAGTATAATTTAAAAAATAACCTAGCTCGACTTCCTAGTATTTACAAAAAGATAACCTGCAAAATTCGTAGACAAAACTAATTCTTCAAACATATGGCGCTTGTAGCCGAGATGCGCGTGGGCAAGCCATTCAGGGTTCGGTGACGTCACGTCCCATTCACCGCCTACTGCGGTGGCTTCGACGACTTGTCGCCATGTTTGCGCTTTATTTGGATCACAACACGTTCAGTTGATCGTTGGATAGTAAATTATTGTTTTGAATTGGTAACACAATGCAGTATGATGTGTAGGCAAAGATTAATATAATATTATAGATAGATATCTTTTTTTTGATATTTATACCACATGAGTAAAAGAAAAAGGAAATGAGTCCATTGAAAGTGTCACAAGGGCGGTCTTATCACTAATACCGTTATCTACGAAGCAATTCCTACTATTTCTAGCATAGTTTAGGTCTAGGTGAAATAATTCTGATATAAATCCAAAATATACGACGTTCTTAGAATCAGAGCCTAATGCTAAGATAATGCTCTTTTTGAAGTCTGGTAGGCTATTCTGAACTTATACTCGACGGTGAAATCACGCAGTGACTATTCTCTGTCTCACTCGTGAACTTCTGATTACCGAGTTGCACGAGTGAGACAGAGAATAGCCACTGCGTGATTTCACCGTCGGGTTTAAGTTCAGAATAGCCCAGCTGTGCTTCGTTACTTAAGATATGTCTTGATTTTGCTGGAGTGCCTATCGCCAGCGACTCCAATTGTTTACCATGTACCACATCGTAGAATTTGACGTCTTTTTCTCGCTGGTCATTCCATCTGGTGAGAGATCTACGCGCAATCGTTTCCCCTCTACCTTAGCGGTGACAGCTTTTTGATACTTCTTGCTACATATTTGGTCAAAGTAAAGAAACAAATGTTTTATGATAGACTGTGAGAATTGATAGTACATTATTGATAGAATACTAGAAAATGTGAAAAGTGCAGCGTGGGATGCCCCCAGTCTGCAAGACATTCAATACAAACGTGATGTTTACAACCGTAACTTGAATCATCAACCTCAATGAGTGCATTAAAATGATTTGTCTTCACGTGTGATCATCAAACGTGACATAAATTCACTGATTCACCTTAGCACTATATAGGTGTTCTAAGAATGATTACAGTAAGTAATGCCACGTCGGCTGCCCACGCGCATGTCTTAACGCCATATGGTCGGATTGCCGTCAACCGTAACCAATTCAGGCTAGACTTCGTTCGTGCCTCATCCACTTTTCTTTGAATATAAACATTGTATTATAAATGTCGGGAATATTAAATGACTTGTTTTTGAAAGATAAAGGGCTTTAATTGGAAGCAAAGTAATTACGCAGATAAAAGCATAAATATGTCTTGGAACTGGATGATTGGTAAACAGCTTGGCCTTCATAGTTTACTTGACACATGATGTTTGTCCAAATTGCTTTCTAAGTAAAGATCCAAGGTAACTAGAGGTGTCTCTTCAGAATCTTATGAGATCTAATTGTGGTGTCTATCAAGCACGAAGTGAATATACTCCTTGCCTAGTGTAAATACATTGTAAACATACCATACATCCAAAAATAGACAAGCACGTTTTCAAATCGCATTGATGTCTCAATCAAATGTGCAAGAATCGTGCTCAAGTCAAAAACAATAGACTATCAAAGAGATTTGATTCCTCGGGGCATATCTAGTACGCTACTGGGGTCAACTTGACCATAAATCGTCTGGAGCACGGTGTAGAGTTACACGCGCGCGCACCGCTCCGGTTTCATCGTGATCGGCGCAGGCGCACGGATTGAGGGACCACCGCGGCGATGGTAGCGTGAGAAGTGTGTAACTGTGCTTGCACGTTTTGAATACTGCTAGTAAACCGCACATGAGACAGTCCCTTAGACATTGTATCGAACAGTCGATCAATCAGTGGGATTCTAAACTTAACTAGTCGAGTCGCAGAGAATGTTCAAAATTCTTACTTTCTCTCGGATAGACTGACTAACGAAATATATGAGGCTCTTAAACCTGTAGACTTAAGTTGACGTTAGTTGGCGTAGCAAGCTGAAGCTGAAGAAAATCGTACCCATGAAGGAGCAAGTGTCTGTCTGTACTAATTGAATCATTTAGTTTCAGGCTAAAAATTTCCCTTGAATCTGGGAAAATTGGCAGCAATAGTCAGCATAATCTTTGCAATAAAATAAACAATAACAGGAATCGAGTCTCGAGTCTGACCACACCGTAGGCGTTAAGCGCAGTTGTAATCAATATAAACAGCGGACTCACCTCGGCACAGATGTTGAGTTTATTTTTGACTATTACGCTATAGGCCACGCATTACTACAAGTGTGTGTAGTGGTGGGGATCGAGTCGACATCGACAGAGAATCGGTTGACTTTTGAATATGAGATAGATAAGAATTACATTTACATAGAGCTACATAATTATATTCAGTTTCTAAATTTACAAAATTTTGGAGTCGGTTTAATTTTTTTAATTTTGTGTCTTCCATACTCTCTCCCAAAAATGATCACCATATTATTATGTTATTGTCAACTTATGTAATCGCGGTATTCGTAAGGATTTCCGTCATATCGTTAAAGTTTATAGTCTAATAAAAAATATATATACTATATAATAAAAAATAAGAACCTCGTCTATAGATATGTTGATTTTTTTAATTTTACTTTTGTATATTACGTACCTCCGTCATAGTTCTTAGTATATTTAAATTAGTACTATAACAAAGATATTCTGTGCTCTTAAAGTACGTCACTCCATTATATCTACTAGATACAAGAGCACATTGTCTCTCGATTTGTAGGTATGTCTAATCACGTTTCATTGTATCTTAATCATTTTTATTCAAAGTTTATAAAGAATCAATTATATCGACATACGAATCACATCACTAGTTGGTTAGTAAAGTCCGTGAACATTAATTAGTCGTCTATGGTCGATTATTGGTCCATTTACGACACATGTGTAGGTTGTATACCATCTATCATTGGAAATTCTTCGAGTTTTTACAAAATGTTCAACATCTAGAAGAAAAAGCTTTTATCTTTGATTGAGTTGCAAGTATTTTTTACCAGTCTATTTATAAATCCTACAGTCAGGGCAACACTATGACACGCTGGTCCCACCACCATAAACAGCCAGAGGTCAACCTATACCGCCATAAAGCCCGCGCTCGTCATGATATACTTGTGTTCTATAATTATGTAATTTTAGATGTAGCTTGAGTAAATAAGCGATGATAGTTTAATTGGTGTTCTATTTAGCTAGCATATTTACTAATATTGCAATAATAACTGAACAAAATCCGTCGATCTATTTATTTAGATCGATGACTGACGCGTACGCTATGCGACATTTTGCACCTTTCACTGATATTTAGCGTTGTCTTAACAGTGTGAGCTACCGGTTAGCATGCTTCTATAAGGAAGCCTTTGTCTTCATTTAGATCTGTTATGATAACATTAAGTAGGCTGAGAACATTTTTTTCGGTACACTTTCTATTTCTCTACATTTCGTAGAAAGTTTGATCCAATTGATTTTAAAACCGAATGTTTGGGAAAAGGGTTGGCAAGAATTTGTGACTGGAACAACAGAGAATCTGATAAATTAAAACCTACATATAGCAGCATTTACTAAGTATTTCAATGCAGTAACAAGTGACAATACTTCACTGTTACTGTTACTGTTAATTTTGTAATAACAGTTAGTGATAGTTACTGATGTTAATAAAGAAATATTGAATTTACTATTATGAAGATGATTGTAGATATATTTATATAAAAAGGTCTACCGTTTGCTATCAAAGCTGAAAAGAATAAAAAAGAAAATGTAATACTAAACGATGTCCCAAAAGACGATGGAAAAATACAAAGTACCTCAAAATACATAAGTCGTTAATCCTCCAAAGGTGTTCAAAGTATTAGTTATTACAGAATCACCTCGTGAGCTCGTCGACGGTATAAGAGAGCTATATTTAACTCACCATTGGATCCCGGGAAGGAAGTTATAAGTCGGTACCAACATAACAGTTTATTTTTAGTGGGAGTTAATGAAAGTTATGAAAAGCGAAGTCTTTTGTTACGAGTTTTGTGAAGTTTTGATTTTATATTTTTATGTTTGCCAGCTGAAGTTTGGCAGGGAAACGAATTGTGATGACCGTTGGCTTTTTTGTTTACAGAAGAGTAGCTGTGCATATTAAAGAAACACATATTCGTCAGTTCGTTCTGCTATTCTCAAAGTAGGGTCTGCTGTCTGGGCCATTAGTCTACGATTCCAAATAAATTATGAGCTAAGTTTACCATCTTCATTAAAGTTTTCGACTCCATTGATTTTTGTTATCAGCAAAAGCTATCGTATTTTTGATATTATAATTCACGGGTAGCGTGGCACGTGCGCACGCGCTTGCCGTAAAGGGCGGAGAGGGGACAGGTGTCGAGTGAATTAATTAAAAACTTAACAGAAATACCGACGAGGCTGTTAACCGTCCGCGTAATTAGATCCCCTTCCTGGTTTCTGGATATATTTAGTTTAATTATACGGTTTATGACGACATGCTGAGATGAGAACTTTTCTTGTGTTATTTTAAAAGGTGAAAAGATCTTTTTCAAAACCAAACGGTCTCATTACGTAAAGCAAGTCTTTTAAAATCCAAGTTATAAGACACCCCGTCTCTGTTCTGTTATATGATGTTAGAAAGTGACAGATATTTTCTTCATACCCTCTTCACAGTTGTATATAAGATGTTGTGAGCCTGTCATTGAATGTTCAAGATGCGAAAAACGTAAAGTAGAGTAGAGAAAATATGTTAGTCAAAGTCAAAGTCAAAGCCATTTATTCAGTTTAGGCCCTAGGAGGGCACTTATGAAGGTCGAATTTACTGAAGCTACCACTGTTGTGAGTTGAAGTCTCGATTGTTTTTGATCACAATCTAATCGTGGTAAATGATGTGATTTATTGTGGTATGCACACAAAGCCTAGAAGCCTAATATAAAAATATAATTACACTAATATTATAATGGCGAATGTTTGTGAGTGTGTGTGTTTGTATGTTTGTTACTTCTTCACGCTCAAACGGATGGACCAATGAAATTTGGTATGGAGGTAGCTGACACCCTGGATTAACACATAGGCTACCTTTTCCTGGGAAAACATAAGAAACCACGCAACCGTGGGTGAAAAAGAGGCGTGGAAGCTTATAGTTTGGTATAAATCAATTATTTTAATGTCATAATTTTTAATTCACATCTCATTTATTTGAATCCAACACGTATCTTCAATCAAATCACCATAAGATTTAATATATACATAGACGATGTTAGTTTATGAGAAATATCTGTCCCTAATCACTGTGAAATTATATTTTGATTTTTTTAATAATATCTAAGGTACCTTGGTGCTGTTTCATAAAACGATTTATTTTTATTTTTTTCACTCTTTTATTTTGGTATGATTATACGACCTTAAATAAATACCTAGCTTCTGCCTCGCGGTTTCATCCGCGATCCCGAGGTATCTTATATTTTCCTAGGATAAAAAGTACTCTAAATGTTATTCCAGAGTATGTTCTATATAAGTGCCATGTTTTATCCAAATCTATTCAGCCGTTTACGCGTGATCGAGTCACAAACAAACAAACTTTCACATTTATATTATTATCTAGTAGGATTTGCAACATATACTTACCTATTTAGCTTTTTCAAGATGATATTTTTGTAGGATCTTGTCGATTTTGAAGGTGTCTTAAATTTTTATATAAAAACTAGCTGTCCCCCGAGGTTTCACTCGGGTAGCGGTTTAAAAAATAGATTGGAACCTATTCTCAGACCTACCCGATATGCACACAAAATTTCATAAAAATCGGTCGAACCGTTTTGGAGGAGTATGGTAACTAACATTGTGACACGATAATTTTATTTATAAGACATCCGTTTTTTATACTGAACCGTTTAACAATACGACTATAATAAAATAAATGTCACATCTTGGATCATGAATGACTAAATTGCATAATAATAGTGTAAGTAGTTAGTGTTTGCATTGCATAGTTATAAGATTGATTTTTAACACACCCTGTTAATTTTTCAGTATTCATTGTTAGCCGATTGAAAAGCAATGCTTAGGCACTCCTCTTATCGGGTGACATAAATTAATTTGACAATACATACTTATTAAAGGTTTTTTTTGTATAAAAACCCAACCTCACCCGTGTCATCCAAAACAAATTAACCGATTAAGAACGAGTAAATCCCGTTAAGCCAATAAGCTAATCAAGAGACCATACATCATACAATCATAAAGCCGGCACACACGGGTGGTCTGCACTAAACCCATTCAGACCATACAATAAACAACGCCGACTATCGCGTGTCTGTGCACACCATAAATTTCCATACCATCGTAAATGCATTATTAATTGTGGTATAAGTTGTTAAACTTGCGCGAGAAAGAGAAGAAAGAAGAAGGAGATTGAAACCAAGCCAACTTTATTATTGTTCAAATTGAGAATAAAACCGTAATGCTATAGTTATTTGTTTTCTTTATCTTTAAATATGATAACTATTTGGAAAATCATATTGGAAATTAAAAAAGTTATAAACAAAAAAAAAACGGTAGGTAAATTAATCAATATAATATTAAAAGCAATTTTTGTATGTCTTTTTGTAACGTATTCGTTCCTATACCACTATGAAACTTTGATGAGTTAATTGTGCGCACGCCCAAATAAAAGAAAAAAATACCAGCTTCCACCCCGCGGTTTTACCCGCGCTCCCGTAGATTATATGTTATTCGGGATAAAAAAGTGACTATGTTTTATTCAAGTATATGAACTATCTCTATGTCAAGTTCCATCCAAATCCATTTAGCTGTTTTTAGCGAGATTGACTTGTAAACATCCAATTAAAACATCTAAATTTAAAAACCTTGCCGTTTTATGACACAGCATTCAAATTTAAATAAAGACACGATTTCGCTCCACGTTTTAAACTTGGACCACAAAACCCTGCATTTAAATACAAATTATATGTTATATCGTGTTCTTAGCTACCTTGTTCTAACTAATTAAGATAAGCTTTACATAATCTTTTGGCGATTTATTTAGGGCTTCTTAGGCTTATAAGGTGTCATTCTAATCTAATATATATTACCTACGTATTAAGATGCTTGGGTAATTGTGAACTGATATTTCTAAGAACGCCTAGAGATTTGATTTTATCACAATATTTTTTAAAATTATGTTACTATTTGGATAATATATTGATGTCCCCAGCGGTTTCTCCCGCGTTCCCAAGAAAAACAAGTAGCATATGTCTCCCTCCATACCATAGGCTAACTGCGTAGCAAATTTCATCGCGATTGGTTAAGCGGTTTAGGCGTGAAAAATTAACTGACAAACAGTTACTTTCACATTAATAATATTAAGGATCATTAAGGATTATAATAAAATTGTTTATTGTCTTAAGTCTGGGCATAATATCTATATAAGTTTATATTTACAAGTAGTATATGTATCACGTATATGTTACGGGAAATTAACAAGAACCGCAAATCTATAAATTTTCTAGGAAATTTATAAACCTTCGTAGGATTGTAAACGAGAGATTGTAGAATTATTTTACGCCCACATTTTCGCAAATTGATAAACTTACCGAACTCACGCGTAAAATAAGAATTAAGCAATAACCAAACGCCATGTGCGCCCTGATTGGTTGAATAAGTCACGTGTTCCTCCGCGAGTTTATGAATTTTCTAGGAAATTTATAAACATGCCTAACCTAACCTAACCTTTATCCGTTAGTTTATAAATTTACCACGACACGTCGCAAATTGATAAATTTGCGAAAATGTCGGCGTAAAATAATACAATTAATCTCTCGTTTAGAATCATACGAAAGTTTATAAATTTCCTAGAAAATTTATAAATTTGCGGTTCTTGTTATTCTCCGGTGACATATATAAGTTTTCTGCACTCCATAATTTCTGCTTAGTTTGGGATTACATGTATGAAAAACGTGTTAAGATATGCATTTCCTTTGTCATCCAAATGTCACTTACTCGTAATACCATTTACAATACCAATAATTAAATATGTTTTAATACCTTAAACCACCTACGCATGGATAAGTACCTACTACTGGATTTGTTTATCTTACGCAACTATCTGGGTTACTGGATTGTGTTTGTTTATTGATATATGATTATAAGTACCTATTGTTATTGTTATATATTTTTTTTTATACAACGTTGTCGGCAAACAAGCATACGGCATGATTGTAAGCGGTTACCGTAGCCTATGAACGCTTGCAACACCAGGAGTATCACTCGCGCGTTGCCGACCCTTCCCCCCTCCCCTATGAGTTCTGGCGACTTTACTCCCGCGCAGGAACGCAACTATAAATTATTTGGCTGCGGTATTCTGTAAGGTGGAGGTACTTCCCCAGTCGAGCTGCTCTTTGAGCGACATATTATCGATATGCTCTACCTCTCTTAAATGTTATCATGAAGGTTAAAGTTAACTTCGTTCCTTTCATCATTAACATTTGCAACTGCTTTTTCGTTTAAACGTGAACTTTTTACTTCATTAGAATTTCTGTAATTAATACCATCTTCGTTTCTAATTTGTAATTATTTAATATAAAAATTAATAGGTATATATGTTGCTAAGCGCAAAACTCGAGAACGGGTGGACCGTTTCGGCTACTTTTAAAAAAATATTAAGTAGTTGAAGTGGTTCATTATGAAGAGAAAAAAATGTTTTTTTTTAAATATGAAATTAAGATCAATATTTTTGCGTTAGATAGCCAGTTTATTGAGGAAGGTTATAGGCTACTTTTTATCCCAAAAACGCAGATGAAACCGCGGGGAACAGCTAGTCATTTATAATAATATAGCGGTAGTAACGTCAAATGCCGTGACGAAGGTTATGAGACACCATAGAAAGTTGCAAGGTACTGGTAAGGCCTGGCTATAACCAGCCATCACCCTCGTGTATATAATTGTCAAGAATCTATTATGCTTACTTCCTTCGGCCACACCATCACCTTGAGATTGTGAGGTGTGATACATGATAAAAAAAACTGACTAATGTGGGTATTAAAAGTCCTAACCAAAATGTTATTTTTATATTTTCTATCACTAAGTTGTAAATTAGAGACTTAATAATAACATTAAATAATACGCCATTTTAGTCTCATTAAGAGTTTTTGATAATAATTAAACAAACTTTACAAGAAAAATAAAAATATAATTGAGGAAAATAACAGGTAAACGGAAATATAACGTGATATCGAAATACATACCAAGTTCTTACAAACGATTGATTGCGCGGTGTGTAATTTTGGGATATTGCATTACAAAGTTTTCGTAACAAGGTATTCCGGCTGCACTTGAGACCAGTTCTCTTCTTAGGGTTTCTAAACCTCCTATCTTATTACTTACCGTGAGATTGTGGTCACACTCAAACTCTTCTATTCAGTTTAGGCCCTCATAAAGTACTTATTTACGTTAAAATAATTGACTTTACCACCGGTTCGGAATACACTTGGACTGAGAAGACCCCGGCAAGAATCTCAGCAACGCATATTTTTGTATAGATCTTCCAATTTTTTATAGATGATGATTATAATGATTAAACAATACCTTCTAAAAACAAAACTTAAGTGAAACTAAATCCTAAGTCCTCAAAAAATCCATTAATAATCGAATATGCTTTTGCAGTTATATTATGTAATTTATCAATATTAGTAAAATACGCCTGCGCAAATAACTCAATGTTAAGATGTCCTAATAAAAATCCGTCCTACACACAACTTTCTCCTACATTTGCATTTGAGATCAAACGAATAGTTGCGCAAGTCCATTGAGTCTCGCGCCTGTCACTCGATACCGAGCGGTGCGCCCGCGCCGCTTGTATTGTTCTAATGTTGACATTATTACCTATTTGATTATTGATATTTGTTTATCTGTTTAAATGATGAATCACTATGAATTTTATTTTAAAATGCATACTTTCAAGAAAGTCTGTACCTACGTTTTAGTACGTACTAATAGTTACGATAATATTTTCAATGCAGCGAAAGTTTCAATTATATCTTTAGGCGCAGAGTAAACAAATAATAGACACCCACAAATCTTGTGGTAGGTTAAAAAACCATTGTTTGATTATTAATAAATCCAAATTAAGTTCATATTTGTGACGCCATTCATAACTATAACAATTTCGCTAACTAGACAGAAATAGCGAACGGTAATTGCATGCGGGTACCCGCACTGCGCAGTCTCGGCGCACCCTCGGGATATCTTCGCCTGATTGTTTCAATGAAAAGATTACCCACAGTCCGGCCTGAATCCGTGAGAATGGCGGATGACACGCAAACTTTACTATGCGTTAGATAAATAAATATAACAATAAAGATATAACATTAGATGTCAATTATCTAAAACCAATACTTTTTACATATATTGGCAATTCTTCAAGAAATTTTATGTTGTTTATGATACTCATAATGCGTACAAACCCCTCGATTAACCACTTATCAATCACGTACTGTTCGATGATTGAAGACATACAAAACGTTTTTAATAAAAAGAAGCCTCACAAATATGAAGGGACAAAACGATTCGACACATTATACCCTCTGATTTTTATAATATGCTGCCGATTCCCTCTTTGGATGGCTAATGCGTTAGATCTACGCCTGCCGGTCTCCCGAAGCTTCGTTAAGTTTTGATGGTAAAATCCGAGTGAATCTGCGAGCTTCGGACCCCCATAGATTACAAACACATACATACATATTACATACACATAGATTACAAAGTAAAAGGCATTTTTAAGGAAGGTATCGTTCAGTTTAGAGCAGTATTAGATAGTTTACACCAAAGTAAGATCTGTCGCAGCGTTGCCACTTGGAACTTAAAAAAATATCCTCATAACGGGTAATGTCCTTAAGGAAACTACAAGTATGTTAAGCTGAGCGACTTATGGATCAGGTCAAATGCTAAAGTACCATTGTAGGTAAGAGGTGTTTACTCCTTAAGGTTTATCTCTTTTTGGTACATAGACGGATAAATTCTTTATAGGGCTTAAATCCTAAAATCAGCTTAACAGCTTATCAGCAGTACCTACTATTGCAAAATGGTCACATTTAAAAAGCCTAACAAAAGCCGGACAGGCCGGACACCGTCTAATTTGGCCGGACACGCAAGTAAAAAGCCTGACTGTTTTCGGCTTTATCCGGACGACTGGCAACCGTAGCTGCAAGTTTTGGTAGTGAAATCTATTTTATGTGTCGATCACAATAGACACAGTGATACAAGTTCTGGAAAGACTTGAAACAGCCGTCTAATCCAAATCTATACATAATATTATAAAGCTGAAGAGTTTGTTTGTTTGTTTGAACGCGCTAATCTCAGGAACTACTGTTTCGATTTGAAAAATTCTTTCAGTGTTGGATAGCCCATTTATCAGGGAAGGCTATATACTTTTTATCCCGGGAAAACAAAAGATCCCTCGGGAACGCGGGTGAAACCGCGGGGCAACTAGTAATAATAATAACGCGCGAGTGATACCTGTGGCAACTATCCAGTCGGTATACATACTATACTTCATCGCCTACACATTGCCTTTTTACTCACAATGCCAACTTCTTCACCTTCATTCAATCATCACCACATCTGATCATCATTTGAGAGGAAAGAGGGTTAAAAAAAATAGTAATGTTTTTTTTGCCATTGCAGATAAAATATTTTTTAATGAAAATGCGAGTTACGCTCGTAACAGCGTATCATACCTACCGCTGTGTAATATAAATAATATTATTTATTGTATCAATGAATGAATAGTATAGTAGCTATATATATTTCATAATAAATAAATAAATAAATAAATATTTGGGACATTATTCCTCACACGCGGCCATCTGACACCAAACTAAGCAGAGCTTGTACTATGGAAGCCAGATAACTGATATAATACATATACTACTTTTCTTTTGTAAATACATACATATATAGATAATTACACCCAGACACAGGACAAACAGACATGTTCATGTACACAAATGTTTGTCCTGAGTGGGAATCGAACCCACGACCTGCGGCGTGATAGACAAGGTATCTTACCAACCACGCCAACCGGTCCGTTAAATATAAAGTTATATGTATAGTAACCACAAAAGAAAAGCGTCGCCTCCTTTGTTTTTGAATGAGTCCCTCGTCATACGTGGTTAGATACATACAATACGTGACAAAATAAATATATGTTATGAACAGAGAAAATCCCATACATCACTACATAAAATATATGAAATCACCGGTTTTTTAGACCGAGGACAACATTTAATCCATACTAATATTATAAATACGAAAGTAACTCTGTCAGTCTGCCTAATTACTTTTTCACGCCTAAACCGCTGACCGGATCACGATGAAAGGTACGCAGATAGCCTATGGTATAGAGAGGGACATAGGCTACTTTTTTCTCGGCAACGCGGGTGAAACCGCGGAGGATAGCTAGTATATTTTATTTATGCGCAGTGTACCAACTGAGAAGGTACCGACACGCAAATAACTACTTAAAACATATAAATAACTTAAAAAGGAACAATCGTTTCCTATCGCTTTCTGAAAAACGACTACATGAGTTAAATAAATTCATTACATATCCACAACATTCTTTTGTCTATTTAGGGCACCTGTCGGCGCGGGCGCAGGCAGGCGCAAAGATCTCCTTTGCATACAAATATAGTCTGAGAGCCAAGTGTAGTTTACTTTGACATGAATTCGGCTTATTTTTATTTTTTTATAAAATTCATTACTTTCCAATAATTTACTTTGGTACCGGCGGCACCTACAAACTAGGAATATTAAGGTATAAGAGATAAGGTGTATATAAGGTATAGGTAGCGATATGTCGCTCAAAGAGCATCTCGAATGGGGAAGTACAGTCAGCAACATTAGTAGCTGAACAGATACAAATTTACAAAGAACTTGTACACTATAAGTATCCATAATATGGAAAATAAAGTGGTGTTTTAAAAATGTATGTCTTGAAAAACCTACATACTATAAATGTATACATCATGGATAGTTTTAGTGTACAGATGTTTTGTAAATTTGTATCTGTTCAGCTACTTATGTTGCTGACCGTACCTCCACCTTACAGAATACCGCAGCTAAATAACTTATAGTTGTGTTCCTGCGTGTGAGTAAGGTTGCTAGAGCTCACCGGGGAGGGGGGAAGGGTCGGCAACGCGTGAGTGATACCGCTGGTGTTGCAAGCGTTCATAGGCTACGGTAACAGCTTACCATCAGGCGGGCTGTATGCTTGTTTGCCGACAATGTTGTATAAAAAAAAGGTCTGGATGGCTTTAACTTTATTGTTTGAAAGAATGATTTTGGTAGACAAGCAAACAGATGGCCCACCTGATGTTAAGTGTGACTACTTATGGACATTTGCAATAGTTAAAAATAAACATAGTTTATATCCTGCTATCTCCTGACCTATAGGAACGTTGTGGATGCGCAGGCGCTTGCCCGCCGTCTCTTATGCAAATGGCGTAAGCGTAGAACTGTATAATCGTGAATACTGTTTATGTTTTCGGATAAACGTTGAAAGATAACTTAAGTCGGCCGATAGATAACTGAATGAAATAACTGATCTATGCTCTTTGACCTTTATTTGAACTGATTTGACTTATTAAATAGATTATTATTTAATTACATAAATCTATTATCTATAGATACGTATAATAAAACAGAAGAATCAGGTGTTTCTGTACATTGAAGTAAAGTAATAATAAAAATAGAAAGGATAACTAAAGAAGAGTACTTGATAGAACAAAATTCAGCGATTTTAGAATTCTTTTCTGTCTGTCTGTATGTTTGTTCGCGCACAACTTTGAAACTACTGAACTATTTTTCATGTAGTTTTCACAGACTTTAATTTGGAGCAGAATGGGCTTTATTTAATTAAAATCGGATGTTGCAAGAAAAAGATTTCGTCATTTAAACATTTTTAGAATTTAATTTTATACTATTAGAAAGTTACATAGCAAATAATATCGGATTATAAAATATATACTGGGTGATTTTGTTATCACTGGCAATACTTGCAAGGGTGGAAGTACTCATCAAAATTAACAACTTTTATTATGGGACTAACTGTGAAATCATGAAAAAATTATCAGCTGTTCCATACAAAAGTTCAATACCTACTCGACCAAAATGTATGAAGCAACCATATTGTTTTACGCGATATCAGAGTTAGCCCTATAATAAAAGTTGTTCACATTGATGAGTACTTCCACCCCTGCAAGTATTGCCAGTGATAACAAAATCACCCAGTATGTATAGAAGATATAATATAGATATATAAATATTTTATAATGACTGCCCGAGCGAAGCCGCGGGAATAAAGCTAGTCGATTATAAAGTTTAATTTACTTATGTAATTGCAAGATTTTAGAGTCAATCTCTTAGTTTGTATGTTATTTTATTAGTACTATTTTATTTATTTCAAATACATACTTAATTATTATGTGGTTACTCTAAATTCGGTTATGAAATCTCCATTCTCTATTGTAACATGCAAATAAGATGCGCAGACGACTTTATCAGTCTATGCTGTGTTTACAATTTGAGATACAAAACATTACGTGCCGTTTAGACAATGGGATACGATATGTAATCAGTATACATAGTCTTAGCTTGCAAGTTTGTATATCCTAGAAAGGTTGGATAACATGTATATGTAGGTACATTACTTATATACTTATAGATATAGGCCACAGCCTAGGATAGTTATGATACGGATAATGTATGAAAATATGAATCAGTCTATTAAACATTTGCCAGAATTTGATCATTGTAAGCGACTCTATAGATAGAGGTTGCATTTCTTGCTTGGTTCGACATCGAATGACACTATTTATTTAGTTTTATAAAATGTCAAAATCGCCCAAGAGACTCGTTTTTCGCTATTCCTCGTAGTTTAAATGTAGTAAAAAGAAAATATAGAAGCACACTCATGGTACTAGGATAAATACCGTCTTCCGTATTCTTTCTAAAAATGTCAAATTTATATTATGTTGGAACTACTCTCTACCCGCGGCGTTGTATGTTTGAAATTAGTATAAAAAGTCATGAATTTAGAAACAAAAGTAGTATAATTATGTCGTATATCAGCTATCTGATTACCATAGTACAAGCTTGCTTGGTTTGGGATGAGATGGTGTGTGAAGAATGTATCAATCTATCCCTTTACAAACGACAAATTTTGTCCTAAATAAAGCATTTTGTATACATTCGTCCAATCCGGGAAGATATTCCCTGTCAAAAGGTTACTTACACTTAGTGGTCCTTTTATTGAAGCATTTGGCACACCACTCAATTCGTCTGGCTAATTGTTGCCAGTTAGCAACGCACAGACAGACAAACACGTCATTTAATGTGACGCTTAGTACCACTTACTATACGAGTTGTGACTCATTTAAAATATAGTATCATTTAAATATAATTAAATGCAATTATACTGAATTGTGACATATTTTCTTGGTAAGCTGCTAATTTGTTTACTATATAATTAAATATAGATTAATGAGAATCATGTATTTTATAAATATAAAGTCTCCAAATGTGTCGGTTTGTTTATTATGTGTGATTTAACATGAAAACAAGGTAAATCACAACTGGAATTTACCTAGTGAGTTTCTATAAGAGATTATTTACCGTTTGTAAAGTCATTGAGAATGAATTTGTATTAAGTATTTATTTATTTTCAACTTTGTTACTTTTATTTATGTTTTAGGTTACAAAATCATTTTTTTTATACCGGTGGATATTTTATATGGTTTCTGTTCGATACTTATATATACATAGTTTTCGAAATGTAGCAATCTCAAAATATCCACATATAAAATATGTAAAAATGATTTACGAATGTGTTAAAAATAAATCATTTGCACATACTCGATCTACATAAAGGACAATGGCAAAGATTACTTACATTATTAAAAGTCGTGTACAAGGTTCAAGACAAATGAATACCCCGATGCATTGCTCAATCACTGTAATTGATGTTGTTCCCAACTGTCCATTATTCAAAATTGACCCTAATGTTCACTACGTTAAGTACTATAATTAAAATTTACGATTTGTACACAAATGTTATACATATATATTAAGATGGATTGGTATCTATGGCAATCTATTATGCAGAACAATGATCTTTGATGAGGTTCAATGTTTCATTATGTCAAATAAGCCAATGTTTGATCAAATGATGGCCAATGTAAACAATTCCGGTTTTATTATTGTAATGGGTAATTAAATGCAAAAATCAATCTGATAAAGAAAGAAAGGGAAATTTCTTTAGTTTTGTAATATTCTTTAGTTACCACGTTCAAAGAGTTCCTTTAGGTTTTAGTTACAGCAATTTATGATTAAGGTCGACGATTCCGGATTCATAATCTTAAATATTCCAAACCTGCCTGTATTGACTTCATCAAAATTTCAGTCTACCAATAATTTAATCAAACGGATATCTAAAAACTAATCTAAATTATTTCCAATCCGGACTGACAGACAATGTGCCATATCTTGATTAACTCACTTTCAGACCACCAAATTGCTTTTCTTTCTGCCACAGTATTGAAGCAAGTTTGCTGCATTGACCAGTATTGTAAGAATAAATAAATATGTTTGGACAAACGTTTGGCCAACATGTCACATATCGCTGCACTGCACTTTAGCTGATTTGAAGAAAGATGATCTTAGAATTTAAATTGCTAGATATGCTGAGATTTATAAACTACATATTTTCGTTTGTCTTGTAATGATTTATATTCGCATAAACGTATAATTTAAAAAAAAACTGGTAGAGATTATATTTTATACAGGATTAAAAACGTAATGGTGCTAAAAAAGAGTTTTTAAAATCTTCAAAATTTACCAAAACTTTCCAATGACCCCGCCATCCTGTATAGACTACACAATAATATATAAGGCACCTCACTTCAGATTTACCACTTTTACATTAGGGAGTCAATTTTTACCACATCAAATATGTACAAAAAAAAGAATGTAAAATATTTAACGCATCATAAATAAAGTTATTATAATTGAATAAAGTAAAGTAATACGGTGATAAATGTCTCAAGTTCGAGAAGCAATGCATGGCAACCGTGTAATAGACTCAGCGTCTGATATGAAATAGATTTATTGCCAAGATTGTGTTATCTGTAACATCTAAACTATTATTACTAGTTGGACGCGAGGTAAAGGTAACTTCGCACCTTTACCATTTTACCATATACGTTTAACATCAATCTTATAGTATAGACATGATGTGGTAGAAGGTGGTAAGAAAAGCCTAGAAGGTAGCTATATCCTAATGTCCTGGGACATTCCTCACATATATATCTGATACCAAACTAAGCAGATCCATACTGATATTATATAAGGTCCTAATAAATGAAGTACGGTTCTTTTGAGGGATGATAGTATAGGTCATAAGTATTCCGAAAATGATAAAATAAAAATATTCGGTCGTAATTTTAATGAAAAAAAGAAGGTGAATTTGTACTTCATCACTACTAAGCATTAATTAAAACCATTAACAGCATAATCAGGTGTAAAATTTATTATTAAAAAATAAAAAAGCATTTAAAAATACATTACTTTTATTTTATTTATTTATTACTTTTATTTATGAAGTACAATTTCAGTTTTGGTTTTTTTTGAATATTTTTATTTTATCATTTTCGGAATACTTGTTTTAACTGATCAACATGAGGGCCAGATCACCAGGCGGGTACTACAAAGTGTTTTAGATTTTCCAAAACGTAAGCACAGAGATGGAAAGGTCGCAGGTTAAAACCATTGTTGCATTTTGAGCACTTTGTTTTCCTTAGCTTAACGGGAAAAGTGAACGCTTTATTACTGCGTCATCATTAGCTCTTAGTTATAAATTACTAGTTTTTGCCCCACGGCTTCACCCGCGCTCACGGTATAAAAAATAGCCTATAAACTGTCTCTATTGCAAAAAATAATGTTGATCTGCTGCTCCATTGCTGCGTGAAATAAAGTCAAACTAAAAATACTTTTTCGCATTTATATTAGTAGAAATATCCTAGCCAGAATTTATTAACGTCACCATGTACGGTCAGCAATATATGTAGCTGAACATATCCTTTACAAAACTGTACACTAAAATTATCCGTGATGTATAAAATAGTACCTAAGTAGGTTTTTGTAGACAAAGATTTACAAACATGTTTACTTTATAATCCTAACTTTCCTAACTTATCCCTATCCCTACTTCCCTACTAATATTATAAATGCGAAAGTAACTCTGTCTGTCTGTCTTTCTGTTACGTTTTCTCGCATAAACCGCTGAACCGATCGCGATGAAATTTGGTATGCATATAGCCTATGGTATGGAGAAGAACATAGGGTACTTTTTATTCCGGGAAAACATAAGATCCCACGGGAACGCGGGTGAAACCGCGGGACGAAAACTAGTAATATTATAAAAGTGAGTTTGTTTGTTTGTTACCTTTTCACGCTTAAACCGCTAAACCGATCGCAATGAAATTTGGTATGCAGATAGCCTATGGTATTGAAAAGGACATAGGCTACTTTTTATCCTGAGAAAACTTAAGGTCCCTGGGGAACGTGGGTGAAACCGGGGGCGGGAGCTAGTCTTTCCATATTTTGCATAGTTATAGTGTACAGGAGTATTGTTTTAAGTAAATGAGTTCAGCTCAGTTCGGCAAAAATATGAAATCTAATTAGCAGATTTTTATCGTGGTACTACTAAATTCTATATATACGTTTGTGTTTCTATACATAAAGGTTCATAGTATATTTTAGCCTATTAATTTCAACTATATGCAACTTTCCCCTCGTGTCCATAAACTGAATATACGTCTATATTCAAGATTGGTCACGCCACACCCTTCCTACGGCAAAGGAAATGCCTCTATTAAAATTTCACACTTTGAAATATCGAGTTTATACTTTGTTACTACGTATTATATTGTAAAAGAAAACATTTACTGTTTGTGTAGTAAAAATGTAGGTATGTAAATTATATTATGGATTATAAGGTAAATGCGTGGAATATATAAAAGTTCTAGAGAATGTCTTTTTGTTGATTAATGAATGTATTTAGGAATGTATCTCTATCTCTCTGTCTCGAATAGGTACGTATTCATTAATTACGCCAAATGTAAACGTGGATATACGACTAATTATTTTTCCTTACATATGTTCGTGTCACCACATAAGCAAACACACAAACTTTTGTATATAATATTAGTTGGCTCACATACAAGCCAACATGGACCTTGGTCTTAAAAAAACAAAAGTACCTTATTTTTGTTCCCCACGAAATGCAGGTGCCTTTACCAGCTGATACAAACAGGTTAATTTAAAAGTAAAGTTAGCAGGTGTATTGAAATTATTGCAAGGTTATTACATATGCAATGCGATATCTACTTTGAACTTAACAACTAAATAAATATAATGTAAAAATAGTTCCCACTCCTATGTATTTTCATTCTACATTTATTACAACCTGTAAATGATGAATTACATGTAATGAAATGAAAATGTTTTTTGTTGAAATACGCACAAGCACTTATGAATAGTCTGACTCTAACGCACGGTTTGGAAGGTTGATTTTGCTGAGAAAATTCAGCAATATACACGAACAAAACAGTTTATGTTGAAAGTAATTACGTGATGCTCTGCGCCAAATTATTCCTTATCATCTGTTATGGTGGATGATAATTATGACCTACTTATTTTTGCCACACTTTATGACCTATATTTCTAAGTAAGATTTTGATTTCTATGTATATGCTTTTATTTTACTTTGTATGCTGACAGTTCAAAACAATGACAGTATAAAATACTGCCAAAGTTTAACCTATACATATAAAAAGAAAAGTCCTGACTCACAAAGTGAGTCATCAACGCCCTGCCCAAACCCTTGGACTGAAATTTGCATATTCCTTTATGATAAGGTTTAAGTCTGGAATTTATGAAATTGAACCCCTAAATAAAATAGGGAATAAAATATCAAGTGACGCAATATATCAGCGGTGTTAGTGTAATATAAAAAGTGTAAAAACAAACCAGGTGGCTGGCACACCGCCACATGTGACTCACGCACCTGCTTAATATTATGGAACCCTAATTCTGTCCTGTGACACGATCATATCGGCCAACCTGTATGACAACCTGTATGCCAACCGATTGACGGTATTGAATCGATATCCGATAATGTAATATACTGAATCAGTTATATATTATATTACATTTACTCTTATCATAATGAAATGTGGCATGATCTAAAATCTATACTAATATTATAAAGCTGAAGAGTTTGTTTGTTTGAACGCGCTAATCTCAGGAACTACTGGTTCGATTTGAAAGATTATTTGAGTGTTGGATAGCCCATTTATCGAGGAAGGCTATAAGCTACTTTTTATCCCGGGAAAACAAAAGGTCCCCCGGGAACGCGGTTGAAACCTCGCGGAAAAGCTAGTTAGTTATAACATTAGTAACTTATCTATCACTCTGATTTATTCTATTCCTTCGGATGTGGATGAAACTTCTGGGTGATTTTCAGCAAAATGTTTAAACTAAATCCACTGTGTCTATATTGAATTCTTATAAGGTTAATAAGTTAAATTAACACAAGACAATATTCTAGTGAAGTAAGCATCCAGCATCGGATGCGGTCCAGAGAGGTGATGGGTATTTCTGTCACCGGAAAGGGGACTATTTAGAGACACACCTTCGCTTCAGAATATTATAAATTGAACTTTGAAGCTTGCTTATTATTGAAACTGTTTCGGTTGGCATATGTTAGTTGTTTGCAATCAAAACAAATAAGATTGTCGTGGATAGCTTCAGTGTGTCTTGCTTAACATTTTGGATTCCTCTTCGATATCTGATTTGATTTCATTGCTGGATTGATGGCTACACATAATTTTGACTTTGTTGCTAGAAATTCGTTTTCTCGGGTATGTAGGTTTCTTCGTTTAAAAATTGAAACTTATACCAACTATAATATTTAATACCTTTAAACGAGCAATTCTTGTATCCTAACTAATATTATAAATGCGAAAGTGAGTTTGTTTGTTTATTTGTTTGTTACCTTTTCACGCTTAAACCGCTGTACTGAAATTTGGTATGCAGATAGCCTATGGTACGGAGAAGAACATAGGCTACTTTTTATCCCGGGAGAACATAAGATCCTTGGGGAACGCGGGTGAAACCGCGGGGCGGAATCTAGTATAATATAATCTGAATCTCGTAAACGGCTACAACGATTTTTATGAAATTTAATATGCCATGGCTTCGGGGGCGTAAATCGATCTAGCTAGGTTTCATTAGAAAAAATCGTTTAAAAAAAAATACCGAGCAAAGCTCATCCAGGTACTTAACTTAATAGGTTAACATTAAACGTGAATCATGTTGTATGATTAATAAGATAAGATTCAATCAGCCCTTTATTATATTGTCACCTTCCTTCGATGACAAACAAACACACTCACTTTCAATACGTCATTAGCTTAGTCAGTGTTATAGAAATACGATTTGGCGAGTTACCGACCGGGTTTGAACCCGTGTCTATTTCTGCTACTGGCACTTTGCCAGCGGCGCTGGTCCGTCCGTCTATCCGATTGTTTGACCTGTTTCCTTTGCATCATGGTTTGATGGTCTGTTTAATTGCTTTGTGTCTGGTTTTGGGTATGTTTAGTATTTTGTTGTGATGATTATACACGGGAAACAATTTTTAAATTAATTTTCTTCTGTAAATGAACAGTATTAAAATCTTTATCAGTCTTGTCTTTTACATTTTTTATAATTTCTAATTAGTTTGACTCTAATAAATGTAACAAAAGACTCCTTGGATGTTTTAAAAAATCAAATGTTTTCAAACAAATACGAATATAGGCGATGACCTGAACAATTTTCTTGAATTCCTACACGATGTTGTTCACAGACCAATGTTGCGCGAGTCGAAAAAACTGTTTGTTCCCATCGGAACCCTTTTGTGTTGTGTTTGTGTCATCGTATCTGTTGTAAGGATGATGTTTTTGTGTTTTTTTAAAGCATCGATCATTACATGAGTAAGAATTTACTTTATTTGGTATTAATTTCAAGCCTTAATATTTTTTTTTGTTTTGTTTACTGAAGCAATGGTAACAGTGGTAGAGGCTCATATACTTTTTAGTTTTTGAGACAATTATACATTAATCTGGACTTCTCACAATAGTAAAAACGTAATCCATCATCCAACCATGGAATAAATCTGTAACATAATTGCGACCTAAGTAAACTAAATTATAGTAGAATTCAGATATAACAAACTCGTTTGTAATAACGGTTTTTAGCGACGACAATATAAACATAAAATGTTTTATAGTTATGTTCTAGGAAAACTTATCCGTTTAGTACGACTCCGGTTTAAACGATCAACTGCTTATAGCGACCAAAGTTTTTTTGTCAAATTTAACCTTTTGCTTTTCATTTTCACCAGGATCCTTGTGGGTGCACCAGAAGCAGATCGCTATGCAACGAGATACGCAAATATATCTCGACCAGGTGCAGTATACCGCTGCCAACCTGGTAACAGGCGACCAGATGAGGGAGACAGGCCACTCGACATGTGCGGGGAGATGGTGTTTGACAAGAAATTCGGTGAGTTCTTCTAAAGTTTCTTAATCATATTTAAAAATTCCTTTTGTTATGGCGGTATTGAAATTGAAGAATTAAAACGGCATCATAATAGATCCCTGAATAACCCATCAATTTATTTATTTTTTGATAATTAAACACATCAGTTGATTTTATTATGAAAGCAAAGCTTACCATTCCTAATACATACCAACTTATCTATTACTTATCATAAGCTAACAACCTCATAAAATAAATAATATCAAACATGGATCATTTAAGACAAATACTCAATCTAGCTCCCATTCTAGGCAACATAGAAATAATAAACAATGTTATGAATGATTTGCAGCAAAAGACGGATAAGAAACAGTTTTCTACAATACGCAATGAATAATAAAGGCAACATACGGATCTCCATTTATGAGGCATTCATTAATTCATTTCCGTGAGGCATTGCCTTGTTTGTGCTTTACGTTGACTTAGGGCTGCGGTCGATGGACTGACGTTTAACTGACTCATATTACATATTTGCAAAAGTACACCTTATTCGGGATTGAGACATTGGACATAGAAATTGGTATTAAAAAGTTTAAATGACTTAAAAGATTTAGTATATATATGTAGTTTGGGCTGCAATTTTTGTAATGAGTTTGAACTATATGTATAAAATATATAAAAATGTAACCTTGCTGAGTTTATGCCGATGCTTCTCAGTAGAAGGCTGACATCCTAACCGGTGGTAATTTCAGTAAATTCGACCTTCATAAGTGCCCTCCTAAGGCCTAATAAATAGCAGTCTTTGACTTTTGGTAAGAATATTAGGTTGTAGATCGGTGGATCTGTTTGGTATTCGAACCAAAAAAGTTTTTTTTTTTTAAATAATCCCTTGGCTCGGCGTCACAAGCGTGCGAGTCATGTTATAAGATAAGAATTGTTGCAATAAAAATAAAATGAAAATAAAAATATCACCTCTCATGTAATATCCCTATTACGAACAAACTACACTTTTAAAAGATACTTTTATTTACTCTACATTGTTGTGATGTGCGCCGCCCGCGGGAGAGCCGCGCGTCCGCGCAGCGTGACAGCTCCTGCGCACGCGCAGCTGATTTATAGCCCCCGATCGCAGCGCCACTGCGCTTTGTTCCCCATGTCCAAGCAGACATATGGAGGCAATGTTTAAATGTCCGGAATAATGCCTTGTTTATTTGTTACTGCAAATTGTAGCCTTTAAAACGTCTTATTGTTGAAGAGTTTCTGGAAACTGTTAAGAAGTAGAATTTAGGCCACTAATTCTTACGATCTAAAGTTTAGGAGTTGGTCGATCTAGATACAGATAACGTAAGAACTTCAGTCGTGTAGCTTAGTACTAATGAAGCATCCATGCTTTTTTTATACCACTAAGCCGGCAAACAAGCATATGGCCCGCCTGATGGCAAGCTTGCAACTCATGATCAACTTACTCCTAAACTAAAGATTAAAGGATTTATAAATCAACCCAAAAGCAAACACTAAAAGTTAATTTTAAATCCCAAAAGGCATTCAAATTAACCACAATTCAGCGGCTAAAAGTGAAAAATTCTCCGGAACACAACAATGGCCCAGCATCATGAATCACGGGATGCTGTTAAGATTCCGCAAAGTGCGCTAAATAAACGCGAAGATATCCGAAATATTCTGTGGTTGCACAATGGACTTAATTTTACGATGCGAGTCGAACAGGATGTACTAACGGACGCCCTGTGCGCGTGCGTCGCTTTTTAACCCATATCGAATACTTTAAAGTGCGAGGAACGGTGGTGGAAGCATATTGCAAATGCTTGACTGCCTTAATTGAAACACTATAAGCGATCTTTGCATAATTTGAATTAATTTCAATGCTCACGTTTATTGTAAATGGCTCAATTGCTAATTAAAATATCGTCTACATTATATATAAATAATCTGGGACATATTATATTTTTTGAAGTAAAACTTCTTTAGGCGCGACTAGGGAGTAACTCAGATTTTTTTTCTGACGGAAGTAACGCTTAAAGGCTGCAAAACAAAAGAAGACAATGAACTTCAAAATTAAACTTTTTTAAATTCAAAAATGTAGACCATAGACCATAGATAGTCCATAGCCCTCGAGATTCAAGTCACAGATTGATGCACTTAAAATGTCACAGACTAAATTATAATTGAATCTTATTATATTCTATGGTAATTCTACATTAAGTATTCAACAGTTTTAAAAACATTATTTTAAATTGCAAAATTTTTTGAAAATCTCTAAATATACTTGTTTATTACTTTTAAAATAAGTAAATTAAAAATAAATTTTCTGACAATTGCGACATTTTATAATATTCAATAACAAGGTTATATTGACATGTGCTGATCTAACCTTCAATTTGCTACTCTCAATTATTTTATTTAACAAATGAAAGTATTTATAAAATATGAAAGTTATATTAATGAATTTTAAATAGAATATAAAATGAAATAATGAATATTAAATGAAATGGCAGAGTCCCAGGAACATTTTACTCTTTCATCAATAAATAATAATAAAAGAAAAAATCAAGTACCTGATAATAACTTGACCTGTAAAAAACGTAAGTATTCATTTTTCTATTGTTTAACAACTTATTTTTTTTTTCAATAATCAAATAAAATATATTAAATCTCATTTATTAAGATAATGTTATTATAAGATAAATTTTTTATTTTAGGTAAAGAATAAGTTAAGAATAAGTTTTACTTCAATCGCGCGTAAAGGTTACACGCACACACTTTTTTTATATATTCCTCACACACGGCCATCTGCCCCAAACTAAGCAGAGCTTGTACTATGGAAGCCAGATAACTGATATACTACATATACTACTTTTCTTTTGTAAATACATACATATATAGATAATTACATCCAGACTCAGGACAAACAGATATGTTCATGCACACAAATGTTTGTTCTGAGTGGGAATCGAACCCACGACCTGCAGCGTGATAGATAGGGTATCTTACCAACCATGCCAACCGGCCCGTCAAATATCATTTAAATAATTTGTGTTTTTTTGGAAAACATCTTTACCCCGTTAAAGTTACTTTCTAAGTTATCATATTCCACTGTAAGTTTCAATGGAGATCCTTAGGGGAGGCCTATGTCCAGGAGTGGACGTCGTGCGGCTGAGATGATGATGATGATGATTATTCTATGATGGTTCACTTTCTCTTACAACTAGGTTAGACCTTACTCGATCATATAAAGGGATAATGAGTGTTAATTTATATCTCGTTACGAAACCTTTAGTAGGTCATGCAGGTCGGTGGTGCGTGGGCGTTTATCGTGGGCGCGGATTACCTGCGCATGCGGCGCGCCCAATTCGTGAATTTGCTTTTGATTTCTTTCATCATAATTTTTCGTATTTGAATGTGGAGAAACATGTGAAATATGAAGGTAGACTGACCTGATAAAAAAATGGGCTGGTTGTTGCACCTTTAGTAATAATTCATACTTTTCACTTGTCAAAGTTTGATTAATGATTACAATCTGAATTGAAAGTCGTACTTTTCGAAAGTTTTAGATTGTAATAAGTGACTTCAGCCAATTGTATAATCACATTACAGTAATAAAGTCAGTATCAAAATGAAATAAGCCAAAGTTTCTATTGACCTTTAGAATAAACTCGCTGAAGGTAAAGCTTTCAAACAAAAACTTTATACACATAGGAAGTGAGGTTATATTAAGTACTAAGTCTCTTGGAGCTGTTAAATGCTACAATAGTTGGCCATTTTTATGGTAATTCAAGGACACACAATAATAGCTTCACCGACGTTGTTATTAGGGATCAAAATAACTTATGTCACTCTCCGCCCCATAAACTATCTATATGCAAAAATCACGTATATAAGATCCCTCTTGAACGCGGGAGAAATCATGTAGGAAGCTAGTAGAAAAATAATGTAAGAATTTTAATATTAGATACATACTAAAACAATGTATAAATTACTCAATGTAATGTTCAATAAAAAGCATACAAAGTTCATATTAATAAGGAAGCGACGTCGGTTCAATTTCATAGTTAAAAGATAACCCGGTTCAACGAGATAGCGTTGAAGCTGAGAAATACTGAGAATGCAAATAACGAGGGACGGGATAACGTCGATAGATTTTTCTTTTTCTAAAACTACTGAGCAATCTTCTACGCCTCTTTACATATATAAGAAGCATTCGATTTATGTAGAAAACATAATATTCTTGTTGATTTTCATACGGTTTTCACTAATAGATGGAGTGGATCATGAGGAAGGTTTAGATATATAATTAATTAAGTTTTTGTGTAAATTGAATGAAATATGACGATGATTGTCGTTAGTATATTATATTTATAAAAGGAAAACTAACTGATTGACTTAATGACATAATATCAATGCACAGCACGGCAGGGTCTAGAAACATGAAATTTTGTACACATATAAACTAGGCATATAAACTAGATAAAATAGGGGAATGTTAGTAAATCGATAAAACTCAAATGGTATCATCTCAACACTTAAGTAGTATCTTATCAGCGCAAGCGCAGGTCTCGGTGTGGTATTTCACAAGCGCCATTGTTGTAATCGACGGAGTCGGCGACTTCTGTAAACAATTGCCGATGACTTTTTGTCTTATTATCAACATTTTTCTTATCATTGACTTTTCTTTTATCAGCCGGTGTTTGAAGAGGCAATTTATAAAGTCATATTTTAAACTGTAGACTGTCGCGTGTGCTGATTTTTTCTGGAATCTTTCCATACAAAATTTTATTTTTCTTTGACATGCATTTACAGCAGATTTCCAACTTGAGGATGGTGCTATGCTTCTCACCGAAAGGTCAGGGTTAATGTAGGATTTGAACCTACGTCCTTTGTCATGACGGCATTCGACGTTACTACCACTAAACGTATCCACAATCCCCTATCTATTACTTCTCTACACCATGCTCTTCTTTATCCGATCCTCATTTCATGCCATTTGTACATGTTTCTATCTCACATAAACCTACAATGTATCCAGCTATTTATTACTAACGTACAACATTACTCTAAAGATCAAACAAAACATGTGAAACATCGCGGCGTCGCTCGTATGCACGACACGGTCCCACGGAGGATCACGATGGACAAATTCGTGCGGTATCCACCATCTGTCCGTGTTCACATGTATCTGCTCGTATGCTGCACGCCAAATACAGGCAAGCGACGTGCCTACGCGCACTCGAATATACTATGGCGAGGTACCTTTGCCAGCGTTTCCATTCATAATGGCTTGTCTTTTTCGACTGATGACCCCTAAGCATAAAAATGTCGTGGCGGTTTGATAGATTCTCTATAGGTTCTTAACGGGACCTCGGGATTGTAAATCGTTTGAGCTTCAGTTTTAATTCTAGCGAAATAGAAAACAGGAAGAACTAATCGTCATCGATTGATATAGACGTAAATAAAATTGTCGCACCGCATGATAATTTGCTATGCGTTCTTTTGAAAGACATGCGGAGTCTTTGGTATTTACTTTTGGTATGAAAATTTAGTAGAATGAAGTGAGTGCAGTAATAGTACATTCTGTTATAGTGATACGTCCACTTCAGTGCCAAATACGACTATCACATAACAAAGAGTAATTGCTGATTTAATACTACCCTTTAAAATTAAACTATAATAATTATGATAGGATCACAGTGATTAAAACAGTTAACAAGGCAGTTAATTCACGTGGGCCCAGTTATTCGATGACGTGGGAGCACGGCCACGCGTGGGCCGGACTCCCGACCCTGATCAGTTTGGGACCAACATCTCACATAACTACTACCGGTGTTAACTGGCATAGTTTACTTTTAATAGCTAGCGATAGAGTTGTTAAGGTTTTAATGAGAGATAATATTACATTATAGAAATATGATACAGGCAAAAGAAGTTCTTAGTTACACAAAATAGTCCTCATATAACAGACGGACTTAAGAGTCAAATAGTTTAATATAATTCTAAAAATTCCACTGATTTTGAGAATCGGTTCTCCATTTAGTGAGTCTACGAGATGCCGCTGCTGATAATCATTTAACGAATAAGCAAACCACTCAACCAAAAGATGCTAATCAACAAATAGATATTGGTCGATAATTTAAACGATCACCAAATCATAGTACAGTTGAGTCGTGTTAATATTACGTCGCCTACACAAAACGACATGATCAGGTGGGTAAACAAGGCCATGTTTGGACAACAAGCGAATAAAGTCGTGTAGTTTCGTGTATTTTCGTGAATGAGACGCGTCCGGGATGATGTTTTCTAACAAGTTTGCGTAGTGTTTATATGTGACTGGTTTGGTAAGAGGATTTGGCAGGTTAGTTTCAATTAGCTAGCACAGAGATAGGAGAATGTAGGTGGAATAAACAACGTAGATAAGAATTTTTGTTTTGTTATGTAAATTAGTGAATGACATGATTAGAAAAATGTAAAATATTTAAGTGAGGTAGAGCATAGCGTCTCATATGTCAAAGAGCAGCTCGACTGGGGAAGTACCTCCACCTTACAGAATACCGCAGCCGTGGTATAAAAAAAAAATGTTCTACTTCTATGCCTGTTTAATAGTGTTATATCTTGTTGGTTTCTCTTTTTTTTCTTTACGCTAATGTGTGAGTCTAAATAAATGTTTTTCTTTCTTTCTTTCTTTATATAATAATTTTCTATTCTTTCTTTATATTCAATCGTTTATCATCACCCTGCAACCGTCTTGATAAATATAAGCTACAACATTAAAATCAATTCTTAGCCATCCATGACTAACAGTTACATATAATTTCTAAACTTCTTGTTACGCTGTTAAAATCTAGTAAAAAACTCCGTGTTACAAAGAAATAGTATATATAATAACGTGACATCTTTCCTCTAGGGTAATTCGATACGGTTTCCGTTAGATCGAATGACGAACTCACATGCCAACTTTTTACAGAGGTCATCAGCTAAGTTGAAATTACTTCCTCAAGTTTGTTGTTTTGAGATATAAGTACTTATAGCCATGGTAAGCTTAAGAAGTCATTTACATTCCAAATATCAACTAGATCATTTAAATGTTCGTGAAATATAAAGAGTTTATGTATTTGTACCGACTGATCTACTCAAAATATACATTTGCCTACACAATGACATCATAGTAAAACCAGTTTGCTATGCAAATAATACAAAACTCGCTGGTTTTGGCCATTTCAAGTTGTTTAAAAATAATAAAGATATCTTTAGTATTTGTTCGTTATAGATACAGTATAAGAGGTGCATTTAGAACGAACTAGTTAATAGAAAAATTTAAAACTTTAAAATCTTTAAGCTTGAAGCTGAACTTGGAAGTTATCTAGCGACCCGCCAGCTTTGGACGGGTGCAATTTATATACACAATTCTACCTTGTTTATCGCTCTTTATCTATTCGTGAAAACCGTATCAAAATCCGTAGCATGGTTTAGAAAGAGTAAGCTGAGAAACAGACAGAGGCAGATAGCAACAGTGTTTTAAGAAGACATTATTATTTTTACAATACATTGTTTCATTATCTTTAATAATGTCACTTATAAATTTTGCGTCGGCGTAAGCGTCGTTGGTCATACAACACAGTATCAAATTTTCAGTTAACCACAATAGACTTATTATGAGACAGTGATTGGTTGCGTATATCCATAAAACAACCATTATGATCAAGTTACGGCAGTTACAACACTTATAACTTCAACTTTACAATCTTTGGGCTTTCTAACTGAGCAACGATAAAGAAACAATTTAACGCAAGACTCGCCAGTTTCTGAAACTCATGTCAAAATAATAAGTTACCCTTATTTTTAGGTCTGTCGTCTAAGCACCTAACGGTGTATTCCGGCTGCACTTGAGAGCCTGTTCCTCCAGGCCTATACAATAATGTAAAACAAAAAAAAGAATGCCATGTAGAAATAATTTCTAGTAGTGGTAGGAAGTTTCCAGCTCCATTACAAATCGATTTGTGTTAGCTATGAGTATGTTAGAGTTATATACGTTGCGAGGTAAATTATGGGGGTTAACCGGAAGATACCAATTACAATGAACTGATAGAAAGGATCCATTATCAATTCATTTAAACCGAACATTATTTAAAAATACCAAACGAGCAGTCATACATCTTCCATGTACCAAAACAAAGGGATATCTATCGAAACGAGTGCGTATTCAATTGTAATCGAGTGCCGACTCGATTGGTAGTGCATTAAAATCGAGTTGAAAGCATCGCACAACATTAACGCATTGCGCGTTGATATAACATAAATCAATGGACCGCGATGTTATGTTCGAGGATGACCATACTGTGGAACAAGTTCATGACCATATGTTTATTAAAAAATATACAAATTAGTATGAATTTCATCTCGTAGTCGCATTTCCTGTAAAGTGATTATGTATGTACATTTTTGATTAAAATATAGTTACGTATCATTTTCAAAACCCTTTTATCGTAGACTTAGTCGTTGATTCGCTAGAAATCAAATCTAGTATTTAAATAGAGAACCATTCACTTATTTATTTTTTCTTCAAATTAAACATGGTGCCAAATATGTATATTTATATATGATTATTCAAAGTTTTATCTTGTTATAATAAAGGTATTATGGTCACAGCAGCACTCTAGTGCGGCAATGGTATCGGGGTCGAGTTTGATGCGCATGCGCCTCCAGAAGCGCCATTTATTTTGATTTCATGCGCAAACGCACGGTTCGATGACCTCTTTGCACATTGCGTTGTTTTATTAATGCATATTTTTGCTTGTGGTTGTGGAATTATAAGGAATCAAAGGGATTCTGAGTAATTAAAGACTTTGTTTGAAATTGTAGATATTATTGTTGTTGTAAAATAGAAAAGGAAAATGGTTCCAGAGACAGAAAGTTTCATATAAAAATAGATCTCTACAGATGAACATTTAACCAAAAACTTTGTTTTTAAAGGAAAATCTTCACCCATTGAAAGTAATTTAACTCATATAATCAGCAATACCCCAATCAATCTGTTCTCAATTGGCGCTGGAAGTGAATTGAACAAATTGTACCGGACCACTTGTCGCTAATAGGACCCTAAACAAGTGGTTGATGGTCCTGCGTCCTTATTGGTTGATTGATGCCGTGCGGTTTCATCACAGGGCTGGACAATCATCATTTTTGGGGCTGTAATTTAATTGTGTATTAACATTTAGTTTATTTTGAGTTTGATGGATCACTCTGGGATCGATCATTAAATGTCAACGAAAGCCAAGTTACTCACTGGACATGTTGATATGCTCTTGTTTCACCACTATTTCACACTGGTACTTGATGGTGGTAAAACCACAGAACAAGCTATCAATTTGATAGAAGTGTCTCTATAAAGAGACCTAAATTGTTGTATTAGGCTTCTAGGCTTTATAAAGGTCGGCAATACATTGGCTAATCTCCTGGTATTGCTAATGCTCATAGGTGACGATAGCCACTTACCAGCAGGTGGGCCACCTGCCTGATTGTCAGCCTTCTGACATAAAAATCTAAAGAAATATTTGACGTCTTCGATGCTGTTTCTTTGCATGCGTTAGACGATGACACACTTAATTTTCTGAAATTGTACATTGTTCACTTTTAGTCACAGTTAATTTAGAATCTCATTACACGTTAATTTATTTGCAACATGACAGTTGTTTATGAACTCACCATATTTAATTACTTCGCATCTTAATAGGATTTTCGTTATTCATGTGAGTTTAGTCATTTAGTTTTTGTCGAATTATATAAATTGACTCAGAGGAGTCGTCATGGCTTAATAGAGTCTGGTCTTGCTAAGGTGCAATCTTGAAGTCTGTTGATGACTGACTTATGAATATTGGTCATCATCATTTTCATCATTGACATCATTGAATTCTCTTCATTCAGCTTGATTTTGATAGTTATGTCTCTACATTATTACTGGTAACTTCTTAAATATTAACCATCAATACCTTAGCTTGCTTTTTTTTAAATGTTACTTTATAGATAGGCTTTTGGTTTGACCATAATCTCATATGGTGAATGATGATGTGGCCGAAGGTGGTAAGTACACAAAGCCAATAAGGAACACATCGGTAAGTGTTTGGCGACAGTCTCAACTTGAGCGTGGTAGCCAGCTAGGCGGCTACAAAATTCTCTACCATCGAAAAACTACTATTTATAAACGTTTATCTGTCTGTGAATGTTTTCCCGTCTCTACTATTTTTTCACGATTAAATTGCGGAACAGATGTCAATGAAATTGCTAGAGAGATATAGAATACTTTTCATCTAAACGCAGATTATTCAGGGTACATTTATAATTGAATAGTAATTAAAAATTAGACAATCATTGTCTATTTCCTTGTATATTGGTTTATTGTACGTTGTTTACCAAGAACCAGTTCTGGAGATGTCAAGTGACAAACACACGCGTCGTACGTTTGTGTTCACGTACGATATGGCAAATATTTGAGGTGTAATTGAACGTGGACATGTGGTGGTTATGATAAATAGATGGAATGCAGATGCATTACACTAGTGTTCGGGTATGATGGCAGTATTTAGTACTGCTGTCTCCCGCGGTTTAACCTGCGTTCCCGAGGAAAACCCTTTTTTGCATTAAACAATTATAATTTGGAGTTAGTTGCTTTAAGTAGGATCCCAAGTTGTGAAATTTTTGGTTTTAGTTTCACGCTAAAATGAGGATTAAATTTTGGTGGTCATCTAGGTACTATTTTTGGCAATAAGTACCTATACAGTGATTTTTTGCCGTTACATTTGTTAATTATAGGTAATTATGATTCAATTTTGAACAGTTCTAAAAAGAACAGTTAGGGTAATTACTTTTGTGAAACTGAATAATCTATTATGCTGGTGGGGCCCATTTCTTTTCTAAAATTAAAATATAAACATCCGAATTGGGAACCTCCTCCTTTTTTGATGTCAGTTAAAAATTGATAATATTAAATTCAATTACGCACCAAATTTCTACGTAAATCAAATCTTGGCAAATAGTTATTATAATTTTTTAATAACTAATAATACAAATCATCAAATAACAGACGGCTGTCACTTTTTTAATTAATAACACCAATTAATCATACTTATTTATAATACCCTTTTGTTTCTAATGAATCGACGGACAGACAAACCATCTCTAATTAGTAGGGACGGCCCCTCCATGTACAGACAGACACGGTAGACTTACGGTAGTTTTGATTTATTTACATGTATTTTTTACGTAGTGGCGTGACAAAGTGTTATTTAAAACTGTATTGTATAGTGCACTAGGTTCCGCCCCGCGGTTTCACCCGCGTTCCCGAAAGATCTTATGTTTTCCGGGATAAAAAAGTAACCTATGTGTTTATTTATTTATTTATCCAGGATGTCAGCTACCTCCATACCAAATTTCATCAAATTTGGTCCAGCAGTTTGAGCGTGAAGAAGTAACAAACATAAACACTCACGAACTTTCGAATTAATGAATGAAATTACTATCTTTCGCCCCGCGGTTTCACCCGCGTTCCTCAGGGATCTTATGTTTTCCCGGGATAAAAAGTATAAAATGGTCTAAAATGACATGATGATGATGATTCTCATTATGAGCAGCGGGTTTATTTTGTAACATTGTTGTAATCCATCAATCTGTTGTCAACCTAACGAGTAAACTTGTACCTACTTACTATTTTAAACTATCATTCTTAGAATATAAAATGGTGATATTTCGCGGTGTCCTTTTTATGCCAACAGAGGGTGCTGTACGTGACATACAACTTTCATAAAGGTGTGGCGTGGTGTTTCATGGGATTTTCCTACCATTTGTAATTTATTCTTTATGAAAATGTGGTAACTAAGGAAGTGAATCAATAAATGTTGAATGATTATAGGCATTTTTACGTGGCTTATTAAACGTGTTAACTTTGTTATATCTCTTTACAATTTTCTACCATAAATAAATTCTACTAATATTATAAATAAGTGTAGATGTTTGTAACTAAATCACTAAGGGCCGAACAGATTTAGATGAGATTTGGCACAAAGATTGATCATACCCTGGAGTAAAATTTTGATCAGATGACCGTTTGTAAATTACATATTAGGATATTTTTAGTAGCCAAAAAAGAATTAAACATAAAAAAAAATCCTGTAGGCCATAATAATCAGTCACCGTATCACCCCTAACTATTCTCCCCATAGACTCCATTACACAGGGTGTTTATTATTGATGTTCGTACACTTACGATGGGAAATTACGCGTTCAGTGGACCGAATCATTGCCGGGCGGTTTTGTTTACTACCATTTTACGCTTCGATGGGGAATATTGCCATGGAAAGGGAATAGTTGCTATTGATCGATTTTTAATGTGCTTTATTCGATTGGGGAGTTTCTTTAGGGTCTATTTCGTAAATAAACTAGTGATAACGTAGAATAATGACGCCTAGCAACAGTAAAATGGTTTTAGTTTTATCAGTGAACAAAAATAACGAGGAGTAATGTTTATATCTCTAGAAATAAATTGTGAGCGTATTGAGTACCTACTATTCGATACACACGTCACTAAACATTCTAAAGTAACTCTAATTAATTAAAACAATAAAATCTTTTATTGTAAGACCTTAAGTTCGGTTGCGGAGCAAGAAGGATTTAGTGCAATGACCTTTGTGCCTACTGCCAATGAGAAAAAGTCGACGTGTTGATGGCGGTTACCGCATCTCAGCGAGCGCGACGGCAATATATTTGTGCGCGTGCGATAGAGACAAGAAATTGCGAGTCATTGCACTAAATTCATCTTGCTCCACGAAGCTTTATAAGTTTATTATTAAGACATCACTCTCAAAATAATCATAAAAACCAATGTTGTAGTGAACCATCAATTTTGTGGAATCAGATAACGTCCGCATATGGCGATGGCCATCGTTCGACCAATCACATTAGAGGGCATATCCGTCACAAAAGTTAATTATGACCACCATAACAGTTAAGTAATTGTTGGTTTGCTACAATATGTAACGTCTTAATACAACTACGAGTGCTAATTATTTTCTTTGAGTCGTTTTGCTTGTGTGGTATAATAATACCATTTGTCATATTTGTGGGTAAAGGATCAACCATAAAAAATCTGACCACAATCAAGTAAGTGATGATGTGGCCGAACATGTATGATGTAGGTGGTGGTAGCCAGGCAGGTGGCTACTATAGACTACCCTACTTTTATGCGAAAGATTATTTCATAATTCTATAAATGTTTATCGTTTCTACGCTCAATTTTTAATATAGAATAGAATACACTTTATTGTATAAACACCTCATTTCAGAATTAAATAAATAAACAAAAAAAAAAGGAAAAAATTTACAACAAATTTGGCGGATATGTTTATTTTAGGCAAACTTTGCGTAATAAGCAATTTAAATGAAACATAATCCGTAATGTGGAATAGCATGTAGCAATTTAATAGAAATAATAAAATTAGATTTCTAACTTATAACTTTTCTTCGTCCAAAAGCTGACAACCACACTGTCCACCTGATGGTAAGTGGCCACCGTCGCCTATGGACGATATACATATACCAATACCTGGGAGTTTTTCAATATGTTGCCAACCTTTACAAAGCCACTGACTTTAAAGCAGAGTGACCTGTATATGGTCAATCCCTTACAAAAATCTTTAAGAGTATAATTTCAACGGACCTCGATTGTACCATCACGACGTATAAGGCAAGCCATTAAGGGTATCGACAGAGATAAAAATCGAATTTAAACATTTTGGTAGGTACTTACTACGGGAAAACAAATAGGGCGGGCACGTAGCGGAATCTGTATGATGTATAGCCAATTTTGTTTGTTTATTGTGTACCGTTTTTAGCATAAATATTAATTGATGCTCGGAATAAATTTATACAAGATACAAGAGGCTGATAACATTTTAAACTTTTATTATTGTGATTTTTTTTATACTACATAGGTGGCAAAGCCTATAGCCTCTCATACCGGCAAAGAAAATACAATATTATTTTTTCCCTGCCAATCACTCACGCGTTGCCAACCTTGAGACACGAAGTTGTTAAGTCTCCTAATACTTACTCCTAAAACTAGTGATACTAATTATTTTATAAATCCGAAAGTTCTTGTGTATGTTTGTTACCCAAGCAGTAAACACTGAACGGATTTTGATGAAATTCGCACATAGATAAGTCATACCATGGAATAAGGTCACTCCGGATCGGTAAAGCTGCAAGGTTGAAGTTTATTACATTGATAAAAGCAAAAATCAAATAGAAAAGAACAAAAAAACGCCACTCAAGTTATGGATTACAAAATCAACTTAAACTCATTTACTGTTCCAATAATTTTATCTATTCCAAATAAACAAAACTAATTAACAAATCAGAAAGTACAGTTACGAACGAAATTAAAAATTCTTTGTCGTGACTCACGCAATAACAAACTGAGCTCAAACAAAATGTCCATATATTTAGTATGTGTGGCGGTGATTCCTGAACCATTAGGTGACTAGTCTAATGCGTAAGTCCCCAAAGTAATAAAATTGAAAAAATTGTCGTGTTTATATGCAGTAGAGCTAACGATTACGATGTGTCATACTTGTGGACTATCGTGATGAAAAGTGTATAAGATAGTTTTTTTTAATGGATTTTTACGGAACGTTTTGCGCACAAGGCGTATGCTAATTAATTACTGTATGTACTAATTATCTGTATATCTTCTTCTGTATGTATAAAAGGAAAAAGTGACTGACTGACTGATCTATCAACGCACAGCTTAAACCACTGGACGGATCGGGCTAAAATTTGGCATACAGATAGCTATTATGATGTAGGCATCCGCTAAGAAAGGATTTTTGAAAATTTCATCTCTAAGGGGGTTCGCGGGCGATACCGCGGGGCGGTTAGCTATGATAGGTATAAATAAAGGGGACGGCACGCACAAACTATATAGAGAGCGCTCAAATTCTACACAGTACAATTTAATTAACTATTAACTAACTCATTGAATTAACAATAATATTAATATATAATTCGAATATTATAATATTCCCACATATTTGATAAAAAATAAGGAAAGTAATTAAATTATTTGGTTTTCCTGTTTTTATAAGTACTATATTAATTATTATATAATAAATTAATTGACTGAGAAATATCAGTTTTCAGGTAAGTAGGTACCTACATTTGAAATTGTGTAGTAACCTAAAATTTTAATAAGTAATTGAATAATATATTTTACTGTTTCCTTATAATATACATAGGTACCTATATACTGGGTGATTTTTTACTGGTAATACTTGCAGGGGTGGAAGTAGGTACTCAGCAAAATGAACAACTTTTGTTATGGATTTATTACTGACTATCAAAAGATATATGTTATGGAGCTATATATCGAGATAGAAAGATATATAAGTGTCGTGACTTCATCTAATATTGAATCTATCACTAAAATATCCAAAACAGTTAGAATTATTATCGCTTTAAGCGGACCGATCATTAGTTAAAGCCAAGACCGCGTCCCAGAAGAGAAATAATTAAATACAACGACCGCTTTCACTTAAATATTAATTATAGTTGTCAAAAGTAAATTCTCAACTAAAGCAGTTGAGAATCGCTTGACATCTGCGCGGCCGCAGGTAGGGCACGGCACGGGGCACCGTGTCCATTGTGTCGCAATAAAATCGGATATTTTTCATCCGACTAAAATTAAATGCGATAATGTCGTTAATGATATATGGAAGTAATATATGAATACTTTGATCAACATTAAATAACTCAGTAACGCGGGTAAAACCGGGTAGATGTTAGTGTTCACGTTTTTGCTTTAGAGTTTTTATTTTTAAAATAAAAATCTTAAAAAAACATGTATTGTACCTACAACTGTAAAAGTACCTAAGTACATGATATTTATGTAGCCTGGGTGGCTACCTTAAACGTTAAAAATCATTCCCCAAGCTGCACTTGAGAGCCAGGTCGTTTCTAACCTTTGGCAAGATCATCGTGAAATTGTGGTCAAGTCAGTCGCAAGTCAATCCTTATTAGAAAACATAGTGCCCTTGTTAGCGTTAAAAGAAGCAATGGGGATTTAATGAACAATTGAAGCTACAAAACTTTATATATATATAACCTATATAAGAGACAAGAAAATCGTTGGTAAAATGATTCAATGGAAACAGTTCGAAATCTGTCAAAAGGGGCATAAATCATTCGATCCATTTTTGCTGTCACAAAATTGAATTGAACTCGAGTATGTATCATCGAATTAAGTTATAACATCCATCTTTATTGTAATTATTGAATTATTTACATCAATATGCTGCCACATTTGGCACTCGTGACGTTAATGGACGCTGGGAAAAACGATTTATAACCCTTCTACATATGTATAGAATTAAAGACACGTGCACGTACATGTATAGTGGAGTAATTTAATTCATTTTGGTAACTTACAAATTTTATTCATGAATAGAAAGTATTTTCCATAAATATTGGTTAATCAGTAACTTGAATTAGGTTTTTTTCATGTAGTTTTGCATCCGCGAGCCAAGTATAATATACCTATTGAACTTTTTTATTATTCTGTATTTAGTGGAGCTTTACCTTGTAATAATGCCGCCCCATTTTAACACAACTAACTTTTTTAAGAAACAAAATAAATATATTTTAGTACCTTCATTAATTACACAGACTTCATCAATAAAGGTAAATTATGTGAGTTCAGTCAGATGCTAAGAAATAGAGTAAGTCAATTAACCCTTAGGCTTACGTATGGGACGCGCGTCTCAAAACTACCTAGAAAAATAAATCCAGGAATCGCGAGCAAAGTTATAATGTCATGTTATTCTGGTCATAAATTATTTAAAGGTCACAATAAAGATGCATTAACTTTCCCTTTAACAAAGTAGGATAAATTACAGTGAAAACAAGTATGTTTTGCTTTATTATGAGAGAGATAACAATAGAGCAAGGATTTGAACTTACATCCTTGCTTTGTGACAAACACAAGCGTCGTTTTTAAGATTTACCCAATACTACTACTTACCTACTGTGAACTTACAAATAACTCATTTTCCTTATTTCTTGGATAATTAAAAGTAAAGCACCTACTCGTGTGTAGCTGCTCTTATTTTAGTTTTAAAGACTTCGAAAAAAGGAGGAGGTTCTATTCAACGCGTGTTTTTTTTAAATATTTTTTTTGGCACCACACGGGCTCTAGATGTGACAAGGGATCAGTTAACTCTACTAGGAGTACAGTCAGCGTCAAAAGTAGATTGACACTTTAGTACTCTTTCATAATAATCTATTGACATTTTCTTGACAGTTTCTATGCAAATTATGAATTGTGTAATGTGACATGGTACTAAAGAGCCAATCTACTTTTGACGCTGACCAATAACATGTTAGGAGTTTTGACAAGTATGCTGAGATGGCTGACAAGCAGGCAGGTCCACCTGATGGTAAGTGGCTACCGTCGCCTATGGACATTAGCAATACCGGGGAGATTATTGTGTTGCTAGCTTTATAAAGCCTAGAGGGTACTTAAATATCATCTGTGAAATTAGGGTGACTGACACGGCTACTTTTTGGAAAAAAAATGGCTTTTCTCACAAATTTGTCATTTACAGGTAACAACGAAGATCGACAAGGTCGTCAAATAGAACAGAAATCGAATCAGTGGTTTGGTGCCACACTCACCAGCACGGGGCGGAATGGACCCATAGTGGTAAGTATTTTTTTTTATTTGTCTACAATCTACAGACTCTCGGTCCGATTTAATCATTAATTTGGTTATTTTTTTAATCTAGAAACATCTGTTTCAGCACATACATTATTATAATTTTTTTATAAATAAAGAATCAGTTTCCGTATGTTTGTGTCCGAAAAACTCAAAAAGTAGTCGATGGATTAAATTGTTTCTTTTTTACACAACGTTGCATTTCTATTTAAAAGTGTTTTTATGTTACTTTTTAACCGACTCAAAAAAATGAGGTTATCAATTTTAAGCGTTTCATTGAGCCACAGCCGAAGTGTGGCCGGTTTTAGCTTGTAATAGATATTATAATATATTTTATATTTATATTTAAGTGCTTAGTTTAATAACATTACACAATGTTATTGTAGGACACCTGTGTCGGTACGTAAGATAATATTTGGAATTGCGTGACTTAAGTTTACATTTTTATATAATTATGACCGTGTCACCAGGGTAATACGCGAATCCCTTGATAGTCAACACTATCACATACACCCCGTCCCTTATTTCCCGCATCCGTAGGCCTAGGCTCGCCCTCAGCGAACCAGACGATGCCATTACCCTAGCGCAGATCGAGGCCGAAGAAGCCCGCAAACAAATACAGATGCGAAATCGTCAACCTAGATTTAGTCCTCGCCGGCGAGGACCGTCGCGACGTCCTTCCCAGTCTCGTCCCGATTAAGCGGCCCGAGCTGCATATTAGCAATCCGACCGATCCCCAAATAATATATTTTATTTGCATGCTAAGCCCTCCCTCATTCCGTTGAGAGCCCTCAGCGCTCACCGCAAAAGTCCGCGTAACGGTGGAAGAAGGTCCCCTGGACCCACCACCTTTCTGTTCCTGCTCAAAAAAAAAAAAAAAACCAGGGTAATTGATGAGCTAGTGCACCGCATTGGGAAATGGTCAGGAAGCTAATTGAAATTGTCTCCCATTTTCTAAAATTCTATTAGTTATACATAATATACTACACGAAGCACGAAGTTCACGCGACAACTAATCGTATTTTTAGTTTCTTTTGTTTACCTGTTTTTGTGGATGATGTATTACCTATATATAGCTACCTATATTATTTCCATAATAATACTTTTCTAGCCATCAGTACCAAAACTATAAAAACACTATCGTTTTTGCTCGTTCTGACACTGGACCGAAACGACTAATGCAAAAAGAGCAGGGGGAGTCTTGGTCCGCGGTCCGAACGAAGACCGGACGAAATAAACTACCCAAATGATTGGCTTAGCTTAATGGTATAATCTATACTATAATATTATAAAGCTGAAGAGTTTGTTTGTTTTAACGCGCTATTCTCAGGAACTAATGTTTCGAATAGAAAAATTATTTTAGTGTTGGATAGTCCATTTATCGAGGAAGGCTTTAGGCCACTTTTTATCCCGGGAAAACTTTAAGATCTCTTGGGAATGCGGGTGAAACCTTTAATAGGGGACTAACTTTGATAGCGATGATGACAACAAATGATACAAAAAAAAAAACTATTTTAAGAGACTAGTGTCTGAACTAGAAAACAAAGATTTCAAACTGTCAAGCCTCACACTAATGCAAAGACATTCTATATATTTTTTTAAATGAGCTTGCGTTTGTTATGAGTGAAGACGTAACCCAGGATGTTACACGCTTACCTAGATGCCTATTCTAGCCTTGAAGGTGTCCAAATTATAGGCGTCAGGAAACGCAGACGCTGAAAATGTTTTTCACTTCTTGTTCTTTAAGTAAGTAAGTACTTATCTTTCTTGTTTAAGGCCATGATAGCTAAGTGGTAGTGACGTCGGACGCCGCAGCGAAGGTCGTGGGTTCGAATTCTACAATGAGGTTGAGGTTTCGTTGAAGGAATACATCGTGAAGAAACCATAGAACGGGAAACACCTATCGTGTGGTGTATTCTGGCAGCTGCACTTGAGAGCCAGTTCCTTCGAGGCTTTGTGTGCTTACCACGTCTTCGTCCACATCATCAATTATCATAGTGAGATTGTGGTCAAACACAAGCCTGTATAATGTAAAAAATAACGATACTTTATATGCAAATAAAATATTTTTCTCCTTCAAAAGTGAACAGTGAGAATGTAACCCGAATTCATATACCTACTCTATCAATTAAAAAAGAAGCTCAGAACCTCAATCTCCCAAATCAAGGATTGCCTTCCGCGAAGGTGACCTCATACAGTGTAACAGTGACCTATAAAGTTTATGGGACATCTTGGCGCACCCTTCCTGCTGCGCCCGTCTGTCAAGTACATTGCCATCGCCTGAAGTTAGCATTGTCTATGAGTGATCACTTACTTAATGGGCTTTTAAATTTTGACGGTTTTTAGCGTAGGTACTTTTTTTTTTAAATTTCATTTACATAGTCAAGTCAACTCCGTACAAGTCTGTTTCATTTAGTAAAATGGTAACAGTTCTAGTAAAACTTGTCAAGGAATTTCTTGCTTGTAATTTTGTAGTAAATAAGGGTTATTTCCACAAAAAAAAACTCAACCCTAGCTTAATTTATCACCTAAAGGTGTCAAACGAAACTTCATTAATTTAGACCCTCTCTGACATTTATGACAAAAAGGTCAGCCCAAGGCCTATCTGATGGGGTTGGCCTATTTGCCCCATTAGGTCATGGGGACGCCTTTACGATTTGTAGACATAGTTGAGGACACTGATTATGTTATCTGGGCCATGGGAGGGGAATGGGGTTAGTCGGGAAGGTTTTATGAGTTCACTGTCTTCTGTATATTTTGTGTTTTGTGGTCTATAAATTTGATGAAGGAGGTTCTAAATTGAATAGGTTTTATCACTTTTTCTATCCAATCAAAAATAGTCCCTTAACCTTGTGTTAATATTTTGTGATTGCGTCTTGCATTATAAAACTTCACTTTATGTTTCATAGAAAAAAAAAGAATAAATATTGAGATGATCTTTTTTGGAATTTCAAAATTATGATGACTGTGACTCTGTGAAATTGTTGTCAGTAGGTAGGTACATAATATGTAGATAATTGTGATTGGTTGTTTTAATATACATTATAATGTTTTTTTATTTATTTAATTGTCTCTATTTTATTGTTTTTGGTAATAATTATATTGAAGTAAGTTAATCATACTATAAAGAGATACTTTACTAATATTATAAAGAGGAAAGATTTGTATTTTTATATTTTTGTATGTTTGTAACGAATAAACTCAAAAACTACTGCTCTAATTTCAAAAAATATTTTACCATTAGCATGCTGATTAACATGGGCTATATTTTATCCCGGGAACGCGGTGAAACCGCGCAGAAAAGCTACTACTTGGTAAAACTGTATAAAATTGTCTCGATTTTCAGATCATATTTATTTAATACCTACTATTTCTTTCGTGTTTTCATTTATGAATCTTAAATAGCGAAACCTTTTTGTGAGCTTACACCGGAAGAAAATAAACTCACAAATAATAATAATTCTTTAACCTGAAATTATTTAAAGGTGCAGAAAAGCAATGATACGTACGAGTACTTGTCAACAGATGCCCTCACGGCAAAGTTATGACCCTCATAAATCAGCTGAAATAATAATAATTTATGACTATAACATTTTCTTAGTCAAAGAAAACCCATAATTATTTACAATAAGACTCCGATTACTCACGCCGATACGTAAAATATGACTCATATCGTATAAATATCGTCGCGTCTCGGTTTCATAACGTTTCTTTTTCGCATTCCATTTTTAAAATCACTCTGAAGACGCCTTCGCCGAAGAGCGGCTGTTCGGCTGCGTTCATACGAAACAGTTTTTGCCCATTCTACTTAAGGAGTTGGAATTTTTATTTTGGAATGCCGAATTAGTGCAAAAAGTGGACTCTCTCAGGGGCTGTTGTCGTGGCAATTTGTTTAGCCGTTTTGTTCCATTTGTAGAAGCGCGTTTGGAATTTATAATCAACTCAGCACGCATAGGCTGTATCGACAAATACCTTTGCCATTAATAGAATAATTAAATTGTTTATTGTGCAGCGTGCAATCAAAATACAATCGTCTGACGTCATGTAGTAATAGCTACATTCAAACGATTGTTATGTTCCGATAATATTTACAGAAGAATTTAGTTTTTATCAGCGTTAGTTATCTACTATTTAAGAGCTTGAAGTTTGCTATATTTAATAAGTACCTACTTAGATATATGTAAAATGCTGATAAAAAAGTAATTTGTATTTAATACCATCATCAAATTAAGTCTTAATTTCTCTATAAGATAAATAGCAAGCACACAAAATAACCTGCAAATAATATCACAGTATCAACAGTTTCACAAATGGTAGCGAATGCTAAATGCATGCAATAATCATAAACGTAAATGGCTACCGACTGCCAAGTCGCCAGTGTTGCCAGTACATTTTATTGCTTCTTGTAATGTGCTTTATTTTATTACTCAACTATTTGTAATTTATATCTTTGATAATATTATGAATATTATACTTGATAGGACGTGCAATGTGCATACGATTGAGCGTTGCTGTCACTAAGGCCGTGCGTCCACTGAAGCGCGGAATCTAGATGAGTCAAATCGCAATATATCGCCTATATTTGCTACTAGCTTTTGCCTGAAATTTCGTCTATGTGGAATTTTAGCGCGCTGTGATTTTTTACTACCGCAATGAGCGATGCGTTTCGATTGGATTGGCTAATTGACTAAAGACAATTTGCGTCGACTAAAGAAAATTCAGAATTATTTTCATTGTCACTATTTAATTAACTTCCTGATAATTCCTTCTCTTTCTCCATTTACCTAACTACCATGATAACATCTTCTGCTAATAATTTTGTCATTCATTGACCAAATAGTAGAATAGGCTCTATTGACTCAATGCAGTTACCATCGCTTCTTGGGTCCTCTCTTAAGCTGCTACATCATTAAAAATAGTATCTCTCACTGTCGTGGATCAATTTTTATGAATGGTGAACAGTCCTAATTTTTTTTATTATTGCTGAGTTTTAAAGTCTTTAACTTTAGACATAGAGAGAGGGAGAGATAAATTAGTCTCTTTAGGATGTAAAAAAATATAAACAACTTTTGATATAAAATCTCCTTTATAGAATCAACTAAGATAAAATACAATTGATATTTATGAGGGAAGTAAGCAAAAGCTGTTTAATTCTCAGTGCGTACAGTTTTTTGCTTGAATAATTTATAACAAATAGCTACATGTCTTTATAAGGGCTTACATTAGATCTAAACGTAATTGTTTTTTTTTTCTGCTATGAATATTGGTATGATCGTGTTTTTATCGAAGATCGATAAATACTCGTGCTGAGTTAACATGGTTGCGTTGAATCTTTAAATAAGTAATAGAAAATATACTCACACTAGCTTCCGCACCGTGGTTTCACTCGCGATCTTTAGGGATCTAATGTTTTCCCGGTATAAAAAGTATTCTAGATATTGAGGCCATTATGTACGAAATTTCATCCAAATCTGTTATGTAGTTGAAAGTAACAAACCACGGATGTATTTTACATCCGTGTAACAAACGTACACATACACAACTTTCTCATTTATAATATTAGTAGGGTAGTATTATAGGATTAGTAGGAAGTAGGATTTGTATTTATTATTTATATACCAAACATTTTAAATTATCTAGCTAAGAAATTACTAGCACTAAACTCGACCATTTTTTTTTAACTTAGTTTAGGTTTTTTTTTTTTTACAACAAATATTTACAATCAATATATAAAATACAAACTATGATATATAGAAAACATCCTCAAAGCCCTCGCTGCTGTTTAGGTTTGTTTTTGACCACAATCTCTCACGATGATACATTGTGGCTTGTAAGAACATTCATTCTAAAAACGATTTTTTTTTAAATTAAAATTAAATATTTTATTAATTCTAAAACAGCTTTATCTTTTCGTATAAGTAACGTGAGCAGAGTGTAGTCCAACAAATCAACCATTGCAATAGCTATCAAGGAACCAATACATTATTATAATTGCAAATAAACCGGCAATAAATCGGTTTGGTATCGCGACATCTCGTCACTGTACGTCGCGGCTGCGTACCCGCATATGTTTACATAGACTAAACATTTAAACAGACGATGTTATTCAAAATGGTTCAATCTAAATATAAAAAATCAGCTTTCGTTAGTTTGTGTCTGCAAGACTGCAAGTAGTAAATTGAATTGTTTTGTACGACGTTGCATTTCTAAGAATATTTTTATATACTTTTTATACCTAAGTAACCATGGCAACGGGAAATTATAAGCGATTCGTGATTGAACCACAGCCAAGCGTGGTCAGGTATTTTACCCTCTAACTAAAGGGTTGAATTTCGAAAAATATTTTCTTAGTACAACATAAGTTACAAAAGGATGTAACCTCAGAATTTCATGGTTCTTTCTTTATTTTACATATTATAATAAAATACATTATTAAAAAAATATACACAAAGGCGAGCTTAACTCTAAAAGGAGTTTTCTTCCAACAAAACCTCGAGAAAGAGAACGTCCGAACGAGTAAGTAGGTTTCTGCGACCAGTAGTTTAGGATCTGCGAACTGTGCGAACCACTCTTAGTCAATCAGCCAGGATTTCTTGTATAATATACTAGATTGAACTAGTTTTAGCTTACTTTTGTCTCAATCGAGATTCAATAGCTTAAGATACATGGTATTGAATTAGGCGTGTGCTCTACTTGAGTTTGCTCGATTGAAATCACAATTCAGTCTAAAGAATCGTAACATTTCGCATTAAAGACTAGGAAATACAAAATTTTGAATTTGCTGGTATCATGTCCATTAGTCCAGTGTTAGTCCGGTGTGATTTATTTAAAAAGTTTTACACTGGGTCAATAATTTAGTGTAAGCCACACAGTAGTCTATGGGCAAAGTTATTTGTATAGAAAACTAACTGAGCCTACCTGATGACGCCTCTGCAATATTTTTTACCTACTCTCAGATCGATTACAATTCTTTATATGGTATTAGATGGATGCAAAGATATCGTTAATCTTCTAAGTAAGCGTTATTTATTTAGTATTGTATTGTTTAAGCATTTAAGGAATCTTTTCAAGTACTTTAGTATTATTTTTTTCGCTTGGATACATAATACTTTTGATATCGCGAGTTGGTTCCTCCTGAAAACCTCTTGAAAGCATCGATTTGCTATAAAATCTTTCTTTTTTTCTTAAAATTTTCTTTAGCAATTTTATCAGGTACTTAATAAAAATTTTCTTAATAAAGGTTTTCACCATCATCCTGTGCAAAGGTTTTAAGGATAACAAATTGTCCGGTGATTTGTCAGCGTCGAATACTTACGTTCTTGTTGCGCGCGCGCACCCAATATGGCGGCGCGCGGTTGACAGCTACACTCGTCCGATTTGGGCTCGCTTTGCCATATATGGCGGGTTTCTTTTATTGTCTCCGATTTGCGAGATATTTTTATGTTTTGCTTTGGAATTTAGGCATGTTACCTCTTGGTTTCGCGGTCGACGTAAACTGACGGGAATCCTCATTTGTAATGTCTTTAGTTATACTGGATTTATTTATTTTGTATAAATGGTTCTGTACATATAAATATTAAGTGCTTAAATATTAGACAGCACAATGTACATTTTTTATTTGAAGCCAGGTTATGTCATAGTAGATTTGGTCATACTTATGCCTAGAGAAAACATTTTTTTTTTAATAATAATATGTCAGTGGCTTTTATACACCTTCTATATCTATGCTACCGGACCGGACATCTTGTTAAATAAGAAATTATCATTCGATTGTTTTATTATTTTTCTTATGAATGAATTCAGTTTCTTATTGATGTTTACGTAGGTGAGCTACAGTTATTAATTTAATAAAAAAACTCAAAATTCCAAGTTTGTTAATATCGTGGTACTTAAGCAACCATTATCGGTTAACCGAAATAATAACTTCAGATTAGTCACGCACGAGCCATACGGCTTGTTCTGTATTAAAACTACGGTTAAGTATGACATTGTTCCTAATGATAGTGTTCTGTATACTGTGTAGGTAGGTACTTTACAATATCTACACTTCAAACTTGCTAGCTATAATATAGATATTTTGGACACAGGTTCCATAAATAAGGTCATAATAAGGCATCAACGAACTAACACTAGTTTTAAAAATTCAACCCCTAAGAGGCAAAATAGGTGCGGGGAGAAAAAAAAGTAATTTATATACAGAGTGATTTTGTTATCACTGGCAATACTTGCAGGGGTGGAAGTACTCATCAATGTGAACAACTTTTATTATAGGGCTAACTCTGATATCGCGTAAAATAATATGGTTGCTTCATACATTTTGGTCGAGTAGGTATTGAACTTTTGTATGGAACAGCTGATAATTTTTTCATGATTTTACAGTTAGTCCCATAATAAAAGTTGTTCATTTTGATGAGTACTTCCACCCTTGCAAGTATTGCCAGTGATAACAAAATCACCCAGTATATTTCATGGACACCGATGCAGTATACGTAAAATACCTATTGACAGGTGTTATTTGGCAGCTGTCCAGCATTCAGTTAACAGTTATCAAACAATTTAAACTACAGTTTAAAAAGTTAAGTTAAACTGCTAATGACTTAATGATCATATAGTATTATACTTTGTATCACTAACTATAATTTTATACATTCTGGAACAAAAATAGGCCAGTCGTTTAACACGGTTTTACTTCAACAAAACTTCAAAGAGAGAAAGTTACGGAACCCTAAATTAAACTATTATCATCTATCTAAGAGCTGATAGTTTTTATGAGTCAGTTCATTAAAGCCTATTCATTATAATACAATTAAGATGTTTTTTTTGTGAATTCTTCATGGTTAGTTACATCGACTTATTGTGTTATAAGTGGTTGATTCTTGAAAATTAATTTCATCTTTGTCGGTACAGTTGGAGAAAAAAAACTAAGTAAGCGTACTCAATTTTAGTTTTAATAGATAAGAAATATGTTTAGTTTTGTATTTATAGGGAAATCCTGAAAGAACGTACTTTTTTTTTAATTCGACGAACACAATTTTAAGGCGATGATAACTCAGTGGTTATGACGTCGAATATCGTGACGAGAGTCGTGGGTTCAAAACCTATGAGGTTGAGATTTCGGTGAAGGAAACGTGGTGAGAAAACTGTGGTAGGGTACTTTGTAATGCAATAAATGCTACATGCGCTAAAATTGTTACAATGCTATATTCGTTACAAATTCAATATGAGTACCTTCCCCTACATGCTCAAAAACAAAAGTAAATAGTAAATAGAGACGTCATGTCAGCTGTCAGTCAGTGACACAAGCAAAGTCTATAGCTAACATAGATTTTACGAATAAATAGGCTATTTGTATATGTAGAGTATACATGAGAAAAAATCTAAAAATATACAATTTATATAGCTTAGGCAATAAGCAGTCGGAAAATGTTAGTTATAGTTCATAAAATAACTTAATTAATTTTAAAATTAATTTAAAAGTTTTCAGTTTTTTTTAAATTTGTTTCTAAACAAGCGAAACAGTAGCCGCCATTATAATGACGTCATACGGTGCTGGAAGTAAACTAAAAAGAATCAACTGAAGTACTATTATTATTATTTTACACATAGTATTCATGCATTCAGGAACAGCATATCAATACCAAGACCAATATCAGCGTATTTGTTTACTTACAAGACCAAATGACGTGATGACCATGGAGTGACAAGGCGTCCAGCGTTTTCATCAAATTATGCGCGAAAATTGAAAATGTAAAATTTAAATGCATTTTTATGGCACTTATCGATTGAATAAAAATTTTGTGTTTTTTTTTTGTGGTTTATTAGCATCTTAGGAACGAATTGTGACACTTTTCAAAAATGGGTGTAACACCCATTTGCATCGATTACTTAAATCATGCAGTGCTTCGTTGTACATAAAATAGCATACACTGTACATGTCGGTATATTAAAGTAGCAGATATAGATCTAAATGATATCGCAACATTTAGTCGTCATCCATCGCCGTCACGGTCCAGTCCCGCTCCGGACCGGTCGCGGCTAATGCCAATGGATTTAACTAACAGTTAAAAACACTAATGTGGAGTTTACTTCAGTCCTACCGTTAATGTTTGCTATGTTATGATAGTGTGCAGTAATCCATACTTAATATTATAAATGCGAAAGCAACTCAGTCTGTTACCTTTTCGGTAGGTACGCAGATATGCTGTATGGAGAGGGACATAACCTACTGTTTTTTTTCTAGGGAGCGCGGGTGAAACCGCGGGGGACATAAAAAAAATTAAAATCTTCTGAATTGTGAAGGACTGGTGACAATGTTACAAAAACAAGTGTGTTAAAGGCCACCAGGCCTACTCACGCTAGTTCAGACATTCTTCTTTGATAATATTATGTAAACTATTCCTATAGCTTAAGTACAAAGACTTGTATGTATGTGTGTGAAAGAGGTTATATGTATGAGAGTGTATGTTTTGTAACGCATAAACGAAACAGTTTCTAACCCGCTGTTTTGCCTGGATTTTCGATAACATATTACAATTTATGTTCATGTCGTCACTTGCCTGGAAAGAATCGACACCCACCGGCCCGTCAAAAGATGTTAATCCTACATGAATACGCAATGATGTAATAGAGTTATACATTGCGAAATAAGTTTTAGAATTCAATCATTTTACTGCAACATCAACTTTAACTTTACTATGCTATAATTTCGAAAATCTAACACATAGAATCGTTTCCTTTGATCTAGAAATGAAGCAATATCTTCATTTGATACTAAAGCTTTAATCTTGGATTATTATAATAATAATAACAATCGTATCCTGTAGGACTAGGAGCGTCCGTACACATATCGACAAAGCAAATAGCGAATGAGATGCACATTTCCTGTGACTTTTAATTTGGTTTAAGATGAAAGCGATGGGTATTTTTTTTAATGTCACACAGACATGCAGGCATCCACCTAATGGTTTGTGGCTACAGTCGCCTATGGACATTAGCAATACCAGTGGGATTACCAAAGTCAATGTGTTCCCGACCTTAATAAAGCCTAGAAGGCAACTGGTTCTGAAATGTAACTGCCGGAACACACCATTAGGTAATTGGCGACAGTTTTTCAAATTAAGCGTGGTAGCCAGCCAGGCGGGTACTACAAAGTACCCTATCACATTGTTATGGTTTCCTCACGATATTTTCCATCACCAAAAGCTCAAGCTCATTGAAGAATCATCATCTTAATATGACTAGATTAGATAGGAGAAAACCACTCTACAATCCGTTGGCATCATTCTTTTGTTTTTAGTTTATAGCTTATACCATACAGACATTGAACGCCGATGGCTTGCAATAAGCAATAGTGAAATGTGGCGTCTCGTCGATGCGCCTGCGCCGTCGAGTCGGCACTCGGCAATAAATAGCCTATTGTCCTGGAGATTAAGATAGCCACATTATTGTCTCTATATAAATATATACTGTGATTAAATACCTACAAATAGGTATTTAATCTAACTGGCAAATATAGAAGTATCAATTTGTTTGAGCAACCTATTGGTGTACAAATACTATATCCTAACGCATTAACAAAAGTTTCAGTTCAGTCGTCAAATCTAAAAGATAGTTAAAATAATCTTTACTTATTGCAAAAATAAATATGGTTGAAATTCGTCCACGTTTAATTAAAGCTCATTTCCAATAATTATAAACTTATTCTACGTCAATAAAAAAAAATGTATAATGTTATTATCAAGCAATGAGCATAAAATTACAAACAAAAGAACATAAAAGCCAACGAGCAGTGTGACGCGGCAATTTGGTAAAACTACCGTCGCTCGATGGCCGTATCGCCGTACCATCGCATCGCAATGCCATGCATAGTTTGTACACAGTACCTATACATCTTTCAGTGGACTAATTCCAAATACCTACTGTCTACCCTGTAAGTGACATTTATTTTAAAATAGTCCAGGGGGCTAAAAAGGAAGCTCGAGCAATATTGCTAATGCAATTCATTTTTCCGAATTTACGGCAGATTCATCAATACCAAATCTTTTAATGAATTAAACTGTATTTAATGTGACTATTTGTAGTGAGTATTTTACATAAAACATACTGAAATAAGTAGGATCTGCCGAGAATTCGAAAAATGAATTGCATTAGCAATATTGCTTGAGCGGCCTTTTTAGGGGGCCTGAGGCCAAGACCAGATTGAGAGTTAAAGAGGCGTGTATTATTAAATACTAGCTTCCGCCCCGCGGTTTCACCCGCTTTCCCGAGGGATCTTGTGTTTTCCCGGGATAAAAAGTAGCCTATAGCCTTCCTCGATAAATGGGCTATCCAACAATAGAATAATCTTTCAAATCGAATTTTTAGTTCCTGGGATTAGCGCGTTCAAACAAACTCTTCACCTTTATAATATTAGTATAGATTTAGATCATGGTAAAAACTGCACTTCCAAAACTTTCGTTTAAAATTGGTTTGAACATAAAATACTTTGGATTTGGAAAAGTTCGGTTGCAGATTTTCGGAACTTTCGGCTCAAGGGCACACGGGCCCAGACGGGCTCTAACACAAGTTCCTAAAAAGGTTTTTTTTTAATAATCTACTATGTCTTAGTTATTACCTACCAACTTCTACATCGTTTTCTTGTATTATTGTGTGGCAAAAATAAATTATATTATATTCTAGTCAATAAATTTAATTTTAATATATCGAGTATATATTTACAGTAAATACAAAAAAAAGCAATGCAAATAATAAGGTCGCCTCTTCTGTTAATTTGATTGTTATTTTATTTGTTGATTGTGTGATACTGATTTTTTCTATCATTATTGGAATTTGATTTACTGTTTGTTTCTACACTATGGTAATAGATGATTTTGAAGTCTCTACGTATAGGATGGGACAAATTGCGCGTCGTCATGGCAACCACATACGACAATGGAATTTGTGCTCGAATGATTATAGTGAAACTATACGTGATGTTAAATTATATTGTATAATATTGTAAAATTTATACAAGATTAGAAATTGTTAGTACGACAATTAGGCGAAGAATCTATGGAAACAGACAAAAAACATTTTAAAAATGTATGTTTGTACGTATGAAACATGGCTACATCATTTTAAATATAGAATATTATAAAAAACAAATATATGTACAGAGTGATTTTTTTAGTCACTAGCAATACTTGCAGGGGTTGAAGTACTCATCAATATGAACAACTTTTGATTGCTTCATACATTTTGGTCGAGTAAGTATTGAACTTTTGTATGGAACAGCTGATATTTTTTTTGTGATCTCAGAGTTAGTCCCATGATAAAAGTTGTTCATATTGATGAGTACTTCCACCCTTGAAAGTATTGCCAGTGACTAAAAAATCACTCAGTATATAGGTTATTTTTTTATTGTTTACATAAATAAACTTTCAGGGTTGAACGTAACCATTAAACACAAACAACATTTTACTATAAGTACTTTCAACCAGCAATTAAAACTAGTCATGTATGAGCTTCGAAGCCATAGAGTCAAAATATGTATTCTAAAATAACTGCATTATGAGTTAGGAATGTAAGTACGTACCTCCTTACACAACAAGTATTGAATACACTTACAAATTCACAAAAAAATACAGAGAGCTCGTAAAAAGGAAAACAATGCCTTCAGCTAATCTATTCACCGTGTACCATCAAGGCGCGAGCTTACAAAGGCTCTATTGTGCGCACGCGCAGCACGGATGCGGCTCCACGCGCACGCATAGGCAACAAAGGGGGCGCGGCTTAGTAAAGACTATTAATTATTGTTTTTTTTTATGAATTAGTACTCTAGATACATTATTATTATAATTTGTTTTCGTGAGACTAGATAAATAATTTTATGTAATTAATTTGAGTTGGTTTTGAAAGGAGTAATTGCCGAGTTTATTATCGGCTCCTCTCTGCAAAAGCTTTTTTTTTTATTCACAACTTCATATTTTCTAAAATAATGTTAGTTGACGAGGCTATAAGTACATCTTTTTATGATAGCAAAATGATAACTGCTAGAACTGATAGGATTATTGGGGATTTAATCTTTTCGGTCCACTCGTTCGGACCGCGGACCGAAAAACATAAAATTTGATTGTCCAGAAGGAGACGATTCGGTCCGCAAGAAACAAAATTAAATGCTCTAAAGGACGATCAAAGATAAAAGTTTTAACCTTAAAAAGGTTCCAGCATTTTTTTACGAAAATATTATTATATTTTTTTTATCATTTGATAAAAATAAAGTGCTTATTTCATTAAAATTGTGTTACATCCCGTAGCAAAATATAAAATACTATTGTATTGTTTTGTAACTTTTTAGTTAACTGCTAAAAATGGTATTATGAAGTATTAAGATTAGGATCTATAGATCTCAAATATGATATAGTTATGGTAGTTATCATATAAATTCTCCGGGAGCAGCGACTTCGTTGAGCTTTAGTAGAAAAATATGGTAGGAAAAATTGCGTAATGTTCTTAGGAATTTAATTATTTTAAATTGGAATAATAAAAGAAAAAATGTTATTATATAATTAGTAATACTTAATATTTACCTACCAATTGATATCCTACCAATTGCAATTTATACATATTTTTTCCCTAAAGTATAACTTTGTTTACCGCGTTATTTTTTTTAACAATTTGTGTGTAAATTTATTTAGTACATTGTAATGTAATCTAGCATAAAGTTTATTAAACAATACTTACCAAAGTAAATATAACATACTACTTAATATTATAAACTACTGTTTTATTATATATGTATAAATGTGAAAGTTTGTGAGAATGTATGGATGGATGTTTGTTACTCTTTCACGTAAAAACTACTGAAAGGATTTGGATGAAATTTGGCAAATATACAGAATATATTCTGGATTAAAGTATAGGATACTTTTTATCCCGGGAAAACATAACATCCCTCGGGAAACAATAATATTATAAAGGCGAAAGTTTGTGAGTGTGTTTGTATGTTTGATACTTCTTCACGCTCAAACGGCTGAACCAATTTTGATGAAATTTGGTATGGAGGTAGCTGACATCCTGGATTAAGACATTGGCTACTTTTTATCCCGAGAAAACTTAAGGTCCCACGGGAACGCAGGTGAAACCGCGGGGCGGAAGCTAATGTCTCACAAATCATCAGAAAAAATCTCAACATACTTTCAGCTTCAATAAATTGCACGATGAGTTGCTATGCATCGTCCATGCCTGATTGGGAATACCTTAGATAAATCGGGCGAATGCTATTCTATAATCTATGGTCAATCTTATTTGACTACAATCTCGCCATGTAAGTAATGACGTGTCAAGGTGGACGACAGATTTTTTCGGACAGACAGAGTCGTAGTCATCCAGGCGGGTACTACAAAATACCCTACCATCGTTTTAAGGTTTCCTCACGATGGTCATGCTTTTACTGGATTTTTATAATCTACACTAATATTATAAAGAGGATTTTTTAATTTTTTTATTCAAATTTAATTCAAAAACTACTGGACCGATTTGCTATATTATCTCTGAGGAACATGAGCTATATTTTATCCGGGGAACGAGGGTGAAACTGCGCGGAAAAGCTAGTAAGTAATAAATAGAATTACAAACAATGAGTTACAGGGACCCATGGTGTTAGCGTAAAGGATTTCATTATTGATAAAGTGTAATAAATCAATGCACTTACAATGGTGCTATCTTAGTGAAAGTTTTGCTATCCGATGAAGGGTCCATTATAGAGTAACAATATATCTGGTGGAAATTTCTAGATAGGTATATTTTATGTTAGGTTCTGCGTTCTGCTTTGGGCTAAAAGATTTTGGATCTCTACAAGCAATGGCAGTTTTAAATGTAAGTATAAATAGTTTAATTTAAATGATTAAAGATATCTTTCTCTATCACACATAATGAGCGTGTAGAAAAAGCGCATTGAATGTAACTGTACTAAAATATTTGATATTAGAAAAAAACATACATCGTCAACTATACAATTACATCATTACACTACATAAAACACTTTGTACACTTCTCACTCATGCTAATCTGTAAGTGGTAGATCTGTCGCAGGCGAATTACATAGCTCGTCCGTTTTTTTATACTACTTAGGTGGCAAACAAGCTTACGTTCCACCTGATGGTTAGCGGTTACCGCCTATAGACGCTCATAACACCAGCAAAGAAAATACAGTATTATATTTTCCCTGCCAGGGGTATCACTCACGCGTTGCCAACCTTGAGACATGAAGTTGTTAAGTCTCCTGTGCCTGTTATTTCTCCGGCTCCCATACCCTCCTAACCGAAACACAGTAATACAAGTGCATTACTATTTCACGGCGGAATTAGATATGTTGGTAGTACTTCCCCGGGCGAACTCTGCACTAAGAGTTCTACTACCTTCTAAAATATATATAGGTAATAATAGGTATAATCTATAGGTATATTGAAAACGACTTAAAGTAGGTTAGTTTTAGGTTTCTTTTTTTTATATAATGGATACATCGTTTGTCTAATGATATTAATAAACATCGAACCATTACGCCAGGGAACCCTTATTTAACCTGCAATTGTGAAAAATATAACTACCTATATATTCATTTCGGCATTCTACAATATCTGGCCTTTTGTAAACGGACGAGTTATGCAATTCCGCAGGCGAACAGATCTAAATACTCAAGTTTTCCAAAATTCCCGCAAAATTAGCGCAATAACTACGGCGAAACAGGTAAATCCTGTGCCTGGAGTAATTACCTCCCTATAATATAACCAAACCATGTATCCTAAACTCTATTTCGATCCCTATAAGATGACGATTATTATTCTAAAAAAGATCTATGTGATAAGATAAGAAAACCTAGCTAGCATATCTCGTAATAGCCTACAAACTGGCCTATAGATGTTCACCGACATTTTACCCATCATCTATTTGAACTAGCCACAGTAGCGGGCGCACTCCAAACACAGTAATACAGTTAGTAAATAAATAAAAAAAACAGGAGTTTCCCTTTTATAGAGCTTTAGCTTGTAACGGTTTTAGAACGACTCTTTAGTACCAAGTTATTGGGTTAAGGCTATGAAAGGGGCAGCTGAGTGCTAGATGTGGTGCGCAGTTTTTATACTCGTTTATGAATGAAACTTTGAAGCTGTAAATTTTTTTATAAAGAGTTGTGCTACGTAATTAAAAAGTTGATTTTGGTGTGACTGACAGAGTCCATGATCTTATTTAAACCTAATTTATCACCTATTTATTATATTACCCTGAAAAAAAAACATAGATTTTTTTCTTATTATTCCGGAATTTATTATAGGTAGCGGATAAAACCACGGTTATTATTTTTATTTTAAAAGTCGATGAATATATAAAAATAATATAACTATAATCTTGTTTAGTAAATAAGAATTCTATATAAAATTATTGTTAATATCGAAACCTATTTATTTTTTACAGTTGTCCCCTTTTTACAAATAAGGCATGAAAAATCGCCGTATCCCATCACTAACCTACTTCAATCATGAAAATGTCATCATAAAGAGTTCAGACCAAAATAAACAGCTACAGCATTACCATACAAGGGTTACACGGAGATACATCACGTTCTTAAATTTCGAACTGAATGCGCGTGCGCATGGAAATGTCACGCGACGTAACGGTTTAACGAATGCAGCGGGAAACATGTGTTCTGTAAAGTGCGTAAATAGGTTTGTTTAAGCTTGTGCGGTATTACTTAGCTAGTGTTAAGTTGTGGAGATATTTTCAGAAATTTACAGTTTCTAAGAAAAATAATGAATAAGTGATATTTAGCACGTTCTGGAAATATCAGAAACGCTATTTCAGCGTACGGTATGTTTAAATAGTAAAAAAATATTTATTTGCATTTTATAAAAGGAAAAAAAAACATAAATTAACATAGATTTTATTGATCATTTTATATACTTACCTATAACATTAGCTGTTCCGACCGATCCATGAACAATCAATCCATGCTACAATGTATTTTTCATTGCATTCTATTTTTTTGATAAACATAAAGCATACCTTTCGATTACCCATCAGTTATACTAACACCATTAACACTAAGCTCTCAAGATCAAGTCCACGGGATCCGGGTGAATCCCATATAAAGCGCAACACCGTTCTAACATGCTCCGGCGCAACTGTTCTTGCAACTTTTTCTCATTTTCTCCCTAAATAGCATTACGTTGGATTCTCGAAAATTAACAGGACGCCTACGGGATCTAGGTGTTTTTATGTAGTTAGATAAGGTATGATAACCTAATGTCTATGGCTAGATCAGACACTAGTGAACACAAGTTCTTGTAACCAAAAATTCACATATGTATTGTAAAAAAGCTATTCGTTTCTGTATGTGATTCCTGAACTAGTGCGGTGATAACTTCAGTGGCCTTGACCTTCTTAAATGCCCTCTAAAGGCCTGAACTGAAATGGCTTTGACTTTGACTTTGAAAGGAATCTGAATATCATACTCATCATGTAGGAAAGCCATAGCGGGCTTGCGCAAAACCCACCAAAGTTTAATCGTAATCGGATTAATGGTATAGGAGTGCATACGTTACAAACAAACCGACAAACATAGATTTTTATATATATTTAGATTATAGATAGACATATATATAGATATATAACACTTTTATTGTTACATTTTGATTGGAGTAGGTACAAAAATTAACTTACAGTTAAAGTATAACAATGACCCTTCGTAACGTTAATAGAAGTATACCTAATAAAATATTCCACAGATAAAGTAAAAAATAAACATAAATCGAACTAAAGTAACCAAACGTGTGAACAACACATTCCACTTAAAATATCACGTAAAATGGGCTTATCTGCGCACGCGCACGTAATCGATTTTTAATGTACCGCGACTTTCCCCGTCAGGACTGCGGAATAATTGCCTTGATAAACAATGATTAATAATGACAGCATTTAATCTGTAATTTTGGATACCTTGCAGGCTTTAACTTTTTTTTAATAAAATAATAAATCTGATTGTCTCACCAACCGCATAAGTACCTCTATAGGAGCATTTCAAGTGCCTGGGGCATTGCGTTTTGGACCCTTTATGAAAGTATGGGTAACTCTGTAAATGTGCGACGGATAATATCAAGGGTCGCTACCGTCCGCCATATACTTTATTGATATAGCATGCCCAATGCGACTGTCGTCCCAGTTTTTTGTCCACCTGATGTTAACTAATACAAGAGATACTGCGAATGTGTTGCCGACTTTTATAAAGCATAGGACGCAACTGGCTCTCAATTGCCGGAACACACCAGTATGAGCTTGATGGTAGATTTTCAACTTGAGGGCTACCAGCCATTCAAGTGGGTATAAAAAAGTGCCTACTCTACCTTGCTATGGTTTCCTCTCTGAATGCTAAAGCTCATTGAAGGGTTCGAACCCACGACTATCGCCACATTTCAACTGTATGTAAATACAATAGAAACACGCAAGCATTACACCCACGTATAAAATAATACTAGCTTCCATCTCGCGGTTTCAACCGCGTTCCCGAGGGATCTTGTGTTTCCCGGGATAAAAAGTAGCCTATAGCCTTCCTCGATAAATGGGCTATCCAACACAGAAATAATTTTTCAAATCGAACCAATAGTTCCCGAGATAAGCGTGTTCAAACAAAAAAACTCTTCAGCTTTATAATATTAGTTATAGATTATTACAACTTCGGTAGGTAAACATGTTCTACTGTAATTTTCAGCTATTCCCCCGTAATGTCCATTTTAGTGCTCCCGTAGTAAATCATATAGCATCCATAGACAAATAATACTATTTAGCTTGTGACGCTTTCCACAGGCCACTATTGTATCGTGATTTACAACGCACGGACGGACAGACTATTGTATTGTATGTAGACATTACTGTTCGGTGTCAACTGTGTACGCTTTGTTGTGAATTTTAATGGGAACTTCTTATTTGCGGAAAATAAAATGAACAACGTTTACGTAGTTATTCTTTTGTAGTAGAAAATTTAATGATACAGTTTTCTTTTCAACTGTAATATACTTATTTCTTGTTATTTTTTTATTAACTGGTTTTAGTACAATAAAAATGTATCTAACTATCTATCGACTTTTTTAATTTAGACTATTTTATTTAAGTTTCTTAGTTTATTAAGTTGGTCTTGAATTGTTTATTAAATTAAATATAAATGTATATAAATTAAAAAATAATAATTATAAATTTTCTTAGTTAATTATCATAATATGCTGAAAGTATAATAAAACTAACTATCTATATAAAATGATTTTCTTTGTCTGTTTATTCAACTACTAATAATATGGCAACCACAAACTACCAAACATCTGCACAATACATACATACAATACTGTAGTTTCATAGATTTGTTTGTGAATATCGATTATTTAGGTAGACTTTGTCCACTATTATTAAATTTATAAGTCGCGAGAGGGAATAGTGAGTAGAATTGCGGTAAATGCTAGATCTTATATACTAGCACAGAAAGGGCCTCACTGACCCACTTTCGATGATTTCCAGAGCGAGTTGCAGGGTTATTCTTGTAACAAAAATAGGGCGAATGAGTACCCATCGTGTCAATTACTGAAACAAACATACGCTGTGCAGTGTTATAGGTTATTTATTGTGATTTATCGTTCGGTTATTGGTTATTTAAAGTTTAAATAGGCTGAGTTTTGAAATAGGATTTAGCTGCTTTGATGTTTTTTTTTGTATATTTGTGATTTCTGAATTTAAATACTTGTTATTTTTATAAAATAATAGATAAATTACTCATAATTAAATAATAAAGATTTATTATAGATAATGTTTATTTTTAATGATCAAATATATATTTAAACAAACTTATTAATGAAAAAATAGTTATGTATTTATTCATCCATTTCTTTTTTTAATTACTGAAAAGCATTTATTTTCATTTAGTTTTTATTATTCATAAAGAATAATGGATTTTTACACAAACAAAATCAAAGAGATTTTAATGCTTAGTATAAAAGATTATCGTCAAAAATATTCATGTTTCTGGGCAAATTCCTTGAAGAACTCAATTTTTCTCTAAGCCTTTTTTATAGTCTTTTGACTTTTAGTCATAAACTTTTGCATTCAATGACTAACAAAATCATCAGACGGTCAGCAGTTTCTTTTAATTTGTGTGCCTTCAAGTTTGCACGTCTCGGGTTAACTGCTTGTGGTAGAGTCAGTGAGTCATTGATGACAAATGTGATGAATCATTTCATCACCGTTTAACGAGTTAAAATGAACTTGACTAATTTCCATTCATTGCTATTTTACGAGGTGATATTTTGATGGCGAGTCATAAAGTGAAATGTGCACTGTATAATAGGGTAGCTATAGAATCAATTGTTTGGTTGTAAGAATATGTATGTATATTCGAATGGGAAGTTGAAACGTTTTTCATTCTCCCCAATTTAAATATTTTCATTAAAAAAAATCACAAGATATTCACACAAAAATAAGATTCAGAAAAGCCTTTAAAATAAAGTCACTAGCCATTTGCCCGCGGCTTCGCTCGCGCACACTTTATGAAATATTTATATATTTTCCTCCTTTCTCCCGATTTCAATGAAATAAAGCCTATTCAAGGCGCCAATTTTCCGTTCAGTGGGTCCGAGAATTAGCGTGTTCAAACAGACAGACAGACAGGCAAGAAAAAAAAACTCTGTACCTACAGGCTAGTATAAAAAAAAAAGTACAGACACGCCGGTTCTAAAGAGTTGTTTTAATAATATATACAATAGATAAGTTCATTTAAATATGATGCTTTTCGAATACATATTTTAGAAGTGAGAATCCAACGAGAAACTTACTGATGGTACAGACAAGATGACAATACAGCCTCTCAACTTAATTGACTTGTCACTTAGAAATGAGATAATATCACGGAGTGCCAAGATATGTTAAATACATTATAATCTGAGATACTTTAAGTATTGGTCATACTGATCTCCGATCAAACGTTTATAAAAGAGAGAGTTACAAACAATTCTTTTTTTTGTGACACTTTCTGACATTGTCTGAACGAATTCATAAATATTTTAAAAATGAAAGGGAGTATGCCTGTCTGTTTGATGCATTATTATACAGTTAAATACAAAATCGATTTCCATATTTTATATTCTAAAAAATGAGCTTGCGTTTGGCCACTATAACCCATAAACGACGATGACAAAGCCAAAGATGAAAGCCCAGAAAGAAGCAAGATCCTCTTCTTTGCACTCCACATTATAAATGAGAATGCAAAATGTTGTTCGAATATTTGGAAATAAGAATATTATATTAAGTGAAATTTGTTCGAAACATTCAGATTATTCATTGAAATTGATGAAAAATGGGGATGGTGGAATCACGTTAAATTGGCAAGAACCTTGAATTAACTTAGAGACTGGATCGATTGGACTAGATTGACTGGATACTTTGGAATTTATAAAACTTCGAGGGGTGTTATTTATTGTGTCGCATTTTAATTTCTAACTTACAATCTAGGTATAACTTTGATCGGAGTATCAGATGACTCATGAATGAAATTTCCTTTGTTAGCATTTACCATTCTATGTCTTTGACATTTTTAACTTAGTATGTGCTTAGTTTGGCACAATCGAATGTGCACAAAAATTGTTTTTAAACCAACTTTTTATAGGTATATTTACATTAAAACATAATCTTAGGAAAGATTAATCATAAATTCCTTACAGTCGTCCAAATACGTGTACTTATACATAAAAATAACGCAAACTAAGTAGTGTAAGAAAAGGTTTTTAGCATAACATTTGCTTGCTAAGCAAACGCTTTAAAAGCAAATATTCAGTGTTGGTATTATTGTTACCTATGTGTATTATATTTCTTTAAAAATTGTTAAACATTCAATAGAAAAAAAGCCAACATTGTCAGATAGTTCAAAAAAAAAAACAAAACATAAAAAATGTAACCTTGCTGAGTTTCTTGCCGGTTCTTCTCAGTTGAAGGCGACTTCCGAACCGGTGGTAACTTCAGTAGTTTCGACGTTCATAAGTGCCCTCTTAGGGCCTAAACTGAATAAATAGCTTTGACTTTCACTTGATATTATTTAAAAACTTTTCGCCAATCTTTAATTTAGCCATATTTCAACACAAGCTTTTCGGCGCGGTTTCACCCGCGTTACCGAGGGATCTTGTATTTTCTCGGGATAAAAAGCTTATAGCCTTCCTCGATAAATGGGCTATCCAACACTGAAATAATTTTTCTAATCGAACCAGTAGTTCCTGAGATTAGCGCGTTCAAACAAACAAACTCTTCAGCTTAATAATATTAGTATAAATTCGCATTTATAAAGTACTAGGTATCCGCACCGCGTCTTCACTCGCGAGTCGCGACCTATTTTAACCCCTTAGGGGTTGAACTTTGTGGTTAGTAGAGTGGAGTCTTTGCGCTTTCTGTCAGTCAGTCATTATTAGTAGATAGGATAGAATCATAATATTTATACGAATATTTTTGGATAAATACCAGAAAGATTACGAAATATTCAGTGAAAGTAATTGAATATAAACCATGAATGGAATATCTATAAATATCTGTTTCCCACTATAAAAACAACAGTTACATTATAGCTCATAAAACAATATACTATTCTATCACTACAGGGGTCTTTAGGGCCGTCTGTGTGTTTGTTGGTGTGATTTAACGACAGCAATAGCCAAGCTATAAAACTAGAGATCGATTGACAATATCAACGGGAATAACTAACTGTTGTGTGTAGATAAATAAAATACTTCATTTTATGTTAAATTAAAAAAAAATAATATGTTCCAGGCATTTTTGTAGCAATGGCTGTTAATATTAAGATTATTATCTTCTTCTTCTTTCTGTCTTCTTCTGTATAACTAAACTGTCTGACTGTTGATATATCAACGCACAGCCCAAACCGCTGGACCTAGAGACTTGAAATTTTGCACATAGATACCTTATACAGTGGCATCCACTTAGGAAGGATTATTGGAAATTCAACCCCTAAGTGGGTAAAATAGGGGCTGGGCGGAAAGCTTGTATTAAAAATAAAACCATTTTAAAAATGCATAGATTTTCCAAAAAAAGCATATAATATTAATATGGGTAATTTCAAAAAACTGGTGATCTTGATATCCTTCTGTTGACTAGTTGATAATTGTTGATTATGATTTATAAATCTCGCTAATAGTAGTTTATATATGCGGCTACAATTTCCGCCAGATGTCATTTACACCCACGATACGTATAGTATACACTTCATCGACTATAACGAAGCGCACGCGCAGATGCAACTGTTTTCTTTCAATTTTGTTACATATACAGGGGAATCCATAGGATTAAGGGTTGTCACGCCATAAAATAATATTCAGAATATTATTTATTACAATAAATATTTGTTACCAATTGATATTTTTTAAAATTATACGTGCTTATAATATCTAACATACGAGCTTAGGCTGTAACGTCTCTCGTGAAACTCTTGTAATTTGTAAATACTTTAATTTAAGTAAATACAGAAATGTAAAGTGTTTTATGACTTAATGACAAAATACTTACGTTTTTTTAATGATTTGTGACAACCCTACAGCTAGGATTAATGCGACTCTAACGCGTGTTATTACAGTATCAGTGAAGATGAACTGCCGAACAGATTTCAAGTTCACTTCACACGTACACAATATTATTTTCAGCCAGTTATTTTGGGTTAAGCTAAACTATCACATCCGTGCTCTATGATTCAATGAATTCGGAAGGTCATTGATACTGCGTTTAGTTTATGGAATATATTTAAAAATAGAATTCCTCGCATAAGATACCTAACCTCTGAATTTGTGGAAATTAATCCCTTTTTTCAGTATTGGATGGCATTTTGGACGATAAAGTGTGGTAAATGGTGGTAAGGAATAATGAGGCTAAAGATGGTATGCACAGAAGGTTCTCAAGATCCAGGGTTCTTCTTCTTCAGCTATCGACCGAGATAATCAAGCAAAATATGAACTGCAAAGGAATATCGAATTATGTCCTAACCTACAACTTTTTTCTCTTGTCCCCAGGCCTGTGCTCCTCGCTACGTCTCCTACGTAACTGCCAAGTTGAACCAGCGGGACCCAGTGGGCTCATGCTACGTGGCGAAGAACTCTGACGCATCGGATGTCACTGAATTCTCACCTTGTCGAACTTGTAAGTATTTTTTTGTAACAATCATCTTTACTATGAAGACGAGGTAACTTGCTCAGTCAGAATCCTATTCACTCTAGCCCTGAAGGTCAGTAATAAGGTTCTATCTACAGATCAAAAACTTTGAGCTTTCAGTGAAGGGAAACATCGTAAGGAAACCATATCATGGTGTTGCCTAAGACCTAGATACCTTCTAGGTTGTATGTGCTTTACCACCTTCAGCCACATAATCCCTTAACCATAATGAGATTTTGGTTAAACAAAAGCCTATAAATAGTTTATAAAAACCATTGGGTATTAGCAATTTACTATACAAAATACATGCATTACAACATAAATACAATGAACACAAAAATAATCACAAACCAAGTCGAGGAAATCATTAAACCTTCCTCACTAAAAACCAAACGGTACTGCAAAATACAAACTTGCACGTATTGAAACCATCATGGCGGACAAAAGCGCGCGAAAAGCACCGGTCACTTCCGCCGGTAATGGCGTCGGAGCGGGAAAATTAGCGTGACGCGCGCCCGTGGCGATAAAACTTGATTTATAACTATGGTTTTATGTAAAGAAGTATATTTTTAAAGGGTAATATTACAGTTTTAACTGCACTGGTCTTTTGGTATTATGAAACATGGTTTTTGGTGTGGGAGAAATTAGGTTTTGCTCTACTTAGTTATGATTTAGTTTTAAGAAATGTATTTATTAAGTATGTTTGAAATAGGAATAAGTAGGTACTTTCCTTTTTTCACCTAAAGAATTTTGTACTTATTTTGCATGGAAACTAAACTGAATGTATATTTATTGTCCCAAATAATATTCAAGTTACATATGGATATTTATTATAATGTATTACTTTGTTTAGGGTATCGATCTTTGGATGAAGGTGAGTTTGATGTTATGGTAAAATTCGATGTGTAATCTTTTATGTTAAATGCACAATGTATAAATTATGTAATAAGTAGATATATTACATTTAAAACATATTCCATATATTTTTTTTAGATACTACACTTAAAGCATATTCTATTCTTTTTTTCATTCCATACATTTATAATACACACTTATACTAACTTAAATTTATTTATTAATATTACAAAAATAAACTGACGAAAAAAATAAAATCTTTATCACCTTTTGATAAAATCAATTATTTTTATCAAACAGTGGTGAGAGTCATGTTTTTTTTCTTCTTACTTTATTTCTTTACAGTCAGCGGCAAAAGTATATTGGCACTTTAGTACCGTGTCACATTACACAATTCATAATTTTCATACAAACTGTCAAGAAAATGACAATAGATTATTATGAAAGGGTACTAAAATGCCAAGCTACTTTTGCCGCTGACTGTACCATCATAATTCTACACTGCATGTATCTATATATTCATCATGTCTATGTGTTGTATTAATGCGTATATATAACATTCTTACACAAAGGTCTAGATTAGACGCAACAATTTAGAACTCTCTATGAGGACCCACCACTTACCACTACATATTCAAATGGACCTATACCTATAATAACTCTACATCCGTTACTATTATAAATGCGAAAGTATGTTTGTTAGTTTGTCCTTTATTCACGCAGCAACTGAGTAAAGTAACGGATCGAAGTGATTTTTCACATGAAGATAGTTTATGTACTGGAGAGTGACATACGCCCGAGAATGCGGGTGAAACCGCGGGGCGAAAGCTAGGTGCAATCTAAGTTGGCCGGCCTAAAGTTAGGTTCTCTGAAATTTTCGTTCTTTGTACAGTCGCTAAGAAAACAGTAAAAAGTTTGCAATAAACTTTGTTAATTTGAAATTCAGAGGAACGATATTAAAAAATGGGCTCTTAACTACAGGATAGGATAAAGACAGATCCATCTACTCTTTCTAATAACTATATATACAATATAAGTATAAATTCACAACAAAAATACAAATTATAATATATTGCAAGGTTCCCAAAAGGCTAGCAGCGTTTCCTTTCTAATAACATTCAGAATTTATTGTAAACTAATTTTATTTTTTAATTTTCCAGCGAGCCATGGTCAACGAAAGACAGGCGTGTGCCAAGCAGGTTTCTCGGCGGCTATATCAAAGGTAAGACCTGCTTTAACCTACTCATAGACACATACAATCGACTTTTTACTCGACGTTATTATGATTCTGAAGATATTATTTTTGTAAACCTCATTGAATTTTTTAAGAGGAGGTATTTATATATATTAAAAAAAAAAACTAGATTTTAAAATATTTTAAGCTATCAACAGTAACTTTTGTTATGTAAGCTTGGGTAACTCGCTTACAACCTACAACCTAAATAGCATACTAAATATGATGTATTACATTACTTGAAAATCGCTTTCGAATTTATATTCGTGATTACCAAAGAATCTTGATAAAACATTTCGTCATTTTTAATGCACAATTTAAATGAAATACGTTAATAATTATCTGTCAGGCTGTTTGTAAGCAATGAAGAACACTGATATTATCATTTAGTCACGCTAATTGATATTTTAAAGTGAAATCCATGGTAGTTATTCCGCATTCAAAATATTCCGAAAACATTTTTTATCAATGCAGGGTTATTAAATTTTAATGCGCACACGCAAATCACTGACATTTTTGGTTTATTACTGCGATGCAATTTCACTTACTGTTATTTAAATTGTCGGTTAATATTGTCAATTATGTTTTGCGGCTCGTTTATCATTTCCCAGTGCATGTATTTTTTTTTTTTTATTAATCTTATGCTTTTTAAAGCTTTATTTTCGAAATATCATTCACATCTATCAAGTACGTACTTAACATGTTATTGTAATTTTTCATATAAAAATCACGATAAAAATCATAGATCATTAAAACGTTTCACGTCTCAAAAGAGCAACAAATCCCATAGCATCCATGTAAACAGTAGTGATTTTACAATCGTGGGAATAGTATTATTTTTGCCATGGTGGTATTATTATAGTGATCACATACGCGCACGTGAGCTGCATGCGCCTGCGCACCGCCTCAGCTTCACCTCGCCTCGCCTTATGAATTATTTAACCTCCTTATTGTTTCAAGTGCAAAAAATAAACCAACATGGTGGACGATTTCCTATTTCGAAAAATAGTTATTTTATTGGCGTTTTATTGTATGACTTTATTTGGAAGACAATTGTGGCTTTTTGCAACATTGTCATTTGCTTTTGAGAAATATCATGTTTTGTTTTTTTTCACTAAGCCTTTCCTCGCCATTATTTTCAATGGTTGAAAAGTAATGATTTATTAGCTACTTAATGCTAAATTAATACAAAAAGTTTAATGAATGCATTAACTAACTATAATAAGAATCACCTAACCTCATTTCTTTAGCTAAAATTGTTACAAAAAATCAAAGGCATAAAAACTCACGATAAACCATTTTAAATTCAAATCACAAATAAACCCTAACACCATTAATTTCCATTATCTTTAGTCGAAACAATAAACATGACGTGGGACAGCTAACCGAGCACAGCTTTTGCTTGAGCCATTAAAAAAAAAACATAAATCGTCAAGTTTTTTGTTTTCCCGCTAAATAAACTCTAATCGTAATTTTTGTCACGTGCCTCGCATTAATAAAAGAACTATAGTTCGTTTTTTTTTTTATTTAAACTATGTTTTTTTTTTTAAGTTGGGTGTCAGGGGCTGGGTTCACCTTTTAATTACATACCAACAATAAATCTATAAACCAAAAGATACGTTGATTGATCCAAGCATAGATACAAAGTCTATTATGCTACTTTCTTTACATGACTAGATGACTAGATTAGTAACGGTTATCAGACATGACACCGCACAACCGCACTTTGGATTGCAACAAAAAATTTACAACCAGATTGTCATGATTTATTTATTTACATTGTGTTCATATTCAACCGACAGTAAAACAAGTTTTTTTTTTTCACCATAAAGTATCAGATTACATCTGTTTCTGCGAAGATGTTGATAACATTAAAGCTTTTCGTGAATCTCTGTGAGGATCTAGCCGCTACGTGCTAGTGTTATTGAACAGCATCGTTTCTAACAGTTTTACTTAGATTACAATGGAACGTAGTCTTTTTTGACATTGTGGTTTGAATTATTAGTATTTTCTTGTTTATGACTGTTGGTAAAAACGGGCGGTTGAAATTCATTATAGTTTCAAAGTGAAAAATAGATCTTCAATCAAAAATTGTTGACCACAAAGAAAAGTCAACTGAATGCTTATTCAAAGAAGTAAAAGCCACTGATTTCACAGACCTCGATGAGAGCTTTAAACACGTGCAAGATTCACATTCTATAGAAGGCAGTGAACAATTTATAACTTTCCAACAAATAAATTTTGAAATAGAACACATTCATATAACGCGTCAAGAGTTAGATAGTGTGGTGGCAGGCACTCATTTGAAAAGCCGTATTGAGCGTGAGTCATGGTGCATTCAAACTGCATCCAACTTATTAGGATTCAACACGATGTACCAATGAATAGTAATCAATTGTACTTGGATTCGCACCTAACCGCATTCATTGCCCACTATACGATGCGGTGAGGACAAATTTATTGGAGCGAAGACGCACTCACCAATTTTATTGGTAGCGGTGGTCTCTAGACATTTTATGCGCTTATTGATTGGTCGGTGTCATAAATATGCTTTTAGAGATTTACTTTCTATTCAAGTGAAGCTTTATTGAGGATCTTGTCGGTTTCTTTGTTATTACAAGCTTTTATATTTCTAGATATGTGTCGTTATGTTACTCACAACATTGTGTTTTTCTTCTTTAATTTTCAAAGCATTTCAAATTTAATGTAGTTTGACAACGTTGTTACTAGTTAAACTAATTCTTATACACTTTTTAATCTTCCCTTTTCATGGATAAACAATAGTTTTGGTTTCTTTTCATGAAGAGCAAAATTCTTTGATATTGTAACGTCCAACATTCCTGTAAGTTTACAAACATGGTTTTGGAACGCAACCGTAAACGGTGGCCATTTGCAGACAATGGCGTCGGGTCGCGTCGTGGTGGGAAAAGCGAAGCGACGGCTTGGTTCTGCAAAAGAATCGGCGACATCCACGGATTTGTCCTGCCTGAACATATCTTTATTTTTTATTGTTATATTATACCTTTGATATTTTATTCACTTCACTTCGAATAGGGGTTTGTCGGTGTTCGAGACATTGTAATTTTATACGACTATATTGGTGAAATTATATCCTTCCTGTTATCTTCCCTCATGTCTTTTGGTATTGATAACTTCACTTCTTCAGCGTTATCATTATTAACATGATATTTATCTTATTCTGTATTAAGTTCTACGAACTTGAGAGCCAGTTCCTTCTAGCTTTCTTGGCGATCTAATAAGATCGCCAAATTATATGATACAATTTTTTAGCATTTAACTCTTTTTGCGACGAATTTCGCGCACCTGACGCTTGATTTCCATCTAAAACGATCTGCGATTATACAAACTGAACATTGTCGAGGTGAAAATAGAATTCCGTGTCGCAAGTGTATTGTAAATGGAAAATATGCTAAGCATTATGGCATTTTAAAGGCCATTTAATTGAATATTCAATTATTCACGGCGTCTAGTTGCTTTTATGGTCATCTTTAATACTTTGATGGTCGGTGAGCCTTTGCCGACTTTTACTACCCTCTTCAGTTTTGAGTGGTGCATATGATGTGAAATTTCTAATGCTAAGTTACTGTCCTTTGTAATAGAAAGCGTTTACGGTTATAGAAAATTTACAACACTCGAAATTTTCTAATAAACAGGAAATTTAATAAATATGGAAATCGATATAATGATTGGGTAGCTACATAAAATCTTTGCTGAAAATGCTAATCTTGTAAGGAATAAGAAAGTAAATTTCAGCGACAACTATGTAAAAATTAAAATACCTGTTGTTTAGTTTTAGACATCCTGGCCTCCTGTGACAGTTGCGATATAGGCCGAGCTCAAGCCTGCGCCTGCGCTTACCGCACTTTATAAGGCGCTCAGTCCAACGTGAGAGTCGTACGAGCATATTTATTCATTACTCTTCGCATTACCTGATTCAATGTTAAGTTGAGTAGGTTTTATAGTGACTTTAGAGTTAGCTGTGTTATTTTTGATACAGTTATGAAAACTATTTATGAGTTACTTTAGGAGAAATCATGTTTTTGTTTATTTTCATAAACTATCAATTAATTAAAACACGTAAAGAAGCTCATTCTCTATTCTGAGAACTTAAAAAAAGTCCATCTTAATTGGTATACTCGGTTTTAAAACAATTAAGTTCAGTGTACCTCGTACAAAAACTATAAATCAACGTACTGACAGTAACAATTTTCAAAGACACTGAGCAGGCACAATGGACCGCCCATGCACCCACATGTTAACACGTTTTTAGCCAAGTGTTTTTATCGTTCTTTTAGGCATTCAAATCTTATCATCCACATTCACACGCACGGATTTGTTGAGATGTCTGTTTTTTGTCTTTTTCTGCGTGTGGTACAAGTATTAAGAGGTATCATTTAATATAACTAAACCCGGCCACGCTTCACTGAGGCTTTTCCATTTTTTTTTAATTGATAACATTAAATCTCGTCAATAGCTACTAAGACAGAAAAGAGTATTTAACTATTTTGTTTTTGTCTATTATAATATAATATCTATAATATATCTATAGTAGTATATGTAGTATGTCAGTTATCTGGCTTACATAGCACAAATTTTGCTTAGTTTGGGGTCAGATGACCGTGTGTGAGGAATAGTGTCCCAGAATAATGAGCTATTTTTGTATGCCTCAGTTTACGATTGTTATGCTCGTCAAAGAGTTATTCTCTTTTATCATTATCAGTTGTCTTTATTTATACTTTAACAGCACAACGGTATGTAATACCTTATAATTTATCATATTTTTAATTACCCAAGCATTTACAATCTCTCCTAAAATTAGACACAAGTATCGGGTGTGCTTCCCTCTGAATTAACAACTACATTTAATTTGGTTAGTCAAGATTCTTTCTAAAACTTTACGCTGTTCCCTTTTCACTTAGACCATTAAATGCGATACCACCTGTCACTACTTGTGTATCTGTTAACAAATTATTGAACAGGAGGAGTCGATGAAAAAATATGTGTATTCTAAGTTTTTGTGTCGTTATCTACCGGTGTGGCTTTTTATTTCTACGTCTTTTATATATCACAAGTTGTTTATACTATTTTGATTTAGTCTCTTCAATGTCATAGTTGAAAAGACGACGCGACAGTCGTTGGTCTCTTTGCTACTTATGTATTTATGGTTTTGTAGTAGCAAGGTGTTTTACATCTATAATATCTATTGTCTGTCATACTAAATGCTAAAAAATCCGAACCAATTCCAACACGTCTTTTCAGTTATTCATGATCGTATAAGCTGACTTATATGCCTCAGTAGATAATTAAAGTTAAAAAATTGTAAAAGAAACAAAAAAAATAGTCGGCTCAATTTTATAATCTATGTTCCCGATACATCAGAGAAGCTCTTAAAGGAAGTAACACTGGACTTAGCATGCTTATAAACCAATATATTTTATCTACCCCGTCTACAATTAGGCCAGGACCACTCTCCCGCATTACCATAAGTGGTCCAACATAAAATTGTAACGGGTATACAGTCGTAAAATATCAGATGGTTGTATAAATGGACTCTGCTTGTTTCACACTACGTCTCACACTTTATTATAGTAATGCTCTTTATATGTGCGCAAGTGACTTTTAGGATGTTAATATCTGTTTGATTTCTTATGTTTTTTGTATTCTAAATAAAAATAGTTTAAGAGATCATAACAATAAAGTAGGTAAAGCGAAGCTCTGAAATCACCAAATTAAGCCTTTATATATATACTTTAATAACTTATTTGTCTGTTATTTTCAGGATGGACAAAGGCTGTTTATGGGAGCACCTGGCAGTTTCTACTGGCAAGGTAAACTTATTCTACATATAGTAAAATCGTATGTATCACTTATTTCCATACGATACCATGGGGTCACATTATATCAGGATGTTGTGATGTTGGTGATGGCGTCGTGATGAACATTTATGGTAATAATCATCAACCATTGTCAAATAAAGATGATAGTGATACTGTGTGTGAAGAAATCTTTGCTATGATTGACTTGTAGCGAGAACAAAGAACTTATTTAAAGATATCACAGATGAAGATATCTGTGATTTCGTCATATACTTCAATATCCCAACAGACAAATACTGATTTATTTTAATCCAAATCCACAGGGCGAACGTTTTCGATAAACTCTAACGAAAAATTCTTCTACTATATGCCGAGAATACCAGAAGAAGGTAAAGATGCCCTAATGTATCGCCAGATTGACCACATTTTAACTATTTTAACCGAAATAACATAGCGAAAGGCTTATGAGCGCCTAATCCTTAAACAATGCATAGAGAACCATTCAGGGTTTTGTTTAAAGCTATTTTTTATAATGGGTGTGATATAATAATTGTAATCAGCAAAACAGAAAGTGAATTTCGCGAGCTGATTAAATTATAAGGAATTAAAAATAAAAACATAAGAAATAAGGCGAATATTTGCCAATATCACAATAGCATACAAAAATATAAAAAAATACTATGTAATATAATATTTCACCTTTGTAAAAATATCATGTAGTTAATTGTAAATAATGAGAACAGTATAATTAGCGCCCAGATATCCTTTATCCATTAATTTGTAAATACTACCTGGCTGGCTACCCTCATGTGGAAAATTTGTTGCCATAGCAACAACCTATGAGTCACCTTAGTGATTATGATTACATTATCAATAACCATAATGCAATTGTAAACACAACCCTATCCAATCCAGCTCATTTTTTTTTTGTATGAAAAACATCATTCACATAAAACCCATTATTAGAAATAGATTTAAATCGAAACTGTTTTATCGATACTATTGATGTCAAAAGTTAAAATGTCTCTAATATAGATATATTTCAACTGATGACAGGAATAGTAACGAAATCATTAGCTTCCCTAAATTCATGGTGGAAATCTATGGTGCTCCAACCTATGGGTTTTACCAAATACCTCTGAATGCTCCGTCAACTTTATTTCAAAATGTCCATTAGTTATTAGGAACCATTTATGCTGTAGTTGAATGAAATGACAAATATAATAACGCACGGATATAAAATATATGTTCATAATTCATTATCATTTCATTCTCATGATGTGCTAACGTTATGTTTATTTTGACGATGTTCTAATTTGTACAGAAGCATGAATGAATGTTAAAACTTTTCGAAGTCAGTATCGGACATTTGTGTAATATATCTGTAAAAAATACGTTATTACAGACTGACTGTTTAGTAATTGTAGTTAGTATCTATTCTTGATTAATCTCAAGGTATATAGTGGTTCTACATAATTTCAGATTAACAACTTAATCTGTCTACAGTTTACATAATGTATATTAGATGTGTCCTAAATGTTATTTCAAATAGGAATCCTTACCCTAAGAATATAATCATGGAGGGTGAAACAGGTTTTAATTAATGCTTCAACCAATATAACATAAATAAAATAATTGTGTCCATGCTTTAAAATTTTACTAATTAAAAAATAAATTGAATCTTTCAAATCATTGGCTTTTACATTAATATGGTTGCTGTAACCAGGATTTGGTGATACATTTTTAACATATTAAAAATATCTCTAAATCTTCATTATTGAAGGAGTGAATTCTAATAAAACATTATCATTACTGAGCTGAATAAAACATGTAATAAGTTATATTTAAATATCATCATCGACATTGCATATGCCTTGCTACAAAGATGCTTTGAAATCATGATCAATCGAAATTTCAATGAATATTTTGAAATACGATATCTCATTGTGCTGTCTCATGTATGATGGAATGTGTCTTTTTTCGTTTGGATGATAATTAGCAATTTTTTTAATGAATTTATAAACAGCTTAATTTTTTATCTCTTTCGTTAACATACATACATATATACACAGTTTTCTTTTCTTAAATCTTTTGAATTATGTGAAATTAAATCATCCAATTGAAAAACAGAAACTATACTTCAAAGTATTTCGTTATTAAACCAAAATTTCTTATAGGTCAATTGATGTCTCAGACGCTGAATCAAAAGCCAGCGCTTATCGCGACACCTGAAGCTAGTCCTAAATACGACGACTCGTACATGGGGTATTCAGTTACAGTAGGTGACTTTGCTGGTCAAGGAATCCAAGGAGTAGCTGTTGGAATACCTAGGGGATCTGATTTGAAAGGATTGGTAAGTTTTTTCAATACAGTTGAGAATATTTTGTTTGAATGAACTACTGATACAAATATTTTTTACAGTTTTCTATTATTCTTAAATCTTACTCGAATTCCAGGTGGTTCTTTACACATGGGAGCTACAAAACTTAAAAAACATAAGTGGGACTCAAATCGGAGCTTACTTCGGGTACAGCCTCGCTTCTGGTGATATCGATGGTGATGGTGCTGATGACATTATCGTTGGAGCACCAATGTTTACCAAAACGAAGACTGCGGGCTATGAGCATGGAAGAATTTACGTGATATACCAAGGCAAGGATAGAGTGAGTATCCCGAATAATAATGATAATAACTTAACCTGCACATGTGTAACCTAATCTACGATGCTCCATTTTCTTTTCAAGTTTTGTGATTGTATAGCGGGTTGTAGAAGCTTATCTAATTCTTGAAATCAATATTATTTTAAATCAACCTATCTAAATCATTTTTTACTTTAAATGAAGTATTTTTTTTAGGAGATCTACTTAATAAATCTCTAACACTTACTGACTGACAGATGACGCACAGCTGAGATGGTTGGATTTAGATGTGTAATTTTTTTCACTAGTTTCTTATACGTAAGTAAGCACTGGAGGATTGCAGGTGAAACCGCGGTGCGGAAAGCTTGTTATAAATGTATTTTTTGTTTATTTTCAGTCTTTCTCGAAGTACCACTTTCGCACTGGAGAAGTATCGCGAGGCAGATTTGGTTTAGCTGTCACATCACTTGGTGACATCAATTATGATGGATTTGGAGGTAGGCCACTTTGAGATGTTAAAAACCAAGCTAGAATAAATCATTGCAAATAATAAATACAATACAGCTCGACCAGTAGATAACAGAATCTACCCTGAATGAAAATGAAAATCAATATCTTCGAATATTTCAGATATAGCCGTAGGTGCTCCATACGGCGGTGTAAACGGCCGCGGTGTAGTCTTCATATACCATGGCAGTGAACTTGGTATTCATGAGAAGTACTCCCAAGCCATCACAGCTGAAGAGATCTCACCGAGTCTGTCAACTTTCGGATTTTCACTCTCAGGAGGCGTTGATTTGGACAACAATAATTACACGGATTTGGCTGTTGGTGCTTATAAATCTGATAGCGTTGTGTTTTTGAAGTGAGTATTTTATTGGTTGCTTCTAGCCATATCATAACTTGAAATTTTCATGAACACCATATTGACGAAAAAATTGGGACATTCTAGAGTTCTAGGTTTGGTTTTAAAACCCCTTACAATTTGTCTTTCTCAATATTTACAATTATAGAATCATGGAGTGGAACTTAAATCATATTTCTGTCTTCTTCCCCAGATCCCGACCAGTAGTCAAAGTGACAGCAGATGTTAACTTCTTAAGCGAGAGCAAGCTAGTCTCCCTGACAGACAAGAGATGTAATTTTGCGAACGGCTCGTCCGTTGCGTGTGCGCAACTCATGTTCTGTCTCACTTATACCGGGGTTAATGTCGACCAGCAGATCAGTAAGTGTATACAAATTATATTAATTTATTGTATCGATTAGAAGCTTCCAAGAATTTACGATGAAGTGAGCTCTCAGTATTTGGACATGATTTAATAAGTTATTTTTCCAAATAAACAATATTCTTCTGAGTCCAGTCTTATACCAGTTCTCGTTTCTCGTCTCCAACATTTTTTTCTTTTAATATTATTCTGTATATGTTAAAAATAATGTCATATTTAGTAGAATCATATAATGATGTGATTTATTTTCCAAGCGGAGGGATATGTCTGCTACTTCGGTGAGTGGTTGAGGTAGCAATATAATTGGTATAAATACACAAAATTCAGCAACTCTCGCTGTAATTTCATTATTAACTTTTACTGTAACTACTACTTCAATTATTTTTATTTTCATTTAACTCCATCTCAACTTATACCCATTTCACTGACTAAACTTTTAAAGCTTAGAGAACTCTGTATGATGTATTTGGAGTCTATTAAGCTAAGACATGAGTTACTAAACATGGGTATTAAAGTTTATTATAGATGAGCAATGTTAATAAAGAAATTACAAAGTGTAAATAACCCTTCAGTGTTAGATCAATGTTTAGTGTTCACGGTAGCGTAAACAATAATGGCACTTAATATAAGGAACACCAAAATCGAATTTTCTTTACATTACTTTATTAGGAGCTACAAAACCGAAATCTAATGCTATACATACATATGTATTGATCTATTAAGTTGGTTAGATGTTTAAAAATTTGGTCAAAATTTATCATAGTTATCTTCCCTGTAGACTTCGTCGTGACCTTGGACCTGGACTCCAGACAGAAGACCGTAGCAAACAAACGCTTGTTCCTAGCGGAAACCCGAGAGTGGACCTACAGCACGCACATACTGTTGACGCAGGGGACGCAGGAGTGCAAGGATATCGTTGTTTATTTGGATGTAAGTAGCCTTATGTTTGACATACTGTGGTAAATGGTGACGTAACTGAATTTGGTAAGCACATAGCCGGTAAGAGAACTGGCTCTTAAGTGAGCCAGAACACACTGATAGGTTATTGGCGGCAATTATAACTTATAGGAAGGTATTCTAAGAATCTATCCTTATCGATTGTTATTTAACATATCGTCTCATTGAAGTACCTTGTGACAAAAGGGATGGCACATACTTGGCTCAAAGAATTGCCATGCTTCCACGGGCACAAATTTTATTTTTATAGTTCGTTTTAACTCAGTTTATTATATAAATCTATCCTAAATTCGAATTGACATATATTAAGAACATTGTGATAAATTACAAATAAGGTTTCAAATAATTTAAGCTAGAAATCGGTTAAGAAAACAAAATGTAGATCAATCAACAATAACTAGTCCTAATCCTTTCAAATTTGCAGGACGAAATCCGCGACAAACTGACACCGATAGAAGTAAAGATGTCGTACGACCTCGTGAAGCCCGACCAACCTTCAGGCAGCATCGTGCCTCCTGTCCTCGACCAAACCAAGAGCATCACCCATACGGACTCACTAAACATACAGAAGAACTGCGGGTCGGATAATATTTGTGTTCCTGACTTGAGATTGTCTGCATCTACGTGAGTAGTTTGTATCCTTGCTGATGACTTGTTGTTCGATTTCACATTAGATAGACTGCGTTTGACCAATATATCATTGGGATCAGTAAATTGGCTGAAGAGGGAAAAAAACTGTAGCGACACCTACCAACCCCACAAAGGAACTTGCACTACCCGTAGATAGATGGCGCCTCATGATTCAACATCACGCTATTGAAGTTTCCTGAGCACTTGGCATATTTTTTCTGTAGTCTAATAAAAACTTTTCTTCCAGACCAATACTGAACTATATCCTCGGATCCGGTGAGAATGTCCACGTTGACGTAGAAGTAGAGAATGTAGGTGAAGATGCCTTCGAAGCCGCCTACTACCTCCACATACCTAGAGGAATGACCTATTCTAAGATGGAAAGACTGAACAAAGACGTTAATGACTTGCCTATTTATTGTACTATCTCCACTAAGGATGCAAGTGGGAACAGCTCTTTGAAATGTGATCTGGGAAATCCTATGCCAAGTCGGCAGAAGGTAAGAAGATATAAACAAATGATTCAATAGTAGGATGTCCACGATGTAGCAATACTAAAGGTGTTGCTGAACTTGCATAATTATAATTTATTAGAAGATTCTAATACCGTAGCGATGAGGGAAAGCCGTAATGTATTGTAAAAAAAGTTATTCCATAGAAGAAACTCTTACTGCCCATCGGCAGCGGCGGCGACCTCGAGAACATTTTCTATATTTTATCGATTGTATTTTTGTTGTAAATTTTATAGTACCTACATTATGTATATTTTGTAGTTTTTATTAGATGGCAATAGCAATTGTGAAAAGTTGAACTATATAATTATAATCATTTCAGTATTTTTAGTCTCTTTCTCTATTAACCTTTATATGTATCTCTAGGATAAATTCCGCGTGATCCTCGAGGTGGACGCGAGCGTGACAACCCTGAACCTGGACATGGTGGTGAACAGCACCAACCCTGAGCAGAACACGCAGTACGATAACACCATGCACATGTCCATCGGAGTTGTTATTCAAGCAAAATTGACTATTATTGGGTAAGTTTCCATCTTTTCTATGAGGCCAATTTATGCTGAAAATAACTCTCCCTTGGAGTGTTATTATTTTACATGGAATGTTTTTTGGTAATCAAAGTCAAAGTCAAAGCCATTTATTCAGTTTAGGCCCTAGGAGGGCACTTATGAAGGTCGAATTTACTGAAGCTACCACCGATTCGGAAATCAGCCTTCAACTGAGAAGAACCGGCAAGAAACTCAGCAAGGTTACATTTTTTATATATATATATATATATATTTTTTTATAATCTGACTATTGGCTATATTTTTTCAATAACAGCAAAATGTACAATACAATATACAATTAAATCAAAAAGAAAAATACCAATACCAAGTAAATAATAAAATGTAACGCAAACAAGTTCTTATTAAATAATAGCGAATACGCACATAATGGCTAAAACTAAAAAATAAAATAAAGAAAACAATATGCGAAGTGCACCTGTGCAGAGTGAAACTATTTCCAAACATCCCTATCTTCAATATATTGAGCCTCCTTGTAATAAGCCTTTTCCTTCAAAACCTTCTTTACGTAAAATTTTAATTTAAAATCGGTCATCTTGGTTACCGAGTTAGGTATTTTATTATAAAAACGAACGCAATTACCAAGGAATGACTTGCTAACTTTGGCTAACCTAAAATATGGAACAACTAATTTCTCTCTTTGCCTTGTATTTATATTATGGACATCTACTTTTGTTTTAAACATTCCTATATTTCTACGTATGAACATTATATTTTCATAAATGTAGAGTGAAGGCAAAGTCATTATATTTATTTCTTTAAATAAATGCTTTAATGAGTCCCGAGGACCCATACTATAAATTGCACGAATTGCCCTTTTTTGTAGTATAAAAATAGTTTCAATATCGGCTGCTGCTCCCCATAATAAAATACCGTATGATAACAGACTGTGAAAGTAAGCAAAATATACTAGTTTAGCCGTCTCGACATTCGTCAATTGTTTAATTTTCCTTACAGCAAATGCAGCAGAACTTAATTTACCTGCCAAAGAATCTATATGAGGACCCCATTGTAATTTATTATCTAATGTTAAACCTAAGAATACAGTTTTATTAACCATGTCCAAATTACTGCTATCTATTATTACTTGACTATCTACTTGTGCTACATTGGGTAGAGAGAATCTTAAACATTTAGTCTTCTTAGAGTTGAGTAACAAATTGTTTGCAGTAAACCACTTGGAGACTATTGACAAGGTATCATTTACTCTTATAAGTTCTTTGTCTTTTCTATCAATTTTAAAAATCAACGAAGTATCGTCAGCAAACAAGACTATATCTGAGAGGCCATTTACAATATATGGTAAATCATTTAAATAAACTAAAAACAAAAATGGTCCTAGTATTGAGCCCTGGGGTACCCCCATTTCGATTAAAGAGCCCTCAGATGTTGTACTACTAATCCCTACCTTTTGTTGACGATTAGATAAATAAGATAGAACAAGATCATAAGCAGTTCCACGAATTCCGTAATAGTCTAGCTTTAGTAGCAGTGTACGGTGGTCGACACAGTCGAAGGCCTTGGATAGATCACAGAATATACCAATTGCATCCTGTGAACCCTCCCAAGCCTCATAAATGGATTTCAATAATTTTGCAGCTGCATCGGAAGTAGATTTTCCCTTCGTGAAACCAAACTGATGACCATGCAGTATCTCATGTTCATTAAAGTGTGTTAACATTTGATTGAGTAACAGTTTTTCAAATATTTTACTAAGTGCTGGAAGAACGGACACTGGTCTATAATCGGATGGATTATACTTACAACCGGATTTAAAAATAGGTACTATTTTACTAAACTTCATTAAATCGGGAAAAGAGCCCTGATGAATGCATTCATTGAAAATATCGGACAAAATAGGTGCTATTACTGCAATTATTGATTTTAAAACCGTAACCGATAAACCCCATAAATCTTCAGTACTTTTCATATTAAGGGAATTAAAAGTTTTTAAAACATCGTTAGCATTAATATAACTAAATTTAAAACTAGGATATGATTTATTGATATGAAGCTTTAGTAATGATTCCGCTACTTTAGGACAAGATTTAAGACATTGAGTAGTCTCCCCCGGTATACTGGAGAAAAAGTGCTCAAAAGCAGTGGCTACTTCCAATTTATCTGACAACAATCTATCATTAATTTTAAGCGTTAGCTGTTCACTCTTATCTTTAGTTTTACCAGTTTCCGTATTAATAACATTCCAGACTGTCTTTATTTTGTTAGTGGCTTTACCAATTTTGTTACTTATGTAGGAGGATTTAGCTAGATTACATACTACTTTAAATAATTTTGAAAAGTTTTTAACATATTTATGAAAATCTTCGTTTCTAGTTAAAGATTTTAAATGGTAAAGTTCATACAATTTATCTCGGCTCTTTCGAATTCCTTTAGTAGCCCAGTCACTAAATACCAATTTACTATTAACTTTCACTATTTTCGAAGGACAGGCTCTATTGAAATTAACACATATATCAGATAATAAACCTTCATACAAAATATTGGGCTGATTACTATTATAAACTTTACTTTCGAGTCTTAACTCTAAATTATTTTTAAAGTTATCTAATCTAACCTTTGTAGTAGGCCTAATTACTTTTGTTACCTTGGAAATTTGACTTTTATATGGTAGTTTGATTAGTTGAGCCATAAGATCTGAACGAACACCACTTATGATCGATTTTCCCAATATATTGCTATTTGTTAATATATTATCTATACATGTAGCTGATGTAGCTGTTGATCTTGTTGGCTCATTAAACAATAAATCTAAGTTAAATGATTTAAACAAAGAAACGAAATTTCTACTTTCAGACGAATGAGTAAGAATATCTACATTAAAGTCACCACATAGAACTATTGATTTATTCGACTTAAATAACTTTCGAAGAATCTCTTCAATTGTAGAGGAAAATAGTATAAAATTTGATGCTGGTGGCCTATATACACAAAGAATTATATAACTATCTAACTCTGCACAAGACACCTCACAGACGCGCTCAACAGAGAGGCTACAAATATCTTTCCGTTCCTTGAATTTAATATTATTATTTAAAAGAATAATTGAGCCGCCACCCTCTGCTGACAATCTATTAAATACACTGGCAACCGTTAAGTTTTTAATATTAAAAAGCATGGTGTCCGGTTTCAACCATGTCTCTGTGAAACATAATACATCAATTTTTATAGAATCGAGTAATAAATCAATATCAAGAATTTTGCCAAAGAAGCGATTAATATTTTGGTGTACAAGTGAAATTGAATTGTTGTGCTTCTCTGTTGTCGAAACTAAATGTTTAAAAAACTATTCACAGTATTAATAGTAGTCTTACTAGTTAAAACTGTTTCATCCCTTAACCTATTAATATTATAAGCTACAAGAGTAGCAATCAATTTCTTGCATTTTTTAGGAATAAAAAATGTATCCTGTGTCAGTTGTAAATGACTAACAAACTTGTTAGAATCAAAATAAATAAATTCATCACTATGACGACATGTCACATTGTACATAAGATTATTTAACCGCCAAATATAATTATTCTCTTTTTCAGAGTAGTTAGAAGAGTATGGAAAAGCACATAACATTACTTTCATTACCCCTAGTTTGGTCAAAGAGTTAAAACTATTTATTAAATCATTTTTACATATATGTAATGCCTGGCCAATTAAAATGATAATTATAGTTTGATCATCAAATTTTGAACGCATGATTTGATCCATTATTTGTTTGTATGTTGCTCCTGGCATACAATAATTAATTACCGAATGATTTACATGTTTATTTAAGATTGAGCCAAAGTCAGTGCCTATTTTATCAGAGAAAATAATTGTCTTTTTTACTACAGGACAAATGTATTTTAATTCAGAACTAATACCCTGAACAGCACTCTGACCGTCAGGAGATATTGGAAGCGACTCACCAGTTGTCAGATGGTCACAGTCACAAGTGTGATTGTTGGTTAGTGATGTTAGTCTATCCTCATTGTACTTACATAAGTCAACTAGGTGTGTCGCTGCCAATATATGCTCATTTATTTCCTTCTGAGCATTTTCATACTTAGAAACAAGGTCCCTAAGACAATACTCCTTGTGCTCAAGGTCAGAGATCAAACGCTGAGTGTCAGTATCATATAATTTTTGACAATGGTAAAGTTGCTTTTTATATTCCCTTAACTGATTAATGTTGTTTATATGCTCTTTTCTTAATTCTACATTTTTATAAAAACATTTTTGTTTTTTAACTATAGAGTTGGTTTTTCTAATAAACTTATTTAATTTTAGGTATTTCTTAATTTTATTGTGACTTGTCATTAATATATTTATTTTATTATGAGTATGAACTGAGCTATCATTAGTTAGATCAATAGTAACTACAGAATTTGCCGGCTGAGAACATGAATCACTCCCGATCAGCTCATCATAATAGATGAAGTATTGATTGCAGTGAGCTCTTGATTTCTTGTCTATGGTTAACATGCTTTAAACATGAATTAACTATTTATTTGAATCATATCTGTCTTGGTGAAACCAACTCGTCTATAGTTCATCATCAGCCTTTATCGGTCCATTGCTGGACATAGGCCTCTCCCAAAGCGCGCCACTCTTTCCGGTTTCTCGCCACTCGCATCCAGCCCAGTCCGGCCGCTCTTGTGAGGTCTTCAGTCCAACGGGCTGGGGGGTGACATTACGCTTGCCAAGACGCGTCTACAGTTAAAGTAATATTAATAATTTTCAGAACATCAGACCCACCAGACCTTCATTACAACGCTTCTCTATACGACGTTGAGAATTTGAAAGATGACATCAAGTTGGGACCCCAAGTGATACACAAGTACAACATCAAGAATGAAGGACCCTTTTCTGTTGATGAAGCTGAAATTTACTTCATGTGGCCGTATCAGACGCTTAGTGGTGAGCAATATTTTATTTTAAGGATTACCCCTGACGACTTTAATCGTAACATATAATTTGTCTTCCTTGTTTTTTAAATTTGAATCTGATCAGCTACATATGTTACTGACTGTAAATACCCTTTTTCATCTTTTCTCTTCTATTCATCAATCTCAGCATTCACCTTTTCCTACCCATCATCACCCAATCCATCACTTCTTTGTTCTTAAACTCGTCATATCCACCCTTCTTTATATTCATGACTCCTGGCTTCATCTGCCATATATGAACATATATTTTATTCCAGGTGAGAATCTGATGTACATGCTAGTGGAACCGCAAAAATTGGGTGACGTCAGATGTGACCTGGCAAGGAACATTAACCCGGCCAACCTGTATATACAAAATCCTTATACGATCATGCTAACGAAGGAAAAAGAAGGTCAGTATTATATTTTTTCTATATTTCATTTCTTTATCATGACAGTAAGTGACAGCTAGAACAGAATATCTCTAAGGCGATGATAGTCAGTGGTAGTGACGTCGAATCTAGTGATGAAGGTCGTGGGTTCGAATCCTACAATGAGCTTGAGCTTTGGTAAAGGAAAACATCGTGAGGAAACCATTGTACGGTGTTAAGCTACTTTGTAGTACCCGCCTGACTGGCTACCACGTTCAAGTTGAAAATCTGTCACCATACACCTACCCGTGTGTTCCGATAGCTGCACTTGAGATGCAGTTAAATAGGCTTAGTGTGATTATTGAAATAACTAGTAAGAGTAACGTACCGAAAGGTCCAGCTCTCTGTAGGGTTCAAACCCACGACGTACCTACTCCACGGTTTTCGAAGACAACGCTATTACTACTGAGCTATCGTAACTTTCATTTATTGTAAATTTTGGATGGTTTTATATTCTCAATCGTCTACTCAGTTTTAAAAAAGTATTTTTTATGATGAAAGAGAAGAAATTAGTTCGTCATAATTTTTATGTTCTTTTAGCGTTACTGAGCAGCAAACAGTACAAGGAATCACAAATTTCAGGAGGTAGTGGATATTACGGACAAAGTAAGTGTTAGAATTACTACCTATTGGTGCCTTAGTTATTTATACGTAATTTTTAGTTATGTTAATTTTGAGTTTGATACGACTGTCTAGCTATTACCATAATCTTGAAGCTTCATTTTATTTGTAATCGCTCAACACAACTAAACATTAATAAAAATCATCTATCAATCATTTGAATTAATTATGGCTAATGGAAGGGCACATTAATAATTTTATAATTTTGCTCCAGATACTTGGAATGGCCAGTACTCTGGAAGTAATACTGCTCAACATAGCAGTAGTTCAAGCCATAGCTCTGGCGGTCAATACGGCACTGGCCAAGGCGGTAGTTCTAATGGACAGTACGGTAGCAGCCAAGGCTCCAGTGGGCAGTTTAGTCAAGGAGGCAGTCAAGGTTCAACCGGCCAAGTTTCTGGCACCTACTATAATAGAACTTGGAGTGGCAGTGAAGGTTTCACAGCTGAAGAACAGGAACAAATCAGACGAAACCTCTCATTGGTTATGGGATCAGGGAATAGAGGAGGTCAAAGTGGTACATATGGACAAGGTAGTTATGGCCAGAGTGGCTATCGACAGAGTTCAGCTGAAGGAACTCACAACCAAGGTTCCCAGGGAATTTATGGGCAAACGGGATACGGCCAAGGGAGCTTTGGGCAGGATGGTCAGATAGTGAAAATAAAGAACAAAACTATAATTTATGATGCAAACCATAATATTATATCGGAAACGGAATCGAGTACTGAATATGGATCGTTGGGACATGAAGGCGAAGCTGGTAGCACTTTTAACAAGTTAGTTGTTATTTTGAACAGAAATGACGTGAAAAACTAGAAATTTTAGAGGAAGTTAATACGATTTGTCTTCTCTTTACAGATACGCCAATCAAGGTAATGTCAACCAGCAGAGTTCTGTCTACAGTTCTGGACAAGGATACTCTCAGGGTTCTGGATATAGACAAGGTTCAGGACAGTACCATGGTAGTGGGAGTTATGGCCAAGGCTCTAGTGGATATGGCCAAGGTGGAGGTTATAGTCAAGGTTCCGGTACATATAACCAGGGTGCTGGTGGTATAAACCAAAGAGCTGGCCAAGGTTTCATCCACGGTTCCTGGGCGACAACTGAAACTGTGAACTCTGAGGTCATGAACGCCGGGTCAGCGACCTTCCAAGGTGGTTTGACTGTTGTTGGTGATGAGGACGAAGACAAGATTGATGGTTTTGGAGCATATGCTGCTCATAATCCTAATAATGAGTTCAGATATGGAATCGCTGAAGTGACTGGAAGTGGCAGTCAAGGTTCTGTCAGTGGTGGAAGCTCTAGTACCTCTGGAAGTGCCGGAAGCGCTCAAGGTGCTGGTTTCCAAACCAGTGGTGGATCATATGAGACGAGGGGAGGTGGTGGTAGCAGTGGATACTCCTATTCATCACGATCAGGTAATTGACATTCTTTTGCTTTTATTAATTTTTCTCCCCCAAAATAGGTTAAAAAAAAATTGATAAGAGTTTTCAAAGCAGTCTTTTTAATAAGAATTATTTTAAAATTGCAGGTGGTGGAAGCTCTTACAGCTCTCACACTGGAGGCAGTTACAGCACATCGTCAGAACGACGTCGGGAGAGCACGAGAAGACGTCGTCAAAATCAGGTAGCCTTATATTTTATTTTAAACGTATACAACGTTACGGTCGACAAAGTGTTATATGAAGTGCCTTTAGAAGATTTAATATGTAGAAAGATAACAAGTATAAAAAGCCTAATTTGAGAGTCCATATTACAGCTACATTATAATTGGAGGAAAAGCGAGTTTAAACATATTTTGAATATTAAATATTGAGTTATTATAAATCATAAATCAGTATATTTCGGTCAATTTGTGGAAAACATTACTTTTGTAAACGCTGCGCTAGAAAGGATTTTCTGAAATTCAACCTATGGGGGTAAAATAGGAGATCATGGGTGACTGCGTATCAGAAAGCTTGTTCATTATAAAATAAAACTAATATTGTACTTTGACAAACCACATTCAACAATTCTAACAAATGGTGTTTTCTAAAAGGTGGATCCAGATTTAAGGAAGATTTTAGAGAAATGTGAAGAGAAGTACAAGTGTGAAGTTATGAGGTGCGTTACCGGCCCTTTGGTGAAAGGACAAGAAGTTTGGTTCGCTTTCAGATCTAGGATCAATGCGTCAGTATTGAATGAGGTAAGAATTCCTGGGGCGACTCCGACAAGTGCGGAAAATTCAAAAATAATGTTTCTATTGGACTAAACAATATGTTGTAGCTGTTTGAGGTCGAGACCATGGGTCCGTGGGAGTCCAAATCTCTTTTTCGGCCAACGCTTTAGGTTAGCTATCCAAATAGGAAATGCTGTCAGCCTGCTGGGAACTTTACCCATCGGATTGTTGTTTCAGATTGTATTTTGTATTTTTGCTGTAAACTATGTTGATATAAATAAATGTGAACTGTAACTCGACAGCTATCCAAAGAGCGTGCAGTGATTTTGTCGACGCTGGGCACGACGCGCATCTCCCGGCTGCCGATGGTGGGGCGGCCGAGCGACCCCTCGTGGCACACGGCCGAGGCCATGACGGTGGTGACGGCGCAGCTCGAGCCGCGCGACAGCGGCGCTGTGCCGCTCTGGGTCGTCGTACTCGCCGCCGTCGTGGGCGCGCTACTGCTGCTGCTCTTGATCTTCGCACTATATAAAGTACGACCACATACTTTTTTTTTGATATGTCTTAAAACACCGAAAAACCTTCATGTACCTATGTCTGAGTGTTACATTATTCTTTTTAATTCTAAGCACATTCAATAATTCAACATAATTTACAAAGTCTCTATTACTTTTAAGTACAGTTTTCCACCACCACTTATCTCTTCCAATATGCTAATAATCAGTTGTAGGAAACAATTCTGATTGTGGAATATTCTAAGGAAGGTGGTATATGTTGATCGTGATCCATCGACGAGGAAAATGAATTATAGATGTCTCTTCAATGGTCATCTAAGCTTAATTCTTTGTAGCGAATTATAGCAATTTTACAGTTGCGTGCAAAATAAATGACATGAATTTTGTTGAAATAGTTTTCTATATTATTAAAACTTGTACTTTTTTTTTCTGTATCCTTAAAAGTATGTTATTTTCCAGTGCGGATTCTTCAAACGCAACCGGCCCACGGACCACGCTGAGCGGCAGCCCCTGAACGGGCGCGACGAGCACCTCTGATATATACCTCCACCTCCAACCACAGACGTAGGCGTCACGAGTGACACGTGCGGCACCACCGACGCCGACGTCGCCGTCACTACCGACGTCGGCGTCACCGACACTGACTCCAGCTCCTCCACCGACGCCGCTAGTGACGTCACCACCAGAGACTCTACCAGCTTAGATAGATACTGACATCACAATAAGATTCTTGTTTATAAGTTTTAGTCTGACGTCACTTGCGGTTTTATATTCGATCATAGATGTACCAGACATTACGTACAAAATACAATTTTAAGGACGTGTTATTTACAGTGGCTATTTTGTAACCAAACTAATTGGAAATATGACCCCACGCCCAATCTAAACTAAGTACATCTTTGATCGATGCTTGGGAAATCGATATATCGGTCAATATACATTTAAAAGTGGTAATACACAATCGTGAAGGCTATAAATATCAATTTTGAAAACATAATGATAAAGATAGAATACAATATTTGATCTAGAATTTATTAATAGCTCTTACTCGTGTGAAGTTATAAAAAAAATATGTAGAAATCCGAAATAAACTTACCACGATTAAGAGCTAAAGAGGTTTAATTTTAAGAGTACACAATAAATACCCTATGCAAAAATGTTTGTCATTACCTCATGAATTTTGAAAAAAAAACCCATGTCTTACACATTTTTTTTAAAAAGATGCTATAAGGTGGTCTGACATTCTAAAATTATGTATAATATATATTTATGTATGTATTTTATTGTAATATATTACTAGTCACGATGTTACATTAAATATCATGTCGGTACATGTAGTAAATAGAAAGAAAATATAAAAATATTTGAAAATTAAAGTTTAATCTAGACGTGTACTGTGAAGTGTGACATTGTTGTATGGACGAGTTGTTGAGAAATGTGATCTAAACTAATAGTAATTAGGTTAATTTTTACTAAATTCGATAGTTAACAAGGTTTCTCGATAAAAATATAATATTTTTAACTAATAAGCTTTACTATAATTGTTAATAAATTAGGAGGCATCATCTAGTGAATAATATCAGTTTTTTTGTAGTTTCCTTATTATATAAGTACTTTTTTTTGTATAAAATTAGTAATAAAATATACTTAAATAAGGTGAAAATAATTATATAAAATTTGATTTTAATTGTCAATCTGTAAAATAAACACAAGTACAATTATTATTACCAAGAATCAACAATAACGAAAATACAAGCGTATAAACAGTCGATACATGTATTTTCATGTTTAAATAAAAATTATTTATGCATTTTTTTTGCAACTACGTGTAGATTCCGTATAAAACACCTTTTGTGTGAATATTTTTTAGAATATTATAATAATTTATAGTGCCTTAAATAGCAATACATATCGCAATAGTAGAAAAGTGGCTTTTGATAGAAAAAAATAACTATGTGCCTTCTGAAACTGCCAGTTACTAATAAATTATAAAACATTTATGATAAAATTAATGTAAATATTTTTTTAAGAATAATTTTTGTCATTTTTTCACAGATTTTTGATTAATGATATTTTATAATGATATAAAATTGGATGCACGTGTAAATTGTGTACTTAATAAATTGTAGGAAAAATATTATTGTAATTTAAGCGATTTTTTTTGTTTTCCTTTTATTATTATTTACATGGATTTGATATTGAATTTGAAATAATAATTATATCTACTTTATTTGTAAGTAATTCTGTGAGAAAATGTCAATATCTTCGTAAGCCATTGTTAAATTTTTGTATTTACTTTATAATTATTTATTTTGTCGTAATTATTAATAAGAGAAACCGCTTATACTTATAGTTATTTTTTAATAAAAACAACTAAACTATCTAGATGCCATAATTTATATGTAAAAGTTACATTTTGGTTGTTTGTCTCGGTAATATTTTTTTGCATTTACCAAAAAGAACTTGTAATAAAAATATTGTTTTTAATAATTTAAAATTTTGTATTTTTCATTCGACCAACATCCTGCCCCTCTAGCTCAAACTCAAGATGTAAAGAACTACTTTATTAATTTATACCGGACGGCGGATTCCCTGGCGAAGGTTGTGACTTAAAATCCTACAATGAGCAAACTTATGGTGGAAGAAAACATCGTGAGGAAATAGGAGGCATAAGGAGGTGCCCGCGTGGCTGGCTAGCACCCTCATGTTGAACACCTGTCGCCAAGCACCTACTGGTATGTTTCGGCAGGTGCACTTGAGAGCAGGTTGTCTTCTAGTCTATATAAATGTCGGCAACATATTGGCAATCGCCTGGTATTGCTAATGTCCATAGACGACGGTAGTCGCTACCACCTGCCTTCTTGTCAGCCTTCTAACTTAAATAGATAATATACGTAGAAATCTGTGTATGACGGTGTTTGACGGATGCGTCAAAATTGACGTTTATGTGAACGCGCCCGCTCACATAAACGAAGTACCTAAGTTAGTAAGTAGTACATACCTAAGTTGGGACTTTTTAATTACTTTCATTGGAAATTATTAAGCGAAATCTACAAGCAGTGTATTGCACAGGTTTGGCCAAAGGACACTTGTTCGTCGCTTAAATTGGGTAGAAAGATAAACTGCGATGCCCGCCCTCGCTAGATTAAATTAACTCTACAAAGGTGTACCGTTGGCAAAACAATAAAAATAAAATAAATAAATAAATATTCTGGGACATTATTCCTCACACACGGCCACCTGACACCAAACTAAGCAGAGCTTGTACTATGGAAGCCAGATAACTGACTACATATACTACTTTTCTTTTGTAAATACATACATCTTAATATATATATTTCTTGTGTGCGTGTGTATGTGACTGAACTCCTCCTAAACGACTGGACCAATTTGGATGAAATTTTGTGTGTATATTTGAGCGGGTCCCTGGATGGTTTGAAAATACAATTGGACCCGGTAGATGGCGTCGTAATCGAGTTTGGACAGGACAACGTCTGTTGGGACAGCTAGTAATATATAGATTCTAGTAAAATATGTATTATTTTTGTGTTTTGTACTTTAGATGACTTTGACCATAATCTAACTGTGGTGATTCTTATAAGAATACTAGCAACACGCCCCGGGTCCACACGGTTGCAAACACTAACCTTCCTCGTTTATCGCTCTTTATATTAAAATTGTGTCCGTTATGTGGTTTAAGAAGTAAGGGGAGAAACAGACAGAGGTAGATAGCGACTTTATTTCGTACTATTTAGAGACATAAGCATATTTTTTCTTGTAGGATATATTTTTTTCTGGTAGGATCTTTTACAGTTTCTTTAACTCCTCTCTATCCGAAGGTTACTTGGTAGATATAAGTCAAGCTCAAACTCATTTAAGTTTAGACCCTGATAAGATACTTTAAGAACGTTACAATAAAATTGACACTACCTCCGGTTTGGAATACACTCCTGCCAGAAACTCAGCAAGGCATATTTTTGTAGATCTTTGAGGAAATTTTCTCTTATATTATAATTTGTATTTATACTTTTACTGTAAATACTTGTTGTAAATTATAATAAATATATTTTATCCACAATGGTTGTGAATAAAGAAAGAAACATATTTATTGACAGCACAAAAAGAAAAACAAAACAAATCAAGTACAAATATGTTGGATAAAAAAATAATAATAATAATAAATTTTAGAAAAAAAAAACTATATCGTAAATGGTAGGTGTGCTGTCAAAAGGGTACTTACCAGCTCAGAATGTGCTGCTGAAATCAACAGCGCTGATTTTCAGCTGAATCATGACTTCTTGTAAAATAAGGATAATCATAACCATATTTTTTTTTTCAAATTAAATATTGAAATAAGTAAAAGATAACTCGACTTATCTGCTGACGGTACTTCAGTCGTTATTCGTAAATCTTGTCTCGCTGCGTCTTTCTCGAGCGTCTGTCTGTCTGATCGAGCGTAACTCCGCTACGGAAATCAAATAAAGACGAGGCAAATGTATCTACACATTTGTTTATGGCGAATAAAATGAACAATACGTTTATGTTTCTCTATATTATATCCTACTAATATTATAAATGTGAAAATTTGGATGTTGGTCACTCAATCTCGCATAAACGGCTGAATGGATTTGAATATAACCCTGAATAATATATAGATAGGGTACTTTTTATCTCGAGTTAACATAAGATCCCTCGACAAACGGCAGGGCGATCGTGTAATGCTCTCGCTAGTTGGTAATACCAACTATCCGTCCACTTTCAGAGTCGGCGATGGTCGGAGACTACCTATTTGGCAAAAAGCGCCAACTATCCGGCTTCTTACTTTGTTTGTATTTCTCAATAAAAATGTATTTTCCCTGCCCACCACGACAAATTATCATTTGGCACTGCTTACACTTGACTTTACGGGAATCATTGTCCAATTGGTCAAAAAATATCTATACACTCTTTGCCGAATAGTCGCCGATACGAGAGTGGCCGGATAGTTGGCTTTACCGACTAGTCGCCGACTAATCGGAACATCACTAGTCGGCAACACACTGGCAATACCACTGGGATTACTAATGTCCAAATAGGCGATGGTAGCCACTAATCATCAGGTGGACCTCCTGTCTGTATGTCCTTAGGACATAAAAAGAAACAAGAGAGTTACATTCGGATGTAAGTCATTATGCATATAAAAGCTAGGTTGGGTTTGATTCCCATGACTTCGGCGAGGCAGTTAACATAGGTAGTTCCACACAAAAAAAAGCCCAAAATATAATTTTAACTCAAAGAATAAACACAGTTTTATACACAACTATAAACCCGGAGGTCATCATTACCAGCCGAACTAGACAACCCTTCACCGCAAACGGGGTTAATTAAACCCCGGAACATTATTGTTGGGTCTTATTAGACCCCATGAAACGGCCACTATTGTTGATTGCGTGGAGGCTGCTAACGTATTGCAATGGCGGTCGGGTTTTTATGGAAGATATCTTTAATTAAAGCTAAATTTTAGAGAGTTATGTCAAAATGATTGTAAACAAGAATGGTTAGTACCTATTACTTTATAGGCTTGTGTTTGACCACAATCTATTAATATCTAATCACTAATTTAATGTAAAAAGAAGCCAACATTGTCAGACTGTCCAAAAAAATACATGTGGCATTCGGGGACTGCCGCGGCAAAGCTATTGCATAGCATTTTTTATCAACTTATGCAATTATAATTATTTATTTATTTTTTATTTATGCAGTATTTTTTTATCTCTTTGATATTAATTCAAGTTACACTTTTTGAGCGTGGTGACCGATAAGAAAACAAACACCTATGTATACATATATACCTACATGTATACTTACGGGGCGCACATGCGGTGAGTGTGGCTTTATAAAGATATGGTAGATACCTATACACCTATATACTTTCTCACAAACAGCTGCTTACGTATTCGTCCGATTTCGGAGCAGCTTGTCTCGATCCGTGCGAGCTTCGTACAGTCGTACCATATGCGAACGCTCGGCCGAGCTACATGGTAGGCGGAGTGGGGGGTGTTAGGTTTTATTTTCGTTACGGAATTTCTTTATTCGGTCGCCGCGCTCAAAGCCCGCGATAAAAGCTATGCAATAGCTTAAAAAATATATATATAAAACCTTATAAAATATATATATATATATATATATATACCTTGCTGAGTTTCTTGCCCGTTCTTCTCAGTTGAAGGCGACTTCCGAAGTGGTAACTTCAGTAGTTTCGACTTCATTTCGAATTCTACCACAGTGCTATGATTTCCCAAGCTAATTGTAGGATTCAAGCCCACCTTCGTCACGGAATTCGACGTGAGTTGAGTTGAGTATTTTTAACATATTCTATAAACTCGGAATAGTTAAAATATTCCATAAAAATATGGAGTTTAGATCTAGTTTCGATCATCGAATTTAATTTAATTCTAGTTAGGCGTATGCACTTAGGATTCAATCGTGTTTTCAACTACTCAACAATCTTTATTTTTTCGTACAAATCCTATATAATTCGCGGAAATGTAAAAGAAAAAATAACTACCTATACACATATCGTACGTATGTAATAAAAAACTCAAATATACAATGTTAAATACCTCTCAAATCAAGATGTCATAAAAACACCAAAAGCACCCTATAATAAACTGACATTCGAAACTCGCCACGTATAAATAACCCATGGGGACGTCACCGCGAGGTACCGACAGAAACAAAGGTAACGTCGGCAGCATAAAGTTGTCACAAATGGCGCCACACACGACACGAAATGATAATAAATCATATCGAAATCATATTGCAATTGGCTTGATATTTTCCTTCGATAGTCCATATTTTCCTTTACCTTTGAATGCCTATTCTATATTTTGGATTAAACATATGCAGAAATATCATGCTTGTGGTCCTGTATCATTGATCCGATTAAGAGAATAAATTAAAAAAAGTGTGTGTACTTTGCGTAAGAAGTTATAGGTACTTCTTTAGCCCAACAAAATATAAGTCCAAAATCGTATGCTGCGTGCGTAACGACGATGAAATAATAAAACAAATATGTATATTAAATACAGTTAATAAAGGTTTAATTGAAAAGTATTAATCAAAAATAGTTTTTATTTTCATCGATATAAAACACGAGCTGTGTATCGTAATATATAGAAATGTGCATATAAGTAGAAATACAGGAATAAATATCACACGTCATACTAATATTGTAAATGCTAAAGTTCGTGAATGTGTATGTTTGTTACTTCTTCACGCTCAAACAGCTAGATCAATTTTGATGAAATTTGGCATGGAGGTAGCTGACGCCCTGGATTAACACATAGGCTACTTTTTATCTATTTTTTTTCTTTTTTCTTTTTATCTCATCGCGATCACTTCACCATTTACTTCTAACCTAAAGTATCCGGGTCGTTTCTGAATAGGAAGTGAAATTGATCACCAAATTACGATTACTAACATATGTGAAAACATTGTAGATGTAACTTCTAAAATCTCTTGTCTCAATTCAAAATCAGCTTGGCCTAGGACAAACTAGTTTGGCTTGAAATCTAGTTTGGCCAGTAACATAGATATCTCTTAACACGGGAGATTTATCGACTAATTTCATGGTGTTATGTTCACTGCACGCGCGCATTGTCAAATTTCACTTTCATAATTTTTTCCCTAACGCGCCAAAAGAAGTTTAACTTCAAAAACAAAGGCATTGCATCGTACGTCAGAGAGTAGCTCATAAAATGGACACAGGTGATTTTCTGAAATAGAAAAAAGGTTGACAACAAGTAGATGGATCAACCTGATGGTAAGTGGCCACCGTGCATAGACATTAGCAGTACCAGGTTTGCCAATATGTTGCCAATCTTTGGTGCCCACAGTGGTATGGTTATACACCAGGAACATGAGAAAACCGAGGAGCACAACCACTTTTAGTTATAGACTCTTGTCTACTTGTAAATAAATAGTATAAAACAAAGTCGCTACCTTACTCTGTCTGTTCCTCCGCTTACTTCTAAACCACTAAACGAATCATAATAAAATATGGTTCATATCAACATTGGTACAATGGTAAAACAATGGTAAAATATCAACCATATCAAAATATGGTTTTCACCAATAGCAAGAGCGATAAACGAGAAAGACTATATCTACTAGAGACCCGCCCCGTGCGAATCCTTTAGTATAGTATATTTTGTTGATCAATTTCTTGATCATTATATTATATCATACATTATACCAACTAGCAACTAAACACGTAAAATCCTCTAAGTTACAAGCTCCCCACAACATGGCCAAGTGCCAAGTCCGCCAAGTATATTGGTAACGTCGGACACGTATTAAACTTAACTCTACGCCACTTTACAGCCACGCCACAGACACATTGCGGACACAACTTGTGTACGAGTACGAGGGTTTGTATACAAATGTTTGATTTAGATTTTGATGAAGTATAGATAATGGTATAGTCAAAGTCAAAGCCTTTTATTCAGTTTAGGCCCTAGGAGGGCACTTATGAACGTCGCCTTCACTTGACAAGAACCGGCAAGTAACTCAGCAAGGTAACATTTTTTTTATTTGTTTTTTTTTGGACAATCTGATTTTTTTCCATTAAATATTTAACAATTTTTAAAGAAATGTAATACACACACACAACACAAAAAATTTAAAATGACAATGTAATAAACGTATGTTTAGGCAACTAGGCCCAAATTTATCCCACTGTCAAATCGAACAAAAAGCGGTACTTATTAGAAAAGTCTTAGATGAAATTAATAAAAATATTGATCATTAAAATTGTCGGTTGATTGGTAGGTTACTTCATGTTTCGTCCAGGGTGTAAATTGAACAAGAAATAGTAAATAGACTTGCGACGTAGAATCTCGACGAGTTTATTTTTAAGTCAGAAGGGTGATAAGGAAGCAGGAGGCTCTCCTGATTATAAGTGGCTACCATCACCTATGGACATTAGGTATATTTGATATGATTGATATTATGTTGCCGACCTTTATAAAGCCTATAAAACAAGCTCGCACGTGCAACTGCCGGAACACACAGTTTTATAATAGAGTTTAGAATGATCTATTTTTAATATTTTGTCGCTATCCAACCCTTTCCCAAAGTCTAATTGGACTAAGTGAGTTTTGCGTTTTAGATTGAATGAGCTAAGAATAAACAATTACTATTTGAAACTATATCATAACCTACAAAGGGGTGGGTGTGGGTGCTCGCTAATATGACAGTTTTATTTGACAAATTCAAATTCTCTTTTTACGATATTCAAACGTTCCACATAAAATGTACACATTATTAGACGTGGTAAAACCTCAGCAAAACAATTTTCACGCAACTATCTCGTTTTAATCTCATTATTATATCATAGCACATACTCCAAAATTCAATTTCGTCTATACACAATATAAAAATAACTAAAATGACCCTTACAACCCCAATTATACGGTTGAAAATAGTTCTTTCGTGTGAATAACCGAAATAAGTAAGCAAACCATTTACCGAATTCGGAGGCGATATCATACAGAGGTATTATTAAGAGCTCGTTTGGGATTCCCCTTGTGTTGTATTCGGGTTATCGTTCTATGTCCATTGCCGTACGATACGATTATCATAATAATACTTAATATATACATACTTAATATTAATATTAAATATGTACGTAAATATAATATCGTAAGCAAACCTATCTAAGAGCCTTCGAGTGGAGAGAGAGTGGTAACATCAGTAAAGTCGACCTTCATAAGTGCCCTCCTAGGGCCCAAACTGAATAAATGGCTTTGACTTTGAGCCTAAGAAGCCAAATTAAAAGATCAAGTCTACTAATCAGTATTGGGCCTAATTCCCTGATTCCCCCAGCTGTTAGACAAAAAAGAAATAAAGGAAACCATAGCACGGTGGTAGGGTACTTTGTAGTACCCACCTGGTTGGCTACATTCAAGTTGAAAAACTGTCGCCTAACACCTACCGGTGTGTTCCAGAAACTGCATTTGGTAGCCAGTTATTTTCTAGGCTTTGTGTGCTACCACCTTCGGCCACATCATCACTAGATAGGTATAGCTAGTTGGTTCAGACAGAGAATAGTCATAGGGGCGGTTGCTTCTAAGTATCATCACTTACTATGGAGAGATTTAGATGATGGTTTACCCCGTAGATGGCGCTGCGATCGAGTTTTAGGATTAAAGTTATTAGGGGATCATTATTCACGGGAAACCGCGGGACGTCAAACACAAGCCTAAATAAACATAGTAAAAAATCTCGTCCCTAAAAATCGTTATCATTGTGAATGGAAACCTTTCCTACATCGAGTTAACCTATCCAATATTCAAGTCTCGCGCGCACCAGTGCGACTAGATCTGCCTGTACATACTCGCGTCAATATCCTTTATTTCTTATTGTTGGCACAATCGGACCCCGGACGCCCGGACGCCCGGACAAACCTATATAACGTACGGTAGAATTATGATACCGTGTTACCAACATATTTAATAACACTTGTTTTGCGATGAGGGGGGAATATTAATTTGTTGCGGATTTCATCTGGGGTAAGTTATTATATTACTTAGTGTGATTGTATTAAGTTAGGGGAGTATTTTGAAGAGAGATTTGGTAAATATTAGGTGGCGTTATATTATTAAAACTTAGGTTAGGTATCGTCGTTTAAAAAGTAAATATTTATTAATCAAATTATTGCAAGAATTCAGACTTTTTTTAGAGATATCGCTATGGATGTCTCGAATTTAGAATTAAATTCAAATACAAAAATGGCGTTCGAATACGTGAGTGCACGTAAGTACCTACTACCTAATTAGGTACCTTTTTGATTGACGCAACAGACTATAATAGTTAGGAGCAAATAGAACTGATGGGAATTTAGAGCAAATACAGTTCACAAAGAAGGGAATGCACAATACCTTATTACTCTTGAGATGAGCGAAATCCCTTGTGATGCGAGCCGGGAGCTGGCCGCCGGTATGAAACTCCAGAATTCAGGATTGCACAAATTATTATAATCAATGTACACGACACTTGTTCACACGGTCACACAAGTTTACAGTTACACACTAGTTTAAAAAGAACGCCACAAAATTTAAAAAATGGGGCGGAGCGTAGCGATTGCGCGCCATATTTTTCGACTCACGTGAAGACAGACGGTGGAGATAATACTGATAATATTACCGTGACCGACCATAGATCTATTAATTTTTACGCTGTAGGTACTATCTTATATCTATGACCGAGAAAGCAAATTAGTCAGTTTTATTTCCGTCAATTTTATGCATTGTGTTGCGTCTCGCTCTTGCAATGAAATTTAGTATGTGCGGGAGAGCGGGATAAGATGATATGCGATATGATATGTCAATCAAAATATTCGAATTTCAAATTGCGTTTGAATTTTTGACTACCTACTTAAAAAAGATAATAATTTAAAACTATAAAATATGACAGATATGACAGTGTGAGGAATAATGTCCCAGAATATTAATTCATTTATTAATTATTTATATCCGCGTGAACTTGTCATAAAAATAAAATGTAAGCGTCACTTTGCAAATTCCCGCCGAAAAGTTTTTAGGTTATTTCAGTTTTACGTTATCAGTTACATTAATTTAAGCCTCCAAAACATAAGACGTGTCGTATCGTATAAAGTTAAAATTAAGCATCATCTAAGTTTAGGCAATCCTTCATAACCAGATGTTTGGCTTAGTTTAGAAATTCGCGACAGTTTCACACAACCTAGCATCTCTAGTTAGATACCTACAAGCTGGCTGGGAAATTAATGGATGGGATGAGTTTAGTAGACTACTTTATAGATGTAAGTACCATTATACATTTTAGTGCATTCTCTTGTCTCCTGCAGGTCTATTGCGTAACTTTATTGAAATTGGTTTATGTTTGAAACCGATGGAGTTAGTCTCATACCAAATATAAACAATTTCATTCAAAATTTTAAGATTTTTTTTATGTCAGTAGGTTGACAAACATATTGCGGTATTGCCGATGTGTTGCCGACCTTCAAGAGCTCTTTTTACGAAATAATAAGTTTTTTTTTAATAGATTGCCTCACATATTTATTTATTTTATGTCCCAGAATATTGTATGGGTATTTTTTCTAACTATCTTTTTGTTAATATATTTTGCAATTGTAAAACCTTGAAAAAAATTATAGCCAAAATAGTAAGATCATAAAAAAGTGTAAACTTGCTGAGATTCTTGCCAGGGCTTGATTGCAACTGAATTATGTCTTGACAGATGATGTTTATGTCGATAAAAGATTGTTTCAAATATAAAATGATGCAGATTATTACGTAACTCAATTTTTTTTAAGGATGAAAGCTGGAGCATAAAGTAAACAGTTTACCTATTGCTCCTCAGCGTATTTTAAAACATTTATTTTTTAAAACATTTAAGGGGGTCACACACGGCGAAGATACTATAATATTTTATCTTAGGATCATGAGACAGCTTTATACTATGAAAATTGAAGCAACGACCTACCTCTTACCTACCTACTTTCCTTCTCTTTCGCTGGTATAGCACTGTCTCATATATCTTAAGATAAAATATTATCGTATATTCGCCGTGTGTGACCCCCTTTATTCTTTCATCAGCACACTTTGAGTAGGTATATATTATGTATAATAGGTAAATTTTATCGACAAATAATAACCGTAGTTTCTAGTAAATAGCGTGCAACGTAAACAAAAAGAGAAAAACTAAATGAAAATTCTATTCTGTACCAGGTTTATATTTTCAAGTACCTATTGCCATTATGTCTATATATGTTACACAAAATACTTAGATATATTCAGATTGAATATTCTTTCTGTTTTAGGTAACCAAAAAGAAAACGTGACTGACTGAGTGATCGATCAACGCATAGCTCAAACCACTGGACGGATCGGGCAAAATTTGGCATACAGATAGCTATTATGACATAGGCATCTGCTAAGAAAGGATTTTGAAAATCCACCCCTAAGGGGAACAAGGGTGTTAACTTTGCCGAGATTCTTACCGGTTCTCAGTTGAAGGCTGACTTCCAAAATTGTGGTAACTTCAGTTGGTGCGACCTTCATAAGTCCTAGTTTTTGGTACCTATCGTTAATCAGTCAGATATTATACCCATAGACAAGTTTAGTCTAATTATTGAGCACGATCAATATTAGTAAATTACGAACAATACGTCATTTATAAAAGTTAAATTTCCCACGGAACCCTAAAATGTATACAAACTGTAAGTGAAATAACACCGCGTTGATAGAAAGCAATTTATACCGCGTTAAACGAGTTCCCGGTTTTGTTGAGGAGTTTATAATTTGATACAGACCTTTTTAGAATTAAAACTCTATAAAAACATCAAGTTTATCCTACTAATATTATATATTTGAAAGTTTAGATGGATGGATGGATGTTTGTTACTCTCTCACGCCAGAACGGCTGAACGGATCTGGATGAAATTTGGCACAGAGATAGATATAGTCTAGAATAGCACATACACGCACATAGGCTACTTTTTATTTCGGGAAAATAAGATCCCTCGGGAACGCGGGTGAAACCGCGGGGCGGAAGCTAGTTTATAATATTTACAAGTACTTGTTACTGTATCTTTCTCTGATGCAGAATAGACTCATATAGAAGCCGTCATAATTTAATAGGTATTTAGAGTATGTGCCACCAAAGAAGTCCCGAAGGCCCATCTCTATCGCTTCTTTGATGGCGTGAACTCTAAAATACATAACTACAATAAACCTAAGTAACGTTTTGATATTTAGTAAAAATTTGCTGATTTTTGATAAAAGTCACATTTGTAATTTTTTTTCGTCTGTAGGTATTCCATTAATTTGGGAAGGCAAAGGGTCCAAGCCCATACAGCCTCGTCATTTATAGTTTTTAAACGACTTCATCTTCTTCTTAATTTCTTTCTTTCATAATGTTTTTAAGCTATTGTATAGCTTTTATCGCGGGCTTCGGGCGCTAGGAGTAAATATGTTCCTTGGCTTCGGGCTTTGAGCGCGGCGACCGAATCAAGAAACTTCGTAACGAAAAAAATCCGTAACGAAAGAACCTAACACCTCCCACACACACATATATACACGTTAAGCGTTCGCTTATAAAAAATGCTATGCAATAAATAGCTTTACCGCGGCAGTCCCCGAGTGCCACACGTATTTTTTTTTAACAATCGCTGACGTTGATCGTAATAATTTCATCCAACATATTGAACAAATTCTACAAATATAAATATTTTATAAGGGATTGGTCAACAAAATGAGATTTAAATCATGATAACCTAAAGGGCAATATTTTCCACCCCTATCCTATCCATAAGGGTGTTAGCTTTTATATCCCGGTATTTATTTACAGATCTTCGCTCCGGGGATTTAGATAGCCGTTTATATTTTATGAGCGTCACGTTAAAGTAAGTTTTAGTACCTACTTATCAGCAAATTCGGCTTTGGGACTTACTAGGAATCAGGACAAAACATCTTATAAACAGCTTGTGTTTGATTAAAAATCTAGCTAAATGATTATGTGGGCGAAGGTCATAAGCACATAAAGTCTAATAAAAAAATGAACTTTGTTTAAACTTAATATTAAACACGGTTTACTTTTTAATATTGCAATAGTTTTAAAATTTATTATAATCTGAACCAACATAAGTAAAATTATTATTAGGTATGGAGTGAAAATCGCTAGTTTTGGCCATAACTTTCTTTAGTTAGCACCCAATTTTGGCAGCTGCATTTGAGAGCCATTTCCCATCTAGGGTTGTAGCCTAACTTCGGCCACATCATCATCTACCATGGCGACACTGTAGACAATATCATTCATAATACAATATAAATATAGACAATATCATAGACAAACAGATAGACGTGTAAATGCTTCTATCTTTATAAGTATTAGAAATGAGATCCACATCTTTACGAGTGGCCGCGGGTAAAACGGAACACTGCTATATAAGAAGCAATAAAATAAATTGGACACAGACTCGAGAATAGCAAATAGACAGTAGATCAAGTTCATACACCGTATAATATTTAACTGTGCTTCCGTTTTTAAGGTTTTCTATAATAATAACATAGTTAGCAGAGTTTCCACAAAAAGGGCCCGAATTGACACAATAATAATAAAGTTTTACACGAGCAAAAATAATTTACTAAAAATTTAAATGCATAGTAAAATGAACACAAGAGAGGCAAAAGCTGTCAGCTGTAATAAGCGGTGGTTATAGACTTATAAACTATTTGACATAACCTCAACATACATCTAGCTCTATCTATACATGTATGTATTTACAAAAGAAAAGTAGTATATGTAGTATATCAGTTATCTGTCTTCTATAGTACAAGCTCTGCTTAGTTTGGGGTCAGATGGCCGTGTGTGAGGAATAATGTCCCAGAATATTTAATTAATTAGCTCTCAAGTAGCTGCTATATTAGATATTATTATTTGATATGGTTTAGCAGAGAAAAGATACATGCAAAGACCAGAGGGGAGGACTGGATGTTGGGGAAGGCCTATTTCCAACAATGATGAAATCGGTACTCTTAAAGCTTGAACTCAACACTCAAGGATTTATCCAAGTTAACCTACTGCATATTTACAACTGTAACAGCGACGACAGGACTCTCAATGCTGTATTATTATACGGTTATGTTTCGTTGTCCATTTATCCCCGACATACCCTTGAAGCGAGACGATCTAATCTCGTTGAAGTATAGTAGCTAACTTATTTGCATATTTTATAGTTAATATTAAAATATTGTGATAGAATAATGTTACATGGTTATGTGAAAAAATATATTAGTCACCAAAGATAATGTAATTTTTTTTTCATTTTATGTATATTGACGCTCATCTGTAAAATAGATCATCTTTGGTGAATTCAACAAGGTTTTATTTTAAAAAAAATGTTTTTTTTTTTTACAAATGATTATACATATATTTGAGTTATTTGAGTGTAAATGAACTATGTTGTATTATAAAATATAGTTCTCTTTTTTAATGTCTTCCGATCTAAATAACCCGTGTCTTTGTTATTAAAAAAGAAAATACACTGCTTAGCCGAACCAATGCGCTCGAAACATTAAAAACCCAATTTCATTCCTTACAAGAATCTAAAAATAAAATTCCAAACATGCATATTCAGTCCTCGATACTCAGAATCGATGAAAATTCTATATGTAGGTATTATATTATTGGGTTCTAGAGTAGGTACTCTCGAATGGGACTTGCTGCCTCTTTGAACGAAATGCAAATAAAACATTGGTTTTCCAAATCGTAAATCAAGCCACTCGCCAAAGCGATTTTCGAGTACTTACTCGTACTCGTATATGTATTGTATGCGTTCACATTGTCTGTTTATAGACATTGAATTATATTCAACTCTATGAATGACGGGGCGGTTGGTGTGGTTGGTAAGATATCTAATATATACAGGATGATTTTGTTATCACTGGCAATACTTGCAGGGGTGGAAGTACTCATCATTGTGAACAACTTTTATTATAGGGCTAACTCTGATATCGCGTAAAATAATACGGTTGCTTCATACATTTTGGTCGAGTAGGTATTGAACTTTTGTATGGAACAGCTGATAATTTTTTCATGATTTCACAGTTAGTCCCATTATAAAAGTTGTTCATTTTGATGAGTACTTCCACCCTTGCAAGTATTGCCAGTGATAACAAAATCATCCTGTATAATCTATCACGCCACAGGTCGTGGGTTCGTGGACAGACATTTGTGTGTGTGTGAACATGTCTGTTTGTCCTGAGTCTGGGTGCAATTATCTATTATGTATTTAGAAAAAAAAACGTCGTACAATAGTATATCAGTCATCTGGTTTCAGAGTCAGGATCTGAATGCCGCGTGTGAGGAATGTCCCAGGATATTTAATTCATTTATTTGCAATTTTATCCCCCACGTCAAAAAATAATCGAATCACGAGTTTAATTCTCGAACTGTGTCGTTATGTCGTATCGTAACCAACAATGGAAAATTTACACATCAGTACAAAATGTGAATACTTATCATAAGAATATTTTCACGCTGTGAACATGGGGGAGAAGTCGATATACGAGTAGGCAAAGTCATGCCCTCTTCTTTGTACGACAATTACAAAAAAAACACCTTTGTATTGGAATTGTTTTTTGACGCACGTCTTACATCATCATGTATCGTGAAAAAAAAAACATATGTGTAAAGGACTCTTCTTTTTCGGGTATTCGTGTAAAAGGTTGTAAAGAGGGGTAGTTCAGTACAAACTACATGCTTGTTAGGAATTGGATCTAAATGTGCCAAATTCATGAAGTTTGTAATCATTGCTACGAGGACGTACCCACTAAGTTCTTCAATTAGATGTCTCTGTTCCAAAGCGTGACAATTTAGAAACAGAATCAGATTCTTATGAGATAATTGGGTACCTAGATATGTTAACGGATATGTGTGTAATCCGTCATTGTATTCAATTGCTAGGAAATGTATATTCCTAAAATGTGTGAAATTGCGGGGATAGCGGAGCGAGGGCAGGGAAAAAAATAACCACAAAGTGTATGGTGATCGCCATACACTTCTAACTTAAAGTATCCGAGTCAATTTTTACGATACGGCCAATCGTGGATGTCAAATCGTGAAACGCTTAACAACGTGTTTCATTTATTGTATTTACAGATAACTCTGATTTTCAGTTTACTAACGTGTTTTATTCACAGAAAGCATTAGTATTATACATTTCCTAGTACAATATCGGAAGTTCGTACAATTTCTAGGAAATGTATATATTTCCCAGGATACGTGTGTATCTATTAAAAAATCTTTGAAACAATATTTTATAGATTTCCTAAATAGCCTCGGAATTGTAACATTTTCTTGGAATTGTATACAAATCCTAGGTTTCATACATTTCCAGTGACACAAGGCCTAGAAGTCATCACCAGTATATTCTGGACTTATCAAAAGAAAATTTAGTGTATTAAACTCCATTCACTGATCGACAGACACTAGTTTCAATTTCAGACTTATAACACTTTGGAACTAGAGTATCAAATTGCTCTCAACTATAATTTTCTTTATTTTTTTAAACTGGTAATTTATCACTATCACATTGGACTTTAAAAAAAGCTGCATTTAAACTTTAATTATGCTGATCAATACGATAAACTACTGCCAATTCCGTATAACGAAACCAATTTAAGGAGGGCCTTAAATCTTCGGCGACTACACAGTAAATCAAGTCGAAAGCGTCAATGAAGTTAACGCAATTTAATTATAAACTAAATATAAATTAAGTTAAGATTTATATAGGGCCCGTCAAATTTGGGTAAGGGACACTCGCCTGTCCGGTTTCAGTTTGACTTATTTGTCGCTGTAAAATTGTTTGTATCGATTTTAGAGAGTGAACTTGTAAGGGGTTATTTAATCTAAACCGTATTTCGGAAAATCTTATATATAAAATTCTCGTGTCATTGTGTTTGTCTGCAACTCCTCTGAAACGGCTCGACCGATTCTTATGATTTTTTTTGTGTATATTCGGTAGGTCTGAGAATCGGTCGTAGGCAATTTTTTTTTATACCGCTACGCGGGGGAAACCGCGGGGGACAGCTAGTAGTTATATATATATCTAATTTTTATTACACAGGCTTAGTTTTAATTGTTTAGCTAAGAAAGGGTTGGAAGTAGATGCGTTAATACAAATAGGTTTTCCAATAGGACAGTGCTCTAAGTACCTACTTACCTACGTGAAAAAAAAACTATTCTTTACTAAAATGTTGTTTCTAACATTGGCTGTTTTTTTATTTCGAATATTATGGATTTCTATTATTCTACATTTTATGTTACAAAAAGTTTGATCAACAACAAACTCCCGATCGCAAACGTCAATATTTCTTTGATTAATCCATAAGCAAACAGTTTGAAGTGAGAAAAATCTCTTTTCACACCCCTATAATAATTCGTCTTCAAATTCATCTTTAACAGCTCAAGTTAAGGTTCATTTCACATTGCAGTATGTTGGTCAAACATGGCCGCACTCAAAAGTTTGTACGTAATGAAAAATGTAAGTTTAGGCGGAGTTGGAGTCCGTACTTAGTCAAGTATCGCGTGTCGAATGACAAATGGCTACACTCTGACCCTACTTTGATCCTTTCCAAACTTCCACTAAGTAGGCACCTACGTGAAAACTTTGACGGAATAAATAATATTTTTATGTAAAAGTTAAGGTTTGCTTCAGTAAATATATCAATGGAATTATGTAACAGTTGATCACAGACTAAGTTAGGAGAGCTTGTTTACCTATTGTTTAATACCCCCTTAGGTTGAATTTCGAAAAACCATTTCTTAGTAAATTCCTACGATAAATCAGGAACCCGTGTGCAAAATGTAGGTACTGAATGCCTTTAATATCCACTATGTTTCCGTCAAATATAGACTCAGAAGAAAATAATAATATGAAATAAACTCAAAACAACACGAAAACGTAATGTTTCTGTCAAAAAACCTCTTTAAGATACCTACGAGACAAGGTCGGTTTCCATTCAGCCTAATCACTTTTAAAGCTTGATAATTTTCACAAAATATTCGTATTGAGGGATGGGAAAAACACCAACTGTAGAATCCCAGAGCAATCTGAAAATGGTATACCTAAAGGTACTTTGGTATATGAAAAGTTGGATAATGAGAAATTAATTGATAATGTAAAACATAATCCAGTTATAATGATTCATTAAACACCTCAGGGGATTTTAATAAATACGATAATTAATGATACCTTCATTAGTAAGTACATACACAATCGTGGTAAAAGGTAAGCCAATGGGGAGCTTATTTCCGTGGTATGAATCTATAGGAATTATTTTTTATTGCCTAATAGACAAACTAGTCTTTACATTTTTAAAATAAAGAATAGATATACATAAGTGGTGCCTCAGTTATTTGCTGCCACCATATTCAAATATGGAGTTTTAACATTTGATAATATACCTATGTATGTAAGTTTATATTATAGACAAAACGTGTTATATATATATAACCCCCTATAATATAGTAGGTACTTAATATAGATTTAGTATTTCATAATCACAGATAATGGGGATTCTCGCCTAGAAATGTAGACATAAACGAACTTGTTTTTTTAGCTGATAGTTTAAAATGGAAAACATATTTTTTATCTACTTCCTACAACATTATTTTATGTACGACGAAAATGTTTGAATGTAGCACTGGTTCTTGCAGGGCCACGCCACCTTTTGTAATAAACCTAAGTTTGTTTTGAAAAGATTTCTCAGCCTTCTAAACCGTTTAACATTCTATGACAAATCATTGAATAAAAATATTACACATTTCTCACATAAGTTCTTCAATAGGACCCAGTTTAATTCAGGGACTTGCCTAATGTCAAAAAGCATGCCAAATATAATTTATAACATGAATGTGCTATTTCCTAAGATCACAGCTCGTTAAGTAACGTGACTGGCTGGTTTTGCAGCCAGTCATCGCCACCTAAGTTCATATACAATACGTCCATTATGGAAGACAAAGGATCCCTAATAATATTAATGATGTTGGATCTCATATTGAGGGTTATGATTATGATAAATAAAAGCCTTAATTAAGCCTGATTTCATGTGACTCAGGTTTTGAAAAGACAGATTTATTTTTGTTTGACCACAATCTCGTTATGGTAAGTCATAATGTGGACGAAGGTAAGCACACAAAGCCTAGATGAAACTGGCTCTCAAGTGCAGCTGCCGGAACACAGCAATCTTACAAATTTACAATTACTATCTGTTCTCTAGTAATAAGAATATCGTGGGACATTTCTCTCATACGGCTATCTGATCCCAAACTAAGCAGAGCTTGCATGGAAATCAGTTAACTTATATACCTACAACTTTTTTCTAAATACATACTTATCTATATAGATAATTACACCCAGACTCAGGACAAACAGACATGTTCATGCACACAAATGTCTGTCCCCAGGAATTAAAACCACGACCTGTGGCGTGATAGATAGGTAGGTATCTTAACCACGGCAACCAGCCCGTCTATTCTAAATTCAGCCGTGTGTGAGGAATAATGTCTCAGAATATTTATTTTATTTATTTATTGATTGGGAGCAAAATAAGGTGTAAGAAAAAAACTCGTAAATAGAAAAATATTAAAATGTATTTATAGTACATAACTGATATGTTAGTTTACTTACATAATTACTTATTTCAACAATACTGACCACAATAAATCTATATGTATACATACATAGGTAATACATTGATTTATTATTTAAAAAACAAATATCGACATTTTCATATTTTCTACCTTTAAGGTAACATATAAAATTATATTTATTAACTAAATTAGAATTATTAAGATTAATGACAAAAATGTAGACCACATATGGCACACAAAGGATCGTCCATATACTTCGCCACACTTTTCTATTTTGTGAAAATGTTGGCATATTGTGTGACGACGAAATATAATTTATGTAGGGTCCCTACGTATTAAAATCATACCTGCTACTACATTAGTATCAAGGTTGTAAATGCTTTGTAATGCTTATAAACTATTTATAAGAGGTAACAATTAAAAATCTTAATAATTAAATGGTTAACGTATTAGAGAGACAAATTGTATTTTTTTCTTCGTGTAAATAACAAATTACACTAAATAACAAAAAGCATAAAAATAAGTTTTGATATAATTTGTGACGTGGCAACTTATGATGGATATTTTTTTAATTTTTGTGATGACAGTTTTTAAGATTATGTTTTCTAGGCTTGCCAAATCTGATGGAGTTAGCAACTTTTATTTGGGGGCATACATAAATACCGTGACGCTTAATTGGAGTCGTTGACGAAGTGTTATTTAAGGTCAGATTGAAGAAGAGGGTCAATAATATTGTAACTACGATGTTTAGTGCTAAAACTTCAATCAAATATGCGTCATTTTTTTTTTTACATCTGTGTCAGGTTTTTCTCAACACTTATATGTGTACTAATGCTTTAAACATTCAAATCAAATGTACTATCAAACCAGTATTCCACCTAAATCAAATCTGACTTCACCTACAAACAAAAGGCTACCTTACGATACATAACCTAAAGCTCGTCTCTCGCTCGTCTCTTCAACGCCAGGTCATCATGTTGGAACCAAGTGGCGTAGACCCGGGTCGGTTCAGGGGACGAGTGTCGATGGAAGGAGACCGGGCGATCGCGAGCGAGCACTTCGCGAGCATAGTCTTGTGGACGCACCTGTTGATAACGTTAGGGATTTTTATTTTGTTTGGTTTTAAAGTGTCTACGAAACTATTCAAAGATACATTATTAGCTCTCGTCTGTTCACTTTAGATACCTACTTGATGGAAGAGCGGCGAGTGTACAACGGTGATGTTGAGTCGATGCGTGGCGCACGCGCCGAGCGTCATGTCGTCGGGCGCGGCGAGCGAGCCGCACGCGCACGTCGAGAGACTTTGAGCCGCGCCCACACTCAGTACCGTACCGCCACCACCCGTAATGTAGTCGTAGCCTTACATCAATCAAATATACAGGCTTATTGAATCTTAAAATTTGTTCGTCTTCATTTTTGAATAAAAAAAAATCTTTGAATTGTCTAGCATAGTATTAGTTGAAATTATTTAATGGTAATACAGCTGCACTATATCCAGCCAAAAAATATTTTATAAAGTTTAGTGACAATAACATCACAACTAACGTATCTTATAGACAATCCCTAACAACATGTCTATTTCCTATCTCAATATAGAATTTTATAATGAACAAACTTAAATATACAAAAGGTAGATAATATACCTTTAGCAGCTGTCTCTTTCTTCCCGTACCCATACCCGTACCTCTCCCCGAGGAAGGTAACGTCGGACCCGCCGCGGTAGCAGCTCAGCACCTCACACAATCTTTGAACACTGTTAACAACACGCAATTGGTTTCGACACAGAAATCTATACAACTTAATGATATGAAAAGAAACGGAAAATCCTCTATATATATTTTTGCACTAAAAGCCTACAAGTGAACTGGTTATCAAGTAGTTTTTAATCACCCCTTTTTTTTTTTACTTTGTATAGGCTTGTGTTTGACCACAATCTCACTATGGTAAGTGATGATGTGGCCGAAGTTGGTAAGCACACAAAGCCTAGAAGGAACTGGCTCTCAAGTGCAGCTGCCGGATCACACCAATAGGTGTTTGGCGACAGATTTTTAACTTGAGGGTGGTAGCCAGCCAGGCGGGTACTACAAAGTACCCTACCACCGTGCTATGGTTTCCTCACGATGTTTTCCTTCACCGAAAGCTCAAGCTCATTGTAGGATTCGAACCCACGACCTTCGCCGCGGCGTCCGACGTCACTACCACTGAGCTGACTGAGCTATCATCGCCTTAAAAAAAGCAAAGCTCTTACCCCCCCGCCAATACAAAACCTGTTTAAGTTTCTTTGCTTCTACTATATTTTGTAAAAAATAAATGAAAAGTAAATTTATAAATATTTCTGACGTTATCACCATTCCGACCCCCCGGCCCCCATGCCATCAAAAATAAGCAAAGCAAAGACTCCCACCCCCCTTTTGTGCTCACGTAATACTTGAACGACCCCAGTATAGATTTATTTTTTATTTTATCTCACAATGTTAAGTGATGATGTGACCATAGAAGGCACACAAACACAAGGCCTAGAAAGAACTGGCTCTCAAGTGCTGCCGGAACCCACCGGTAGATGCTTGATAGATTTTCAACTTGAAAGTGATAGCGGCATATTAGTAGGTACCTACTATACCTTCGCCATGGCATTTGACGTCCTTACCCAAGTATAGTATCATCATCAGCTAAGAATATCCAGTGAACCCTCGGCATATGTCGTATCCTTTTGACAACTTGCTTCAAAATCGCCACAGTCTTCACGCAGTGGCCTGTCTTGCTGTTTATGACTCCTGTGTTAACTGCTGGGAGGGACGGATCTAAAAATTATGGTAGGTATTTAGATTATACCCTATTTTACCCCCCTTAGGGATTGAATTTCGGTATCCTTATGGTAGGATTATTTTCTTTAAATTTCAAACAAGTTCAAACGGTTTAGGTTGTGCGATATCTGCCAGTTAGTTAGACACAGTACTGTCTTGTAGTAGATATGTGATAGATAGATTTGATCACAATTCGTTGGTTAAGTGATGATATGGCCGAAGTCAAGCCAGTAGAGAAAAAACTGTTATCCATTACCGAAAGCTCAAGCTCAAGTATTCGAACCATGTCTAATGTTATGTTCCTGATTATAGAAATAAAGCAAATTCTCAGATATTTTGAGATTTATATTTAATTTTGCCAGATGCAATGAAAACAGGCGAAGTTTAATATTATTGGACAACTAACTTTAAATCTATTCTATTTTATTTCTCTACAATATAAAACACGACGTCGGACTGTATGTTCGTTCGCTTATAACTAGAGAACAACTGGACGAATTGAATGCTATTATGACTGAAGAACCTAGAAACAAAGAAACTAGCACTCACCATCTATATCACTATAAAACATAAGGTTAGTGACGTGTCGCCCCCAAGTTTTCTTCACCACCTTCGCCCTGGTGGCATGGAACCCACTCCAAGTCTTCACCGCGAAGAATATTGACTCTTCAGGAACGGCACTGCCCTGCCGATAGTTTGACTTTTAGAAACTTTAATTTGCATCTTCGGGTCACTCACCAAGGTACTCGTAAATATTAATTGAATACAGTTTTATAAACACACTACTAAGCAGAGCTTATAATATGGAAACCACACTGACCTACTATTTACTACTTTTGACTTCTATATACGTATATATGACGATTAGACTTGTTACCTGCGTGGAAATCGAACCCACGGCTATCTTACCGCCTCCGTGAGAAATATGCGCATTCATCTACCATGCTTTTAGACTAGAAAAACCTTTAAAAGCAAGAATGTTTTGGAATTCTAATGATATAGTTTTAAGGCCGGGAAAATAATTTCTATAAGTACTTTTATTCTATATTGATTGATTATTTGAAGAATCGTGGTGCAATCGAGGACCTAGCGCTCAGTTACCAAGAATAATAATATACCTGGGACTCCATAGTGTTAGAATGATTGAACTTCTTAAAATTTGGCTCCCATTTTCCGAAATTATATTTATAGGCGTGACACGCGGGGATCAATCAATTACCAAAGACATCTCGTAGAAATATGCAAAGACGAAGCCGAATTAATTAATTCCTACAGTATATTTGTTGGTTTTTCTTTTGCCAACCATACAAATTATTTTGATTGGAAGATAAATAAATAATGTGAAGTGGTAACTTCAAACGGTGACCTAAATAATAAACATATTTACTTGGGAATTAGTCCCAATTACTTGTTAAATTACTGTGAAATTCGTCAAACGGATTTCGGCTGGGCGTTTTTGAGTCAGTCAGTGAGGGAGTCAGGACTTTTCTTTAGTATAGTTTTTAAAGATATTCGCCTCAATAATAATTCCCTACAAATATATAGTTCATAAACAAATTAATAAAAAATGAAAAACGTGGAACACTCGGTTGGAACGAAGAAGTGCGCACCTATGACTGGGCACAGCCAATAGCCATACGCGCTATGGATAACCGTCTTCACTACAGTAAGGGTCGTGACTTCGTCAACTTCGGGATTTTCGGAACTTTGTTCCAATATCAAATAGGTACTCACACATATATCAAACTGTCTTGGATACGTAGCACAGTTATCCCCAGACACTATGCAGAAGCTTAGATCCGGGGTGAGCAAGGGCCCAGGGTCGTTCCCATCACCGTACACCAACTGCGCCAATTCAAATGCTGGGTCTATTGAGAAATCTGCTTCTAACTTGCGTTGTCCGCTCTCAATTTGGTTGAGGAGTCTATGAGAAGAGAATTTTTAATTCAATGTATTTTTTTTCTAGGACATAAAGTATACTTTTTTTTAATCCAAAAGATGGTCTATATATGTACCAAGTTTCATTCAAATCCGTTAACCTTAGATATAATAGATGGCACCATAAAATTCTACATCGCGCTAACAAAGTTCCCTGAGCACTCGGCATATATTCAAGATTCCAACATCTACAGTTGGACCGCGGTACGTCGATGACCTCGCCTGGCGGAAGATGTTCCCTTTTAAATGGAGGTGTCTTGCTCCTCTATACTCTCAAGTGGTAACTTACGTAACAATTAGCTCCATTCTCATAGCAAATCCACTGGCGAAGTTGGGGTACACGAATCCTTCATCCTCCTCTACGTCTTCCAAGTCTTCGTAAAACGTGAAGTGGTGGATTATGGTCGGTTCCTCATCGCTTAGGGGGTAGCCTATCCACATTGTGTCCTATGGAGAATTAGGATTTATGAATACCTTTTTGTTTTTATTTTACCTTATTTTTTTACAGGAGATTGGACTAAAGGATTTAACTAAGCTTGCAGTGCAACAAATCTAATTTATTTTTTTATTAATTACTACGCGTAAAGGCACTAGGCGGTAACCCCAATATGGAAATAACAATCTGCATTCATGGAAAAAAAAATAGTAGGCAGCAATAGGCTTAAACATCGGCTGACAAAGAACTTCTCCTTACCGACTGTTCGTCAGCTGCAGCCAAAGCTTCCAGCAACTTCTCGCACCTGACAGCAGTATGTGACTCCACAAACAGCACCCATCTGACCTGACTGCTCCTATAATTGGCTGTTAATGGTCTCAGGAGAGGTATGATCGTCCACGCGCCCGATACTGGGAAGTCTTCGTGGGTTAGGTGGACTTTTGGCTGACGCTACACAATGGAAAAGAAATGATAAAATTGTACACAAGCTTTCACACTCATTATTTGGATCTTAGATTATTTAGTTAGAAGATAGATAAGTGAGTGAGGAATAATGTCCATGAATGTCCCAGAATAGATAGATAGATAATACTATTTATGGAATCATTTATAAAGCGGTTTGAATAACGACTGCATACAAAAAGAACGAATATACTGTATTAAAAAGTTGTATCTTCATTGTATAACGCTGAGGTATAACGAAACAAAAATAAATGCCTCAAAACTTGCCGTCACACCGGTGTAGTTGTCACCTGAGGTATTTTTGTCACCTCAGGACTGATTGAGGTAGCAAAAATAATATTAAACACCAAATTAACTAGGGAGTTGTCGCCAAGTTTTACTATCTAAGCAGTACAACTCACCCCTTCTAACTGCAGCACTTGACTCTCAATGTCTTTCTTCAGGCGTGTTGCGACGCTGGCGTGATATGGTTCTGATTGGCTTACGACTGCAAACACTACGTTTCTTGAGTCTGCAACAATGGAAAATTGCTTTATAAATAACGATTTAGATATTCTAACACTAGCATTTAATTGGCTATGAAGTCAAAGTCATTATTATTCAGTTTAGGCCCTTCGAGTACCTACTTATGAAAGTCAACTTTCTACTAGGAAGAATTTCTACTAGGAAGATTGGTAGAAGTCGAAACAAGTGACAAGAACATCGAGGATTTCAATAATGTTTTCGCGAAGAATTTACCCTAGAAGATGATACCCTAGGATGTAAATTAGTAGGTTAGGTACATAAATAAATTTCAGAATCATCACAAAATGCGTTTAAACGCTTTGTCATTTAAACAGATAACCTAATGACTTGACTCCAGTTACAGAAATCCACACCAAAGCTATAAATAACCCCATCACATCGATCCGGGTCCCGCTAACTTCATTACCTACTGTCAAATTATGACAAATAGCTCGGTGTGGGTTGAACTGACTACGACGCCGTCTGCCCCCATCAATCAGCCGAGGTGTTGGCTTTCATTTGCAGGTATGACGTAGATAACACTGTGATGTAGGAGTATATGGATCTAAGGTATACGGTTACTTTTGTTAGTGGGGTTGCGTGTGCCGACATGTTGATTTTTTATATACGAAATTCTTGGCTTTTTGAAAGTATTTTTAACTAAGTCACCAAGTTAAGTGTAGATGTGGCCGAAGGTGGTAAGCACACAAAGACTAGAAAGCGACAAGAGAGGTAGAGCATAGCGATATATCGCTCAAAGAGCAGCTCTGGGGAAGTATCTCCACCTTACAGAATACCGCAGCCAAATAACATATAGTTGTGTTCCTGCGCGTGAAAAGGTCGCCAGAGCTCATCGGGGACCGCCTACCCGGGAAGAGTCGGCAACGCGTGAGTGATACCCGTGGTGTTGCAAGCGTTCATAGGCTACGGTAACCGCTTACCATCAGACGGGCCGACTATGTTGAATAAAAAAAAAGCACTGTCATGTGCAGCTGCCGGAACACATAGAGTTAGGAGAAAAAGTTTTATTCAAATATTGTCTCTTTTATGGTTTCAGTCAATAATCCATAGCAGATAATCCAAAATCCAAATTTTCGGTAGTTATGTAATTAACTTACATGGAAGAATACGCTCTATGCCAGTTGTAGTTAAAACTGTTAAAATATATGATTTTTGAGATTCAACATAATTATGGAAGCAACATTCGATTCAATTCACTAAAGTAACTATTCATCATCAATAATAGTTTTTTATCCGACAGTACAACCAACTTAAAAAAAAAAACCCAGCAAAAAAACATACAAACCCTTAATAAGTCACAATTATACGTCAGGAAGAAACTGAATAATTCAGCAGGAGACGAGGCGATAACCTCCATCACGGCCAATCTGGAAACTGTGACATGCGGGAGATTAACGGGACCTAAGTTTGATTACTTTACGAAAGTCAGTAAGTTTAAAGATATATATTTAAAAATTTCTATTCTATTCTATATATTTGTTTGTTTATTTTACTTAGTTAAGTTTTTTTACATTGAATGGGCTTGCGTTTGGCTTCTGACCCGTCGAAAGGCGAAGACGAAGCCTAAGATGGAGCACGCTTACCCAGAAGAAACCTATTCACTCTGGCCTTGAAAGTCCCTAGATTGTAGGAGTCAGGAAACAATGACGCCGGTAGCAAGTTCCACTCCTTTGCTGTCCGCATATAGTAAATATAGCAAGTATATAATTTTGATTTGTATCTCTTTTTATTTTTTGCTGGTTTAGTTGGTTTAGTGTAATTTGTGTTTTTGATGTAATTCTTGTTTGTCTTCCTCCCTTCCAATAAAACGAGCACTGAGTGTCGATCAGAGTTCATTAAATATTATGACACAAATTTTCTAATACTACTCGCATCATTCCATTACATAGATCCGTAAAATATCCATCAAGATGCACAATCTTCCGAGGTTGAAATCTTTGCGTCGTATAAATCTGCGAATCCAAACCGAGTGGTGCTTGGGACGAGTTCATAAGGCCCGTGATGCATCCAACGGTTAGGCCGTAAAGGTTAAAACGCTTAAACTGCACGACAAAAGCCACCCAGCTAAGCCTGTATTATAGTATACATTCTTTACAGTGACTAGTATTTTTTTAATTCTTGTTTATTCTTCTCATTTATTTTTGAATAAATCTATTTTAGCAATAACTTTTGATTTGATTCATCCTATCACTTGGTGTACACGCCATAAGATATCGGACAACTACAGGTGTTTCTTGATCTACTCAACTTCTTACTTTGCCGACTGTACTTAGCTGTGTATTTCTACAACAGCCTTTATGCGAAATAAATAAGGCTTTGATTTCTACACTACGTCCTTTAAACTTTTAAATCAAGAACGAACTGCGTATTACACGTCCAACGAGAACGAACCCTTAATCATGAATAATGCAAAAACCGCGATCACCTGAGGTGCGACACATTAAAATCGCATTGGCGTACTTTATGACGTCCCCCGAGCGCCGGCTCAAGACATATTGCCTCGCTAAGCGAAAATGAAAGGGGTTAGAAAATTGTCTGAGTTAGCGTTTAACGCTGTGAGAAATATGGCAAAAGGTTTTTAGATTTATGACTAAGTTGAAATGATGATCTTTGAAGAATACAAATCCGGAGGGTTAAAGGTTCCAAGAAGTCTTGTAACATAAAATTGTATGCTGATTCTTTCTCTTTAATTACCGTAATCGGATACCAATCGTATGTTTGAAATTGTAAAGGTAATAAACCGACTGGACAGTCACACCTGACCACTCAGCTCTTAATAAGCTCGACTGCTCTTCGCAATCAGTGTAGAGTAAGTATTTTTGGTATTGACGAAAGTTGAAAAAAAAATTTTGGTTGTCATCGGCTAATTTGAGAACAATTACATTATAAAATCAAAAGAAAACATAAATATGGAATTTGCTTTTTAGGATGATGTAAAATTCATGAAAGGAGCTAATTTGCTAATACAATCAAGGGCCTTTTAAGAACCAAATAGCAGAATTGAAGACGCAATTCCCTTTATAGCATTAAAGGTACCAGGAAGTGCAGTAAATGCAATTCCTCGTTGTGGGACTGACTTGTTAAACACATTGGTTTATTTTGACTTGGTACGTCGATCTTCTATGAATAATTTGTGCTCACTGAGTGGGGACAAATATAGCTGCGTTTATTTCTTATTGGCAAACTAGAGCCATTTCATTTTGTTTTTATTTTTATGCCGCTTTGTTAAAGTGGCTGTGAATATTTGCTGCAGAATTTGCAATTTATCTACAAATTTATTGTGCGTTAGTATTTAAACAAAAGGTTACGGTTATTGAATCGATAGGAGGTTTAGGGAGTTGTTATTACAGCAAATTATAATGCTCAAGCTATGATTTTAATAAAAAAAAAATTGGCATCTAGATACTTATTTCGCGACTTAACTAAACCTACACACGCTTTCAGGGTTTGACTTTCCCAAAATCTTTTATTTCGAACCCCAACTGATCAATCAAAAACGATTTTTTCTTGCAATCTAATAAAGCCTATATTCTATTTTTCATCAACACCGGCGCGTACAGCTGCGAATCGATCATCAATAATTCTGGTGCACGTCACACAAATGGACGGATTTCTATTGAAATCCACGGGGACTGCGATAGTAAAAGTTGTTCATTCCCTAGTGTTGTAGTCAATAATAGGAATATAAGCTATTTCATCTTAGCTATTTTACTGCCTATTTGCAAAATAATTAATCATTTGATGTTCCTACAAAAATTAAAAGGAATTCACGCAAAAGCATTTGCAACTATTTCTTTGAAACACACGAGTAACTGAGTAAAACACTCAAATATATCTGTAGAAACGCAAATTTAAGGCATTACAAATTCACACATCACCTTTGACACCAAAGACATCGGATACGAGAATATAATATACAAAAAGCCTTTACTATTCCAACTATATCAGGAGTTCGATCCAGGCCCCAGAAGCGAGAGATCCGAGTTGTTGAGAGCATCGCATCAATAATTCGGGATCACATAGCACGGATTTCACGTGGAATCCTGAGGGATTGCGCTCGATCTCGAATTCCCAATGCCTGGGACGTGCACCACGTCGGTTTCAATTTTACCGGGCAATTTATTACACCCAAGTTTGGTCGCACTAATCTGTTGGATCAGTGATGCAGTGGATAAACAATGTCCAACTCCTTGTCTTGAAAAGACCGTGATGATATAGGGAACGTAACTATACTACTAAGAATCTAAATTGTTTTGTTTTTGTTACTTTTGTAACATCAATATTATTATTAAGCTTTTGTATAGCTTTTATCGCGGGCTTCGCGCTTTGTGCGCGGCGACCCAATAAAGAAATTTCGTAACGAAAAAATTCCGTTACGAAAAAACCTAACACCTCCCACACACACATACATACATGATAAGCGTTCGCGTGTATGTATGTGTGTGTATGCTGTTTCTGAGAAAGTATATAGGTATCTATTAATATCAAATAAAAAACTTGAATTAATATCAAAGAAAAAAGAAATATTATATTTTTCCCACAAATAACGATTTGATCGTTTTGACACAGAAAGAAATAAAAACCTTTATTTGGTTGGACTCACACAAAAACAACTGTATAATATTATAAAAAAAAGCACAAATTACACGCGATTAAAGCTATATGATGCAAAAGGCACCTTAGCTGCTGTTGCAGTGTGGGATGCTGCAGCAAAAACATTTAAAAAAATGAAAATAAATAGTAACTAATTGTTAATTACATTATACTGGCGGGGGACACCCCGCGGTTTCACTCGCGTAGCGGTTTAAAAAATAGATGTTGACCGATTCTCAGACCTACCCGATATGCACACAAAATTTCATAAAAATCGGTCGAACCGTTTCGGAGGAGTATGGTAACTAACATTGTGACACGAGAATTTTATATATTAGAATATATGTTAAATAACAGCATATATTTACTAATACAAGCAGATAAATATAAATTACTAGCTGTCCCCCGCGGATCCACCCATGTTCCTGAGAATAAAAATATGTACATCATATCTACTATAATAGGCTATCTGCGTACCGAATTATATCGCGATCGGTTCAGCGGTTTAGGCGTGAAAAGGTTACAGACATATTTATGTAAACTATCAACACCATCTGAAAAGTCACATTCTAAAATTTTCAATAAAATCTTTGAAACAGCTTTAAGGATTATGTCTGGTACAGACGTTAGACGTCCAGACATAATCGTATTGTAAGAAAGCAAATATTCACAAACGTGCTCATCTGACAGGCTTTTGCGATTTCACACTCGCATTTGAATGGTCAATAGAATACCTGAGTTTCCGTGAAACTTGGTAACACAAAGTGGATTTATCTCAAACGCGAGAGATTTGAACATACTGCATAGACTTACTAGTTCCAGAGACACACCTTTTATCAGATTTAACTTTGAAGTTTCCACTGGAAATTGAGCGCTATTCTTTTCCATTTAGATTTGGATTTGCTAAGTCAGACAAAGGTATGATGGATGCAGTTTGGATTTTCATTTTTGACTGAATTTTTGATAATCATTTACGTTTTTAGTATCACGTATTATCTATAAAATATAATATTTTTTTAACCAAAAATGGAGCGTGATGTAGGAAGAGTAACAGAATGCAAAGAGACCATTTTCGTTTATTTTTGTCTATATGTCTGTCTGTCTCGAAAACCATCGAACGGATTTTCATGAAAGACAGAAAGATACATTTATGGAGTCTTCACTGATTTTTTTTATACCACTAAGGTGTCAAACAAGCATACGCCCCGCCTGATGGTAAGCGGTTACCGTAGCCTATTGACGCTTGCAACACCAGGGGCATCACACGCGCGTTGCCGACCCTGCAAAAATCTCTTCACACCTTTCTTGAAGTTAATTTCTTTAATTAGGCTTAACTTGGCGTTTCAAGAAAATAGATATAGAATTTTTATAGTCTGTGCGAGTGAAGCTGCGGGCGAACAGCTAGCTTCACAGTAAATATCGGCCTTTTCCAACATACATATATAACAATGTATCAACTTTGATCACGCCATTAGCATTCAAAGGTATTTCGGATCGAAATTAAACTGTTGTACCACAAATATACCGTGAAATTGACGTGTATATTTGTTTCCAACGAGCCGGCCATTTATTTATGAATTAGACAGCAAATTGACATAATTACGAACCAAACGGACCGATTTTGGGGCAAATACGAAAGTAATTGATGGTATTGTTTGTTTAACAATAAATGATTAGGTATTGTAAAATCGGAAATAAAATCTCAGGGTTGTGGGAATTAATGAGCTTTTTTTTTTACAAAAATTTCATGTATGTTCCCGACTTTTCCGGTGGATTTTCCAAAAAAATCCTGACAATTTTATTACAACACTTCAAAAAAAAAAACAACGGTCGAGCCATTCTCAAATGCTTTTACATACCTAAATGCGGCAATAGGGTATTTGACTGACATTCAAATCAGCAACTTTTTATGAAATGTCAAAACGATAGGTTTATATGGAGTTTTGTATGAAATACAAGCATGTGACGTCATAATTATATAGCATACTCTTTATGGTTAGATTGGTCATTAAAAATCATAATAAGGATAAATTTAATAAAATAATCGTGGTTTCCCCTTTTTTTTAGATGTTTTATTGATTGGATAATTTATTTTGAATACAGGTATTACCCTATTGATTTTTATTTCGGGCCGGTTGGCGTGGTTGGTAAGATACCCTATCTATCACGCCACAGGTCGTGGGTTCGATTCCCACTCAGGACAGACATTTGTGTGTATGAACAAGTCTGTTTGTCCTGAGTCTGGGTGTAATTATCTATATAATGTATGTATGTATTTACAAAAGAAACTTAGTACATGCAGTATATCAGTTATCTAGCTTCCATAATGCAAGCTCAGCTTAGTTTGGGGTTAGATAGCCGTAAGTCGCAGTCGCGGCCCAGCATATTTATTTATTTATTTATTTATATATATATAATATATATATACAGGGTGATTTTGTTATCACTGGCAATACTTGCAGGCGTGTAAGTACTCATCAATGTGAACAACTTTTATTATAGGGCTAACTCTGATATCGCGTAAAATAATATGGTTGCTTCATACATTTTGGTCGAGTAGGTATTGAACTTTTGTATGGAACAGCTGATAATTTTTTCATGATTTCACAGTTAGTCCCATAATAAAAGTTGTTCATTTTGATGAGTACTTTCACCCTTGCAAGTATTGCCAGTGATAACAAAATCACCCTGTATATATATTATAAAACCCTAGTTCAGTAACACGAACAAATATCTATAACCCGTTAAATTTTCCAACAGCCAAATTACTGGGTTTGCACCAAACCAACAATTTGAAGTAGTTATGAGAAATAGCCTGTAATTTCGATCCCTACTGTAACAGTCAAGGCTCAATACTTCGTATTTATCTATTCAAGTTTTGTTATATTTTTGGGCTATTATTAACGAATTAACAGTTTATATATAATTAATTACCCCTTTTTTAATTTTTAATACAGGATGAATTTTTCAAGAGGGCGTGGATGGCCAAATCCTAAACTATGAGGAATAATGAGGTCAATTTTGATAAAAACTAAAACTGATTCAATGGATTTTTGAAAAATCAATATTAATATGAACCCATCCATTTCTGGGAAGTAATGATTGAATGAAAATTAGTGCTTGGCGATAAATTTTCAACTTGAGGGTGGAAGCCGCCTGTCTGGCTACAAATTACTCTACCACCGCTCTATGGTTTCCTCACGATGTGCTTCTACGCCGAAAGCTCAAGCTAATTGTAGGATTCGAACCCACGACCTTTGCCGCGGCATCCGAGGTCACTACCAATGAGTTATCATCACCATTTCAGATTTTTGTACTTTTCAAAACCTAAATTGACCCTGAAAAGATCATACAAACAAAGTACCTATATCACGGTAGTGCCCCCGCCAAGACGAGCCAAACGAAGCGCAAGGGCACTACCTACCTTTTCTCGAAGCGCTTCGTCGTTTTATTGAACCCTCATAACTTAGGTTTGGATTGTACCAGATAAACAAAATTCTCGGGATATGATGTCAATAGGGGACTTATTTAACATATAAAGTTTCAAAAGTATAGCTCTTATACTTTAGATTTTATTGATATCTAAAAAACCCTGATTTCGTAACTGACTCACTCACTCACTCACTGATGATCATTAAAATTCTAGGGTACTTCCTTAAGTCTTAGAAAGCTGAAATTTGGTATGTAAGTTAGTATTAGTACACAAACAACAAAAACATCAAAAACTTGGAACTTTTCCCCCCCAACCCCTTAAACTAGGGGATGGAAGTTTGTATGAGACTTCCGCAAATTTTGATGCTAGAGGTCTGAAAATAGATATATAGGGAACTCCTTGTTATAAATTAATAAAATACATATTTCAGGATATTTAGTAAATCACCCCCCACCCTTTAAATTAGGGGATGGAAGTTTGTATGGGTTTTCCTATACAAACGTAATTTCATGCTAGAGATCTGAAAATTATACAAGTACACAGACTTCTTATTACAAATTAAAAAAATACATGTTTCAAGTTTTTTTTTAAATCATCCCTCAACTCCTTAAATTAGGTGATAAAAGTGTATATGGGGCATTCGGCAACGGCCAAACCATATATTTTGACTAAGGTGTAGAGTTTGTGAAGTTAGGGCGTGTAGAGTTAGAAGCTTGGCTCTACATGAGATCTGATAACTTTTTGACAGTGCGAGCTATATGGTCTCGTCTTGGCAACATTTTACGTGAAAATGTTTTTGGTGGAATTTCTATATTACTTATTTTAATAAATATTAGCAACGAAATTCTAGTTTCAGTCGAACACCCAACACAAAACAAAACACTGTCGTTTTTGCACATCCAATGCATACAAAGAGTATGGGGAAATTAGCACCGTGGGACCGTGGTCCGAAAAACTAAATTAGTAAAGCAGTACCATTATTTTACCTATCACATTAATGGCATATCAGCGGGGAAACATCAGAGGAATTTAAAACGAAATTGGCAACGTAAAGCTTGAACTAAAAGTACAATAAAGTATTAATACTCCTGACAATGGAGTCACAATAAACCCACTTCCTACAATAACCGCTGTATCAACTCTTTGCTTGCAAACTTTACACGCTTACAAACGGGCTGGTTGTAGGGTTGGCAGTTTTTTTTTTTGAAAATATGATTTTGCGTCAATGCAGTATGTAATTTGATACATATTTTGTGAGGTAAATAAATATAAAGTCGATAGCAAAGCCATTATAAAAAATAAAGTAAGGTACAATTCAGACATCGGCGGCAGCGACCAACTGTAGCTGGCACCGATAGGCGACAGCATATGAACCACTAGCGTCGCTTGCCATCGGCCACATCAGTTTCTATGAATTCACTGCCATTTGCAGCTTCGGTCGGATGCTATCGCCGGTGTCAGAATGGTACCTTAACGCAAATTTGTCTACACTGCAGTAAAGATAGTCGACGGAGATTCAACTGAGTCCATAATTGGATACCAAAGAATGCATAGAACCTAATAATATACACAATTTTAAGATGAAAATACATGCTGACAATAATAGAATAAGTAATAATGGTCGTGATGCCTACAAAATCTGTTGTGCCGACGGTACAGAACTTGTTCACAACTTGCCTAAGTACATACTTAATAAATTATGCACGATACGCTCATGGTAGGGCTTAAAACTTTGCTTCCGGTTTTTAGTACCACATGATAGGGTAAACTCAAAACTGTAAACTCGACAACTCACCATTGTATGATGAATTTATTAGGAAGGGGTTTTCAAATAAAACAAAAACTATGGCGCTTGGCATACTTACCATAGGGTGAAGTGAAGGAGTTGAGGAATTACCGCTTTTTGTCGAAGAAAAAAATGGAACAGAAACCTGCAAGCGCGAGTTAAATTAAAAACAAATATAATGAGATAAGAGCTACCTGAGACTAGCTTCTGCTCTACGGTTTCACCCACGAACCACGATTTTCACGTGCGTTGATATGTCAGTCAGTCAGTAAGTTATTCTTTTATAACAGATAGATAGATGTAAAAACCATTGAAGTGGAATAGAAAATACAGAGTTACTGGGACGATTCAGACTGATATACGGATACATAATCTATATATATATAAAATGCTTTATCCTGAATGACTTAGGATCAACGCACAGCCTAAACCGCTGATCTTAGAGACCTGAAACTTGGAGGGTGTGTTCTTTGTATGACGTAGGCATCCGATAAGAAGGGATTTTCCGAAATCTACCCCTAAGGGGGTGAAAAACGGGGGCAAAGTTTGTATGGGACAACGAGATTCCTTGGTCCAATCTCGACTGGGGAAGTACCTCCACCTTACAGAATACCGCAGCCAAATAATTTATAGTTGTGTTCCTGCGCGTGAGTAAGGTCGCCAGAGCTTATCGGGGAGGGGGAAGAGTCGGCAACGTGCGAGTGATACCCCAGGTGTTGCAAGCGTTCATAGGCTACGGTAACCGCTTACCATCAGGCGGGCCGTACGCTTGTTTGTCGACAATGTGGTATAAAAAAAACCGCCACATCATCACATACCCTAGTCAGATGTCATGTCACACAAGCCTAAATAAAGTAAAAAATAAAAGAGGATAAGAGCGAAGTTTGTGATAAAGGACAACGCCCAAAATGGTAACAGAGCACTTTAACATAAAGGATAAAACGTCACATTCGATTAAATACAAAGTGTGATTGTTTAAATAAACAATCAGTTGCTAATTACATCTGCTCGAGGCCTAAACTTGTTAAAATTCAACCTACATACAGGTACACGGGCTCGCATGTCTAACAAGGGTCTGAGGTATAATTAAATGAATAACTATATTACAAACATAATGTATGATTCATTTCAGTTTCACAGTTTTATGGTAATGTTTGCTTAACTTATCTAATTAGGTAAATTTTGAACTCTCTGTGGATAGCTTTATTGGCCGATAGGTCTTTATTGTTTGATGTACATACAAACATAGTGTGTGCGTATATATGTCACATTGCGTAATGTGTTAAATCTGTATGAGTCTTTTTATGCATCCGAGCTTCCGGCCAGTTTTACCCGCGTTCCTGGAATCTTATGAGTTTCATATGTTTTATTCAGTTTTGTGCTAAGTTTCATCTAAATCCGTTCAGCCAATTATGCGTGTTTGAGAAAGAAATATACAAACATATTTTACTAATAAGATATTAGTATACCTAATAGAAGAATTACTATTTATCCTACTTATATAATAAATGCGATTTTTGGATGTAAAGAATTTGCATGAGTCTTTCATGATAGATTGCTATATGCTATTACTAGATCCTCGGGAACGTGGTAAAGGCCGGGGTAGAAACTAGTACATTATGTTAAGTCAAAGAGATTACATTAAAAATTTCCTCTACTCGCTTACACACTGGTAACAATATTAATAAAAATTTAATTTTAAAAAATCAAATTAAAATTTTCTAAACGACAATCGAAAAATAGGGTTCTCATAAATATGCTTTCAAAACAATAGTAATTATGTTTTACAGAGAAATGTCTTCTTCAACGTAAGGACTAAAGCCGATTTACGGATAAATGCCAAACTTTATCTTAGTAATCATTCATGCAATTATGCGTTACAGAATCATGTCCGACGAGGCATGAACCAGGATACATTCAAAGAGATATCAAAGAGAGTTATTGGAGCAAAACTTTGGATCAATCTGCCAAGTATGGCTAATCGAGTGGAAGGTAAATTGCGCCGATTGACTGAGCAGTTCGCATGACGTGTGTGTAAATCTTTCTTTAATTATTTAAAGACGATCAGCTTCAGAACATCAGATAAGCCCCCTTATTCAGACCCATTCAGTTGCCAATCCGATCGGAAAGGATGATTTTATTTCGTTAAATTTAAGCTGATGCTGTGTTAGTCGCAGTTTTTTTTGCCACGATCGTGTACCGATCGACTGCCTCATTCCAAATGGAAGACTGAAATGAAAAAATAGGAGCCATCCTATTCAGTAAACTACTCAATCGGTTTGTCTACTCGATCGGGACCGCAACCGAGCAGGTCTGAATAAGGGGGAAGTTGATAGATAAGCATTGCTTTTTGATTGGGTGACAAAGAATTCATTCATTAAATAAAAAAAAAACTTACTTCAAAAACTGAAAAAGCATAAAATAAATATTTTCTTTCTACATCATTTTGAAGTCGGTGCCAAGTAAAACATAAAAATTATATATTTTTTTGTTTCAGCGAGTTTTCTTTATAGTTAAGTACCTAGTATCTATAAACACAATATACTTACTAAATTTAGTTAAGTTTTCATAATATTGTTGTCTTTAGGTTAAATTATTTTTGATAATATTTCGAGTTAGTGTGAATGATTGGCTTTAATATTTTTTCGTTGTTATTGTTTTGTGTTATACTTAGTAATTTTAATGTTTTACTTGGCATTGACTTCAAAATGATGTAGAAAGAAAATATTTATTTTATGCTTTTCAGTTTTTGAAGTCGGTTTTTTTTTCATATATAAATTATAGAACACTTTTAAGTCACGAATATGGGTAGATCTAGAAAAGCAGCTTTTCGAATGCAGAAACGACGGCTAGATGAAACGGAATAAAACAGAACCGTAAAGAAACAGAAATATTGAAAAAATATGAATGAACGTAAGAGTTGGGCCGTCACGGTGCACAAGTTACAGGGCACTACACTTGATGAAGCTGTTATAGATCTCGGAAATAAAAAAAACCCTAAAGGCTTAAACCCTAAATGTGTATGTATTTAGCTGGCAGTCAGAAGTAGATTTGAATATAAAACGCTCGATCTTACGGATATCATTAGGACGCCATGTCAAAGTGGTTTCCGCCTCGATGATCATTGCAATCTAGTAGTGTTCGAGCAGCTGCTGTTGAGAGCCAATTACAGTCAAGTCATTGTGTACTAAGCACGTACTTAAACTAGGTCGAAAAAAAAATGAATCAGGAATCTTCTTAGAAATACCGTTTTAGGTCATAAGGCTTACTATAAAATAAACGAATATTGAAAGAAAGAAGACAATTCTTGGATGTAGCGCTCACTCTTGCAGGAAATACCATATACATAATAATAAATATAAGTTTGTTTTGTAAAGAATAATAAAATTACTGAATTTAATGCCGGCTCTTTCCAGTAAAAGCAACCTTCAGAACCGTGCGTTGGACAAACAAAAATTAAAAAGTTATCTGACAAAAAAATAAAAAAGGTATTTCATCTTATTGTAAATGTTTTTTCTATAACACAGAGAATGATCACTATGTAGGTTTTATTCCTATTTGACAAAATTTTCGTTTTTTTTTTATTCTATAAGCGAAAAATTGCGACATTCATATCATGTGCCAGCAGTTTGAGCTGTGTTGTGCAGCAGTTTGAAAACGTTTTTTTTTTTTTCATTTTTAGCTACCACGCAATAAAAAATATTACGCAAATAAAGTTGGATCAGAAACTATCAACCTACGGATTTAAACACGTAATATTCCTGTTAGTGATTAAACTACAGGATTTTTTTTTTTATCGAAACCGGTAGTCGACGCGTTGATAAATCTTGTAGTATGAAATAAATCGAATGTAAGGTACATTGGTACATGTTATAAAATATTTCCAGTTAGATAAACTTCCTATGTTTAAAATTAAATCAAATATTGGAAATAGCACGAAAATATATCGACTTACCAAAACACGAAGCACATTGTATGAAAACGTGAATTAGCACCAATTTTGTAACTGAAACAAAATAAAAATATAATTAAACCTTCTTTGCAAATAAAAATATATTATTTTCAAACATGGAACGCGATCGTACCTCGCGCGAACATTTTGAGCGGGAAACTTTGCAGCGAAGGGCGTGCACCACCCCCGCCGCTAGAATTGGTACTGACGGACGGACGGACGAACGAATATAACGAATGATCGGAACGGGCTAGCTAGTTTCCTTCGAATTCTCCCTTAACTTTTCCGATAATTGGTAGAAATATATTTTTGTAAAAGATCTTGTAAATACGATAAATTCTTTAAAAAGGTATATGTTGTAAATGGGAGGGGAAGAATAATAATTTACATAAGTTTTTCATGCTTTCATCAGGTGATTATATTAAAATATGTCATGTAATTTGGGTAAATAAATAAAATAAATTTATATCTCGCGTGGATAAAGCTTAAGTGAGGTAATTAATGGTAAATCTTTGAAAAGGTGAACCATCGGCTTTCCTATAAAAATTAAAAGAAGTGTGTATAAAATACCTCTTGAAAGACTATTAAAGAGAAGATCTAATAAGAAATAAAAGCACTGCGAAAGCAAACGTACCCGCAAACAAAACCTAGTCATCAAAGTTAGCATTGTAATTACGCGACAGCTTTTTCAATTGTCTGTATTCAGCGCCCATTCTATTCAACAGCCGAGGTACGAGCGCTGCAGCCGCTGGAATGAAAAAGTCATTTTGAATAGTGCCTAACAAGGGAGGGAAATTGTCAATTGGCCAATCAGTGTGATGGATTTTGTGTTTTTCACGTGTTCGTATTGAATTTGTGAATTTCGAGACCGATTGGGGATCTTGTGTTCTGTTAATTTTGTAGTTTTGTAGGAAATATCTAATAATAAGATCGACGCAATTCAGCGTATTTTGAAAACCTTTAAGGGTAAAACGGCGGTGCGAAAGCTAGGTAAAATCTATAAAATTTTAAGGTTTTTCCCTAGTGCTCGTCAAAATGAACCGAAGATGTTTGAAAAACTAAATATTTTACGAGATTGGACGTAACTAAGCTTACGAGTAAGTTTTAAGTTACAGAGGTTGTTTTATCGTATAGGTCTTGGATCTACGAACGAAGGATAGGTACTGAAATGATATTGGGAAACAAATAAATTCCATGCAAAATTTTCTAGAACACTTGATAAGTCTATCTTATTAAAGTGAGCTTCACTTAACTTGCATAAAGCATAGATAGAATAAGTTAGGGGTGGATTATATTTAGCATCCAATCCATTTAAATAGAACGTGACTTGACTTGTCTGATATTATTGTTCTCATACCCGAGATATTTGAAAACAGTGCATACTATTAAATACCTAGATGAAAATCTTATAGCAAAATCGCATTTAGGTATGTAGATAAAAGTATTGACTTTTATAAGTAATACAATATTATACATTTTAGGGTACCGCACCTAAAGGACCATATTGCTGTCACTCTGCTGTCCGTCTGTCTGACTATGTATGAGTTACGGACCTGTTTAGATATCTATATATATAAAAATGAATCACCGAAATGTTTGTACTTACGCGCATAACTTCCGAATGACTGCACCTATTAGGATAATTCTTTTTTTTTGTGTTTGTAATTCTCATGACAAGGTTTGTATGGATGAAAAAAAATACCGGGTACGTGGGTGAAACCGTGGGGAACAGCTAGTTTATCTATAAAAATGAATAAATAGTCAAAGCTGTCAGTTTTAGACAATTTTTGTTACGGGGTCTCAAAACTACACTACTGAATTTGGAATTTCTGTTACCGTGTACTGCAATTAATCAACAAATACTAAAGACGCTGCTTCATACTGTAGATCGTAAGTTGTGACCAAAACAAACAAATCGATTTTATACCAATTTTTTTGATAGTAACTCAATAATACTTATATAAGGTCCTAATAAATGAAGTACGGTCCTTGTGAGGGATGATAGGTCATAAGTATTCCAAAAATCATAAAAAAATCTTCGATCGTAATTTTAATGAAAAAACAAACTTGAAATTGTACTTCATCACCACTAAGCATTAATTAAAACCAATCAGTGGTAAAATTATTTATTTAAAAAAAATAATAATTAAAATTACGACCGAATATATATATTTTTTATCATTTTCAGAATACATATGACCTATACTATCATCCCATATGGTGTAAGTATACAATAAAGTACATTTTATTATATTATACTAACACATGAATTTTAAAACGTTGAAAGTCCTTCATAAGCATTTGTTCTACAATGTACCTGTCCATTATTTCTACATTCTACGAACAGTCCGGTCAGTGATCGTTCACTCCACCATCAGGTCGATTGCACGTCCTCAGAACACCAGTATTTTCGCTTCACGACTTTTGCACCATCCTAACGACGAGGGCGGACGATTTTCTAATTTTAACTAAGTAATTAATGACATTGGGAATCTTATTTGAAAAGTTTTTGTGGCTCGTTTAGAACTTAAATAATATACTGGGATATTCTTCACACATAACCATCTGAAAGTCAGATCATTAAACATTTTTTAAACTGTAACCTTGCTGAGATTCTTGCCGGTACTTCTCAGTTGAAGGCTGACTTCCGAACCGGTGGTAATTTCAGTAAATTCGACCTTCATAAGTGCAGTCCTAGCGCCTAAACTTAAAGTTTTTGAAACAAAAAAGTACCTACTGCAGTAATTAGGCGCTTAGATATATATAGAAAAGATATTTTACAGATTGCATCCTTGCAATTTCAAACATGATAAATTATCAGTATGAGGAACAAATCTCAGGTTTAGAAAGATCTGAATATATCTGGCCAGTAATCTATACTAACAAATCTTCTTATAGATGGTAATATACAATGTACTTTTAAACCTACAAGTTATCTCCGGAACACGGCAAAGCGGGGTACAAACAAGTAAATAATAATTATCTTGCAACAGACATTATTTTAACAAGATATAAATGTAATTCATATAGGGGGTGGGCCGCCCAGCCGGCACAGAATACTGTCCAATGTAACCAATGGACCAGCACAGTCACAAATAACCAGCGAAGCTCGAAGTTTTACATGATTGCTTATACAGGGTGATTTTGTTATCACTGGCAATACTTGCAGGGGTGGAAGTACTCATCAATGTGAACAACTTTTATTATATGGCTAACTCTGATATCGTGTAAAATAATACGGTTGCTTCATACATTTTGGTCGAGTAGGTATTGAACTTTTGTATGGAACAGCTGATAATTTTTTCATGATCTCACAGTTAGTCCTATAATAAAAGTTGTTCACATTGATGAGTACTTCCACCCCTGCAAGTATTGCCAGTGATAACAAAATCACCCAGTATATTGCCAAGTGAAAATTGTTTTAAGCTACAAGTCTCTTTGAACTCTTCAATATACTGCTTTTGTAAAAGAAATTGAGGTTTCGAAGGAGGAAAACATCATGAGGAAACCATAGCACGCTGGTAGAGTAATTTTTAGTACCCGGCTTGCTACTAGCTTATAGCTGAAAATCTGCTGCCAAGCACCTACCTATGTTCGGCACGTGCACTCGATGGCCAGATCCCTTCCAGGGTTTCTGTGCTTACTACCTTCGGTGTCATATCACTTGCCATGGTGAGATTTTGGCAGGGCCAACTTTGGGCACTTGGGCTCACGAAATTTGGGGGCCTTTTATAGAAAGCAAAAAAAAAACGGATGTGACAACATCCCTTATTATTGTATATTATCCCTATTATTATAAATGCGTAAGTGTGTTTGTTGGTTTGTCTTTCTTTCACGCGTTGCTGCGTGAAAGACGTACGGATCGACGTAATTTTTTGCAAAGAGATAGTTTATGGATCGGAGAATGACATAGGATACTTTTAATCCCAGGAACGTGAGTGAAACCGTGGGTCAAAAACTAGTCAGAATATATTTTTCTTTAGTGACTTCACTCACCCATCAGGCTGGTGCCCTGGTCTCGTTCGCTGCACCATTCGCTCTTATGGAAAACTGAACTGGATTTTGGCCAATTCATATCCAGTTTTATAATATAGAATTAGATGCTCTATTGTCCCTAAGCACGTAGCTAGAACTTGTTCTATTATATAAACTTTAAAGTAACTGAAATGAATTTATCGAACAAATTGCAGTGCTCAATATTACCCGAGCATTTTCATACAGCACTTTGCTTTTAACTGTATATGAACTGTAATTGTTTTGAGGGAATCGTAAACGAAAATTGCTGCAACTATTTTGCGACACAATTATAAAACTAATGAAATAAACTGAATGAACTCCTATTTTGTACACGATTTTACTCCCTATTTTTGTAGACTGGGAATCTGCAGCCTTCGTACAATTTAAAAGCTTTTTCATTTAACTTTTTGTTACTTTATTTTGTAGATTTCGTTTGATATTACCAACAAGATTTTGAGGTGAAATTAAATTATATCTTACTGTCATTTTGATCAGTTTTGACAAAATAAGACGATAAAGTATAAAACCCTTAGGGACCGATTCTACTGATGATACTGACGAAACTTTCTGAAATGTAGTTTACGTTGAATAACCCTGTTTATTTATTTCAGTGTTTAAACAAAACCTCACCATGGTAAGTGATTAGCGATGGTTAATTCGAGATAAATACGTTTTGAATATCATAAAAAGTAATTCGGTATTAATAGGTACCGTAAAAACATACAAGTTGACAAATAAAGACGGATTCTGAGACACAAAATCTACTGTAATCATTTTCATTTCCACATAATCACTGTCCCAAATTACGAACACAAAACAAAGTCTGACAACTACAGGCTCAAAAAACGCCATTCCATTTTCGCGATGCAAATAAAGGGTGTATTGTGAGGGTGGGAGATCCCTCCCACCACTTTACCTCTCAGGAGCATTCGCTCCGAAGTAGAGGGCGGAGGGCAGACTTTACCAGCCGACTTAATAGCCTTACGTGCATGTTGCATTGGTTCCATTTCGTGATTGGCTTTTTTAAGTACCACTTCAATAATTACGGCATTTTTTTTAGTCACATAGCTGGCTGTAATGTACTTCTATATATAGGTTTTACTGCAAAGGTAAATCTATGTTTACTACTGGCTACTCTATGTTTTTTTAAGTGCTCCAGGGAAGCAGGAATTCGAGATCACCTTTAGCAACAAAGACTCCAAGACAAGTCTTTTAGTTACTCATCAGGACACAAGATTCCGACGAATTGTAAACCTCCTCCTTTTTTTAAAGAGTTAGATTCTCCAAAAAATTAAACTTGGTGATTTTATTATTTATTATTTTTGGACGGAACCCTCCGTGCGCGAGTCAGACTCGCACTTGGCTGATATTTCCATGTATTCGTCTAGTCGTACATATCGTTTAAAATGGCTAAATATATTTACATATATTTCTATTATCTCCATAATGTTTTAATATAGATGCAACATTGGTTCAGCATCAAACACATCACACAATGTGAAAAGGATCTTAAGTCTCTAGTTTAAGCTTTATATTATTATATCTACACAATTTTACATACCTAAGTGTATAATTGAAGAGCTAGAAGTGTGAATGAACTAGCACTATCAATTAACGTCATAGGTCACCTGTGATATCACAGCTCGAATAATTTATAACATACTAGCTTTCCATCCTGTGGTTATAATATTAACTAGCTGTCACCCTGTGGTTTCACCTGCGTTTTCAACATAATAAGTAGCCAAAAATCCCATACATTCAGTTCTTTCCCGAATTTTCCAATTTTCTATGCAATTTTAAGTTTTTATTCCGTAATACTTCTACAAAGTATTAGAAAACTTAAAAAAAAATGCATGAAATTGGTTAAAGTCAGTTATATTATAAGATATGTGAAGCAAAAACTTTGGTACACCTTTATTATTAAATCTTTTATGGATTAATTTCTGAAAAATTCAGCTTGATCCCTTGTTTACATCATAAAGGGGATTTTTTTTGCTTTCCAGGTCCAAGGGTTTGAGCAGGGTTAAACAGCAAGTGAGTCAGACATTTCTTTTTACATGTATTGTACTCTGTAATTTATGCAAAATGCCAGTCTGTTTGTATGTTTGGATTTAGGATTTAGACCTATCTAAGACAGCATTTTAAGGACATCTAATTAGGATGTCTCAGGATCTGGTCTTCTGGACAGTGGCATCAAACTGATTTATATGTTGAAATTTCACTGTTTTGTTTTCAATCTCATTCAGCTAATGTCTGTGTAATTAATAAATGACATGTTATGCTGGGTACCATGCCTATTAGCAGCAGCAGCAGCCTCAAGTTGTAAATATAAATAAATAACTACTGTAAAATACATTTTCTGTAAATCTGCCTGTATACAGAGGCAGATTTTCCATAAGGCCGACCCAGGCCAAGTAATAAGGGTGGTAAATTGTGGCATGTCTCAGTAAATGATGAGCTAAGAAGTGGGCGCCTGGTACTACACGGCAAAGGGTGGACAAGACTGCATTCCACCTCTGCAAGCACATATGAATATTCTGACTCTAATGCACGGTTCGGAAGGTTGCTGTTGCTGAAAAGCCCGCAATAAACTGAGTAATTCCATTTAGAAAAACAACTCCGATTAAAATTAAGATTATTTATATAGTCTCACTGACAACTGTAACTGAAAAAAAAAATGAGTGACTTGGTAAATAATTAATTTAAATAGATAGTAAACTCACACAGGCCAGCCCCCACATTTATGTAATGTATGCCATATTTACATGTATATTTTTTTTTACACTTGCTTAGTGTACGTCATTGTTATTTTCATTCTCGATAGACGAGTCATTAAAAATTGCCAAGACGACTGCTAGAGGAACTTTGTTATAAACTTTTGTTTGACGTATGAAGGCGTTGTCACCTGTATAAACTATAAATAAACAGGTAAGTAAGTATTAAACCTAAAACAACTCACCGAAGTCCATTTGAAGTGATAATTATTATTTAATTACTAAATTAAAAGCACTTGCACTAACCGGGTGACTCAACTTGTTTTGTTTATTTTGAAAATGCAAGGGATGCCAGCTGCCAGTGTACATCCCACTTCCCAGGCTATTAATATTTTATACAAATAATTAGAATTTCGAAGTTCTACAATAGTTTTTTCATAATTAGTTAATTAATTTATCATTAAAATTTTACAAGTTGTAGAAACTCTCCACTCATGCCACCATTCATTTTTATTATTATAAAATAAACTTAATATTTTGTAACTTTTCGAATATATAGAATAGCATATTTGAATATGAGTGGGTAACACAGGCACCACCTTACGTCAGTTCGACAGCTGCTCCACATACATGGCTGCGTTCAGTAACTACAACGTTAGCATAGATGATACATAATAGAACGTAACGTTAGTTCTCTCGGTAGTTTGTGGTTGGCTGGTGTCTTCTTCGTTCGTAGGTTTAGGAGAAATCGTAGTAGAATTGGAATGGAATTTGTTTGTTACATAGATTTAAAATCATTAAGTGGTGTTAAAAATTATTTATTACCACAATAATAAAAGTAGATAAATTATCTTTGATATAGCGTTATCTTAATGATAGTTTGCTGAACATAGTTTAGCGAAGTTTGGACTTTATCAAAGTACGGGTGGAAACTACGCAAGAAGTGTGTCAATCTATTTCTATTGTGAAAATGGATTCGGAACAAAAGCAGTATGTAACCGATGAGGAATTAAAGGAATATTATCAAGATTTACCCTGTGGACCATTAGATAGCTATAGAAAGAAAGCAACTTTCGATTGGCGCCGAATGAAACTTGTTTATGAAACTTTGAACACGATAAAAATGAAAGTAAGTTTATTACATTTAATTAGTACCTCCATCAAAGTGAACCATCCTACCAATTATTAAAGATAGAATAAGTACCTAAAGTAATTCCAACTTACAGTTTATAAGATTGTGAAAACGAAAAGTAATATATCTATATAGTAGAAAATGAATTTCCTAATGCCTATTAAAACTTGTCCTAGTTGTAGAACTTAGATCCGTGGGCAATGTGGGACATTTTGGCGGGTTTTGGGGAATTGGTGCTTATAAAAGTTTCCAGTCAAATAGTAACTTTATATGAGGATTATGTAACTTTTTTACATTCAGTTTCAATTTGAATCAATTTCTAAATTAATAGAAAAATTATATTGTCAAAAATAGTTCCATTTGCTATGATGTACCTAATGTATACCAACATGTTAAGTAATCAGAAAACCGCTAACATGAAAAAGTTTCAAATTGAATCTGATCAGAACTTTTCAGCTTTATTATTAGTATAGATAGGTAAATACATACATAAAATAATAAATTTAAATTAATTTCTTACCAGGATATTTCTAATAACATACCTACTATATTTGGGGACAGAATTACCTACATTTGTTCCTAATTCCTAGACTGTTTCATTAAAACCTGAGGAGAAAATAATATTGGCCTCCTCTGTATAATGTCCACATATTTCTGTTGCCAGCATGAAATATGGTCCTTCATGGAGAATCATCCGCTGTTCCAACATTCAGAAGATACTAGACCACTGGACGAAGAGAGGCAGATTGCTACAAAACGCATGTATACAATTTATAATGAAAACTTCTTGCCCATGGAAAAGGTGAGAATAGATGTACTTAGTACTTACTTCTCAAAAATAAGTTGCTACGTCATCATATAACTGTTATCAAGAAAACAATTCCAAAAGTGCTCGTTTAAAGTAGTTCAGTGGATTTTGAATATTTATCGAACTTTTCATCAGTTTTAATTTATTAAGTCAATTTTAATCACCTATGAGACGTAATTTTGTGACTTGGTTTAATAAGAAAAAAGTGCAAATATAGTTTATTGTACAGTGTGTATGAACAATAATAGAAAGAATAAAAACATATCATATTTTTGTTATCTCAAAGACTCCACTAAGTAATAACATGATTATTAGATACAAGTGTTGCAACGGCTTATGAGCGCTCGGCAAAAGTGGTGGGGGTGTTTGCGCAGGTGTACACTCGCGCACAAAAATCTTTATACCCAGACTTTTATAATAAGTACCAAAGGCCTACTTCGGCACGTTTCTTAGTCGATTTTGCGATTTTACTGTAATATAATACTTACTAAAGTTAGGTAATGATAATGATAACGATAATAATAAAAATGTTAATATTATTTATTTTATTTTCATTAAATCATCATCGCTGTACAAAGTTTCTGAAGCAAGTTTTTTATCTCTTTTAAACTGCCGATTATTTTTTGCGATTCTTTTTTTATGTGATTGTTTACGTCATAAAACATTTTTTTAGCCTGCCAAGTTAAATCTTTATTTTTAGGTATTTTTACCTACACTGCACGACTTACTTTAGATATAAACAACAAAAACGAACTGTTAGGATGTGAATAATACGCAGGTTTTAAGATACTGTTAGTTATTTATTAGCCGAGATATATTAAGTAAAATATAATAGACAACGTCACCGTGATGCGGCTCGTGACAGACGACATACCACAGAATAACATAGGTCACTATATCTAGGTAGGCATAGCATACATTACTTCGAGATTCCTAACACCTCCCCTCGAAGTAGTAAGCAAATCTATCTAACCCTTAGATACATCAATAATACCTATATTATTAATAAGCTATAGAATGAAACATTGGTTCCTTAATTACAGATCTCTGTTATTTATTGAGAGGGAACCAACGTGTGGTATTAAATAATTTTAAAAGCATAATTAATACATACAATAGATAGTCTATTAACATGCGCTAACCACAAAATTACGTCTCACATGTACTTAACGCAAAAAATAACTGTAAAAAATTCAAAATGGGGACTATTCACCTTAAATAAAATCACAGCACGAAGCAATTTGGCCCATATCTAGAAAATGTAAAGTTAACGGTAAAATTTAGAATACATTTTTAAAACTAAATGTTAAGAATATGCAAGTCACGTTAAGATTGTAATGAACACGAACTTTACACTGTCATTTAATTCTATTCAATGTAAAATAGAATACAAGGCTAGGTATTTTGTCGGCGATATTTATACTGGTATGATAGACAGACAGATTTACGAACGAAGTTAAATGGGCATGATATTTTATGTTTATTTTTAGTAAACTTCAGTCCTAAATTTTTTGTGTTATTGTGTTTAAATTATTTTTTATTTTTCACTCCTTTGATGGTAATTACAATTGATTCTTCAGTAAATTTATTATTTCATGTATTAATTCTAATCCAATTATTTTTATTTACAACAAGTACATATTTACAATCGTTGTATAAAATATAAACTATAATATATAGAAAATATCCTCAAAGCCCTCGCTGCTGTTGATAGGCAAGGTTCCCAATAGGATGGCATCGTTCCCTTTTTGAATGGCCAAGCTTATGCGTTGGCGGAAAAAGCTCCCAGCCCGTCGGGCTCCCGAAGCCTCGATGAGCTTGGATCATAAAATCCGAGCAAATCGGCGAGTCTCGAACAATTTGGCTCGGCTACAGGTTTTAATTTTTCAAATCCGACTGCGCATAGATTAGCGCGTTCAAATAAAACTAGTATATAGATTAGCTTTCCGTAACGCGGTTTCATCTGCTTAGGAGGCTTAGGGGTTAGAAAAATGAAATCCTTTACTCACACTCACATACTCTCAAATTTTCATGACAGCGATATAGGCCTTGATTGTTGATTATCATCTATTAATCAGTTAGGACTTCTTTTATAATAAGTACCTTTTTTTCCTTTCTTTTTTTTTGAACCATCGAATCTATTTTCTAAGGATTTTCCTAGTTAATAGGGCTTAGCTGTTCTGTTCGTGCTGTTCAGAAAAAGGCCAACTATCAATTTTGTGGTGCACATGTCATTGCTCCGTTTCCCCGATTGGTGTAAGGGCATCTAGATGCGCTCAAATTATCTCGCATTCTTCGATTTTTAAACCGTTGTTTTTTTTATTATTTACACCGAGTACCTAACTACATTGCCTAAGTTTCTTTTTTATCTCTGACATAAATAACCAGAATCTTAATACGGTTCTATTAGTTATTGGTTATAGCTTCATTTGTTACTTTGACTTTTGACACGTTACTAGATAATGTGACGTGTAATTGCGCCAAATAGATGTTAGATCCATCCTTCATTCCAGATTGGCGCCGACCCGAAAATATTCCAAGCTGAAAACGAAGCCATGTTCATGTATGACAGTTCGCTAGCTGTCAAAGTCAGTTTGACGTTCAGAATGTTCAGCAACGTGATACAAGGCAGCGGCAAGGCTCACCACTACCATTTAATAGAAGATGCCGCTAAGGGGAAGATTGGGGGGTGCTTCGCTCTTACAGAAGTATCCCATGGGTCTAATGCTAAAGGGATGAGAACTACAGCAACGTATGTGCCGGAGAAACGACAGTTTGTGCTGCATACAGCTGATTTTGAGGCTGCTAAATGCTGGGTTGGATCTCTGGGTAAGTGTCATTGCTAATTGGTCCTTCGAGCCGGATTTGATTAAGTTATTGCACACTAGCATCCACTGTGCAGTTTTACCCGTGTTACCAAAGGATTTCGGGGTAAAAATAAAACCGGATATGTCACTTCGAAGCACAGTTTATATAAGTATATATATATATATTATAAAACAAAGTCCCCCCCCACTACGTCTGTCTATCTGTCTGTCTGTACGCGATAAACTCAAAAACTATGGAACGGATTCTGATGCGGTTTTCACCAATGGACGGAGTGATTCATTTGGAAAGATTAGATATCATTCATTAAAATTTAATGGCGTGCGCCGCGTAAACCAATAGAGGTATATATGCTTAATCAATTAGGCGTATATGCTCTGCTACCCGTGCGACGACGGGGCGGATCGCTAGTTATGTATGTATTTTAACTGTGGCCATGCCTATCTAAATAATATGTTAATATATGTAATATAGAAGCTTTGTTTACATCGAATAATTAATGCATTGTCATTTCCATTATATGTCAATTGTTTTGTTGTATAAGTCCATTCCCACACGAGACAACTAAGAGTAGCAACCAACCGACTATTTTGATGATAAATATTTTTATTACTTTCATCTAAGACTTTTGTAATTATGAGTACCAAAAGTATAAAAAAAACACTATCGTTTTTTGTTCGATTTGACACTGGGCCTAGTTGCTCAAGTCTTTTTTTTTTTTAAGTGTAAACTTCTTTTAGCGCGGTACGCATATTTTTAGATGTGGTAAAACCGCTGGACTTGCGACACCGAGACGCAGTTTGACGTTTAGTTTCTTTTTTTTTCTCCCATTAAAATAATTGCGGCCAGTAATGTCGCCAGTCGCTGTCAGTAGTTTTGGCGCCATAACAAAACAAACACACTCAGAAAAAAAAAGTATTTTAGATTGTAATAATTTTAATGATGATGATACAAGAGCTCAATCTCAATCTCTCAAAAAAAAAAGTTTTCACTTCTGTCGGCACTCCCGGAGTGCATGTTTTTTAAATTGAATGGTGAGATTGTGGTCAAACACAAGCACCCGTTTTGACCCGTCGAAAGACGAAGATGAAGCCTAAGATGGAGCACGCGTACCCAGAAGAAACCTCTTCACTTTGGCCTTGAAAGTCCCTAGATTGTAGGAGTCAGGAAACAAAGACGCCGCGCCGGGAGCAAGTTCCAGTCCTTTGTTCGCATTATAAATGAGGATGCAAAACGTTGTGTCCGTATGTTTGGGATGTCTACAACGTACGGGTGGAAATTTTCCCGGCGTCTAGTGGTTCGGTGTAGGAATGGGGATGGTGGAATTAGGTTGAATAACTGTCTCTCTACTATAATTATAGATTTAAGGATTATGCACGGAAAGATTTTGATAGAAAAGACTATAATCATTTGCAAAAAATATTAGTAATCAATTTTACATTAGACTCACATAAAAAAATACAAAAAAAATAATTAATAATAAAATTCAAACAGCGAGGAGAGGTGCCCAGTGAATGGTGCCGCGAGATATTATTGTAATCTTTGAAACTTGAGTCGCACCGTGTGTGAAGGGCCTAAGAGTAGGTACTTACGTTGCTCGATTTTTAATCTACACGACCTTTTCAAGTTTACATAGATTAATACATAAATAATAAACGAAAAGGAAGGAACTTTTTTAAAAAACACCCCCGTAAAACATTAGTTCTCTCGGGAACACGAGTGGAAGCTCTTACGTTTTTCCGACATATAAAGTATCCTATGTTTTATTCCAAAATATGGACTATCTACTTGCCAATTTTCATATTAATCTGTTCAGCCATCATACGTATTTTTAATCACTTACTAATGTTATAAAATGTGAATGTTTGTGTGCGTTGATGATTAAATTTACCTTTATATATAACAAAAAATAGATAAAAGTAAACGATGGGTAAACGTATTGACGTTAAGTAAGTTAAGGTAGGTAGTTTCTAGCATGGCCGTCCACATGCGCGCGAGGTGGCGCGCTGGAGGGAGGACGCACGTCAGGTCCTCCTCCAGAGCGGCCCGCCTCGACGAGCCCGGTTTTAGCCGGGAGCTGGTGGCGGCAGTGCGGCCCGTTCTCAGACAGTGGCTGGAACGGGCCCACGGGGCTCTCTCCTTCCACCTGGCACAGATGCTGACCGGACATGGTTGTTTCGGTTGCTATCTGTGTCGGGTGGCGGGCAGGGAGCCCACAGAGGAGTGCCACCACTGCCCGGCGGGAGTCGCGGACACGGCGCAACACACGCGCGAGGCTTGCCCAGCTTGGGCCGTGCCTCGCGCCGCCCTGTCCGCGACCATAGGAGGGGACTTGTCCCTGCCGGCTATGATACGTTCCATGGTCGACAGCGACGAGTCCTGGAAGGCGGTCGATTCCTTCCTTCAGCCACAGTGTCTTGTCGCAGAAGGAAGCGGCGGAGCGGGAGCGGGAGGTCAGCACCGACTCGCTCCCTATCCGCCGCAGATGACGTGTATTCCTGGGCGCCTCAGCGGAGGAGGGGCAGGGCTTTGCTATCTCATGTGCCAAGCCCTGCCCCAAAGAGGAGGGCTCCCTTGGGGGAGCGTGCCGTTTGCGGGGCACGCGGTTGACAATTAACTTGATCCCGCAGCCTCGCCATACGGCAGAGAAGGAATACGGTGGGGTTTTAGTAAGTACGAGTCTGACATTACCCGGGCGCTTCCCCCGAAGTTGTCCGGGTATCCATGAGGATTTCCCCACCTTAAAAAAAAAAAAAGGTAGTTTCTAGCAACTGTAGACTAATGACTGTCCAACATGATGCAATTTGGCATTTTTTGTTTTTCAAAAAAGTAAGCAATTATTTTTATTATTCTTGGTCTAATTATGAAATCTTTTTCCTTTATTATGCAAGGGCAAATTATTGAAATGATACTTAAAATTGAAGTTTACTTCATGTGTCACTAGATGGCGCTGTTCTGAAAATAAACAAGCTATGGTTTCGTTCTCAGAGAAATATCATATTGAAAGACATACATACAACGGTTAATATATGAAATTGGAAGACTAAAAAAGATTTACATAGACTGTGCTTCTTAGTAATTTTTAAATGAGACTCTGTATTTAGCAATACATGTGTCCATAAAATCTATACTAAATATTATTAATCTTATCACACTAAAAAAATACCAATACCTATGTTATATTATATGTAATGTATAGGTATCTGAATTATCTGATAAATGAAATATCATACCACACCACGTGAGATCGATAATATTGACCGAATCGATTTTTCAGCTGTTCTTTTGGGTTTCCTCTAACGTCCCTTATGTTTTGGAACAAAAGATACCAAAATTTATCATAACATTAAATCTTTCAACGACTGCATCAGCCTACAGAAGGACCTAGATCGCCTTCACGAGTATTATATAAATAACCGTATTAATTTAAATATAAAAAAGTGCTCATACATCTCTTTCACACGAAAAAAGAATATTATTGCATTTGAGTATAGTTTTAATGGACCTAAAATTTCGCAGACAAAGCTTGTAAGAGATCTTGGTATCTTGCTTGACTCCAAATTGACATTCTCTGAGCATATTGGTTACGTGGTTAATAAAGCTTATAAATACCTGGGGTTCATTCTGCGGGTAGGAAAATCATTTACTGACTTAGACTGTCTTAAACTACTTTACTTTGCTTATATTCGGAGTACACTAGAATATTGTAGTTACATTTGGACTCCGCACTATATTACTTATATACAAAAAATAGAAAATATACAGAAAACATTTATAAAACATTTGAACTACCATGTCCATCATATAGGTAAAGATTATGAGGATTCATGTAGACGGCACAGTTTGATGTCGCTCGAGAAGCGACACATGCTCCTTGATGCACTACTCCTTCATAAGGCTTGCAATGGTGGGATTGATTGTATGGATCTGTGTGCACTATTTCTTCATTTTCAAGTACCTACAACACGAACTAGACACACTCGCCTCTTCCAAACACAACTTTCCCGAACGAATTATGGTATATTTAGCTAACAGGATACATAAAACTTTTAATAAGAAATTTTATGGCATAGACATTTTTAACACTACCTGCTACAGTTTTAAAAAAGAAGTAACCAAAATTTTGAACTCTGGTTTGAATTAGTTGTTTTTGATAATATAATATATATACCTATATTTATTTATAAATGTCTATAAATCGGTTTAAAGAAATTTATTTCCCATAAGAACATATTACATATAGTTCGCTTATACTGAGATACAAAGTAATAAGTATAATAATACAATACAATTTCCTCCAGAGTATTAGAAGTCATAGTTATAATGTTCGTACATGTTCCTTAAGTTTTAAATTCTTTAATAGCGTCGGGTAGTTCATTGTATAGATTAACTCCTTCGAATAATAGGGTCTTTTTGCCGTAATTAGTGCGCACGCTAATGACTTCAAGTTTGTTTTTATATCTATTTCTCAAGTTATGTGACATTGTTTTTTTCTTTAGTTGTATGTTAGTTTGTATTGTGTTTGAAGTAATGTTCTTTATAAGAATGCAGGTGTAGTAAATGTATAACTGTCTAATATTAAAAAAAATAGTTTTTCCATATATTGTCTTTGTTGGAGTCAAATAATTATAATGGAATAGGGTTTTAATTATTTTATTTTGAAGTCTTTGAAGTGAGTTTAGGTTAGTTACTGCAGCGGAACCCCATATCTCAATCAAATATTCTAAATGCGATTTGACTAACGAGTTATAAATCAAAGTGCGCACTTTGTATGGTATACAATTTGTTACTTTACGTAATGCTGCTAATAACGATGTTAATTGACTTCTGAGATGGTCGATGTGTAATTTCCAAGTTAGTTTCTCATCTACCCGTAATCCAAGATATTTTTCGTTGGTTGATCGTTTTATTATTTCGTTATTTATCTTAAGAGGAGTGAAATCCGGTATGCGTTTGTTTTTAGTTGTAAAAATCATGAATGAGGTTTTGGACGTATTAATTGTGAGAAGGTTGTACTTTAGCCACTCGTTTAATAAATCAAGGTCATGTTGCGCGTCCTTTACAATGTTATGAATTGATTTGTCGAAGTAAAAGAGACATGTGTCGTCTGCGTATAGTGTTAGGTGTCCTTGTAAACCTATTTTATTAATATTATTTATATAAATTAAAAAAAGTAACGGACTGAGAATTGAATCTTGAGGACAGCCGTATGAGATGGTTTGAACCGAGCTAGTGTGAGTATTTCCTATTTTAACAACTTGACGCCTGTTCTCTAAATATGACTCAAACATTTTATGTGCTGTCCCTTTAATACCTATGTTATCTAGCTTCTGAAGCAGTTTTTGATGACTAACGGTATCAAAAGCTTTTTTTAAATCGATGAATATCCCTAAGGCTAAATAACAATTGATTCTCACACAACACATAACACTCGCGCACCCTCACATACACACACATGCACACACACACGCACACACACACTATTACTACTAACTGCTCCTATTTTTATCTCGTAATTACATTATTTTATTAAAACATAGAATAGCACGTACTGCAAAGGAGTAGCTACCTCACTAAACCAATCTCATACCTATAAAATAGTAAATCCGTTATTGGCTGTAAATATTGTTTATATAAGTATATACCTAAGTTTAAACTTGTAAGAGCTGTGGATTTTGTAATAAAAATAAATAAATAAAGTTCCTTTACACGGCTAGGAGTTGACTGGCAGAAAAGGGAACATAACGAAGAAGCGTTAGCACACGTATATAACTCCTGTCTTTTAACTAATTGACTCAGGCGTGACTTTGCGGAAATCCATTACAAGATACATTAAACTCAACTCGACGAACGCGCAAAGGCGGAAACACTTCTTGCGGAGTTCCACCATTGCGCGTTCGTCGAGTCTGTGACAGTGGGTCTACTACCTCCTGATGATGCTTCGAAAGATGTGTCGATTTCCTGAGTTTCATTATGTGGGACTCGACAGAAAAAGAGATCCAGCGGAATTAGTTTCTTTATACATAAAAGACAGAACCAGTTGGTCCATCTTGCTCGTCATGTATTATAAAAATTTAGGTATTATATTTATATCAACCCATCAATAAATTAATTACAAGATATTTAAGGACACATGCACTAAAAAGTACAGTGTCTCTTTAAAAAATTGCCTAGAAGGTTGAACTTACGTTCAAGTTTCAACCGAAGGTGGTAAGCAATTGTACAAAGTTAATCATTGAATGTCATATTTCTCTGAGAACGAAACCATAGCTCGTTTATTTTCAGAACAGCGCCATCTAGTGACATACGAAGTAAACTTTGATTTGTTTTTTCCAGTATTACAAGAATTTGCCTTTGCTTATTAATGGAAAAATCATATCAAAAATATTATGTATATACATAATAAATTATATATATCAAACAGATGAATAATTAGATAACTTCTAGCAACTTATGTCATGTTTTTTTTTTGCGCTAACAGAGTTTATAATTGGAATACGGAATTCGTAAATATAGCTTGGAGCATATTTTTAACCGACTTTAAAAATAAAGAAGTAGGTACCCAATTCGGTAGTATTTTTTTTTATTTGCATTTTTTTACTTTACAGGCAAATGCGCGACCCACGCCATAGTATACGCGATGCTAATATCTAAGGGTAAGAACCATGGTCTCCACTCGTTTGTTGTGCCCATACGGGATCCGAAGACATTGAAACCCTTCGCTGGCGTGACTGTTGGTGATTTGGGTGAGAAAATTGGACTTAATGGAATTGATAATGGGTGAGTAAATATTATGTTATTTTATGCTAGTTATATACAAATTTTTACATACTTTTAGGGTTCCGTACCTCAAAAGGTAAAAAAGGAACCCTTATAAGATCACGTTCTTGTCCGTCTGTCCGGGTGTCACCACCGATTTTCTCAGGAACGGGTTGACCTAGCAAGTTGAAATTTATATCAGATACTGAGGTCGATAGTCCCTATAAGGTGTATAAAAATCAAGGTCCTGAGTCTACACGATAAAAAGATATGGGCAAATTTAGATTTTTGCGATAACTTGTAAGTACCAAAATTTACCTTAATTTTCATTTTTTTTTATATTTCGGAATTTTCCCTTTACTTGAGCTGTAAGACCTTGCTTTTTCTGAAAAATAAAAAATGTTGAAAACTAAAGGGTGTCCCCATACATACATAGTTGACGCCAATTAAGATAGCCCTCTGAGTTGTATGGGCGCTCATACAATTTAGAGGTCTTATTGGCACCAACCTCAAATAAGGAAAATAAATAAAATTGTGCTATTGTGTGAAAGAAAATAAAAGAAAATATTTATTGCAATATTATGGTCGTGTGCGCAGAACATTTTACAGTAAAGATCGTTACACTATGCGATGTACGAGGACAACAGTTTTCCAACGACTATGTTAAGTTTGTTCCTCAATCCATATCTTATCGTTAAGATTCCCGTGATAGGTATGTAAATTTTACATTTACATTTTTTATTTTAGTTTGTACGGAACCCTCCGCGGTGCGCGAGTCCAACTCGCACTTGGCCGGTTTTTTTATACTCCATGCCAATTTCTATTATATTATTATACGATGTGAATGAAAAATAATGATTTATTTACCCTCTTTGCCTATGCATAATAGTACCACGTACTATTGCATATTCAAAGACAATCGTACAACTCCAGTCGTGTGTAGGAGCTAACGCACACACACCTTTTTAATCCCGTGGAAATTTTAAGAGAACGCGGGCGAAACCGCGGGCTTCTAACTAGTACTGTTAATAAAAGGTCCAATAACAATTTACCCTCATATTTTTCAAGATTCGTGATGTTTACTAACTACCACTTGCCGAAAGAAGCCGCACTGGACAAGCTCGGTGGAGTCGACGACAATGGGGACTATGAAACACCCTTCAGGGACCCTAACAAGAGGTTTGGCGCCTCACTGGGTATTTTATCAGGTAATTTATCTATCAGTTAATTCATATATATTGATATAATATATTGTTTATGTCACAGTCAGAACTCTTTCATGGTCAAAACTACTTATGACTGAAACTATCTCAGTCAAAACTCTTTCCTTGTACATTAAAAAAAAAACCAATAACCTATTATGTGATCAAATGAAAGAGTTCTGATTGTGTCATATAAATTATATGACAGCGTGGTTAAGAATCTAATGGTGTATCCACACGTTTGGCATGCCACAAACTACAGACCTATACAAACGCTATATAGGAATAATTTGGTGCTTCAAACAGCGATAACCACACGCTTGCAAAACGAAAAGAGTAAAATCATAAGTAAACGAAAAATTCGCCAAAGATGATGGTGGATGATAAAAATTCATAGAACCGTACAAGGTATGTTTTGTTTTGTTGTTGTTTGGTATTCATCGATTTTCTACATACGTGTAGATGGATCCTAAGCGCTTGCGGCAAACTTCTTTGAATTGAGTCTAAACAAGCCAAGGCAAACGCTATATCCACACGTTTGAATTTGTGATTATTTGTCGAGGTTTCTAACTCTAATCTAGCTTAGTGGTCGTCATGACGAATGCTTTTCGTGAAGGAATACATCGTGAGGAAAGCAGTTCAGCTTCTAGTGTGATTGAGTAACAAATGTCCATCCAAACTTTGGCATCCTAATCCTAACTTTTAATATTATAAATGCGAAAGTGAGTTTGTTTGTAACCTTTTCACGCTTAAACCGCTAAACCGATCGCGATGAAATTTGGTATGCAGATAGCCTATGGTATGGAGAAGAACATAGGCTACTTTTTATCCCGGGAAAAAATAAGATCCCTGGGGAACGTGGGTGAAACAGCGGGGCGGAATCTAGTTATGTTATCTTAATATATATATTTCTTGTGTGCGTGTGTATGTGACTGAACTCCTCCTAAACGACTGGACCAATTTTGATGAAATTTTTTGTGTATATATGAGTGGGTCCCTGGATGGTTTTAAAATATAATTGGACCCGGTAGATGGCGTCGTAATCGAGTTTGGACAGGACAACGTCTGTCGGGCCCACTAGTTATATTATAAATGCGAAAGTGAGTTTGTTTGTTACCTTTTCACGCTTAAACCGCTAAACCGATCGTGATGATATTTGGTATGCAGATAGCCTATGGTATGGAGAAGAACATAGGCTACTTTTTATTCCGCTTTTTTACTCTTTTATGCAGGTGGTCGGGTACATATATCATCAATAACCACTAACTATCTGCTAAAGGCGATAGTTATAGCTGTAAGGTATTCCGCCGTTAGGAGACAGTTCGGACCTGAGAATTCATCTGAGGAGTTGCCAGTGTTGGAGTATCAGCAACAGGTAATGTCATGATGAATCTATGAACCAATTCCTCTCGAGCTAAGAATGATCTTGTGTTGTGGGATTTCAATGATGCAAGGAAGACAATAAATAAAATTTGAATAACAGATTGAATTTCAATTTTTATTTTATTTAGTAACTAGCTCCTGGCCCGCATTTCCGAGGGATCTTATGTTTTCCTTTGATAAAACGTACCTTATATGTTATTCCAGGGTATGATCTATCTATGTGCTAAGTTTCATCCAAATCCGTTCAGCTGCATTCACATTTGTAATATTAAGTAGGATATTAGTATAAAATATTATGTTGAAATTTGTGAGTGTATGATGATACAGATGATCCTTATTCTTATTGTAAACAAGGTTCACTTTTCTATGACACTTTCAAACTTAACAAAAGATTTAAATTTGAGTTTTTTTTTTCCAGCAAATAAGACTACTGCCATACTTGGCAGCCGCGTACGCAATGAAGATCTTCTCTGTGTGGTTGTCCGAAGTACACGTCAGAATCACTATCAATAATATGATGGGTGAGTTTAATTTTAAGAGAGGTAGAGCATAGCGTTATGTCGCTCAAAGAGCAGCTCGACTGGGGAAGTACCTCCCCTTACAGAATACCGCAGCCAAATATCTTATAGTTGTGTTCCTGCGCGTGAGTAAAGTCGCCAGTCGTGATACGTCTGATGTTGCAAGCTTTCATAGGATATGGTAACCGCTTACCATCAGGCGGGCCGTATGCTTGTTTGCCGACTATGTTGTATAAAAAAATAATTACTCAATGGGGGCTACCGTATTGTGCTCACCAGTTGGCGCCACTGTCGAGTAAGGTCTTGAAGTATAACTTTCAAAGTTTGTTATTACGGGCGTGAAAACAATGTTTACATTTAAATCATATTTAATACCTTAAACCGTCGTAAAAATATCGAGCATGCTTCAGTTTTGCGTAGTACTGTTTTGGTCCGAAAAAAAAGAATTAAAAGTTTCCGAAAGAAAAAACTGTCTCAAAGCACTAAAATTCATAGATCCATAACTCATATTTGCCATAATTTATCTCAGGTATTGCAAAATATTCACAACATTATTCTAATTAGAAATAAATCCGCGTAGCCCGCCCAGTAACAGTGAAATATGACATTTCGAAGACCTCGCGCTACACTAGCGCCTCTAGCGGCGAATTCACACGCGATAGCCCCCATTATCATAACATACTGGCTTTCCGCCCGTAATCCCCTAATTTATCTCTTTTAGGGATGAATTTTGCAAATCCCTTTCTTATAAGATATAATATAAGATGAAACCAACTCCAAATTTCATAGTTCTATAACCAATGGTTTATTCTTCGCGTTGATCACTCATTGTCAATCAATCAGGGCTTGTTTTTTTTAGAAATTTCCATCTATATCATAAGCAAGACTTTCTCCAAAACATCTACTATACATGGTAGAGGTATTTGCTAATACCCATATAGCTGGCTACCACTGTACTCGCTTGTGAGACTGTAAAAAAAATGTACCCTTGCTAAGTTTCTTGCCGGTTCTTCTCGGTTGAAGACGACATCTGAACTGGTGGTAACTTCAGTAGCTTCGACGTTCATAAGTGCCCTTCTAGGGCCCTGAATAAATGGCTTTGACTTTGACTACCCTCAAGTATAGTATCCATTAAGTGGTTATATCCCAAAATATTCACTCGAAAGTCGGCACCCATCTTTATATACTTACTAGCTTTTCCGCGCGGTTTCACCCTCGTACCCGGGATAAAATATAGCCCATGTTAATCAGTGATAATGTAGCATTCAATGGGTGAAATAATTTTTTAAATCGGTCCAGTACTTTTTGAGCCAATTCGTTACAAACATACTTACATACAAATCTTTCAACTTTATAATATTAGTATAGATTAACTTCGACCACTTTTGTGGAATATGTTCTTAGTAACATGCCAAAAACGATTACAAATTTTCGCTGACTAATTAATTCTAAACTTATTCCAGGTGTAGATGACAATGCAGCAGCAAAAGGTATAGAGCTGCACGCTCTGTCGTCCGCCATCAAGCCGGCCTTCGGCTGGACCTCGCGGGATGCTATACAGAACTGCAGAGAAGCTTGCGGAGGTCATGGTTATTTGAAAGGTAATTTTAAAGCTAGCTCTCGATCCACGGCTTTACTCACGCTCCCAGGTTCGTTTGTGTCGAAATTATGCTAGTACAGCGATGTTGCAATGAGTTTGAGTTAACAGTGAAACCTTAGCACGTTGGTTGGGTACTTTTGCCTCCCAGACTAGACTGAAAATCTATTGTCAAGCATCACTAGTACGTATTTCGGCTACACTTGAGATCAATTTACCTTCAAAACTTTGTAAAGATCGGCAAAACATTAGCAATCCCTTGGTATTGATAGTATCCATAGACGACTGTGGCCGTGTGACTATATGTAGCAAGTAAGAGAGTAAAAAATGTAACCTTGCTGAGTTTCTTGCCGGTTCTTCTCAGTTGAAGGCGACTTCCGAATCGGTGGTAACTTCAGTAGTTTCGACATTCATAAGTGCCCTACGAGGGCCTAAACTGGATAAATGGCTTTGACTTTGAACTAAATCTTAACAAATTTGTCCGTCTATTCTGAGACACTTGGGGTTGTTTTATAAAGTATCATGTAATTAGTATGTTTTCATTTCTTGGGGACATTTGCAATCCCGGTCTCCTTTCTTTCTTCTTATTCTCCATCTTTTCATATCAGGTGAACATTTATCACATTTCACACAAAATAGTTAATTGTAATGTTTTTTTAATTGGAATTTAAATATAATTACCAATTATTCTTCCTTACAGCGGCCTGTATAGGCGACTTACGCAACGACAATGACGCAAACTGTACGTATGAAGGCGAGAATAGCGTCTTAGTGCAGCAAGCCAGCAACTGGTTGCTCAACGTGTGGAGTCGCAGGGCGACCCTCACTGCAGGAGACTCTCCATTCAACACCCTGCAGTTCTTGGACAATGTCGATGAACTGCTGAAGACTCGGTGCCAATGGAACAGTGTCGGGGACCTGATGGAACCTAAGAGTGAGTATTAAAGATTGATAAGCCGGTAGTATAGTATAGAAAAGGAAATGGACCCAGAATAGAACCCTGTGGAACTCCTATCGATAAAACTTGCTTGTAAGTATATACATACAACTAAGTAAAAAGACCGCATAATAATCAGGATTATATGGAAAGAAATGAACAGAATTGTAGAGCCAATAAGAATTAAAATAAAATTGTAATACGCCACACATAATACTAATGTGAATTAATTAATTACTTGGTAAATATAGGGTTTCAAAATGGTAACTCAAGTAATATACAATAATATGTCTATTTTATGTACAGATATTATAACGATTTACAAATGGCTGACGGCATTCGTGCTAAAAATGACGCATGAAAAAGTGAGCAAGCTGAAGAGTGAAGGCAAAGACAACTTCCAAGCTAAGAACGACTCGCAATCTTACAATGCAGTCACACTATCTGTTGTTTATGGCGAGGTAAGTTAAGTTAGTTTTAACCGACTTAAAAAAGGAGAAGGTTCTATGTTCGACGCATATGTTAACCGAATTTTCGGAAATAACAGAAATTACTTGCACAAGGTATATCTCGAGGTGATCCCATATTTTAATTATGATCAGACTATGGACTTTGAAAATACGACGGAATTCAGCGAAAAAGAGCACGAATATCGCGATTGAAATTTTTAACGATATGCGTATAGGTCAGTGACAAATTTTGAGAGATTTTGAATATATAAATATAAATTAGAGTTTCCTCTACATCGTTATTTTATCATTTTTAGTGCAAAACAACTTTGAAATCAGTTTTTTTTTATAGTATATTCTTTTGTCCTAAAGGTGTACATTTATTACAAGGATTTTTAACAATTTAATAACAATTTCAAACATTTTCTCAATCTCGATATTCGTTTGATTATTCCTCGAACCCCCATTTTACCCCCTTAGGGGTCGAATTTCCAAAAATCTTTCCTTAATGGATGCCTACACTGTATAAGTAATATATGTGTAAAATTTTAAGTCTCTAGGTACAGCGGTTTGGACTGTGCGTTGATATATCAACAGTCAGTCAGTTTACCATTTTAATACAGATTACACACCGAGCCGAATTGGAATTTAAGTCTTTGATATAAGGCACAAAATTCACTGCCAGATAATAAACCAATTTCTTTTCCCAGAACTACGTGCTAAATCATTTCTACAAGACAGCGTCTGAGTTCGAAGATGTAAACTGCAGAAATGTTCTGCTCAAATTGGTTTCTTTGTACGGTGCATTTTTATTAGAGAAGCACATGGCTACATTGTATATTGTAAGTATAATACTTAAGTCTATAATATCACTTTGACCCTATGACGCTATCTCTCTCTGCTCCAGCGTTTGAGAAAGAGATAGCAAGGTGGTCGAAGGTCGTAAGCATATAAAGCCTAGAAAGAACTGGCTCTCAAGTGCAGCTAACGGAACACACCGGCAGGTGTTTGGCGATAGATTTTCAACTTGAGGATGGTAGCCAGCTAGGCGGTGGTTTCTAATCTGTAGCCAAACACCTATTGGTGTGTTCCGGCAGCTGCACTTGAGAGCCAGTTCCTTCTAGGCTTTGTGTGCTTACCACCTTCGGCTGCATCATCACTTACCATAGTGAGATTGTGGTCAAACACAAGCCATATACATATTAAAAAACAAACAAAAACACGAATACAAATTATTGAAATAAAATAATATAAGTTATATACTGTTCAAATGTGATGTAAATTTAATTTTTATTGTTTCACAAATTGATTTACAAAAGTATATTGAATCCACCTTCTCATTTCCAGGGTGGATACTTCCAAAACGAGCAGGGTCTGCTCCTCCGCGACGGTATCTTACAGCTGTGCTCTCAGATAGCCTCTCAAGCTGTGTCTCTGGTGGACACGCTCTCGCCGCCTGACTTCTGTTTGAAGTCTGTACTTGGCAGAGCTGATGGGGAGGTAACTATCTTCATCTTATCCAATATTAGCTTCCGCCCCGCGGTTTCACTCGCTTTCCCGAGGGCTCTTGTGTTTTCCCGGGATAAAAAGTAGCCCATAGCCTTCCTCGATAAATGGTTTATCCAACACTGAAATAATTTTTCAAATCGTACCAGTAGTTCCTGAGACAAGCGATCAAACAAACAAACAAACTCTTCAGCTATAATATTAGTGTAGATATTTTTTCAGACTACCAATAATTCTGAGCAACTGACGTTTTTATATATTTCCAGGCATACAAACACATCCAGAACAATGTGCTGACGTACCCGGGGTCGATGACCCGCCCGCACTGGTGGCGCGACGTCGTGTACTGGCACTCGTACGCACCCTCCAAGTTATAATACATTTATAGGAAATATAAACAAGAGCGTACAAGTGATTATGAAATTATTTCTTTATGACATGCATTTAATCTTATATTGTGTAATATTAATTATGTATATTATAGCAAATTTCTAAGCATATTTTTGATATAAATGAATATACAGGATGTAACAAAAAGGGGGTTACGAGCCCAAAGTGGGTTGTTAGTAACATCATTCTGAACAACTTTCACTATGGGACCAACTTGATCAGAGCAATTTTATTTTTCTCATCTCAGTACATTTCGGGCCGAGCGCTCGGCTGATTTGTATGGTGGAGTGAAAAATAAAGTTGCTCTAATCAAGTCGGTCCCATAATGAAAGTTGTTCAAAATGATGTCCCCAACGATCCCTTTTCGGCTTGTAACCCCCTTTCTGTTACACTCTGTATACCTATATACATATCTCTAATGAAAAATATAAAACCTTCAAGGAAATAACTGTGAACTATTTAATTACCCCAAGTAACTGGAAATCACATCGAAATCTGTGCTGTGATTATTAAGTTATAAGGACACTAACATACGGACAGACGAGATACGTTTCGTAGTACTATGTAAGGATATAATATATATTTTATAATATTAATTAACTATATTTTGACGGGTCACTCAATAAATATAAAAGTGTTTATAAAGAATATGCTAATCGGAACAGCATTGGTGGATTAGCCATATAGCAGGAGTAGCAAGATACAGGCCCCGCGCCTCTGGGGCCCCGCGCATAGGAGGCCCCGCGTCCGTCAATAAAAAATAATTACACATCACTCGTAAGGAATGGAATTTTTTACATATGATACGCAGTAAATTTCAGAATTTGAACAATTTTATTTTCACGATCAAATATTCCATAATTATTTAATTTTGATATGAATAGAAGTAATAACTATAAGTTGTATATTTATTGATTTATGAATAAGAATAAAAAATATTTTAAAGCTCAAGTTTACAAGGGAATTTGTTATTAATATATACAATTTTTAAATCTACATATGTTATTCTATTTTACATATTTATATAAGTACAGTGACTTACAAATATATTTTCAAATAAAAACAGCTTTTTTATTACATAATCAAAGCCTTATACATCCACATTTAAATAATACAATAAAATTTAATAATTCTTAGTAGGGGCCACCCATAAATTACGCTACACGTAAAGGGGGGGGAGGGAGTGTAACAAGGGGTGGGAGGGGGTCCTATGTTTCGTGACGTCACATTTCAAAATACATAATATATAAGGATATTTCTTATTAATCAAAATCATTGCCTATTTAATTCCACTTGACAATAAGAAAACTTAAAAGTAAGAAGCTTATATAAAATAATCTAAATTAAAAAAGTCAAATACATATATTAGATTTTGATCTAAGTATTAAAACGCGAAAGAACTGTTAACGAAAAACATAAAAAATATTTCCAACTCTATCTGTATAAACATAAGTTGGTTTGATGTTGATTTTATAAAAAAATATTGAAATGGAAATAAAACTAATTTCGGAACTGCTGTTTTATTTTAATAATTTCTAGATGTAAAATTGTAAACAAATATGTGACGTCACTAGGGGGGGGTCTAAGGACGGGGGAGGGGTCAAAAAATCATGAAATTCGTGAGACGTAATTTATGGATGACCCCGGAAATAAAATAAGTCAAATAATTAAATATTAAAACACTATTAGGCAAAACTACACCGTTACTTGTAGTTTTGTAATAGGTCTTTACATATTCAATGAGTTCTGTCAGTCGGTCTGTCCATCCACCGAATAGGAAACTTTTAATTAACGTTCAGTTTGTTTGTAGCCGAATTGCGAGTTAGACATGTTGAAAATATTGTTTTCTTGTGCTTTTCTATTAATTTCGTAAGTTATTTTGTCTATTTATACCAAACGTGATATTTCTCAACAAAAAAAGCTACATTTGTACCAAGGTTTGTACCTTGTCCGACCCGGGAATCGATCTCAAAACCTTCTGTATCTAACCAAGCGTTACCTCTCGACCATACCAGTTTCTAGAAGCCTGATCATTGTTTAATCTCCTGTTAAAAGTATATCTGTCACTGTCCATGCCGTATATAAGGTCCTAATAAATGAAGTACGGTCCTTTTGAGGGAAGATAGTATAGGTCATAAGTATTCCGAAAATGATAAAATAAAAATATTCGGTCGTAATTTTAATGAAAAAAAAACCTGAAATTGTACTTCATCACCTACTAAGCATTAATTAAAACCATTAACAGTATAATCAGGTGTAAAATTTATTCTTAAAAAATCAAAAAAAGCAATTAAAAATACATTACTTTTATTTTATTTGTTTATTACTTTTATTTATGAAGTACAATTTTAGGTTTTTTTTTTTGTATATTTTTATTTTATCATTTTCGGAATACTTATGACCTATAACTATCATCCCTCAAAAGGACCGTACTTCATTTATTAGGACCTTATATAATGACAAAGACGGTAATAGTTTTGAACATAGATTAACTTTGGGCAAAAATTTTCGATCGAGTCGACGAATTGATTGACATTTCAGATCAAAAGCTGACTACCCAATCCTAAAACACGTAAATGAACGCAAAGACCTAGAATATGTATTAATTGATTTACTAAACGTTATAATCAGACGATACGAGGTCACTTGTGTAGCATTTATTTGTGATGACGTTTATTTAAATGTTTTCGAAGGAGCGCTTTTTAAGAGGACGTTTTCTATGCCGTTTGTTATGGTAAGTATCGAATTTTTCACAGGCAGTCCTAAACTGTAAAGTTGGCGCGAATGTGGAGATTGCCTTTGATATCTGACAATACTTCCACAGTCTATGTAACTCCAGTCGGCCAACGGACACGTCTAGACAGAGCAATCGTGCGGGGCTTGCGGGTTGAGAGAGGGGCGGTAGGGAGCCCAAGCTGCCATACACTCGCTTGGGACACAATGGAGCAATTACAAATGCCTAAACAAAGCGGCATTTCGCGTGACTTCAAACGCGATAGACCACTGTGGTATTTCTTTACATGGTCTCTAGTTTTTCTCTCTCTCTCTCTCTCAAGTCCCACGAAAGATTACACTTTTATTAAACAGAATTTGCTTACTAGATCGTTGTAGAAGAAAACGAAGATCTACTATCTCCTGATTTCATAACACTGGAGTCTTTGAGAGCTGCAAGGAAAGACGGATGCAATGTATATGTCATTCTTCTAGCCAATGGCATTCAGGCATCTAGACTCTTGCGGTTTGGTGACAGGTATTTAATATGACATAATGTATTGTTAGTGGTGTAAACTGACTGTGAAGTACCGACAGTTTCTAGGTGAAATGTAATGAAGCCAGACACACTGAACCGATGGTGACTTCAGCAGCTTTGACCTTTATTAGTACCCTTCTAGGGTCTAAAATTAATAAATGCTGTAGTTATATCTGTAACAAAAAGGAACTTACTTGATCAGTGGATAGATGGCGCCACAAGATTGTACATCGCGCTATCAAAGATGCCCGAGCACTAGGAATATACCTGCAAGATTTCAATTGCTGGAACGCGGTCCCCAAACTCGATGACCAAGCCTGGTGAGTGAGGAGACTACCACCTTGCTCCTTCATATTGGTGACCCCGACGTGATCTATCTATTACTAGAGATCTTTGTTAACTTAAGTACTCACCACTACATTAATACTTGCTCACCTGAAGGTAACTAACTGCTGAATAAAGTCCGATGGTTTCTAAGTAGAAAACATTATGACATCTCACAAAATATTTTCCCAGGTACAGAATCCTTGACACCAGAGCAAAATACATAATGTTCCACGACGTCAGGCTATTCCACAGCGAATTACATTACCTTTGGAAACGTATCGTCAACGTAATATTCCTCAAGCACCACCAGAAAACCATCGGCGTCTTAAAAAGCAAAGCTTGGTTCGATATATCGACGGTGCCCTTTCCGAACCCTATCAAAAACGTTTTGGTGACCAAAAGACTTGATATATGGGGAAATGGTAATTTTCATTATAACAGGGCGTTATATAAAGATAAATCTGGTAATTTGAATGGGGAAGTTCTTAATGTTGTTTATCTGGATCATACGCCGTCTGTTGTTGTGAAGAAGATGAATTATACTAATAGAGTTGGAGGAGTCGAGATTGATGTTAGTATTTCGACACTGATAGTTTCTGCTAGTCATTTTTAGGTCGGTAAATGTTGTCCGGCTCGAAGGACCAACAGTGAAAATAGATGGAAGGCATATCCAAAAAAACCGGCCAGGTGCGAGTCGGACTCGCGCACCGAGGGTTCCGTACAAACTTCGTCTATTGTTCGTCCATCAAGGGAAATGCACAATTTTATTTATTTACCTTATTTGAGGTTGGTGCCAATTAAGCTAGACCTCTAAATTGTATGAGCGCCGATACAACTCTGAGGTCTTTATTAATTGGCGTAACTATGTATGTATGGGGACACCTTTAATTTTCAACTTTTTTAATTTTGCTTTTTGCCAAATTTTTTTTTATATTTGAGTTGATTGAATGAAAGGTAAATTGCGGTTTACGATTTATGACGTATTAAAAAAACTACTAATTAGATCTCGTTCAAACCAATTTTCGGTGGAAGTTTGCATGGTAATGTACATCATAATAATATATTTTTTTTAGTTTTATCATTCTCTTATTTTAGAAGTTACAGGGGGGGGGACACATTTTACCACTTTGGATGTGTCTCTCGCGCAAACTATTCAGTTTAGAAAAAAAATATGTTAGAAACCTCAATATCATTTTTAAAGACCTATCCATAGACACCCCACACTTATGGGTTGGATGATTTTTTTTTTTTTTAGTTTCAGTTATAAGTATTTAAAAATAAAATTTATTGTTTTTTTTCTATTTTTGTGTGAAAATCTTAATGCGGTACACAGAATACATCTACTTACCAAGTTTCAATAGTATAGCTCTTATAGTTTCGGAAAAAAGTGGCTGTGACATACGGACGGACAGACAGACAGACATGACGAATCTATAAGGGTTCCGTTTTTTGCCATTTGGCTACGGAACCCTAAAAATGGGGATGTAGTTTGATTAGATAGATTCGAATGATAAGATTCTTATTTAGCTTTTTATATGTCCTAAGAAATGAAATTTCGCTATTGCATTTTTATTAACATTTCACTATTCATTTCAATGTTTCTATTACAGATTCTCAACACGCTAGCCCAAAAAATGAACTTCAACCCCAAACTATACCAGTCCATAAACGCTGAACAACATAAATGGGGTCAGAAACAACCGAATGGATCCTTCTCGGGTCTCCTAGGTGAGATGGTGAATGGCCACGCTGACGTTGCGTTAGGGAACCTGCAATATACTCCATTCCACCTTGAGCTCACTGACTTGAGTATTCCTTATACTTCACAATGCTGGACCTTTGTGACTCCGGAGGCTCTGACTGATAACTCATGGAAAACATTGATTTTGCCCTTTAAGTAAGTTGGGTTCTCCACTTGGTTATGTACCCAAATGCTGTCAAACGACCATAAATTAACACCACAATTTCATATAATTGTTTTCAGGCTTTACATGTGGATCGCTGTACTCCTGGTGTTGCTGATAACGGGAACAATATTCTACGGCCTCGCGCAGTTCTATATAAGGTTACAGATATTTAAGAAAGATCACGAGCCTCATGCAAAATCAATTAATGAAAAACAAGATATTGACGACGGTTTGAATTCATTTGTATTTTTAACACTGCTTACTTATAACTTTTACCATACCATGTTTGTACGTACCTATAGGGCAAGCAAGCAAATAGGTAAAACAAACAAATCCCTTCTGAAATAACCAGACGTTGATGCGATATTTATTTTGCAGATGCGAAACCTGTCGGCTTATATTTGTTTGGTGAAATAATTAACAGCATCCTCTACACATATGGAATGTTGCTTGTTATTTCTCTACCCAAGTTACCCAACGGGTGGTCCATAAGACTTTTAACTGGTTGGTACTGGTTATATTGCATACTTCTTGTGGTATCTTATAGAGCAAGTATAACAGCTATATTAGCGAATCCAGCTCCAAGAGTCACTATAGATACTTTAAAAGAACTTGTTGATAGTAAAGTCACTTGCGGTGGCTGGGGTGAAGAAACAAAGAAGTTTTTTGATGAATCATTAGATGATATTGTACAAAGAATAGGTGAAAAATTCGAATCAATAAATGATCCTATTGATGCTGCGAATAAAGTTGCTAAAGGAGTTTACGCGTATTATGACAGCGAAAATTTTCTAAAACATTTAAGAGTGAAGAGAAGGAATTATATTTTAGAATCGTCACTTAAAAACTCAACAATTGGTATAGAGAACGGTACAGAGATTATAGAGACAACTGACACGGAAAGGAATCTTCACATAATGTCAGATTGCGTGGTTAATATACCAATTTCAATAGGTTTTCATAAAAATTCGCCATTAAAACCTTTAGCGGATATTTACATGAGGAGGGTAGTTGAAGTCGGGCTGGTTGAGAAATGGCTTAATGATGCAATGCACACTATCAGGTCCTCGGACACAAATGAGGAAGAGATTAAAGCTTTAATGAATTTAAAGAAGTTGTATGGAGCTTTCATTGCATTGGCTATAGGGTACTTTATAAGTGCAGTATGCCTTATTGGGGAATTAATTCATTGGCATTTCATAGTGAAAAAAGATCCTCAGTTTGACAAATATGCACTTAATGTATATTATAGAAATAAGAATAAAAAGAATTAACTATACTAAAAACAATGTATTATAATTATATACAGTAACAACATGATTGTCTATGAAATTCTTGAAATAAATAGTTTGTTTCAGTCATTTTTAAATCTCTCACAATATCTTTAGTGTGAAATTATTTTAATAAAGTTCTCTTAATTGATAAAAAATGACTATAAATTGAAGTGAAACCTATGTCATACATTTACAATTTCATTTTAGACATGCTAAGAAAGTTATATAATTTGTGATGAATCTATTATCTAATCAAACAAATTAATGGTGATTTAAGTAGCTGCATGCTATGATGTACGTCTGGACATGAGGCTATCTCTACCGTTCCTTATGGTACAGTCAGCGGCAAAAGCTTGGCATTTTAGTACCCTTTTATAATAATCTATTGACATTTTCTTGACAGTTTGTATTAAAGTTATGAACTGACTGTACATGAACAGATATGGCCTGTCAAAATGACCATCATAGTATGCTACAACTTTAAATTGCAAAAAAAATATATTATTAACTAATCTTATCATAATTTTAGCTTTTCGGTTATTCAAATTAAAATATTTAATGTTAATATTAAAAATTCTTCCTAAAATCCATGTGGTTATGTACAGGCATATAACTACTTCTGTTCAGTATTGAAAGCAGTAATTTGAGACCCCTCTGGGGCACTTTCTGATATCCATGGGTGCTTAAGTACGCTAGTCAGTGGCAGTCTTTGTTCTGGATCAATAACCAATAACTTTTCCATTAAATCTCTAGCTTTCTCAGATATATAATCAGGATATTTAATTATAACATGTCTGATTTTCCTATATGTTTGGTGTGAATCTTTAGCATCAAACGGAGGAAGACCAACAAGTAATTCGTAACATAATACTCCAAGACTCCAAATATCAACAGCGTAATTGTGTGGTTTTCCTTCAATCATTTCTGGTGACAAATAATCCAATGTACCACACAATGTCATCCTTCTAGATGATGGTGAGTGGACAGACCAACCAAAATCAGCTATTTTCAACTCCCAATTGTGACCAATGAGCAAATTTTCTGGTTTGATGTCACGGTGGATAACTTTCTTAGTATGACAGTACACTAAAGCCTTTGTTAAGTCTCTGACGTAGATTGCCGCAGTTTTCTCATCGAAACGTCCTCTTTCCTTTAGTAACTTGTAAAGTGCACCATGCTTTGCATATTCCAAAATTAAATAAATTCGTTTTTCGTCATGAAAGTAGCCGTACATACGAAGAATATTCGGGTGTCGCAGACGACATTGTATTTCCACTTCACGACGTACCTGATGTTCGATCTCCGAATCCAGGATCTGGCTTTTGAATAGCACTTTCAGAGCTACGACATAATGTGACTCTTTTTCACGTGCTAAGTAAACATTTCCAAATTTTCCCTTACCAAGCGGTCTTCCTAAGTCAAAATCGGAGAGAGCCCATGATTTCTTTTTGTCGTCTCTTTTCAACGGATCAGCTTTGCTCGTTGACTGTTCTTTCTGCTCGTTGACATTCGCTTTTGTACACAGGGGGCGGGTGGTGGGCACAGCTGGGACTTTGAAGCTGTCTGCAGTCATTATAGCATTATTTACAGACTTTGCGGAGCATCCACATCCCGATCGACCAGCGGTCGGGTGACGATTTTCTTTACAACCACATTTTGGAATGTTCATTGTTACAAAACTTATAACAGTTTACTTATGTAGTATTGACGAAATTTAATATAATATTAATGCAAATTCGTGAAAATAAATTCTTTCAAAGTATAAACTTTTGAATATTGAATAACGTATTTTAGTTTGAATTGAATGAAGTGAACAGTGTTGCAAAAGGGGAAATTTAAAAATCGGGTAATTTTCCAGGAAATAATCAGGAGAAATCGGGAGATTTTTTTGTCAAAATAAAGCAACAGTATTATATTATGCTATTCATTAAAGTAATTTACGACAAATATTAATAAACTGCGATGCGATGCGAATTCGTTTTGTACTTACGTATTCATACAAACCGAATTCGCATCGTCTAGCAATCATGATTGCTAGACTCGATACCATTCGCTGACACATTTCTGTGTAAAAATTCAAAAAAAAATCTTCTGTAAAAATTAATATTTGTCAGTACGATAAGTCGACGGGAATGGCTCGATTTATTTAGGTATCTGTCAGATAGTATGTACCTATATGGTATTTGTTTCTAAATAAAGTAGGTGTCTTCTACTAATATTTATTGTTTTATGTTGATATTATTTATTGTTGAGTTATTGTGCTTTTTTAATAAAACAGTTGATTATTTAGAGTAATGTGTTTTGACATTCAAACTTATTCTCTATTTGCAATGCAAATTGCATTATAAATATTAGACATATTATGATTCGTGATACTTTGCTCAGCACGATGACTCGGCTCATTCATTAACTCGACTCTTTAATTTGTAGTTTTACGGAGCTTACCGAGTCCAACTCAGAGGCTCGAATTGGCTCGATAATATATCCGAACATACGCTTCTGTCGTATTCGCATTACGCAATTGCTGCTCGACCGAATCAAATCAACTCGAATTATTTAAAACATACGACTCGTCCCATCGCTTAGTCAAGCAAATCAAGCATGCGTGCGAATGCTGCAGGGCTGCCAGTAGATTTTTTAGTTTAGCCATGTTCATGAAATTATATAATAATTTACTTACATATTTCAGAACAAGAATACCTTAAAAATCTTAGACGAACATGTTAAAAATCAAGAACACAGATACAAAAAAAAATATATGCATATATATATTATCCATTATTAGATCTTACATAATTTTATTGGTTATGTAAGATTATTATAATTATTCTTTAGTTTTATTATTGACCAAAAGAAATGTAAACAAATGGCTACAAATAAATAAATATTAATAAAAAGATTTTGTTAATTTAAAATTTACAATAAAAAATATGAAAAAGAATAATAGGGAAGTATCTACCGATATTATGCACCAAACTTATAATAAAAAATAGAATTAAAATTGAGGGAAAACATTATGATTTATCCCGGAAATAGTAATTTAGCCCTTTTCGTTATGCGCTACGAAACTTCGCACCGCGCTTACCAAGTTATGAAACAATGCGCGCCATGTAGCATAAAATTTCGTCAGTCACACTCACACTAATACCACAGTCTATGTAACTCTTCCAGTCAGCCAACGGATACGTATAGAGTCTAGCAAGCCCCGCACGATTGCTCTGTCTAGACTCAAGACAGAGCAATCGTGCGGGGCTTGCGGGGTGAGAGAGCGGCGGTAGTGATATATATATATAAGCTGCTATACACTCGCTTGGGACTTCAAACGCGATGGACCACTGTATGTTTTTTATGGTGTGCTAATACCATTCAGTATTATTTTTATTATGGTAACACTACCTACTTCTACTGGTCCTACTGCTTCTATACTGGGGAATCCCCATACTATAAAGTAATAGGAATCCTCTAAGTGCTTACTTGTCTCTGTCTAATTAAACTGAGTAGATGTAATTACAATTTGTTCAACTTAATCTTATTTGAGTGCCTATATTTTTTGCAGTTCTAGCTTGAAGATTCCGATGAAGACTCCGATTTTTAACAATTTAATAATTATTCAGTTTTTATTAGTTAGTTATTTGAGTTTCTGCTGTAAAGCATGACCAGAAAAATAAATAAAAAAACCTGCGTGAGGGCGCCACTTGAAAATATTTTGATAGTAAAAAAAGTACACATATTAGTTCCGTGAAATTCCGCAATATGGCAAGGTGTTTTATTTTTCTGGTGGGGATTTAAAACGTATTTATTTTTCTAGCACCTTTTTCATGGCAAAATATAGCCCTTTCTAGCTTGCCCAAATGCCCCTTTTCAAAAACCAAGGTGGCAACACTTACTTAAACCAACCAGCCAGCCCAGCTGATTCGTTGTCAAGTGGAAGTAAATTAGCATGTTATTTGGATTTTAAAGCGATTATCATTCTTGTTATACGCAAATATCTAGTTTCAGTGGCAATAGAACTCCTTGGCAGAAGATAATCAGTCGGGTAAGGTTCTATTTAACGGGTTATTTAATAAAACTAATTTTAGGTGAAGTAATGTTTATTTTATTATTGCCCTACGTATTAGCTTGTTTAAGTTTAATTATACTTTTTACCAATTTCGTACCAGTCACAAATCAAGTTGTATGTAATACCAACTATTATTATTTTTTTCTAATTGATACTTTGAGGTTACTTGGCATAGATTCCTTATAGATCTATTGATGAAACGTAACCAAATTACCAGTGTTTAAAATGCACCCCTATAAATAACATTGATAGATACATACCATGATTAAACACAATTTTCTTAAAAGCATCTCTTCCACACAAGCTTTGGAGGGATATAAATTTTCTGTATTATTTTCAATTAAACTAACAGCAGGCTATCTGTCAGCCCATATCCATACATGTGGCCTAAAGAGACAAGCATAACTAGAGAGTTGAGATACCTTTATGTCAAAATGTCCATCATAGTGTACCACTAGTTTAGTAAGATATTTTAAAAGAGCCAACATATTTTTTAAAATGTGATCTTCAGAGTTTATCTCGCTAACACATGATGAACTTCACTATGCTAATACTTTTTTGGTTGGCATCAATATCCAATTTTTATTTTAACTAGGCAGATTGTCTGTAAATCTTACTGTTATGTATAACAATAGACAAGCAAGACAATAATTTACTTTAAACAATTATTTTTTAATCATTTTTTTTTTTCACATCCAATTATAATTTATTTAAATCTCAATAACATGATTAAATTTCTGTTTCAGACACCATCATCTATAATGTCAGATGATGCGGAACAGCAGGCTGAGGAAATAGAAGTGCTCAAGTCTATCTATGAAGGTGATGACAATTTTAAACAGGTTGATGCTACCACTTATCAGTACAAGGTTAGTAGTTGCATATAAGATGATCAGAGCTCCATGATAATTCCCTGATATAAAGATTTTGAGCATCTGAACATCATGAGAAGGCTAGAGCATTTTGTAGTACCTGGTTTACACTCACCTGGGTTCGAATCCTATATTGAGAGGAAACCATAGCACAGAGGTAGGTACTTTGTAGTATCTACCTGTCTGGCTACCATGTTCAAAATCTGTTGCCAAGCACCTATTGATGTGCTCTGGCAGTTTGTTTGTTACCTTTTCATGCTTAAACCGCTGAATTGAGATGAAATCTAGTATGCAGATAGCTTATGGTACGGAGAAGAACATAGGCTACTTTTTATCCCGGGAAAACAAGATCCCTAGGGAACACGGGTGAAACCGCGGGGCGGAATCTAGTTCAATGATAAATATAATAAGGTTTATTTAAGTGAATTACTGTAAGAGTAATGATAAGGCCAAACTTGTGGGTTTTAGTCTATTTAATAAAAAAGAAATGCACATTAGGCATTAGGTTATATAAGGTTTACATGTGTCCCCCAAATTTCGGAGCCATAAATAAAATTAATTAATTTACATATTTTTGAGTTATTTCAAAATTGTAATTGTATGTTTTTTATTTTCAGTATACAGAAGGAGACAAATCCTTTATTCTGGAAATCACATGGGGTCCTACATATCCTACGGAAAAACCTAAACTTAATTTAGAAATATTCTATAATCAGCATTTGTGAGTATATAATTATTATTCTATAAATATCTTTGTCAGTTTAATCCTAATAATAAGATAATGAGAATAAACTTAAACAATGGTTTGGGTGCATGGTAGTGCCGCAGCCAAGTATCTACATAATAATATGGTGCCTGTTTGCATCAATGTATAAAGCTTAATTTTGCAAAAACAAATTTAATAATTACTCCATAAAAAAATACGACTTACAAGTTTTTTTTAAACAATTTATTTAGGTTAACTTCAGTAAAAGCGAAAATAATAACAATACTTGATGTGGAAGCTGAACAATGGCTGGGCTGTGCAATGACGTACACTCTCTTTGAATGTCTCAAAGAGAAAGTGGCAGATTTACTTGCAGATCAGACTGAGGAAGCTGTGGTGATAAATAGGGTGGAGAAAATCGTTTTAGATGACCAGGTATGCTTTTACTTTTACAATAATGGATTTCTATATTTATGCGTCAATTGATTATTAAGTTACTTGTCTATCTAGCGAGAATCCTAAATCCAAAATCTCATGATGATGAGTGATGATGAAGCGAAAGTCTTACCGGAACACACTAGTAGATGCTTGGCGACATATATTTAACCTGAAGTTGGTAGCCAGTCAGGCGGGTTCTACAAAATACCACAGTGCTATGGTTCTCGATGTTTTCCTTCACCGAAAGTTCAAGCTCATTGTAGGGTTCGAAACCACGACCTTTGTTACGGCATTGGATGTTGCTTCTACTCAGCTATCATAGCCTTATCCAGTGTGGGAATCGATCTCACAAAATGTGCCATGGCTGGCAGTCAGTGTATCTAATCTCATCTCCACGCAAACTGGCCTGTAAATTAGAGATAATTTTATCTGTAAGTAGTGTGACGATAGAATCAACAGGCTGGTACCTGATTAAGAACTTAACTGCCCTGTTATAATTTTTTATATTTTATTATGTTATTTTTTATGTCATAAATTTGGGATTTCAAATTTAAAATTTAATTTAATTTAAAAAAAATCTGAAGGTAGTAGAACTCTTAGTGCAGAGTTCGCCCGGGGAAGTACTACCCCCATATCTAATTCCGCCATGAAATAGTAGTGCACTTATATTACTGTGTTTCGGTTAAGAGGGTATGGGAGCCGGTGAAATTACAGGCACAGGAGACTTAACAACTTCATGTCTCAAGGTTGGCAACGCGTGAGTGATACCCCTGACAGGGAAAATATAATATTGTATTTTCTTTGCCGGTGGTGTTATGAGCGTCTATTGGCTACGGTAACCGCTTACCATCAGGTGGGCCGTAAGCTTGTTTGCCACCTAGTAGTATAAAAAAAAAAAAAAAAATCAAACCTAGCACGTAAAAATAATACTTCTCACAGACTGAATCATCCAAAAAACCAGAGAAGAAAGAACAGCTGACGAAAGCGCAGAAGCGCCGCGCGTGGGATAAAGCGGAACTAGGCAAAGGTGGCGAGAAGCCACGAGGGTGGGACTGGGTGGACATTGTCAAACATCTGTCACAGGCACCCCATCAACCAACCTCATGACATTTGCAAGGATAGCCTAGTTATATTAAAATTTCTTGTTGCAATTAAATAGTAGGTGTATTTCATACTAAATTTTAACACTCATAATTCATGTGCAATCTATGTGATTGAAATTAGGCCTTAACTATGATAAAATAATTTTAAAATTTAAATTGTGTGTTATTCATTCTCTATTTTGAGTCAGGTGGATTTTTATTTGTACCATGAAAACAAAAATAAATATGTTTCTTCGATTCGTGCTCTATTCAAGTAATATATTATATACAAGACCACATTTTTTTTAATACAGGATCTATGTATTAAAAAAATGCGAGTCTCAAATACGTTGATGCTTTCGTTACAAAAAATTGCATTAATATATCAAGCGTCTTTATATTAACTAGAGTAAGTCCGGCTACGCTTCGCTGTGGCTTTTCCATTTTTTTTAAATTTATAACAGTAAAACTTATCAATAGCTACTAAACAAAAAAAATACGATTCACAAACAGAAGAGAAAATAGTACTTAACTATTGTCTATTTATAAATAGAAGTAACTAGTAAAAAAGTTAAATAGGTAGTTTAAAATAATCAACTGACTTGGCGGCGGCACTGCCAAGCCCATCAGTGCATTGTCAATTTAATGAAAACAAAAGCATAGTTTAATTTTTGTATTAAAAATACTTCCCTTATGAAATACAGCATTTTGGCTGTATATAGCTGTAAATATTTTTGCCAATAAAGTAGACACAATATAATGATGCAATAGATAAAGAAGATTGTCAGGTTGTTGTAAAGGTTTGGTCCAAATACGGGCAGTATTTGGACCAAACCCTTACAACACACACACATAAGCCACACACACCTTACATACACAGTAAGAAAGATGTAAGATAAATCTCCAAAAGCGAGTAAGTTTTTAAAAAGCCGATATCAATATATATACAGGGTGGCGACGACCGAATAACTCACACAGTAGCATCCACTAGTTGCTGTAATAGTATTAATATAGTAAAAAAAGAAATTCCAATAAATAAAAAAAAATACATTTTTCGAACAAATTAAATAGCATAAAAATTGACCTCAAATAAAACACCTTTATGCACGGGCGCAAGGCACGTGCCGCACATTGTCAAAGGACGCCGCCGCAAAATCAAAGCGGTCACCGCGCCGTGCGCCGCCCGACGAAGCCGTCTAGTACTTTACACAGATACAGAAAGCTGTCTGCAGTCTAAAATATTGGTCTTTTGATTGATTTTTTATGCATATGTTTATAGAATAGGGTATAGGAATACACAGAATGATTTATTGTGATTAGATCGTCGCCACCCTGAAAAAAAAATCAAATATTTCATACATTTTGATTGAGCAAGGTTGATCTTTAGTATGAAAAGTTATATTTTTTTTCGTGATTTCAGGGTTGGTCCCATAGTAAAAGTAGTTCATATTGATGAACACTTCCACCCCCTAAAGCACGTGGGGTTGACAAATATATATATATATAAGTGTTGGATCTTATAATGTTGGGTTTTTAGGTTTTGAATATAACATATAGAGCCTAAATGACAGCATTTGACCGATTCCTATCTAAGTCCTTAACTGTTTATACAGAGTGGATGTTTTTACATTAATTTCTTTTAACACAATTTTATTCATTTTGGCCGAGTAAGGTTGATCTTCAGAAATGCTTTAGCATGAAAAGTGTTTCTTTAAGGTTTTGTAAAGATGACATCTTAAAGTATCCACCTGTATACTTATATATGGTGCTTTCTTCGATGCATCTCATTATATACATACCTATTGTCAATATTGTTTCGTGAGACATGTGTATTGTTCATTATGTTTAATTCTATACCTATGTATTTGTTGTTAGCGAATTAGGTAATGTTACAAAACATTTTTAAGTAAAAAAATATTTTTACAATTTTGTATTCACTTCCATACTATGAAATCATAACGTTGTATTTTTCCATGTAACTGCCAAACTGCATTATTATAATTGTTAATTACATTATATTTAATGAAATTATATATTTATTGGTCAAATAATATTGTGTTATTTTAATATTTTAACAACAACATTTTGTTCCATAAAAGCATTTTCAGAACTTGGCCATATTTTTAACCGACGTTTTCTTTATACAAAGGGGGTGAAAAAAGGTAAGTATAAACTGCTATCTGTCATTTTTCTGAATATAAGAAAATTATATAATAATGACAACGTCAATTATAAATTTCATAAAGAACTTGTTAACAATTTTACAAAGGTCCAAAAAATGATTTATACAAAACCAGAATGGTATACACCTGCCGAGGTCGCGATCCACAATACACCGTCAGATTGCTGGGTCACCCTCAACGGCAAAGTATTTGATTTGACTTTTTGGGTTGATGAGCAGTTATGGTTGTGTAAGTGCTTGAATAAGTCCTGCTCCTGCGACGTGAAGAATTGGTTCTGTTGTGATACATGCACGGAGTACTGTGATTGTTTCAAGAAGGGGTATATATATTGCGATTCTAAGAGGGTAAGCACATAATCTTATTTACCTTATTTTTATGCGGTTCAGTCTATCAACCAACATTATCTTAAAAGTGGAGCGAGGAAAATTTTACCAATAGAACTCTTAACTCACATCATAGTCGCGTAATTTTTGTGAAATTGTATCTATTGGTTAAATGTTCCCCGCTCCGCTCGCATAGCTCAGGTGGAAACGCAGCCTGAGGCTGTAAGGAAACGTATTCATTCTGGTCTTAAGTCTCTAGATCAGGGGTACTGAAACTTATAGTGTCGGCGATCTACCAGAAAATATTTTGAAGGTTTATTTAGTCGATCCAAGGGATATTATGTAGTAGACTGACTTCAAAACGAGTTCTAACATCATTATTTTATACTTTTTAGTGCAAACCCACTTTGAAGTCGGTTTTGCTTTTTGTTAAAAGTTAATTTTATTTTTATTTTCTTATGTATTGAATACCTATCAAGATTTGTCACTGATAATAATTGTCGACAATATTGAATACGATATTTCAATCGCGATATTCGTGCTCCTTTTCATTGAGGATTTCCGTCATATCTTCGAAGTCCATGATCAGATCATAATAAAATTTATATGGGACCATTTCGGAAGTATGCCCTTTCGAACAAAAAAATAATTTTCAAAATCCGTCTATACATGACGGAGTTATTTTTTATTTTTTTCACTTTGTATAGGCTTGTGTTTGACCACAATCTCACTATGGTAGGTGATGATGTGGCCGAAGGTGGTAAGCACACAAAGCCTAGAAGGATCTGGCTCTCAAGTGTAGCTGCCGGAACACACCAATAGGTATTTGGCGACAGATTTTCAACTTGAGGGTGGTAACCAGCCAGGCGGGTACTACAAAGTACCCTACCACCGTGCTATGGTTTCCTCACGATGTTTTCCTTCACCGAAAGCTCAAGCTCATTGTAGGATTCGAACCCACGACCTTCGCCACGGCGTCCGACGTCACTACCACTGAGCTATCATCGCCTTAAACAAACATAAAAAATAATAATATAAACATCCGAATTGAGAACCTCCTCCTTTTTTGAAGTCTGTTAAAAATAACGTCGCCGCGTATCTTTCATTTTACCTATTAAGTTAGGAATGATTAGGTAGGTAAATTAATAGGTATGTAACATATATTGCTATATTTCTTGCTGGGGATCGACTCGAAAAGCTTTCGCGATCGACCCGATCAACCGTTTGAGCACCCCTACTCTAGATTGAAGGTTAGGAAACAGACGCCGGAAGCATGTTCCACTCCTTTGCTGTTCCCATTATAAATGAAGATATAAAACACCTATCTATCACCATGCTTTAGTTCCAATTGATGTTAATTCCGAATGAGGATAATGTACCTAATATTTCCCATCAGCTAGCAATGACTGTCCTCGCGTACGCTGGCAAAGATATCAGCCACTGGTTCAAGGGAGAAGATTGGCTTCGGTACAGCCACACTATTGTCGGTACCACTACCACATACCACCAGCACGGTCATAGTTCCCGAGAGCCCGTGGTGCCGTCGACCATGTGGCGACCAGTTGAGATGCCGTGGTGGTTAAACGATGCGTTTGTGGTGGGGAAGGTGACTGCGAGAACCAGGCCAATTAGAATTACTAATACGCTGACTGGTAAGTGCTATATCGTATGAATATAAGCCAAGACAATTTAAGCTAGGGTTTTTGTTTTTATTTTCCCGGTGCAACAGGCCACAGTTATTTAAATATTAGATTGCATTATATAGTTTTCTCATAGGTAAATGTATGTTTAAAATGAACTGAATCGAAGTAAAGTCGATATCGATAATATCGAGTCGATAATATAGGTACTAACCTACAATTCGTGTTGGAATTTGTTCAACGTCGGTGTTTCGCAACCAACTTCACACTTGCGTTGACCAATGACGGACGATTATGATAAATAAACAAAAAACCATAAACAATTTAGCATATGTGCGCAGGAATTATTCAACCTAATTCCACCATCCCCATTCCTACATCGAACCACTAGACGCCGGGAAAATTTCCACCCGTACGTTGTAGACATCCCAAACATACGGACACAACGTTTTGCATCCTCATTTATAATGCGAACAGCAAAGGAGTGGAACTTGCTCCCGGCGTCTTTGTTTCCTGACTCCTACAATCTAGAGACATTCAAGGCCAGAGTGAATAGGTTTCTTCTGGGTAAGCGTGCTCCATCTTAGGCTTCGTCTTCGCCTTTCGACGGGTCAGAGGCCAAACGCAAACCCATTGTATGTAAAAAAAAAAAAAAATATTAAAAACGCGGGTTTAAAAAAAATACCGTCTTGTTCAAGGTACAACAAACTTACTTAGAAACACCATTGATCTTTATGGTAGTAATATTTCTATTTTGGAATAGTTAAATCTATAATTAATTCTCATTATAGACTCAACGGTTACCCTTGAAGTGTGCTCAGAAGAGACCATATATCAGATAATGATGCGATATCTGCCCCACAATAGTCATATGATGTCATACACCTGGTGTTACTTTGGGAAACCAATCTCTTACGAGAAAACCCTACAAGAGAATGGCATACCTGACGAAAGGGACAGGTTTACTGCAGTCAACCTACCAGAGAATCTTCATATACCTGCCATTTTTTTATACTATAACGATGATCTATCTGAAGGTAAGGGACTTATTTTTAATCTTCTAATCAGTGGGCACGGCAGTGCCCCCGCCATGTCGAGCAGCACGGCCGTACCATCCTTTTCTCGAAGCGACTGACGGCACATTTATTGACCTCCTTGTAACTTCGTTGTGGATAAAGCAAGGAGTTTGAATTTTTAGTGATCATGAGGACATATACATATAACTAGCTATACTGCCAATATACCTTAATAAATTATGCCTTATTAGTTTACGAATTATCGCTAGTCAAAGTTTCTTAATTTTGTCACTGATACACTCACCGATCATCAAAATTCTAAGGTTGTAAAGTAAATTTTAGTTGAGGTTTGCCTATAAAGGAAGGAAATGCCCGAAATTGATTATTAAAAATTACGTTAATTTATTTATTCAAATAATGCTCGCGCTTGAACTCATGCTTGCTACTGGGTACGGTTAGAGGTGGCGGCGCTTGGTGATGCTGGCGGGAGGGAGTGACGCCTGACTGATGACAAAAAATATACAATATACTTTTGTTTAAATATAGTAGCCAAAATAAATTATGAAAAATATGTAAAAATGTAACCTTGCTGAGTTTCTTTCCGGTCCATCTCATTTGAAGGCTCCTAGGGTCTAAACTGACTTGACTCGACTTTGACTTTGATTGCCTTTACAAAGGTCGTGGGCTTGAAACCTAAAATAAGATTGAACTTTTATTGATGGAAAGCATCTTGCGAACGGTAGGGTCACTTGTAGTACCCGCCTGGCTAGCTACCACCCTCAAGTTGAAAATGTGGCCAATCGCCGACCGGTGTGTTCAGGCAGTAACACTTGAGATCTACTTGCAATCTAGGTAAAGGTCGGCAACACATTGACAATCCCCCTGGTATTGTTACTGTCTATAGGCGACGGTAACCACATAGCAACACGACGACGCGAACGGTCAGCCTTCTGTAATAAAAAAACGGTGAAATAAACCTTCTTGGATCTTGCCATTTCATTTGTATTACTTTGTTTTTTATTTGCAGATATCCCTCGCAATGATTGTTTTTGTAAACACTTGGATTGCGATCTTAAGAGACCGAAAAATTGTAGAGATAAAGTTAAGATTTACTAGAAGTTTGCTATAATTATAAGTACATAAGTTTCGTTATAATTTTAATTAAATATAGTATATTAAACTCAGTTGTGTAAAAATGTTGTTTTTTTTTATTATTATAAACCTTGAATTAGTATATCCACACTATAATTAATTATACTATTCTACTAATATTACAAATTGAAAGTTTGTATGTTTAGATGTTTGTTACCACTCAACTTCGTTAACGACTGAACCGATTTGGAAAAAAATTGGCACACAGATAGAATGTATTCTGGATTAATATATAGGATACTATTTATCCCGGGTAAACAAAAGTTCTTGCGGGTAAAACCGTGGGGTGGAAGCTAGTTATATAACAATGTTGGTCCGCGATGAACTCCAAAACTACTTATCCGATCCGAGGTATTTTTTCAAAATGTACGATTTATTCCAACTTAAAAGATAGGATAGTTTTTATCCCGATTATTTATTTATTTTATACCGTGAACGCGGATGAAACCGCGGGTAACAGCCATATACAGAAGTACCTCTAGTAAAAAAGAACTCTAAATATTTTTAAATAAACAGCTGACTTGGCAGCGGCACTGCCAAGCCCATTAGTACATACAGAGATGTGACTTATTTGAAATGCAAAATACCAAATACTTATTTCCATCTTAGAATAAAGTTCACAGTTACAGTCAGTACAGCTTCTGCTGAGAAAAGTTTTTCAAAGTTAAAATTGATTAAGTACCTACTTGAGAAGCACGATGAGCCAAGAGAGATTATCTGCGTTATCAGCTTTGTCAATTGAAGTGGAAATAGTGCGGAATAGCCTGGTGTTAGCAATGACATAATCTTGAAAAAAATCTGAGGCTAAATGCCGAAAAAATCGTTTATTTTGATTTGACACTGTTTTTTGATTAGCAATGAAACACATACATCCGACTCATTTTATTTATCGTTTTTTTTCTGACTGGGAAATGAGTCTTCGCAAAATTGATATCCTCGACGTCGACGTCGATTTGGCCTAACACCGTCACTGATTTTCCTAAAGAACTTGGCCATATTTTTGTTTATGCTAAGGGGATGAAAAAAGGTAAGTACCTACCTACCTATATACTACTTACTATCTGTCATTTTTCTGAACGTCACGTGACAACGACATTTATAAATATCAAAGAAGAACTTGTTAACAATTTTACAAATGTACAAAAAATGATTTATACAAAACCAGAATGGTATACACCTGCCGAGGTCGCGATCCACGATACACCGTCAGATTGCTGGGTCACCCTCAACGGCAAAGTATTTGATTTGACTAATTGGTTTGATGAGCAGTTCAGGTTGTGTAAGTGCTTGAAGACCTGCCCCTGTGAGGTGAAGAATTGGTTCTGTTGTGATACATGCATGGAGTACTGTAATTGTTTCAAGAAGGGGTATATATATTGCGATTCTAAGAGGGTAAGTAAGATCTATCAATATTATCGGCTGACTGTCCACCAAAGCGGAGCGAGGAAAATTTTACCAATAGAACTGCTCATACATAGCTCACATTATAGTCGCGTTATTTTTGTGCAATTCATTTGACTAGATGTTCCTAAAGCTGTGATTAGGTCCCAAAGCGTTAGCATAGCACTTCATAGTTCTAATGAAGCGATCTTACTGGCGGGATAAAACTAGTGGAAATGCAGCCTAATGTAGCAACGCACCCATGGGTACACACAGCTTTAAAAAAATATCAACCTAATAGTAGTACATGATAATTGGATTGAGGTGGCAAGCACACAAAGCGGAAGGGAACTGACGTTACCAGAACATGTCCTGGCAACAAATTAAAATATTAAAATGGGCTTGAGTTTGGTCAATGAACCGCCTATAAAGCGCGAAGACGAAATCTAAAATGGAGTAGGTACGCTTGCCTAGTAAAAACCTAATCATTCTTGCCTTAAAAATCTCTCGATTGTGTCAGAAAATAGATGCTGGAAGCAAGTTCCACTTCTTTTCTGTTCCCATTATAAATGAGGATACAAAACGCCTATCTAGCACCATGCTTTAGTTCCAATTGATGTTAATTCCGAATGAGGATAATGTACCTAATATTTCAGCTAGCAATGACTGTCCTCGCGTACGCTGGCAAAGACATCAGCCACTGGTTCAAAGGAGAAGATTGGCTTCGGTACAGCCACACTATTGTCGGTACCACTACCACATATCACCAGCACGGTCATAGTTCCCGTGAGCCCGTGGTGCCGTCGACCATGTGGCGACCAGTTGAGATGCCGTGGTGGTTAAACGATGCGTTTGTGGTGGGGAAGGTGACTGCGAAAACTAGGCCTATTAGGATTACTAATACGCTGACTGGTAAGTGCTATATCTATGAATATAAGCCAAGGCAATTTATTGTTTTTATTTTGCCGGTGCAACAGGCCACAGTTAATAATTATTAGATTGTACGAAAAAGTTTTCTCATAAATGTGCAATGCTGAAAATTAACTGACTCTATGTAAAGTCTAAAATATACTTACTTAGTTACTATTGGTGTTGGAATTTGTTCAACGTCGGTGTTTCGCAACCAACTTCACATTTGCGCTAACCAATGACGCTTATGATATCTACCATAAACAATTTAGCAAAAAAAAAAAAACGTGGGATTAATAAAATACCGCATTGGCACAACAGGTTCCACTACTTATTAAGACTATCTTTATGGTAGTAATATTTCTATTTTTAAATCAGTAAATCTATAATTTTCCTGATTTCTCTTCTTATAGACTCAACGGTTACCCTTGAAGTGTGCTCAGAGGAGACCATATATCAGATAATGATGAGATATCTACCACACAATAGTCATATGATGTCATACACCTGGTGTTACTTCGGGAGACCAATCTCTTACATGAAAACCCTACAAGAAAATGGCATACCTGACGAAAGGGAAAGGTTCACTGCAGTCAACCTACCAGAGAACCTTCATATACCTGCCATTTTTATATATTATAACGATGACCTATCTGAAGGTATGGGACTTATTTTTAATCTTTTAATAAGTATATTTTTTAGAGCCACAACTCCTTTGAAAGTCCGTGAAATCTTACGTAAAGGTTCAAATAATATTATAGTAGTATCTAATCGGCATTAATCGTTGGTAATAAATTTAAAAAAAGGAGTAAGTAATGACAATAATTCAAAGTGAATGCATGTGGTGGATACAGGCTAACCTATAGAGCCTTAGCAATACTATAATCTATTTTTAGATTGTCTATTATGACAGAAAATAATTGAACTATCTAATCAGTGGTTGCAAACCGGTGGTCCCGGTGGTCCCGGTGGTGGCGAACAAAATTAAGGTCCGGAAAACAAAGTTATAATTGAATAATAAATAAATATTTATAACAAGGATGCAAGCTCAATTTCTCTTATTAATTGAAAAAATTGTGTGATTTTCACGATGGTAAAGAATATTATAAGAAAAAATGTATTCCAAGTTAACATTTTCCGTTTTTTTTAAGTGTAAACTTCTTTTAGCGCGGTACGCATATTTTAAGATGAGGTAAAACCTCTGGTCTCGCGACACCGTTGAGACGCGACACCGTTATGATGAGACGCAGTTTGACGTTCAATCTCAAACTCAAACTCAATCTCTCAAAAAAAAAAAGATTTCCCTTCTGTCGGCACTCCCGGAGTGCAATTTTTTATTTTTTTATTATATTGGGTCTCTGCACCCATCAAAACAGTCTTAGTGTTCCCTGGTCGCAAAAAGATGGGGAAACAGTGATCTAAATGTATGGGGTAACTACAGTTTGGTAATAAAAAACAATTAGATATCGACTAGGTACAAACAGGTAGTGCGTCGAATACCGTAACGAAGATCATGGGTTCGAAACAAACAATAAGTTTGAGCTTTCAATGTTGGAAAGCATCTCGAGGAAAACCACAGGTAGGCTACCACCCTCAAGTTGAAAACATGTCCTCAATCGCCTATCGATGTGTTCCGGCGAAGCACTGTGAGGTCCACTTGCAATCTAAGCGAAGGTCGGCAACACATAGACAATCCCCCTAGTATTGCTAATGTCTATAGGCGACGGTAGCCACTTATCAACACGACGACGCAACGGTCAGCCTTCTGAAAAAACAAAAGTGAAATAAAACTTTTTTGAAATGAAATGAAAATATTAATTATTCAAATAGGCCTTCACAAGCACTTAGGGGGGATCCATTAATTATGTGAGGTGATTTTGGCGATTTTTCGAACTACCCTCCCCCTCTGGTGAGATGTCGTGAGATTTGGCGCCTCTAATCTCACGTGAGATTTTTTAAAATACGTATTTTTAGTGCGTTAATCTGTGCTCAAAACACCTCACGTAATTAATGGATGCCCCCTTATGAATAGTCTAACTCTAACTTTGATCTTGCCATTCCATTTGTATTACTTTTTTTTATTTGCAGATATCCCTCGCAATGATTGTTTTTGTAAACACTTGGATTGCGATCTCAAGAGACCGAAAAATTGTAGAGATACAGATATGCTTTATTTATAATAAGTTTTATTTACTTAATTAATTTATATAAATTTGTTATAACTATACATAGGTTTCGTTATAATTTTAATTAAATATACTCAGTTATGTAATTATGTGTTTTTTAAATTAAATTATTATCATTTCACGCGTAAACCGCTGAACCAATACCAATGAAATTTTGTACGGAGATTGTTGTATGGAGAGGACATAAGCTACTGAAACTGCAGGGGACAGCTAGTTAATTATATAATAAATAAATATCTTGTGACATTCTTCACACACGGCTACTAAAACTTTGTCACGAACTTTTACACGAATTCTTTTCACTTCACTAGATTTGCAGTTGGATTGATCTTTATTGGACAAAATGTCAGCGATATTATTGAATAAAACTCAAAATACCTACACGCACCGTTTTCATGAAAATAAAACGAAAACTCAACATACTTCACAAGTTTCCGCCAAAAAGTATTTGGCGATCAGATATTTTATAAAACTGAAGAAGGTTTTATTAAAATCTTAAAAAAACAACATCTATTGAAAATTTTGACATCGTCACTAACCAACACCGAAATATTTTTATTGCATTTTACATTTTTTTATCAATTTACAAATCATACAAATCCAATTTTAAAAAATGATTTACACAAAACAAGAATGGTATACGCCTGCCGAAATTGCAGTACACAACAAAGCATCAGATTGTTGGGTTTCCCTCAACGGCAAAGTATTTGACTTGACTTCTTGGTTTGATAACCAGCTCAGGTTGTGTAAGTGCATGAAGTCCTGCTCCTGTGACGTGAAGACATGGTACTGTTGCGATGAATGTATTGAATACTGTAGTTGTTTCAAGAGAGGATATTTATACTGCGATGCTAAGAGGGTAAGAACCTAATTTACTTTTTTATTTGATTATAGTGGGGTTAGTAACCTGAGTGTAAAGAAGGACTTTAGCTCTAAAGTCCGCTTAAATAGCTCTCACTTTTATTTGTGGGGTTTGGTCTGATAGGGGTTATTAACTTATACATTAAGTCTCTCTTCGTTTCTAATGTTAATTTATGTTCGGTTATTAACCAACAGCTAGCAATGACCATTCTCGCGTACGCTGGCAAAGACATCAGCCACTGGTTCAAAGGAGAAGAGTGGATTCAGCACACCCACTCAGTCGCCGGTATCACTACCACATACCACCAGCATGGTCATGGTCTCCACGAGCCCGTGGTGCCGTCAACAAAATGGCGACCGCTCGAGAAGCCGTGGTGGTTGGATGATAAGCTTGTGGTAGGGAAGTTGACTGAGAAGACCAGGCCATTAAGGATTACAAATACACTTACTAGTATGTGCGGGTTTGATCTAAGGTTTTATACCTGAAAGTTATTTTTACTTTTCGTTCAGACTTAATTATCTACTCAATCCTAATAGGCTCGTTTATTAGGATGGAGTAGGTACTTATTTCACAAACGAATTTAAACTTCGCGAAATGCTCAATATTTCCTGTTCCCGTAAAAACTTGGGATAAAAAGTATATAAAAACGTTTTTTATAAAGAAATGCATCGTCGCATAAAATTTTTAAGTTGTACCATCGACTACTTTTTGACATTTCCGGACACAAACATGCGGAAGCTGTTTTTTTAAATGTCCTGTATAAAACTGAGTATTCTAGGTTATTTAACCACCATTCTATTAAAACCTTTGTCAGGTTCATCAGTAATTCTAGAAGTATGCTCAGAGGAGACCCTGTACCAAATTATGACCCGGTATTTATCTAACAACAGTCACTCAATGTCATATACCTGGAAATACCTTGGCAGACATCTGAACTACAGTGAGACTCTGGCAAAGAATGGAATACCTGACGAAAGAGACAGATTCACTAAACTGGACTTACCTGAAAACATGCATATACCTGGGATCTTGATCTATTATAACGATGACATGACTGAAGGTTAGTGTCTTGTAGTACGAGGGTTAGGACAGTAATGAATAGAAATAGACGTTCACAGGGACTTGCGAAATGTCGACGCTAAAGCAAGGTTTGCAAGGTGATGATAACTCAGTTGTAACGTCAGATGCTGCGGAAATGGTCGAATCCTACAATGAACTTGAGCCTTTCGGTAAAGGTAGGCTACGCCAAGCACCTACTGGTGTATTCCGGCAGTAGTACTTGAAGACTTCTAGGCTTTATAAAGTTCGTCAACACAATGGCAATGCTCCTGGTATTGCTAATGTGTATAGGCGACGCGGACGGTGGCCATTTACCATCAGGTGGACGTCTGCCTTTTGACATAAAGAACTAAAATGTTGCTGAGAAGAACTGGCAAAGTCTGAAAAACTGTGAAAGTCAGCGATTAAGATTATTTTTATAACAAACTAAGATTACATAAGGTTTCCAGCAAGAGCGAGCACTAGTTTTGTTGTAGTTAAGTTCTAAAACGATTTAAATTTGTTTCAAAAATTTTTGTGAAGGCAGCATTAAATAAAGGCTTTAACTTCTTAATACTTACGTAAGTTAAAAAAACATCTTGATACTTTTACCGATATTGAATACTACGAGATATATTTTATATTAAATGTCACGGGTGTTATAACTTTTCAGAGCTACCAGTCAATTGTCATTGCAAAGATGAATCTACTACCATAAAGATATGATGCAGTTTTTATAAAGATTTATTTTTGATGGTTTTTATTGATTTTTATTTATACTTTTACACATTTGTTTTTAATAAAGCTTTTTTGGCAATTACCATGTTGTATTATTTATTACAGATTTAATTACTTTATGTTGGAATGCTTGAATGTGAACTTTAAATCCCTCTGGCTCTACAGAATTTCACACTTTATGATCTAATGCTTTTTCGGTGAAGGGTAACGAGAAATGTCAGTCATACCAGCGTTGGTGAACAATGTTCTTAACCAACCCTCCATGTTAGGAATGGTTTGAGCCCCCGTAGTGAGGATGAGCCTGAGAGACTTGCCATCATCTCTCAGGTTCAACACCAATCTCAGGCAATAGATGAATGAAGAAAGCATGTTATATCGTGTATATAGCAATCCTTTCAGGGCTGATAGGGCTGCCTCATTTCTGTAGCGCGTCAGGGATGTTTGCTGAATCACTCGTTGACTGCTTTTATACTGTATATATATTTTTATATTTTTTTATACTACTTAGGTGGCAAACAAGCTGATGGTAAGAGGTTACCGTAATCTATAGACGCTCATAGCACCACGGGCAAAGAAAATACAATATTATATTTTCCCTGCCAGGGGTATCACTCACGCGTTGCCAACCTTGAGACATGAAGTTGTTAACTCCTGTGCCTGTAATTTCACCGGCTCCCATACCCTCCTAACCGAAACACAGTAATACAAGTGCATTACTATTTCACGGCGGAATTAGATATGGTGGTAGTACTTCCCCGGGCGAACACTGCACTAAGAGTTCTACTCTAATTTAAATTATTATTATAATTAAATTTGCAGAACCACCAAGGACTGATTGTATTTGCACGGATTACACGTGTGATCTGAAGCGACCGGACAACTGTTATGGTGGCGATATTTTACGTAAGCACATGTTTTTATAAGTTTGTAATATTTTTAATTTTGTTAATCAATATAGATATGTTTACCATTTGTGATAATTTTAGTTTGATAATTGATTTATTATAATTTATTTGTAACAAATTTAACTGTTTTATTTACAATCAAGTATAATATATTATTAGATATAGAAAAAGCGCCGCTGCCGATTGGCAAGATTCACAGCAGACTGGCAGCGTTTCCTCTTTGGATGGCTACGCTAATGTTGATCCTATCCTAACTAATATTATAAATGCGATGGTGAGTTTGTTTGTTTGTTACCTTTTCATGCTTAAACCGCTGAACCGATCGCGATGAAAATTGGTATGCAGATAGCCAATGGTACGGAGAAGAACATAGGCCACTTTTTATCCCGGGAAAACATAAGATCCCTGGGGAACGCGGGTCAAACCGCGGGGCGAAAGCTAGTATATATATATATATTATAATTATAAAGCTAACGAGTTTTTTTTGTTTGGTTGAACGCGCTAATCTCAGGAACTACTGGTTCAAACTCTTCAGATTTATAATATTAGTATAGATTCTATACGTTGGGGGCGAATAAAATTATCTCTATCAACTAGTATAACGTGTTTTTTTGTGAATTTTGAAAACTATTTGCTAATTTTATTGCAAATGTAACCACTGTTCCGTTTACTGAACACAGAGGGTTACTTTTTATTTGGCTCGTGGCTGGAGAATGGTTTTAATAATCCATGCAATAGTTTTTGCTTTGATTTCTGTTTTGCTTAAATTAGTTATGGGTCACCAACCATTCATGAACTAGGGTATATCTGTTAATTCACTTTCTATAAATTGAGAACCTGATTTTGATGCAATTTTCACAGTCATATTGGTGGTTTATTGGGAAGGTTTTATGCTGGTTTTAAATGAAGTGACTTTAGAGTAGGATTTATCAATTCAGAGAAAAAAATCAAGATAAAAAATAATTTAAATATTTTTTTTTTGAGGCGATGATAGCTCAATGACGGCGGATGGCACGGTCGTGGATTCAAATCCCACAATGAGTATCCATGGGCGACGGTAGTCACTTACCATCAGGTGGAAAGCCTGCCTGCTTGTCTGCCTTGGTCATATAAATAAGCATGTATAGTTTAAAACAAAGTATTTATACAGTACCATAGAGTAAAGTGCCCCATGATATCCCATAAGGTCTATGGTCTGCCACGCTCGGCCAAGCGCGCTTCCTGTCAGCCCTGCACAAGACCCAGACACCTCTATTTTTACGACACAGTATGAAATGACTTGAGTTATACTTCTTTATTATTCCATCTAATGGAATTAATGATTAAGTTTCGTTGCGCTTCTGCTAGGCTTGCTAAGGAATGCTCATGCATGAACAATATTCTAGCAAAGGTTTCTTACCATGGAAATGGAAATAGTATATTTTTGGTACATAAGTACCTAATTTGATACCTAAAATTATGGAAAATGAATATTTCTACAACTATCAAGATTCAATAATAAATAATAATAAATATTCAGGGACATTATTCCTCACACACGGCCATCTGACCCCAAACTAAGCAGAGCTTGTACTATGGAAGTCAGATAACTGATATACTACATATACTACTTTTCTTTTTTCTGTTTTTTTAGTATTTCTTGTTACAGCGGCAACAGAAATACTGCATCATCTGTGATAATTTCAACTTTCTAAATATAGGTAACGGTTCATGAGATACAGCCTGGTGACAGACGGACGGACAGCGGAGTCTTAGTAATAGGGTCCCGTTTTACCATTTGGGTACGGAACCCTAAAAAGCATAAATTTAATAAAATAATCGTGATTTCCCCTTTTTTTGTGTTTGATAATTTATTTTGAATACAGGCAAATACCCTATTAGTCCAATTGCTTGTTTTCAATATTACATAGCCATAAATAAATTGGAATTGGAGTTGGATTTTAGTCGTCATAAAAATTTATCACGACTTTTTTCTGGCATGTTACAATTTAATGACCAATTATAATGTCACGCCACTACTTACGTTAATTACTATGGAATCACACAAAAGTGGGTGAATGAAACTACTCAATTAAGCAGAACTTCGAGTCGTTCATTCATACTGTTTCCAATGATTACCCCACGCGAAATAGTTATTTCTAACTTTCAAATACCCCTATTTGCGTACTTAGTCGGCGCGACCACCACGCATGCGCGGATCGTATAATTTCACGCACTTGCCCCAAATTAAAGCAACCGCAACCCCATGCAAAGTTTCAATAAAAATAAACCGACGAGCGCGCGGGCATTTTTGTCCATAGAGGAAAGAGTGACGCGACGCACGCTCGTGTGACGTATGCGAGTAGGATTGCCGCGCTTATCATGATTTGTTTTTGACATTTGGCTCTTATTTTGAATTTGGAATTTTGTGTTTTGTTTTTATTGGCATTGGGTATTTGCTGATAGTTAGTTGACAGGTTATAAAGTGTCGTGAATTTGTGATGCGCATTTTGTGTGAATTAATTATTAATAACCGGTAAGTTACTATTGTTTGTTTACTTTGGATTGATTAAAATCTTCTTGCACTTTACTTACTCTTTTCAACGTAGCAATCTACATTTATTATGAATTTGTTTTATAATATATTGGTAGACATTATGAGGGTAGTTTGTCTGCAATGTTTTTTGAAAATAAATTATACCGAATGTTATTGAATTTTGTCGGTGTAAATTGAAAGATAATCTTGGAGTTTAGGCACATAATGACATGTTATTGAATGTGTTGTCTTGCATAAGTACCTAAATATTACTTATCAGATAAGTTAAACAGATTTAATGCGTAGTTGTACTAGGTACTTACTTGTAGGTACCTACATATATAAAAAGGCCTTCTAATGTCTGTCAATACTCACTATTCTTTATCTAATAATTAAATGATCTACCAATAATGATGAAGCAAGAACAAGCCAAATATCTCACCCAAAATGTATCTTAACCAATGACTCACCAGGGCCGGTTCAAGTAAATAAGGGCCGTACCCAAACGGTACCGTTTGCAGATTTAAACGCTTTTAACGTTTGTTAAGTAATTTATATCGATTTCAACACCCTCGCCCTACAATCGATACGTTTTTATAAAACAAACATCCCTCCCTGTCCCTTGTGTATCGAAGGGCGCATCTTTGCCCTTTAATTGCTTTCTGGGGTTGTATAGGGCACCCTCGCTTTGAGTGGTCAAGTATAGGTATCAGAATGGGAGGTCGTAGGTTTGAATTCAACGCTAGTAATAGTAGGCTTTATGAAAACTGTATTTCTGAATGGAATGTTTTTGATCACTCGACATGGTTTATTGGCTAAACTATTTAGCCTAGAATAAGGCAATTGCCTGTAAAACATCTTGAATTACACAATCAATTAACACAACTACCAAAAACAATGACGAAAAAAAAATTCCGTCAGCTATTGTGTTATCTGAATCGGAACAATAGATAAAGCGCTTATCGAATTGCTCTATTGTCTATGCACCCGCCTATAGATACCGCATCCGGTGACCAGAATGGCTGTCAAAAAATAATTAAAAAAAAGGACTTGATGAGACCGCGACCGCACAAAACGTTGAACTTCGGCTGTTCTATATTCGTATTTAAAAAAATATTAATTATTTTAACCCGTGTAAATAAGATTTTTAAAAATCTTTCCTTCATAAACTTACTTTAAAAGGAGGACGAGGTGGTAAGATAATAATATGATAGGTACACGCTTGACCAGAAAAAGCTTACTTGCTCAGGCCTTGATTAAATTCCTATAATCCTCTTGTATCATGCAAATTCTTTCTCGAGTCTTTAAAATAGCATAAAATAAAAATAATAGTTTTACTTTTCAGAACGACCATTTGAGTAAAGCATAGGTCTTAGCTGATAGCTCTAAGAGTAGGACTTGTATTGAAATATTGTTTATAATAGTTTTTTCTTTGCAGATAATGGCTACGCTACCAATTTTCGTGTCCTTGAGCAGGTAAGATTTTTATTTACACTTTGTACATTTTATAGTTTAAATATTCTAATATTCATAAAGGTTATTTTGTATGTCTGTTGATTATAATAACCAAGTACTATTAGGTATGTCAAACCATTACGCAAATTAATTAATTTACTAATATGTATGTATTATAAATGTAAGAATGGTTTTGTTTGTTTGTCCTTGTAGTAGTTTGTACTTATTTCATGGATCAACCATTGCATTGAAATAAGTCAAGTTAATAAGCCATTTTTTGCATAGATATAGGTTATGGTCCGGAGAGTGTCATAGAGTAGGTAGGTAGGTACTTGTTATCACGGTAATGTGAGTAAAACCTCAGGGCGAAAGCTAGTCATATATAATATTTCAGATAGATAGCTGACTACCTAATCAGCTACGTCCATTGATGTATATTTTGCACGGTGGTAGTACCACCTGGCTGGCTACCACCCTCAAGTTCAAAATCCGGTGCGTTCCAGCAGCACTTGAGAACCCTTATAGGCTGTTTGTGTTTACTACCTTTACCTACATTATTATTTATGTAGTCAAAGACATAGATAATATACTAATATGTCAAAGACAAGCCAATCCAAATAAAATTTAATGTACCTAGATTTAAAAAAAATCTAAATACCACGTTTTAGCATTAATTTATTTTATTTAAAAAAATCTAATTAGAATGCATTGTCATCGAGTTGTGAGCTACCCTGAAAATTTCAGCCGGATAGCTAATGGGGAAGTGCTCAAAATTTTTGTTGCAAGATTCCACCCGGAACGACAGACAGACAAACAAGAAAGTGACTTTATAAAAACGTGGTAATAATAAAATAAAAACATTCTTAAATGTCAATATGCTCGAAAATTTAAACAACTTTGACGTAAACAACTCCTGTAAAGTTCGTTTGATATTCAAATTTTATACACATTAAACATTGTTACAAGATGCGCGACGAACATAAAACGATCGTAAAATCGCATAATTAGAAAACTGAGGATAATTTTAACGCGACTGTCATGTGTTCCATTATTTAGAAGTCACTTCCTGGGTCCTGAGGGAGCCCTCTGTCCTAAATACCCTAATACACCAATTTACAGTAGTCCACTAGTTTCCATTTTGTCGTAAAAACGCTATAAAATTGTGTTTTACGACTCCAAATAGGATTATAAGTATAATATTTTGGGAAAGCTTGTCTTGTTACTTGGTTTTAGTAAAGTTTTATATTTTTATTATGCAGAATATATTTTTTAATTAAGTACATCTTGATGCTGAGATTAAGGTGGATGGTCCCCATATAGACTTTTTTTAAAGAATAAGTATTTCTTGTGTTTTAATTAACAATGCTTTTTAAAAGCGCCTATGCTACGTTATAGTAACACGTATGTTAATGGATTCATTTATGTATTATTTTTGCACTCAAAACGCTATGCAACTATACATTAGATTCTGGAACTAGTATAGTATCCATTTCATGTTCTGCTGGGATGTTTAAAATGAGTAGAATGCAGAAATTACTTTATAGTACCTACCTATATTTTTTTTGACTTTTTTCATACAACATTGTCGGCAAACAAGCATACGGCCCGCCTGATGGTACGCAAGCGGTTACCGTAGCCTATGAACGCTTGCAACACCACCCTTCCCCCTCCCCGATGAGCTCTGGCGACCTTACTCACGCGCAGGAACTCAACTATAAGTTATTTGGCTGCGATATTCTGTAAGATGGAGGTAATTCCACAGTCGAGCTGCTCTTTGAACGACATATCGCTATGCTCTACCTCTCTTGTCTTATCTATATTGTTTTTTATATTGTTGGGGTGTTTGTCTATGCTATAGTACTGTTGTTAATATTATGCGAAAGTTTGCGAGGGCAGTGACTTTGACTTTGAGGTTGAATAATCTCTTTTTTCTTACGATGCTAATATCGTTCAAATTTGAAGTGAAAATAAACAGGAATAGAATAGGATGGCTTCTATTTTCTCATTTCAGACTTCCATTTGGAATGAGGCGATCGATCGGTACACGATCACGGCAAATGAATTCTGAGACTTATATAGTATGGGCCTAAATTTAACGAAATAAAATCGTCCTTTCCGATCGGAATGGCAACCGAATGGCTGAATAAGGGGGATTATATGCTCTTAGAATGTGAATGTAAGAAGATTAGTACAGTTATACTAGTTAGTTAAATTATATAATTACATTTAATCACCAATTACTTAATCTACTTTGGTAATTTTTAAAAGAACGGAAACACTGATGATTAAAGCAAGATAATTTTAAGATTTGCAAAAAATATCGCATTCATCGACTACTTATAAAGTTCAATTCTCGTTAACACTTGCTACATTTAACTTAATTACTAAGGAACTTATTATGTGTTTTTTTTTAATGAAGCTTTCGATACATGTTCGTAACGGTACATTGAATTACGTGCTTGCGAGCTTGCGAGCTTTCGTCGCTTGTCGGCCGTCCGGCCGAGTCGCGGCGATCGCTTCCTGTGGCCCGTTTAGGAAGTAAATGCCAAGACGTGCGTTTTTGTAGGGTTGCCAACATACCACTGCTAATATTGCCCTTTTTTTTAAATCATCATGGATATCCGAAATTGTGGTGTAGACGAAGGGGACAATAATAAAATACTCTATGGCGGGGAGACGCCGATAATTTTGAACCGTTTAGAGATAGTATTTTTTTTATCGTATTGCGACCGTATATTTAATGCAACATCAACATCGATAGCTCCAAACCTTAAATAGATCCCTCATTTAGGTATCGTCCATAGAATTTATTTGAACCAAACATTTAATAAATATATTTTTTTATAAGCTATGCCTATATAGTTTTCTTTTTCAAGTCTAACACGCAATTAACAGCCTTTTTTGTTAGTATTGATGACAAAAATATGAAAAAAATAGACTTTAGAGTTAAAATACGTGGGGCACTCAGAATGTTTTGCGAAACTTAAAAAAAAAGTTTTATGCGATAAGTTTTTTTTATTTAATCTTTTCAAAGAACTCACCGCCAGCATATATACAAAGTTTCATGCATCACAAACCAATTTTCGAAACAATTTTTTCAATCCGCCTCAGACACCTTTTCTGTGGCCTTCGCCATAGAAAAGGCTGCTTTCTTCGCCTATCGCCTATTCTCTTGAATTAATTTTTTCACTGCTAGCATGTTTCCTTCCGTAACACGCTCTTTGACATTTCGTTTTTCATCCCTCAAAGTTAGTCGCGCGCTGAAATTCGTTAGCCTTCATCAATAAATGACATTTGAAATCTATCATACGTATTAAGACGACATTTGAAATCATAAAAAATCATCGCGCGAAAATGTTCCCGACACGCAGATCCATTTTTCAATGAGCACGATAGATCAAATTAGCTCGTGAAAAATGTGGAGGGAAATTTTGTAATTGGAATGTTTGTATTTTAACTTATAAAATAATCGTGTTCTCAAAATAAATTATAACTGGCCAGTGTCACATACATAAACACTTTTTTTTCTCAAAACTTTCTGCGTGGCCTGGTATGTTTACTGGTAATATGCGGCAAAATATTGACAGCCCTAATGTGTAGCAAATAATAATTTCAAGACAAATTGCCATTGGGTACTTTATTTTACCTCTCTATCATACTTCTCACATACTAATTCGCTAGACATACGCTGACACGTGTCCTCGCTCGCTTTACGGAACAATATCGAATTGTCTTGCCAAATAGGAAGTAAAATTCTTGTCTCGTGAATATAAACTATAATTCTCACCGTTTGAATAGACTATTTGTACTGGGAATGGCTTGTTTGCAAACGTAACACGCATGAACATGTCCAAATTTGGTTTACTTGGAAAATTGGGTAGCTTTGTCATTAACATATTTATTAGTATGTCGTGTATTGAGTATGAACGTCATTTAAAGTTAATAAAGTCTGTTTCAAAATATTTTTTAATCGCGGTTTTGAAATGGCAACTCCTAATAGGTAATACGTTTTTTTTAGATTGGTGAATTTAATGTTTTTGTATCTGACATAACCAAATATAAAAAAAAATTAATTATTTTTCAAGGTAGAGAAATAATAACAAACCTATGTTAGTCACAAATAAAGGTATCTAGATAAATCTTCTGCGCTTGCGATTTTTTTATTTTAATTTTTCACAGTCCACTGCAACACATTAATTAACAGTTAATAGAATCAAGTCTAAGATCTAAGATATACAATTAAAATTAGCATGCTTTATGTTCCCATTTATTAAATATAGATTTATATTTACACCTATTCGACAAACGAATTTATTTCTATTAAGTTTTGTTACTGGAAAGCGGTACGGCCTCCCACAAGTTGGACCGATGACCACAATCCCTGGGAGCTCCTGGATGCAAACAGCCCAAAACCGATCGTTATGGAAAAGGGAGGCCTATGTTCACCAGTGTACATCCTCGGGCTGAATATCATGATTATTTTTGTTAAATTTTCTTTGTAAAATTTTACTTTTGAAAAGTTTTACAAACTACTTAATTCAATTCAATAAACATAAAAAAAATATTATATATCATTGCTTTATTAACCCGTTTGCTTAATCATTATTTTTAACGCATTAAAGCGTGCCAGTTTAGATTCTATGGTAAGTTAAGTATATTATTTAATCTGTGAAGACTAACCACTGCGCTGATACCGTCGAGAACGGATGAAGCGTAAAATTAAAATCCTCATTACACGCTAGTTAATTATAAAAACGGTCTCTTGTTCCTAATTAGTTATAGATAACTTAATAAATTGTTAATAAATTGTTTACACGTGTTTCTGTGTAATCATTATCTATGTTAAATTAAGTGTTGCTAGAGTGAACGCATTTTTTTTTCAATTAGATCGATAAATATCAGTATTTTGTTGAGTATAGGTGAATAAAATATATTTAACTCTAGCAACACTTTGCCATTTCAGACAGACACAAAATTGTATTTTTGATATAAGTGCCGTATATTCTTTCATAATATATGCATGTAGTAAAAAGCTGTTGACATTACAAACAAACACTTCAATTTTAATTATTTGTATAGATAAAATATTTCATTTAATTTCATTTTGAAGTCTAAGGAAGGCATTTACATACAAAGATAATATAATATTAGGATTTAGCCTGAAATACACTAGTTTCTAATCATAAATTATTGAGGATCGAGGACAGTGTTGTCCTATTTATCTCTACTGCATCCGTCAGCTATGCGCACACGCATGCTATGAAGCGTTTGTCACTGTCCGCCGGCATCACGTGTGATTCTGAACACGTGTTGGCACATGGCGATATTTGTTACACTAATTTGGTTATAGTTAATTTGTAAATTGAGTGTTTTATTTGAGAATTGTTGTCTATTTACACTAATTGGAAAGTATTGGAATACGAAACTTGGTGTAAATATTAGACTTTAAAGGTCTCTCAAAAACTTGATGGAAGGGGGACCTAATGTTTGTATGGAAAATAAATCTGCACTGGCCAATTATCTCGAGTCGTAGTGTAAATACATAATGGGTATTGGGGTGTACCTACTAAGACAGGAAAAGTTATGTTTCCAAAACCGGACCAATTTTGAAGAATTTTGGCAACACGAAACTTTTTATCCCGGGGACGCGGGTGGACTGCATGACTGACTGACTGATATATCAACGCACAGCTCAAGCCGCATGCCCTCGAAAGTTTCTCACAAAGATGATAATAAATTATAGGGTTATTTTTATATACAACATAGTCGGCAAGCAAGCCTGGTGGTAAACGGTTACCGTAGCCTATGAACGCTTGCAACACCAGACGTATCACTCACGCGTTGCCGACCCTTCCCCCCTCCCCCATGAGCTCTGGCGACCTTACTCACGCGCAGGAACACAACTATAAGTTATTTGGCTGCGGTATTCTGTAAGGTGGAGGTACTTCCCCAGTCGAGCTGCTCTTTGAGCGACACTTTAAAACGCACACTGGGGAATAGCTAGTGTTCTATATAAGAAACAAGGCTTGAGTGACAGATAATATGACATTAATGCAAAGCTTAAACCACCAGTCAATTAACCAGAAAATTTAGAAAGTAAGTTTTCTTAAAGCGTGTACTAAGAATTGATTTTCCGACATTCAACCCCTTAAGGGGTAAAATGGTGAAAGTGCGGGGCAGAAGGAGGAGCTTTTTTAACGATTTATAGAACTGTGCTTGACCACAATGTCACTATAGTAAGTGATGATGTGGCCGAAGGTGGGCTGCACATAAAGCCTATAGGGAACTGGCTATCAAGTGCAGCTGTCGGAACTGCACCGGTATAGGTATAAGATATAATAAAAAAAAAAATATATATGTATAAGTAGGTATATCACATATAAAACTATATATATACATTACAAATAATGCTCCTTATATGAAATTAATGTTTATAAACCTTGAGAACGACACGTGTATTAGTGATAGCAATTGTTGGCAGACCACATGTCTGAATGATATGAGAATCATAGTCACGAAGGCCGTATTCTTGAATGTTACATTAAAGTCCATCGCATCTGTTATAGAAAACTACTTGTAAATAGCTTTTTGCTTCCAAATACGTCATTCTATTTTTTTTTATACAACATTGTCGGCAAACAAGTATACGGCCCGCCTGATGGTAAGCGGTTACCGTAGGCTATGAACGCTTGCAACTCCAGGGGTATCACTCACGCGTTACCGGATCTTCCCCCCTCCCCGATGAGCTCTGGCAACCTTACTCACGCGCAGGAACACAACTATAAGTTATTTGGCTGCGGTATTCTGTAAGGTGGAACTTCCCCAGTCGAGCTACTCTTTGAGCAACATATCGCTATGCTCTACCGATATTTATCGTCAACTTAGTGTTGCAGAGAGACGGAATTTATATATTATGTTCTTCTTGGTTCATTCATTCAGGTAATTAGGGTTATTGGTGCAAGTATGTTCAGGATACACTTTCTGTCTCGTATTTAACTTTAGTGTGGCGTTTTATTACTTAATTACACACTTCAAGGCAGTTACTCTGTGATGCGTGCCTATTTTCTTACTATACCTATTTTAGCCTACTATATCCTACTAATATTATAAATACGAAAGTTTGGATGAATGGATGTTTTTTACTCAATCACGTCAGAACGGGTGAACGGATCTGGATGAAATTTGGCACAGAGGTAGCACATAGGCTACTTTTTATATCGGGAAAATATAAGATCCCTCGGGAATGTGGGTGAAACGAAGCTTGTACCTACAAACAATGATTAATATTAGCAGTATTCAGACAGGAATGTAGTCTGGAACTCCTTTATATGACGGAAAACGAACATACCAGCGCTAACGGAACACCTGGCCACCTCACTTTACTGCTTCCAGACAGCGTCGTCCTTCGACCACATTGCAAAGTCATATATAGAATTAAAACTATGCACACCTCATTACGAAGTTATAACGTTGTAAATATATCGTAGAAAAACCATTCGGTTAATAGTGCTGTACTGTATTGAAAGAAGTAGAGAGAGAATTATAAAATGAACTAGTTTTCCGCGCAGTTTCACCCGCGTTCCCGAGGGCTCTTGTGTTTTCCCGGGATAAAAAGTAACCTACAGCCTTCCTCGATAAATGGGCTATCTAACACTGAAATAATTTTTCAAATCGAATCAGTAGTTCCTGAGATTAGCGCGTTCAAACAAACAAACTCTTCAGCTTTATAATATTAGTATAGATTATAACACACGACAAAAATCTTTAATCTCTCAAAAGCTCATATGAATCATGTGAATATAATGGTTCGTTTTTAATTGAAAGTTTATAGAGATTTGTTATCACAAGTTTTAATAGTTTTTAATCGTATCATTTGTATAAAGATGGTAGTATAATCAAATATAATATCAAGTAGAGAGCAAACTTCATGGATTTGGTGTATTTCCTGACAAATCTGAGTAGGTTAGACATTCAAACGGATATTGGAGCACCTGTTCTAGAGTGATACCTATGAAATGTAAAAACCTTAATCGAAATCTGTTTAGTTCAGTACCTAGTTTATGAAGAAACACACGCTCATACCCCAAACGCAAGCACCGTCTCCGTTCCGTCGTGGGTAAAATATTAAACCTATATTTTTTTAAATAAATGCTCAAAATCTTAAGCTGATTTTTGAAAATTATTAGCAAGATGAAATACTTCAGTAAGACTAGCCACGTCACTATACTAGGTGACTTTTTAGTTACTGGCAATACTTGCAGAGGTGGAAGTACTCATCAATATTAACAACTTTTATTATTAGACTAAATGTGAAATCACGAAAAAATTATCAGCTGTTCCATACAAAAGTTCAATACCTACTCGACCAAAATGTATGAACCAACCATTTTATTTTATGCGATCTAAGAGTTGATCCCATGTTAAAAGTTGTTCATATTGATGAGTACTTCCACCTCTGCAAGTATTGCCAGTGACTTAAAAGTCAACCTGTATAGTTCCAGGCTCTTCACTCTACATGCGCCCGCGCACTCGCACTGCCCACGTCCGGCTAGGGTTGTCATTATCATGTTCCGGTTGCAACTGGTTTGCAAGTCTCTATTATTATTAAATACCCAGACCCTAGGTCGTGTTCACACGGACGTAGCAACTATTTATAGTAGATTTATTAACGTAAATTGTAATATTGGTTATAGTTCTTATATTGTTTTGAACTCTTAATTTTGCATTGAATGTAAAATTTTACCATGTTACGTTTTAAACATACATACTACCACCCTCATGTTGGAAATTTATCTGATGTGTTCCAGCAGTTGCGCTTGAGAGCCAGTTGCCTACTAAGCTTTTTTTTAGGGTTCCGTACCCAAAGGGTAAAAACGGGGGACCCTATTATTAAGACTTCGCTGTCTGTCCGTCCGTCCGTCTGTCACCAGGCTGTATCTCAAGAACCGCGATAGCTAGACAGTTGAAATTTTCACAAATTATGTATTTCTGTTGCCGCTATAACAACAAAAACTAAAAAATAAATAAAAATAAATATTTAAGGGGGGCTCCCATACAACAAACGCGATTTTTTTGCCATTTTTATAGATAATGGTACGGAAACCTTCGTGCGCGAGTCCGACTCGCACTTGGCCGGTTTTTATTATTATATTTTTAATGGGGCTTGGAATCTCTCATAAGTCTATGTCAGGCCCATCGTAACCTAATCTTACAGCTTGCTTAATACACCTAAACATAAGTTAATAAGTGTTCTGGCCACATCAGAATTCGGTGTGGCCAGCACGCTTTGATACATTCCTGTATCTAAGGTATTTAATTTAAATTGATCAACCAGGTCTGCCCTCATAGACTTGCTCCGAGCACATTCTGACAAGAAATGTTTAACATCTTCTAAAGTTTGCCTACACATTGTCAATACCCTGGTATTTTTTTATTTTTTTTTACTTTGTATAGGCTTGTGTTTGACCACAATCTCACTATGGTAGGTGATGATGTGGCCGAAGGTGGTAAGCACACAAAGCCTAGAAGGATCTGGCTCTCAAGTACAGCTGCCGGAACACACCAATAGGTGTTTGGCGACAGATTTTAAACATGAGGGTGGAAGCCAGCCAGGCGGGTAGTACTACATAGTACCCTACCACCGTGCAAATGCTATAGGCATATGCTATATTGCTAATGTCCATAGGCGAAGGTAGTCACTTACCATCAGGTGGACCGCCTGCCTGCTTGTCAACCTTTTGACATCCTAACTATCTTAATCCTAACTAATATTATAAATGCGAATGTGAGTTTGTTTGCTTGTTACCTTTTCACGCCTAAGGCGCTGAACCGATTACGATAAACATTTGGTACGCAGATAGCCTGTAATATGGATAAGGGACATGGACTACTTTTCTTTCTCGGGAACGCGAGTGGAACCGCGGGGGACATCTAGTATTGTAATAATTGTATGGGATCCTCTGTCCAGATACAAATAAATTAATAACTAAATGGATAACCGATTACCTCGTCAGCAAAGTCAATGCACTGACATGTCCGCGAAATGCCCACGCGCACAAATATACATTTTAATGGAAACTTGACGAAAATTACATGCAATCTTGGATTCATATATTTGTAGGATGCGGTATGTTAGAAAGATATTTTCTACTAGTAAAATATAGTTATAGATAGGTCATACAAGGCCTATAAATATAGGCCTCGTCGATGTGACCGAAGGTGGTAAGCACACAAAGCCTAGAAGAAAATTCATCTTAAGTTCAACTGCCGAAATACACCATTATGTGTTTGGCGGCAGACGACTTTAGGATGGTAGCCAGCCAGGTGGGTACTACAAAGTATTCTACCACCGTGTTATGGTTTACTCACGATGTTTACATACATTCGACTGAAAATCAGTTCAGGGTATGTGGGAACACACCACATATCTTGGAGTATGCTGAGTCGAATCCTTTTTGACATCACACAATATTACAGCAGACATTTTTTAGTACTTTTTATTATATTTTGTAATCTGTTTATTGTAATATTTTATTTTACTTCTGTAATGTTGTGTGAATGTCCAAATAAATGTTTCTTTCTTTCTTTTCTTTCTTTCAAAATTATTTCTACGTTCAGTTTATTCAAGACTTGGCTTCAATCAGGTTGGATGAGATGGTCTTAAGGTTTCTTTCCTATAATTTCTACATCTCAAAATGTCTACATCCCCAAATGACCGACCACTTCCCGATAGTTTGGTTACATTCGTACCACCTCGGCATTAGTTCTTCAGAGGATCTTTATAAACTACCACTTCCAAATTTTCGATGCATTCGCGCAGGATTCTTCCCACAAACCAAAATGTGCGCCCACGCACCGTCAATCGGCTTACCAATAACGCATTAGGATGCGGCCTTATACAGAGTGTTGTATCGGTGCATATTAAACTATATGGCGTATTTTATTGGCATATTCATAAAGATTTATAAGATCAAATACCACCGAAAAGAGTTTTTAGAAACTGCACTGTAATTTTCAAATATTTTGTTTGGTCGTTTTTGTTTATAGCTGGTCCAAATTATAATAACCGGTTTATAAAAATGGTTGAAAATTAAGTCTAATTTATATACTAATGATTTGTGATTATATACAAGTAAAAGAACGTACCTTTTTTATCAGACTCAAACTAAAAATTATTTATTCAGTTTAGGCCCTAATAAGGCACTTATGAACGTTACAATTGATTCTACCAACTCTATCAACGTTACAATCACTGTATTATCTATACCAATACTAATATAATATAATATAATATATCTATACTATAATAATATTATAAAGCTGAAGAGTTTGTTTGTTTGAACCCGCTAATCTCAGGAACTACTGGTTCCATTTGAAAAATTATTTCAGTGTTGGATAGCCCATTTATCGAGGAAGGCTTTAGGCTACTTTTTATCCCGGGAAAACACAAGATCCCTCGGGAACGCGGGTGAAACCGCGCGGAAAAGTTTTCTACGGTGATAGGGTACTTTGTAGTACCCACCTACCTGGCTACCATTGTCAAGTTGAAAATCTATCGCCAATCGAAGGCAAAGGCATTTAAGGCGATGGTAGCTCAGTCGAATGCCCTAACGGATGTCGTGGGTTCGAATTCTACAATGAGCTTACGCTTACAGTGAAGGAAAACATCGTGAAACCATAGCACAGTAGTAGTACCCGCCTGGGTGACTACCACCTTAAAGTTTAGTGTCGGTATGTTCCGGCAGCTGTATTTGAGATCTAGTACAATATAAATTTGTGTGGTTACCAACCTCGGTCATATCATCACTTTACCATAGTTAGATTGAGTTTAAAGTAATTTAAAAGTGAAAAATAAATTATAACGAATGTCGTTGTGTAGAGGTTATATAAATACTAGCTTCCACCCCGCTGTTTCACCCGCATTCCCGTGGGATCTTATGAATTCCCGAGATAAAAGTAGTCTATGTGCTATTCCAGACTATAATCTATCTCTGTGCCAAATTTCTTACAGATCCGTTCACTCGTTCTGGCGTGATTGAGTAACAAACATCCATCCATCCATCCAAACTTTCACATTTATAATATTATAAGTAGGATAGACGGATCTTTAAAAATAATGCCAAAATATTGAAATAAATAGAAAGAAGAAAGAAAGACAGATATAAAAACTGTTTATTGACCTACAATGTCGCAACACATGTAAATGTCTTAAAACTAATAGGTACATAGATAAATAATGTAAAACCTATAATTTTAGCCATTCCATTCTATGCTCAGCTGAATAAATTAATTTAAAATTCGTCGGGTTTCTTTGTCCATAGAAGATTGATTTTATACATGTGGGTTGGATTGAAAATTATGGATTTCTGGCTATTTAAAAACAAGGATTGTCTATATAGGTTGGCATGGTAAGCTAATAATGAAAAACCTGTTTTATACATAAGTTGAATGTATGTCGTATGTGCCGAACTGCGAGCTTCCCCGCAAGACATGACATTTATGAATTTCAGGTTCTAGCTCTGTTAAAGCTAAATAATGTAATATTTTTATCTATTATTTACTTTCAAGATTGTGTTCTTTATTATAATCATCACAGATTAATTCCAACAATATTGAATAAAGAATGCGCAAGCGCACCTCTGTATTTAATCATTACTGTACTACAATCACATTTAACGACTTCATCAAGGGTCCATTGTTCCCTCAATGGGCAATTAACATAAGATTTATGTCGCTGTATAACATTTTTAAATGATCTATTAATATTTAATTAATTATGATCATCACCCGGCTATCTGGTATATATTTCGCGGTCCGGTGCCGATGCGGTATGAGATAGATACGATACTGGCTGTTAAAGTTGTAGTAAAAATAGTATATATCGACAGATTTCGATCGACACGTAATAACTGACAATGACTAACTGTTAGGGTCCTATCTGGACTATGTAAGCTTTATATGAATACTAGCTGTCCACCGCGGATTCATCCGCGTTCAATAAAAAGTAGCCTCTAACCTTCCTCAAGAGTTGAGTGGGCTGTCAAATGCAAAAATATTTTTTCAAATCTGACTGGTAGTTTCAGAGATTAGCGCGTTATAAACGAACAAACAAACAAAAAAAACAAACTCTTCAGCTTTGTTATACTATTACCTATATATAATAAAAATAATTATAAAAAAAAACTCTTTATAATTTACAATTGGGTCCCGCCTACACAGGGACTAACGAACAGAAAATCAAACTGGTAGACATGGAGAAGATAGATGGCTAAGTTATTAGTCAATAAGTTATATTCTTCTAGCACAGAGTTATTTTTTCCCATGATTTTCTCGCAGACAATGTATCGTTTTGAACCAATTAATTATCTTGGATACGATACATCTCGAATCTTCCTACTTATCTATACTATCAATACAAATATTATAAAGCTGAACAGTTTGTTTGTTTGTTTGTTTGTTTGGTTGAACGCGCTAATCTTAGGAGCTAATGGTTCGAATTGAATTTTTTTTAGTGTTGGATAGCCCATTTATCGAGGAAGGCTATATGCTATTTTTATCGCGGGAAAACATAAGATCCCTCGAAAATGCGAGTGATCGGTTTAGAAATCGCGCGTTTTACGAAAAAATTAATACACGTGATATCTTACTTTACCCCCCTCCCCCCTTGTAATTTTTCGTGATTTTTGCCGAAGCCCCTCCCCCCCTTTCGAGCCTCACGTGATTAATGGACAGCCCCATAGATAAAATATTAAAGATACACCCATCGACTTTGTACGTCGTTAAACGAAGTGAACGAACAGTCGTGAGAACGATATTAGCATACAAACAAACATCAGTAAGCGCAAGCATTGTACCTGCGCATAGAAATGCTTAGTTTACTTTTTGGTTTACTTGATAAATGCTTTTATAATTAACTGGCCCTTTGTCTTAATACCGCTCTTTGGATTGGATTTATAGCAAACTAGCTTCACCCGCGAACCCCTATTTTACCCCGTTAAGGCTGGATTTTTCAAAAATCCTTTCTTAGCGGATGCTTTCATCATAATAGCTATCTGTATGCCAAATTTTAGCCCGATCCGTCCAGTGGTTTGAGCTGTGCGTTGATAGATCAGTCAGTCAGTCACATTTTCCTTTTATATCTACAGAAGAAAGATACGGAGTACTGCAGTTATCAATTACATCGCTTCCTTTCCTTGAAGTGAATAAAATTCTAATTGTTATTAGTTTTTGGTAAATACATTCAGATGGATGCTGAACAACTTTAGCTATGGGATTTATTTATAACAATTTACATGGTGTCTGAATAAATGAAACTAAAATAAAATAATAAGAAAATCAATTAGGTACACAGTTACGCACAAACACAAAATTATTAAATACTAGCTTTTCCGCGCGGTTTCACCCGCGTTCCCGGGATAAAATATAGCCCATGTTACTCAGGGATAATGTAGTTTTCTAATGGTGAAAGAATTTTTTAAATCGGTCCAGTAGTTTTTGAGTTTATTCGTTACATACAAAAATACAAATTGTGAGAATGTGACTATACGTGATTACTCTTGCGCATCCTCTGCGCAATTTTGTCAAAAACCACTAAATCTGTGGACCTTTGCAATACTCTTCTTTTTCTGCTTACATTGTTTTTAAATCCTATATCACCATAAACTAAAAAACTGAACATTACGGCACCTAACGAACACAATTTACTTGACTATATTAGGACTGACAAACTATTCGAACATACTAATGATTAATATCGCTATCTCGGTCACGTTACAGACTTTGTTGTTGATAAAATTGTTTTGTGTTTGCGTGTAGTGGTAACAGACACAGTTTTCGATGACGCAAAGTAAGAACGTTCCTGGTATATTTTTTACTTTTCAGCTTAGTACAACTTCACATTACCAACTCATTCCAACTTTTTGAATGTTTGTTATAAAAAGGCCTCATTTCTCTACAAGCATCTTACCACCTATGACACTATCTTTAGCTCCTTTTGTATTAACTCCACACTTTCTATAGCTACACACTGCAACAGGATACGTCCAGCTCCGCGACTCACCGGCGTCTAATTAACGTTCTGGTCATCGTCAGGTCGGAACGTCCAGTCCAGGTTCCGAGGGAAATATGCGTTAATTTATGCCAAGGCTTCACGCTTGGCCTGCGATGAGATTAACTTTGTCGTTTAATAGTGCATTTATATCTGTGTACGACTGAATTTGCAAGAATGTCTTTTGTTTGCTCAGAAAAAGATCCATTTGTTTCTTGTGGAACTAGTTGCCTCTATAAAATTAATAAATAAAAATTATTTCTTTCTTCTAAAGGCTTCTTAGTACCATGAGTCTAGTTTTGCGTGAGACGAGTTGTGGAATTTCCTGGATTCATTTGCAAACTTAATTTTACCGTAATTAATAAATGTCTATCCTCATTTAACTAATTTCCTGTATCTTATCTATTAGATAATGATAACAAACGACGATCGTGATAGGACATCCTCTAAGCTGAGATTCATTGCTTCCTTTTATTATAATTATTATTTAATAATTCTCATTCACGAATTAAAAAGCAGTTTTGTGACGAAGGAAACATCATGAATTTCTTGTTTGATGTTTTTAAGAGGTCAGCTAAGTTGTTCAGTGTTTTAAGTTATCTACTTGATTCGAGATTTTATGTTAGATGACCTTCTGAATGTTGTGATGGATGTGAAGTCACGGTGAGTTTTTGCCAACAACTTTTTGAACAAAAATATATTAGCCTATTGACTCCAACATTGAAGCTGTTAAGTTGTATAAAAGTCGGTTTAGGGGTACTTTCTTTCTATTTTTTTTTACTTCAGCTGATGCTGCTGAGCCTGCTTGTCAAGTAGGCCTACCTGATGGTAAGCAGTCACCACCGCCTATAGACTCTTGTTATACCAGGGAGATTGCTGAAAATTAGACCGAAGATCACAAAATCATATGATATAACAAGATATTGTCACGTATCTAGCCTATAGCTCGCTTGTGCATACCGAGTTAGTATTCTCACGATATCGGTTACTCGTTACATTAGTTATGGTCATTAATTTTGATATGGGTAAAGGGTTTTACTTTTTACAGAATTTAGAACTAAAGAACAAAGCAATATTTAAGTTTTCCAATGCTAGGAAAGAAAGCAGCTATTTTGCAGACATAGCTTAGGCAGCTCCAAAATACAGACAGAAGAGACTATACAGCCAATTTTTGTAGTTTTCAGAAGCCCATTCATTTGTTTGTATAACCTTGATTATACTGGCTTTATCCCCAGGATAGGGATTATTAATGTAGTCCAGGGAATTCTCATTTTCTCTGGTTATTCGTCACCAAACCTCATATTTTTTGACTAGCTTCCGCGTTACAATTTTACTCGATTTTCCGAAGGCGCTAATCTTTTTTGTGGTATCCTATATTTTATTCTAAAATATTAACTGTATCTACATGCGATTTAGTTAGAAAATTCTGCATAAATATTCACATTCTCAACTATATAATTGTAATTCTCAATGAAAAATGATTTCTCGGTTTGTCAATTCCTGCACCAAGTCACACTACACCTTTACAGTTATCGTATTACAGCAAAAGCATCGCACAATTCCGGATTGAATTTACATTGTCATGAATGTGAGAATTCTGTCATACTTTCCAACTATTTTGTTTACATTGCGTGTCTACTTGCTCTCTATCAGCCATGATATCGAGATCTGAAGATAACAATAAAATTAACCCAGCAATTATGATTATGGGAAAATATCTATTGAATCGGAATAAAGATTCTGTATTGTGCAATTTGCTTTCTAGTTTGCGTGATTGTTTACTATGGAATATTTTCTTTTTTCATAGAATCTATAATGTAGTATAATCTCTAGGTACTAAATAATCGAACATGAACTTTCCTCTGATTGCTTTAATAGTAGTTGATCACAATTCGATCACCCCATATTATATCCAGAGCAGTTTTTGTAATTTTTTGTCTCATGATGTTCTGTTGACAAGTCTAGATTTAGAACAACTTAATTCACAAGTCCATGAAGTTAGAGCTCATAGGAAGAGTCAAGAGCGCGTTTACGGTACACGGACGTGACGGACCCACGCGGCGTGTACCGAATTCGGTACACTGGACAGCTAACGTGTTAAATGTGTTTGGGAATAGATTTTGAATTTGAGGGTGATAGCCAGTCACGTGGGTACTATATAGTTCTTTATCACTGTGGTTCTCCTTCACTAAAAGTTCAAGCTCATTGTAGGATTAGAAGCCGTAGCAAAGGTCATTCGCTACAGTTTTCAACGTAACAACATATGAGCCATCATCGCCTAAAAAAAATGTTAGTAGAGGCCCATAAATTTTGAAGTTCCAGCAGTTTGAATTAGTATCTACCAACAATATTTTGTTAGCTAGAATATAATAAGTTATCGCAGTATGTTATAATTTATTTATAATTAGTAAGTAGGTATATAAGTTATCTGGTTTCCATAGTACAAGTTCTGCTTAGTTTGGAATTACAAAAATAAATAATGTGTAGTGAGCGAATGATTTTCGAAGATCCTATTTTTATTTTAGCTGCACTCTTGACTTTCTACCAATCCATTAATTTGCTTTCTTCCATTAAATTCATCAGGAACCAGGAAGCTAATGGAATAGCTTACCTTACGTTTGTTATCGTACGCGTGCGGGTTCGATTCCTGTTTGCATTCCACCGGCTGTCGTAAAACTTGAACAATGGCCGGTGTTTGAACTGTTGATGTATCGAATTTAGACTCACATTCTTTCACCGCAATAAATGTTGTACGATGGAGTATTGTTATTGATAGCATCACGTTTAGTTTTTTTCGAATATGTCTTTATATTTCCATCACGATCCCCTATTTAACCCCCTTCAGGGTTTAATTTCGAAAAACCATTTCCAAGCACAGCCTTTGGTCATATAAACAGTGGTTTTAACCTTAAGGTTGATCTCTCAGGCATTGTTTTTCTATATTGTTCTCTTTTAATGCCACACTGGCTTCCGCCCCACGGTTTCACCCGCGTTCCCGAGAGATCTTGTGTTTTCCTGGGATAAAAATCAACATATAGCCTTCCTCGATAAATGGGCTATCCAACACTGAACGAATTTTTCAAATCGAACCAGTAGTTCCTGAGATTAGCGCGTTCAAACAAATAAACTCTTCAGCTTTACAATATTAATATAGATTAAAGCTGAGATTGTCTTTTCTAAATAAAACAATAATACTTCGATAGTATCTCTAATAATAGATGCATCATCAAAATCTTCAAATTATGTTTTACCAATTATCTTTCTAAAACTCGTTACTATTTCTACACAGTAAATGTACATATTTATATCTTTACCTTTACTCTTCCTCTATGCGATATCTTATTTCACCTTTCCCCCAATTCTCTTCTACCTTAACTAGCTCTTTATCTATCAATCCTAGCAACCAACACCCCATTCCAGTAGCCAATGTACTAACAATGTTAGCATATATGTCCGCATTCCACTGCACTTGACAGGTAACCGCACTTATACAGCATTGTGTAATGGTCTTGTATGCAAGGTCGTTTCGTTTATGTACAGCCCTTTTGGCAAAGTAGGATAGTGGTCTGAGTATAACACTAAAGTTATTTAGTAAATGGTACAGTTACCTTTAGACTGTGGGACGCAAGTTCTTTTGACATCCCTAGTAATAGTCTTGGAGTTAGTAGAACTCTTAGTGCTGACTTCACCTGGGGAAGTACTACTACCATATCTATTCCGCCGTGAAATAGTAGTGCACTTGTATGACTGTTTTTCGGTTAGGAGGGTATAGGAAACGGTGACATTACAGGCACAGGAGACTTAACAACTTCATGTCTCAAAGTTGGCAACGCGTGAGTGATACCCCTGGCAGGGAATATATAATATTGTATTTTCTTTGCCCGTGGTGTTATGAGCGTCTATAGGCTACGGTAACCGCTTACCATTAGGTAGGCCGTAAGCTTGTTTGCCACCTATGTAGAAAAAAAAAGCCACCAAAATTTTCAACTAAAGTGTGAGTAATTCTTAAAACAGGTTCCTACCTGTACCTACATGAATAGGGGCAATTTCAGTGAAGAAGACCATAGCACGGTGATAGAGTACTTAAGTTCCCATTAGGCAGTTTCAGCCTAATGGAAACTGTCGCTAAACACCTATTGGTGAATTCTAGCACCTTGAACCAGCTCCCTTCTAGGCTGTGTATGCTTCTACGTCATATCGTAGTGCAATGGTGCTCAAAAACTTTTGTCTTGCGGGCTCTTCTCAGTAAAAGCAACCTTCCGAACCGAGCGTTAGAGTCAGACTATTCATAAATGCTTGTGAAGGCCTATTTGAATAATAAATATTTTCATTTTCAATAAAAGTACATAACACATAAGTACTGAATTTACGTTTACAATATAATAATAAGAAACGACTTTGTAACTCAGCTTGTGTACCCGCATAGTTGAACCACTTAAGACCTACAGTTGCTAGGGTAGATATTCTGTAATGGCTAGGCGTTGCGTGATCCAAGGTCATATCGCTTGTCGCCTGGTGACAGGACATTAACTGCATATATATTATTAACATTCCGAGCTTTTCTTCTTGGTTTGATATAGATATTTTAAAAGTTTGCTTTTTAAATTTTCCCCCTTATTATTATGCTTTAAAGCAGGTCTAGTAAAAACCATATAACTTACAAAGGCATGTTTTATAGAAACATAAGGCTTTAAGACTATTTATGAATTACAGTTGTAGGTATATTTCAACACAAATAAATTACCAATTTGGTACAATTCATTTTGTAGCTGGAAACTCTAGAAATAAAAAAATACTGCAACTACCATTATAGTGCTTCTGCCTCGCGATTTTAACCGCGTTACCGAGGGATGTTCTAAGATTATTATGACTTTTTATATGCCAAGTTCCACATAAAATCCGTTCATATACAACGTGATTGTGAGTTGATGACAATGATAACAAATACCCGCCATCTTGGCATTCCCTCTGGACTCGTTTTAGGAGAACCAGTGGGCATGTTGCCTGAATTTAAAATAAATTATCAAATATCTAATCAATCAATAAAACAACTAAAAATATTTTGGAAAATTTGACCTTTTTATCTTTTTAAATTACCAATCTAACTACAAATATATAGATCTTTTGTTGCTGTAGGTACAATTATGACGTCACAAGTTAGTATTTAATACAAAACTCCATAGTATAAGCCTATCGTTTTGACATTTCATAAAAAGTAGCCGATTTGATATGTCAGTTAACATTCCTATTGCAGTTTCGAATTCATTTAATCGTCACTATTATTTAATTAATTTTATTGCTAGTAAACGTACTTTGATACCACGGGGAGGGTTATCGTCTAGCAAATTTCAACTGCACTTTCTTCATAGGAATATGAATCTTATTCCTCTCGCTTAAGTGTCAGGAAAGGAGGGGACAGATGCGTTATATGTTGGTATTATAGTACATCCTGTGGCGGAGCGTGCTCGGATGTGGTATAAAGTAATAAAAGCATAAATGTTAGGAGTCGATAGCCTTAAAAATTACTTTGGTGGGTTTCACACCCGGCCTGTGATGTAATTTTGACCTTAATTTATGAGTTGTAGCGATCAATATTGCATATACCCACGCAATACGTATTGAGTCATCGGAAGCTAAAGTGTTTATTGGATAGATTAATAATTAACAAAAATAATATAAACAATTAGAGTTTTTTTTAATTTAAATATTTTTAAGACTAGGTAGCATAGCAGCACAGCATTTACATACATACGTGTCGAATTGAAAACCTCCTTTTCTTGAAGTCGGTTAAAAAGCGTGAAGATATTGTGTATTTATTATTGTTTTCCTTCGTTGTAAAATACCTGTGAATACCTTCCATTTACTCAAATAACTGTAAATTCACACGTGAACTTCACAGTAAAATTATTGTAACAAAAACTCACCGCCATTTCTTACATTTCTGAAATGTAAGCTCTATCCGACACCGCTAGCTCATCCTTGTAGATGGTTACATTGTTCATTGTTGTAAGGGCTCCCACCTGTTGTCACTGTCTTGCCTTGCGTATAATGAGAACCTGTGTAATTAGTCTTCAAATCTTTATTGTTTGTCACTGCGGCCATAGTCTGCGGCGCAGAACTACCGCGGCTGTCGAACGAACACTACGCGTTCCATCGATCATACGCTTTGCGTGCAGAATTCGAATCTGGAATCGATTACACGGGATATTGAATAAAATTGACGCTCAAAAATCAGTGTCAATGTATTAATTTTATTTCTTTATTTGAATATCGATCCGAACCGAACGAACTGTGAATTCGAAATTTGAAAATCGTGTTATTGTTTTTCTAAAGCGAACATTTTCGAATTGTAACTTCGAAATTTGAATTAATAATAGATTTTTAAAATAAATTAGTTTAAAATAGTTCGAATTTTGAAGTGAAGTGCGAGTTACGAGTTATTAGAGATGACCCCAGTTGGACTTCTGTTCAAAGTGAACAGGTATGTATTAACATAGATTTGTTAAGTGTTTGTATGCACTCCATGTATGAGAGGTATTTTAAATATGGAATATGGGATGTGTTAACGCATGCGCATGTTTCTTTAGCATTTGTATTCTGTAGTGTTTTATTGTAATGTTTTCATTTAAAATGTCGACGGGATGGCCACGATGGTAGATTGACGATCGGATTGGTATGAAAGATGTTTCTTTGCATCAATAATTGTTATGTACAGTATATACATGGTGATTTTGTTATCACTGGCAATACTTGCAGGGGTGGAAGTACTCATCAATGTGAACAACTTTTATTATGGGACTAACTGTGAAATCATGAAAAAATTATCAGCTGTTCCATACAAAAGTTCAATACCTACTCGACCAAAATGTATGAAGCAACCATATTATTTTACGCGATATCAGAGTTAGCCCTATAATAAAAGTTGTTCACACTGATGAGTACTTCCACCCCTGCAAGTATTGCCAGAGATAACAAAATCACCCAGTATATATATCTCAAGCACATAATGATCTTAAGGTCTTATTGATAGGGTTCAACTTTAAATATTTAGGAGCTTTTTCTTAGATAACCCTTAGTCCATCCCTGAGATAGTGAGCTTTAGTCGAGCGAATGGTTTCGCCTTTTTTTGTTTTACTATCTATACGCTTGTGTTTGACAACAATCTCAACATAGCAGTGATGATGTGGCCGGAGGTGGTAAACACACAAAACCTAGAAGCAACTGGCTCTCAAATGCAACTGCCGGTAAACACATTATCAGGGAAGTATTTCTCTAAAACTAGAAATTGAATGTAATGCATACATTATTTACTTAAATCACACTTATTTATGTCAGAAGTCTAACAAGTAGTACACGGACTGATGGTATGTGGCTACCTTTATAAAGTCTAGAAGTCAACTGACTCTCAAGCGCCACTGCGGGAACACACCAGTAGTTGCTTGGCGATTGATTTTCAACTTGAGGGTGGTAGCCAGCCAGGAGGGTACTATAAAGTATTTTCGCCTTTATCGTCAAAACCCTTTTTTTTTTTAATAATTTGCAGACAAAAACTGACGTACGTAACTGACGAACCTATTTAGGTACTATATCCTCAAGCCGGTACCACTTGTATGGACACCGTGAGGACACTAGTTTTTACAAAGAAATCTATACTCCTAATTAATGTCGTGTGATGATATTCGACTTATTTACCATCAGGGGAAGTTCTTAGGATTAGTATGCGCCTGCGCATTGACGTCTAGTAGCCATTTAGCTCTGACAACCTTATAGTAAGTTTCAATTTCTGGTTCAATAACGGTAGGTTTACTTTGGTTCATTCAATGCGAATGTCAAGTAGTATTTGTTCAGGTTAGTTAGTGGATGGGTGATTGGTTATTCTCCTCCCTTTCTCATCCTGATGGAAAACCATACATAGATGTTCATCTATAACTGTAGATCCTAGCTGGCTTTAGAATCTGAAGAATTACATATTTATAAACTGTTGGGGAGAGAGGTGATGAACTATACTACATATCATAAGTGTACAATGCTATTTTTAGTATACCAGAGAACCGATATAACCCAACAAGATTTTAAGGTGAAAATAGCTAAATAGTATAAAACAAAGTTGATATCTGCATGTCTGTTTCTCCGCTTAATTCTTCTAAACCACGCAACGGATTTTGATACGGTTTTCAATAATAGAAAGAGCGACAAACGAGGGAGCTTTGTGTATATGTTATAGTCAAACTACGAAGCTTCGGCATTCCTAGGTTTGGCTAGTCAAACCCCAGGTCAGATAAGAAGTCTTAGTCAAAGTACTAATGTTTCGTCTAACGAATTTATGTCTTATCCTAGAAGAGACCAACTTGGACAGTCAAACGCTGAAATTCAATTCAATCAAATCGGGGTTTGACCAATCAGGCCTAAATTAGGTAGGTAAAATAATGTGTTAGTTTGTTAGACTTAGGTATAGAAAAGCCATTAAAAAGTGGAGATTTTCCGCCAGGCTAAAATAAATCTATCTGTCGGCCTGTCTGTCATTGACGTTTGATGAATTTGCTTTAGACGCTTGTAGGATAAACTAGACAAAGCCAGAGATGTGAATTATTTGAAATGCAAATACAAAATGCAAAATACCTATTTTTATTTTACATTTGAAATACTTTTTACAAAATGTTTTTTGCATTTTATTTGAAATGCTTTATATAAATATATAGTATTTGTGAAATACAAAATAGTTTTGTTACATTTTCTTATTTTTCATTCTTAAATCCAAAAGTTAAACTGATCGTGATCCTAAAAGTTGTCAACAAGAACAATAATGCCAATATTGCGCGACAAGCAAATGTTAGGTAAATGGCTGTACCTATTTTGAACATGAAAGATGAAATCTTTGAACAAATACTAGTATTAAAATCAGTTAAATAAGTAACAAGGTATTTTATTTGGAAAACCTATTTTGAAAATACGTATTTTGCATTTTGTATTTAAATACTTTTACTAAACAATTTTTTCACATCTCTGGACAAAGCACGAAACAGATTATTTTACTTTTGACGTTTGACTAAAAAGCTAGGTTCTTCTAGGTCTGACTAAATGTACGTCAGTCAAAGGTCGAAATTTAAATCTATTTCGTGGTTTGCCGGAACGCTTTTAATAAACCTAAGAAATACCAGTCATTCCGCGAAGAGGCTACATAATATAGACTTTAGACTATGACATATATAAATTGCACTGTGCAAAGCCGGGGCGGGTCGTTAGTTGTGTACACTGCTGCTGCGTTAGTCACGCAAAAACTCGAATATGGCTCGACCGATTTGTTTCTACAAGCTTTTTATTTATTTAGTTTTTTTGCTTTACCAGTACCTTATAATTACTAAGATATACATATAGTAGTGTTAAAATTTATTTTTTACTAAAAAAAAACAGTTTTTTCACAAAATAACATGACATAAAACTCGTCGGGACTGATTCTTCTCTTTATAAAGCATAAAAAAAACTGAAATATAGTACCTACACATTGATACCCTGTACACACCCTGTATAGGAAAGATGCATAAGAATGGTGTATAGAACAGGTTCATCGACCCCACTATCACAATTTCCTTCACACCAGTTCCTGAGTTTAAAAATAAATTGCCATTTACAACAAATAATTTGTAACTGACAAATAAAATATATATGACATTAATAATAAATGTCAGTGATAATTTACTGTTTGTTGTCGGTTGATAATTTTATCTTCGCATAAATATATCAGAGCACTCCGCCCCGCGATTTCACCCACGTTCCCGAGGGATCTTGTGTTTTCCTAGGATAAAAAGTAGCCTATAGCCTTCCTCAATAAATGGGCTATCCAACACTGAAATAATTTTTCAAATCGAACCAGTAGTTCTTGAGATTAGCGCGTTCAAAACAAACTCTTCAGCTTTACCTATAATATTAGTATAGTATAGATAAGTAAAAGGCCGACACGTATCCTGACTAATTGAATCGTGTGATTAAATTAAAAAACAGTCAGACAGACAGAAAATGAAGTGATCTTATAAGGGTTCCTTTTTTCTTTTGAGGTACGGAACCCTAAAATGAGATATATATCTACCAGCCCATATGTGGTATGTTTTGCAAATAAATGATTTGATTTGAAAAATCGCACATTATTCAATTATTATAAAAAAAAGTGTTTGTTTGTTACATTAAATATGTCTAAAAACTATTTAACCAATTTTGATGAAAATTCGCAGAGGTTAGGTGTAGCTATAGGAACTCGGAACGTGAGTGAAACCGCGGAGATAGCTAGAGCTACTTATATATTTTGTTACAAATGCGCAATATCATTTTATATTTATATAAGTTTGTTTTCATTAAACCTAAAGGTCATGTGGAGACTTTACTTTTGTTTTTAATTTACAAAAAAGGTATAAATTACAAGTGTTCAGTTTCGTACGTTTAAACAGGGTTATTAATTCACCTGCAGTGTTTTAAGGGGTAGACTTTGTCCGCGTAAGGGTGGTCGACGGTCCCCTGGACCCACCACCTTCGTGTCCCATAAAAAAAAACAAAGGGGTAGAAGTAGGTACCTACTCATCAACAACTTATACTATGGAACCGACCCTGAAATCGCAAAAAAATCAAACCTTTCTTTCGGCTTTCATACAAAAGATCAACCATGTTCTTTTTAGGGTTCCGTACCCAAAGGGTAAAAACGGGACCCTATTACTAAGACTTTGCTGTCTGTCCGTCCGTCCGTCTGTCTGTCTCCAGGCTGTATCTTAAGAACCGCTATAGCTAGACAGTTGAAATTTTCACAAATTATGTATTTCTGTTGCCGCTATAACAACAAATACTATAAACGAAATAAAATAAATATTTAAGGGGGGCTCCCATTCAACAAACGCGATTTTTTTGTCCTTTTATTTGTTTTGTGGTAGTTTCCGTTGACCTAGAATCACGAAATTTGGCAAAAAGCAAGGCTTTGGCTTACAGCACAAATAAAGGGAAAATTCCAAAATATAAAAAAAGTTGAAAATTAAAGGGTGTCCCCATACATACATAGTTATGCCAATTAATAAAGGCCTCTGAGTTATATGGGCGCTGATACAATTTAGAGGTCTAGCTTAATTGGCAAAAATCTAAATAAGGTAAATAAATAAAATTGTGCATTTCCGTGATGGACGAACGTTGGACGAAGTATGTACGGAACCCTCGGTGCGCGAGTACGAATCGCACTTGGCCGGTTTTTTTTGTTGTTATTTTTTGTTTATTGAGACCAAATATAATAAACTGTTTTCATTTCAATTGTATTACCCTAAACTAACTTAATTATCGTGAAGTAGGTTGCATGTCGCAATCCCTACACTGTAGCATACTGTAGTCAAATACAAAATGCACAAATGTTGCATATCGTTGACACAGTTCCTGTCTTTACTTCAGCCCACAGTAGGTACGTTACTTCGCTAGAGGATAGTACTGGCGTAATATGTTAATATATGAATTATTACTTGTAAACAACTATATTTTTCACCTACATAGCTTTGTTACTTTGTATAGGCTTGTGTTTGACCACAATCTCACTATGGTAAGTGATGATGTGACCGAAGGTGGTAAGCAGGGAAAGCCTAGAAGGAACTGGGTTGCAACTGAAAATGCTGGAACTCAACAGTAGGTATTTGCCGATCGATTTTCAACTTAAGGATGGTAGCCAGCTAGGCGGATACTACAAAGTACCCTACCACCGTGCTGTAGTTTCCTCACTATGTTTTCCTTCAACAAGCTCACCAGCTTCATTCAAGTAGGATTCGAACCCACGACCTTCACTGTTTGGAAACCATACCACGGTGGTAGGGTACTTTGTGGTACCCACCTGGCAGGTTACCACCCTCAAATTGAGAATCTATTGGTGTGTTGCGATAAATCTGTAACATCGGTAACTTTGCTTGAGCGAATTCCTTCGATTTGTATGATAACCACCTTTGGGTATATCATCACTTACACTCTGGTAAATCATTTTCTTAACAATTTTCCTTTTGCAATTCTAAAATAAGGATTAGGATATAACATTACCAAGAAATAGGATATATTAGATACATTACATAAACAACAATCTAAGAACCATTCTAAACTGTAAACCTGACCACAGATAAAGTGCAATACAAAATAAACAAACCGACCAGTTGATGGGAGCTGACTGCTGACAACCAGCTGTAACCAACACCGATGGGAAACCGCACGCTGCGCCCGCGCACCCCACCCTCCGTTGCACGACCATCGGGATTTAGGGTTCCTTATAGATTTTGAACAACCAAAAATCGACTTTGAAATAACCCTTTTAATAATAAAATTAGACTACAATAAATAATAATAATATCCTTCCTTATTTTTTTATGATTATATGTTTTATATAAATAATTTCACCCAGACTCCGAACAAACAGACATGTTCGTGCACACAAATGTCTGTCCTGAGTGGGAATCAATCACTGGCGTGATTGGTTGGGTATATTACGTACCACGCTAACCGGTCAAATTTAAAAGATCATCTATCTTCCCTAACCAGTGTCATTACCTGAACAACGGTGGTATATTTGAATTCATCATCGTTTCACGGAATCCTCTTCGCATGCAGATGCGCTTGCGCATGCCTATTTGCTGTCTGTTTATATTGGCAATGGCGGATATCGCATTACTTAGTTTGACGTTAGATTTATTTAATTTTACATTAATGAGCAATCATGATTTATAGGAAACTGATTTTATTGCATTTTTTAATTAATTACGGTTCGCATAGCTCAGTGGTAGTCGAATGCCGTGCGGAAGATCGTGGGTTCAAATCCTACAATGAGCTTGAGCTTGCAGTGAAGGAAATTGAAATGTAGTAGGTTGGTAGGTAAGCTGGCTATAACCCTCAAGTTGAAAATCTGTCACTAAACACCTACAGGTGTGTTCCAGAAGCTACACTTGAGAGCCAGTTAGCTCCTTTTAGGCTGTGTGCTTACCACCTTCGGCCATATCATGAATGAATGATGATATATAGGCCAACAAAAAAAAACATTTCCAAGGAAATGAACGCAATTAACAATAGCATATTCAATCATTCCTAAGATCTAAAGTACAGTTAGACGCACAGTGCGTATAATAAGACGCTGACACGTAACGTACAGTCAGTTAAATAACACCAGTGCATACATTCTCGATGTATCACTAAATAGATTAATAGACTATGAACGTTCCTCACTAAATGATTCATTGTCTGATGATTATATTACGTACTCGTATGTGACAAGTATCGATTCATTTATCGACCGTTATCGAAACATTATTTCCACCTTTGGCTCGATGACACACACTGTTTGCCTGCAGATTTTAAAAAAAAAAGCTTCGTCCATTGTAACCAATGTAACTGTCACTGCGCTAGAAACGTGTAGAAAGTGAAAATGCTTCAAATTATGAAAAACAGTGAATATTTAAATCTAAGACTAATATGGTGGACATGTAAATTACATGCGTAAGACAACATCACGCTATTCACAGTTATGTAACTGGCAGTCCTGTCACAGTGAAGATGAAATACCACGCTCTATGAAATAACTAACAACTGTATAATTTTTACAAAGTAAAAAATTATGTCGCTTCCGCTGTCTGTTCACTTACATCTTTTAAACTATGCATCGGATTTTAATGCAATTTTCTGCAATGGACAGCGTGATTCAAGAGGAAGGTTTATATGTATAATACATGCATATTATAGTACAGAAAAGCCGAGATATTTAAAGATTTGTAATGTGATCTCGTAACAAACATATTTTTGTGCGCTTACATTGCAATCGCTGGCTAAACCATACAAGATAGATCAAATTAATGCACCTGTACGAAGCCGGGGCGGATCGCTAGTACATCAATAAAACACTACTATATTACGTTAATAAGTATTCTGTATATTATATGCTGAATATAAAGGTGCTTATATATTTGCTTTATTTTGTCGATCGATATTGTCGTTCGATGAGCTAGTGACACGATTAATTGAAAAGGTCTTTCAGATGCTTAAAGACTTGATAGCTTATGTCACATAGATTTTGAATACAAGGTGGTCGAAAGATGCATAGTTTTAGCAAAAATTACTGTAATTATATTTTCGTATCAACAAGAAGATGTGTTGAGAAAGGGTAAGACGTAGTATTCTGTGTGGTTTGTACCTGGCCGACTACCACCCCCAAGTCCAGTAGTTGCACTTAAGTAAGAGCCAGTTTTCTTCTAGGTTTATATTTCTTATCACGGCGAGATTGTGGTCAAAATAAACCCTATCTAAAAATAATGAAAAAACAACCAAAAATCATGTCCATGAGACTAATTATATTTTCATTAGATTGTCGATAATGGTAACTCGTTCGTTCGACAAACCGACCAAATCTGTAAGCACCTTTATGTAACAAATAGATTTATTGATCTAAAAAGAAAAATAACTATTTGTATGCGTTCAAAACATGCGTTTCAATCATCACCAGGTAATAAATGCGTTCATGCTATGACGGTGATATGTCTAATGGTTGTTTCTAATACCAGTCTGCGTTAATTGAGCTATAAATCAAGCGATTTATTGTTAGATTTGTCGGGAGATTAATTGCAGAACTAATTGTGTTATCTTTTGAATTAAATTAATTTAATCAAATATGAAATTTTATGTAAATATTTCGAACGTCACGACTAAACCGCTGAACCGATCGCGATGAAAGGTACGCAGATAGTCTATGGTATGGAGAAGGATATGGGCTACTTTTTTTCTCTGGAAAGCGGGCGAAACCGCGGGGGACAGCTAGTATTCAATTTGTTGGTGATGTAATCCCAACGTTGGAAGACATTCACACGTACTTACGTGCTTTGATTTTATGTGCAAAAGTTTAAAGGTTACATACATACAGTAGTTTTTTGTCTGTGCAAACTGTATTTCAAGGTATTTTAGCTTAGGTTTTTTGCACGTCAGACACGTAGGACCTTGTCTACTTATGATTGTTTGTTTAAGTACCGAATAAATGAGTTTTAGTTTTTTATTTTTTTATACTACTAGGTGGCAAACAAGCTTACGGCCCACCTGATGGTAAGCGGTTACCGTAGCCTATAGACGCTCATAATACCACCGGCAAAGAAAATACAATATAATATTTTCCCTGTCAGGGGTATCGCTCACGCGTTGCCAACCTTGAGACATGAAGTTGTTAAGTCTCCTGTGCCTATAATTTCACCGGCTCCCATACCCTCCTAACCGAAACACAGTAATACAAGTGCATTACTATTTCACGGCGGAATTAGATATGGTGGTAGTACTTCCCCGGGCGAACTCTGCACTAAGGGTTCTACTACCTTCCAATTCTTCTTCTATTAGCTAATTCTAATAATCGGATTTTTTTACTAACCCTTTAGTTCCCTGAAAATGTATGAATTAAGCCCACTTAAGGTGGTTGGGCTGGGATTCTTTCCCATACAAACTTTATTGAACCAATTTGGATAACGAGTTTTTTTTAATGTCCAGGATTTTAACCCATTTTAAATCATGTACATATAAAAATAAGCTGTTACATCTTTTCGATACATGTAATAATAAGTTTTTGTTAAAAAAGAAACATTTTTAACTAACTTACTTTTTGTTGACTGTACTTGCATTGTCTTCCAATATACTAATGTGTACCAAATATCAAGTCAATCCGACCACTGGAAGTGGGTGAAATTCGAATTGCAAGATTCCACCCGAACAAACATACTTATATACATACATTGCAAGTTAAATAAAAGCTTGTAAAAAGAAAAGCCCTGACTCATTTACTGACTGACACATCACCGCCCAGCCCAAACTCTTGGACTTAATTTGCACAGAGAGTCCCTTTATGATGTTGACACGGAATAAGGTCTGTTTTTTTACTTTGTATAGGCTTGGGTTTGACCACAATCTCACTATGTTAAGTGATGATGTGGCTGAAGGTGGTAAGCACACAAAGCCCAGAAGGAACTGGCTCTCAAGTGCAGCTGCCGGAAAACACCATCAGGTGTTTGGCGACAGATTTTCAACATGAGGGTGGTAGCCAGACAGGCGGGTACACCCTACCACTGCGCTATGGTTTCCTCAAGATGTTTTCCTTCACCGAAAGCTCAAGCTCATTGTAGGATTCGAACCTACGACCTTCGCCGCGGCATCACGACAACTGAACTATTATCGCCTTAAAATGTTAGTGTTTTTTTTTTAATTCAACCCCTAAAGGAATAAAATAGGGGATCGTGGGAGAAACCGTGGTGTAGAAACCTAGTATGCCAATGTAATTATTTATCTTTTCTCGATTTCGGGTCAGAAAACTATCAGATCCACAGTATAAATTGAATACCGATACGCGTACATAAATACAACGCAAACTGAATGATTCTACAGAAACGATTATACCGATAATTAAACAAAACGTTGTACCGGAAACATCGCGATCATCCCCCTACAAAAACGTCCATATTTCATGCGCGTGCGCATATAAAGAGTGGTGGTACATTATTTTCTTCGCATTATCGACTAATTACAAACGTGGGTGTAAAAACACGTATAGTTTATCTTAAATCACTACTGTAAATCGTATTCATAAACAGACGATCGATTTTAGAGTTTCGTAACAGGTATTTAGAGTTTGTTTTAGTGTGTGGTAAATGTGGTAATAAGAGCAAAGTAGGCGTCAACTTAATTATGTATGATTATGTTTTATCTTAGGATATACTTGTTATTAGAATTGATTTATTGTTTTCTTCATCACATTCAACCCGACGATGTCCAATGCTGATCATAGGCCATAGATTTCCACAATGAGCAGTTTTGCGCGTTCCTGTACGTGGTCGCCACTAGAGGACCTTTCTTCCCCATCGGTTATCGGCTCTTCGAGCGATATGGCCTGTCCATTGCCATTTCACCTTGCTGACTCTACGAGCTATATCCGTCTCTTTTGATTGTCTACGAATGTTTTCGTTTCGGACCCTGTCGCGTAGAGATTTTCCGACCATAGCTCGTTCCATAGCTGAGTGACTCTTAGCTTATTCAGGTGTGCAAGCTATCAAATATAGCTACAATGTACTGGTTCAGATGTAAGTTAATTTACTAGCACGCCAATCTATTGTATCGCCCAGCAAATTTTTTAGATCGCTTATTCGAGTGTAAAACAGGGCGACTATGTTTACTTATAATAAAATATCCTGGGACATTCTCACACACGGCCATCTGATCAAACAGACATGTTCATGCACACAAATTTCTGTCCTGGGTGCATGGGCATCGAGCCCACGACTGAAGCGTGGTGGTAGGCTTACTAACCACGCCAACCAGCCCCTCATAAAAGTCCCATCTTTATAAACTAAGGAAATGAGAGCTTCTAATAGCTTCTCGTTTTCCTCATAAATTGCGTGATGAAATAAAAGAAAAAGAAATCAGCAAATACTAAGATTTATATGAACACGTCGTCAATGGCGTGCGGTTTTGTTAAATATTCATACCCTGAGCCGGATGATGTTTTGTATGTCTGCTGGTTTGTCTGTCTGTTCCGGTATATGTGTACTGTGATCGTTTGCTATCTATGAATTATTCTGTAAGTACAGGCGAGGACAGAAGCGTTATTGATGGAAGATTTTTAGCAAAAACTTTTCATGTAATTTTTTTTAGAAAAATAATTCGTCAGTAACTAATGATAGGTCAAAAAGGGTGATCGGTTACAGTGAGAGAAAAAACATTGTAAGGAAAAATATGTGGTAAAATACTTTGGAATTTAGAAAATTAAATTTAAAGTAGAAAATATATCGCCAAGCAACTGACAAGTTACAGTAGCAGCACTACAGAGTTATTACCTTTCTAAACTTTGTTTGCACACTACCTTCGGCCAGATCATCACCATGATGAGATTGTGGACAAACATAAGCTTATCTATAAAAAGCTAGATAAGGTACTTATCTAAGTGAAATAAAAAAATTGCCTCTTTTATTATTGTTTTGCATTTTTTACATAAGTATTATGGCCGATCACAAAATAAGAGTTATTATGAATGATTTTGTCACCGACAGTACTGCAAACGGTTAGTAATTAGTTATGCCGATGGTACAGTCATGCGATAATATCCCATTGTGTTTATTTATTATGCTTAATTATAAAGATAACGTATCTTAATTAAATATTAATTGTCCAGTGTTTTTAGTATCTGCTAAAGAACGCCTAGGGTATTATGACGTAAACGGGTTATATTGTTTTACTAAGAAGTTTGATTTTATCGAGTTTAAAGTATACAGGTAGATAATTTTGTTTTCAGTAATTGTTGGTATTTTTACTTGTTAGCATACTAACAAGTTAGGTAAATAAGCAAGGTTATTACAATAACCTATCAAATATAAGGTTAATAGGTACTTATAACAATCTTGTGCTTTACCACAATCTCACTATGCAGGGACAATTTTATATCTGAACATTCTAAATTCTAGGCTTCTTAGAAAAAGCTAAAAATAATGTTTGTTATTTTAATAATTTTATTTAATATTTTCTTTCCTGTTTGTTTCAGCGAGGGATTATTTACATGCCCTGTGAATGCTTCGCCAGTCGACTACGCTAAGGTAAAACTATTTTCTATATTATCACTTTAAGTACAGAAAAATAATTATCAATGGTTGCTATTGCTAAATTATATAACTATTCATATAATATTATATGTCAATTCTCAAATGAAACACCCTTCACGTGTGATCAAGTGCTGCGCAAACGCAAGGCGGGTGGGTGGTCGTTCACTCACACCGCACACGAAGCGGTTCCAACAGCTGCCGATAGATGGCATTGTTACACATTTAAAACAACTTGCGGTTGATGAATCACATTGTGTTAGATTTTATGTGTCATAAACACAGTCTAAATATAATTTGTACAACTTCAACTAGCATAGATACTTAGAGGGCGTAGTTGCACAGAATACCTTATAGTGTAGTTGCTTATTTAGGTATCCTGACATTCTGCCTTCGTATCAGTTTTTCGGTTACACATAACCATTATCGAAGAATGAGGGATCAGAAATAATACAGTATGTTTTCGATCAGATATATTATTATTATAATAAAATCAATAATATCTATACATTAAACAGTATTTATGGCATTAGAGATTTAAAATTTGGAAGAAATATTCCCTGAGTACCCTAGGGGTTTTACATAATTCAACCCTTAAGGGGATGAAAAAGAGGATCGCGGGTTAAATCGCTATTTATTAATTTCTTAAGTATCTAGATTACATTTCAAACTATATAATCGAACAATTTCTCACTACAAATCAAAATGATCACGGATAGAATAAATCCTATGTCTCAAATTAATAGATCGATGCGGGAGTTTTCGCACGATGCGCGTGCGCACGATGCGCTGTTCACACGCGGTCAATTTCTAAACCATTTACCCAACGGGCAAGCAAAGTAATCACGATTGGTATTCTACGCATTTCCGGTTGTAATTTTTTTATCTTCTGTTATGACCATTGTATGCGATTTGAGTTGAGTCAGCGAATAGTTGATGATAGGTATCTACATGACATCATAATCACAGTAGAGTCAAGGCCTTGTTTCAAAGCTTTATTTTACATAAAAAAGCTGATAAAATGCTATCCTTTATTGGTCCTTCAAGCCGGACACGCGTAAAAGAACGAACAAAGATTTCCAAATTCGGCACAGTAACAAAATTTTAGCAAACTATTTACCACCACGCATTAACACGGCCAATCAATAGTAATTGGCCGCTAATTCATCGATTTAAAATCAATAGTACCAACGAAAACCAAAACATGGTGATTTGGCACGCGAAGTGTGCAGCCGCATTATGTTGCACACTTTTGCTAAATGAAAATCAACTTTAACTCAACGTCAAGAGGTTCAAAAAGATTGCAGAAAACAAGTTTGTAAAACGGTGTCACTCACCTCGCGGGGACGACCTTGCAATGCTAACCGGTCACGCGACACTATCGCCATCTTACTCTTACGCATTGTGAAATGTCTCAAGATAGTATAGCTGGTTCATTCTAGCGGGAAAGGTGTTTCGCTCGCACAATTTGAGCTTAGGACTGAAGCGGCCGTTTGTTGTTTAATACAAGGTGATACCGATAGATGGCGACGTACTTAATTATAAATTTTAATGTGATATTTAGCACGAACCAGAAATGGACATGTATTGTCAGTATGTTAAGCACCATGCGTTTAAAATTACTTAAAAAATAAATATTATTCAATACATCATTGCATACATATTGAAAAATTACTTTTTTGTTATTTTATTTTTTTCGTTATTTTGCGTAAAATTTTTTTTTTTTTAAATACATAATCTTGTCGATAAAAAAATTATACAGGCATAGTAAAAACAAAGTTAAAAACAACTACAATAATTAAATTTGGTACTTTAAAATAGTCGGTTTTGTCGCTAAATGCATTTCTTCCAGACAAGACAACCATAATAAGAAAGCAATATTTATTTACTTACTTATAAATACTTGAAAAATAATATTATTGAAATATGACCGCGCAACTCCTGTGTAAAAGCCGCGCAAGCTTACCTACAGTTGCGCGGGCGCAGGGGTCGTGAGAACCGGCAAGTGCGGAACACGAGTACACTATCGCTACATGACACGATCTATGATGAACAAAAACGTAACAAGATAAAACTGTAACAGATTCACAGACACACAATGTGCGGAATAAATATACCTTTTTGTTTAGTCGAGTTACTGACATTTTTTTTCATTAATTTGTCTGTCTGAAAGCTGACAAGCAGGCAGGCGGTCCACCTAATGGTAAGTGGCTACCGTTGCCTATGGACATTAGCAATACCAGAGTATTGCGAATGTGTTACCAACCTTTATAAGGTCCAGAATAATATTATAATAAGTAGTATGTATACAGAATGATTTTTTAGTCACTGGACATACTTGAAGGGGTTGAAGTACTCGTCAATATGAACAACTTTTGTATGGACAGCTGATATTTTTTTGTGATCTCGAGAGTTAGTCCCATGATAAAAGTTATTAATATTGATGAGTACTTCCACCCCTGCAAGTATGTCCAGTGACTAAAAAATCACCCGGTATATATATATACTGGGAATATATTTTCTCGATGGCATATTTTCGATGCTGCGTTGGTTGTTTTGAAGAACTTTTACTATGGGACCAACATTGAATTGAAATCAAGATTTTTTTTTTGCCGTTCTCGAGTAAAACGTACCAATAAACAATGGAACATACCTACCATAGACAACTTGGCAGTAGACCTCCTTTTATTCTTACACACATGTATAACTGATTTGTACACGAGATGGACCTTTTACACTACTTTTGTTCTCTTTAAATATACAATGGGTAATTATGGCTTATGACACAAAAAATAGGTTCAATGGACAAGTGTTACGAACATGTAGATTTAGGCCAGCAAAAAAAAACTAAATAAATATAAAAAATGTAACCTTGCTGAGTTTCTTGCCGGTTCTTCTTAGTTGAAGGCGACTTCCAAACCGGTGGTAACTTCAGTAGTTTCGACATTCATAAGTACCCTTCTAGGGCTGAATATATGGCTTTGACTTTGACTTTGAGGCTGCGTTTCCACCAGAGATGCGTAGCGAGAGATGTGTTTTTATCCGCCAAAAGGATCGCTACATTAGATCTATGACGTGCTAAGCTGTGAAAATAAAGCGGTGGTATAAAATAAACATGTATACAAAAGCTGATCTTTTAGTATCGACGGCATGTCGACGTCCATCTTGTCTAGATCCCCTGAACGTGTGTAGAACATGAACTACATGATGTAATATTACAAGATTTATTAGAAATTCAACTCTAAACTGATAACAAATAAAACGTAATATTGCTTAAAAAAAGGTAAAAAAAAAATATGTTCCCTTATTTTCACGGATCGCTGACAGATAAGAGATTATTTAAAAAAACTAACAACAACATGATTACGCCTATTCAAGTCGTAAAAGGGGTGAATAGTTGGACTTTTTCCGTTTAGTTTTTTCTTTATGGTGGCTAGTGAGTATTGTGCGGAATCAAGTTTCTTTTGTTGTGTTTATCTATTTATTGAAATTTCAATATCCGTGTGATAGTTGCATGAATGCAACGTTCTTAGGGTCCCTTGTGCACTTTGGTTTCCATTATTTATGAAGAGATTCCATCGCTGAATCAAAAATAATGTAATTTAAGAAAAAATCTACTATATCTATCTCCTACTTTGGATTCGGGATTTTTCTGTTCTATCCATATTTTAGGTAAACGTATACTCATTTTAAATTTAGGTTATTTTGTTTATTCTTCCTTGTTTTTTTAAATTGCTGTTGAATAATACTCTATATCGTCGTATAACCAAAAAAATATGTGTGGCACTCGTGGACAGCCACGGTAAAGCTATTGCATAGCGTTATTTATGAACTTATACAATTATAATTATTTTTTATTTATGCAGTTTTTTTTTCTTTGATATTAATAGATACCTATACTTTCTCACAAACAGCTGCTTACGCATTCGTCCGATTTCGGAGCAGCTCGTCTTAGGTTTTATTTTCGTTACGGAATTTCTTGCCCGCGATAAAAGCTATATAATAGCTTAATATTTTATTACCTATTAAAAAGTTTATCTTGCTGAATACCTTGTCGGTCGGTCTCTTGACATTTCTTATTGTTCTTTTCTCTTTTTATGTGAGAACTCTGATAAGCGTGCAAGTGGTTCACCTTGATAGTGGCTACCGTCGCCTATAGACATTAGCAATACCAGAGGGGTTGGCAACGTGTTGCCGACCTTTATAAAGCCTAGGACTCTGGTTTAGTGCGACTGCTGGAACAAAACAATAAATGCTTGGTGAGGTGAGAGATTATCAACTTGAGGGTGGTAGCCAGTCAGGCGGGTACCTACTAAAAATATCCTACCACCGTGCTATGGTTTCCTCACGATTTTCAAGGTCATTGTAGAATTTAAAGATCTTCGCTGCAGCATGAGCATCGCATTAACCGTACAACCAATCGTGATGAAATTTGGCATGTAAGTGGCCTATGAAATAGAGAGTAACCCGAGGAAATATCGAAGGGCAGAAACAAGTACCTAATAATATAACTATACTCCGATTTTTAATTAGATAGACTTAAATGACAGCTGCGATCGACCTTTTTTTTTAATGTTGCAAGCGTAGAGCATAGTGTTATAGTATGGCTCATTATGAATGATTCATCGAACTGTTGTGACCTGACCTTGCGATTAAATTTTACTCATTGGTGTAAATAAATGTTTAACAAATATAAAAGTAATAAAATAAATATAACAAAATTAATAAACATAATACATAAACTTTTCATGTAATAAATAAGAAATCAACAATGAAATAAATGTGATCGATAGAATTTAATTCACTTTTTACTCTTTTTGTTAGTAGGTATGGGTTATATTGCCTGTGTAGAAAATTACTATATTGTTGTAACGATCATGTTATAAAGGAAGAAAACAAAATGATGCAACTCGACCACCTTATTGATGATGTGACAGAAAGCTTTATAATAAATGTAACAGACTCAGATTCTGAAAGTGATTATTCAGAAATAAATAGTGATTAAAAAAGTTTGATTTTTCATTTATTTATTCCATTTACTAGTCAACTAAGTCAACGCAAATTCAAACTAATTATTTTAAACAATTTATTAAAAAAGATAATGAATCACAATCACAATGTTCGATTCTCGATCGATATACTCGATCACTCAAGATACAACACCATTCTTACTTTACGATAACGTGGCAACACACCAAATGTCATTTTAGTCTACCTAATTAAAAATCGGACTTTAGTTACCTACTCAAAAGTCAAATGTGCTCTTAATTTTATTAGTATTACTCATCCAAGAACAGCGACACAAACTCCGGCTGCGTTCCTTCACGTAACTTATTGTCTACACCCTACTTTACATCATAATATCCCGAGAGGACCCATTTTATAAAAGAACTATAAAACCTTTGAATACCCTCAAATTGGACCTTTTCAGAGGTCAGTGATCTGCTATATCTTCTAACAGGGGATTAATCTTTAATTTAAATGCTCTCACAAAGGTTTTGAAGAATGTATTCTATATGTATGACGTAGTATGATAGCATCTGTCCTGTCCGTCTGTTTGTGTTGTAATGAATTGATAGTTTGTGATGTTTAAAATATTATGAGTTGTATCAACTATTCAAAGGACGGTTTAGTTTTTAAATTCGTCGTTTATTGTCGCATTATTATATTTAAACGGATAGGTTGTTATGGTTTTCTATTGGGTTATGACATTTATTTTGGATTTATGTTTTACTATTTATTACTATTATTATTCTAAACCACAATGTAACAAACAAGCATACGGCCCGCCTGATGGTAAGCGGTTACCGTAGCCTATTGACTCTCGCAACACCAGGGGAAACATTACCGAAACTGCAAAAAACTGAAATTATGTTTCTCCTCTGCGGATTTACCCGCGTTTTATATTTTATCAAAAACTCAAACTCATTTATTCAGTTTAGGCCCTAATAAGGCACTTATGAACGTTACATTTGATTCTACCACCTGTTCGAAATACACTTGGACTGAGAAGACTCTGGGAAGAAACTCAGCATCGTGATTGTAAGTATCCTATATTTTATTCTAGGATGCGACCTATCTATGTTCCAAATTTCATCCAAATCCGTAGAGCCATTACAGCGTGATTGAGTAACAAATTTGTTATTGTAAAGTGTGACACAGACAACACCAACTTTCGAATTTTAATATTAGTAGGATAATAAAACCTCGAAGGACCAATAATTTTTATATTATTGTGCGAATGAAAATTTAAGCAAAATTTTGCGTTTAACATAACTACGATTTATGTCTTAATTAAAATCCTTATCTCAATGGTAACTTTAAAAGAACGCAACTGCACTTAAACGTTTTGATTTATTAAAATTTACGAAGTAGGTATATTTTTAAGTATACAGTAGTCTACAATAAACTTTATCTTGGTAAAACATTAACGGTCATTTGGAGCTTTATCTCGTGCTTTCTCACGTTAAGAATTTTATTTGTCATGCGCATACGCATTTAGGGTGAAAGTCCCTATTGTGTGCACTGACCGTGGACATAGATTAAGTTATTAATAGATGGGCAATGGAGACTATTTAGATAGTGAAATATTTATTTGAATTTGGAATCTTACTTGAATCACTGGATTTTTAGTAATGGCAAGAATAAACCAAAAAGTAACTACATATATTGTGAAAAAAAAAATTGATTTTTCATCAATTATGTATAATTGATATATTTTTGTTAATATTAGATAATGGGTGGCTATTGTCACTGGTGAGTTTCAGAAACTGCACTTGAGAGTCAGTTCTCTTCTATGTTGTGTGTGCTTACCACATCTAGCTACATCATTACTTGTCAGACACAGGCCTATGATAAAAAAAATAATAAACATTTTTTTATATAAAAGTTTTAAGTCTAAAAAATGATTAAATTCGAATTTTAAACGTAACTTGTATCTGTATTCAACAGTTTAGTCTATGGTTCTGCATTACATTCCAGTGTCGGCTTAGTGCGGACGAATGGATGGACATCTACATATCGACTTTAAATCATACAGTCAGAGGTCACATACAGTTCTTTTTGTATAAAGAAAATGTGTAGGGTTAGTCTGTAACGTGAGAAATTAAATATAATCTTTATTAATTTTATTATGTTTTGTAAAAGGACACATTTTTAGTAAGCCAATGAAAAACGTTAAATATAATAAAAAACATATTTATTTAAGAAATTATGTTCAAAATTTTATGTAAACTAATAGTTTTTACTTAATTACTTAGATAAGTAATTATTTTTGGTACAATCAAATTACAAAAAAAAATGTTTAGTTATTTTTAAAATTTAAATGTATCGATAGACAATTGTTTTTTAATTTTTTTAATATATAATAATAAAATCAAAACAAAATCGGGCACGTTACCATAAGACAGCGATCTAGATCAGTTATTATTATTTTGAAATCTGAAATTAGTTAAAAAATAAAAAAGCTTTGTCATTATTCTGAATCTTCTGAATCGAAAGCAAAATAAATACTCAATGCTTTTAGAATATCCCTAATCACTCAATTCGATCAACCCGTCCCATACACTTTTGACACCGAACTCATTTTTAACACGTAACAGTACCAATAATGCGCTCCTCCACCCTATGATGGATTATGATTACGGACGATAAATGTACCATTTACCCTACGAGCTTCGATGTGACAATGTGATATATACTTTTAGATTATTATCAAGTATTGTTTAGCTTTGATTTATTTGTCTGGTCACATTTTGTGTTATTACGTTTGTTGTTGAATGTGAAGACGGACATGCCTTTACAGTGCTTTATATATAAGTAACTTGTAAACGAAATTAGTGGCGAACTCTGAATGTACGAAAAAAACTGGTTGTTCAACCAAAATTTATGAAACGGCGTTCTTTCAGAGTCAGTCACTTAGTAAAAGTGGTTTATATTAATGAGTACTTGCAACCCAGAAAGTTTAGTTTAAAAATTAAAATCCTAATCCCAACTATCCTAACTAATATTATAAATGCGAAAGTGAGTTTGTTTGTTACCTTTTCACGCTTAAACCGCTCAACCGATCGCGATGATATTTGGTACGCAGATAGCATATGGTACGGAGAAGGACATAGGCTACTTTTTATCCCGGGAAAAAATATGATATCCCTGGGGAACGCGGGTGAAACCGCGGGGCGGAATGTAGTCCTGTATAAATATGGGTCATAAGTTGTTTTTGTAATTAAGTAAGAAAGTAAATAATCAAGTAAAAATGAAAAGACTTATTGTGTGTTGACTATAAATTTCACCATAGCAATTTAACTTCTCAAGGCAGGGCACATATAAACGTCGAAGCTACTGTTACAGCCGGTTCAAAAGTCAGCCATCAACTGAGAAGAACCGGCAAGAAACTCAGCAAGGTTACATTTTAAAAATATTTTTTAAGCCATCCGATTATCTAGTAGAATTAAACCATGGAACATTACTAACAAGATAACCAGTCAAAAACCAGCGGTTCCTCGTAATCTAGATCTCACGTACTGACTTGACCTATCCTGACCTCTGGTGTACAATTTTCCATAATTACCATAATGCGAGGCTCGCTGCGTTAAGTATGGCATGGTACAGCGGTGGCGGGCGTTTGTAATGAATTATTCAGTTGAATTTTTGAACCACTGTCATTTGTGAATGTCTTTTTAAGTCGCTTGTTTAGTCATGTGTCTCATAGGTCAGCAAGATTCTTATGTTATTGAAATTTTAAGATTTTATTTGGTGTCGTTGAATTATTGGCCTATGTCCTTTTAACTTAAATAGGTTGATTTTGTATTAAATCGCCATGTTTTATTCTGAAATCTATACATACTGTCTAGTTGTGTGTCTGTCTGTTAAAAATATTTACCAAAAATGGAGATTGGATGATGTAGAGTAACAGAATCCAAAGAGACCTTTTTCATCCCCACATCTTAACTACGCATGCGTAGCTAAGAATTTATGCATAAAAATTATAATCATACTAGTTGTCCCCCGCAGTTTCACCCGGGTTCCCGAGAAAAAAGTAGCCCATGTCCTTCTCCATACCATGCTATCTGTGTACTAAATTTCATCGCGGTCGGTTCAGCCGTTTAGGTGTGAAAAGGTAACAGACAGAGTTACTTTCGCATTTATAATATTAATAAAGTACGGGTATACATAATAATATTATCATAAGTTAGTCAACATACTCGTATGCAAGTACGCATTTATCATGAATAAAGATTTCTCTCTAAAGAAAAGGTGCACCAGGTACCGAAACGGAGATTTTAAAGTATATCCTTATGCGATTGGCTGGCGGCAGCTGCGCGGACGCATCTGCGCAAGGTGCCCGCGCACGTGGGGACCATTGGAGAGTGCACCCAGCTTTGTTTTATTTTTGCCTTCAATATCATTACGTAGTGATTGTAATCTTTAGACAAGTTAAAATTTATACTGAAATGTACTGTCGGCAACTTTTTAATTGCCTCTTAACGCCTCAACAACACAACCAATTATGATGAAATTTGGCACACAAGTAGCTTATGACATGGAGAGAAATATAGGCTAGGGCGGAAACTAGTAATATATAATAATAAAGGCCTGACTGATTGTTAATGAAACATCAACGGAGAGTCTAAACCAATGGACATAGATTCATAAAAAAGGGGTAAAATAGAGGAACCTAGAAACTTAATACATATACATGTCCTCTGTTAGGCATAGGCCTTTTCCAATTATCACATCTTCAGATCCTTATCTACCAATGTCTACCCACTACCATCTACATTTCATACGCAATGCAGGGTCATTCAGACTTTTGGGTACCTGAATTGTATTTGTGATTGGACAAATCGTAAAATTAAATTAAAGCGCATTGAAATTTGTTAGTCATGGGAAATAATATCTGTGGTAAATTAATTATCGATTGAAACTTATGAAAAGGGAGGACTTAAACAAGTTAGGTTGCTATTTATTCTTCTTGAGTTCTCTCAATTATCGCCAGGAAACCATAGCACGGTGTAGGCAAACATAAGCCAATCAATAATAAATAAAAAATACCTCCAAAAACAACTACATAATTATTTACTTTAAAATTTCGTACGCGTTCTAGATCATTATCACCATACCATAAAAGTCATTGAAAAAAAAAATTGCTAAACTTTTTTTTAAATAGAATGCAATAGCAAAAACAAGTTTCCAGCCAGTTAGTTTCGAAGTTAATCAATTTATAGAACATCTAGCGATTCTAGTCTCATCGGTTGAGACGAATCTTTAATCCAGACGGACTAGGTGCGTTGAACCGCTTCGGACAATCTTGTTTCGGCCTAGGTCGAGCGATACAAGGTCGTGGCAAAGTTGTATGTAGGGTTGACACGTACATTTTTTTTTTATATTTGGTTTTAAAAGAATAATTCAGGTAAGTAGTATGGAACTAATTTGTTTTATTCATGCAATAGAAGGTATATGTCTTAGATTGATTTTACACCGTTTAATGCCGAGATTCTTTTCTAGATGGATGAGTAATATTTGATATCTTATTTTTTTATCCAAATTTATTTAGGACAGGTGGGTTTTTTTTATAAATAAAAAAGTAGCAGCCCTAATTACAGACGTGACAAGTCCGGACATGTCCACCAGACATATATTGGAACTTTACCCTTTTATGGAAAGAGGATGTTCCATTTTTAAATTTGGGACCGATCGGATCGAGGTTTAATGATTGAGGTGTGTAATTTTTTTTTATGTGCAGCAAAATTTGCGTACAAATAGGTTTTGACTTATTTTATTTTTAAATATTTACCCAAACAATAGGTGGGTATGACGTTTCTGGGGAACGCGGGTGAAACCGCGGGGCGGAATATAGTACACCATAATTTTAAATTTTCTCCGCTATTTGTTATAAATTGAAACAAGATATCTCTTAAAGAACATTAACACAACGTATCCAATGCTCGCATTTTTTATCACGTCATCTGACCAATTTACGTGGACCTCCACCTTCCTCCACTACCTTCATTATTAAGGCTTGAGAGGACCATTGATTGGTTGTTCATATATCTGGCTTACTGGTCGATATTAGCAAGGCGAATGGACGGCCTTGCCACGTCATCTATATTAGGATTTAGCGCCATCTTGAAGTATCCAAATGATTCGCTTAAATGAGGAATTTGTTACGCCATTACTTTATTATGTATTTTAATTCGAAAATTTGCGTTTTATTTGATGATCGTGATTTTATAGGTTTTTATTTGTAAATGATGTAAAGGGTTATTTTTGGATTTTTAGATGGGTAATGGACAAATAAACGTGAGGTATTTTCCTTGAATTTCCTAGAAATATATATATATTTGATAATTGGCATTTAAACATTGTAATAAATGTTTGAATATAGCTCAGTAATTATTTATTCAATATTGATGTTCATGTCGAGTTGATTTTGAATTTGAGGTCCGATGGGACTTAGGTAATGAAATTCTAATGAACTATTTGATTTTCATTGCATATGGCTCCTATTATCTGGAATTATAACATATCTATACTGGGTGATTTTGTTATCACTGGCAATACTTGCAAGGGTGGAAGTACTCATCAAAATGAACAACTTTTATTATGGGACTAACTGTGAAATCTTGAAAAAATTATCAGCTGTTCCATACAAATGTTCAATGCCTACTCGACCAAAATGTATGAAGCAACCGTTTTATTTTACACGATATCAGAGTTAGCCATACTATACTATACCATACTAAAAGTTGTTCACATTGATGAGTACTTCCACCCCTACAAGTATTGCCAAATCAACCTGTATATGGAAACAATGATTTTATTTTATTGTGTCTTTTTAAATAATATCCTTTTTTCGTTCTCTCTCTCGCCCGTTAGTTCAGTACGGGACAGGATTATTCGCATACATCGAGACGTAATAATGCGAAGAAAAAACCATACAAGTATCTACCAAAGTCAACAAAAAATCCCTAATAAAGCGTAACAAAAACTTTCTTTACCAATATTTATTACGTTTTCTAATAACAATCACTTACCGTTGATGATTTAGTTAAAACCAATTATTTACGGAACCCTAAAATTGCGTGTTGAAAGGTAACAAGAGAAATAAAAGCGTTAAAAGATTCGAAAGGTGTGACTGATTTGGGAAGGGAGACATTATTCTTATTGGCAGGTATCTATGGGTATTTTTTTGTTTGTTTGTCTGTGTCGATAGGCAAGGTTCCCAACAGGCTGGCAGCGTTCCCTTTTTGGATGGCCAAGCTTATGCGTTGGCGGAAAAAGGCTCCCAGCCCGTCGGTCTCTCGAAGCCTCGATGAGCTTGGATGATAAAATCCGAGCAAATCGGCGAGCCTCGAACCCCCACGAGCCCAAGGTTTCTACGGCCAAAGGCATGTAAAAGCCAACACAAAAAGATATTCCATAATTTCTTCATAGCATTTTTTTTTCACATAAACTGCGGGTGTAAAATAAATAAATACGACAGTAGGTAATTGAATTGCGCTACTGTGCGCCACACCACGGCTGCCTCCGACCACAGACTGCAGTAAACCTGAACAATGCACCGCAAATCAAATTACTATTACTACCTACGTGGATTATGCAAGTTTGTTGCAATCAGTTTCAATCGGTTTAAATCAATTTCAATTTGAAACAACCTTTAAATCGATAGAAATATAACATTGTCGAATATGATTCACTGTTTGCATAATGTAGTTATTAGAAAGAAAAAATGAAACTAAAGTGCTATACACATCTAATACTAATAAAGAAGCTTGTCCTGACTGACTGATCTATCAACGCACAGCCTAAGCCGCTGGGGTTAGAAACATGAAATTTTGCACACAAATACCTTAAATAGCGTAGGCATCCACTAAGAAAGGATTTTGCAAAATTCAACCCCTAAGGGGGTAAAATAGGGGATGTTCGTTTGTATGAAACTTTGTCAGTTTTGATACAATATCCATGAAAAATTGTATATATAAGAATATGGTAAAAAATTAAGAGATAGGTGTTTCGGAGATTTTGGAAAATCACCCCACAAGGGTAGAAAACGGGTGGCAAAGTTTGTATGGGAATTAATATTTTTCTGGTCAGATTTATTTATTTAATATCTTATCTTAATAATATATATATAAATCTCCTGTCACGATGTTTGTCCGCGATGGATTCCTAAACTACTTAACCGATTTTAAATTAAATTGGCACACCGTGAGCAGTCTGGTGCAACTTGAGAGATAGGATAAACGGCTGGACCGATTTGGATGAAATTTTGTGTATGAGTTGGACAGGACAACGTCTGTTGGGACAGCTAGTTATATATATGCTGAGATTGATTCAGCTTTAATCGTAAGTAATGTGATTTTGTTTTTCATCTTTACATTGTTGTTAATGTGTGAGTCTAAATAAGTGTTTTTCTTTCTTTCTTTCTTTATATTGAATCGGTTTCTAACTGAAACTCATTGCAACAACTTTACGTAATAGTCACGCAGAATGGACAAACGCCTGGAGCATGAATATGGGTTTAAAATAGCTTTAAGTTGCAACGAAGATCATTGGTTTGTGAGAGAAGAATCTTTCAAGGTCTTTCAAAGTCAAAGTCAAAGCCATTATTCAGTTTAGGCCCTAGGAGAGCCTCATACACGCCGAAGGTACTGAAGTTACCACCGGTACGGAAGTCAGCTTTCAACTGAGAAGAACCGGCATAAAACTCAGCAAGGTTTGTGAGTTTGTAGGGGGGTAATCTCAGGAACTACTGGTTCCAATTGAATAATTATTTTAGTGTTGGATAGCCCATTTATCGAGGAAGGCTTTTTAGGAGGACTTTTTATCCCGTAAAAATATAAGATCCCTCGGGAACGCTGGTGAAACCGCGGGACGGAAGCTAGTTTTTTATATATGTATTTTTAATTTTGGACAGTCTGTCATTTTTTCATTTAAATATTTATGATTTTTTAAAGCAATATGTATAATAAATAACTAATATGTGCAAATATAGTAGAGTTTCAATTTCAAGGTGGTAGCCAGCCAGACGGGTACTACAAAGTACCCCACCACCATGAACACTTTCTATGAAAAACATTGTTGAAATGACTTTTCTGTCGTCAGTTACAAGTTAACAACTACGATATCTCAAATACATACCGACCGACCGTTTAAATGTATTTTTTTCTCACGTGATCACTGACCGAAACAATTTCATTACTCAGAATTTTCTCAGACCCCCCATTCATTTCGGTAGATAGGGCACAAACAAACTGACAAACTATTCGAGTGCCATCGGATTCAGTGGAAATAACTCAATCGTACCGCCTGCTCGCCCGCTGTTAGGGGCGGCGTGAAGATATACACAACAAACATTTAATTTAATTAGTATTCCAAGCTAAATTCTACTCTATTACAACTCCATTAAGATTATTTTCAGGTTTTCATTTTAAAGATAAAAACATTAATTTAATAATAGACTTTATCTCTATCGAAAGTGGGTTAAAAATGACTTAGCAAATTGGGTTTTCAAATAAAAGGTGAGATATAGGTTAATAGTATTGCCACCAGCGTAGAACTATAACAAGATTATAAAAGCAGTTGAATTGAACCTTATTTCTAAAGGAATAGAGTTGAAAAATTTGTAGGGTAAAGGTGGCAAATGTTGGCCAGGCGGCGTCGGTAAGGTGAGTAAAGAATCAATCGAATGTTGACAAAATGTCATATGGTAAGAGATGGGACACAATAAAATTCATCGAATGAGCAAATCTTTATAGCTTTTTAGATGGTATTGACGGTAGAATAAAAATGTGAGTCATGTGTACCGTACTTTTAGTTTTATTGTTTGCAATATACTTAATGTATTGTACTAATTTAATTAGTAATTAAGAATTAGGTGGTCAAATAAATAGGTGTTAGTGGGTTTTTGTTTGTTATTATTATTTTTAAGTAAAATTAGATTTAAAAGAGAAAAAAAAAATAAACGTAATACTATTTCTTTTAAATAACTTTTGTCAAAAGTGCTGCTCTTGATTAGTTTTAATATTTTGCTAATATTATAAATGCAAAGTTTGTAAGTATTTATGTTTGTTACCACTCAGCTCCGAAATGGCTGAATAGATTGAATCAAAATTTAGCACAAAGAATATGTTTTAGATTAACACAAAGCGTACTTTTCAATCCCAGAAACGTGGTTGAAACCGCAGGCGACAGCTAGTTTGGTATAAGACTCGTAGAGACTTCTAATTTCTAGAATATTTCATTGAATAATCCAGTACTTTTTAATTATGTGAGTGAAAAAAATACCAATCAAACCACATCATAACATTCACAACCCAAATAAATAACATGATCTATTTGTCTGTCCGTCAAACATTTATAGGCACTAATAAAACATAGTATTTGCGGCACTCAACCACTCTCGATGTTTGCACCATCCCAACATTCCGACGATTCGGTAATGATTCATAAAGGGGCCCGACTTTTTAAAATTTATGGCCGACAATTGTCGCTCTTACCCTATAGTATAATCTTTGTATACGACAAACAATTTACTTTATACAAAATGTATGACATTTGTTTTATTATGTTATTTTTCTATGTAGTATATTAGTATATTACCTGGGTGGCTACCACCCTTAAGTTGAAAATCTATCGCCAAGAACTTACTTATGTGTTCCAACAGCTGCACTTGAGAGCCAGTACTCTTCTAGGCTCTGTGTTTCTTTGTTTACATTTATGTGATAAAAACCCATCTATCATAAAATTTTGCATGTTAATATTACCAAGTAAAAGACATCAACGAGCGTTAATACAAAATTATTTATAAACTAACTTCTGCACCGTGGTTTTATCTGCATTGGTGGGATAAAGAGTAGCCTATATCTCCAGTTTATACAATATCTATACAGGGTGATTTTGTTATCACTGGCAATACTTGCAGGGGTGGAAGTACTCATCAATGTGAACAACTTTTATTATAGGGCTAACTCTGATATCGCGTAAAATAATACGGTTGCTTCATACATTTTGGTCGAGTAGGTATTGAACTTTTGTATGGAACAGCTGATAATTTTTTCATGATTTCACAGTTAGTCCCATTATAAAAGTTGTTCATTTTGATGAGTACTTCCACCCTTGCAAGTATTGCCAGTGATAACAAAATCACCCAGTATAGAAAAAAACACGTCGATCCGACGCTGGGTGAAAGAAAGATAAACCAACAAACAAAACATAATATTAGTAGGGATCAAAATTTACACTAATAACTTCAAAAACAATACATTAATAATTAAATTGGAATACGTTAATAATAAATTATGTTAAAAACAAGTTCTTTTTCGAGGAGCGGTCCAACAGCTGATTTCAACCAGTTTCCGCGTTAACGGACAAACAGACAAATCGATAGTTTATAATTAAACCGGTTATGTAGTCTGACCTTTGCAATTATGCTATGAGGCTATCATGGTGTGGGAGGAGAAAGTTATTTTTCTGGTCTTGGTTGTGGTTTGGATGCCACCCTTAATTTTATGGGTATTTTCCCATTTACTCGACAAAGTCTTCATGATACTATTTGGACTGGACTGCATCCTTGCGAGATGGGAAGCGCTCTTTTTACAGATGACAGCGTAAAAGTCGTCGGTTCTACTATACTATAATATTTAGGTCCCAACAAAACCCTGGAGTAATGACGATCACGGAATTTAATCTATCTATCTAAATCTTCGAAAGGTTATAATACCCATGAAATTTATAAAAAGACACACAGTGTAAGACAAATATTTCTAATGTAAACATAATCCTGTTATGGGCGTTACACCGACCGGCGCGGGCGCAGACGTGTGCTATATAAAAAAAACTTAACGAACTTTACCGGTCAGATGATTCCTATTGATCGTGTTGAAACTAGTCTATAAGTTTGGATTTCTTTGTTATTTTTACAACTTATTATGGATCAGTTTTCTTTTTTCTTTTCTATAATATTTTTCTTGGATAAAATGTATCTTATATGTTATTCCAAGATAATATACCCCCTTATTCAGACCCATTTGGATGCCACTCCGATCGAAAAGGACGATTTTATTTAATTAAATTTAGGCTGATGCTGTGTCTAGTCGCAGAATTCATTTGCCGTGATTGTGTACCGATTGACAGCCTCATCCTAAATGGAAGTCTGAAATGAGGAAATAGGAGCCATCCTATACATTACACTACTCAATAGGTTCGTCTAACCGAGCAGGTCTGTATAAGGGGGATCTATCTTTGTGCCAAATTTTATTCTAATGCATTCTGGCATAGAGTAAAAATAAACCACAGAAACTTTTAATTTAAAATATTATATTCTATAAAAAATATGAAAAATATAACGTAATAAGGCTTTTCATAGATAGGTTTTTTTTGTACACATAATATCTAATGCTGATAACACTATGTGGTCTTCTTGCTACAGTAAAATTCAGTTACACACACCGCATCTGGCTCTCAAGTGCAGATATTACATCTTATGTGATGAGTACGTGATTATTGTATTTTTTTAACAACACAATAAATATTGATACAGTAATACGATCTTACATGTTTTTATAAATATAACGAACTAATCGTTTACTTTTTTTGTTCGTATTGTAAAATTCTCAATGCAAGTTCGAACCGTCAAATTGTTTGAAAAAAGCTGAGTGAACCCAAATGTATGACAATAGGAACTCCGTAGAGATGACGTAGACTACAATACGTTTAGATAGCTCGAATCCTCATGTATATCATGTCTGTATGTCTGTGACTCAATCACACATAAACGGCTGAATGGATTTGGATGAAACTTGGCACTAGATAGATCATATCCTGGAATAATGTAGGGTACTTTTTATTACGGAAAGTTAGAAGTTCCCTTGAGAACGCGTAACGTAAAAACTATCTTTATATTTTCTCCATATAATTTTAATCTTTCATCGAGGACCCCGTCGGCATTCCTTTGAGTAAATAGTGAATCATCTAAATTATGTTTAATTATTATTTGTTTATTTATAATTAAAAAAACAAGTTCGCTTGCTAATTCTTTTTTAATGCTACCTCGAAAACAACAATACAGAAACTGGTTGATTAAATATCTACCAGATAGATCTAATTTATGATAAAAAAAACTATATTTTTAACATTTTAAATCGTATAAACTGGAATTTTTAGTTCTCAAAATTGTTTGAGAGATACACTAAGTAAAAGAAAATAATGTTATTTTTTGATTATTTATATCTTTGTTATTCTATAGTCTATGGTATACGAGAATGTTTTATGGTGTCGGAATGTGGTACCTTATGAACAATGTGTGTATAGGAAAAAATATGCTCCGTCAATTCGTTACGGTACTGACAATGTATTTGAACTTATTTGGAAGAATATAGAACCTCCTTGACAGAATGATTATTATTAAAGTGCATATTATTAAAAATGTATAGAACAATAGGGACATAATTATAATTAAGTCTTTATTATTTAATTTAAAAATAATAATTTAATTCAAAATTAAGTAACATTTTAGAGCTTATGTAAGTCGTTAAGTAGAATAGAATCTTATATTAAAAGTTTCGTTAACTGAAAGTCCAGCTCCTCCTCTTTGCTTTATGATTGCGCATGTATAAGTATATTAAAATTTAACACTTTTTAAAAATATAGTTTACTAGCTTCCACCCCGCGGTTTCACCCGCGTTCTCGAGGGCTTTTATGTTTTCCCGGGATAAAAGTAACCCTATGTGTTAATCCAGGGCGTCAGCTACCTCCATACCAAATTTCATAAAAATTGGTCCAGCCGTTTGAGCGTGAAAAAGTAACAAACATACAAACACACACACTCACAAACTTTCGCATTTATAATATTAGCGTGATAGTAGGATTAAAAATTCTTTCATATCGAATACAGCAACATTAATGCAACTGCTCCCCCGCACTGTCCGATGACTCCCGCGTGACATAACACAGTAACTGACATTTCTAATTGACGGAGGTCGTACATATGTTAAAAATTCAACTTACCGCCTTTTGTTGGACCACCTACTATACAAATAGACTTAATTGGGCCAGAGATTAGGAGGAGATAAAATTCTAAATTTAATACGCCGACTTGTTTGTTGACAAAGAATATAGTTTTCTTTTTATTTTTGAAATTTTGTTCAATTGTTAGATGGTTTTATGCAGGATGTAAAATCAGTAAAAGTGTTTCTTTTATATGTTTTAGATGAGTTTCTTGCCGGTTCTTTTCGGTAGAAGGCTGACTTCCGAACCAGTGGAAACTTCAGTATATTCGATCTTCATAAGTTTACATTTTTATTGTTGAATTTAGCAAAACTATATTGTATGGTAACGTATTGGTTAGTAAACTTATCTTATACAATACTAAGCTATCTTTAGAACGTTATTTCTATGGAAAAGTTTTTTTTTAATATTAAATAGATTGCGTTTTGTGACAACAATTTTCTTAGCAGTATTGGAAGTGACGGATGTACTGTCATCAAGTAACTAGATACCTACTTATTACAAGCATTTGTAATTTTAGACCTGTATTATGACGTCATACGATAATTTCAAATCTCACATTAAGAAAGTTTTGAAAGAAAAAGCCTATTACAAGGTAGCTCATTACATTGAAGATAAAGATGTCTGGAAATAGCTGCACTCTGCACAAGTGCACCTTGTTCATACTTATACAAAAGCCATTACTTAGTATTTTAGAGATACTTTTTTTTTGGAAAATTCCCCGTGGTACATGCGCAATGAAAACCTCCACCTTGACTTAGGTCTCCCTACAATCAAACAATTTATGAAACGCGCCTCGCGCCGATATTTTGATACCGCAGCACACCACGCGAATCCCTTGATAGTCAACACTATCACATACACCCCGTCCCTTATTTCCCGCATCCGTAGGCCTAGGTTCGCCCTCAGCGAACCAGACGATGCCATTACCCTAGCGCAGATCGAGGCCGAAGAAGCCCGCAAACAAATACAGATGCGAAATCGTCAACCTAGATTTCGTCCTCGCCGGCGAGGACCGTCGCGACGTCCTTCCCAGTCTCGTCCCGATTAAGCGGCCCGAGCTGCATATTAGCAATCCGACCGATCCCCAAATAATATATTTGCATGCTAAGTCCTCCCTCATTCTCCAGGCAACGTCCTGAGCCGAGGTCGAGCCCCACAGGGGGCACCCTCAGGCTACCGTTGCCCTAAATTTATTTAGTTTTAAGTAGCGGTTGAGAGCCCTCAGCGCTCACCGCAAAAGTCCGCGTAACGGTGGAAGAAGGTCCCCTAGACCCACCACCTTTCTGTTCCTGCTCAAAAAAAAAAAAAATTTGGAAAATTGGAACTTGTTCATGTTATTATTTTTTATTTTTTTTTCTTGTTGTTTTTTTTTTCATCTTTTGTGTTTATGTGTATTATATTTCTTTAAAAATTGTTAAAAATTTAATGTCAACATTGTCAGATTGTCAAAAAAAAAAATATATAAAAAATGTAACCTTGCTGAGTTTCTTGCCGGTTCTTCTCAGTTGAAGGCGACTTCCGAATCGGTGGTAACTTCAGTAGTTTCGACGTTCATAAGTGCCCTCTTAGGGCCTAAACTGAATAAATCGAAAATTTCCACGATACATCAAATAGAATTGTATTTTTTTTCTGTTGCCTATTTTTGTAATAAACAAGTTGTGGCATCTCACATTTACCCAAAGGGGCATTGCTCGCAAGAAACGTTAGTTAACTGTTTGCGCATTTTTGCATCACTCAGCTATTAACAATGCTTAATTATTACATACATACTAGTTGCTTCATGGGACCGCCATTGTTCATTGTTGGTGATAAAGGCCACGCTTGAGCCAATGTTTGTGATAAGAGATAGCAACTATGTGTCCGTATAATTTATCAATAGAGCTCTTTACTATGGTACTAACAAAATAACAGTTCTATTTGTCAAAAATAGTCCTGTATAATATCTGGATAGCCCAATGAGAGTTTCTCACTGATTACCTACAGCGAAGAGCGCTTTATAAAAACCTTATCGAGTATACAAAATGTAAAGACGAATTATAAAGCTGATTAGTGCTAGGTGAGACCGTACGATTTAAAAGTAAATTGGTGACATATTTACCCTACCAGTCTCATTTGAGTTTGTGCCGTAAAAAATACTCTAGCCATAGTAAGGGTAGAATATTACCCCCCCCCCCTACCTAAAAGCAGACTTAGAGAAAGTAATGAGAGAAAATTATTAAATACTTATACGAACTTTTAATCCTTCAGGAATGTAAACGGTTGGAAATATCAATATGAACAAAAGACTCCGCCCACAGTGCGCGTCAGCTGCGCGCGCGCAGACTATGTGACAGATGTGTGCGCACAACAATGTGGTTTGAAAATCGAACTGTCGACTCTCAGCTGTGCATTTTCTATTGTTAATCACCAATTGTGGAGAATCGATGGCAAATTCATTGGGATTGATAAGTGCGTAGCAATTTTAAAGTTTTTGTTTCAAATGTTTGGTCTATTGCATAAATAGCTATGTTTGATTAAATAAATTATATTAGGTTGGAAATTTTTGCCTTTTGTATGTGAGGTACTCGCTTTCGCCCCGCGGTTTCTCCCCCGTTCCCGAAATAAAATGTACCTCCGGTACATAAACTATCTGTATGCGAAAAATCATGTTGATCTGTTGTAAAGAAGGACAAACCTACAAACACATTTTTGCATTTGCTTATTTATAGTAAGAGTAGTATTTATAGTAATAGGGATGGAAATTCTGGTGTGAGTTGATCACCCATCTAGCATTCTGATGTATTATTTAACTTACTGATGATTATGTATTTTATTTCATAAAATGTGGGTTATTGTTTTTAGACATGCTCAGTAATATTGAAAGAACTTTTCTTCTTCTTACGAAGTTTATTTATTTATATATTTCCAATAATTTCACACATCATTACAGGTTTAAACCTAATGCGCTGTTTTGCATATGGCTGGTAAAGATCCTGTGAATATCGCTGGTCACACTCTTGCGGATTCACGAGAAAAAAGAGTAGCCTATATGTCGTTCATTTTGATGAGTAGGACTTCCACCCTTGCAAGTATTGCCAGTGATAACAAAATCATCCTGTATAGACCAACACCTACCTTTTATTTTAATATTTAGTTTAAGTACCTAGTTAAGGTTGTTATTTTTGTTAGTAGATAATATCTTTATATCGAATAAGTAGATATTATATTCTGATTATGCAACAGAATCATTTAGTTAAAGTATATTATTGGAAAGTCCTCTATCGATTTAGTAAGGTTTGATCATTGGGTATGATTTCATGTAATTTCAAAATGGCGGTACCTATAATAAAAAGTACGATTGTCTACATCTACATCGTTTGAGATGAAATTTAAAAAAAAACTTTTTTTTCGCATACCTGTGTTATCATCGCGATTAGTTCAGCGTATGTATACGCGTGAAAAGCTAACAAACAAACTCACATTCGCAATTATAATATTAGTTAGGATTGAGCAGGTTTCTGCATCCCAAATTATAAGCCTAGGTACTCCTTGGGACAATTCTTCAAGACTTCATGGTCATAGATGAGGTGAAGTACCTACTTTAAAGTTTCAATTAATCTGAGCGGATATTGGTTGTTGCGTTAATAGTAACTTCCGTTCAACATACAATTAATAATTTATTACAACCGGTTGACGGTTTTATTTCATGCTAGAAAGTTTTAATTGTTTATTAATTGGTCATCATTAATATAATAAGTTGTTTTTACACTATCTAGGGACTTTCAAGACTTCCATCTTAGGCTTCGTCTTTGTCCTTTATGGGCCATCAGTATTTTTTTATTTAAAATAAATAAACGATCTGTATTTTATTTAACTCTTGATTGACTGACCATAAAACCTATATAATTCTTAAGACAACCATAACCTAAAAACATCCATCATAAAAAAGAAAACTCATAATGTCAGTCAGTGTCAACGGTTGGATATAGAAAAAAAGTTAATCTTGGCGCCATTACATGTCGATGGTTTCTCTAGGGATGCGCATTACCTCGATTATGATTGCGTCTCACCTGTCAAATTAGTCGATTATAAAGAATTAGTCGAATGATGTCCCAAGCCACATTGTCAGCGCGTATAATTAGTTCAGTTTAACCGACAGCTAATAATGCTCCTAAAAATAAAAAAGACAAATATTTTAGGGTTCTCGTAACTTGTAAGACAAAAGGGTTCATGGTTCATTTATGTGTTGTCTTCATGTTTCTTTTTTGAGAATGGTGTGGTAATAATTTTAAGGGATTTTTTGTTTTTAAATTTAAATTTAAATGCGAATTATTATCTTAATACAAAGATCAAACATATTTTTTTTTATCTCGACTTAACATTTTTTTATTTAGTATTTCTTATGAATATAATATACAAAATGTACTTTTTTAGCCCAAGGTGATTGTCCTCATTTTCTAATATATATTTTTTTTATACTACTTAGGTGGCAAACAAGCTTACGGCCCACCTGATGGTAAGCGGTTACCCTAAACAAATACCAAATTCAAAAACAAATGAACAGATAACAACAACACCATAAATTTATATTGCTGCTTTTAAAAATGTGAAAGCCAAAATCCAGTAGCTCATCCATCCATAGCAACTTAACATACACATTTGGCTTATCACAAATTAAAGTTTAAAACTTATGAGCTGTCAAAGGTAAGTACCAACAACTGACAGCCCTAATAAATGTGTCATCGGTTTTATTTTCTTTTTTTGTTGTTGCACGCTGCCATCAATGTCGCCGCGCTATTCCGTGATTTAAAAGTTCCATGCCCTTTCTTTGTTTTGAATTAAGAACATTCAGGTTAACTTTGCAGTCTCTGGATTTATTTTATTAATTGTCATCAAAGATCGTGGGCTCGAATCCTACAATGAGTTGGAGCTTTCGGTGAGCTTATTTACTTTATAGTATACTGACTAGCTACTATTCTCAAGTTGAAAATCTTTCGTCAAGCACCAACCGGTGTATTCCGGCTGCTGCACTTGAGAGCCAGTTTCCATTTAGGCTTTGTGTACTTAACACCTTCACCACATAATTCCCCATAGTGAGATTGTGGTCAAACACAATTAAATGATATATCAGTAAATTGATTTATTTCTTTTGCATTATCACTGAATCGTACAAAAAAAATGTGTTTATGTGATTCAAAATTTCTGCGAGAAGGATGTTACAAGACGTCATAACTCCAAATACTCAATTCCATATTTGAAAATGACAGATAATTTATAAACTACGCCATTTAAACTCGCTTGTTATTTTTGTTGTCACTTCGTACATATTTGAAAATTGAATGATTGATTTCATTTCTGTTCGTAATTTAATTCAATATGGCTGCCTTTTGTAAATGAATGTAAGTGTAAGGTGGAAAATGTAACGTTTGGAGGGATCTATTCTCCATACATCTAGCTTTGGTATAGATAGAGGATTAATTAAACACATATGTATTGTTTTTCTGTTCAAAATTATCTCTCTATAATAATAGTCTGCATCAATTGAATTATATCATATTTCTTTTCTAAGTGATGATGTGGCCGAAGGTGGTAAGCACATACAGCTTAGAAGACAACTGGCTCTCATGTGCAGCTGGTTAGTTGCTAGGCAACCGGTCTCCTTGAAGATAACTAGTACAAATCCGGCAAACTGTATTTCCTTCTGTAGCCAAATATTATTTGAAATTCTGTAGTAGTTATAACTCAATAATTTATTGCATTACTATATATAGTGAAAGGCGTGTCCTGTCCGTCTGTCTATTGAGTAGGTGTGTCGCAAATTTGAAACGAACGATATTGGCTTTTGATGGTTCTGACTGGTTGAAACTTGTCCCGGATGATAACCTGTTCTGTGCTGGCTGGCGGGTAAGTATCTCGAGCTTTGGGATACCTTGTCATACTTTCTGTTAAGAATTGTTAAGATTTTTGTTTAGCTATGTATGTATATACAAAAGGGGATTGCATCAGACAGATACACGTTAATTTTTACATACAGGGTGATTTTTTAGTCACTTATAATACTTGCAGGGGTGGAAGTACTCATCAATATGAATAACTTTGACCATGGGACCAACTCTGATATCGCGTAAAATAAAATGGTTGCTTCCTACATTTTGGTCGAGTAGGTATTGATTTTTTTTTATGTAACAGCTGATAATTTTTTTCGTAATTTCACAATTAGTCCCATAGTAAAAGTTGTTCATATTGATGAGTTTACCACCCCTGCAAGTATTGCCAACGACTAAAAAATCTCCCTGTATAAGTAGATGTGGTGTATACTTATAAATAATTATTATAATTGTTATTCGCTCTCTCAATCACGCATAAAATGGATTCGGATGAAACTGGACATATAGATAGATCATAGTAATAGCATATAGGTTCCTATTATCCCGGTAAAACATAAGTTTCCTCGGGAATGCGGCGTAAAAGCTAGAATTGAATAAACAAAAAACAACTGCTGAATAAGACAGATAACTCTCATCTCGCTTTGAAACTGTAATAAAAAATAACAATACTCATAAATATGTATATATTAACACCCAGATATGATCCATGCACACAATTTTTTATCCTACTTGAGAATCGAACCTACAACCTGCAGCGTGACAGTATATAACCCACTCCAACCGCCCCGTCGAAATCACTCACAAACTCAACTTAAGCTGGAAACAAATTATCGGACGCGGCGGACGGACTGATAAGTGTGCACAGTCGCTTCAGACGTGGCTTCGGCTGACAAAAACATCCAGCGCGCCACATTTCTGTCGGACGTCCGAACACTCTAGGTCAGCCCAAGGTTACGTCCGCGACTTACCCCCGATAGTTTGCACAGCTCAGCGTGCATTCATTATTTTGATACCTATAAATCGCGGCTGTCCGCCGCGTCCGTCAGTCGCGTCCGATAGTATGTTCCCGGCTTAAATCATCCTGATTCACGGATCACGTACCAACACCGTGACCACGTCCACCATTACAGCACATCGACGAAACAATCGAAAAATAAAATTAATCCAATGAGGTCATATTGTGATTGTTAATATATAATTCCCCGTAAGTTCGTGTGTTCGTCACACGACTATATTTATTATGTAATCGTTATTAGGTTTTATTTCTGGCACGTAAACTATACATCCGATACTGCGGGAGGTGTTGTTGAAGTTTATGTGATTAGATAGATAATGTTGCGGAAATCCAATCGTGGAATTGGAATTTGTAGAGTCATCGGAGGTGGAGCATAGCGATATGCCGCTCAAAGAGCAGCTCGACTGGGGAAGTTTCTCCACCTTACAGAATACTGCAGCCAAATAACTTATAGTTGTGTTCCTAAGTAAGGTTGTACGAGCTCATCGGGGAGGGGGAAAGGGTTGGCAACGCGTGATACCCCTGGTGTTGCAAGTGTTCTTAGGCTGCGGTAACCGCTTACCATCAGGCAGGCCGTATGCTTGTTTGCCGACAATGTGGCATAAAAAAAAGGTGATTAAAATCAATTGAAACTTAAAACTTCCATCCTTGAAAAATATCCAAATAGTAAAGATATATTTTAGATATCAAAAAGACTCGACTTATATTGAAAAATCATACTAATAATTAATTTTAACTCGACCCCTGCAAACAACCGACTGTTACTATCCTAAGAAAATCTAAAAACCAAAAGAAACGTAAAACCGTAAGAACGTATTCGATTGTTTGTCCACATGGACCCAACACGTTGCGGTCCATTATAACCACCATATGGGCCACATGAGGAACATGGCCGAGTCAGGCTACGGGGTCACTTTGCCAAACCTTTTTTTTCTGGAGAATCGTGCCACATATGGTGTTAAAATTGTTGATACTTTGTTTTGCGGTGTTGGTAGTTTTGCCAGATGCATTATTTGTGATGTTTTATGTTCTAGTTTCTGTATAGTTTTTGGGCATTGTTCCTGTAGAATCACTAAGGTATAAATTAGACTTTAAATGACCTAAATTTGATGGCTATTTTAGTTTAAAAAAGCACCACTATCTCAGTAAGTAATACTTATTGACAGCGTATTGGCATGCCATATTTATTTCATCGAAATCGGGTGAAATGAAGAAAGATATATAGTTATTTTATAAAGTATGCGCGCGAAGCCGCGGGCGAAAAGCTAGTCTAAAATTTATGCTGTGAATTTACACACGTGATATTTACCATTCACACATATATTACAATAGTATTTAAGTGTAATATTTTATGACCACCAAAAATTTATTGGCTATTATAGAGGATCCCTAACATAACAGAAACTCACGAGGGGTAGACAGGGATGGCAACCACGTGTGTTATACAAACAAAGGAATATTCCCTAATTGCCATTTATTTTTTAGTTTAGCTAACGACTAATTGTCTTTAACAAATATTTTTTTGTATGGTTGGTTAATTGATGCTGATATAGAATTGGTAATAACTGATTTTTGCTGAAAGATAAACTCAAAATAATCCACATGAATTTAAGTGTTTATTAAGAATCTCTTTCCACCCGTGGTTCGCCTGCACTTTTGGAAATTCAATCCCCTAAGTGAGTAAAATAGGGGATTGTGAGTGAAACCGCGGGGCAGCAAGATACCTAAAGCTCATTATCTAAGCTGCTCGTTTGAGCTTAACTAGTTTAGACACATAATTACCGTTTAACCAAAACGCCACCGAAGTATTTTACGGTGCGTGGATATAATTTACGGTGGTACAGAAATAGTGCAGTCACAATGGAATGACGCGAGACTAATTCCGTACGTGCACTTTCCTAGCGTTTTTAATAATATCCCTTTTCAATACAATATGAATAGATTGAGTATGTTCGATAGGGAACTGTACTCCCAATTTCTAACGTCAGAGGCTCCACTGTGTTATAAAATAAATGACTCGATTCGTTACACTAATGTAATTTAAGATTTTTTTTGTTGGTAAATTAATTTAGATTGAAACAAAATGGGGAAATACGCCGAGGCTTGTGATTAATTAATTTTTAAGCCATGTTTATTTAATTTAGACTCTAGTAATTTATGTAAGTCGAAGCTACTGGACTGACTAGACCTACAATAGTTAACCGTGGCCCTTAAAACCACCGTGGCTCTACACAAATCCCTAAACTCCACAATTAGTGAAATAATTTTAACTAAACTCCCTCAGACTCCCGTGCCATCAATCAAGTCTAACATAAAGCTTTCGAAGCTCTTCTGGGCAAGAAACCCTTGAGAACAAAGGGCGTAAAGGGCAGCGGGACAAAACGGGGTTCTATGCACCCGTTGGGAACAAAGGAGGGTAGTAATGACCCTTTTTTTTAATCACTTTTAAAGACAGGCTCTGTGAGTCGTACGATAGATACGATTGTTTAGTTTTACGGAGGCTTACGCAATAAAAGATGTTCTTTAGCAACCATAAGCAGCATTTACATAATAATATCATGAAAACAAATGAACATAACAATGCTAAAAACAACTCTATTAATAGGACGGTAGCTTCTGTTCTCCAGTAAAAATGATATGCATTGCGTTGTGATTGACCACAATCACACAGAATATGTTGATGTGGTCAAAGGTGGTAAAGACAAAGCCTCAAGTGCAGCTGCCAGAACACCGTTAGTTATCTATATAATATTCTTGATAATAAAGAAGATAGTTTATTTAAATAGTTCTTTTTATTAAGAAAGAATCCTATCTATACTAATATTATAAAGCTGAAGAGTTTGTTTGTTTGAACGCGCTAATCTCGGGAACTACTGTTTCTAATTGAAAAAATATTTTAGTGTTGGATAGCCCATTTATCGAGGAAGGCTATAGGTTTCTTTATCCCGGGAAAACATAAGATCCCTCGGGAACGCGAGTGAAACCGCGGGGCGGAAGCTAGTGTATTTATAAGTAAGTAAGAAATAACCAATACTTACAAGAACTATGTGACATATCTGCTGCTATATGCTAACGTGACGTAAGAGCGACTAAAGAAGCTAAACCTATTAGAGGAGCAAATTAGTATGTTAAGAAATAATACATAATATATGTAATTGTTAAGATAGTTTATATATAAATATATGGGTATTTTACAGAATTAAAAAAGTCCAAGTCCAATTTAATAATATTTGTAAAAAAAATATTCAAGTCCTCTTTAAAACTAAAAGCTATCGAGCTTAAAAGCGCATTCTCTTAATTTTTTTAACACACGAGTTCTTCCAAAAAATTTAAGATCCTGTCTTGTACTTAATGCGATGCGCTGCGGGCGTCAGCTGCGCGCGCACGTGGCGTCAGGAAGTTGCAAGACGCAACCGATCCTGCGCACCATTGTGTTGGACTTTTTGCATTTGCGCCTTTTGAAACGTCCCCTTATAAAATTCAACTTTACTATGTGTTGGTTCACACTTTCGCTTAGATTTCGTTTAATTCAAAATTGTAGCAAGAGTGACAGTTTTTGGAGATAATTTCTAAGTAGCGTAGAGCCATTTTCCTAATAGGTGATCTGTTTGTCGTTATGCAAGTAGTCATGATATACTTCCTTCAAGATAAATATATTAAATTCAATGATGAATCAAGTATCAATGAAGTAAATTAATCTGTATGGAGAAAATTTTTACTACATAATCAACGTGTTGATATATTATCTCTCAGACTAACTCTTAATGAGAGTGAAGCTAAATCGAATTCAACCCACTACTACTCAGATATGCTTGGACCAGGCTAGTTATTCGTTAGTATGAATCCACACTCTTTAGCCACTTTAGGTTGTTACACTATTGTCAACCAGCCACCAATCAAGGGCCAGACACGAAATAGAAGGCGTCGAGTCGGCTACCGATTGTGTTGATTAAAGTTGTCAATAACAAACTTGAAAAGCTGAAACTCCGTCAACTCAATACCCTCTATTTGCCCTCGGTTGGTGGATGGCTGACAACCGTGTAGCAGTCTCTTAGAAAGCCCATTATGTATGTACGATGTTTTCATATATCTTCGGTGCAGTTTTAATAAACCCATAATGTTAGAAGGGTGCCACCCTTCGATTGTCGCGTGCAGTTATTTTCTGCATTTATAGGGCGTTGCTAATTCCGACCAGGGCATGTGGGTCGTGTGGAGATTTTAATGTGTTTTTATGTTTCGTCTAAGCTTTTTCTGGATTTTTATTATGCCTGTTGATTTGTGCTCTGATTTTTTTGGTTCTGAAATTATTATTTCATGGTAAATGTTAATACGCTTTTGTTGATACGCTTTTTGAAAGAATTTAATCGCTTTGAAATTTTACATGTTAATGCCCGTTGTCTTTGATGGTGTGTAAAGGGATAAATACAAAAATAGAAAACTTAATAGGTATTACTGTTATGGATGACCAAAGTTTTTGCTAAAATGCCACTTAATTAAGTGTCTGGAAATTGGTTGGAGTATATGCCCCTCCTACATCCCCTTTATCTAATGGGTTATCCGTGTATAATACTAAAACCATCTTTGTTTTTTCCAGGTAAAACAGCAAACATAAAACATCCGCTAAAACAATCTACAAATACAGTAAGCACGAAATCGACATATAAAAGTTATCGCATTATTACTTATCGTATTGCCCTTGGGAGATCGTTAAAAACATTTTGCTACCAAATGCGAGAGTCGATCGCATCGATAAACAAAAGAAAAACGGGCCCGAGCCCTATAGGTGGCCTGCATCCATGTACACACATGCAAGATCCTGTCGCTACACACCGAAGTCCCCACGGCCGCGCCGTAATCAAGTCGCAACTTGCACAGGCTGTATATTTCTTGCCCTCTGCCTTCGTTCGGTCCATTCGCTTTTCATTCGTCCGCCGACCGTCGTTGAGTGTGCACGTACCGCTCTTGCGCGTTACCGGGTTCAGTGAACGAGTGTTGTGCATATGAACAGTCAAGATGGTGCGTAGCTTATCACAGTGGACGAAGACTCTCAGCTTTCCAGCTAGACTATCACCAAATCGTACATCCAAGGAGAGCGTTGGCAATATCCAGTCGAGCTCCCCTGGAGTGTCGCCGACTCCCAGCGCCTCATCTCTCCCCCAGGGTTCGGACAAAACCGTATCCCCCATACCTATCACGGAGATCAGTCAAATTGTAAGTCCCTCTTTAGATTGGGGTGCTTCCCTTTGAAAAGTGCAGGGAAATTCTTTTGATCCAAGTGTTTTGTTGCAGATGCAAGATGAGTTTTGCATGTAAATCCGTTCATTAATGATAAAAAGTGTACGGTTTGCTGTTTCGCGGTAGATTGTTACAAAGCTCGCTTAACGCATACTTATGTGACTAAGTGACAAAGTTTTTTTCCCATATTTTACATATACCAAACTTTTTAAGTCTTTAGGACAGGTGTGAAGAGTGTTAGTGTTGAATTATCGATTGCAAACATTAAAAATGTCGTCTTCAAATTCTAAAATTGCCAATTTGTCTGACCTACTTAATTTGCTTCACAATATAAAATGCCATATCCACTGCACTTCGCAACCCAGTTCTTATTACACCACTATATTAGTATGAAGGCTTTGATGACATAATTGTGTAACAATGTTTTTGTTATGAAATATTGAATGCCGATTCTTTGGAAACCTTTCTTCATTGTTTACAAATAATAGAACATCAATGTTGTCTGCGCTAATCCCTAAAAGGAACCGGACAGTTATTCCTAACTGCTTCCCCATAACAAAATCGAAATACGTGTATAAAATTTGTACCGTATTTATGGCATAGCACCATATTAGTCTCTCATTAAGTTCAAACGTATTACTGAAAGGAAATGGCATCGAAATCGTGACTCGATACCGAGGAATGCATTTACATTCACAAATCATGTTTTGAATAGATTGACGTTTAAGTTATTTAATACGCTGATAGAGATGTACCGAGCGATCGTTGTATACGAAAGTAAACGATGGTTTATGGAATTTAATGTTCGGTGGTGGGAGGGAGCCGGTGCGCCCGCGCAGTTACCGTTATGTCCCTCTTGCACTCACCTTGGCAAGGCCGCGCTGAGATGCGAGTTTTTGCACGGCATGAAAGCACATGACTTTCACCTTTTGATTTGAAACACCTTTCTAAATGCTGAAATCTGTTTTTGAGTTCGCCTCATTGAGTTTTAGGTCTTTACATGTCATACATTTTTGGGTTAGGAGGGCTAAGTTAGTTATTTATATTGACTGTATTAACATCAGTTTGTTCATTCTAAAATCTTGTGATTTATTTTAGAGACACGCTTATTTCATTTCGTACCTTTGTTTAAGTAATTAAATTAATAAGGTTCTATAACTTTACTAGCTTCCGCCCAGCAGTTTCACCCGCTTTCTCGAGGGATCTTATGTTTTCCTAGGATAAAAAGTAGCCTATTGCCATCCTCGATAAATGGGCTATCCAACACTAAAATAATTCTAAAATTCGAACCAGTAATTCCTGAGATTAGCGCGTTCAACCAAACAAACAAACTCTTATGTATTAGTATAGATTTCGTGTATCTCGGAAGCGGCTCTTACGATTTGGATCCAATTTTGTATTTAGATAAGGTTTTGCTATTTAATTATATGCGTCTTTACTGAAAAAAGGAAATTAAAAAAAAACCGCTGAGCAAAGCTCGGTCGCTTTGTCAGCTTGTGAGTGATTACAGAAAGGGTGTGATTGATATGTTTTAAACTAAAGTTATTAAGTTTCAAGTCGTAATTTTAAGGCCGACACATTTTTTAGGCATTCTACTTTCGCTCGCAAAACTATTTTTATTTTCAATAATAAATCTACTTATATTTTTATCTATTGACATGTATCTATTGTTTAACATTCGTTGTAAATCTTACACTGGTATAAAATCTTGGGTAAATCATTAGGCATTCAAACTTTTTGAAATCCATCTTTGTATTTGTGATTTTGGCTTTATTTTAATGCTCTTTTGTTTCCATGTCTGCATTTTGGATAGAAAACCAAGGTATAGATATATCTATGAAAAATTCTTGAATCATTATCAATTTATGACATAATCCAAAATTTAAATGACTTAACTTAAGCATAATGATGGTAATGAATATTACTGCATCATTACCTTCAACCATCAACGCCGATTCGCGCAACTCATAAAAAATCTTTTTCCCGCTCAAGATGTCAAGCCTTTGTGACGTCACCGAGTTGTAAATTAAAGAATCGTAATAAAATACAATTTTATCTGTACTCGTAAAAAGAAAGCCATCAATCCAATTCGATCCGCCATTTTGTATTTATAGCACACACTTTTGACATTTCATAAAAAGTTTATTTTTCTTTCATTTATTGGCGGTAAATAATGTAAAGGAATTTCATGAGTGCAATTTCGAATATGGAACGAGGAATGTGTTTGTCTACAATGTTTTATTTGGCTTGAGGCTTGCAAGTGATTTTATACATACTTGCACTTTTATTTTTTGCTTCCTTTTTCAAATTAAATATCAAATTTATATCAGGGCGTGTTGTAACTAGTGACTAAACTTTAGAACAAGCGTCATAATTCAAAATACAGTGATGATGTTTCCATATTATCATAACTCACGCACGCATGCGCTAATGGATGCCCCAGCTTTCACGTCATGCGTCTACTTTTTCAATCTATTAAAATTGCCGTGACATTAATGACAAAATAAAATAAGTAAAATACTATACCATCTTAAAATAAGCTGGTAATATGTTGGTATATTCCCGCTCTTTTTCTGAATAAATAAGTTTATCCAGAGTAGAAAATTTTAACTGAAGGATCTAGCATTTTATTTTTGACGCTAAAGAGATCTTATAGATCTTATAAAGAAATATAAAAGAGAGGAAGTATAAAAATTGAAACTCTTCACAGTTAGATAGATTCAAAATAAATTAATTAGCACATGTCAGTCTAATAATACTAAATTGTTAATACATAATATTATGTGGCGACGCAAATATATATTTTCAAAGTGCATGGCGGCCATATTTATTAGGTATTTTATTATGTCGATGGCGGAACGAACATCTGCGTGTCAAATTCCTTAGTGCCATGTGCAAGTCAGTGGTGGGAAGCGAACCGTGCACACATGAGTTGAAAAAAAAAGTTATGTTGATTTGAAAATGGAACTGCTGTGCGTTATTATTGGCCGAGCAAGACGCTGATAGAAAAAAGAATATTGTAGCCGAGTTTTTGGATTACAGAGGTCACGCGATGATTAAAAATAATAGAAGAGTAGTAGAGTAACAAAGTCAAAGCCATTTATTCAGTTTAGATACAAGAGTTAAGCCTAAACAACGCAATTTAAACAGAATTATCATTATTTAAAATATTCATCACCTTAATAAAGGCCAGCAGTTTAATCCACGTTTTACCATATCAGATGCCATTATACCGTGGTTATATTAAAAGTAGAAATATTTAATGCCTACCATAGACAAAGGAAGAGGGTTGTTTTTTGTTGCGTCAGCTGTTCAAGAACCCGATGCCCATGGGTGTGCGTACAAAAACCACAAATAATAGAGATTTCAATGAACAGAAATGTGGCTCTTTCTTCGTCTTTCATAAAGTTGTTTCATATGTAGGTAATTTTGATGACAAAGGAATGTCAATGTGTAATTAGATCTTTTGAATTGCATATTTTGTTTATAATTATATAAACAAAATATGCAATTGGAATTATAGGTAGTTTGAGAGTATAACTGTTTTTTTAATGACTGTAAAATCATGTTAAATGAAAATTTAGAATTTTGTTTTTGTTGTAACTTAATAAAACAAAGAAGAAAGTAAAAATCCAATAAGAACTTTAAAGTTAAGGTAAGAAAGTCTTACTTGAAGATTGCTAAAAGATAAGTATCGAACGCAAATCGTAAACTCAGCATGAAACTGCGCATACGCATCAAAGTATCGAGTATCATGAATGACTTGAACGGATATGATACATGATAAGTACTTTTTTTAATATAAAGACGGTATCAGGATATGTTGGAATAGCCTTAACTGGTTGGGGTACGGACGGATATGCGAAAAAAATATGACTCTGATAAAACGTTTCCGGACGAAAAATATGAGAGAAAGGATGTTGGTAGTAAACAATGTATGTATGGCTTATTATAATATTATGTATATGAAATTGAATTTGATTGGTAGATCAAAACGGTAAAAATACGATTTACTAAAAAATAATTGGCACGCATTTTAAATTCATAGTATTTATTTTTAATCACGAAGATTGACGAGGTATAAAAAGTTTCAATATTCGAATTCAGAATTCGAAAATTCCTGAACAGCACCTGCGATACGTACGGCAGATGTTCAGGTACATTAACGGAAGGCCATGTTTAAATTGTATAAAATTTGGGAGATTTCGAATTTCGAATGCACGCGCACGCACTAAAAGGGAACAGCTGACGGAGGTAGCATGACAGAAAAAAGTTTACCTGTATTGAGCGTTTCAATCAGCTGATGCTGTCCACATTTTTGCTTTTTCTCCATGGCCAGTTTGCATCGTTATGGCTTTTTTTTCTATTTTTAAATAACTTATTACTGGCTGCCAGTCACATGATGTAAAGTTATAATTTTAATTAAAATTCAAGTCTTACATTGTGTTGCGTCATAGTACCTACCTACCTACTAACTATAAATCGACAGTGATTTTTGCGTCAGTTACAATAAACAATTTTGCTACGTAAGTACTAGACTCTATACTTGAAATAATTATTAAATTCAACGAATTGCTTGCCACTTCATTAATTCCTCAATTACGCTAGATTATTATTAAACTTGATATTTTTTTTAACTCATTGAAACATGTTCAAAGAGTAAGTACTTAAAATATATTTTTAAAAGAACCAAACAAAGGGCACTTCCTATAATGAGGGCCGCGTCTGTTTTGTGTCCGGTGCCCTTCTGTTTATTGGTACATGTCTATTGGGAGCCCTTTGCTTCTCCATAAAGCTTTGAACACCCTAACCTTTGATATTGTAAATACTATTCATTTAGTTGTTCACGTTTGTATCCATTCACCGTTCAGTTGATTAGAATTTGTTTCAATAAACTTAATTTGATAAAATGTAGTAAGTAAGAGAGAGGTTAGTATTGAAACTTTCATTAAGTTGTTTGATGGTAACTATTGGTTACTATTGATAGGTTTGTGTTTGAGCACAATCTCATTATGGTAAGTGATGATGTGGCCGAAGGTGGTAACGGCTTAGCTATCATCGCTTTATCTTAATATATAAAATTCTTCTGTACGTGTGTTTGTCACCTAGCTCCTCTTAAACGGCTGGGCCGATTTGGATGAAATTTTGTGTGTATATATGAGATGGGTCCCTGGATGGTTTGAAAATACAATTGGACCCGGTTGTATATTATAAAACGAACAAAATACTAAAGTTAACCAACATGTACACAACTAAAAATAGATATAAACATATCTTTATAATTTGGTAAAGCAATTTTAAAACACCTCTTATAAATTTGATAAATAACATCCGAAACTCAATGTAATAAATGTGCATAGACAAACTGAATTACTTTTTAATGATTTAGATACAAATAACATACTATTTGAAGACGTTTGATTCAAACCTAATACTGTATCCGCCTCTTTTTACAAATCACTTTTATAGTTTTAAAATTATAAAGGGTTCAAATAAAATGCATTCGAAAATCGAAAAGAATTTGGATACATCAATCAGAACCCATAATAAAAATTAGACAGCCTGTCATTACCATCTTCGGTTATAAATGATGTATTTCAATAATTGTGTAGGTAATTTTAATGATTATCACAAAGATTTTTCTTTATTGCTTCCTTTGTTAACGATAGTGTAAAACCGTATTGTACAATGATTGTCAGATGAAAGGGTAACTAGTAGAATGATATTAACAAGACGTTTTCTCATGCGGAACTTTTTGTAACATTTTATTGGTATAACTAATTTCGTAATAATGATTGAAGAATTTGAATTATCTGCTATTTAACTAATTGTGTAATGACTTAATGCTTGTTATATTATAATTATAAAAGTAAATTAACTCCTTTGTGGTTTTTTATATCGATTATTAATTATTAGATAAAATTAATATAAAGTGATGGTGTATAAATGGATATATAAAATTGAACCTTGCTGAGTTTCTTGCCGGTTCTTCTCAGTTGAAGGCTGACTTCCGAACCGGTGGTAACTTCAGAAACTTCGACGTTCATAAATTCACTCTTAAACATAATAAATAGATCAGACATTGACTTAATAAATATACCAGAACATATTTTCATTATCGTATTATTTCTCCATCTAGACTTTGCGTTCTTACCACCTTCGGCCATCGCTTACCAATGGTACCTAAAAAAAACACGTCAAAACATAAAATAAATAAAAAACAGTTGTAACTAGTTCAAGTTAAAAGCAAAAACAAAACATAACATAGAAAGCGTGTCCTTTCTATGATAAAATCTTTACAATTACGCGGAAGCTTCTAATGCAGTTAATTGGTTATCAGATGGTCAAGCCCTCATAATGATGGTTGCATGACTACTAATACTTTATAATAATGGCATTTTAAGTAAATGGGGTTGAGTTTCGTTTAATTTGTGTAATGGTTTTAAATTTGCCATATTTTAGTTACATATAGATTAAAGATTATGAAGAGTGACAGTTTTAACTAATTAAGATTTATAGGATACTTCAAAAAGGACTTTTCTTGGTTTTTAGTAAACATTAATGAATAAGCTGAAAAAAGTTGACTTTATAATCAGAACATGAAACAAAAGCAATGAGCCCGGACACTAAACTTATAATAATCTAATAAATGATAGTTTCATTACCTACATTGAATATTTGTACGTGATTTTTTGCACGTGCGCCAAAACAAACATGAACTTATCACTGTCCTGTTTGCATTGGTTTGCTTGGTGATAACTTTGAAACAACGCTGTTATTCAATTTAAATGGTCAGTATACTTGTATACATAATAACTTGCAAACATAATATAATTCTGACAATTCTTTGGTTTATTTCTTCATAAAAGAGTCTACCATAAATAATTCGTAGTTTTTGTCCATTTTTCCATAATATTTTATATCTTTTAAGTAAAATTAATGTAGCTATTGTATGTATCTACTATTTTAAATCGATTATTAACGTACTAATTCCAATCAATTGATTTATTTATTTAAGTAAATTTCCTTACAGATTAAATAATACACCCATTTACACCATTAAGCCAAGCTTTTAATTAAGTATTAATGACTTTCAATTGACCGGATGCGCCGCCATATTAAAATTGATCGCGAACGGAATGATTCGACCACACTTGATTTCCGGCGTCCTTAGTTATTTCTTTCAATAGTTTAAATGCGATTGCCATCCTTAATGTATGTATTGAAGGTTGAAAATTGTCTATCGTTTTGAATGAACGTGATTGTTTTCGTGAGAGAATTTTCTGAACCGTAAAGTACTTTAAAACTTCGAAAGAATTCGTAGTCCAATAGTAAAACGCACCAAGAAGTCCATAAAATACAAAAAAAAGTTACTGGTAGATATATAATTAATATTTTCTTTAATGGCAACATTCTCTAGCCGCTTTTCAGAAGTCACCAAGCAGCAATTGTTAACGAAAATTTGTTATAATCTATAAGAGTTAAGTGGATATAATTACCTATAATTTGGAGGCAATTTGTAGTAAAACAATTTCACGGTCAAGTAAACACGAATAGACGAAGTAATGACATCGGCTCCTGACATTAATAGCGACATTATTTTTGAGTAAACGAGTTTTTTCAACTGTCTTGGATTTCCTTAAACTTGCAATGCTTTTGTCTATGTTCAATATTGTTACGGAGCTATACTTATTTTATTTTTTAATTTATAAAATTGATTGCAACGAAAATGACTTCCTTTTAATAAGCTAATTAATTTGAACTAGCAACCATTATATGAAGCTACCACAGTTTATTTGTGATAAACTATAACATGTTTTTGCACTAAATCATTGGAGGAAATAAATATAGCAGACAATTTTATCACAAAAATCAATTCGCCATCACATCATTCAGTCACAATTCAGGTTGTGGGAGAGTCTAAAATGTCCGGTCGATCGAGGTTTAGTCATCGTTTTGTAATGCGCACACGCACCTATATTGTACCTATATGGAAATTCGGACGGTGAATCCGAAATTATCCGAAGCAAACTCGATCGTTTTTTTATTTTAAAAAACGAATGCAAATACATAATGGCATTGACCGCTGTTTTAAATTTTGTCAACTGTCGAACCATGGACAATGATATAAAAATATAAACCTAAACATGCGTAAACTTCAATATACCTAATACTTTCAAGGCTATTAAAATGTGCAAATAAATAAATTTATTCAAATCTTAAGGTCGTTACCATAGAGGTATATAGAAAGCATTTTTTTTCATGTCAGGACGCTGAGAAGCAAGCAGGCGGTTCTCCAGATGGTAAGTGGTTACCTTGATCTCCAAGAGATATGGTATTCCAATCTTTACCTTAATTTAATATGGGTGGTAAATCGCCAAATCCTCCCGATAAGACGACCGTGTCAAATCTGACTGGTTCTCTAACAATTCAAATTCGCGTTCGGTCGAATAATTACATCCGCTATTTTTTTTGGCAAAAAGCTGTCGCATTCGCGCCGCCGCCGCCATTGTGTTCAGCGACCATTGAATACCTTGACTTCTATCAGTATTCATGTTCGCGCTGGGTTTTTGATGGAATTGATATCAAATGTAAAAGAACTTTGGATAAATCAGCATTCAAATTTCCATCAATATTTTTTGGATTTTTGAGTCATGTTCATTAATTTATATAACTTTTTTTTATCAGCTATATGAGAACTGAATTCCAGCCTCGGGCATTTTTATAAAATGTTTGCCAAATAACAACTGGCAACCCCAAATAATCGTCCCGATTTAATATCCTTTTTATTGTTCCATCGTTCCCACGGACGATGCACGCGAACGCGACTTTTTTGTTTTTATTTTTTTTTGTTCACATCCGTGCCTCGAGCGCAAAGGAGTCGACCCAACCAAACTTTTTTAGCTTGACTTTGATTCTCGTTTGATTACCGGTTGCTGAGGTAGTGATAGTCTATCATTACTGTGAATCAACTATGGTTTTGGTGCGTAAGCGCTTTTTGACGTGTAAGTAGCGTGATTTATTATCTTGTTTAGATGTACTCTTCTAAATTGGACATGCTTACTTCATCCATATGGTGTTTCATTACGATTAAGTACTACTATTCCTCTTCTCGTGTCAATTAAAATTTTGTTCTATTTTCAAAATAAACTGACTACCTCGTGTCAACGTTTGTTTTTTTTTATACGTTAACTGGCTTGGGTATGTTATTGTAGAGCCACTTATGCTTTTTGTCGTCGTGAAATCACTACGCTGTATGATTACAAATACTAAGCGGTATATTTTGCAAGCCTACTTTTCGATACCGGTTTTGACGATGACTCGCACGACTTACTTGCAAAATCGTTGTAATTCTTACTCCTTTAGCTATAAAGTTGATTTGCCTAAATCTATATCTTTTTAACAACATGTGCATTTGAGTTGCCTAGTAAGAAATTGAAATAAAAGGGTTTTAGGAAAATTTTAAATAAAACTTTTATTTAAAAATGTTTTCTCTGCTTCATTGAAGAAATCTAAGACAAATGTAGATAAGTAAAATTTAGCGCGACATTATCTAGAATTAAGCAGTTGATTTGTTGATTAGTGCCCAAATATAGTTGGGCAGGTGTCAAGTAAGATCGGCGTAGGCGCACAGGTGTGGTAACCCCACATAATCGAAGTTGGTTCATTTTGCATTTTGACCACTCTTTCAACGGACGGTGTCAAGTGAAGTCTATTACGTGAGACTTTTTTTAATTTAAATCTGTGACAGATAATGAGTTACGTGGAATTTCTTTATGAATTATTGGAGGTAAGAGATTGTTTACAAATTTATTTTTGTTCGATGTTTTTTTTTAATGAAATGCAATTTTATATGATGAATATACAATACGGTTCTTTTTATTGGTTTGCTCATACTTTCATCATCAATTCGAAGAAACATAAATACTTTGTTTTTTTTTCTAGGTCGAACTTTGACATTAAAACAAAAATATTGCACAATATATCAGAGAGTTACTCTACATACTTACATTATTTCTTTATTTCAATGAAAAACTATTTAACTAAGTTAAATTAACTTACTCTCATAGTATTTCACACTCAATAATGACCATTAAGTGGTCTAAAGCTACTTACTAACTTAAGTGCAGTTCACACGCCTCTTCAGTGTCTTCAGAAACTACAATAAAATGAAATGCCTTCTAAGAATATCTTAATGTTGTATTTAAAGTTAATTGGACATCTACTAGTTAAGTATCTAAAGTGACACCGTATATAACTATTAAGCAAGAATTGACAAAGTAATTAAGTCTCCTAACTTAAAAAAGGTAAAAATTATTGACTCTAAAAATCTAGATAATACCAAAAGCTATATTGTTATCTGAATTAACCATAGACAAAGAACCCTAATGTTACTAGCATATAAAATGTAGTCTATTTAATATACTGGCAAACATATTCTATAATAAGCAGTTTGTACCATATATGGCGCCAAAAAAATAACCTCACTTTGTTGGATTTTACTGTAAAAAGTTTGCAGTCTAACATGTTTCTAAATAGTTTCGAATTAAAGGGATCGTGTAACATACTTCGGATATAGTAGTATCGGCTTTGGTTCTTGGTAACGCCCAAACAGAACATGTTAAAACCTGACCGCTAGCAGACAAGTCTGCCGCCAGAATACATAATTAGTAACCATTTCCTATTAAAGTACCAACCAGGTTTTAAATATTATTCATATAATGGATGTTACTTTTAAAGGAAATACCAGAGTACCGTTAAGTTAATTAATATTTTTTGTTGTGGTAAAAGTTGTTTCTTTGTTCTAATTCTTTTTATGAAAAAAAAAGGTCAATTCGTATAAGTATTTATAAAATATTAAGTATTATATTCTTGTCTTACCAATGTGGAGACAACCCTATTAACCCTTATCTAGGTGTGATTATGACTTGCAAATCATATAAATGTTAAGTTCAAATTGAGTTTCAAATTGTAATCTTTTACAACAAGGTTGCGTAATCCACATACAGATGACGTACTGTATCCTGAGTGCAAAGAATTGACATTAGTAAACGCTTACTATCACGTTTGCGTTTACGATATTTCTCTATAGGAATTGGCACAACGCCTCTCGCGGAATACACATGGAACTAATTTCCTCCATACAAAATCTTGGTAAACTCAAACTGGATAGTAAGCGTTTACATACGTCAATTCTTTACACTCAGGGTACAGGTAGTAAATACCGTAATGGGTAATGGGTTAGGATTTGAAATCAAAATGCCGATTACGCCATTCGGTTTGCATTAAGACTCTAGGAAATGTACAAGAATGTTGTCAAAGCAGGTTGCTAGCCTGTAACAGTTGCGCTGTGTAGATAAACGCCTTGTACGTCGTCTTAGTTGCCCTTTTCACTTATTTGCATCACCGCGTGAGTAGTGTATTACTTACTAGCTTATGCACCGCGGTTTCACCTGCGTTCCCCAGTGATCTTATGTTTTCCCGGGATAAAAAGTAGCATATGTCCTACTCCATATCATAGGCTATCTGCGTACCAAATTTTTTAGCAACCGGTTTAGCATTTAAGCGTGAAAAGGTAACAAACAAACAAATTCACTTCCGCATTTATAATACTAACTTCCGCCCCACGGCTTCACCAGCGGTCCCGAGGGTTCTTATGTTTTCCCGGGATATAAATTAGCCTATGTGCTATTCCAGACTATAATCTATCTCTGTGTCAAATTTCATCCAAATCCGTTAAGTAGTTTTTGCGTGAAAGAGTAACAAACATCCATCGATCTATCCATCCATCCAAACTTTCACATTTATAATAAATTAATAATATTAAAGTAGGATTATTTAGGATAATACTTAGTTTTATGGATTGGTTAGTTTTTTTTTACTAGTAACTTGCGTGTTTGTTTTATTTACATACCGATTTCTGTAGGCTTGATCAAAAGGCTATTGAAGTATTCACTGAAATTGTGTTTCTAAAGTGTTATGTAAGGTTTTGATTTCATCATATATAGGGTAAACCTCAATGTAACCTTGCTGAGTTTCTTGCCGGTTCTTCTCATTTGAAGACTGACTTTCTAACCGGTGGTATCTTCAGTAAATTCGAACTTCATAAGTGACCTTTTAGGGCCTAATCTGAATGGCTTTAACTTATTTTTGTCTATGTAATCAAAAGTATATCTAGTAGCAATTTAAAAAATCTTAAGTATTTAAGATCTTGATGTTAACTTATTAAGTTAACAAAGTTATGCTGTTCCCACAATTATCTGATGGTTAATCAAAACTGTATGTTAGATTATCTTATTGTTCTACTTATAACTAAATTAGAACCCGCTTTTTATAGTTAATCGGTTAGATCACTGTTTCTCAAACTTGTTTGTTTCTTAGAATTGAGTAAAATCCTTTAAATGTTGCCATAATTTAATAAATTATTCCTTTAAATTTTGTGAAAGTAGGTAAATACTAAGCACAGTAACATAAAACTATGTTTTCCACAAACCTTGTGGAGTGGGTTAAGATGACTTGATTTTTGTCTGAAATTGTTTCTGTGGTGATTTTAATTTTTTTTTGTCTGTCATCTTCGACAACATTCTGCGTTATTATCTTAGAAAGTCTCAAAAATAATGTTTGCTAGTATTATAGTCTACAACAGTAATAATTGTTTAAACCTATATTTAGAAAGCAGTCGCCTTGTAGGATTTCGCTCTACAATAACATATTTTTAACCTTAATCACAAAAAATATGTATTTATGTTTATTTTTCGGTTTAAATAAGTTATCGTAGTAAAAATACTCTACGTATGTATAATACATCAGAGTCAATAGAGCAAATTAAATATCAATAAAACAAGGTCCTCGTGTGATAATCGCGTGTTATCGCGTAGGTGCGCGGGCGCATCCTCCGATAACAAGCGCGTCACTTCCGCCCGTCAGAGGCTGCGATATCCGGTCAACAAACTCGTGTCATTTTGATTTATTTGCAATTGATACAGTGTTGTTTGCGTATAACTATGATTAAGAGGAAGGTAGTTTTTGCTTCTTATCTACTTGATTTTTAGAAGGTAAATTATTATTCAAAAATGCTTTAGGCCAGCGTCAGTCTATAAAAAGAAACTGTCAAATCGCCATATTACCTAATCCTTAAATGAGATCTATCCGCCGACTCGGAAATCAACCCATAAAGGATTTCATGATTGTATTCCAGAACCAGAAGAATTCATTAATGCACAATCATTTTAATTTCCTTATTTACAAAAGCTTTTAATAAAGTAAATCAAAACAAACCTACAATAACAATTATAATTTAGAGGAAACGATTTCCTTTTCCACGAAAAACTTACCTTCGTTTCCAATTTCTAATAAAAACCACAAATAAAATCTAAAAAACTGAACAAATAATCAGACATGCGTTTGCGCATACTAACAACGTCAAACATAAGTCAACCGCAGAGCTTATCAATGAACTGGCCGGTCTACAACGAATTAATGTTATGTATGATTCACTATTGAGAATGTCTGGTTGTCCGTTTGGCAAAATTCTTTACATACCTCTGCCACTGTTTACCGGTAAAGCTGCCCGAAAATATTATTGGAGATTTTGATAGTAACTTGAATATGAACAGTCCGATCTCATCAGTGGCGGATCCAGGATTTTGGTTTGGGAGGGGCTGGACTTGCTAGATTAGGACGATAATATTAAGCCTAGTTTGAGATTTGTCAGCGTTTCAACAGCTTTTGAGGGTCTTGAGCCCCTTACTTAGTCCCCTCTTGGATCCGCTACTGGATCCCATCGTCACATAATATGGTGAGATAGTGGTCAAACACAAGCCTATGCAAAGTATATCACATGTATATTTCACTTATTATTCGCCATTTACTTATTGTAACTCTCCAACACAAGATTTTCGAAGCAGCATCAGATATTACCATTTTCATAACGTTGTATTTAACACAATCAAGCTTTCTTATTACACTGTACTTACTAATAACTAAACTCATAAACAAACTGTAATGATTTATCTCGTACTTAAGTAATGCATTAATTCTTTTAACGCGTACACCGAAGGACCACAAACGCATAATTCCCGCGCTTTTACGTGCGCCATTTTGAATCTACATCTCTTTCTAGCTCATTCTAATAGACAAAGATAGGTATAGTACGTAGACGATGTAAAAGTTCAAAATGATCATAAAGCTGTCTGTTTATGTGATTTCCACTTATAGATTGGTAATTAAAAAACTTTGATGATCGGTTTGGTTTACTTGTAACATGTTAAAAGTGGTCTCGTAAAAGGTTTTTTAAGTATAGAATGCCTTCTTGTAAAAATAACTTATTTTGGTTCATGATAATAAATAATCTAGGTAATGTTGCGAAAAAATGAATAAAATCGACGTAATTATTTAACTTGAGCACCGGAGATGCGTTCTGTTAACTATAATAAACTACAATTTAAGTAGTTATGTTGTAAATTTGTTTACGCAATTTTGACAGTTCTCATTCATGGCCGCTAAATCTGATGTCCCAATTGTATCCAGCCTGTAGCAGACTTATAATGAGCCAGGTGTTCAGAAATAGCAGGCAGAGTGGTTTAGATATAATAAGTATAGACTATAGTTGTCATTGAAACCAAATATTATTCATAATATCTCCAAGGATTGCTCCAAATTCCTTATCTAAAACGGCCAACTTATCTTAATCTATTGAATATTTTCCGATCAATACCTATCGGAATGGCTTTTTGGCCCATTTATTCGAATTAAGCAATAAACCCATAGTTTGTTGCTAACCAATAAAGGGAATTCGCAATTTTATCTCCGCAACAACTCTAATGGTGGTTTCCGGTGATCGATCAATCTGCGCGAACGCAGCTCTCAATCTATCTCTTACTGACTCAACAATCCATAAAACTCTACTCTCGCCTCTATTACATATTCAGATGGTCTAAATTCCTATGAATTGTTGGAATTATATTACACTTTTGGATGACACGACAGGGTCTTTCACCCTTTTAACTCTGGGACATATTATCCAATTTAAGTTAAACGGTTAGTGGCTGGTAATCTCGAAAGGTCACACTTGTTCAATAAATTGTTATGTGGAATGAACCGTTCGTGTTGTTGTTTTTGGAATAAAGCTTTTAAAAACTGCTATGAATGATGTATCTGATGCGCAATCCAAAGTAACTGTCTCAAAATTACAACAAGAAGAGTAATATATGAATCGATATGCCGTCTCACTCTTGCATCGGCAACCTTCTGCCATCCTTGTACATGCTACACGTCCAATCGTGAACTATAATCGATGCTATCGCCATTCCAGATTTCCAAACAAGTTTCAGAAGAAATTAATAAACAAACACCAATGACACTTATTGCTTTCCCACAGCATCTTGAGCATTTCGCTTTATCGTCCATTACTATATCGTAAACTTGCGTAAGAAACCTATCATTTATTACAAAATGCATCGTTTGATGCGTCTGCACGCTTGACAGCTGACATGCGACCTCGCGCCGCTTCCGGTGCCTTCCGAAACGAACCCGATTAATTTATTGATCGATAGATATTATTGGAAATATGTCGGTGTAGTTTTGATGATAGATTTATTACTGTTTGATAACAATTGGAGCGTAGCATACTTAGTTTCTACCTATTCTATGCATGTTTTCCTAATTAACCTTTGAAATCACTCACCTCATTCTAGGGTTCCGTAACTTTTAGTACCTATGTGTAACTTACGCTTTCGCTTCCAGTAAAGTATTAATACAATTTTCTTGTTAATTATATTTCAAATAGGGAAAGCTGTTTTGTTGGGAACCTTGTCCATCGGCAGAGGCGGTAGCTTCGAGGTTTTTTTTTCTTTTTTTTTGTATTTTTATTGTAAATTATAATCAATTTTAATAATTAAGTTCAACATTATGATATTATTGGCCCATATACCCCGTTATATCTCTATTATGCAGTACTTGATTTTGTCTATGGTAAACATTTCCAACTATTACATCAATTAGAAATTTATTTTATTTACATATTTACAATTAAAGTAAAAAATACAAACTATGATATATAGAAAAGATATATTGCCTATCGACAGCAGCGAGGGCTTTGAGGATGTTTTCTATATATCATAGACTATAACATCTAGTTACAAATAGTATGTGGTGGTCTCATCCCAAACCGTTTGCCTCATCGGCTATTAGGGTATAAAAGATATTGGCACATAACAGTTTAACCGAGTAGGTATTACGAAAAGTGTTACATGCATTTTAACCACTTTATAGACCCAGCAATATCGTAACGTTACTTTACTGTAACTAAATACAGCAATAAAAGCTGGTATCACCGGTGTCGTCTGTATGTTAATTGTAATTGTGGTCGAATGTTGGCAACATCACTTTGCGAATTAATGGGTTTGAGTATTTGCGGATAAAAGTGGCTAAAGTTGTATTTTGCCGAATAACAGGAAGTTATTTGAATCTTGCTAATTACTTGTTGATGATTCTTCTTAGGTGTAGTTTTTTTTAACTTGGATTTAGACTTAACACAAATTTTTATGAGCAATTTATCGATGATCGCTTCTTAAAACGGTTTTTATTTAAAACATCGTCTTTTAAACGACTTCAAAAAAAGAGTTTCTTTACTTTAGTCATAGAGGTAACAATCACAAATTTATCAGCATAAAAATAAATGTTAATTTAAATAAAAATATTTTTCTCTTATCACTTTGTTTGCGGATATTTATTAGAAAGTAAGTACCTACCTACTCCATGTATTCGACCGATTGGATCTTTCGTAGCGGTTTTAGCTGGCACGCAGATTGACAGTACGTGCCTAAATGACGTTTAGAGAAACACGCATACGCATATTTGCGGTTTATGGAAGGATTTTGTGGTGAAAATATCTTAGCAGTAAGATAACTGGAATTTCAGAAATGTGATTTATCGAACATGCCACATTTTATCGTGTCTCAAATAGTATAGAACCTGGATGGATCAGTAATAGACCCAAAACTGCTGAATTGGGTTTTACAAATTACATAACCCTTTTTTATTGTATATCAAAGAAGATATAAGTAATTTAGATAGATAAAAAAAAAAAAAAAAAAAAAAAAACGTAAGTGGTCGTACCTGGTCTTCATTATTTGCATCAATTAATAGAAGCAGCGCTAACGGCTGACGCGAACAGTAACTCAATTGTGTGCAGGTTAGTGCATATAACCTGCATCAGTATTATCTCCGCACACTGTCACCTACTCAAAGAGTAATATTATAATATTATATGGATTCCGTTTTGAGATCTACGCTACGGCCTGAAGATTCACATCTACCTACATCAACCTAACGGTATTTTCTTCTACCCACTTTAAGGCTTGTATTTTGAGTTATCAAACCCATCTGACAACTGACCATAGACAAAGTGTTGCCAGCTCCACAGAACCAAATTCAACATTTTTAATAAGGCGGACCATTCACAGTCAATTACGATAACTATTTATTATTTGCATATAACATATTTATAAACATGGATAACGTAACCATCCGTAAGAAAATTCAACGTTCGAAATCTGACTTTGATTTATCAGTACTGTCGCATGATGTTATTAATTCTACATTACTTGACTCAACAATGTTCAGCCTTCATAGTGTGACACAAAGCAGCGAAATCATGGCTAGCGAGGAGCTAAAGAATGAAATAGATATTTTTAAACAGAAACTACACAGTGCTGATCAAGAAATAGAAAATTTAATACTCGAGAACAATGAATTGAAAAGAACAATGGAAGACCAGGCTAAAAAAATCGAACTTCTAAAAAAGCTTTCTAGGGACCAGACTTCTATACAAATTATGCAGAATAGACACATGTCAACACCTATTCGAAGAAAAATACTAAATATTAGAATGCGAGTACCAAGAGTGTCACCTCTCCATCTTGATAGAAGTGTGTGCTCTAAACTTGATACCACGCCGAAGGAAACTCCTATTAGAAAATACAGTCTGCAAGATACCAATAATCGTCATCTCTATCGTCATACAGATAGCCAACTTAAATATGCAAGTTTAACAGAAACCCCGATAGATGGCGTTACCTATACGGTAAACGCAGATGTATGTACGAAATTGTCTACAAAAAGTACCGAAAATGTAGAAAACCAGGAAATTAATTCATGTTATTATATTAACCAGCAATCAGCAAAAAGTCGAGTCATTATAATTGCTGATCAACAAGGACGAGGTATCTGTAAAATACTACAAGATTTATTAGGAGCCAAATACCAGGTAACATGTACATCAAAATCTGGAGCAAAGTTATGTGACGTTGTAGAATCGTCCAAAACAGAAATATCCAAATTAACATATAACGACTACGTGATATTGATAGGTGGCACTAATGATAAAAATCCATTTGAATTACAGTTGTCACTGAATATTTGGCTTAATTCGACTCGTCATACCAATGTTATAGTTAGTGAAATACCTTATAACAATATTCTCAATGAAAAAAAGCTAAACTATCAACTAAAATTCACGTGTAAAGGTTTTAATAATGTACTTTTTATGGATATGAACTACTCTAACTTGATTCCATACAAACATAACTTTAAATTACATCTGAGCCGTTCGTTATTAAAAGAAATCCTTCATATGAGTTATGCAAGCGATATGTGTAAATATAACGAATATCGTAAATTAGCTAATTGTAACGACCCTAAAACCCTTGTTAATGGTCATGGTCCTATAACAAATTCTGTAAATAAAAGCACACAGGCAGACTTAGAGCCACTTTGTAAAGATATTTTAGTAAACAAAAGTACGCAAACTTGTTTGGATTTAAATGACGTATGTAATGACCATACTAATTCTGACTCGAACCATGATTTATTTCGTGCATAGCTTTATATATATTTTACATCAAAATATCAACGGGCTTATCAGTAAAAATGACCTATTAACAGTAAGTATCGATGACCTTGGCAACAGAGGTAAACCAATCGATGTCCTGTGTATCACGGAACACAATATGTCTCAAGATGATGTCAATTTCATACATGTACCAAACTTTAAACTAGCATCATATTTTGCTAGGCGCAGGAGAAATGGCGGTTCGTGTATTTTGGTGAATAGCAAACATAAATTTAGACCCGTTTCAGAAATCTCTAAACTATCTATATCAAATATTATTGAGTGCTCTGCAATTCAATTAACAGACCATAAGATTTATGTTATTTGTATATACCGAATTCCTAACAATAATTGTCAATGTCTTGATACATTTTTCTCTCAATTAAGTAATATTTTTGCAAAATTTAATAATAAAAACATTATCTTATGTGGTGACTTTAATATTAATCTGCTCAAAGAGACTAGGCAATCATTAAACTTTGAAGATATATGTCTGACATATAACATTAGGATCGCTCTTAAGGTGCCTACACGTCTGACCAGCGGTACTTGTATCGACAATATTCTCTATAATATACGTGGGTGTAAAGCTGAAGTCACAGAGCTAGCATTATCCGACCATTCAGCGCAAATACTGAGATGCCCTGTCAAAAGAACATGCATTCTGAAATATTGGTATGTTTACAAGCGTGACTACTCGAAAGAAAATGTAGGAAAATTTATTAAATGTCTGCAACATCTTAGTTTTGAGAATATTTATGATACGACTGAACCAAACAATGCCTTCAACTCTTTCCATGAACTCTTTCTTCTTTTTTATAATTTATGTTTTCCCACTCTAAGGTTAAAGTTATCATGTAACAAACGTCCAAAATGGATTTCTCGCGGAATTATAGCATGTTGTAAGCGTAAAAGAGATTTCCTTTGGAAATATAGGAGAAATCGCAATTCTAAAAACAAAGAAATTTTTACCCAATATGCTAAAAGACTTAGAACCGTTATAAAGCTAACAAAAAAGTCACAAAATAATTATTTCATTACAACCTCGGAAAACAAATCAAAAGCTACCTGGAAAATCATAAGTCAAACGAATCTTAACTATCCTAAGGAAGAGATAATCAAGTTGAAAGCTAAAGATAGCATTATTTATGATCCTATAGAAATTGCAACTGAATTTAACAATTACTTTATTGACCATGTAACTGAAAATAGTAGTAACCTTAATATGACAACTCAAAATTTACCAAGCCAATGTAACTCAATATTCATGAACGCAATTAATCCTGATTACATAGTTAAAATAATTCACACTTTAAAAAATACAAACAGCGTAGGATATGACAATATCTCAACAAAAGTCGTCAAACAGGTAGCACATATTATTGCTCCGGTAATGTGCTATATAATTAATATGTGTATAGAACATGGCATTTTTCCAAATAAGCTTAAGACTACAATAATTAAACCAATATTTAAAAAAGGTGATAAGGAGAACATGAACTGCTATAGGCCTATAGCTCTGATTCCTATCTTCTCCAAAATTTTCGAAAAAGTAATATATGGTTGCTTTAATAGCTTTTTTGAGTCTAATAACATATTAGCTGATCAACAGATGGGTTTTAGAAAAAATAAAACAATAAATATGGCTGTATATGACTTTTTGTACAAAATAATGATGAGTATTGATAACAGAATACCAGCGGTAGCTTTGTACATGGATATGACCAAAGCATTTGATCATGTGGATTACAAAATTCTATTACACAAATTATATGCCTGCGGTATCAGAGGAAATGTACATAAATTAATTGAATCATATCTAACTGAAAGACAACAAATGACTCAAATTACTAGAATATGTCGGAAAACTAAAACCGAAACAACTTACTCCTCTGATTTACGATACACTCACTATGGTGTGCCTCAAGGCAGTATATTAGGTCCATTACTATTTTTGATATACATAAATGATTTGCCCGGAGTAACTAACCATCATATGACCTTATTTGCGGACGACAGCACGGTGCTATTTTTAGGTAATAACTTGACTACATATGAAAATGATATAAATGCAACATTAGAATTAATAATAAAATGGTTAGTGAATAATAATCTTAAAATTAATTTAGACAAGACAACAATTATGAATTTTAATCAACGGTGTAATAAGTTACAGAATCTAAATATACATTTTTCAGACAAACAAATAAATGAAACTGATGTTACCAAGTTTTTAGGTATTTATATAGATAAAAAAATTACTTGGAAACCGCACGTTGAATATGTATGTAAAAAGCTTAGTCAATTTTCATATGCATTGAGCAAGCTTAGACCAGTTGTCAATAGATCGGCATTACTCACAGCATATCACGGCTATGTAGCTTCTATCGTTAGGTATGGAATTATATTCTGGGGAAATTCCACAGACAGGGAATTAGTATTTAGGTCCCAAAAGAAATGTATCAGGGCCATGCTTCAGTTACGCCAAATAGATACATGTAAGCCACATTTCAAGTCGCTTGAACTACTAACCTGTCCAAGTATGTATATTTATGAAAGCGCTGTCTTTGTTAAATGTAATAGACACCTGTTTGACCAGCGCAATAGCACTCGCCACCGGGATAATTTATGTTTGTTGCCTTCAAAAACAGCACTACTGCATAAAAGTTTTTTCTGTATGGCACCGAAAATATTTAATAAAATACCGGCTGCTTTGCGCAATGAAAGCATCATCAAATTTAAAAAAAGTCTTTATAGTTTTTTGGTTGGTAAAGCTTATTATGATGTCAATGATTTTCTTAATGACACCATCATACTGTGACTGTAGCACTTATGTTTTGCTCGGACCGGACGGTTGGACGTGAATACTGGACGGTGACAGTCGTTTTTCAGATTAATGTGTTCATTACATGGGTCGAAAACACTTTGACATAGCTATATTATTTTTCTCCATTTATTTGACTTAAATATTTTTGATTTGTATTTTCTTTTTAATTTAAGATCATAATTTATTTCTTGCATTGTAATGTCATTTTATTTTATTTTATATAATTACTTAATTCAATTGTAAATTCAATCTTTTCTGTAAATGGATTTGTACGCCTAACGGCTGAATACAGTTAGTACCTACTGCGACATGCGACATTTTGTAACATCTTTGTAACCTGTGTTCTACGAATAAATATATTCTATTCTATTCTATTCTATTCTAGATAAATAGCTCGTTACAATATGTCTAGACTTTTATAAATTGCAATAATACGATTTAATTTCATAGATCTATGAAATAAAGTCTTGTGTAATTAAATACGCTAGAAATTCCGCGGCATTTGAATCTCGAATATCAAATTATAACGGATAAAAATATCTCTAGGCGGTCGGTAGGTAGGTGTACATAAGTTTCTCATCATTGAGGTTATTTGACAAAGAGAAAGAATACAAATAAAGGATAAATTAGAGCGGAGAAATTAGAATTAAAATCAGTAGAAATCCGACACCCGCTCCACACGATGACAGACAACCTAATTGATATCGTGTTCCAATCCGTTCCATACTCATTCAAACGAAGTGTTCTATTTTCAAAAATGCTTCAGTACAACACAAAGAGCGTTTATTTTTTTAATGACTAGTAGGTAAATGTCTACTTCTTTTTGGTTATGATTTCAAATTCAAATTTTAAGTTATAATTTGTAATGGGTAGGTATATAATACTGGCACAGAAGAATTTAAAAACAATGAATTTTAAAATCTTTTGTATTTTTGTGCCAGCGTAATCAGGTAGTCGATTATCAATTGTTAAACTCCGACTCGACTAGCCTTGCGTAAACAAAAACAAAAGATGCATTAGCATTGGACGATGATTAATCGGGATTTCGTCTGTCAGTTCATTGAGACTCGGGCGTGTTTGTGTTAGTGAATGAATTGTTATAACAGTATATATCTGTTGGCACTAATATTGCTCCCACGCTCAATCACCGTAATTTTCGAACGCACTTTTTAAACTGTCAATTTTGTGCCGCGAAGAAAGTTGTAACAATAAAATTACATACCTAGCGTATGTTTGTAATAGAAAGAGTGGTTAATTAATAATGATTTCCTGTGTAATATAATGTCTGTCTGTTTGTAATTAACGTTCAATTCTCGATCTTCGTTTAGATTTGAAGCGAATATATTTCGTTGGCAAATTACTTTATTATTTTGAACTAGGCTCTAGACGATTATGTAACTATGAATCTAGATAAAAGAAATAGGTTTGACACTTGTATTTGTTACTAATATCCGCCTCGGGGCTTCGCCCGTGTTCCCGAGAGATCTTATGTTTTCCGGGATAAAAAGTATCCTATATATTAATCCAGAATATAATATATCTGTGTGCCAAATTTTATCCAAATCCGTTCAGTAGTTTTTGCGTGAAAGAGTAACAAACAGCTACCTATTCATTCTCACAAACTTTCGCGTTTATAATATTAAGTAGGTTAATAAAAAAATCTATCTTTATTTCAGACAAGTAAAATCTATAGAATATTGTAAAACAATTACTTTTTCAAAGTCAAAGTCAAAGCCATTTATTCAGTTTGGGCCCTAGGAGGGCACTTATGAAGGTTGAATTTACTGAAGTTACCACCGGTTCGGAAGTCAGCCTTCAACTGAGAAGAACCGGCAAGAAACTCAGCAAGGTTACATTTTTTTTTTTTTAATTATCTGACTATTGGCTATATTTTTTCAAAAACAGCAAAATGTACAATACAATATGCAATTAAAACAAAACGAAAAATACCAATATAAAGTAAATAATAAAATGTAACGCAAACAAGTTCTTATTAAATAATAGCGAATACGCTAATGGCTTAAACTAAAAAAAAAATTTATATATAATAAAGAAACAAGGTGCACCTGTGCAGAGTGTAACTAACAACTTAAGTTGTAGAGGCTATAGAGCCTATGTTAAATATTAAAAAAATCAATTGTGGACACCTTTATCAAAATAAAGTTTTGTTACAAGCACAAATGTGTAATAATAAATGCTAATTACACCGATTACATATTCCACGGTAATGTTCCGACGGGCGTTCGCCGGGCGTCGAACTCGCTTCCGTTCGGCCGCGTGCGCCTGCACACCCATAGATAATGATCTCTACTTTATGTTATATTGTTCTGAGAGTTGATATGACGCGGGAACTTTATGCTTTTACTTCATTGATGCGTGCGAAAAATTGTTTTTTCTTTTTTTATGAAGGGTGGAATGACTCACGAGTCACGGCCTCACGGCACAAGGATCGCATGAACAGCCATAGACACAAAGGTTCATAGCGAAGGGAAGTTGGAGAGATTTTGAGTTGATTCTCATTTTAGTTCAAAAACATGTTTTTCACGACGTACATGTTTACGTAATGACACTTAACGTAAAGTTCGAAATTCGAACAGTTTTACTACAACTTCAGTTTACTACGGATACACTTGAAAATAATCCCTATGGATATATTTTTGGCGTCTTGTTTACATTCCCACGTCAGCGCGTGTCGATAGTTTAACAAACAGAACGTCTAACATGGCATTATTAAAATTGATTTATCACCGAATTCAACCTTATTCTGTTGTCATTAGGGATCAAGTTAAAACTCAAGTCGGTAAAGGTAATTTTGGAACGTAGAGCGCCGTCAGTTGTCAATCAACTGGCAGTGTACTGGGTTTTGGTCTAAAAGAGAAACAAAATGTGTGGAAATATCAAAATTAAACAAAAAAATATTAAGAAATAAGAAAACTACAAAATTTTCGTTCTCGAACGCTACACACCCGCTTCACCATTTTCAAAAGAACACAAAGTGAAACGTCAAAGTTCCCGCTATAAATTACGTGCGTTCCATATTTAAACGGTAATGGGTGCGTTCTGCTTAACTTTTCACGTTTACCAATATTAATTTAGATAGTTAAAAATATATTTAGGAAACAAACGTTATAAAGATACGTTTTATGTTTACTTCACAATAGCAGGAGAATGAATTGGTGTTCGTATAGATAATCCAAGTCAAAGTACAAATACTTGTCAGTCGCGTTTCCTTCTTAGTATTTTGCCTCCTTAAGGACAAACATAAATACGTATATGGTATAAAATACCTAATTACCAAGGCAATACTTGAGTCCGCCCACAGGGTAGTCAATAGTACGAATTGCATCATATCACCCACGCGGATAGACAAAATATATTACCTTCGTATTTTTGTTGATACATGGAACCTTGGTGAATTGGATAAATATTAAATTCAGTAACAGTTTATATGTTTTTTTTATAACATTAAGGTGACAAACAAGCATATGGCCCGCCTGATGGTAAGCGGTTACCATAGATAAACTATTGACACTTGCAACACCAGGGGTATCACTCGCGCGTTGTCGATCCCAAAACCTATGTAGTGTAATTAGTTAGGTACGAACAATCTATGGGTTTTACGAAATTTTCAACATCATCAACTAGCCTCTGATGGGTCTCCTCTTAGAACTAGAGGTCTTTAAATACCTCCTAAATTATAATGAAGTCATAATCATAACCTAAAAAATCTCATTAATTAACTCATTTTGACAACAGAGTTGACAATATCAAGATTTGTAATAATTATCATCGTGCGTACAAGGGTATATGATCTTGCTTCAAAGGTGATTCTTCGAGAAAGGCTTTCTACAGTTATAGATAGATTTGATAAACTTTAAGATACCTATTTCTATTCTTTGGCCCAAATTTTCGATTGTTAGTGCCTTAACAGACACTTTACAATTTAATGACTTCGTGCTTAACTACCTCGTATATCTCATTAATTATAGAATCATTAATAATTTCAATATAAAAAATTCTGGTAGTGTAGGTGTAAGAGAGGTCTGGTGCCTATTATGGATTTCTCGTTAGCTTTGATTGCATTTCGTAACCTTTGTCGGCGTCTATTTGCACGTTTATGTCAACAATTTGATTAATTGACTATAATAGAATCTTTGTCAAGTGCTTTTAAGTATTTGCGACAAGACTATATCCAAAAATACTTCCTTTTCTTAATAAAAATACATTTTTAAAACTTTATGAGAAATTCTAGTTTACCATAACAAAGCAATACCTATCAGTAATTCTTTATGAGCATTTTTTTAATCTTTTGCCTCCAAATACATCTTAGTTAAGTGAGAGATGAAAGCCATTTCGCAAAAAGAGTTACGAATTTAAAAGTAAGTGGATATACGAAAAGAGGAACATCGAAAAAGACATGGATGGATTTTGTAGAAGATGATAATTATGAGTAAGAAAAAAGTAAATGTAGATATGACGAATAGAAGGGACGAATGGAAGAAAAGTACAGGTACAAACCAGGAAGATGGTGATGATGATTAACCATCTTATTTGTGTAATATCTGGCGGGTAAATCCTCACGAATGATGTTTTACAAATGGCAGTGTTGCATCATCATTTTCATCTATCTTTTTGGTTTGAGAGATACTATTACTCCATAAAGTAGTAAGCGACGTGTCATTTAGGAAAGCAGCAACCATTTCGATCTCACCGTGTTTACGAGTTCTATAATTGAGCGATGCGGGAGAGCTCAACACATCGCGGTCCATCTTTTTAGAATACGACACAAATAACATTCTATATTTGTAAATTTATACACCACCAACTTGGAAAGTACCTAGGTTCACTTAACTGCAACATGCAATTTTAACCTCTATGCAACGCCTCTTAGAATCTACACTCGACCGGTATTGTGGATGGGGCAAGCCACTTTGTTTTACTCGAATGGAATATGGATGCTAAGGTGGTACGGTTATGCGGCAGCCATGCCGATGACCACATGCATCAATGTTTGTAAATAGAACACCGCGTACTCTGCAACCACTTTGATCTTTCACACTTTAGAATTAGTGACGCGTCCAATGCCGGTTAGTTTCAACGTTTCACCTTCATTAAAGGAAACCGTACAATGTATTACATGCTTGTAGACGCTAACGTATTTTGGCGTAAGTGATGTCTTTACAGATTAAAAGATCTGTGTCTTCGGTGACACCTAGTAAAAGATGCTTGGATGCCGATTATTTAGATAGAGCGTTGTTTACAAACAACTCGAGATGTATAACAGATGCATTCGTTAACAATACAGCAGGTTAACATATAGTATATTTAAGACTAGTCTATCGGTTTTCACAGAAAAATTAGCGATGCTGTGTGAAGGAGAGGCATCCAACGAGCTTATTTGCTCATAACATTATCCAGTTGGTTTGGAAGTGAAAAATCACGCTTATCTCGACACAAGCACGAGGGAGCGGTGGTCCATAGCCATCTGTTCGTTGCACCCATAAAGATAACGAAAACGTACAAATGGGAACGCATTCATTCCGTATCAGACCTCTGCGGTGAACGCTCCCAAGTTTTGTTGTATACAAAATTACGCGCGAAAAACAAGGCGGCCATTTTGCATATTTCCGTACGATGTGTTCCATATTCGAGAGTACGGTGCGTACACAGCTCACGCCCGTTTGATATTCTCTTTTTGAGATGTGGTTTATTTTTAATCTCGTTGTCCTATTTAATCCGTTATGCCTGTAGCAGACGCCCCAATCAGTCTCAGCGGCAACCGTTGCTTTTGACGTCGTGTTTTCAGTTACAAATTATATTCAGTGTTTAAAAATGATTAAATTTTTAATTTCTAAAATTAAAAGGGTCCTTACACATTCCCCTCCCGAAGTCCAACCACAAGTACAACACGTATGTACACTGGTTTATAAACGAAGCGAGATAAACAACTTTAATTTAAAATTGTTTCTCTTTGTTCTAGATATACCCGGATCCTGAGTCGGAGAAGGCGATTATGGGATCTGTGGTTTACTGCATCCATCACAAAGAAGGATGTCAGTGGTCGGATGAACTCCGCAAATTGAAGGTATGTGAACATTCAATATTTATGTAGATAAACTTTATGTGGGTAAATAGAGCGGTTCAATTCGATCTATCATTTCTGTGTGCCCCACGTCGTCTGTGACAACTTGCTTTATCATGTAGGTACATATTTTTATGATCCATGCTTGTTTATTTAACATTGAAAGTGACCGATTCCAATTATTGACATGGCAATATAATATTACGCCTGTTGTCGGTTACATTCAAATTGTTATAAATTTTAATTTAATATTTATTTTTATAATGCGTCCTAAATCACATATGGTATCAAAAATAATAGCGCACGGGCATCGTTATCGTATATATTTTATCTTCTCTATTAAAACACTTTTATCTTTAAACGTAAAATTTAATCACATTGCATTTAGGGCTCCCTAAACTACTTAATACCCAAAAATAACGCAAATCTGGATGCCATGCGCAGGCGCACCTCAACACATGCAAGCACGACGCGGTGCTGTGTGCGGCGCAGTGCGGCGCGATGATCCCGCGCGTGCTGATGCAGGACCACCTGCGCTACACCTGCCCGCGCCGCCGCGCCAACTGTGAACATTGCCATAAGGAGTTCTCGGGAAGCGCTTTGGAGGTACAGTGTTTTTATTTTTTTACTTTAAATTGGCATATTTTTGACCACAATCTAAACAATGGTAGGTAGCTGATGGTGGTAATCACACAAAGCCTAGATGGGTACTGGTTCTCAAATGCAGCGGTCAGTACAAATCAGTTTTTTTGGGCCTGATATTCAATTTGGTGTGGAGATTATAGAATTTCGATTTTTGTTATTCAGTTGGAAATTTTGAATTTAGATTAAAATCATGAATGCAAAACTTCAATTAATGTCATAGAGAATATTATTTATTGAATTTGATAATAGTCATTATTTTAGTTTGCAGTAGTTTTATTAGGTACCTAACTACTTATCCCACTTCTAACCAAACTTTGAAGTACTACACCCAATTCTGAGCATCCAATGGATCAGTTTAGTATTTATTAACCAGACCAAAATCTGTAAGCATTTTTCAACTCAAATTGCACAAAACATTACAATAAACTCTCGTTGCCTTATTCCAGGAGCATCAAGGCAACTGTGGCCACGAGCCGGTGTACTGCGAGAACAAGTGCGGCGCTAAAGTTCAGCGCAGGCACACTCAGCAACACATACAACAGCACTGCAGCAAGCGGCTCGTGCCGTGCAGACATTGCGGCCAGAGGTATACACAGGTATGAAGCGTTTGTATAAATTTTTATAGGTGATGTGACCGTAGCTTACCAGCAAACAAAGCCTAGAAGGCCAGTGCCAGGGCCAGTGCTCAGTATATCTTCTAAATGTTCGGTCCCCCCCCTCCCTAGGACACAGTGTCTGCGCACGGGTCGCTGTGCCTGCGCGCGCCGGTGCCGTGCCCGCAGCGCTGCGCGGCGGGCGGCGTGCCGCGCGACCAGCTCGACCAGCACCTGCGCGACCACTGCCTCACCCTCGCTGTACCCGCCCCCGCCCCCGCCCCCACCCTGCCCGCCGCCGCCGCACCTGCGGGCCAGTCCTGCGCCTTCAGGGACGCCGGCTGCAGGTTTAAGGTGAGACATGAGGATTGTCTAGCTAGACAGTTCTATTTCATTTCTCAGCACTTGCAGTTGATTTTAATTCTCCAGTTAAGTTACGGAGATTCAGGAAGACAAAATTGCAATGCATCAATTTGAGGGGCAAACTAGTCGAAAAGTTATTGCTTTCAAATTAGATCTCCCATCTGTCATCTTTGTTTAGATATATTAATAGCTAAACATACTATTTATTCTAGATAATGAAAATCAAAAGAAGTCAATCAAATCCCTAATTTTGAGCCTTAAGTCTTCTACATGAAACTTTCCATTGACAGGGAACGAGACAAGCTCTAGAAAAGCACACGGAAGAAAGCTGCCAACAACACCTTGCCCTAGTGTCAGCCCTGGCCACCAGACAAGCCAGACAGCTGGACACATTACGTGCAGCGGTCGCCAGACTGTCAGTCAACTGTTCCGGCGCGCTCGTGTGGAGGATAACCGACTGGGCTGCCAAGATGGCGGAGGCGAAGTGCAAAGATGGCGTCGAACTTGTGTCACCTGCATTTTATACCAGTCAGTATGGATATAAGTTACAGGTGAGATTTATTGTTGACCAGCTTCTATCTCGCGGTTTTCCCCACATTCCTGAAAAATGCATTTTTACCGGAATATAAACCCTATAGTATTATAAACTCTCACGCTTATAATAGCAGTAGGATTATTTCACAAAATTACCCAAATATAATACTGTAAATTCAAATTCAAATTCAAAAATCATTTATTCAGTTTAGGCCCTAATAAGGCACTTATGAACGTTACAAATGATTCTACCACCTGTTCGGAATACACTTGGACTGAGAAGAAACTCAGTATCCTATAACTTTAGTAGGGAAATATTTCTCCTTCCATTTTAGAATTAGTGGTAATATCATGATGATTTGTTACCAACTGGCCCTCGCGGATATACCCGCGTTTTCGAGAAAAAAGTAGCCTATGTCCCTCTCCATACCATAGGCTATCTGCGTATTAAATTTCATCGTGATCGTTTCAGCGATTTAGGAGTGAAAAGCTTGTTACCAAACATACATTCACAATTTATAATATTAGTTAGGATTATGACTAATCATGTAGGTACTATCGTTTAAAAAATTGATTCCCGCAATAAATCTATTTATTTACGATACGAAACAAGATACATTGATTTCTCAAACAACACACATACTTCATCCCATTTGTCAACTTCTAGCAGTTCTGCGTAAAAAACAAAAGCCTTTGTTAGTAAATAAGCTTTATATTTACCCAAGTGAATAAACTAATGACTAATCTACTATTTTACGCACGGCTACAACTTGCGCCCTCTGGTGTACTAAAATAGTAACGCTTACTCATAGTTGAGTTGATGGATTTATTTCTTCAGATATTTATCATAATACTGTCTTTTGATCTTGTATAAATAGTTGGCTTGCAAATTGAAACGCTGGCAATTGAGTCATTTGTTTATTATTGCTACATTTTATTTAATAGCATAGGACGTTATGAGTAATACTTAAGACTGAAATTTGGGTTTAAAAAGTAGATCCGTTAAAATAATCCTACTATCCATCCATATATGGATAGATGTTTGTTAAATCAATCACGCCAGAACAGCTGAACGGATCTGTATGAAATTTGGCACAAAGATAAATTATAGTCTGGAATAGTACATAGGCTACTTTTTATATAATGAAAACAAAAGATCCCTCGGGAACGCGAGTGAAACCGCGGGGCGGAATCTTGTACATATACTCGTATTAGGAAATTGATTACTAACTATTCAATCAATTTATCTAATAAATAACTATTTTAGGTCAAACTCTAGATAGCAAATTATTAATTGTAATGTAGTGAACCATTTCAGATATTGTAATGAGTTTATCACAAGCTATAACTTACAAATAAATAGATGGGTAACTAAACAGACGGACGAAATGGAATTAAATTTACTATTAATTATTTGATAGTCGTTTAGAATTTATGACTGAAAACCTATTATAATGGTATCATGACTGACTGACAGATTATGTAGAGCCTAAACCGATGGACATAGATATTGGATGAAATATTCCTTCCTTGAGTACCCTAGAGGTGCCATAATAGGGATTGTGTGATTGGGACCCCTATGTAGGTAAAATAGGTGATTACGGGTGGGAAATATAAACTTTATATTCCTTTTATAAAGGTGCATTGTCGAAGGAGCGAATGAACAAACTGAATGTGCATTTAATATATACTGTAGGATAAAGTAAATCCAATTCCTTCTCAATCCACACCAACCTTTGACAATCAAGAAACTTTACCACAACAAAAAAATAATCAGATTTTCCATTTTTACCAGGCGTCATTGTTTCTCAACGGCAACGGAGCAGGCGAAGCGACTCACATGTCTGTATACATCAAGATTCTACCAGGAGAGTACGACGCCCTGCTCCGCTGGCCCTTCGCCCACACAGTCTCCTTCACACTCTTCGACCAGAGCTCAAGCCCCGACCGAGCCTGCAACATAGTCGAGAGCTTCGTCCCTGATCCCACGTGGAAAAACTTCCAAAGACCATCGAGGGAACCTGATGCGCTAGGATTCGGCTTCCCAAGGTTTGTCTCCCATGAGATGTTAAAGAAGAGGAACTTCGTCAAAGATGACGTCATGTTCCTAAGGGTCAAAGTTGATCCGAGTAAAATTGTAGCAGTTTAGTTTGCCTTTATATAAGTTAGTTTTAAGCAAAAATTTAAATTAGTCCCGCACATTAAGTCAACTGTTAACTAGTGATAAGTAATTTAAAAGTCATAGACTAAGGAATTGTAAATGTTTTGTAGGTTGATGTTAGTTTCAAGATCGGGTTGTATATAGTTAGTTTTTAGAGGCGCGTACGCTGCATTGTTATCCTTTCACCGAAGATCTCTTGAATTTCATTGCCGTTCGAAGAACGTAACAAACTGAGCACTGTTTCAAAGGATTTCATTAATAATAATACTCCATAAACTTGCCTTGCGTCTTTGCCCGTGCCATATTCAAGTAGTTTTTACCGTATATACACACATTTTTATAGGGTACTGCAAAAATTGTGTGTAAATGATCGAAATGTGTTCAAATTGCATTTTTGTTTGCCTCGGTAAAGAGATGGCTTTTTGAAAAATGCTTTGGACAATAACAATTAGATAACTGGAAGCGAAATAGTCACTATTAAAGCTTTTAGTCTTTAAATATATCCGTCACTTTCTATCGTTGTAAAACAAAAAGAGAAGGAACTATCTTCTATCAATATATTTTTTCTTCTTTCGGTAACCATTTAGTTTTACTATAAGTACCTACTCATAATGACTATTTCGTGATTAAAATCATAAATAAAACATGGTAACTTTGAGACAAGTTTAGATTTGTTATATCGGCAGATCTTTGTACATAAAATCTGTTTTACAAAATAATTTATCTTTATTTTTTATTGAAAATCATTTTCTATTTTGTATATATTACGGTCTATCCGTAAGCACTGTGTAATATAGATTCTAAATTGTTTTTTTTTTTTAATATTTTCAATAATCTGTGTGTTTATAAGCTGGAGTTTGACCAAAGTTTGATTACTTTGCGTAAAATATTTTTTTTATTATACCGGGTGAATATTTCGACATTGCATATTTTCGAAACGTAATTATGTTAAGGTTGGTCATCCTGAAGAACTTTTTCTGTGGGACCATCTCTGAAATCACGAAAATTAAAACTTCATACTAAAGGTCAAACATGCTTGATCAAATTGTATAAAGAAAAGTTTTTTTTTCGCGAATTTAAAGTTGGTCCCATTGTAAAAGTTATTCATAACGATGAATCTAGCCTACGTTTCCAAAATCATATCGAAATGTCCATCCTGTATACATATTAACTTTCAAGCAAAGTAAATCAACATTTTAACACAGCTAAAGCTGTTATGTAATTTAATTATATAAAAATATATATTTTATAATATATGTTAGACATATTGTACGTAAGTTTTTATGCGTGCGCTTTTAATTTTTGTATCTCTATATGAAATCAAAATGATTTCGAACTTGGCTTTGTATCACTGCCGTGTTAATGTGACTAGATAAGTCGTTATTATAATTGTGTATTTTTGTGAAACTTAAATAATAACTACATATTTTTTCCGCTTTTTTTGGATCTCTGTAAAACGCTTGCTTTAAATAAATATAAAATTTATCTCATCAGTAATTTTACATTCCAGTAAAGATATTATTAAGTCCGCTTCAGTTTTGCAACTCGTTCTAGCCTCTGTGGCCTAGCTTAAACCGCTTTTTCTAGCCTTTTTCTGTCATAGCCGTTTTATGCAACTTCTATTTGTAGTGGGTAGGACTAGATTTGAGACAAGCTAATATTTTAGTACCTTACATGTAACGAAAATGAGACTAACAAAACAGAACTAACTTTAAGTCTAATTATTATGTTTAGTTTACGCTTAGGTTTAAGACAAAAATGTACATGATATAGATTCAAGACGGAAATATATTTTCTTTTCTTATGAATACATTTGTTTTTTTTTTTAATTATTGATTCAGACCCAATGCAGCCATGAAATCTAAAATTGATGAATAAAAAAGAGAAAAGCTAGACTCGCCAGTAGCAGGTAACCTATAGGTATTTTGAAATCTACTCATTGTGGACTTCTTATATCCTGGTACCCAATCACAATACATTTTCTCTTAGGTTGTTGACTTTGACACGAAAGATAACTCCATTTAACTTCTGAGACTGAATAAATATTATATTTTCAACCATACATATCTGAAAACTGACTTTTTAACTTCTGATATCCTGGTACCGAATCACAACTTTCCGTTGGGTTTGACAGTGACACGAAAGAAACCATTGAAATTCTGATACCCTGGTAAATAAGTAGGTCTGTCTGCACTATTTTACAACCAACATAATGATTTGAAAACTAACTCTTATGGACTTCTGATATCCTGGTACCGAATCACAACTTTCACCTTTGGGTTCGACTATGACACGAAATAGGTAAACTATTGAAATTGTGATACCCTCTATGAGCATTATATTTTGAACCATACATAAAATGCAATCTAAAAACTGACTCTTATGGACTTCTGATATCCTGGTCCCTACATACCCACCCAATCACAATAAATTTTCTGATGGGTTGACTTTGACACGAAACATAACAAACTCCATTATACTTCTGATACCCTGGTAATAAATATTATGTTAACAACAAAAAGGTACCCTAAATTTATTATTATGTCAAACGAAATAGGACTCCTTTAGCCTCCTGATATCCTGGTACTTACCAACAAACTAAATTAAATTTAGAAATATACAAACTGTATGTCACAAAAGATCTCTTTTCGTTTTCTGATACCCTAGTACATTTTTTGGCTCGACGTGTATAAATTGACTGTGAGAAAAATCAAATAAATGCATTGCTCAGAATTTGACGTACACGGATGTAGTGTTTGACTTAGTGCTTATCATAATATAAAGAAAAGTACCTACCTAAGAAGGGAAAACATAGTCGGACTGTAGACATCTGGACTCGAATCGGGTTCTTCAAGACTCTAACCGGGATCTTCTGGTTTCGGGACCGCCTAATTCCCCATTAGAGCTATTATAACCTTGTAAAAAATGGCGAAATTTACCTTCGTATTGTTATCTCTTTACTTTCAAATATGTAAAGAGATAACAAAAAAAACAAATTAAAGTAATTAGTAAAACAAACTGTATGTCCCAAAAGTTCTCCTTCCATTTTCTGATATTTAATGTAGGTTCATAATATGATACCTATAAAGAAAATAACTATCGTCAAGGTTAAGATTTTTTTTAATTAATTTATTTATTATATATCGGAGTGTAATGAGCGAAAGATACATAATTTATAGCACAGGGCATTAGGGCATATAATCAATATCTCACCGAGCACCAAAAACCCAATTAGATAGCAAACTACAAATCAAACCTAATTATAATTGAAATGTTTTTATAATAATAAACAATTGTTCACATTCTTATTGTTTTAGACTGTCATTTGAATGATGGTGTGGGGTTTTAAGATATTTTTTTATGAATTTAGTAGATGATAGCTCAGTGACGAATGCCGTAAAGGTCATGAGTTCGAATCCCAGCTTGAACTTTAGTTACTTCTAGTTGTTGAATGCTAACCATTGATTCGTCACATAATCGTTACCCGTTGACTACTGTAGATCAGACTACTGTAGGTACTGAAGTAAACATTAGAGTACTAGCTGTTCCCTGCGGTTTGACCCTCATTCTCTGTATTTTTTTTTCCTATTACCAATAAAAGTGGCCTAAGTTACTCCTTGTAACATCAGCTATCTGCCATTGAAAATCTCGTACAATCGGTCCAGCTGTTTTGGTGTTTAGAGCCAAAACAAAACAGACAGACAGTGAGATAGACAGACATTTTAATAATAGTGTTTTGTATAAGTACTGAATATAACTTACTTTCATATGCATTCAGTAAATAGCTGTTATTTTGAAATTACAAACAGACACTTGAATTTTATTTATTTGTATAGATTTAAACACTGTATTTCACTATTTTACACAAAATGAAATAGGTAAATCAAAACAAAAAACAGTTATCTTTTAACCAAGTATAATATCACTGAAATTATTTTTAACTTAATCTTTTTTAGCTTATACATGTAAATGAATATACTCTTAATAAAATAATAACTTAATTTATGTGTTTTGCGAACTTCCTGATTGGCTGAATGTTGAGTTGTTTAAATTGGCAGGCACTGACTTCTTGGCTTTCTGGAAATTATAGAAAATTAATATATTTTTTATGCATGGAAAGGCTTTTGTTTCACTACAATCTCATCATGGTTGATCGTGTTCAAAGCCTAGAAAAGAATTGATTCTCAATTGCAACTGTCAGAAAAAGGTGGTATACAGTCAGGAAACATTTATGATGATAACTCAGTGGTAGTGAAGTCAAATGCGGTAATGAAAGTTCTGGGTTAGAACCACAATGATCTTGAGCTTTTGGTGAATCTTACTATAAATACTAGCTTTACCGCACAGTTTCACCTGCATTCTCAGGATAAAATATAAACCATGTTACTCATGGATGATGTAGCATTCTAATGGTGAAGAAAATATTTACAAACATACAAATGTCTCTTCTTTATAATATTGTTATTAGTACCTATGTAATATGATAGAGCCATTTTTTTAAAGTGGCATTAATTAATGGATTGCTATTTCAAGACTTAGCAAAGAGATTATAAAACTGAGACAGCAAACTTATACAATATCTTACCATTTGTATTTTAAGTAAATCATCCATAGCAGACGGGAGTAGCGGCTTTACAGAATTAATCTCCAACATGGTCAAATGGTCCAGTCTACCGTAACCACCGCCAGATTTCATCAACGCATCCATTGATGTCCTGAGTTTAGACATACGAATATCCCAGATATCCTTAATAATGGTCTTTATTTCAGATGCATTAGGGATGTCATCTGAAGCTGCTCCGAGTATAAGTTTGGCTTCAACCATGTAGTGTTCATTTGGCATTTTAGTGAAGAATCTGGGAAGATGGAAAGAAGGTATTTGAAATAACTGTATGTACAGGTAGCGTCTTTATATTAGAAATTTTAATGTTTTTTTCCTATCAATTTATCCGACTGAGGTTGTTTGGTATAGATATACTTAGATCATACTCCCAGCAAAGCAATAATCTTTTACGATTTGTGATTATTTCCTGGCTAATAATGAAATGGTAAAAACAGAAAGAGGTTTATAAGTATATCTCGAACTAACCTAGATCTCTTTTCTTCCTCTTTGATAGTTTCTAAACTTTCTAATTCCATCCAATCAGGCGGGACTATTCGACACTTCTGCTTCTGTTTTAGCATCATAGCAAGCCACAAAGGTACATTCATTGGCAAACCAGCACGGAATGGACCGAATTCACCACAAATCAAGTAGATTTTGTCGTAGGAAAAGTTTGGTATGATGCTCACGATTCTATTTTCACCGATAAACTCAATTTCACATGGATCCATTGCTATGTAGTATGTTTCTATCAGTTAAATTGGTAAACTTGATTGAGATTTGTGTTGTGAGTTTAACAGGCATGAAAGAAAATCAAGCAAAATAAAAATAATAACCGAAAAATTGTTTGTTTGTTGTGTTAACAATTTTGTTTGAGTTTGACATTAAAAAGCGCGCGGGTAAATTAATGTCAGTTAGACAGATCACTCACACGTCAGTTGTAGTTTCCGAACGAAATGCACATTTACCTACCAATAGTTTTAATAAAAATGGAGTTAGTATATTAATATTTAAGCTGCATAAATAGATATTACATTACTTATTATTATTTTAAAAAAGTTGCCAAGTGATCATGAAAATAGTACTGAAAGGCGAAAATTAGATAGAACTAAATTCAAATATATAATTTTACGAACCCTGCCATCTATGTGAAAAACTGAAAACTATGTCATGTACATACTGATAACATTTTTCTTCAGAATTAGTACTTACTTTGTCTAATAGAGGTCGCTATGTAGGCAGAATACAATTGTTACCCTCTATGAAAGATATAGGTACTAATATTTTTTCATTGAAGATAAAATTATTCTAATAATTATGGTAGTTTTTCAGGAAGACTGAAATATATGGATACTGAATAGAGAATGACAAGCAAGGATCTTATCATCCTACCCAATTAGAGCCTAGGTATCTAGGTAACAATAAATATTATTCCTATAAGACAATATATCTAAGTCCATTTAATTTGATTATTAAATTATATTGGCTTTCATAGAACTTTTAACCTCAAAATTAATAGTTGCAAGACTGATAAATTAAATTTTAATAACGATATCAACATTAAAACACGTCCCGATCGATGTAAATCGTTTTGGCAAAGTGCAAACTCCTAATTACTAGCCGTAAATTAGGGTGGCCGGTTGACAATGTCTCAGACGGTTGATATTTATGGAGCCCTTGTCTACAGGAGGACTTTTGCCTCTGTCTCCCTCTACGTCAGTCAAACACTAAAGTTTTATGCGAGTTCGACTAGTAAAGGTTATCTATTATATACGCTTGATTTCTTTGTTAATTTATTTATGTTCTACATTCTTATTTTTTAATTGCACATTTTTGGTCAGCTTGTTTTTTGTTTGTACAAGCATCACGTAAAAAGTATTTATTACAAAAAGGGGGCCTAATATAGTGTAATTTATCATTTTTTTTTCATCAGAATTGGATAATACAATCAAAAGTTGTGCTTTTTTGTATAAAGGAAATTATTGTAAGAAGTACGTTATTACAATAATAGATGGCACTACGTGTCTTCTTCGTCGTCGTTTTTTCTCTCTTATATCTTATTAGATTCATTCTAACTAAGGTAATTTACCTACTCTATTGGTACCAATTAGTACTCACTAAAAACATTACATTTCATTTACAGTTCATTCATGCGATTCTATAATTTATTAATATCTAAGTATAATGCAAATATATATATTTTTTTGTCTGTCTGTCTCTATATTTGTTTGTTTGCTTGAAAACGCTAATCTCTGCAAACACCTAACGGATTTTCACGAGTAGGCTTTATTTTATAGAAATCAGCTAACAAAAAAAAAAGAAATTTTATCGAGACGCGTCCCCTAAAAGGTATTAAAAAATAAAATGAAACATAGAAGTTAAAAGTTTTCTTTGTATGTCATGTTAAAGCTTAGCCTCTCAGAAGCCAAACGCGAGAATGATTCGGATTATCCAAGATAAGAAAAGCGATAAAAAGAACTGCAAAGATTTATTAAAAGTAACCTTTCTCGCATGCGACAAATAAATAACAAAATCTGTCTGCACGAGCGAAAAACACATTGTCTCCTCTCAGACATCTTTCTCCTTAAATCTGCATACAAATTCGTGAGATCGCGCGCAAATTCACCCAGTCATTTAAAACCCATTCTGATTCTAGCGCGAATGCCGTTTTTTGGCCATAAATATGTCTTGGAGGTGACGTTCAGCATTGCATAGCGACATCTAAGTGTCGGAGTAGGGGATTTGTACGCTAGTCACGCCGCCGTGCGATAGATGGCGCCCCACGTCGCTCAAATGGCGGAACTTTGTGAATTCTTTTGTTTCGAATTTTCTTTCCACTAGGTACTTTCATGTTTGTGTTATTTATTTGTTTTGCTACGTGAATAGGGTTGATGGCTTGTTCAGTTTTGAGTTAGAATTAACTGCAGTTGAGTTATTGGTATTTATCAAAACATCAGATTGTTATCAAGCGCAATATGCAATTGAGCGATAATGTAGCTGAGCTAGTTAGTGTCAGAATTACGTTGAGATAATGTCGATGTTGTTCGCACACTGCGTCAATTATGTTTCACGGAACACGTTGTGAGCTTTCCGTCAACATTTTGTATAAATTGGGAAACGTTTAGAAACGTTTACATAATAAGCACGTAACAAGTTTATTTGCTAGTTTTAGTGTTGTTTCTTTGGTATGTTAGGTACCTACATCATGTTGAATTGTTTTCAAAGGTAGGTAAGATATAAAAAAACAACAGCTATTCTATACTTTTATACGGAAACGCTGAGATTTTCTTTGCACTTTAAGAGTTGATCACATAATACATAGTTAGTTAGGCAATTAAAACGAACCTTGTACATATTTTATTATCTTTAAATAAAAATTAGAGCAACTAAAAAGAACACAAAACATTTGTAACTATTTTAACATTCAAAAACAAATCACGCCTAATTCAAACCGTAACAAACATCCGCATTCAACCACGCCACTCATCGTAAATATTGTCAAATCTCGGCATTCGTACCGGTGTGAACGCATCGCATTGTCGTAACTAACCGTGCGCAGTTTCAACCAAACATAATGGCAATTGACGAGAATGTTACATTGACTGTACCAATTACGATAGTTTGTTTGTTTATAGACCTTTGTTTGATCACCGACCAAGGTGATAAGCAAGAACCAGTGTCTAGTACAGTCAGCGGCGAAAATAGCTTGGCATTTTAGTACCCTTTCATAATTTTGTATGAAAATTATTAATTGTGTAATGTGTCACGGTACTAAAGTGCCAAGATACTTTTGCCGCTGACTGTACACACTGCTTGGCCACAGAGGGGGGTGTAACTAGCTAGTCAGTTATTATAAAGTACTGGCACCGTGTTTTGTATTCCTTAAGATGCTTTTCTTCTTTTCTCAAGTTCATTGTAAGATTCGAATCAACATTTGCCACGGTCGACGTCTCTATCACTGAGCTATCATTGCCTATTATTTCATCAATTAAGATAATCATTTATTAGCTAATTATTTTTGTATGATCATTATGTTCCTATACATACAACAATGTTTTAGTACGTACCGGCTTACAAACTTGCGTGGGTGGACTATGACCCTAATGCTTACGCTTTCGACATTATTTTTTAAATCATTTAAAATCTATGTTTAAACACAATCTCCCTATGATAAGTGATAATGTGGTGGAAAGTGGTAAACACACAAAGCCTAGGAGGAAAAGGATCTCAAGCCCAGCTCCTAGAACCTAAGAGCATAGCGATATATCGCTCAAAGAGCAGCTCGACTGGGGCAATTTCTCCACCTTACAGAATACCGCAACCAAATAACTTATAGTTGTGTTCCTGCACGTGAGTAAGGTCACCAGAGCTCATTGGGGAGGGAGGAAGGGTCAGCAACGCGCGAGTGATCCTCCTGGTGTTGCAAGCGTTCATAGGCTACGGTGACTGCTTACCATCAGGCGGGCCGTATGCTAGTTTGCCGACTATGTTGTAAATAATAATGTAGAGATTTATTTTGAGGATTTCAGAGAGATAAGTTATTTAGTAAAACAACTTAGACTTATATATACAAAAGGTGAGATCTCAAAGTATTTAAGAATATCTTAGCAGCACTGCCAGTGGGTTATGAAGTGATATATTATGATTACAGTTGGCCTCTGGTCTGGTTGCACAAAACTTTTATGCTATCTTTCCAGTGGGCTGTTGCAAACTGTTGGTAGTAGTTTTATTGATAATATTATTTATTATACTTATTTCATTATTTGTAAAATAAATTACAATAAACTAAAACATTTTGTAAGTATCTAATAAGAAGAAATTGTGTTGTGTTGAAGAAAAAAAAGAAGAAAAGACATAGAAAATACATCAATAAAGATAAAACTTTGACTAACAAACTGAAACGAATACTAATATGAAATGAAATGAAAATGTTTTTTATTCAAATAGGCCTTCACAAGCACTTATGAATAGTCTGACTCTAACGCTCGGTTCGGAAGGTTGCTTTTACCGAGAAGAGCCGGCAAGAAACTCAGCAATTACTCTTTATAAAACCAACTCAGATTCATTACATCAAATTATTTATCTAGTCTCACTGACAATATTTATTATATGACAGTAAGGAAAAAATATATCAAAATTTCGAGTAACTTAGTAAACAAATGGATTGCAAGGCATATTATAAAGTTAATGTCTAAATAAATAAATAATATGTAAAGTTTTATGACAGAAGGCTGACAAGCGGTTCAACTGACGCTAAATGGCGACCGTCGTCTGTGGACATTAGCAAAACCAAGGGATTTGTCAATGTATTCGCTATATTAAGATTATAATTTACCACATAGGGTGTAACTTATTGTGGAATGCAGATAAATATATATGAAAATAAGAAGAATACATAAATTAGAATACCTATTCCAAAAACGCAGTATTTTATTGAATAGATTATACTAGCTTTCGCCCCGCGGTTTCACCCGCGTTCCGGAGGGATCTTATGTTTTCCCGGGATAAAAAGTACTACAAGGGACTATAATCTATCTCTGTGCCAAATTTCATCCAGATCCGTTCACCCGTTCTGGCGTGAAAGAGTAACAAACATCCATCCATCCATCCAAACTTTCACATTTATATTATTATAAGTAGGATTATTATGGTATATGCTATTTGTTGTGGAGACCATGGCTCCGTGGGGTCTGAAGTTCGCCGATTCGGTGACCGGTGGACGGGGAGCTTTTTCCGCCAACGCATTAGCTTGGCGATCCATAGAGGAAACGCTGCCAGCTTGCTGGGAACCTTGCCCAAAGGCATCGGCAGCAACTTCGAGGATTTTTTTAAATATTGTATCTATTTTTTTCATATTTTAATTATTAATCTAATTTAATTCCAAAGTAATTAAGTTAATTTCAAATCAATAGTATGAATAACATATTCCTTGAAACACTTTAAGTATAAAAAAAACCCATAATTTATCCTCTAATAATTAAGTCACGGTTGACGCCTCCTGAAGTTTAATTAAGTTATAAAATAGTCTCACTTGAGCCTAAGTTATCACTTATCTGCTTAAGAATTGTAACTTGAATCACATTAAGCGGTAACCGTCGCCACAGGGGGGCAATTATACACTTTGCTCTTTAAGTTATGAAGTGCAACTTAAGTTATTGCGGAAGTAGAATGTTTGGAAGTGGCTCGGAATCTTTTTGGCAAGTCAAAGTAACATTTCAGCAGGATTTATTACATAAAAATAAGGCATTTTTTTATCTTAAAGCTTATAATATACTTTATTGATAGAAAAAAAATTGTAACCATTGGAACCTTGCTGAGTTCTGCCAGTTCTTTTCAGTCAAAGGCTGACTTTCGAACCGGTGGTAACTTCAGTAGCTTCTATGAAAAAAAAAACAAAATGATGAGTGACTTTAAATAAATAGATAGCAAACTCGAGCAGACCAGACCCCACAAGCAGCATATGTTCACAAGTATGATGCATGTACGTATTTAATTATTTTTTTTGTGCTCGCGAAAATCAGGCACAGATACCTTTTCCATACATCCATGGTACCAAAATTTTGTGTCACGGTGTTACTTTTGATATAATGTTATGAGTGTCAAAAATTAATCGCTCCGCGAACTCTGCGAGCCCCTATGAGTAATAGTCGTGAATATACGAACTCTGAACGTTTGAATCGCACCGTTTGATTTTAATGGTTTATTTTATTACGTGCATTTACTGAAGTGTGGCTAAAGGGTGAAGTTTGTTGGATCAGGCTAGCATTCGATAGAGCGCTGTGGTGTGATCAGTGCAGGTTCGATTTCTCCTCGTAACATTGATACATAACTTTAATTCGATTCGAGTTCCGTACCTCGAAAGGGTACCCTATAATAATTCAGTTGTTAACGCTTAGAATTTCCCGATTCCATACGTCTGAACTTAGAAATAAGAAGTATATAAAAACTCTATTACATATAAATGTAATGTTGTGTACAAATGTCAATTTAATCCATCAACTACTTTTCATGTTTTGCGGACATATGGAAGCAGTTTTTTTTTAAATAAAGATTAGTACAAATTCATGATACTTCAATCATTTAACTGCGCAAAAATCCTGTCAAACCAAATCAAATAAAGAAATACCTATGTAAAACGGGGTAAAAAATACCCAATCTACAACACTTAGAAACAAGAAATAATGCCAATCTTCCCAGCTGCCTGCAAACTTCCCAATGTATTATTATTTTTGAATGATCCCATTGCCAATAACCGGGATCGATTCCAACACGTCATACGTCCAAATCATCCCATCAGGAGGGGTCGTGACGGACACCCGTCCCTCTATACGTGACCTGGGAACCGAACCTAACTAAAACGATAAATCGGGAACGTTGTGCCAAACAACCAACTAAGCTGGAGCCCTGAATGTCTGTTGAATATGATAAAGTTGTGGTTATGGTGTCTGTTCGTTGTTAAAAAAAATGAAAGATATCGGGCCCTCAATGTGCTCTATTCTTGCGTATTTAAATAGAAAATTAGTAGATATTTGGCGGAAAGTATAGTAAGTATATAGTATTTAATTTTACCTGTATAGTAAAAAAATCCTATGTAACTTTTACCAACTATGAAATCGTAAAAACAAATGTTTTCCATACATTTTGTTTGAGTAATCTTGAAGGGTTTCTTTTTTTGGTTTTATTTGAATTTCATACATAACGACTGCAATAATTTTCAATATTTTATATAATCTTACATAAGACCAGAGTTTAAATACAAGATAATAAATAAGAGAGCTAGAAGAGCAATATAATAAATGTTTTTCTTTATTTCTTTCTTTAATATCGATAACTATATAGGTACGGCTATTGACCGTATCAACTATGAGAAATATTTAAGAAGCTCCAATGCTATCTCTTGTAATAATACACTTAACTATAAAACGCACAAAACTAACATTAAAATTTAAAAAAAGTTATTAGTTATTAGAAACGATTACGTATTTTTTTTATTCTAAATACGATGCGGACATAGTCGTGACTAAAGCCTAGAGGTATATTTGCGCATGGTAAGACGAGCACCGGCTCAACTTAAGATGGTTCCGTACAGGCTCTGTCATTATTGAGCAGTGTTATTGCTATTATAAATAATGATTTCATGTTATTGTGTTGATATTAAAATGCTTTGTATGGCTTCGTTTTGTTTTTTTTTACGAAGGAGAATTTGGGTGAGTATTTTTCATATTATTTTAGAAAGAAATAAAGTTTTTTTTTTCCAAATACACACATTTAAAATTATATATTAAAGAAAAAAATTAGAAGATATAGTAAAGAAATTGTAAATTACTGACACGCGTAGCACGTTCGTAGAAGGTACGGGGGTAGCTTCGTAGAAAACGCTACGTGGTTAAAATTGCTTCATATGCGATTGAAATATGTTATACAACATAATCTTTAAGATGAGGAGGGGAGGTCTATGTCCAACAGCAGAGATGATGATGATGAAGTTTCTTACAAAAAAAATAAATGTTCCTAATTCTCCCGCATTTTTTTAGACGAGAAGTAAAAAGAATTGTAAAATATATTATAATATATTACATACTTTTCTATGTATGATACTATTGTGTGAAAAACATTTCGTTGTAGACTGTACCTAGAGTTAATGATATTGTAATTTACGTCCCCATATTTTTGCACCTCATCTCGAAGGCACGAGAACAAAACGACGGTAATTATACTTAGCATTGAGATGTCGCCAGGATTTGCATGCCACTAAATCTGGGCTCCCGAGATTTACCAAGGGACATGCGAACATATTTCTTTAAAAATAATTGCTCTTTAAGTCTCTGGTTTAGGGATCCGTTTTTAAACTTTAGAATGGTAAAACTATTTTTTTTTTTGTGCAAGTAAGTAACACAATTCCATCATGAAAACACACAATGTCACAAATTGTTCGAGATTAGATTTATCTAATAAAAAAAAAAACTTAGGATTTAGATTAATAGGTTATAGGAATTTAAACATACTTTTATTGCTGGTTGGTAAGATACCCTACCTATCACGCTACGCATGGGTTCGATTCCCACCAAGGTCGGTCATTTTTGTGCATTAAACATGTCTGTTTGTCCTGAGCCTGGGTATAATTACCTATCTATATAAGTAGGTAGGTTATTAAAAAAAACTATATGAAGTATATCAGTTATCTGATTGTACGGCCCGCCTGATGGTAAGCGGTTACCGTAGCCTATTGACGCTTGCAACACCAGGGGCATCACACGCGCGTTGCCGACCCTGCAAAAATCATATAAATAATTTCCTACGGAACCCTAACCATTTAATATATTGTTTATATTTATACGTTTCCCTTTAAATGATGATTAGTAAAACGAGTTCCCGGCCTTAGTCTGTGCTAATTAAGTAAATGCTATTTGTGGGGCGTATTTTTCTGACGTCCTCTTTACGGGAGTTCTTTGAATCGTTACATTTTACAAAGAACATTTAATTAAGAGTAGTTTTTTTTTATTCCTGTTAGAATTGCTAATTATAAAAAGAATTCAATGACATTATAAGTCTTATAATAACGTATTGATAAATAACTTTACCATTATATATACAGCTTTTAATTTATTTTACTTATCTGTTTTCTGTCTTTTATTAAATACAAAAACAGAAAGGTGGCATTGACTTATTTATATATTATACATAATTGTTTTACAGCATTAAGTACCGATGCTTCTACAAACATTACCATTAAACGTAGGTAGTCGTACAAAAACAGTTAAATTAGGCAGTTTTGAAAAAAGTGCCTCACTTCGACATCCGTCGTCAAGAGGAGACGGGGGCGTCGAGACCAAAGGGGAAAAGGGGGAAGCTCGCGCAAAACTATAAATTCTCCTTTAATTACCCCGGGGCAGCGTCACATCATGGATCCAGACAGTTTTATGACGATTTACGGGCACATTTCGACGCGGGGACTGGCCCGCTTAGGGATTCCACCCGACTAACTTTGTAAGATCTCCCCTCCCCTTCTCTTATCTTCAAAAATGGAACGAAATGTGAGAAATGCAGTGTATGCTGGAGGTCTGCCAGAACTGGTTGGTATTCGTCACCTTTTACACTGCCAGGGGGGTTTTAAGGCCTCCAGTTCTTTATGGTAATGAAATCTGAGCAGGGTGACGTGCCGAGGTGATGCTTCCGAGAGTTTTTGTTGTTGCCCCCCTTATTTATTGTGCGTTTGGGGGCGGGGGGGGGGGGGGGGGTATTAGGGGGGGGGGGAGGACGAAGTTTGCGGAAAGTTTTCCGAATAGAATGTGTTTGTATACGTGCGGTGTTGATGATATCGCTCTCCAAATTGTTTTTGTTCATTTCGATTTGGGGAAAGGAGTTGCGATGCGACAATATTCGGACATATGGCTCGCGATTGATTGCCAATAGAGAATTTGCTGTTAAGTTACAATATAGTGTATTCCCAATTTCATTATCTGTTATTATTCAATTTGTCTACACTAATATTGTAAAGAGGTAAAGTATGTTTTGTGCGTTAAAAAGCCCGTTTATTGAGGAGGGTTGTAGGGTATTTTTTATACCGGTAACGCAGGTGAAACCGTGGGAACCAGCTATTATCAGATAATTGAGAGATTCATTTATGTATCCATAAGCATTGCATGCAACATATTTCTCGAGTATAATGGTCGAAGTCATTAATAAAATGTTGTGTACCTTTGTAGTTATTTTTTTTATGTCAAAAGGACAAACAGGCAGACGTTCCACCTAATAGTAGAAGGTCGCCGCCGTCTATACACATTTGTAATACCTGGGGGATTACCGATGTGTTGACGACCTTGAAGAGCTCTTTTTACGCCCCTTTAGAAGAGCCCTATGTCGTAGCGCTGAGGGAAAATCATAACATCATAATATTAGGTTGTGTTTCAATATTATTCAATTAATTTTTTATCAACGGTTTTTTATATTATTATATTATTGACGGGCCGGTTGGCGTGGTTGGTAAGATACCCATCTATCTATCACGCCATAGGTCGTGGGTTCGATTCCCACTCAGGACAAACATTTGTGTGCATGAACATGTCTGTTTGTCCTGTGTCTGGTTGTAATTATCTATATCTATATATAGCTCTGCTTAGTTTGGGGTCAGATGGCCGTGTGTGAGGAATAATGTCCCAGAATATAAAAAAAATGTAAAAAATATTATTACTGATCATTTGTAACTTGCTTTACAAGTTTCATTTTACAAACGTATGGACATGTTCTGCAATAAAGCTGTATTTTAAAGCAAACTGATAACAATAAGTTATTTTATGATATTCTGGTACTGGTACCTTTTTCTTTTGATGTCAGAAGGCAGGCGGTCCAGCAGATGTTAAGTGGTTACAGTCGTCTATGTACATTAGCAATACCAGGGGGATTGTCAATGTGTTGCCTACCGTTATAAAGCCTAGAAAGCATCTGGCTCTCAAGTGCAACTGTCGAAACACACTAGTAAATACTTGGCGAGGGTGGCAGCCAGCAGACGGTTACTACATACCCTACCGTCGTACTATAGTTTCCTCACCATGTTTTCCATCACAGACAGCTCAAGTTTATTTTAAGACTAGCTTCCGCCCCGCGGTTTCACTCACGTTCCCGTGGGATCTTATGTTTATGTAGCCCATGTGCTATTTCAGACTATAATCTATCTCAGTGCCAAATTTCATGCAGATCCGTTCACTCGTTCTGGTGTGATTGAGTAACAAACATCCATCCATCCATCCAAACTTTTACATTTATAATTATTACTTGTAGTAGTAGGATTCGACGTCAATAGAACCTCTTGAGTTATCATCACACTTAAAATAACTGCTTTTAATCACAATAAAAACGCTTAAGTAATTCACATCAACCCTTATATTGACTTAAACGAACCAAATTTAAAAACTCAACAATCAGTATTCAACACACAATCCAATCACAACAGTTTAACAGTCATTTTTATTTGTCGATACAACCTTCACAAACGAGAGTTTATAAGCAATAAATGCACAGACAGACGTTCCGATGCTACATAAAATCAAATCAACAGTTATCCTGTACGCCTACATCACAATCAGGGTTAATCGGGTATGTGACAAGTTGGCTCGTAGCGACCTGTGCCCAGGGTATTTGGACCCTTTGAAATGTTGCTGTATTCCCCCCTGTGGACTGTTTTATTTAGGATTTCAGAAGGGTGGGAGATCTATGAGTAATGGTGGGTCGGTAACACGGTCGGTATGCCCTCTCTCTCGATATCGTCTTGACTGACAGACAGGCATGCATTCAAATAGCATACTTTAGAACCCTCCCTACAGAATAAACAGAGTTTTACATCTAACGCCAATTTGGTACAAAATTTGTTGTGGAATGTTGAAATGCTTTTTGAGGGTTAAATTGCATTTAATTTGCAATAAACAATTGTTTGTGTGTCTGTTTGTGTACTCAGGATTTTTCTTTTTAAATGTATTAATAAATATGTGTATTGATTCCCATCTATCTATATAAATAAAGAGTCTGTTTATTCCCGCAAAAAGTTTAATTGTATAATTATTTTTATATCTATCACCAACCAATTGACAGGTGGACCAATTTGTCATTCTTTTTTAAAAAAATCGTTGAAGTCCGAAGAAAGAGTTCTTGTGAAAAGAAAAATTGGGAAAGTTGCTGAAAAATTGGCAAATTTGGGAAAAACTGAAAGTATGGGATTTTTGGCACCGATATTTTTGCGTAAGATAGCCAGTTTATTGAGGAAGGTTATATAGCTACTTTTTATATTGAAAATGCAGGTGAAACTGCGAGGGACAGCTAGTGTATAATAAAAAGATTGCATAATATATTTTTTCAGGTCAATAGAGAAAACTTTATGAAAATCCATTAAGTCACCTCACAAATAAACCCTTCTATCTTACCATTAAAAGCCCCCATAACAAATAAATCATAAGATAACACCGCAGCACTTGCAACGTTCTTGCGTTATTATCCGTATATGAAACAAACAGAAATACAACTGATAGATGACGGACACCCTCTATAATATAATGACGTAGTGGGGGCAATAAAAAGTAACTCGTTAGATCTTTGTTTAGTTTGAAAGGAAAACTTGGTATGTGGCATTTCACGTAAAATTTATGCAAATAAATAGTGTTGTTAAAAGAAGGCGATGCCTGAATAGTTTTGTATCTGTATATATAAAAGGAAAAGCTGAATGACTGACTGATCTATCAACGCACAGCTCAAACCACTGGACGGATCGGGCTAAAATTTGGCATACATATAGCTGTTATGATGTAGGCATCCACTAAGAAAGGATTTTTGAAAATTCCATCCCTAAGGGAGTAAAATAAGGATTCGCGGGTGAATCCGCGGGGCGTTAAGCTATTTATATTATAAGTTTTATTAGCGTTATTGTTGCACTTGAAGTTTAAATAAAGGCAAATAAATAAATTCAGGTCTTTGGATGGCCAAGTTAATGTTTTGGCGGATAAAGCTCCCCGCCCGCGCGCCCATCGGCACCAGTCTTACAAAACCTCGATGAGTTTTGACGATAAATTGTGCTGCCAGCCTGCTGGAAACCTAGTTGAACAGCGGCAGCCTCGAGGAAAATTTCTTTACATTAATTGTGTTTTACTGTCATTAAATGCTGTGAACCTCTTATCTCCAAAGAGAGTCAGAAATAATGGTTCAAGTGTAGTAGATACACCCATATTTTGAAAATATTGAAATCAGCCGAGACAACAATTCAAGGAAACTGTACTCCCTCGTCATCAGTTACCTTTAGTTAGAAAAAAGTAAAAGGAATGGTAAAAGGAACTATTAAAAATTATTATAGATATCATATAATTCTTGTTACCAATTTCTACTCCACACCAATCACACATATCGAATCCATGCTTTCAATGTGATGTTTTTAATGTGTATTATACGGTGGTTTATGGCATCTTCCATGTAATCGGTGCATTGCACCCTGAAGCTTGTGTAACATCATAGGGTGGGTGGTAATTTGATTTCAAGACATGGTATGGTAATGGATTTTTCAAATATAGAACCATAAATTAGGTTATGCAAAAGTTTTTTTTTAATTTTTTTATTTATTTATTTTAGATCGCTTTTTAACATCTAAGGTCATGGAGCTTTGTTTACGAGGGATAATTATGATAAGATGGCAGTACTTCATGTCAAATATTTTGATTAATATTTTCAGTATATTAGAATCTGCGCCGCGGTTTCACCCTTGTTCCCGGGAGAACTTATGTTATGTTATTCTTTTTTTTTATTATTAAAGACTAAGATTAGTCATTTGTAAAAATGCGGGTCACACGGCAGTTATATAACGTTATATACATTCTCAAACACACGTTACAGATATAAAATATACTACTGCGAAATAATCGAGTTTTGAGAGCACCTTTACTAATCAGAACTTGAGGTCTTCCAACAGCAATAAGATAGAATCATCTATTATCCCTGGAAAATTTAATGTTCAATAGAACCATGTTTTTGAAAATAGGTACCTGCCTAAAATAATAGTAACCACAAAGCGAAAACAATGTATAAATTCGTCAATAACACCACTGAAAATTCGAAACTCATCTTTGAGACAACTCCAATCTACCCTCTCCCAGAGAAACAATAAAACTTGACGATCAGTCTCACAATAACCCTTGTTTTAAACTAAATTCGCGCTTTTAACCGGTTATTAACAGTATTAACTGCATACGCGTCGGCCATTTGCCGTACGGAGCAATTAGACGTATAAATAAATTCGCTCCGCTGTCGACAGATGGCGCTAAGCGGCCGCCATCTTGTGCCATATTCATAGGTGATCTAATTAGGACAATGCCGAGCGTTGTTTATTTTTGTTTAATATTAAATTGGACGTGTTGTGTATAATTGTTATTTTAGAGTGGTTTTAATTATAATTGAGTGTAATGCTAATAATCATTTAGAGGGAGTTTAGAGGTAGGAGTTTCAAATAACGTTGTTTTATTCGTAATATAAACTTAAATTAAATGTGCCAATAATTATACTTGTTCTGATGATTGTGTAGTGAGAAGAAAAAGACAAACAATGAAATTAATTGAAGTGTTATCTATTTTCGGTCTAATATAAATGCTTTCATTAACATTCCACTTTGCTAAAAATAAACCTCTTCCTACAGTTACCCTAATCCAGTCCAACAAAAACAAATCCCTAATTTACAAAAAACGGGCAATAACAATTCTAGGGAGCAACTAAAATCCTACACATTAGACCTTTAACATCTAATTAGCAAGCAGGTATCGTAAAAAGACGCCATTACGTGGACACCACCCGTTTTCCCGCCAAAAGGTCGCGGCGGCCATCTTGTCCGGTCACGTGGTACGTTCGGAAATGCGCGCGTGCAAATTATTGTCTACCGCTGCATATGTGATATTGTTTATGGTATTAATTTCGGTCATTGCTAGATTTTGCCTTGTGTTTTCTCTTTTAATGTATTATGACATAGCAATCCTCTATTGTTTGGGGTATTTATGGTTCTATTTTGTTTCCATTCATGATAGGAAGGATGCAGAGGAACTTTTTTACTTTGTATAGGCTTGTCTTTGACCACAATCTCACTATGGTAGGTGGCCGAAGGTGGTAAGCACACAAAGCCTAGAAGGAAAACAAAAATAAAACGATATAATTGGAATCTTTATTCTAAATAGTTTACAACAAAATGGCGTATTATTTCAAATTATCAAACTAAGTTACAAGATTGAACAGGAGGTGATAATCTCTGACATAACTAGACAGCCCAAACGTGTAATACTTTGACAAAATGGCAATCGCAAAAAGGGATATCACATTTACAGTAATTAGAAAAGTTTGATACGCTTTGTAAAGGAAAATTAGTATTTTGTGGCGTGACTCGTTTTTGGACCAGCTATAAAAGTCGTTAATGCCGTAATAACGGCAGGGGTGGATTGCACAGGGCTGGTTAAGTAACAGGGGGTCTTAGAAAAAACAATGCCTGATGGTCGTTTTGAGATGTTTTTGAAAAATTCATGTCGTAGGAGATAACCTATCTATTATTTTGAATTGACTTTTCAATTTCAATGTTACTTGATTATAAACATAATAAAATAAGTCCAATAACAAGTTTATGTGTATAGTTTATTAAAAGTAAACGACATACATGCATGGACATTTATCTTTGCTTGCCTAATCTAACTATACTAAATCTATTGATAAAAAAAAACATAACAGTAGTTAATGAAACCAACCATTACCTAAGCGTGTAGAGTTACGTTCATAGTTTGTAAAAGCAACCATTTTGACGGTTACCAGTAACGCCCAAATCCAAATGTTTTATTCTTAACGGCAACGACAGGAGTTAATTGCGTAAACCCTTGTCTATCCCTAGTTTTAAACGACAATTTATTTTGGTTATAGTCGGGGAATGATAATGTACAGGATGTTTTAAAAGTTATTAGGATTTCATAACTTTTCATACTAAAGGGCAGGTTTGTTCGATCTAAATGTATGAAGGTTTTTTTTTACGCCATATTAAAAAATGTTTAGCATTAGGAACCTAGTATACAGGCTTTGAAAATATGCTATCCCAAAATATAGGTATCTAGTATAATAAAGTAAAAGTTTCTAAAAAAGAAAAATAATGTAATAAGGTACCCCAATTGTTATACTCTTGAATATATATTTCTTAGCCATTAATCGATAGCAAAAAATCTAAAAGTAGGCTCTTTAAAAATTATATTAAAAATTAATTTGTAAAAATAAAATATTTCTGATTCATAATAACTTCATATTAACTTTATTTGGGTTGTAAAATATTTTTGTTAAAAAAAATAAAATCAAAATCAAATATCTCAGAAAGTATTATAACTAAGGTGGTTTTTTTTTACAGAATTGTAATTATTTATTATAATTTTAATAATGGCTCACTAATTTTACTTAGAATACTAGCACTAGGAAAACTGTATCAAACCTGCATTTAAAAAATATGTCTTTTCCATAACTGTTTTTATCTCTAACTAGCCTTTCGCCCCGAAGTTTCACCCGCGAACTCCTATTTTACCCACTTAGGGGTTGAATTTTCAAAAATCCTTCCTCAGTGCTCACTTACAATGTCAAAGAAGCCCCAGGAGTTTGGGCTGTGCGTTGCTATGTCAGTAAGTCAGTCAGATATTTTTTTTATAAAAAATACTGGCTACAAACAGTTAAAAAAAACTTCAAAACATTTTCAAGACTGGACCATTATAAAAGAACCAAAAACAAACAACCTGTAACAATAACCATCTGCACATAAAATTAAATTTATATGACAAACTATAATTTAAAATTCAAATTGTACGTGTGAAATCTTGCCCGACCTTAATTGTATTGACCAACCGTCCCCCCACGAATTACACAGGGGGGGGGGGGGTTGGGAGGTCCACTTTCTGTATTCGTGTGAGGAAACACAATAATATTGTGATATAGAAGCCTTCCCGGACCCTCCTAATGGCTTTAATAAAGGTACGAATTTACGTCACTTTATATTTATGATTTTATTTCGATATATTTAATTAAAATTTTAGTGGCGCCCGCCGTATTCGTCGGGTCCTGTGCGGTGTTGGTTATTTCTCATCTTGTTAGCAAAAGGTACGATTATTATTGTTTTTACTGCATTAGAATGTCGTTTGTATTGTCGCTAGATGAGGGTTCCATTGTGTTGTACTTAGAACAATGGAGGTTGCGAATGTGATTTTCAAATTTTATTCAAAAACATCTTAATTAAGTTTTTATTTTATATCAAGTGATTAAACATAGTCAATATAATGAGATTGCCTATAAAGTATTAAAAAAAAACCTTATTGAGTTTCCTGACGGTTCTTCTCAGTTAAAGGCATTCCAAGCTAGGTAACTACAGTAGTTTCAACTGCTTCAACCTTCATAAATGCTCACCTAAGGCCTAAACTGAATGACTGACTTTATGACGGCAATATTTAACCATTTTTAGGGGTCCCTACCCAAAGTGTAAAACGGGACCCTTTTACTAAGACTCCGCTGTCCGTCCGTCTGTCTGTCTGTTCGTCTGTCACCAGCCGTCAACACTTCCCTTCGTGCGCGAGTCCGACTCGCACTTGGCCGGTTTTTATTTAACCATTTTAATTTTACAAAAATGGTAGGTAGGTATTGACTAGTTGTCGTTTGAAAATTTTTGTGCTGTTTTGTGTGTGTAGTATATATGAAATGTATACGTGTATACTTATGGTAAGCTTTAAGTGAAGGAAACTATAGCATGGAGGTATGATACTTTGTAGTACCGTCTGGTTGGCTACCACACTCACTGGTGTGTTCCGGCAACTGCACTTGAGAGCCAGTTCCTTCTTGGCTTTATGCGCTTACCACCTTCTGCAACATTAATACTTACCACGGTGACATTGTGGTCAGATACAAACCTATACAAAGTAAAAAAAAAACTTACCGGTTACCTTCTAGTCTTTACAAGGCCGGCATAATAACAGAATTATAAGTAATTGTATAACAGTCTAAAGGTGACACTGGCATTATATAAACCGACTGACAGACTAAAATAAACTCTTTGATTTAAGAAACATAAGTCAAATTAGATTGAAAAGAAATTAAAGAAAAACCAAGACCAAACATTGTATGTTTAAAAGGAAGATGGAGAGATAGGTATGAACACCTTCATAAATTTTTGTCTAAAATCACCAACTTCACACCAATCCACGTCCGAGCTATAAATTATTATGTATGGCGTTGGAAACAACCGGCCAACAAAATCGATGCACAAGGTTCTTGAGTTACGGCGGGACGTACATACGGACATAAATATAACCGTAACTCATAGAGGCAGTTTCGTCCACCTGTTACAGTTAATCGTTGTACTATAAACACTATCACGAGTTTACTCTTAACTGTACAGTTTAATGGTGAACGGTTTAATTTTAACTTGAACCTTTTAGATTATTCAAATTCTTTATTGCTGTTATAAATTTAAAAAGTTCAATATAAATATATAAAAATATAATATTCTAATATAAATAATATTCTACCTATTAGGCGTGCATAAGTACATTATTAAAAAAAAGTTACAAATCAAAGAAATACCACAAGATATAGGTAATAATAATATATTTTTTTTTCATAAATTGTTTATAGAAATATTGTTAAAAAATGTATTCTATTTAGGCTAGATTTTTTATTATATTTTTGATTTTGATATTAATGTCACAAAAATTAATACAGTACAACTTTTCATGAAACCTTTTTATTATGGAATTGAAAAACTGTCATCTATTTCAATAAAGTCTATTCAATTATAATTATTTGTTAACTCTGAAATATTATATTGTCAATAATGTTTTTCAGTTTTTAACAAACTCCTTTATATCAATCAATATATATATATATATATATATTTTTTTATAAATCTGTAAAAAATAATAGTAATAAATCATTAATTATCAGACTCTATTTCCATAGTGTGTTAGCAAAGGTATAACAACTGATTCATGTCACAGATTTTCATTTATACTTGTCACTATTCTCATCCAATATTTGTCTATAAAGACACAATATATAATAATACTTTTGCTTCGATATAATCTTGTCCTAAAATGGAAAAATACTGCTAATAAAGATCCTAAAAAGCACTTTAAATACACCAGCATTATTCAAATATTACTGTAAACAATTAATGTAGCACACAAACCGTCATCTGCTTTACATCCAATTATTTACCGAATACTAGACTTGTTGGACAGGATGTTACCTTATTTTGGTCCTTCTATTACTGTTATCCTAGTCCGTCCATATTTGTACAGTCACGAATAGTACTATACAGGATGATTTTTTTCAGAGATAGTCCCATAATAAAAGTTGTTCATATTCATGAGTACTTCCACCCCTGAAAGTATTGCCAGTGACAAAAAATTCATTCTGTATATCTATTATAGTATTTGGAAGCGATGTTTAAGACGATGATAGCTCAGTGGTAGTAACGTTGGATGTCACGGCGAAGGTCGTGAGTTCTAATTCTACAATGAACCCGAGCTTCCAGTGAAGGAAAACATCGAGAGGAAACCATAACACGGTGGTAGGGTACATACGCTTGGATGGCTACCAAAAGTTAAAGCTCTATCGCCTAGCACCTACCGGTGTTAGCAGCTGCACTTGAGAGCCAGTTCCTTCTAGGCTTTATGTGTTTACCACCCACGGTCACATGATCACTTACCTTAGTGCGGTTGAGGTCAAAAACAAACCATTAAATAGTAAAAAAAAAAGTTATGCACACTTCCGAAAATTTTACAATCGGTTCTGTAAAAAAAACAAATCCTGACAAATCAAAAACAAAAGAGAAACACACTCAACTCAAATGGCAATGAATCGTGAAAACGTCTCGTATTTAAAAAGCCGCGTTGAAAAGCGTGGGCTAAACGTGACGCAATAAACAATCACGAGAATGGTCCGAAAAGCGTCCCCAGTCCCGACCAAATCAAACACATTTTCAATTCTCATCAAAAAAGTAAAGCGTTATGACAGTCCTAATAAAAACCGCTCGCAATATTCGTTGTACTCGCAGCAATATCGTAATGAACACCCTGTATACACGGCGGCCATTTAATCTCGCACCTGTATCACCCTGTATAAGAGATGGTGCAAGTTGTATGTGCTAAGCGACTTATTTAGGCAACTTTGCCAATAACAGCTAATATTATAAAGAGGAAAGAATATTGTATGTTTGTAACGAATAAACTCAAAAACTACTGGACCGATATCAAATATGCTATCACCATTAGAATGCTACGTTATCCTTGAGTAACATAGGCTATATTTTATCTTGGGAACGCGGGTGAAAACGCGAGGAAAAGCTAGTCCAAAAATAAAAGTAAAAAGGTTTGTAGTTAGAATTGTGTATACTCCAACGCACTTTAAAACAAAATTAGTTATTTGATAAAAAACAATCTACCCGAAATAGACATTGTCTTAAACTTTTCTGGCCTTCGTCGTAGCCAGTCGCAGCCAGTAGGTATTGAAGAGCTGATATCCAATAAGAAAGGAAAGCTCTCAAATGGTGTTTCCCTACTGGAAACTACTGAGAAGGAAGTCCTCCAAACAGGTGGACTAAATAAATCACACTGGAAACCGCTGGTCTGATAAAACTATATTTAACTATAAATTCCACAATATATACTTTACTTAGTGGGTCTATACATCTTCATCCCCGCTTCTCTCTCATCACTTATTCTACATTCAGTGACGGGTCGGTCGCTAAACGGTCTGCAGTTAGCTTGTCCTAAACAAATAACCTCGACCATCTGCGTAAGGGAGTTTTGCTGGCATTAAAACATTGTTTAGGCGTTTAACATGTGTCATTAGGGCCCGCGATTCGCTGACTCTGTTCGTAATAACCGTACTTTTTTCCTTGATTACAATTACCGTGTTTGTGTTGTTTAGTTGATGGGTCGGATTAGGTTTGGGGTTCATTAGTAGTAGGTAAATGAGATTTTGTTTTTATTTTTTCACATAAGTTCATAAAAATAAAATAATCCTAGAAATGTTAATGAATTGAAAGTTCAATGCTCTTTAAACTACAGAGAATATATATTTTATTTATGAATGCATTTCAGAAATACATTCTTAACCCCACGAACGCATCCACAATGCCACCTTTATATGCAAAACTTTACGTTATCTTTGCAATGTAACTTTCCCGCCAATCGCATTCGCCGAACGTCAATGTCTGTGGTGAAGAAATTAAAAGTTAGTCAGTTCGCCTCGAGCGATCGACGGCGCCGGTCGCTATCCAGATAAGTAGTTTGATTACTGAAATTTAATATGCTCTGAAAATACAAATTGACAACTTTACTTTTATATAATTTAGTCTGAACAGCATTAAAATTAAATTTTATGGATCAATTGGCACCCAACGTGGGACTAAATTATTGTGCTATTTATAATTTCAAATGGTTTTTTTTTGTTAAATATTTATGATTAAACATATAATATATGTGACTTACTATTTCCTATTAAAAAATCTGAAGTCAATGACCTATCTTCAGAATTAAACCTTATCTCTAGCCCTCGGGTTTTTTACTGAGACATTACAGCTATCTTCCTCTAACAACCGAGCTGATGACTTGCGCAACTTATAATTTGATGAGCTCTCGCGGATCTTTTCATAACTTTTCACGTAGTATGAATATTTAAGGAGGTTCACTTTTTGGCGCCCAACGTGGGACCGGCTTATTATTTTGCTGTTTATTTTTGTTTACGAGTTTTATAGACGTCATTGTGGAAGATAGAGGGGTAACTTGATTAACTTATTCATATAAATGGCTGTGTTTGTTTGTGATATTAGTCACCTACATTATAACTTTGTTAGTTTTCTTTAAGTTAGTTTTTCTTTTTTAACTGTAGCCCACCAAATTAATTTTGTTTTAACGTTTTACCCAATTAGGACCTCTGTTTAAAATTTTAACAAAACAGTTTAATTTCCAGGATAAATGTGCATTGTGTGTGATTGTTTTGAGTCCAGACTCAGAACAATCACCCAGGTGCTAAATTAATAATCTAAACTAATATTACAAAATCTGAAGAGTTTGTTTGTTTGTTTGGTTGAACGCGCTAATCTCAGGAACTACTGGTATTAATAAGAAGCATTAGTAAGTATATCAGTTATCTGGTTTCCATAGTACAAGCTCTGCTTAGCTTGAGATCAGATGGGCGTGTGTGAAGAAATGAACCAGGATATTTCTCAGGATTGTATCTGATACTTACGAAGTTATTTTTTGTAGATAATGAGGTTCGTTTGGTTTTGTTATTTCATTCTATAGTGGGTTTATATCTGATTGAAATATCATGAGTGCTTGGAATCAGGACTCTCGACTAGTTAAAAGTAAAATAAAAGAGAATTTAATAAAATCAGAAGCATAACATCGCAATTGCACCCTCGTTTATATATTCAGCAAGCTAATTTTCTCCAACAAAATATGTTCGCACAATGTCATATAACCTCTTACATAGCAGGCCTGATTAAAAGGCCCGACTGATAGGCGCAATTGTAATACAACATATTCCCGTCTCGTGTGCATATGGCGTATGATATTGGCAGTGCAGCACCCAGGAGAAATCACAGTCATGAGCCCGGGTACCGAAGATATGAAGATCTAATTGAACATCGCGGACTAATTAAAGTAAAGTGATTTGGTGGATGAGTTTTAAGACATGATTTGAAATGAGAAAAAAATATTTAATCTTGCTGTACATGGATTTAAGCAAAAAAAAATCAGTTATTTCTTACATATAGTGTGTATAAATAAATTTGAACTATATCCTCAAATGAGCATCTATGTATGCGTATGTTTCTAAAGTTGTGTGAAAAATTATTTCGAGTCAGTTCAAATATAACTAACTTCTCACCGAGGTTACAGAAGTATATAATGGTTTTTTGGGGCTGAAAAATAACTAAATTTAAGTTTTTTCATATTACTGGTAGGGTATGTACTCTACATTAATAGAAGGCTACAGAATTTTGAACATTTAAGTCAAATTAATTTAATTCAGACTCTAGGCAAGAAACTCAGCAAAAAAAAAACTCGTTTTCATAGTACAAGCTCTGGTTAGTTTGTGATCAGATGGCCGTGGGTGAAGAATGACCTGGGACATTTATATTTATACCTTTTATATTTATTTATATATTGAACAACTTTTCGCTAAGAATATTTCTTTTTCATATATTTTGATAGTTATTTTAAAATCAGTAAAATTAAACTACTGACGCAATATCGTAGGCGTTACGCTCGTCTATATATTTATGAACTGTCTCAACAATTACATACATTATAATATATTATTTTTTTAATATTTTTTTTCTTCCTATTTACGTATCTAATTTCAGAGTTGGTCCCATATTAAATTATGCTCAAAAATAACCGGTACATTTGCTATTTTTTACGCTACCTCTCCACATACCTCCAACTTCCTAGCCACGTCGTAATAAAGGGCTGTCGGCTCCATCAAACGTTACGCGCGCCCTGGAGAAATCAGCCGAGTCGATATGTGCGCGCGTTAATTAGGCAAGCCTTCTATTTGCCGCGGCAAATATTGCTTATATTTTATACTATAGAATAAAGGCAAGTTGGTAATTATATATAAGTAAAGTAACTTTGGATGTAGTTGTAACAAAAAGAAAGAGGAAATTGTCTTTGGAAGGTATATTATTTAATTTTAGATTGCAATTTAAGATTTTTATGATTGGCTAGATAACCCGGTTAACTTTGTACCACGTGAGATCGGATATAAAAATTTAGATTTTTAAAATTTTTCGGCTTTTCCTATGTGGTTTTCCTAATTATCTTTTGTTTTACTAATAAATTCAAACCGGTCAAGTCATTTTCATTTTTTTGCTGGACTAACGCACGGCAATTGTTTTTTTCATATATATATATATATATATTGATAGAAGATATATATATAAAGATATAAAGAAGAAAAGAATAATAGATATTATTAGTGCCAATGTGTTAAAAGTAAAAATGTCATAAAATAGTTCGGAATTCAAGCTTTTATGAATAGACATCAACGCGTTTCGCTGCCCTGGCTATTTAAATTTTCAATTTAATATTTTTACAGTTTAATAAAGACACAGTTAATAGATTATAGACTTCAAAAACTTTGATACATATATCCTTTTGAAAATCGAAGTAAACAAATGACGTTCTATATATTTTCAAACATTGAATCAAAGTGCTGCAATTCACTCTTCTTCAAATTAGAAATTCGAGTTCGAAAAAAGAACCAGTCTATCAAGCCAGTAACAGTTAGCAATAAAGGAGCTTCCTGATTGGTCCGGCGTATCGCAACGTAACATAGAATAGCTGGGTGGTAGACGGAGGGTGCATTTGCACAAAGGTACAGAAATATGTGGCTGGTGCTAAACATTAACGATTATAGCCGCCAAGTCACGTCTAATTGCGACTGAGGATCGGTTTATGCAGAATGTTTTATCTAATTTCCAATTTTACCAATACTTTTGAGTTGACATGAAGTTTCCTTATGCCAATAAGTACCTAAATTAAATCTGAAAAAAAAAAAGTAAATTTAGTTTTTTTTTTAATATCAGTTTTCATGAAAAAAAATATTCGAAAAATGTGCAAATTAAAAATAGATAAAAAACCAAACAAATATTGTACCTACGCTAACCAACTAGCCAAAAACAGTAAAAATATTTATTACCATTGAAATTTTGTTACGTTTTGTAAAATAAAGAACCAGACAGATAAGACAAAAGTGTTTAGTATTGTTTTTAAATGCGGAGGAAATTATGTAACTGAATAATTTTGTAAAAGCAACGTACATTTTACATCCTTAACCCCACGTTGCATAAACCGGTCCAAGCTAATTGTAAGCGCACGTTATCGCGAGACAAACGCGCTAGCTCTGCAACGCATAACCATTACCACTTTTTGGTTTCGCGAAATTAGCGCGTTTTTGCATTGTCTCGTCCCACGATAGAAATTGTTGTGTATCGCTATTGCTGGGGCTGCTCGCTGTAATTTCTTTTTCACATATTGGAGTGCATCTAATTGGGGACTTGGGATTATAACGGGTGATATGTATTCCGAGTTTCTGGTGTAAATGGATTTTGGGTTTATATTTGTAATAATTTGAAGATATGTTAATAAATATTAATGGAGGACAGATGAGGGTGCGTAGACATCTATCAAGTTAAAATTATTAGATAATAAACTTATGTTTAACGACCCATATGTAGTTTTATTTTTTCGAGTAAATATATATATATAAAATAGGGATAATGACCATCTGTTTTTTATTAAATCTTTATCCTCATCCATATGCTTATAAAAAAAAATTGAATGAACCTTTTAATTAGCTAACTGACAATATAATTTGTTCGTGGCGTTACTAGACTCTTTTATATTCGTTTTTTTTTTACTTTACATGACCTCATAATAATATTGTAGTCGGTGGTAAGTGATGATTTAACCGAAGGCAAACTTCTAAGTCTTTAGAAGATTTAGTAAAAAATAATTTTAACTGGTTACTAGGTACTAATACACACAATAGATATAAAAAAAATATGTCAAATTGATAACAGGTCATTTAAAAACTCTAAAAACCCTGAGAATACATGTTAAGAATTTAAATTTTCAATTTAAAGATAATCCAACATTTTTAAATTAAAACAATGACTGCACTTTTCTCTGCAAGGGTCTCTCCCTTCCACCTATTCTCCATCCAAGAACCCTTAATTGCAATCGGTTAAATGAATTCCAAATGAAGTGTTCCGTTAGGGGAAAAAAACGGTTTTTTAATTTTAATTATTCTTTGTCACATAAAGGGGTTTACAGATACTTCTACATTTGATTTATCGTTTCCAAATATCTGATTAGGGGAATGAAGTAGAGAAAGTGGTAAACTTTAGGAGAGGCCTAACTCTAGAAGTGGACGATCATGGGTTGATAACTCAGTTGTAATAAGGTCGAAGGAATCCTACTAATATAATAAATTCTACTAAACTGCTAATATTATAAACGTGAAAGTTTGTGAGTATGGATGTCTGGATGTTTGTTACTCTTTCACGCAAAAACTACAGAACGGATTTGGATGAAATTTGGCACAGAGATTTATATTATAGCTTGGAATAACACATAGGCTGCTTTTTATCCCGGTAAAATATAAGATCCCTCGGGAACGCGGGTGAAACCACGGGGCGGAAGGTAGTCATACAATAATTTTAAGCTTTCGGTGAAGGTTTTCCTTGTAGGTACTCTTTTGTAGTACTCGCCTGACTGGCTACCACCCTTAAGTGGGAAATCTGTCACCAAGCACCCACCGGTGTGTTCCGACAGGTGCATTTGAGAGCCAGTTCCTTAGAATCTCAGTATACTTACCACATTCAGCCACATTATCAGTGGAGATATGATACTTACTGATGAGCGCAGTGCAGACCCAAAATGGTTGTATGGTCTCTGCCAGCAGAATAAGCAATGCATGTCTATTTGCAAGTCTTCTTTTAGCTCGAATAAGTACCGCAGCAGCACATCATCTTTCCAGAAGTATCTGAAACAAACAGGTTTTGTTTTAAGACGATAAAACCAATATACGTGTTCCGTTATTTTTTTACAGAAAAATCCGCACAGTCAATGGACAGTTACTGATTAATTTAAGACCACATATACATAGAAAAAGTACCTATATTCAACCACAATCTCTCACCATGGTAAGTAATGATATGACCAAAAGGTGGTAAGCACATATAGCCTACAAGAGAACTGACTGTTAATTGAAGCCGGAATATATCAAAGTCAAAGCCATTTATTCAGTTTAGGCCCTAGAAGGGCACTTATGAACGTCGAAGCTACTGAAGTTACCACCGATAGGGAGTTATGGAAATCTCAAGATGTAGAATTAAATATAGATAATTAGTTTCCTCAGATATTTGGTCATATAATATTAGTATTCAATGTCAAAGTCAAAGCCATTTACTCAGCTTAGGCCCTAGGTTGAATTTACTGAAGTTATCGCCGGTTTGGAAGTTAGCCTTCAACTGAGAAGAACCCGTAAGAAAATCAGCAAGGTTACATTTTTAATCTGACTCTTTTGGTTTAATTTTTTCAAAAATACAATACACAATTACAAAACAAAAAGGAAAAATAGCCCTTATTGTTTTATTTAACTAATATATCCAGAAGATAACTCGCTTCGCCTCAAACAATGTAATAAAATATATAGTAGGTAAGAATCGGCGATCAGTCTGTCTTTAATTAACATTCCACCACACCTCGGCACTGGCGGCGTCAAGACGCGGGAATTAAACCGGTATCACTTCGGCACTTATTGACAGATAGGCTCGAGGTAGAGTTAGGGTGGCAGGCCATGGTTGATGGTTGGGAGTTTGGTTTTTTGATGAAAGTAACTTTTGTTTAAAGATGTTTTTTTTTAACCGGTGGTAAAGTTTGTTTTAAATTTGTAAATACAAATATTTTCATTTAGAAATGTAGCAAAATATTATGTAAACGTTGAAAAAGTTTAGGTTAAAAAGTAACATATTTTCACAAAAATACAACATAAAGAAATAAGGCTTACTTAGCATAGAAATAAATTAAAAATCAACCTTATTACGAGTATGATAGAGATAAAAAAAATAAGTCATCGAAAATCATTACTAACAACCATCGGGAACAAAAATAACAACATAACTACCTACGTTACAACTTTTATGCTACAGAACATCAATTATCATGATTCGGTCTATATAAGGCTTTAAACAACAAACAAAACAGCCATACATTATAAAATCCCCATATTTTCCCATCGACTCCTCTACCATACTTCGAGGCAGTTCCCAAGCGAGTTCGCGAGACGAACATTCGACAGCGCCCGTTACTGGATCGACGCCGGCATCCTACACATTAATGTTACCTTACTAATATTAGATGCGATATTATTACCAAGGAGAGATTTAACTTTTTATAAATTTGAGGAATACTTGCAAGGGTGGAAGTACTCATCAAAATGAACAACTTTTATTATGGGACTAACTGTGAAATCATGAAAAAATTATCAGCTGTTCCATACAAAAGTTCAATACCTACTCGACCAAAATGTATGAAGCAACCATATTATTTTACAAGTAATGCCAGTGATAACAAAATCACCATGTATAAAGAGACAAATTGGGCAAAATTCTGTCAGTTAAGTACATTTTAATCGAGGGAAGAAAAATTATTTAGTTATGGCAGTTTTAGTTTAGTAGTTTATATAATTGGAAAGTAATTGTCACATTCCTATAATGTGGCATTGAATAGGCTTATATTCCATTTAATGCTCTAGGGATGTGAAGTTTCCCCTGGGATAAAAATCCTATGTTTTATTCCATGGTATAATCTATCTATGTCATAAATTTCATTAAAATCCACTCAGCCATTTCGGCAAAGTGAAGTGAAAAACATTAACACAATTGCATTTATTTTATTAGTATATTTAGTAGAATAGGATTAACATTCTTTTATTAAAAAAAAAAAGATTTTATTGAAAAAAAAAGTATCGCACCTATTTCAGTCGAACGGTACCAACCCCTTGTCTATATTAATGCGGCCAATTTGTAAGAGGGCGCGATCACCTCATTTGTCGATGCGCACCGAGGGCGGGGGTAGGGGTAGAGGGGCGTAGGGGCACAGTTGAGCATATAAAACAAACTGTTGGGTTGCCAGCGTAAACAAACAGATTAAAAATAAAAACTTGCTAGCTGTCCCCCGTGGCTCCACCCGCATTCCACGAGATAAAAAGTAGCATGACGTCTCCATACTATTGGCTACTTACGTATTCAATTTCATCGGTTCAGTGGATTTTATGAAATAAAAAAAAAAAAAAGATTGTCGCCTTACATACAGGCAAAGTCTTACATTATATCAACTTCAAAACTACATACCTGTTAATTTATAATAATGAATATGTATACTACAAAAATGACAAATTACCATCCAAACTATAAAACAATGATAAATACTTTAGTATTTATTTAAATTTCAAATAAACTGGCAACACTTAAACACATCGACTCGTTAATCGGGGTAGTAATTAGAATTTAATTAAACAACAAATGGACCGGGTACTTAACAGTCAGAGGCATGGAACGTGTAGATAACCTAATTTGCATATCGTTTTCTTTAGTAGATGTTTTGAATGAAATTCTACCTTTTATGTTATTTACAAGAAGGGAAAAATCGTCATTAATTTTATACTGGTGAAGAAAAAAAAAACATAAAACTATCTACAATATTTCATTACCAATCATAGTACATACTTAGATTAAAATTTTACAACGATCTTGAGCTTTCGGTAAAGGAAACCATAGCACGGTGGTAGTGCACTTTGTAGTCCCACCTAGCTCTCTATCAGTGTGTTCCGGCAGCTGCATTTAAGAGTCAGTTTCTTTAAGGCTTTGTGTGCTTACATCCTTCGGCCACATGAACACTATAAAACGTAAAAAAAAACTTTAATTTTTTATACTCATAAAAAAAACCAACTCGTGATAAATAAACACAATATAAAATATGCTCCCATAAACATTAAACGTTCTAAAAGCAGAAATTAAACAAGCTATATACATAATATCAAATTTAAATTTAAACAAAATGACAACTGTGATTACCTCGAACAATGCCGATTCTAGATAGCCAATGTAACTTTGAAACGCAATGTTAGGGACAAAACTCATTTATCCACCTCAATACAGAACGTTATAGATATAATCTAAATAACATCAGAGATCTCATATTAAAAGGCCCAAAATGCCAATAAATTGAGGAAATAAAGCGACTGGATAAGCCTGAGAAAGTGACGTAAACTTACTAATATTCTAAAAGCAATTTTTTTAAGAAATTAGTACCATTCGTAACGGCAGAACCGATTTGGATGAAAATTTGGCACATAAAATATCATCATCATCATCACAGCCGCAAGACGTCCACTGCTGGACATAGGCCTCTCCTTAGGATCTCCAATAGGAACGGTCTTGGGCAGCCTGCATCCAGCGTTTTCCAACGACCTTTACAAGGTCGTCTGTCCACCTTGTAAGCGAACGTCCTACGCTGCGCTTGCCGGTCCGTGGTCTCCACTCCAGAACACTTCGGCCCCATCGGCCATCCGTTCTGCGCACTATGTGGCTTACCAATTGCCACTTCAACTTGCCAATCCGCTGGGCTATGCCGGTGACCCTAGTTCGTCTACGGATCACCTCATTCCTGATTCGAATATAAAATATGTTTTGGATTAACACATATTATAATATTATGTGGAGAAATACTTTGACCACAATCTTTGAATAAAAGTGATGATTTAGCTGAAGGTGGTAAAGCACATCAAATCTAGAAGGTGCTGACTCGAAGGTACACCTGCTGTAACATACCGGTGCCAGCTAGGCGGGTACTACAAAGTACCCTACCACCATGTTATGGTTTCCTCACGATGTTTTCCTTCACCGAAAGATTTCTTTATATTTGAAACTAGCTTTTCCGCGCGGTTTCACCCGCGTTCGCGAGGAATCTTGTGTTTTGACGGGATAATAAGTAATCTATAGCCTTCCTCAATAAATGGGCTATCCAACACTGAAAGAATTTTCAGTAGCTCCTGAGATTAGTGCGATCAAACAAATAAACAAACTCTTCAGCTTTAGTATAGATATAAAAATATAAAACGATGTTACATTCTTAATAAATCTTTTGTAGTAATGAAATATGGGTAACCCATATCTCATCCAGCTAAAACCTACATCCCTGCCAGCCTTATTTTATCAGGTATCGAATAGTCCCAGTTAATCCGCTGCGATATGAGAGACCAACAAAGAGATCACCGATAGAGTCCAAAGCGACTGACACCCTTATTGTGGAGTGGAGTCAAGAAGAGATCATTGGAGATGTGGCATTCCATGACAAAATACATAGACAATATACTTTAAAAAAAATCCTTAAGTAGGTTCTTATTTTGTTTACAAAAAACTTATTTTATCCACATGAAATTATAATTTAAAAAAAATGTCACCGTCCCTCAATATTACAGCACTTATTAGTCAAAGTCAAAGCCATTTATTTAGTTCAGGTCCTAAAAGGGCAATTATAAACTTCGAAGCTACTGAAATAACCACCGGTTTAGTTAATTTAAGAATAATAATATAAACATCAATGAAAAGTCCTTAAAAATCTCATACCAAACTCCACTGTAGTAGCTGCTACGAATGTCCGTAGACCAGCTACGAACCGCTACAATTTTTGCTACACAAGCAGCACTGGTACAAAATGAAACCAATTCTGTTTTAATTCTGAATTTCTGATATCCTTTGAAGCCTACATGCCTCCTCTACAGAAGCGATCATAGCCGATCCCTGATCGTTATCACAGGTCCTTACATCCCATTAACTCGGGAGTTTTAGGAACAAATTCGATTCGACAAACTTGTATCGAACAATACGAAACACCTTGTTTGTTAACGCTTTGGGATTAGGCCTTTGTCGTGATGTTTTCGAGTAGACAGATCGAGTTTGAATCGATTAAATGTTATGAGAATAGACAATTCGATTATGAGTTTCAAGATGTAAGGTGATTTAAAAGTTAAATGAGTATTTGAAAAGGTTTGCTCTTGTTTTGATTACAGATGAATTTTATTTATATTATTATGGGTGGAAATGTAAACTAAACTGTAATGTGTTTGTTTTAGAATCTAAATTTGTTGAATATAAAACAAATTAAAGTTATTTTTTATTATGGATGAGCTTGCGTTTGACCAAGGATGACAAGCACACAAAAGCTAGAAGGGAACCGTCTACCAAGTATAGCATCTGGAATACACGGTAGATGCTTGATGACACATACATTACTTGAGGGTGGTAGCCAGCCAGGGGATTACTGCAACGGGTATAGGGACCCATTTTATAGTTTATATGAAAATCAATCATAGGGCCCGCCTGATGATTACCGTAGTCTATTGACGCTTGCAACACCAGGGGAATAACTCACGCGTTGTCGAGCCTGCAAAAAATCTCTTCTTGAAGAACCCCATGCTGTACTCCCTTGGGAAAATCACGGCGGGGAGCTCGATCCACAACCTGAGCATTTGCGGTAGGAAGTTTCTTTGAAACCACACCGTGTGAGACCAGGTTTGAGTTCTAATGTGTGAGGATGAGCTCCTCATCGATGGCAAGAGGTTGAAGGAAGCAAATCAACCATTCTTTAGGCTGTTCACATTAAAGTATATAATAATCCGCTCAACCATACATATATCAATATAATCCTTCTAAATTCAAACAATAGGTAGAACAGTTTCAATAATACGGCAGTGTGTCTTAAGTTTAAAATCGGTCGTGTAGTCAAACAATGCAGCACACTTTGTGTAAGAACGGGTAAGTTTAGAGGGCGTAACCGTGAATTATAGTTGAAGTTGTACTCTTCATATTGTTTACCTTGTCGTGAGAACGTTTACCAATGCTAAGTGATTAAGAATACGAGGCTCGGGACAGTGGGTGGGGTGGAGCCGACGGCTGATTTAGTTTTTAGTAAGAAAAGAAATAAAGTTATCAAATATGTTACGATGTCTTTTACAAAACTACACGTAAAGCCGAAAGGAGGTTAAATGGGGCCTTATAACGAGTCCATACACAATATTTAAGAACCGTAGTAACGCTGTATAACATACACATTTCTACCTAATTCGCGGAACGGCAAAAATAATAATCGTAAATTGACAACATATTTTTTTTTTTCAACTTTACATTTTTTGAAGCCAGTACTTGAGTATAATGACATTCTTGTATTGAGGTAGCAAACATTTATGAATGAAAAATAGAAAAACTATTAAAGTAGACAATTAATAAGTAAAATTGGCATATTGACCGGTTGGCGTGGTTGGTAAGATATCTATCACGCCGCAGGTCGTGGGTTCGATTCCCACTCAGGACAAACATTTGTGTGCATGAACATGTCTGTTTGTCCTGTGTCTGGGTGTAATTATCTATATATGTATGTATTTACAAAAGAAAAGTAGTAAATGTAGTATATCAGTTACCTGGCTTCTATAGTACAAGCTCTACTTAGTTTGGGATCAGATGGCCGTGTTGTCGTGATTGCTGGTTATTTGTTCATTTAGATTAAATAAAAAAATAAAAATAATCTTTTTATTATGTATTTAAATTACTAACAGATTAAATCAATGTACAGTTCAAGGCATTGGCACTAAATAATTTTGTACAAAAATTCTCTTAACTTGAAAAAGTCACAAAACTAACCCTACAACGGGACGGCGACTCTATAGACCCCCAAACCGAACACCATCGTCGAACTACACAAGATACAGTCCTCTACTCAAATTCCAAGTGCTTCGCAAGTTAAACTGAAATAACTTATGAGAATCGGCCGATCGCCTTTGTCGTTCGTAAGCTAGAAGGCAATTATCATTAATTATTATTAAATGTGACATTTGGTGATAAACGGTTGCCCGATAACTTGGGCAAATAACTCAAGTTGCTGGGAGGGTTCACTCGGATGGGTCGAAAGTACCCAGCGGTGTTTGAACTGTGTTTGATTTGATATTGGTCGGTGAAGGGTTTCATTTTGGTACATTTGAAATTCGAAGTGCAAATATTTTTCACTACTTATAAAGCTGTTGGACATTTATAGATACAAAATTATTTAACTTTATTTTCTTTAATAATATTAAATAAATAAATAAATGTTTTTTTTTAATTATTTAGTTTTACTATGCTTGTCAAATTCAAAGCCATTTATTCAGTGTAGGCCTTAGGAGAGCACTTATGAAGGACGAATTCAATCGAAAAATCAGATTGCAATTGAAAAAAAACCGACAAGAGACTCAGTTATTTTAGCTATAATATTTTTTCAACTCAAACTCCAAGTTAACTGTAGCTAGAACCCACGACCTTTGGCACAAAATTCATAAAAATAAACGCAGTAATTTGTTGATATATTATATTATATTATGTGGTATATCCTACAGCCATCCACAAATACAGTTTTGCTCAATATAAACGAGCAAGTATACTGAGTTACGTAACGAGAAGTCACAATAAAAATAACAAATGCTCTCATAGCGCTTGGATAAGATTAATAACATCGTAATATATGTGAAAATAAATTTATATGACACGCTTTAGTGGCCATAAGTTACAGCTACTTGCGTCAAGTGACAACATTCCGTAGGATATAAGAATTTTATTTTAGGTCTTACCTATGGTCATATATATCTGTGGTATTTTTGAAAATATTTTATTTACTAGTGACCTATAACGGGTTGGTGATTTGATTTTGATTTTAAAAGTGGTTGAAAAATATAGGATTTCACTTCATCCACAAAATTATGAACTGATTTCTCTCATATAAATATATCCTGGAAGATTCCTCGCACACGGCCATCTGATCCTAAACAAGCAGAGCTTCTTGTATCTGTCGCAGGATGATTTGATAATTTGAAAATCTCTTCCTGTTCAAAAACGACCACAAAATTATGAACTGATTTCTCTCATATAAATATATCCTGGAAGATTCCTCGCACACGGCCATCTGATCCTAAACAAGCAGAGCTTCTTGTATCTGTCGCAGGATGATTTGATAATTTGAAAATCTCTTCCTGTTCAAAAACGACCAGAGTACTTGAGGAAAAATGTTTCACCAATGTTTTCACAATTTTCTAACTATCCGTGTTATTGCAATATCCTTAGGATTTTCGCGAAAATTCGAATTCTACGACATATTTAATTCTTTCAGTGACACGGTGATACGTTTATATCTACTAACCACTTCTGGTCACTTCATACCATAATAAAAATGTGTAGCAAAATCATCAATGCAAACTGCAACAAATTATCTAACTTCCAAATATGTCAATTACATTATAAATAATCGACGAGGCTTCCTTCCTCCCTCCAAGTATCTACAAAATACAAAAAAATGTAATTATCGAAGCGGAAAAAGAAAAATCGGGCAAACAGTAATCCGGGCAGCTCCAATAACTCTCCGTAACCACAATTATGTTTCTCAAACAGCCAGACCGTTTTATAACCGCTTATCTATCACACCTTTATCCGGGCATAATCATAATAAATAAATGTGAGAGTCAGGTAAATTCGTACATTAACCAAGGAGTGTGCGTCAATTGGGCTGAGTTATAACTACCACCCGACATTTAGGCGAACCAGCAGCATTAGCATTAATTTAAAATATTATTTATTGTTTGTAGCGTTATTTTGTGACGATGTGCTAGGTTTTGGAGAAGGCATTATAATGTTACGTTTTATCCTGTTGGGAACCTTGCCTATCGACAGCAGCGAGGGCTTTGAGGATGTTTTCTATATATCATAGTTTGTATTTTATACATTGATTGTAAATACTTGTTACGAAGACTATTTGAGAGTTCTAACAAGAGTTTTTGAGAACTAGACACTCTGCGCCCATGTAACGATCCAATTTTCCATAATATACCGAATAAAAAAATGTTGAAGTTTAAAAATACATTTCCATAGAAAATATTTATAAATAATATTAAAAAAAATATTGAATTATGTAGCTTTCATAAAAAACTTAATTGTTTTAGTATTTTAGGTGACAGATGGACGGACGGACAGCGGAGTCTTAGTAATAGGGTCCCGTTTTACCCTTTGGGTACGGAATCCTAAAAAGAATTTAAAGACATGCAAGGTATCAATGCACCATATCCGTGTTGTCACAAAATGATTCATATCAGTACCTGTGCACACTACTCTTCGTAGCTCCATCATCAGCTAGTTCTCGCCATGTTGATGATCTCGTTAAGGGTAAGATGACACCAAATGACCGTAATTATACCCTGTTAAGGGGGAATAATCGCCGTGGTGGCTGTTTTTGGCGAATTTACAGGCGCCTCTCGTTTCATTGTTTATTTAAGTTTTTTTATTGTTATTATAGCGGAGGGTTTTCGGCCTAATTGGTAATGCTGTGATGGCGATGGGCCTCAAGACGTTTTGATGTTTACTGGCTTTGCAGATGTCCTTTGTATTGTTGTTTCGATGGTAGTGAATTGAGAAAATATGTTTTTGTTTAATTTGCCGGGTTAAAAAAGGATGGAGGTTTTCAATTATGTCGTGTACAAAAATTAAATGAAATAATTTTTAATAATGTTTTGTTTCGTAACAATTTTGTAACAGTTTTTTGTTGGACTCCATAAATCGCGCATAATTTAAATATTCCACTGAAAAATGGTTATTACGTCATAATTATTATTATCTTAGAATACAATTTCAATTCTAAACATTTTTTTTTTTGTAAAAATGCTACCATATTACTTTGCGTTTAAGTGTTTGAACGTAACCTTCTGTCATACATTTTACGGTAAAAAATAAACACTACCTATAGCTATTAAATAAAGTTTTAAATATACGATAAACAATTATATTTCAAACTAGCATTTGCCCCGCCGTTTCACACACGGTCCCTATGGCATTCTATGTTTTTCCGGGATAAAAAGGATCATAATATGCTATTCCTGGGTATGATCTATCTGTGTGCCAAGTACCATCCAAATCCGTTCAGCCGTTTATGCGTGATTGATTCACAAACATCCAAACTTTAATATTTATAATGTTAACTAATGGGATAGTAGGAACAAACCCGTATCACAACATTTACTTTCAATCACCTTTATTCCAAGCAAACACCCAAAACAAACATTCAAAAACCTCATTACATAACACGATAGGAAAAACAAAGCCCATAATTATTTACAACTGCCGGTGGTGTACATTTTAAAACTACCCTCGGCGCGCGCCCCATCAAAGTCTGATAACGCCGGCCAACTATGAGAAGGCTTGTTTATTGAGAGGATGTCAGTAGGGTTGCCGTGTTCATATTGGGATACCCCAATAGGCTGGTCGTACAGGATATAATAAAAAGTAAGAAATGTCAGAAAGTTCATGCAGGCAGAGCTCATCGGTGAGGGGTGCCGGTAACGCCTGAGTGATGCTCCGTGTGTTGCAAATGTCTATAGGCTACGGTAACCGCTTACAAGGCGAGCCGTATGCTTGTTTGCCGACTCCATAGTACAAAAAAGCGTCAGTTCTCGACCTCCTAGCAGGTGCACGGTGGTAGGCTTTGTTTACTTACCACCTAAAGCCACATCACCACTTACCATGGTGAGATTGTGGTCAAACACAAACCCAACCTGTAGTACTCATAGCTACGCACACGTCATGATACCAGAGCCGCAGCGGGCCATATGATAGACAGAGATAGCACTACTTCTGGCTTTCTTTGTTCTTCTACCTATGACCGTGCCCTTACACTATTCTTCTTTTTTTAGGTGCTCAGATGGCACTTAAAAAACTATTGTATATAAATATATAAATAGTAAATTTTGTAAGTTAATTACGACATACTGCACATAAGACTTTGTTAAATGTAGCCAAGTAGCCAAGTGCGAACCGTCCGCAGGGCTATATATCCGGCGATAAGGCCTTTTGTATCTCAAAATAAATAAAATAGCTTAAATATGTCCGGTTCTGGGCACAAATATCGTTCTGGTGTGTGTAAAACAGTACGAGGGGTACTCGGAGGGTACTCGGGGGGTACTCGGGACCCAGATACCCGCGCTGATATGCATAATATGGTAAATTAAAGTATTATATTTACTTTGGCATACAAAATAGTTTTGACTATATGTTTACTTTATGTTAATCATTTTATGGTATAAATTCCTGGACGTTGATCACAGCTATTCAGAATACACAAATATTAGTCCTGGGTTGGAATCTAAGCTCATGCCAACCGGGCCGTCAATATATTTTTTTTTTTATTGATTTTAATATGGATAATAATGACGATGGGTAGAAAAGATGAATGGAAGGTTCGAATACATAATTATTGCTCTACTAAATCAATCGATAATATGACAGGAGAATTATTTATTTTTATTTTGTGAGATTTAAATATTGTCCATGGTTTTTTTTTTAATGTTTATGTTTTGGTCACTCTTTGCTTTTAAGCTACCTGCTGTAAATAATAACTCGTTTGTGCGCAGTACCGCGTCTTATTCGCTTTTCAGTGTAAAGTTTAACTACTATTAATAATCACCATTTATAAATAACTAGCTTTCCGCCCCGCGGTTTCACCCGCGTTCCCGTGGGATCTTATGTTTTTCTTTGCTATAAACCTCACGGAGCCCGAGACCTTTCCAACGAATGCAAAACCGTGGAAATCGGTTCGTGCGTTCTGGAGTTATGGCGTCAGGAAGGAAAACCTGACTTATTTTTATATAGTAGATAGATTTGAGTATAAGTACTTATTAGACCATGCGGTTTGAGTTGTGCGTTGATATGTCAGTCAGATTTTTATCAGATATATCTCAGCCCAGATATTTATCAGATATATCTGGGCTAAAGGGTTATAGGGTTTAACTTGAATAAATGGCTTTGATTTTGAACCAATTTATATACTTTATTCATTCAATCATACTAATGATAATCCCTTAGAATAATTTTAAGGCCAAAACAATGCTGAAAGCTTGAGTTTCGATGAAGGAAAACATCGTGAGGAAACCATAGCACGGTGGTAGGGTACTTTGTAGTACCCGCCTGGCTAGCTACTACCCTGAGTTTGAATATCTGTCGCCAAGTACCTACCGACAGCTGCACTTAAGAGCCAGTTCCTTCTAGCCTTTAAGTGCTTACCACCTTCGGCCACATCATCACTACCATTGTGAGGTTATGAAAAGAAAAAAAAATAAACGTATTAAGAGCAAGATAATTGTGGCAACTAGTGTTCAAGGTTACATCTTGTCAAACACAGTTCGCGAGAATAAAGTTTCTTACGCAAAGGTAATCATAGATGGCGCCACTGAAATACAAAGGAAATGTTTCCAATGGCGTGCCAACTATTTATATGTCATTAGTTTCTATTTGTCATTGTAACCAATCACGTACACGTTCTTTACGTTATAACATAGTGGCGCCTCTAGCGAGTGAAATTGACACTAAGGTTCCCTATCGATTAAAAATGACAGATTGAACAAATTACGTTATTATTGCGGCTGCATTATCCAATAGTATAATAGGTAAATCACTAGATACAAAATCCAGTACAGAACATAACAAAAGACACGAAACCTCAATCAAAGTTACTCGATTTCCGTCACACCACAGCTCCCTAAAGACAGCTTGATACTCTTTCGATTCCAAAGCCTATAACATAAACATGGGGGCACACTATTAAAACTTAGACTCGTTTTGTGAGCCAAAATATTATTCGGACTACCTTCCCACTATCTCGTCGGTGGGGTGTGACCACCTAGGGTTGCCAGTTGTTATATAAGGTTTTCTATTTCTCTTTATCGGTTTTTATAAATGTTCTTTTTGTAATAGTAGGCTTTAAATTGGTATTGATCAAAAAATATGCTAGATTGAAGCTAAGATATTTATCTACATTAAAATATTATAATTTTATAAATCCATAAATTAAAATAAAAACTAAATATTTTTGTTTATTATTTGCAAATACCCTCCACTGGCCACTCCCAGCGGCAAACTGCTCACTGACAATTGCTTTTGAGAACTAATCTGCCTTTATATGCTTACCATTTTCGACCACATCCCATGGAACTGGTCAAACAAAAGCGTCAATAAAAGCAGTAATATTTTCACACACCCTGCCACCACACATCAAAATCAAAAACCAATAAAAAAAAAAAAAACCTACAGCGCGTTTATTTGTCAACCCTGGCGGGTCAGACAGAGTCCGGCGGAGTCCGCCGCCTGTCTCATAAACATGCCCCCGTATCAGCGCGTAATCTGGCGGATTTGTCGATCAGGCCCGCTATCCACTGGCTAGATTTGTACGGGGCTTTGCTGCCGATAGGCCACATACATTTTGCTTTTCTTGTTCACTGTTTATGGTTCTGTTTGGCCAGGTGGAACAAATGGCCGCTATCCGGCTTCGAAATTTGTTTATCGCACGCTTTTGATTGGTTGTTTTTTAGGTTATGTCGTTTTTTGTTAATGGTTTTCGACGGGGCATTCGACTATTGTATATACTGGGGTTTAGGTATTTAGTTTATATTGCTAATTTTAGTATTAGAAATCGGCTAGTTTATTTTATATTTATGATTTTATTTTGAGTTAAATACTAAATTGAATTGTATAACTATAGCATATCTATTTCTTTTTTGAAAGAAAGAAAGAAAGAAAAACATTTATTTACAAGAAATGGACGCACATACACAATATAGAACTTATAAGGAAAAAAAAACATATTTTGCAATTAGAAAATAGTATACAATAGATTTAGAAAAAGTAAACAAATAATAATAATGTAACATAAAAAAAAATGCGGGTGAAACCGCGGCGGACAGTAGGCAAGAAGTAAGCTTAGTTATATATAAAATGCAAGATATTTTTGACTCAGAACTGTTGTAGCATCACATCACTACAAACACCGGCACATCACTTGGTCGGCCATTACTCAAGACCGGAACATAACCTTACTTTTTATCACGTCTCTTGTCAATGTGGTTACGCGTGAGTGAAATACATTTATTTTTAAATAATTTAAGAATCAGACCAGCGACCAGAACATTTAATCTTACGCATGAACATTAGTCCTTCCGGAAGCCGGATGTTTTGTGTTATTCACTGTTTACCAACATTATGACATAAATACTTATCAAAAGTATATGAATTAATGCGACAACGTCAAAGTGATGTTTTCCCCTTCGATGAAGACGTGACTGAAGGTTTATTATCATCACATTAATATTTGAATATTCATGCAGATTTGTTTAATACTGGGTCAAATTAGAAAGCGGGTATTTACAGGAATAATGTTGGGAGTTTTGGCACAGTTTTTTTTATTATTATTTTACAATAGCATACGTCTTGTGGTTTTGTTCGCGTTGTAAATGTTTTTATAATGATAATAATAAGCTACATATTTATAATTTCGTTCGACAATAATGGCGTGATCGAGGAACTGACAAACATACCAAAACTGTCACATTTATAATACCTATTAGTATCATAGGAAGTAATAAGTTTTTTGTTAAAATATAATTTTGAATACAATTTTTTTTTTATGACTGTACTTTTTGTTGACTGTACTTGCTTTGTCTTCCAATAAACTAATGAATACCAAATATCAAGTCAATCCGACCACTGGAAGTGGGTGAAATTCGACTTGCAAGATTCCACCCGGACAGACAAAGATACATACGTTGCAAGTTAAAAAAAAAGCTTGTAAAAAGTAGGAGTTCACCGTTGTAAGTAAAGATATCATCATCATCGCCAACTCAGTCTTTCCTTGTTTTCCCCAAAGTTTACCACAATATCTGATTAAATCGGTTATGCAACATATATATTTTTTGTAAAAACGGAATCACTGAGCTTTTAAAATTAATAATGTTTTACATTCCATTAAACAATTACACAATTAATTAACAATAATTGTATAAATAAAATAAATGTAATAAATTGTAGTTTGTATTTTATTTGTAAATTGTGTAGTTTGTATTTTAATAAAAACTATAATATATAGAAAATATCCTCAGAGCTCTCGCTGAGTGTCGATAGGCAAATTAAATTCCATTAAATTAAGTTATATTATAGAAACATAATTATTAAACTTTATCATTCTCTTTGCCCAATTTTTGAAAATACATTGTATGCATATGATCATAAGTCATATAATGCTACAAATATTTATATCGAACAACACAATCACGTACTTGCCAGAACAGCTGACGATATTCTACGGATACAAACGTCGTAAATTGGCCATCTCAATTTACCGGAGGCTGTCTGGCACGGAGGCCTCGCCAGGCCTCGGCGCAGACCTTTATTGATAGGCCGTTGTCGCCTTGAGATATTGCGGGGCAATTTGTAGTAGGGGTGGGGAGTGAATTAGTGATAATCAATTAAACTGTGGAGCCGTTTTGGAGAGAAAAATAGGCTGGTTAAGGATGGGACCAATAAAAAGGTTTAAACAATTTTGAAATTATGTGTTTAAAAAATCAAATGGTTTGAAAGAGTAGTAAAACTATCGTATCAAATGATGTATGGAATTGGATCATATTTGAGAAATACGATCTAGAAAAACTGAAAGCAATTTGTATATATTTTTGACCACAATCTAACTGTGGTAAGTGTGAGTGTGGCCGATGGTGGTAAGCAGAAAGCCTAAAAGATAACTGGCTCTCAAGTTCAGCTGCTTTACATATATATGTTATGTACGAAATAAGTTATATTACGCACAAACATAAGCGTCAAAACTAATCATGTCCAGTTACGTCATCGAATCCTTGTCCGGGTACGGATTACAGAGTATTTACTGCGAATTAACCCAACATATTGATGGTCAATTGATCGTCTAATGTGCGCTCGCCCATTATATTAAATCAAACAGGCCTCGCCAAGCACCTGCATAAAGACCCGTTGATTTAAGAGGTGGTGGAATAGGAGTGGCTGTATCCATGTTTACATAGATTGACGACCGGTTGACCGGGTACGACTGGATCTTGGAATGTAAAGGAGGTTCTATACAGAGTGAGATGAGGAGAGATGTAGATTTAGTTAGGTAAATACAAGACATGGTTAAAAAAAATGAAAGATTTTTTTTGTCTTGTGTCTTGGGAACTTTTTAGTATTAAGGGTACATTGTATTATAGGTCTGCGAATCCATAGACCAAAGAATGACGTGCAGTCAAAGACAATTTGTGTTGAAAGAAATAAATTTGATATTAGTAGACAGCTGACTTTATATCCGAAATGTGAGTGATTTTTTTGCCCTTTTATTTGGGCGCAATCTATATGGTGGTTCCCGTTGACCTAGAATCACGAAATTTGGCAAAAAGCAAGGTCTTACAGCACAAATAAAGGAATAAATCCAAAAATAAAAAAGATGAAAATTAATGGATGTCTCCATACATACATAGTTACGCCAATTAATAAAGACCTCTGAGTTGTAAGGGCGCTCATACAATTTAGAGGTCTAGCTTAATTAGAACAACCTCAAATATAGTATATAAATATAATTGTGCATTTCCCGTGATGGATGAACGATGGACGAAGTTTGTATGGAACCCTCGGTGTGCGAGTCCGACTCGTACTTGGCCGGTTTTTTTTAATAGCATCACACGGCTTGTGTATTTTGCTAAAATCCCTTTATCATAGTCAAGTCCATTCAAGTCAGTCAAGTTTTAATAAAATAGTGGCTGTTTTAACTGTGGCAGACTTTTAGGAATAATAAAATGAGGATACACGAATTCATTTCACTTCACTAGTGCACTTAGATTGGTCTTCATTGGCCAAAACGCCGCCGCTATCTTGTTAATATTATAAACTAGCTTTCGCCCCGCGGTTTTACCCGCGTTCCCGAGGGATCTTATGTTTTCCTGGCATAAAAAGTAGCCTATAGCCTTCCTCGATAAATGGGCTATCCAACACCAAAAGAATTTTTCAATTCAAACCAGTAGTTCCTGAGATTACCGCGTTGAAACAAACAAGTAATTAGTATTGATGTGAAAAGTTTGTATGTTTGTGGGTTTGGCATACATATAGAATATGTTCCGAATCAACACAAAAAGCACGATTCAATGAAATTAAAATTAAATTTTACTTTGCAAGTACCCGTAAGAATGTCTTCGTTAACGTGTAACCTCCTTAACAGTCATTTGAACGAAATTATGTCGCAGTAATTCAGTCGACCTGGACTGGCAACTGCCAGTTGTCTGGGAGGACAACCCGCATAAGTTAGTATACAGGATTTACTCGTATTAACACGTCTGTAAATATATTGTGGTTTTATGTTAATGTTAGATAACTACATACTTTTAAAAATCTATGCGTAACCTATACGTCCATGGAAATCCAAGTTACCGGTGTGTTTCGGTAGCTGCACTTGGGAGCCAGTGGGTACTTTGCGACAGATTTTCAACTTGAGGGTGGTAGCCAGCCAGACGGGTACTACAAAGAATCCTAATTCTCCGCTATTGTATCCTCGCGATGTTTTCCTTCCCCCGATATCAAGCTCATTTATACAAGGTGATTTTTTAGTAGTTGTCAATTCTTGCAGGGGTGGAAGTACTCATCAATATGAACAACTTTTGCAATGGGATCAATTGTGAAATCACGAAAAAAATATCAGCTGTTCCATACAAAAGTTCAATACCTACTCGACCAAAATGTATGAGGCAACTGTTTTATTTTACGCGATATCAGAGTTGGTCCCATAGTGAAAGTTGTTCATATTGATGAGTACTTCCACCCCTGCAAATATTAACTGCTGGCGAAATCTAGTTCAATATAAAACGCCAAAACCCGTATAGTAGCACAAAATCTGCCTACCGTACCGCAATGCACAAAGACAATAATACCGATAGTAAACCAGCCGAGATCTACCTGACTAACTACTTCAAACCACCTCTAACCGCCCGCGCGCCGGCTTAATCCGCCCCGAACCGGTGCAATCCGGTTCGCAAACTTTGTTCTGTCATGCTTGCTTTGCGGTGCACGCGCTTTGCCACTTGCAATGTTGTGCTCACAATTTTGATAATGGATTTTCCCTTTCGATGATAGTATTATCTTTTAGTGTGTTTTAATTGGTTTGTGTTTGTTTGACTAACTATCTAACTATTTGTTTGACTAACTATTTATTTAGTTTGCTGTTAACAGAAATCTTTTTCAATATTTTGGCTATACCTACTGAGTGGATATTTTTGAAACTTGTGCTAAGTTCGTCATTTTGAATATCGTTTACTATAGGACCAACTTCAAAATCGCGAAAATATTTTATAGCTTGCTCGATCAAAATATAAGAATATGTTATTTTTGCGATTTTAGAGTTGGCCATCGTAAAAGTTACGAAAATATGGAATCTCGAAACATCCATCCATGCAGTGTTAGCAACCAACAGCTTTACTTGTACAACATAATTATTATCAGACTGAAGAACTGCTAATAACAAGCCTCCTCCAAAGATCTCGACGAACGGAGCTGAACTCCTTGAATCCAGGAACTCCCAATTACTTTAAGCATATCCTCGGCTATGCACATGTCTGTCTATACATTTTATTTTTATTTATTTTGTTTCACTATCTAAGCACGGAGGTAGGGTACTTTGTTGTACCCGCCTGCCTCGTAACTACCCTCAATTTGAAAATCTGTTGCCAAACACCTACCATTGTATTCCGACAGCTGCACTTGAGAGCCAGTTTCTTCTTAAACTTAATTTCAAATGCAAGTAATCAGCTCAATTAGACTCTCATACACCTTAAACCAAACCTAACTTAAACCTAACTTACTATTAACCGAGGAAAGTGACAGAACAAACTTCCCGCAGCGTGTGCCGGCTTAAACTGGTTTACGCCCGATATAAACCGGTTTTAAGGCTGTAGTCGAAGCTAGTTGAATTACAGTTCTACATAAAAAATGTATATTGAGAACATAGTTCACATTATGTGACTACTTAGGTAAGTATAATAAATAACTTTACCAATAATTCATATTTTTTAATATACTTATACAGTGAAAACATAATATATGGATGGATGGTATGAAATTAATTTTATTGTTGTAAATTATCAGTGGCTATGAACTTAAAAAAACACGGTGAAAATGTCACTGTACAGCACTTACACCGCTTTCTCCACCATTAAACCTCTTTCTTAGTATTTATCGCGTCTATCCGTACTTTATAAAGGTGAACAACCACTCCATAGACATCAAGGATGCAATGGTCCACATCGTGCCACACGGCGCATTAGGTTGACAGCGCGAAATAAATGTACACAGAAGGTTTGCCTTTTAATACTTAAAAAAATGCACGTACTTACTTAAAATACCGATTATTTGCAATTTCAAGTCACCTAAGGCGTTACCTCTGATTATGATATAATATAAAACAATTTTCTTCCATAGCTCGCTTGTCGAAAGCTTACAACGCAATTTGCGGTGATGTAGATGTGTTTGATGATAAGCTATCCACATTCAAAAAAGTTGTTTTGGAGTTGTTGAGACGCACGGATCACAAAATTTTGAATTGTTACTGTATTTAGTATTCTTTTGTTATATATATATTATAAACTTTCCTTTTTTCTTTTCAATAATAACTAGTGTTACCTCATGATGCATACTGTGACCTAATTACTTTTTAAATAATCATAAGTTAAGATGAAATAATGTAACAACCCTAAATAAGTTAGAAGGACTAATAAAATGCAATTTGAATTGTAATCTTAGAAAATGTTCCGATTAGCCGTTACTTAACCCAAGTAAAAGTTTCTGATTTTATGGAAGACAAGAATGCATTTAAATGAAATGTTCGCTCAACAAGCTATTTCATAATAACTTTATAAACATTGTAATTAGTAATTAAATTATATTACTTAAAAAAAACTATAAAAATATCCCTTGCTGAGTTTCTTGCCGGAGTCTTATCAGTCTAAGTGTATTCCGAACCGGTGGTAGAATAATTTTTATTGTATTGTAACGTTCATAAGTGCCTTATTAGGGCCTAAACTGAATAAATGAGTTTCGATTTGATTTTGATTTGATTTACTCGTTTTCCCGTTTTAATATTTATTTTTGTTGTGTTTCATTAAAAATATTATAACAGCTCATAATAATAATAAAACAGCTCAGAATCCTTCTGTACTTATCTATTTCGTGCTCACAGTCCACTACCGTGCAATTTTTACTGTACAATTTACGTAGACATTCAGTTATATGATGTTTGGTGACATTACGGTAAAAGGGTAGTGGTGATTGTGTTTTTGTAGGTATCGATGGTTGGTGTGCCATTTTATGGATGACGAGACAATAGAAATAATAATATTTACTATTGGTGGCGATCTAAGTGTAAAATGGCGGACTGGAAACAAAAAACCTGGTAACGCTATTAAAATGATAAAACAGAACGAAAGAAAAAAAAATATAAAAAAAAATCATCATTAAAATTACAATAAAACCTGTAGAATGTCAGTAACCGTCATGGAATGTCACGGCAGCAATACACCACATGACAGATCAATGACATACTTTTGACGTAATCGACATGTGGAGATGCACCTTTATGCACATATAAGAACTGATTGGTATTCATGATAATAATTATATAGACATAAACTACAGAGAGAGCTTGTTTCATCTTTGAATACATATAAAACAAAGTGGCTATCTCTATCTGTCTATTTCTTCGCATACTTCTTCTTAAGCATGCAACGGATTTTGATACGGTTTTCACTAATAGAAAGGGCAATAAACGAAGACGGTTTGTGTATATAATTTGTGAATATTTGCGGGGTGGGTTGCTTGTTATTTTATATAGTAACTTCGTGTCATTTTTTTTTTTAAATATTTTTTATTCAAATTGGCCTTCACAAGCACTTATGAATAGTCTGACTCTAACGCACGGTTCGGAAGGTTGCTTTACTGAGAAGAGCCGGCAAGAAACTCAGCAATTACTCTTTTCAAAACCACCTCAGATTTATTACATCAAATTATTTATCTAGTCTTTATATTTGTGTTTTATATGACAGTAAGGAAAAAATATATCAAAATTATGAGTAGCTTAGTAAACAAATGGATTGCAAACATAAGCAGACCGATAATATAGGATATAAGAAATAGTTGATTAATTTGAAAGCACATTAAATCTGTAAAAGAATTAAAATACATCTACAAACTTTAATCATTTTTAATGTTTGAAGTAAACACACAACCGTCCATTTAAATCGAAGTGGCCTAATAGTTGAGTACAAGAAAAGCGCTCATTAATCATTTCATTGTTGGACTGGGGTGACAACGAGTCAGCTTGTATTGTGGATTTGTTGACAGGGATCAACGCCGGACGACAGCGCACGTATTCCGAACCCTTCAGTTTGATTCCACTTGAATTCGCAAGTTTTATCTCTTTCTTACAAGTATAAATCGAGCGAGAGGTCTAATACGTTCACGCTGTGAGATTGCTATTCTGTTGGGTATAGAATAGGATAAGGGTCTCAGTCTGTGTGGTGAACAATCGCAAATGAATGGACGCGAGACAAAAGGCAAACTCCTTTGTGCTAATGAAGAATGGTCACCCTAACTCAGTGTTGTGTTAGTGTGTTAGGCGTTAGATTAATTTGAGATTAGTGCTCAATGAGATTCAATTGGGCAAAAATGGTGATGAATGATTCGGTTAGCTTATAGTTTTTGTTGTAAAATGTTTCTTATCATGTTAATTTTAAAGTGGTTTCTACATCAGAACAATTTAATCTATCTTTACTAATATTATAAAGCTGAAGAGTTTATTTGATTGGTTGAACGCGCTCATCTCAGGAACTACTGGTTCGAATTGAAAAAATATTTTTGTGTTGGATAGCCTTTTTATCGAGGAAAGCTATAGGCTACGTTTTATCCCGAGAAAACATAAGATCTCTCGACAATGCGGGTGAAACCGCCGGGCGGAAGCTAGTTTTTAAATACAAAAGAAAAATGATGACTATTATGTTAGTTTTTTTTTATTATTTCCATTCGGTTTGAAGCCTATATTTCTCCAACATAAATATGTATCTTGATTTACCCTACAGATATTATTCGTGAAGGTAACCGCTAAGCTTTGCCTTTCAAGATTTCAAAGGATAACAAACAGGGATTTTGTCCTGTCACGACGTATCAGTGCGATAAAAACGTCGTCAAATGTCACGTCCGGATTACCGGACGACGTGACGTCGACGGCGGCAGTCCGGCCCGTGTCCGAGCACTGACATGTCGGATGGACACCGTTTTATCTGCTCTTAGTAAATGCTGCTGTATGTTTTTATGGGGTGAGGTAGTTTTGGTTTGAGAATCTTAAATATTTTATGGGAATCAACAAAATTATATTTTTTTTATAAAATTATACAAATGAACACGGCTGAGTCATTTATTTTTAACTTCTTTATGTCAGAAGATTGAAAATTAGACGGTCCACTTGATGGAATGTAGCTACAGCCGCCTATGGACATTAGCAATGTTGCCGATCTTTATAAAGCCTAGAAGGCAACTGGCTCTCAAGTGCAACTGCCAGAACACACCAGTAGGTGCTTACCGATTTTCAACATGAGGGTGATAAAATTGTCTTGATCATGGAAGAGTCATGTTGTTTTTTCACACATCATTTTTTTTAAATTAATTTCTCAGAGTGATTCAAAGTCAAAGTCAAAGCCATTTATTCAGTTTAGGCCCTAGGAGGGCACTTATGAAGGTCGAATTTACTGAAGCTACCACCGATTCGGAAATCAGCCTTCAACTGAGAAGAACCGGCAAGAAACTCAGCAAGGTTACATTTTTCATATATATTTTTCTTTTTTTTTATAATCTGACTATTGGCTATATTTTTTCAATAACAGCAAAATGTACAATACAATATACAATTAAATCAAAAAGAAAAATACCAATACAAAGTAAATAATAAAATGTAACGCAAACAAGTTCTTATTAAATAATAGCGAATACGTTACATAATGGCTAAAACTAAAAAAAAATAATTAAAAAAACAATATGCGAAGTGCACCTGTGCAGAGTGAAACTATTTCCAAACACACCTATCTTCAATATAATGAGCTACCTAGATTAAACATGATGGCCAATTCTAAAATCCCTAACCCTAAACTATAACCAATGATTGAATTACCCTAACTGTAGTTGTGGTCAGGTCCACTGGTCACCTATTAATGGTGTCGTAATTAGGTACGGAGTGGTGGGTCATTTCAACCATTAATCAGAGGGCTTCCTGGGCCTTTTACGTCAATCTGTCACGTTGAGAGGGTTTTTGTGGGCGAATGTGACGTCATTGTAATGAGGACTTAGGAGTGACGGTCAGTAATGCACGTAAATAAGTTTTTTTTTAATAGCACCACGCGGCTTCTTCTTACTATCTATGTAACTATATATCTAATCTAACTTTTAACTTAATATTATAAATGCGATAGTGAGTTTGTTTGTTTGTTACCTTTTCACGCTTAAACCATTGAACCGATCGCGATGAAATTTGGTATCCAGATAGCCTATGGTATGGAGAAGGACATAGGCCACTTTTTATCTCGGGAAAACATAAGATCCTTGGGGAACGCGGGTGAAACGGCAGGGCGAAAGCTAGTATTTTTAGTTATTATAAAGAGGAAAGATTTGTTGATTTGTTTGTTACGATATAACTCGAAAACTACTTGACTGATTTTAAAAAATCTTTCACCATTAGAAAGTTACATCTTCACCGAGTAACATAAGGTATATTTTATCCCGGGAACGCGGGTAAAACCGCGCGGAAAAGCTAGTAATATTATAAAAGTGAATGTTTGGATGTATGTTTTTTACTCAATCACGTCAGAACGTCTGAACGGATCTAAATGAAATTTGGCATACAGATGAAAAACATAATATCCCTCGGGAATACGAATATAGCCGCGGGGCAGTAGCAAGTTATAATATAAAATTCTAGTCACATTAAATCACTTATACATAGTCAAGTTAAATGCTCAAAAGCCGAAAAGTTAGGTATTTTTAAGTTGCAGTTTCTTTTAGTGATGATGGGGCCAAAGCTGGCTTTCAAGTAAAGCTTAGCAAGCACCTGTTTGGTGTCAAATTTTTAACTTAACATAATCAATTAACCGAGCCCTAACAGGATTTCATGTTGTACATACATACTATAATATTTTGTATCCTCTTTGTTAAGACATGAAATACATTAAAGTTTGAAGCCTGTGCTTAAAAATGCCGTTAAAAAACAAAAAATTGCTATCCTCAAGTATTGTTCTCTATTCATGGTATAGTTTGAGCAGTCATACTCACTAAAAGGTCCCTACTTGCGGCGGCGTCGTGTGGCGAGTCGCTCTCTTCCCTACAATATGGCGAGCGTCAAACTTGTGAACAGGAGTCGCTTGCGGGGGCTGGTCAGCTTAAACTTTTACTATCGTGAGTGGAGAGCATTGCTATTGTGATATATTTATGTAAGTCATATCTATAAGTATTAACAATAAGTGTAAAATTGTATTGAGATATTAATGTAATATTTATAATAACATAGATTTTAATAAGGTATAGAATATATATTGTGGTATGAATTAGATAAGTAGGTATAACAAATTCAAACAATTATTGTAAAAAAAAAAAAAACAAGATTGTATTTGTGCGACAATATAGATGTTGTAAGATAACAAATAACAATAATATAATAATATAACATAATCTAAAAAGAGTACGGACCACGAGTCTGTAGAATGTAGATTTCTTTAAATAAAAAAAAAAAAAAAAAGCCTGTGCTAATTCCTCACGATATTTTCAGAAACCTGAAACTTGAGTTCAAACACACAAGCATCGCCACAGCATTCGAGGTCACAATCACTAAGCTGTCATCTCCTTACTTTTATGCTTATTCTTTTGATTCTTGTCTTTCGGTCTTAATCTTTTTTAGGGTTCCGTACCTCAAAAGGAAAAAAGGAACCCTTATAGGATCTCTTCGTTGTGCATCTATCTGTCTGTTCGTCTGTCAAGACCTTTTTCTCAGAAACGCATGAAGGTATCATGTTAAAATTAATATCAAATACTCGGGTTTGCAATCTCTTGGAGCTGTGAAAAAATCAAACTTATAACTCAACGCAATTAAAAGATACGGCCGTTTATGACGCATATTTTATAGAGTACCTACCTACTTCCCGTTGACTGTGATAGGGTAGTAGGGAACTCGGTGGTAGGGTACTTTGTAGTACCCGTCTGGCTGGCCCGACGGGCCGGTTGGCGTGGTTGGTAAGATACCCTATCTATCACGGCGCAGGTCGTGGGTTCGATTCCCACTCAGGACAAACATTTGTGTGCATGAACATGTCTGTTTGTCCTGTGTCTGGGTGTAATTATCTATATATGTATGTATTTACAAAAGAAAGGTAGTATATGTAGTATATCAGTTATCTGGCTTCCATAGTACAAGCTCTGCTTAGTTTGGGGTCAGATGGCCGTGTGTGAGGAATAATGTCCCAGAATATTATTTATTTATCTATTTATTTATTTATTTATATTTATACCATTTTCAAGTTGAAAATTTGTCGCCAAACACCTATTGGTGTGTTCCGGCAGCTGCACTTGAGAGCCAGTTCCTTCTAGGTTTTGTGTGCTTACCACCTTCGGCCACATCATCACTTACCATAGTGAGATTGTGGTCAAACACAAGCCTATACAACGTAAAAATAAAACTGAACGCGGCCTATGTCGATGTATAGAGACAATAGTTTTCCAACGACCAAGTTAAGTTTATCTCTCAATCCATATCTTTATTCGTTAGATTCACATGTTAGACGACCTATTTACATACCTATAAGTTTGTACGGAACCCTGGGTGTGCGAGTCCGACTCGCACTTGGCATGTTTTTTTGTGATATGGATTGATTAACAAATGACAAACTCTAATAAAAAAAATTACTAACATAGAATTATAAATGCCTTAATTAACCCTTGACTCGCATATGGCGCTCGAATGTGGCGCGGGTCCCTATACTAAGTACATGTAAAAAAAACCGGTCAAGTACGAGTCGAACTCATGCGCCGAGGGTTCCGTAACTACCCATTATACCGCCAAAATATTTTCACACAATAGCACAATTTTATTTATTTACCTTATATGAGGTTGGTGCCAATTAAGCTAGACCTCTAAATTGTATGAGCGCCCATACAACTCAGAGGACTATCTTAATTGGCGTCAACACTGTATGTATGGGGACACTTTCTACTTTTAATTTTTTTGGATTTTTTCTTTTATTTGTGCTGTAAGACCTTGCTTTTTGCCAAATTTTGTGATTCTAGGTCAACGGGAACTACCATATAGGTTTTCGACCCAAAACCTATAGGGTGCTTCCGGTTGACCTAGAATTGTCAATTTTGGTTAAAAGAAAGGTCTACAAGTAAAGGGAAAATTATGAAAAATAAAAAAAGTTGAAAATTAAGATAAATTTTGGTACTTCGAAAAATTGCGAAAATCTAAATTTGCCCATATCTTTTTATCGTATTGACTCATGACCTTGATTTTTATACACCTAATAGAGACTATTAACCTCAGTATCTGGTATAAATTTCAACTTGCTAGGTCTACCCGTTCCTGAGAAAATCGGTGGGGACACACGGACAAACGGACAGACGGACAAGAAAGTAATCTTATAAGGGTTCCTTTTTTACCTTTTGAGGTACGGAACCCTAAAAAACAGGAATTAATAAATCTTTCACTCACTTTTACTCTTTTTCTTAAACATTAATCTTCTACATTATGAACTTACCTGAAACAAAAACAGATGTAATAAGACATTATGAAATGACACAGATTAGGCGTGACGTGTATCGAACGTAACATTGTGAATACGGTGAACATCTTTCTAGTGTTGAGTGACATACAAGAGGCAGTACATTTGTCCCGTACATGATGAAAAAATGTAAGATCGGTACGAGATTTTGACACGTAGTACGTGTCAAAATCTCGTTCAAATTTAATGTCGCGTTACTCTTTACTTTTTCATATGACGTGAACTGTAGGGAGAGACAGAGAGGCATGAGTCTTTTTATTCAACGACGGACATTGACGCGACCGATACATACCTACTCTTTATTTCAAATGTACTACAGAGCTTCACGACACCTCCTCGCCTCATTTGAAGTGGGACATTGTACTGGCTCAGTACATAAAAGAGGCTACTCTTACAAACTCATTTTAAAACCGTGTCCTACCCAACACTACATCTTTCGATGTATTTCGTACCTTAAATAAGTAGCAAAAATATTCAAGTATTAAAGAGGCTTCATAACCATTGATCAACCCATTAACTAAACTATCAACCTCAACGAATAACAGCCTAAAATATCAACCACTATAAAAAAAATATCTTTTTTTTTCTTTTTTTCTTCTTTTTATTATCCTGCTTAACACGGCAATCTGTCATGGACATTTAGCTGCTCCTTTGTCTGTACATTGTCTGTGTATTTTGTTTCTAGCTAATAACGGCGTATTCATTATAACCCGTTGAAAAGTATGCGTATAATTACATGCCAGCGGGCGGGTCGTTACGACCGACGCCATAAACATGTCCCGGTTAATTTTGTCCCAGGTGCACTGTATGTCTGCAATGATACCTCACGCTTAGATAGCGTGATAAAACATGGATAGTTGAGTTTAGAGTTTATTTTATGGTATGGATATGGGACGGTGAGATTGAAGGTTGAACGTTTTGTTTAAAAATTGGTTGATTTTTTTTTATCAAATCATTTATGTTTTTTAATTCAAAAATTTGCCTTGTAGGTGTTTTTGAAGATAGCAATACCAGAGGTATTGTGTTGACGACCTTTATAAATTATATAAGGCAAGTAGCTCTCAAGTACAACTGTCAAATTAATTAGTGTAATGTTCTAAATGTAAATAAATTATTGGTGAACGTAAATAAAAAAGAATAAAAAAATTAAAATTTATATTCTAACAAACAGTTAATTCCACCTTCATAATACATTAAAGCCTTACATCAAGACATTTCACACAGAAAAATTCCCTTCACAAAGAAAATACACAAAACATTAATAAATCACTCGACTTCCCTTGTAAAAATTCACACCGCTCACGTGGCATCGCGCAAAGTGTATAAAGCAGGGCGCACACCTGCTGGCGGTATTACCGCGACATGTTTATGTGTACGGTCATCCTTAGCGCCCGACGCAGGGTCGTGTGTCATCGTTATTTTTTACTTAGTCGAGTAATAATGTATACTTTATTGTTTAGTCGGTTATATTTTAGTGGGGTACGTCAAAATGGTTCTGTATTTAGGAATCTGCAGAGTTTACTTTTCTTTACGATCACGTATTTCGTTTCCATGGTTACGAGAACTTAATCAATACCTTCAGTTTCCCAATTATCATTGGCAACCATGTAAATCATCGTTCAAATGCATAAGCTTATCAATTTATGGTCCCGTTGCATCGAAACTTGTCCTTCCTTATACGTGCATGGGACAAACTGCGCCAAGTTTGGCAATAAATTAAAAGCCCCAGATATTTAGTGGTACAATGTACCTAAATAGATATTGGTGTGGTGTTAGTGAATGGGTTGTTAAACGTGAATGTTTAATTAATTGTGCAAAGTAGCCTATAGCCTTCCTCGATAAATTGGCTATCCAACACTAATATAATTTTTCAATTCAAACCAGTAGTTCCTGAGATTAGCGCGTTCAACGAAACTCTTCAGCTTTATAATAATAGTATAGATAATTAACTATATTAGATTAAGATAATGTCAAAGTCAAAGTCAAAGCCATTTATTCAGTTTAGGCCCTAAGAGGGCAAATATGAACGTCGAAACTACTGAAGTTACCATCGATTCGGAAGTCGCCTTCAACTGAGAAGAACCGGCAAGAAACTCAGCAAGGTTACATTTTTTATATATTTTGTTTTTTTTTTTTGGACAATCTGACAATGTTGGCTTTTTTTCCATTGAATTTTTAACAATTTTTAAAGAAATATAATACACATAAACACAAAAGATGAAAAAAAAACAACAAGATTTTTTTTTTTATAAATTATACTTCTAGGTGGCAAAGAAGCTTACGGTCCACCTGATGGTAAGCGGTTACCGTAGCCTATAAACGCTCATAATACCAACGGCAAAGAAAATACAATATGATATTTTCCCTGCCAGGGGTATCACTCACGCGTAGCACCGTGCTATGGTTTCTTTCACCGAAAACTCAAACTCATTGTAGGATTCCAACCCACGACTTTCACCCCGAAATCCGACGTCACTATCACTGAACTATCATCGCCCTTAAATAGAATTTGGTTTGACTCTAACGCACGGTTCGGAAGTTTGCTTTTGCTGAGAAGAGCCGGCAGATTTATTAAAAAACCGCGGGCCGAAAGCTAACTAAAAACATTCCTTCAAGCAAATAAAGTTCTAATTAAGTGAACATTTCCCACATTGGCCCAATGTCCCAATGATTGGGCCAACATAACGTATTGATACTGGCGGGTCTTCGAACAGTCTTGTCTAATACGTGGCCGTGTTCACACGACTCCATTGTCAGCATATATTGATAGCAGACTTCTTGAATAGATTTATGCTGGAAGGGACATAGTACCTATTGAATTAAGGTGCATTTTACGTTGGTTGAATAAGCTTATATTTGGAACGAAGGTGGTAAATACAGGGTGATTTTTTAGTCACCGGCAATACTTGCAGGGGTGAAAGTACTCATCAATATGAACAACTTTTATTACGGGACTAACTGTGAAATCACGACATTCTGGTCCCGTCCAAAAAAAAAAAAACGTGCATTGGTCTTGCTAAAACTCCAAAATATTCACTGATAATTTTTTTGTTTTTGTTTTGTTCGCCTCCATACTGGTTTAGAAAAAAAGGAAATTCCGGAAAAGCCCAATGAGACAGCCGAAAAATGGGAAAAAATTAAATTTTGTAACTCAAACCGTACACGATACTGAATAACTCAATATTATCGATTTCACGTGGTACGAAGTTCACCGGGTCATCTAGTTTTATAATAAAAAAACACCTTATCAAAACTACGCTCGTACCACATCCAGTGAATAAAAACAGATCCACCATGAGAAATGGGGGGCGTATGGTGGGGGGGAACTTCAGGTGATAGGGCCGTTAACCAACGCTAACCGGATTAATTTGTGGGCGTGCGCCAACACGGGGATGTTCGGTGATTGAGTACCTCCTCAATTTGTTGGTTTATACGCTATTGAGAGGTTAAGTGCTGACGGTTATAATTTTGAATTGACGGGTAGATTAGTTAAGTCAATCGGGGGATTTGGAGGGTCGGTGGTCCAGCCGAAATAAATTATAATGTTTTATGAAACAAATATTGTGTATAAGGCAGATTTAGAAAGTTTACTTTTTTTAAGACGATAATAACATAGTGATCGAAGGTCGAAGGTCGTGGGTTCAAATAAAAAGAAAGAAGAAGAAGAAGGAAAACATACAATATTACATCAAAAAGAACTATACACACAGACAAACAATAGACAGCGAATTAATGTAATGTTGCGCGATGCCAGGAATAGATCCCCACTCACCATAATGCTAAGGCTAGTTAATATCTAACCTTCGCGCTGGTTTTCAGTCGGAACCCACGACCTTGACATCACGAATATACGTGACGAACAAAAAGAATAAAAAATAAATATACAACCCCAAACTAGGCTACTTCAAGCTGTGAAATACTACATTTAACTCGAGCTTTCAATGAAGGAAAATATCGTCAGGAAACCATAGCACGGTGGGGTATCTACTTTATAGTACCCGCCTAACTGGCTACCACGGTCAGGTTAAAAATTGATAGATTTTTTATTTTTAGAGCAATTACTAGTGCGTTCTGGCAGCTGCACTTGAGAGCCAGTTCCATGAATATGTGCAAGATACATACCCTGGAATAACATGTATTATTTATTCACTCCCACATTAAATCAATGAAACAGTTTTAGCTCTTAGCTAGGTAGGTACATACATTTAACTGTGGGAGACAGGAGCCCAAACTAGGTTTCCCTGTGCTATGAGTCTCCTGGCTCCCTATAATAACATGTAGGGCACTTTTTATCCCGGTAAAACATAAGATTCTTGAGGAACGTGGGTGCAACCGCGGGATAGAACCTAGTATAATATTTCTTTATACCTTTTTTTATACCAGGAACGCGAGTGAAACCACAGTGAATAGTGTATAGATTTCCAGCTCTAGTACCATCAATAAATAGCGTCAGTTGCCTTCCCTTAGAATACATAAATCAGGCGGCACCGTTTAGGTACTAATTGCACGTAGCAGCCGCTCGTGAGCACGTGCTTTTAATGCGCCCGCGCACCCTTAATATATTGCTAGTGCTTGTGTATATATATTACAGATGTGATTTCATTTTTTAGGGTTACGTACCCATACGGTAAAAACGGGACCCTATTACTAAGACTTCGGTGTCTGTCCGTCCGTCTGTCTGTCACCAGGCTGTATCTCAAGAACCACGATAGCTAGACAGTTGAAAATTTCACAAATTATGTTTTTTTTTTCTTTGAGGACAAAATAAAGATACTAATTATTTTATGAATAGTGAGTGTACTGTGTTTGGTAAATTTGAATCTGTCCAGCTACTTGTTACTGACTTGTATCAATTGGGGAAATTGTAGGAAAATTTGCTACGGTAGTGCTACGATGCTACGAGGCTACAAGTGCTACGAAGCTGTTCCCGTGTACTCATTTTTATATTTGGCAAAATTACCTTCCAATACGATGAATACATAATAAAAACAAAATCCTTTTACAGATTTTTTTAGTAAAAAAGCTATGAAATTGGCAACAAATAAAAATGTATTGTCAAATTTTGGTCAAGTGTCGTGCATTGGAAACGCGACATGACAATATTGTGTGAAACCATTTTAGATTGAGGTGTCAACTCACTGTTTTATGATGAAGTGGTACTATTGAATATATACACTGGTCAGGTGAGGGGTGTTGAAGTGTGGAGAGTGCTTTATTTATTTTTTTATCATGCTGGAAAGTTAGCAAGTTGACTGTCCACCTAATTATGTGGAATAAAGTGGAGTAAAATTTAAAATATTTCTTTAACAATGGCGTAATATCTAATACATCATGTTTTTAAAACACAAAATTTTAATATATACTTTTGCTGTAGGTAGATATTTTTTGGGCCCAAGATAATGGAGCATGGGCAATTTATTTAACATAAAAATATTAAGAAACAAACAAAAATAAAAGTGTAATATCTACATAAATAAATACAAATATACCAAAAAAATAATTTAAAAAATATCATAACATCCTTAATTAATTTCTAGTAGGTACTTTATTCATAAATAATTATAAACGTGAATATTATAATAAAAATTATGTTACGAAAAAAAAAAGCCGCCTCCACATACCAGGGTTATGACCGCGCGGCTATCAAAAAATGGTAATTGATTTTTTCACGGGTCATGCGTCAAGCGCGAACGCAAATGGCTTACGTCGGCCATATTGAATTAGTGCGTGGACGACGACGATGTCGCACGCACAGGGAAATCTTTAGAGTCGACACACATTAAATAAAGTGAGTGTTGTGACTAATATTTTTGCAAATTTTAGGCTGAAAATAAAATTATAATAATAAATTAATATTCTGTGACATTATTCCTCACACACGATGAATAATGATTTGTTTCTGCCTAGGTCAACAATTGTATTTTCATTAAAAAAATAATGAATCAGTTAAATCTTACTTCTTACTTTGTTATTATTCTTTTATCTACCTAATATTATAAAAAATGCAAAAGATTGTGTGTGTAGGTATGTTTCTTCCCACTCAACTCCGTAATGGCTGAATGGATTTAAATTAATCGTAGCACATACGGGGTGAAAGTAAAAAATAATAATTATAAAGTTATTAAAAACCACAAAAACATGAATACAGTATTAAAAACGAGACTAAGAAAAATAACGAAATAAAAACAAAATATAAATACATTTTTTTATTCAACTCAATATATTCCTTGTCGCACAACAAAATTCACTCATACAATTAATTAAAAAACACTTCACGCCGGTGATTCTGTACAAATTGATCGAGAGCCGGCTTCTGACATCACTAATGGAGGCACTGCTGTAGCATTTTCGCTTTTTTCGTTAACTGCATTAGTTGACATGAAAATATTACAATTAGTGGATAATTGACGAGTGACGTCAAAAATATTCAATGTAAAAGTGGTGATAGCTCAGGTGGCGCGAGCCGTGGGTTCTAGTAGGTATAATAATGAGTTTGAACTTTCAAATCAAATCAAATCAAAACTCATTTATTCAGTTTAGGCCCTAATAAGGCACTTATGAACGTTACAATACAATGAAAATGATTCTACCACCGGTTCGGAATACACTTGGACTGAGAAGACTCCGGCAAGAAACTCAGCAAGGGATATTTTTTTTATTTTTTTTTTAAGTAATATAATTTAATTACTAATTATAATGTTTATAAAGTTATTTTGAAATTGCTTGTTGAGCGAACATTTCATTTAAATGCATTCTTGTCTTCCACAAAATCAGAAACTCTATAGTACCCTTTCTTACATAACTTTTGTTTAATTAGCTTTTTAAATCTATACACAGATAGTTCTTTGAGTACTTTGTTATAGAAACGTATACATTGTCCCTTGAATGAGTCCCTCACTTTGCTGAGCCGCGTTACAGGTACAGCAAGTTTGTGCTTATTTCTAGTGTTCAAGCTATGAGTGTCGCTGTTTTTTGGAAAATTTTGTATATTTTTCCGAACATAGATTAAGTTTTCATAAATGTATTGTGACGGCACTGTCATAATATTTATAGATTTAAATTTGTCTTTAAGAGAATCTCTAGGACGTAAACTGTAAATTGCGCGAACAGCCCTCTTCTGCAGAATAAAAATTCTATTGATGTCAGCACCACTACCCCAAAGGAGGATGCCGTAGGACATCAAGCTGTGGAAATAGCTAAAATAAACTAATCTTGCCGTAGATTCGTCAGTGAGAGAACGAATTTTTCGGTAAAGGAAAAAAAATAAAATACATCTATACTAATATTATAAAGCTGAAGAGTTTGTTTGTTTAGTTGAACGCACTAATCTTAGGAACTACTAGTTCGAATAAACAAAAAAATGTGTTGGATAGCCCATTTATCGAGGATGGTTTTAAGCTACGTTTTATATCAGGAAAACATGAGATACCTCGGGAACGCGGGTGAAACCGCGGGGCGGAAGCTAGTAGAACTATATAACGTAAAATATAAAAATGCTAATAAAAACAGGGCCGAAACAAGAATGTGAATATATTTATAGTAAAATGTCAAAAATTTACAACATGGTTTTGAATCTGAAAGCTGGATGGTGGAGAGGTCAAGGTTACTATCCATTGGAGCAGTTGAAAATCAGCAGTATATGTAGGTAGAGAAAGATGGCGATGTCTTTTGTTGAATTTATTTTAAACGATTTATACAAAATTGCTTCAAATAATTATATGTTTTTTTTCTCAACAAGTTATTTTTTAAATTTAAATTAAGGTTTTTAAGCTACATAATGAACGGGATCAAAATGTATTCTTTAGCTACTAGTAAATTGTTAATATAAGCAAGTCAAGTCCCATCACCAAGTTGTGTATTGTTTAATTAGGTGGATGTTCTAGGGTTGTCATAAGTTACGCTCTTAGTTTTTGGATTTAATTAAACATATTTTCTTTTAATAAGTACCCCTAATATTAATTGTCTGACTGATTTCCAAGAGTTTTCTATTAATTTATTTACTTATTTACTAAGTCACTCGTCATTTTGTCTTTTTTCCGTCATGAAACACAAATATTTTCAGTGAGATTAGATAAAAAACATTATGTCCTAACTCAGGGTTTATTTTGAAAAGAATATTGCCGGCTCTTCTCAGCAAAAGCAACCTTCCAAACCGTGTGTTAGTGTGTCTATTCTTTAAAAAATAATTAAAAGTGCAAATGAAATAGTGGTTAAATAATGAAATAAATAATATTCAAGAAGGTGTCAACCCTAACACAGACGCACGCATACATTGCGGTCAGTATTCACATGCTGAGGTGTAAAGTTTGTATGTTACTGCACCGACTGGGATGAGTCTTGTTTGTTCACCGGTTATCTACATGAAGGTATTATAGAATAAAGTATATCTATAGCATAAATAATATAATATGAACTACTTTTATAATAAACTAGCTTCTCTGCGCGGTTTCACCCGGGTTCCCGATGGATCTTGTGTTTTCTCGGGATAAAAAGTAGCCTTCCACGATAAATGGGCTATCAAACACTGAAATAATTTTTCAAATCGAACCAGTAATTCCTGAGATTAGCGCGTTCAAACTAACAAACAAACTCTTCAGCTTTATATATATAATATACTAATACTTATACTTATTTCTTATATCTATACTAATATTATAAAGCTGAAGAGTTTGTTTGTTTGTTTGAACGCGCTAATCTCAGGAACTTGTGAGTGACGTAATTTTGTAGTATTTTTGCCCAGCCCAAGAGAGACCATATTGTTTTTTCTTCAGTTATCTTCTTAAATGCTAATAAGTATATTTTGTTTTTGGGAGTTGTAGCCGGCTGGACGAGTACTACAAAATACATAAGATGACATAAAAAAAAAACAAATTACCTACTGACATGAATAAAAAAGAATAGACAGAAAAATATTGCAACTTGAATTTTAATATCCATTTCCCAAATTGACATAGTTAGAAAAAAAGAAAGAAAGAAAAACATTTATTTAGACTCACACATTAGCAACAGCTTTTAGGGGAAAAAAAAGAGAATCAAACATTACACAATTAAAGCTGTCACACTTAAACTCATCACACTTATTAAATCAGTTTCTTAAGACGTTATATCTACCCAATAAAGTAGTAACAACAATGTCAGATAATCACAGTAACTCAATTAACTACATCTGCTTGAGTCGGACGGCTGTGCTCGCGTTATTGTGCTTCGTGCTCATAAATTGACAAACTGTCCAACTCTCATGAACAAGGCGGAATAAGTTTCTACTTCCGGTCAGTGCGCGAAACATGAGTGGAATGTACGGGCAAATAATGTGGACGGGACTGTGGCAGTTTCTAATTAAACTGTGGTAGACATAGAAATAAAAAAAAATATTCAATACTCCATGGCGCTCCGCCGGATAGTCCTTGGCTACCGTCGCCTATTGACATTAGCAATACCAGGGGGATTGCCAAGTGCCTGCCGGAAGACACTAGTAGGTTCTTGGCGAAAAAAAAAACAACTTGAGGATGCTGGCCAGGCGAGTACCATCGTGGTTGGTTATTCAATGGTTTCCTAACGATATTCTCTTGCACTGGAAGCTCCAGTTCAATTAAGATATAGAAGAAAGTGAAAAAATAAACAACTTACATATTTATTTTGAAATATTTGTGAATGGATTTTAATGGCACTTGATGAATTCCCTCTCAAATCGAGATAAATTTGAGTTAATAAATAAATATACAAATCATGATTTTTATTTACTGTAGACACCTAAAGGTTATTTGAGAATAAGGTATAAAAATTACACTCTAATGCAATCAAATTGTACTAAAAATAAATAGAAGAAACAAAAAATTATGAACATTAACTAATTTATGTAAGAAAATTACGTAGTTTTACTATACTATACATAAAACAAATAGGCTTCTAGTTTTATATCAACGTTTTCCCTACACCCAAGTACAACATTCCCGTACAAAACACTTACCCGTATGTTTCCACCCAAGGTCCACAGGCACCGACCGTGATTTAGCGTCTAACTTGGCCCACGTCCTACGAGGACCCACGGACCACTGTAGTTTGGTTAATGAACCATGAATTTCTATTTGTTGTCCACCGTTCAGGTAATTAAGTAATAGGTGTATATGTGCTGTTCACTTGTTATGATTATGCGAATCTTGTTTTATTTGTCGATGTTGTGACATAGTTTTATTGTTAGTTTACTGTAGTTCAATGATTCTGTGACATGATTTTGTAGGTATGTAAGATAGGAATGGTCAAACTCTAAATTCGTCCTTTTTATGATTTTGATTTACCAATTAAACGACAAATAATAAATCTTTTGAAGTATACAGTACAAAAAAGTAGGTGATATTACATTTCCAGTCAATATATCTATTGTATTTATGATCAAATTAATTCGAAATAATGTTTTAATATCAATGTTGAAACAATTGAATTAGAAACCTAAATCTATTTCTAGAAAGTTTATTTTTGATTACCTACCTCAATCTATTTTTTAGGCTTGACTAAATAATTCTCTTTCTATATTATACGGGCCTTAGACTATGTCAGAAAAACATTTGAAGTTATCTGAATATGAAATGAACGAACGATAATTAGTTAAAATAGAACCAAAACAAAACAATATATTAAATACCCACATTCATTTATTTTATTATGAAATATTAACAAAACAGCTTTTCAATTAAACAATATTACATTAAATACTCTAAGTACTTACATTAAATACCACATAGAAACATTTTACACCTACCTCCAAAAACAAAGTACAAAATAATGTAACCTATTCATTATCACAAACTCTGGTGTTCCAAAACTCCGCTAGCTCCTTAAACCTATCACAGCACTGCCTTTGCCTCCTTGGATTACAATGTACAGCTGGACTATTTAAAATAGAACTAAACTTCCTCACTAACGTAGTAACAGTTTCTTTACATCTTTCATCAATTTCATCACCAGATAACGTCACCATTGTATAATTAAGCTGTTCAAATGCCTCATCGATGAACCTGTCAACGTCATCTCTATCACTTTTCTCTCTCTCTGATACAGTATCATCAAATGACAGATCACCAGCTGATATACTGCACTGTACAATATCTGGCAAAACTTTTTTCTTAATCTTCTTATCTCTAATTGTACTTGTAGCTGAACAAAGCTTCTCTACAGATTTGAATAAACAATCAATATTATCACATATATCTTCGACTGATACAGCAGACATAATCTGTCCGTTGATGAAGTAGAACTGCTTTTCTGGTTGCTGCTTCCGATGACTCTGCTGCAGATCCTGAATGAAGTCCTTATAATCTAACGCTAGTGATTTCTTCGATAAACGCCTTCCTACTTTCCTGCGTACTTTTTTGAAGAGAAACGAAGAGTCAAACGTTGATTTCTTCTGGTCTAAAGTGCTGAAGACTGATTGCAGTTTCTGAGAATGGTCTTCTTCACTTTCTAAGTCGATTGGTATCCATTCCTCTTCCAGTTTCATCCATTGCTCGTTCCCGGAAAGAATTGCGTCTGCGTCGAATAAGGTACTCATTGTTTATACTTTTTTTACGTAGATGTTACCGTTGCAACGAATCAAAGGTGACTGAAGCGTTGACAGAATGTGGGTGATTTTAAAGGGTGCGCGCGCGCATCTTTAGTCATTAGTTAATAGTGATGTTTTTTTTATTTTATGTTTTTAACGCTAATTTATTAGAGAGAAAGGATTATTTTTATTTTTTAAATGATTATTGGGTAAATAAGAAATATGCCAGGTAATTAGGGATGTCATTTAAAGTTATTTTTAACTATTTTGTTTTTCTTTCTCTGAAATATTATGAACGCATTGTGTGACAATTTAATTAGATATCTGTAAATATGTGTGTATATATGTATATATGTAATATGTGGATATATGTATGATAATATAATACCTACTTATTAGCATAGCTGGTCATTTTTTATGTTTTCTGAGAAGAGGCATTTCCTACTGATAATATAATAAAATTACATGTATGGTAGATTCAAGGGGCAATGTATACGTTTCTATAACAAAGTACCCAAAGAAATTCAAGAACTATCTGTGTATAGATTTAAAAAAATAGTTAAACAAAAGTTATGTACAAAAGGGTACTATAAAGTTTCTGATTTTGTAAAAGACAAGAATGCATTTAAATGAAATGTTCGCTACACGAACTATTTCATTATAATTTTATAAACTTTGTTATTTGTAATTAAATAGTTATATAAATTAAATAAAAAAGAACAAAGATCTATAAAAAAAATGTCCCTTGCTGAGTTTCTTGCCGGAGTCTTCTCAGTCCAAGTGTATTCCGAACCGGTGGTAGAATCATTTGTAACGTTCATAAGTGCCTTATTAGGGCCTAAACTGAATAAATGATTTTTGAATTTGAATTTGATGTTTTTTTTGGGTAAACTTGTATGATAATATAACCGATGGTGATAAGCAGACTGAGTCTAAAATTCTAATTTATTATATATAAAGATAAAGATAAAAACATATTTGCATAACATACGGTAGTACCTAATAGATGTCAGATACATTGAAAATTATAGGTCATACATGTGTTGTTAATATTATAGCATTCAACTTATTTAACAATTTAATTACAATATGGCATTTTATTTAAAAAAATATATATATTTGTATATTAATTACTAATTTATTCTTAATATATAATATTAGACACATTTTTAATCCAAATCAAATTATAATGTCATTAGTTCCTTTACATCGTAAAAATTATATTGATTCAACCTATTGATATAACCTAGTCTTGAATTGACGTATATTCGTTTGCGCAGCAATTTCTTTGGGTATTTTATTATATATACTGGGTGATTTTGTTATCACTGGCAATACTTGCAAGGAAGAAGCCCTATAATAAAAGTTGTTCACATTGATGAGTTTCCACCCCTGCAAGTATTGTCAGTGATAACAAAATCAACCTGTATATTTGATTTTATTATACTAGCAACTATAATTTAAACTTAATTCTACTAATATATTATATATTTTAAGGCGATGATAGCTGAGTGGTAGTAACGTTGGAAGAGCTTGAACTTTCGGTGAAGGAAACCATAGCACGGTGGTAGGGTACTTTGTAGTACCCGCCTGGCTGGCTACCACCCTCAAGTTGAAAATCTATCGCCAAACACCTATTGGTGTGTTCCGGCAGCTGCACTTGAGAGCCAGATCCTTCAAGGCTTTGTGTGCTTACCACCTTCGGCCACATCATCACCTACCATAGTGAGATTGTGGTCAAACACAAGCCTATATAAAGTACAAAAAAAAACAATAAGATTATCATTAATTGTTAAACATAAGCATAATTATAATGTTTAACTGAATGCGCAAACAACGCGTCGTGTGTATAAAATAAATAAGAGCACCTTTTGTGTACAACGAGCGGGTGTCGCTTAATTATCGCTTTGGTATGAGCGTTTCTGAGGATTTATAATAGTTGGTACAGTTGGACGAAATATTCAGTTGTATTGGAATTATTTGATATCGTAAAGGTTTGTTATATTAAAACTAAATGGGGTTTTAAATGGCAATATAGATGTAAGTGTTACAAGTATGAGTTAGGTATATATTACATAATTGAAATAATTTCAACACATGTTCAACAAATGAATCAATAATGAAACATAAAAAAATGGAAATGCGACATTTTTGTGAACCAATACTTATAATAAAAGTTGAAAAATTGGAAGAAGTCTTCAATACTTGAAGCAAAACTTCATGATTTTTTTTTTAAATGGTGATATGATAGTCTAAATGTTAGAACCCCATTATGTTTGAAATCCCATTTTTTAAAATTAATTTGTTCCGTTCAATATTTCAGAAATAAAATAACATTTTTTTTTCTTTTTTTTTTTATACTACTTAGGCGGCAAACAAGCTTACGGCTCACCTGATGATAAGTGGTTACCGTAGCCTATAGACGCTCTTAGCACCACGGGTAAAGAAAATACAATAATGTATTTTCCCTACCAGGGGTATCACTCACGCGTTGCCAACCTTGAGACATGAAATTGTTAAGTCTCCTGTGCCTGTAATTTCACCGGCTCCCATACCCTCCTAACCGAAACACAGTAATACAAGTGCATTACTATTTCACGGCGGAATTAGATATGGTGGTAGTAATTCCCCGGGCGAACTCTGCACTAAGAGTTCTACTACCTTGGAAGACATATTTTGACAATATTTTTCACGGATTATAGAAACAAATATTCTGACAACTCTAATGAGAAAATCAAGTAGTACTTATTACCTGCACTAGGTTCATAATCATTATCTGAGCCGCGAGACGTCCACTGCTGGTAACCTCCCCTAAAGATCTCTAATAGGACCGGTCTTGGGCGGCCTGCATCCAATATAGGTTGTTTTGTTTTGTTTGAGGCGAGGGTTATTTTAAAGTAAACAGTAATTATGAACTTAATTAGGTCTCTTTTTAAGTTATATGTTGTCTTACTTATGACACAATACTATAATTAAGTATTTACTGGTGAAAATATAATTGAAAATTTTATTTATTATGTTTTATTTATACACAACACTTAACACAACAAAAGTCAACAAAACTGAGTATACCACCTCAATTATAGGTGATCACGGCATGTACTAACAATGATCCGAAAAATAAATTGCTACATTACTAAAAAATATGACTAAATATAAAAAGCAAGGAATACATGTCCATTTTTTTACTAACATAAAATTTTGATACTATGGTATGCCCATAATAACTGTGAAAATAGTCACAATTTGATAGGTCCATTTTAGCAGCCCTATAACCATGTTTTTTTTTATCGGAAACGATTATGACTTTACTGAAGTTGACATAAATATACTGAAAGAACAATAAAATGTCAAATAAATTCTTAAAAACTATAGGCAGTTCACGCCAATTCTCAAATCAAGATTAAGTACGACTTTAGCCTTCAAAAATTGTATGATAAAGTCGAGTTTAGTTTGTCAAAAAGATTTAATTTTTGTCGCAAGTCACCGGTCAACTACAAAAAAACTTTGATAATCAGCGCTGCTGAGTTAAAAGCAGTCAGCAGCGTTATGCTGAGCTGATGTCCTGTTTGGCGGCACAATCACTTTTATTATTGTTTCTGTTTGTCAAATAAATGGTTTCTTTCTTTCTTTCTTACGTGACAAACGTTGAAAACAATAACGCAACACTCATATCCTTTCATAAGCATTCAAATCCACTATTTCGTACCTTAATCTTATTATTTATCGCGATACGCTAAAGCGTCGGGGGCAATTAAACGCATCCAGTGTCCTGGTCATGTATCACAGACAGTAATCCAGGGGACAGAATCATAATAACAAAAAACAATAAAAATAACAGATTACCCCGCGAACTCGGCTCGAATCGGGCGGAGGATGCGGCATTGTGGAAACTGTGGAGATGGCATTGGAGTGTTAACTTTTGAAGTGGGGTGTGAAATGCTCATTCTCAACCGTTTTGTCTGTATTTACACAATTCGTTTAATTATTATTTTCGAATTGAAGTGTACTGCAAGCAAGGTATCGGAGGTTTTTATTCTTGTTTAGTAAAAATAATCTTATATAAATTACTGCTGTGTGGCACGTGTTTTATTATTTAATACAATATCTATTAATGAGAAAAGTAATGTTAAGGATATTAAAAAAAAATGGGTTTAATGTTAGCATTAAATTAAAAAATATAACAAAAATAAATTTGCGGTCACCGGATTTATTCGTGAAATCAGTTAGCAGCTTCAATAATACCTACTGTAGACTTTGGATGACTACTATTTAAAATATCACTAATGCTAAGTGATGTAATGGCCATTATGTTAATTAAATTGCTGTCGGAACACCAAATCAAAAAAATATAATTTTAACAGCGTCTCCACAATTTTATTCGCCTATATTCCAAATCCACATTCTGTTTGTGCTCATTCTTAATATGGGGCAAAACTGTTGGAAGAACAACAGTTTTTGTTGTATATTTTATGTACTGTGACGCTATAACTCAGCCGGTGTGACGTGCCACCCTGAGCCTCAGTGATATACAGGCCGAGTACAAGTACTACTCTAACATTATTTATAACTGGGCACTTATTTTTATTTATATTCCGCTTTTATTGGTTTATTGTGTTACGCATTGTTGGTTCCTTGTTCTTTGGTTATCGTTAAGTGGTATTGTGTATGCTTATTATAAACTACCTACATGTTTTTCTTGCCAACTGTACGTGAGTTATGCTATAAAATAATAATTTGTAGGTTAATTTGTCTTTTTATTATTTAAAAATTGTAATCAAATTGTCCTCGCACGGTTCGGTTTCAATGGAGCTACCGTCCGCGGTCGCTCAGTACGTGGAACGAGTTTCCCAGACATGGTTTTCCCAAGGGAGTACAGCATGGGGTTCTTCAAGAAGGGTGAAGAGATTTCTGCATCGCTTTGCTTTTTTTATAACACTAAGGTAACAAACAAGCTTACGGCCCGCCTGATGGTAAGAGGTTACCGTAGCCGATTGACCCTTGCAAAACCAGGGGAATCATTTACTTTGTTTATTATGATAAAAAACAATTATAGATACAAATAAAACGTCTAATTCGAACTTTTTAATAAAAACGAATGTAATTCCACGGTATTTATGATACCCGTTATCGAGGCATTATCATAAATTAATTAGAGGCAAAATAATGCGGCGCCATTACGTGCCGCGATGTCATCGCTTCCATGGTACAGGATGCTTTAGAATTCTACATATTTTTAATGATTCTTTATTTTTTAACTAGCTGTTCCCCGCGGTTTCACCCGCATTCCCGGAATAAAAAAATAGCCTCTAACCTTCCTCAAGAATTGGACTATCAAATGCAAAAAGAATATTTCACATCCGACAGGTAGTTCCAGAGAGTAGCGCCTTTAACAAACTAACAAACAAAAAACTACTGCTGTATTATATTAGTAACTGATATGATAACTGATATGACCTAGTTTTCATACACATCAATACGTAAATACATTCAGAAACGCTTCCCACATCTACAGACTAAGTTTTCGCGTCTAGATCCAACGCTAAACATATTAAGACTGGTAAAGTTATGAAATCTATAAACAAAAAGTAAGTCGCTACCACGTGGGTTCGAATTCTACGATGAATTTAATGTATAAGTGAAGGAAAACATTGTGACGAACCCATAGGACGGTGGTAGGGTACTTTGTAGTACCCGCTTGGCACCCTCAAGTTGAAAATCTGTCGCCAAACACCTACTGGTGTGTTCCGGTAGTTGCATTTGAGAGCCAGTTGCCTTCTAGGCTTTATAAAAGTTATTTGCCCCTGATATTACTATGTCCATAGGTTACGGTAGTCACTTACCATCAGAGAAACATCAGATAAAAAGATGACAAGTTTTCAACTTGAGGTTGGTTACAACAATACGTGAAATAGAAAATAAATAAATATCTTGGGACATTCCTCATTCATTCCTCGGCCATCTGATCCTAAACTAAGCAGAAAAATAACAATAATAACCTAAATTCATTTATAGAAAACAGTCTCCAGGCAGGTAGGTACTTATTATGTAAAAACTGCGTTGATCAAACAATTATCTCAAATTATGAGTTAAATAAATATAATTCAGAGCGTATTTAAGAAATGCTATTTACACAGCCACACCCTATATAGAATTGGCAAAAATATGACCGGCGGGCGTGGTGATCGTATTGATTGCTATTTCTATTATTTCGAGTCATTAAATCAAAACAACGACAATTCGGTGTACACTCATTATGGTGGAGCGAGCCATTTTCCAACGGCAGCGCTTGGAAACTGTGGTGTTATTACGTAACTTGGGAGTTCAATTGGTTGTGCATTTGTTATTGTTGACAAATTTCTCTGGACCACGATAAAAGTAAATTACTGAAAAGGCTGTCGGTGAAAATAGAATACATAAGAGTTTATTTTTCAGCAAACTATACGTCAAGTATTCAATAAATATGCCGAACGTAATTTACCTAAGGTGACAAACAAGCATACGGCTCGCCAGATGGTAAGTGGTTACCGTAGTCTATTGACCCTTGCAATATATTGGTAAAAATATAATGTGTAGGTAATTTTGTTTGTAATAAGGTACAACTCTAATTTTATTTATTTTTATTACTACTTATCGATTACTATACAACTGATTGCTAATTATGTATTTTACATGATAATCATTATTTCGCCATGAATTTAATCAGTTGCCGCGACTCCCCGTTGTTAAATTTTGATTTATTCCACTCTGTGCGGTAGTTTTTGAACTGATTGCGTTTTAGTTTTATGGGTTAGTATGGTATTTCGTGATAATTTGTTGTGATAACGACCCAAGTAATTTTGATTTCAAACTTTGTATGAAATACCTACCGGTAATTCGACGGCTATATGAATTCTATCAAAAATGCCTGTAATACAAAGTTGCTCCTCCAGCTTAGATAACATCCTGGATATGTCTGGGGCTATGACAAGTAAGATATCTTCAAGATATTAATAATATATTAATCTCCTGTCATTATGTAGATACCTACATAAAATTTCTTTCATAAAATTTGTTGCTATTAATATAATGTAGGAACTTCATGCACATAACTCATTAATCATTTTTTTTACTTTGTGGGAAATAATCGTGTGAAAACCTAAGCATGCTGGTACTCTACTTTGTAGTACCTACCTGGTGGAATACTACCGACCTACCAATAGGTACCCTAACCGAACAAACCTACCGATTGGTAGGCATATAGACCAGGCGGGCCCAATGCGAAATAATAAGTTACTATGTACATTTAGTCTCACGTTATGTCCTTACTATTTTTATTAATTTAACAATAATTAAAATCATTAGTCATCAACTAAAACAAGAAGCGTACAATAAAATGACAGCGCATCATAAACGCATCCCGCCCGCTCCGCGACCGCACAGCTACCGTCGCGAAATTAGCATTAATGCGATCGTAAACCCGTCATCATGGCGCGATAGACCGCGTGATTCGACTGCATTGCCTGCGCTTAGAACGATTTATATCGCACTGTATAGTTACGATATTGCTTTGGGACGCGTTTAACAGTTTAAATTTATGTTTTATGATGGTAAACTATTAGTTTACGAAATAATTGGTTTTGATAACCTTTTCTTAATAAATCGAAACGTAGTAATAATTTTACCACATTAACTTAAATATCTTTGGCAGGTTTTATATTTTTCCTCTTTTATTATATACATATTTACAATTAAAGTAAAAAATACAAACTATGATATATAGAAAACATCCTCAAAGCCCTCGCTGCTGTCGATAGGCAAGGTTCCCAACAGGCTGGCAGCGTTCCCTTTTTGGATGGCCAAGCTTATGCGTTGGCGGACCAAGACAAGCGTATTTTTTAAATTTGGATTTTTCAGCACCGGTCACAGCATAGCATGACCATTCTCGAGAACTGGCATAGGTGCGTATTTATAATACGGCACCTCTGACTCGATAAGGCCATGTCGAAGGGCAAGTTGTTGATGGATAATCCTGGCTACTTGGTTGTGCTTATGCAAGTACTCGCCGTTAGCAAGATGCGAACAACCAGAAATTACATGCCTGAGACACTCACCGGGACGGCGACACGCTGGACAGATGTCGGGAGTGCCATCCTTCAGGATGTATTTCGGGTAGTTGTTCGTCTTGATAACTTCGTCCGCAATTGCACAGGCAAAATCCTCGGTTTCCCCAAAGAGGTCACCAAATCGTAGCCAGTTTATCGACGCGGGTAAGTCAACATCAGTCCCTGTTAGGACCCGATAGAACCGACCGTGCAACTCTTTGCCCTTCCACACGTTCTTACGGTCCTCGGCTGTAAGTACCGCTGGTTTACGCCAGTTCTCTTTAGCTAAGGATAGCGGTGTGAGATTTCTATCAACTGCTACCACATCACGATGCATCCCACATTCGTTGTCTAGGAAATACTCCCTAAGATTGACCCGACCCCAACATTTCCGTGGGATGTACAATCTCATGACAGACGAGCGTGGGTAGAGGTAGTGGGTAGAGGAGAGTGATAGGGTATTTATTCATTCATTCATTCATTCATTCATTCATTCATTCATTCATTCATTCATTCATTCATTCATTCATTCATTCATTCATTCATTCATTCATTCATTCATTCATTCATTCATTCATTCATTCATTCATTCATTCATTCATTCATTCATTCATTCATTCATTCATTCATTCATTCATTCATTCATTCATTCATTCATTCATTCATTCATTCATTCATTCATTCATTCATTCATTCATTCATTCATTCATTCATTCATTCATTCATTCATTCATTCATTCATTCATTCATTCATTCATTCATTCACTCACTCACTCACTCACTCACTCACTCACTCACTCACTCACTCACTCACTCACTCACTCACTCACTCACTCACTCACTCACTCACTCACTCACTCACTCACTCACTAACTCACTCACTCACTCACTCACTCACTCACTCACTCACTCACTCACTCACTCACTCACTCACTCACTCACTCACTCACTCACTAACTCACTCACTCACTCACTCACTCACTCACTCACTCACTCACTCACTCACTCACTCACTCACTCACTCACTCACTCACTCACTCACTCACTCACTCACTCACTCACTCACTCACTCACTCACTCACTCACTCACTCACTCACTCACTCACTCACTCACTCACTCACTCACTCACTCACTCACTCACTCACTCACTCACTCACTCACTCACTCACTCACTCACTCACTCACTCACTCACTCACTCACTCACTCACTCACTCACTCACTCACTCACTCACTCACTCACTCACTCACTCACTCACTCACTCACTCACTCACTCACTCACTCACTCACTCACTCACTCACTCACTCACTCACTCACTCACTCACTCACTCACTCACTCACTCACTCACTCACTCACTCACTCACTCACTCACTCACTCACTCACTCACTCACTCACTCACTCACTCACTCACTCACTCACTCACTCACTCACTCACTCACTCACTCACTCACTCACTCACTCACTCACTCACTCACTCACTCACTCACTCACTTCATTCGTTTACTTATTTACTTATTTACTTATTTACTTATTTACTTATTTACTTATTTACTTATTTACTTATTTACTTATTTACTTATTTACTTATTTACTTATTTACTTATTTACTTATTTACTTATTTACTTATTTACTTATTTACTTATTTACTTATTTACTTATTTACTTATTTACTTATTTACTTATTTACTTATTTACTTATTTACTTATTTACTTATTTACTTATTTACTTATTTACTTATTTACTTATTTACTTATTTACTTATTTACTTATTTACTTATTTACTTATTTACTTATTTACTTATTTACTTATTTACTTATTTACTTATTTACTTATTTACTTATTTACTTATTTACTTATTTACTTATTTACTTATTTACTTATTTACTTATTTACTTATTTACTTATTTATTTATTTCTTTATTTATTTATTGATTGTACGTCATTTAAAAAACATTAACCCAATGCCGTATAGTTACTCGATTGCTTATTTTAATATTGGAATTTATATTTAATTTAATAAACAATTCAAGACCAACTTACTAAACTAAGAAACTTAAATAAAATAGTCTAAATTAAAAAAGTCGCTATCAGAAGGCAGCGTACCCAGAATGCTGGCGGCATTGCCACGTTGGATGCCAATGCTGATTCTCTGACCAAGATATAAGGCAGCATTCTGAGCCCTGAGCACGAACCACTTGCGTATCGCCTTGGTAAAGTTATCGTGTCGAGTAGGTGTCATTTTTGACAGAAGTTGTATCGTCAACTCGATACCCAGCTTGCGAGCTACGTTAAATTCGTCTAGAAATTTTGTAGCAATAATTTTTAATTTTAATGTTATGTACAAACACACAAAATTAAAATATTTACTCACAAAAACATAAAATAAAATAAAGAACCTGCATATTTGATATGTTTAGATAAAAATAAAAAGTAATATAACAACAAAATTCTCACGGGTATATTGTTTTTTTCTCCAGTCCAATTCTTGATCGAGAAATAAAAATTGTTGAACGTAGTCTATTTGGTCAAAATTGTTAAAGGGCAAAAAAGCGCGCGAAGATACTTTTTTAATTTATTTTTATTTTTAGCAAGGAGATCTAAGTTTATAGGTTTGAATTTAGAAGTAACAAATAGTAAGACATGAAGTCTTGTGACTCCGAAGGAAATTAACACGGTGATCCTTAATTTTAGTTATTGTTTAAGCAGTGTTAATGGATTGGATTTCACTTAACTTAAACTATTGACATTTATCTTTTACAAATCTTATTACAATTATTATGAAGTTTCATAATAAACTATTTAATATAATTACTCTCGAATGCCAGTTGTGAGTTCGAATCGAACCTTACAATGAGCTTGATCTTTCAGTGTAGAAATCAAAGCATAGTGGTAGGGTACGTTGTAGTACTTACTCTATGTCTGGCTACCACTCTCAAATTGAAAATCTATCACCAAGCACCTATTGGTGTGTTTCGGCAGTCACACTTGAGAGCTAGTTGCCTTATAGGCTTCGTGTATTTACTACTTACAGCCACATCATCACTTATATCATGGTGAGATTGTAATCCAACATTTATGATTAATAAAAAAAATACATATGACTAAGAAATTGCACGAAAATATTGTTAAATCAAAATGGTTGATTTTCATATAGTAGTAAAAAAAAGGACACGAGGCTTCCCTATTTAATGTTTAGAATGTTGTGATTGATTTCCCAAAATTAATGAATATGATTATAAATAATAAATATAAACTAAAAATCATAACACTTTTTTTTTAATCATCACACAAAAAAAAAATTACCAATACCTACCACCCACTACACGTGAAAATATCATTAAAAAACGCTGTCACTGAAAAAATGGCGGCGAGACGGTTGACGCTAGCTGGCTAGCGAGTAGACGATACCATACGTCAAAATATGTTCCTACTACCAAATTCAATACCAAGCTGCGTATTCGTAACGTTCACGAGCGTGACGTCGGAAAACGTAGCAACTGTCAAATGTGTTCGTGCTGCCGATTTGCAGGTCCGTTAACGTTTGGGACCTTTCGATTTTCAAATTCCCATACAAATTTGAGTTAAGGCACTCGACACGATGACGCTGCGATTACGATAGATGTTCGTGCTCGGGGCTCTGGTCACAAGTTGCTTCGACCAGGCGTTTGGATATTTCGCGAAAAAGATGGTGAGCTCTCGACCCCCACGGACCCAGAGTTTCAACCCCAAACGGCTCAAATATATAGCTTGTATCTATGTTACTATATTTACGCCGCTTGAGGTTCTCTGCTGATAACGCAGCGCCGCCAGCCTTATTTATTGTTTCTGGAAGATGAGACGGTGCCAAAGTATCGACACACGTGGCATCCCATACCAAAGGCCGTCCCAACTTCCAAGGGATAAGTGTCATTCCGTCGGGTCTCTTACCATCGTCACGAAACAGGCCATTCGGTTCTAAAATTGCTGTTACGTTGGCGCTGGTAAGGGCCCGGCGGATGATATCGTTGAGACTGGCGTGTCTGGCAAATCTGCCAACGCTTTTGACACATGATAGTCCGTGGTGACCGAGTTGGTCGACAGCAGTGCCACACTGACAGCGATGTGGTGCGTAAACTAGTATTCCCAGACGTAAACATACTGATGTTCTAAAAGTGTTGGAGTCCAAGAGTGTGCCTGTATGAGAGGATGGGTGAGCCTGCAACCATAGTCCTGATTCCCAAGCACTTACAGCAATGAGACGGGCCTTATCTGCGGAACTGGTTGACGTTTCTAATAAAGTATTCCGTACCAGCTCACAGAGGGGACCATCCCAGAGCCGCTGCGAGGGACCTTGGGTAGATCCACATTCGGGCAGGCCAATTGCCAAGCAATTCTGGCCTCGGTCAAACAAGATACCTCAACGCTTGGGATAGATAATGAAATAATGCGCCTAATGAGGTTCTCTGTGCTATGAACCGAAGACAGAAACGCTGGCAAGGATATACTAGAAATTTCACGAATGCCTAGGCCTCCATACCTAATAGGCAGAGAGGCTTGTGACCATCCTCAGCTATCCAGATTTATGTTAAAAATGGAGATGAGTGTATGTCTAATAGTATTGTCCAAGCTTTGTAATAGATTGGGAAACTTCCAATGTGGACAACACCTAAGGGTATACACAAATTTTGGCACAAAAAGGCAGTATTTGATGATTGTAAAGGCCATGTGTTTATTAATTTTTGGAAGACGATCTGAAACATTCCGAAAATTTTGATTTTTTTCATCAACAAAGGGGTAAAAAGATTCGTCAAGGATAGGGGAACCTAGGAGACGTAGCGAGCTACTATCTAAAAGTTTATTTATTCATTTATTTATTCATTTATTGATTCATTCATTCATTCATATGATGAATGATTATGATACATTTATAAATAAATAAAAAAAAAAGTACCTAAGCTAATTTAATTGTAAAATAAACTTATGCATTCAATAATTACAAGAAATAAAAAATAATATCAAAATATAACTAATACCTAATAACTAAATATAATTACTACTCTGTAAAAATAATTTTATAAATGATCACATCCAAACTCAGAACAACAGACATATTGCACACGTAGTAGGGTTGGTCTTGGGTGGGAGTCAAACCTCCATGCTATCAGGTCCTTAATTTTATTTTGGTATGTACCTAGTAAAGATTGCAGCAAAGATCCAAATAATCTTTCTTTAAAAAAGAAACAACCTGTTCATAAT